>CM075066.1:32703352-33953352 GCA_037428765.1 Rubia yunnanensis | reverse complement strand
GTGGCGTGCAGCTGTGCATCACGGTGGCTTCGCGGTGACTTCGATCAGTGCCGCGAGCGGTGGCGTCCCCTTTCTGTTAGGATAAATCAGACTCCTGATTAGATTATAATTTATTATGATTAGAGTTCTTTCCTTATTACACCTCTATTGTACTCTCTATATATTTAGATATCAATAATACAATTGTTTACGGCAAATCATTATGTCATGGTATCAGAGCAAGTTCTGATCCTAAACCCTAAATTTTAAATTATTGTTCAGTGCCTACCTCTCCGGCCCTGATTCCGGCGAAATTCCGGCAACATCTGGCGTCCTCCGGCGTCTTCTCAATCCTCGATTTTCCGGCGAGTTCTTCTAGATTCGAAGCTTCCATCAGCGGCAAAGTTCTTCCAGCAGCGAGTTTTTCCTCCGACGTCTTACTAATCCGGTCAAATTTCCATCTTCCGCAGCGAATCAAGTTTCCATCTCCGGCATACTCTCCGGCTTGTATCTCGGACTCCAGCACTGCCTTCTTCCAGCGGCGATCTTCCTTCTAGCAGCGCCGCCGAGCGTCCGATGGCTAAGAAGATTTCTGCCTGCGTCTCGTCCGATTTTCACGAGATCCACGCGCTCACGAGTTGAGACTCCTGTGCGTGAACGTCACGCGCGATCTGACTCGCGCGCCTCCATTTTATCGCGAGTGGAACAGTTTATCGCGATTTGCAGCAGTTTATCGTGGTTCTCGCGGGCCAAAGCCATTTCTCGCGAGTTGAAGCACTTTCTCACGAGTTGCTCAAATTCTCGTCTACACCCAGTCAATTTTTGTGCAATTTTTGGTCCTTTGCTATGGTTTATTTGGGCCCTATATCTCGGGAAGATTGCTCCACTAATTGGATTACGGACAAGGAGTTGTTTCAGGCCAGTTTGAATGGTCCCAACCGTCATTCTTCGTCAAATCAGTGGATTGTTGATTCGGGTGCTACATCTCACATCACTGCTCGCACCAGTCATCTTGATAAGGTACAATCTTATCGTGGTTCTGATTCTATTCTTGTTGGCAATGGTGAATCATTATCTATTTCTCACATCGGTCAGTGTCATTTCTCTGGTTTTTCTGTTAATGATGTTCTAGTAGTTCCTAAGATTACTAGAAGCTTATTGTCTATCAGTAAGCTTACTTGTGATTTACCTGTCCGTGTTATATTTGATGCTGATGCATTTTCCATTGAGCACAAGCATACAGGGACGATAATAGGTAAAGGTCGTCATAGTTCAGGTCTTTATTTTCTTGAGACTGGTGATTCCAGCTTTTTAGGCGAATTACGCTCTAGTAAGCTTCATGCTTCTTTTGAGCAGTGGCACTCTCACCTCGGTCATGTGTCTCATGATACTGTTCAGTTATTGCATCGACGGGGCCTTATTTCTGTCACTTCTGCTATGCCTACACCTGTCAGTTGCTCTCCTTGTCAGATGGCCAAGAGTAGCCGTTTGCCCTTTTCCACTAGTGACAAGCGCGCTACTGGTTTATTGGATAAAGTACATTGTGATTTGTGGGGACCAGCTCCTATTTTATCTGTCAACGGTTTCTCTTATTATGCCGTTTTCATTGATGATTTTTCGTGATTTACATGGTTTCTTTCGAAGCGGCATAAGTCGGATTTCTATGACACCTTTATCCAGTTTCAGAAATTCGTTGAGAACCAGTTTTCTGCTAGGGTTAAACTTTTTCAGACCGATGGTGGCACCGAGTTTACTAATCACCGACTTCAGGCTCATCTCATATCATGTGGCATTCATCATCAGATGTCCTCTCCCTATACACCTGCTCAGAATGGCCGGGCTGAGCGGAAGCATCGCCACATCATAGAGACTGGTCTTGCCATGTTTTTTACTCTTCTATACCGCACTGTTATTGGGTGGAAGCTTTCTCCTCTGCGGTTTACATTATTAACCATCTGCCTAGTTCGGTTCTGAGTGGAAAATCACCCTTTGAGGTTGTTTTTGGTCATGTGCCTGACTATACCCTCTTTCACCCGTTTGGTTGCCGTGCATTTCCATGCCTGCGTGCCACTGCTACTGATAAGTTTGCACCCCGATCCATTCCCTGTGTTTTTATTGGCTATCATCCTCGTTACAAGGGCTTCCAGTGTCTCGACCCGACTTCTGGGCGATCTATATCTCTCGCCATGTTCGTTTTGATGAAACTTTCATCCCTTATGTCTCATCTTCCACGAACAGTCGTTCGATTTCAGATCTAGAGATTTCATCATTTTTTGATGGAACTGTTACTTCATCGATTGGGGCTACCACGCCTGTGTCTGTGTCTATTCCAGCTGCCCCTTCTTCACCACCATCTTCCATCTGGACGGCAGACTTGGACCAGGCTCCTCGCCAAACGCCCACCATATCTCAGCCACTGGCCAACACTCATCAGCCACTGTCTCAGCTAGTATCGGTTATTCTTTCTCTGATGACTTCCGAGGGCCACTCTCTGGTCAGCATAGCTCGATCTTCCTCCGTGTCATCAGCTGGTTTGACTTCTCCAGCTATGCCGCCCCAGCTTTGTACTTATCGGATGGCCACTCGGTCTTCTACTGGTGCCATTCAGCACCGAGATTATTCGAATATTATTGCTCATGGTCTCACTGCCGCACTCCTCTCTCAGACAGAGCCCACTGATTGTCGCACTGTCCTTCAGGATCGAGCCTGGGTTTCAGCCATGGATGATGAGATGGATGCTCTTCGTGGTCAGCACACTTGAGATTTGGTGCCTCGACCTTCGAGTGTCAACATTGTTGGCTCCAAATGGGTCTATAGGCTCAAGTATCAACCAGATGGCACTATTGAGCGTCATAAAGCTAGACTTGTGGCGCAGGGTTTCTCGCAAATTCTGGGTTTTGATTTTGACCACACTTTCAGTCCTATGGTCAAAGCCTCCACTGTTTGAACGGTTCTTGCCATAGCCACCATGCGTTCCTGGCCACTTCATCAGTTGGATGTCAAGAACGCTTTCCTTAATGGTGTTCTTGATGTTCCAGTCTACTTGAAGCAGCCCGTTGGTTATCAGGATTTTGTTCATCCAGACTATGTTTGTCGTTTGAAAAAGGCCATTTATGGTCTTAAGCAGGCTCCCCGGGCTTGGTTCCAGCGTTTCAGCAGTTATCTGACACAGCTTGGTTTTCGGTGCAGCTCAACTGATACTTCTTTGTTTGTCCTTTCGAGAGGGTCGTCGTTACTGTACCTACTTGTGTATGTGGACGATATCATTCTTACAGGAAAAGACTCGACTCTTCTTCGCCAGTTCATTGATCGGACACACAGAGAGTTTGCTATCAAGGATCTTGGTGCTCTCCATTACTTTCTTAGTCTTGAAGTTTCGCCTACCTCCTCAGGTTTACTGCTTGGTCAAGCAAAGTATGCTCGGGATATTTTGAATCGGGCCGGTATGTCTGACGCGGCACCTGTTTCTACTCCATTTGTTGCTGGTTCTCAACTTTACAGCTCTACCAGTCCTCCATTTCGGGATCCTACACTTTATCGTTCTCTTGTTGATGCTCTCTAGTATCTCACCATCTCTCGCCCGGATTTGGCATTCTCTGTCAACACGGTGAGTCAATTTCTTCAGGATCCCAGAGATGATCATTTTGCTACTGTGACTCGGATTTTGCGGTATGTTCATGGCACTCTTCATTTTGGTCTCCGATTTTGTTCTGCAAGTACTCCTGATGTGTTAGGATACTCTGATGCTGATTGGGCTCGCTGTCTGGAGACTCGTCGGTCCACTTATGGTTATACAGTTTTTCTTGGTGGGAATCTGGTTTCTTGGAGTGCTAAGAAACAACCCACTGTTTCTCGCTCTAGCACTGAGTCTGAATACCGTGCTCTCGCCAACACTTCCTCAGAAGTGGTCTGGCTCACTCATTTGCTTCGTGATCTTCGGTTTCCGCTTTCTGGTTCTCCACTGTTGTTATGCGATAATAGTAGTGCTATCTTCTTGGCTCCGAATCCAGTGGCTCACAAGCGGGCGAAGCACATCGACATCGACTACCATTTTGTTCGTGAGTTGGTGACATCCAGAAAGCTGCGTGTTGCTAATGTTTCGACTTCTCTTCAGAGTGCGGACATTTTCACCAAGGGACTCTCTCGTCCGTTGTTCGAGTTCTTCAGGTCCAAGCTGTGTACGGGCGAGCACCCGACGCTCCGCTTGAGGGGGGGTGTTAGGATAAATCAGACTCCTGATTAGATTATGATTTATTATGATTAGAGTTCTTTCCTTATTACATCTCTATTGTACTCTCTATATATTTAGATATCAATAATACAATTGTTTACGGTAAATCATTATGTCAGCATCGATCGGTGGCTTCGCCTGGCGGATGATGGCGGCGTTAGCGTCGCTGGAAATGAAGGAGTAGAGATGGAGAAGGTGATTTCTGTTTGACGTAGAAGGTGGAGAAGGGGATGGAAAGCTGAGAAGGTGAAGAAGGCGTAGAAGATGGAGGCCCATTGGGGATGGAAGGCTGAAATTGTAATGGACTGAAACAAGCCCTTCAAATTTGTATTTACATTTGGCATTCAATTTGGAGTATTAAATTTGTAATTAAAATTTTTTTATAAAAAAATAAAATTTTTAAAAAACTAGGTCAATTATTAAATTTTAACAATTATGATTATTATATATATATATATATGTATTTATATAGAAATATTTTGTGGTGTTCATATATGGAAAGTCAACTAAGATTTGACCATTCATTAGTTCAAGTCATACATTTTCGTTAGTTTATTCGAGTAAGATTTCATCGATAATTAGTTAAAGTCAAACCATTTCATTAGTGTTCATGTACGGAAAGTCAATTAGTTAATGTTAAATCATTTTATTATCACTCATAAATGAAAAGTCAAATAAGTGTTGACCTTTGGAGTTGTCGAATCACGAAATTGGTGACAGCGAAATGCAATTCAATAATACGAGATTGTGAATTTGTAATTTGGACATGTATGGGTGAACGGAAGAGCCTCAAAATTCAACATTTATTCTTCTACATAGTCTTGAAAAATTACACTATGGCCCAAAGTTATGTTACCCTATTATCCGTTGCTCAAAAATACATAATTTTTTGTTATTCTTGCCTAAATATAGAAATATAAAATAAATTATTTTTTTGGTGAAATATTAGAAAACGCTAGTACATGTTCTAGAGTAACTTAGAGTTGAATTCTTAGAAGTAAGAAAGGAAAAACGGAAAGGATTACAAAAATGTTCTCATGGCCGATTGTTGATAAATATTCTATTACAGACTTGGAAAATACAATGAGGGTGTATATGGTAGCATCATGTTCGAGCGGATTTTAATTTGAAGTTACGAGTAAAGTTTTTACTGTTTGCACTTAGGTCCCTCCAAGAAAGTTGGAGTTGTCGAATTTCGAAATTGGAAACACTAAAATGAAATTCAATAATATAAGATTGTGAATTTGCAATTTGGGCATGTATGGGTGAACGGAAGGGCCTCGAAAGTCAAAATTGATTACTTCTACACAATCTTGAAAAATTACACTATGACCCAAAGTTATGTTACCTTATTATCCATTGCTCCAAAATATATGATTTTTGTTATTCTCGCCTAAATAAAGAATTATAAAGTAAATTATATTTTTGGTGAAATGTTGGAAAACGCTAGTACATGTTCTAGAGTAACTCATACTGATGCCTATGTGCTTGTTTTCCAATAATGACATATCCATCTAATCACTAAATTGGTACAAATCACATTCCTCACAATATTTTGTAACTAAATTTAACCTAACAACCAAATTTTATACTACTTATTTTATATAATTATGAATAAGTAGTATATAAAATTTAATTCAGTGAAAAAAATAAAATTTATTTATTGATATATGACTTCGATCACATATTACTCAAACTCTACGTTTAATTTATTTCATTTGAAAAATATAAACATAAATTCATAGTTAAAAGTATAGTTATAAATTTTTTTAAAAAGTTTAAAAGAAATGGAGTAACATATAAAATTTACAAAATTATATTTTAGTTTTGTTTAACATTAAATTTTATTATTAAATCTTGATCATGTGTTACTCAAAATCTACATTTAATCAATTTCATTTTAAAATATAAATATAAAGTCATAGTTAAAAGTATACAAAATTAAAATTAAAAAGACATGGAGTTGCATAAAAAATTAATTTTTTTATTTAATAAAAAATTGACATTATTAATATATATATATTCAATTATTTTAAATCGTGTATTGCAAGGGTGTCTGCTAGAGGTTCGTGCGACGTTGGTAAGCCAGAATACGTGCGACGTCGGTCATTTCATGTCTACGAGAGGTACGTGTGATGTCGGTCACAATAATAATCGAACATCGTTAAGCTAGAAATACGTGTGACATCGGTCATGTCATGTCTGTTAGAGGTACGTCGGCACACATTGGTAAGCCAGACATACGTGTGACGTCTGTGATTTCATGTGAGAGGTAAGTTTGCGATGTCGGTCACAATAAACATCTACATCGATAAGCCAGACAAGCTTGCGACATTGGTCATTTCATGTCTGCGAGAGGTACATACATCGGTCACACGTCGGTAAGCCAGACATGCATGCGACTTCGGTTATTTTATGTCTGCGAGAGGTACTTGCGACGTCGGTCACATGTCGGTAAGGTAGACATGCGTGTGACGTTGGTAATGGTAGGCTTTTACCTCGGTTTTAAAAACAATTGAGGTAAAAAATGTACTTTTTACCTCAGTTTTTTTAAATCGAGGTAAAAAATATTTTTTACTTCGAAAAAAATAATAACCGAGGTAAAATAACTTTTTACCTCAATTATTTACCCTTAACAAAAAAACGAGGTAAAAGAGGCAAAATAATAGGTTCAATTTGTTGTGGTGGTTGCATCTTTAGTTGTAGAAAAACCAAAAATTAAGGCGTGGTAGCTACACCAAAAGTGTTCTATATCAGTAGGTATTTTTATTATAGTTATTATTCTGTTTCTCGTGGGATCGACTCTGCTTATTACTGTGCTAATTTCATCATTAGAGTTTGCAGATTTATCTGGTGAGTGAAACGACGTTCACAAAATTGGCACTGCTCCCAGGGAACATTTAGTCAAATTCTATTTAATTTTACCTACTTATTTTGTATGTTAGTGCTTGATTTATGAGCAGATCATCAAAGCCAGATTTGATATTTGATTTAGAAATAAAGAAGACGGCCAATCAGAACAGGAAGAGAGAGAGAGAGAGAAAGAGAGAAAGAGAGTAAGTTAGATTCTGATGCACACGCTCAGTTTGGCCAAACAGACACTTGTGATCCTCAGTTTGGCCAAACCAGCACCGACGACCCTCAGTTTGGCCAAACAACCCCCTGTGGCCTTCAGTTTGGCCAAACAGACACCTGTAACCCTCAGTTTGGCCAATCCAACACCTGCGACCCTCAGTTTGGCCAAACAGAGCCTGACATTAGGAATTCAGCAGCATTTGAATATAAAAGTAACACCAGAATGGAAGAGAGAACATTAGATGAGAATCCTAGGCACAATACCGATAATCTTTATATGTGGAAACTCACTGGATATAGTGAAGAAGATCCTCCCACACCCATCCAGTTTCCGGAGAATTCCATTGAGATCAAACTCGCATTCTTGAATGTTCATCCTTAATTTCATGGATGGAATATAGAAGAACCGTACAACTTCTTAAGTGAATTCATCAAGATTTGTAAGGTAGAAAAGAGACCAAATAATGTCACTGAAGATCAATTCAAGATGATTGCATTCCCTTTCAGTCGTATGGGAGTTGCAAACCAATGGGTTCTAGCTTACTGCCTAACTCCATTTCGACATGCCCTGAACTGAAGAAACTTTTCTTGGAGTATTATTTCCCAGCCACTAAAACTGATACTTTAAAAAAAAGGATATTGTGAGCATAAAGTAGGAATATGATGAACCATTGAGCATTTTTTTAGCTAAGGTTTAGGAGACTGGTGGATAGTTGTCCCAATCATCGAGCCAGTGCTTCTACTAAGGAATGACGGCTTCCAACAAGGATTTGATTAACTCTTCAAGTAGTGGTGGTTTCTCTCATCTACGGTTAAATGAAGACAGGGAGATAGTCAAGAGGTAGGTGGATTCAAAGAAGGAATATGATCAGCAAGATGTCACACTCTTGAAGAAGATGGCGCAGACAAATACATTTGATTTAGATCGTTTCAATGAGAGGATGGACAAAACGGAGAAGATTCTCTCTAAGGTTGTTGACAAGGTTGCGACTGTGGTACAATAAGAAGCCCTTGCGATACATGTGGAGCATTTAATCATATAATGTCGCAATGCAATTTGACTATGGGAGAGATACCAGTTTAAACAAATGCGATGGAAAATTAAAATGAGAGGCAGCAAAGGGAAGAGCCTTACTCCAATACTTACAACCCAAGGTGGAGAGATCACCCAAATTTTCATTTGAGAGACTCAAGAAATCAACTTCAACTGCCCTATGTTCCACTAAATTAAAGAGCGCCACATACTCTCCCTCAGAACTAGCAAGCGACTCAAGGGAGATCTGAAAATGGACATGATGATGACCATGTTGCAAAATCAGTATCAAAGTGCTAAGAAGATTGATGTGACATTAGAGAAACATACACAATAAATTTCTCAATTGTCGAATTCATTGAATGAGCTAAGGACTAAACAATCGGGATTACCATCTCAAGTGCCGTTGAATCCAAGGAAAAGTGTGAATTATCATCTTGAGAAGCGAAAAAGAAATTGGTGCACCACTTTCAAAATTCGCACCCAATATACAAGATGAACAAACTGATGCAAGACTAAGTTGGCCAAACAGGACCCAACATGGCTCAGTTTGACCAAACAGGAGCCATCTCAGTTTGGCCAAACAAGAGCAATCAACTTATCACTTCCATCAAATGAACAGGTAGGGCTCAGTTTGGGCAAACAGGGCCAACCATGGCTCAGTTTGGCCAAACAAAAGCGGTATGGGCTCAGTTTCGCCAAACAGAGCCGACCAGATGAGTATATAGAGCTCAGTTTGGCCAAACAGGACACTGATTCAGAACTTGATTAAGAAAAAGGTGAAGATAAATCTGATGAACTGCGGGAGGTAAGTAAAATGTTGAGTTTAAAAGACTCATGTATAAAAGTTTTACCGTTATTTCCTTGTAGGTTGGAACAAAAGAAAGGAGTGTCTATAGGTTTCTCATCTATATTCGGAAAAATGGGGATTAATCTTCCATTCTCGCAGGCGTAAGAATACCTCCCATGATGATTTTGCGTAAAGTTTGGATTTTTGGTTCTGTTTTTGTTAATTGTTGTGGGATAAATTTGATTGTAGGAATTGAAGTCCAAAGCAAATTGGCGCTCGACTTCTCATATCCCACTCTATTTTTTCTCCAGATTATATAGAGGCAAAGTCTTGGGAAAGACGGTCTTTCCATAGGCTTATGGAAAGACGGGGTTTGATTAGAATAATAAAAAGTAAAAAGTTTTAGTTGCAATATTAAAGTTTTAGTATGAAACATGTAGTAGTTATAAAATTTATAATCCGGTTCATGCAACCCGAAAATTTTATCTTAATTTCTTCTAATTTACACTTTAAACCTTGGTCTTTCCATAACTTATGGAAAGACCGTCTTTCAAGAGACGGACTCTTATAGAGAAGGGTAATTATATTTCAGAATTACTCGCCACTACCATCTAACTGATTTAGCGTACAAGAGAGTCAACTTCACGATTAGGGTTGAACCCGTAAGTATCCCTTATTTCATCTTTGTCAAAATTCAATTTCAATTTAAGAATTTCTGATGTATGTCTCTTTGTTCAATTCCCACCTTTTCACACACCCTTCAAATCTCTCACCATAGAAAGTTGAGTTATCAAGTTCGTTTTCAGAAAAATAGACTCTTAATTGATTGATTTCTTTCTTTGTTGGGTTGATAGAAAATATGTCTGATTTCTTTCAATTTAGTTTTTAGGGCTAATCGGTGATTAACCGCCAAGGTTATGACCGGTATTGGTGTTCTGCCGCCAAGAAAAATCCTTTACTTTTTAAAGCAATTTATTATAACCATGCTCAGTTCTATGTGATGAGACAGGTATTGATTTCTTAGATGATTCTGCAGTTGATCACAGAAAATCTAGCTTCAATATCTCTCTGTTTTTATATATGTGTTTGTATTGGCCATGCATATTTGATATGTACATATTAAATGTGTATTTTTTTCTGAGAGAAAAAAATGTATGTGTTTCTTGATGTCAATGATAAATTGCATTTCTTGATGTCAATGTACTCTGCTGGGTTTGTATGTTTTTAGGAAGTCAGAAGTTTGAGATATTGTTATTTTTAAATCCCCGCCGATTCTCCAACTTGTGCCTTTCTTGAATATTGTTGTCCAAATCTTGCTATGTTTTTTGTATGTCCCTTCCTTTCAATTTAATCCTGGGGATAGCTATTTAATTGATTGTGGCTCACCTACCAAACTGATTTCCATGAAATTGAAGTCTGTATCAAATCTGTTTTTTTTTTCATTTTCCATGAAATTTTACAAATTTCCATTTCTGGATATTTTAGAAAAATGGTGATTGAAACTTTAGCCGTGTTTTCAAAGTTTTGAGGAGGATTAATGGTTGCATGTATACTGTCAAACACAGCACGAGGCCATTGTACACCGATGCTGAAAGGTAGTCCATCCAATCCTGAATTTGTGAAGGATAGTTCTTTTGGAAACATGCGGACGAATTTTTAATTTCAGGAGAAAGACTCTAATGGAGGTTCAAACATTAGCTGCTTTGGGTTAGTAGAACAGTATGATTTGTTATTTTATTGTTTAAGTTTCTTTGGACACTTTAGATCAAATCAAAGCTTACTATTGTTCAATGTGCAAGATCTCATGAAAATATCAGCTACTATTCTTCTTGGTTTGAAAACAACAAATTGTATATACGCTATGTGATTCACAGTCTCTCTAGCAATAAACGAGGGAAATTATTTACAGAGGCAGAAGTTTTGGACGCAATGCATTAGTTGAGACTTTTTTGTTTGGAACAACCATATCAAAGAAAGACAGAACACCTTGCACTTAAGGGTGTGTAATTTCTCCAACCATATTATCTGAACCACTTATTGTAGTCCATCGCTGTCCTATTTCATTTTGAGAACAAGTACTAAGAATTAGTGTAAAAGAACAGGTACTAAGCATTAGAGTAAAACCGAGTCTATGATTATGTTTCTTCAACAAAGTAAGAAAACTGAGTTCTCTTTGGTTTGAAGAACTTGCTTTATCTTTTCTTGCTCAGAAGAAGATTCATTCCTGTTTCACATTTTGCGTGGCTTATATTTCGTACTATGGGGATTTCTCTTTCATTTCTCCTTCAAATTGGTGTTTAAGCGATGATGTGTGTGAGAACATCTCATCCATGTGTTTACCTTTTTCTGCTCAACAGGGTAATCCATTCTTCATGACCACTGTGGTTTGTAGGCTTTTCTGAGGATGTTGCATCGCTATTACGAAAATGTAAACTCATTTTTCCAAATGGGGTTCTTTTGCTCTCTTAAAGACATTATGAATTCATTTTCTCTCCAAATTTAAGTGAAAATTTGTTTCTCTTACTGCATGCAAATAACCTGGACTACACGTTCTTAGAGTCTCATTGGATAATTGATTATAGCCTTCTGATGGGATTGCATTTCCGAGCTCCCGAGCATCTTACACAGCTGTTTGAGGCTCCTTATAAACTATGTACACCTGATAATTCGCATTCAACAGTTGATGGTATAGCTCTCTTCTGTATCACATGGTTTATTTTTATAATTCTTCTGCTCATCGTCTATTTTAATGCCAGTGACTGTTTTCTACCCAGTGGATGATGTCTCGGTTTCATATTTTTGAGTGTTGTAAGAGGCAAAAAATCATGTTGATACGTGATGAATCTTATTGCATAGTCAGTTATTTGAGTAATCATTGATTCTAAGCGAAGGCAAAGAAAGGTTGGTAATCAATTTGTAATCAATTTTAAATTTTCATCTCTTATTAGAATCTGTTTCAGCTGCTAATAGGTTTGTTTTAAGGTCAGGATGCTTTGACTCATGGGGCAGAAAATGTTAAACCTCAGGTGAAACTAACTGATGGTGGAAGCTTCTACTTTCAGGCGTATTTTGTGAACCATTGCTATTATTGTTTGCCTGATTCTTCATTATTATGTGTTACATTAGTTTCCACTACCTTATCTTGACAATGAAATTACATTGTGCAAATCATTCTGCCCCAAGATCTTGCCATTTGTGTGGCCTACCAGAACCTTATTTGTGATCCTGGCCTTGTTATGATAGTCAATGTTTGTGATTATGAATATATGCAGTTTCTCCTTTCTTTTCTTGTCCTTTTTCAGTTTTTTTCCATGTGTCGGTCTTCATCATCTCTCTGTGGGTAATAATAGTTGGACAGCTTGATGCTAAAATACCAGTAATGAATTTCATTTTTCTTAAATAGTACCAAATGCTATTAAGCGTGTAGTGTGTCATATGATGCAAGTTCAGCTTCTTTCAATATTTATCCAGAAAATATTATGCTGATTTCAATTCCGTATCAAGTTCCACCTGGTGAGCATTGCCTTTCTGCTTTCGTAGCTGCACCCAGAGCTGTTGTTGTCTCCATCCCAAGTTGATATCAAAGTCAGCAGTCCAATATTTAGTGCCAACTTTTATCAGGTAATTCCTTAATCCCAGATATTCTTCGAGATTGACAACTATGTAGTGAACCGGTCATTTGCTGTAGTGACCATTTCATTCAGAAAGCCGATGGATTCTCTTTATAATTTGAGATGTTTTCCCTTGTTTTTTTTCCAGTTTGAAGTGATTATGAGTTCCTATCTAAGGCACTTTGTCAATCTAAGCTTAGTGCAAGAAACAAAATGGGATTTTTTGGCATTGTTTGGAAAGATCTTGCCATGAGATTGAGATTAAAAAGAAGAAGAAAGACCACCCCACAATGTCCCTCAACAGATCAATATCCATGAACCAATTGGGCAGCCAAGGTTTGAAATTGTTTAGAAGAAGAAGAAAGGAAAAAGGAAGAACTTTTTGGTTGTTAATTTTGAGAAGAAAGGTAGGTTTACTATCACTTTGAATATGAAGAGAAAAACATGTCTTGGTTTCTGTATAAGATTTAGAAGGTTAAGGATTCAGAACAGTTTTCAAATTAAAGATGTAGTTGCTTTGCCGGTTCGATTTTGAATCTAGAGTCTATATTAGAGTTATCATAGTATCTATTTTTGAAGCTTAAAGCAAGTGTATTGTGAGATACAATCGTATAATCGTATCAGTGCATCTTAGGATGAAGTATTCATTGAAAAGATGTGGCCTGTGATCAGAATATTAACAAAAATTAGCTAAACACGTTGTGTAAATAAACATCATAATCTTGGCCCCTTAATCTATCGTTTATAGAATTATAATTGATTTTTCTTTGAAAACATCTCCTTACACGCTTTTTGTATTTTCTATTAAAAAATACATAATTTTATAACTTCAGTTAAATAATTATTCATTCATTATCAACTGACATTTCTTATTTTTGTCACTATATTTTTTTATTACATTCAAATATTTTTATACTACAGTTAATATGTTTCCACGTAAAATATGTATATGTCGATAAAGATTGAGTCGATTTTTTTTTATATATGCATATTAATTTATCATAAATTTTGCAGCATGTGTAATTCTCATATAGATATGACAATAACTTATTACTTAATTAAATTATAAATTATATTAAAATTTTGTTCATTATCCACAGATGTTATATAGTAAACTATACAAATGGAAAAGAAAGTGTTCGATTAAGATGGATGGAATATTTGTAATTTAGTATTGGATGGAGTAGTATGTAACTTCTACAATTCAAACAATCATTAAATTTGAAAGAAAACAGCAACACCAAAAATAACATGAAAAGAGAAAAGGAAGTACTTAAATGATATTAGTTCAGTTCACGATTAATGCAGCAAATGTTGCTGGAAGCCTGAAATTTATGAAAAAGCAATCTGGAGTGGAACAAATTTCAAGTTTCCAGTGAATAGTCAAAACACATTTCAAGTATTGTAGTGAGTAGTCAAATCTCATTACTCAAAGTAGTTATGCATAGTGAAACGGGAAATGAGAGCAGGAACTAATTTTATGCCACAGTTCATTCCTTCCTCGGGTAAATATTCAAACAGAGAGAGTAGAGGCATTCTTTCACAATTCTTGGAGAAACAATGGAGGCAGGAAAGAGGCAGCTACCATCACAGTTCTATGAAACTATTTCTCGCCTTTCTGATCATCCTACTGTGAGTTCTACTTACACTCTTTTCAACTTAACTTAATAATGCCGTTTTCTTGATTTGTTTGTGTATCTGTGTGGCTGTGTGTTTATGCTATTTTCTTGACATGTCTTTGTGCTTGTGTGTGTGTTCTTTGACAGAGAATTTCCACACTTTTTATGAAGAGACATGGAGATGGCTTGGGAGATGCTGCTCTGTTGAGCTGTGGTGGGATTGAATGGAAAATAGGGTTGAGAGTCACTAATGGCGGAACCTGGCTAGACAAAGGGTGGAGAAGCTTTGTGGCATTCTATTCCATAAAGGAAGACTACCCCCTGATGTTCAAATATGAAGGCCATTCTCGCATTCTCGTCACCATATGTGACAAAACCGCCAATGAAATCGTCTACCCTGTGAATCCCGACGGTCCAAATCCTACCTGTGAAAGTGGAGCCAGATCGTGAAATGCCATGGACAGTGGTGAAATGCCATTAGTCAATGCCTTGTTTGATTCTTTGTTGGTATCTCTGTACCCGGGAGTGATGCATTTTTTGGCTTTTCACAGGGTGTTCCTGTTAAATTCTGTAGCTCTAACATTGGTGAAGACGGGATTAGACGGGGATTGAAGTTCAACATACGCCTCTCCGGTGAGAATAGAAAGTGGCAGGTTGTTCTGAAGCAATGGAACAATTCGCGGTGCGGGTTGGAGACGGTTGGCCAAGGAAAAAGGGCTAACTGTGGGAGAGGTTTGCATCTTTGAATTGATTCAGAAAGATAAAGAGTTTTCAATTTCTACAGTTGCAACTGAAGACAACTGAATCTATGTCTATCTTCTGCTGTGGTAGCAGTGTGATGTTTCTTAGTTTAAAGCATGAATGTAGTAGATTCATGTGCTGAATGATGTCCTTGCTTTTCTGCTGTGAAAATGGTAGAACCTAATTTAAGATCTTTGGCATTCACTTAAGCTACTTTTGACACACATTTTCCAGCCACAAAATATGCTTTAGTCAGCTACAAAACCAACTGGTGCCTGCACTTGTGCAGTTAAAACAAGCCCAATCTAGAGTACATATCCCTCTAACTAACAGATTCACAGTCCTATTCCAGAGCCCTCGCGAATATAACATCCCTATGATGACAGAAGCTGAGGGAAGCTCTGAAGAGCAAAAAAAATTAAAAATCTGCTGAGTTTGCTCCTTCCCATGTACAAAGAACAATGACCGTGTTTGATGTTTTATACTTAAGCTGATATACACATTGCGTACTTGTACAGTTCTGTAGAAGTCCAGTCCTCCATGTTCAAAGTTTGCTTTGTTAACCTAGCTAACTGATAGTTGTTGACCTTTCAAATTTAAGCAACCAATTCTGAGGGGCAAAAATTTGCAGACCTAAATAAGTGTTTATCACAAACCTATCCTGGATCACATAGCGCATCTAATGAGGATTCATTGTAGAGAAGATGATGATGCCTTCCACATTACTTACTTCACATATCCATGCATTTATCATGATCTCAAGCCTATCCTGGAGAATGAAATATTACCAGTGGGCAAGTAATGGGTAAGCTATTAAGACAACAAGAATTATACAGTATCGAGGTTCAGCCGTTCAGGCGATCCTTAGTTTCTTGCCTCACTTGTTAAATCACCAGCATGGTTAAGTGGGTTTAAATATGCAACATTGAGTTCAGGTCATCTTTATCACAGACAGTAAAAGTTTAGTGCAAAACCATTGGTGGTTCCGCCACACAAGGTCAAGATTATCAAAGCAAATTGTCAACTCTGAATTGAACAGGGTAAAATTTAAAATGTACTACTGAGTAATATGAAAGTCAGAATGGATTCTCTAACATTCATCAAACAATGGCTTCATATAGTTTCAAGATAAAACAAGCCATGCTTTTTTATAAAAAAATTCAAACACTCAGATAGAAGATACCTCCATTATACACTACAGATGGTTTGGAGAGAGGGAAATAGTTATTTTAGATATACCACACACATGAATGCAATCTCAGTTACTGTTAGATAGATGATTAGGTTAAAAATAGGAATCCATATGTGGATATATAAACATCAATGGAGAAAAATAAATCACCATACCTGATTATAAGCAAATCAGAATTAGACTTGATTATGTCTCTCTGCGCTGCAGTCCTCTCCCCATCTTTAAAACTCGAATTGGAGCTGCAGTCCTATTGCTACTAATGAAAGTTCAAACATTACGAAAGATTAATACTTCATGACCACTACCTTCTGGAATGGAGTTTGATCTTTTCATGGAAAGTGCAAGTTTGCAAGAAATTTCAATTCCAACATGCAGCAGAAGAGGAAAAGCTATACAGTTGAGCATATACGATATCTCCACCATCAAATCCTAGACTCAAATATTTTAACCTCCAGGCAGCAGAAACATGTTTCACCATTCAACGAAAAAGCCATACAATTACCTCACTAGTACGCATTGCAGTTGGAAATAATATGCTAAACAATACAGTAGAAACATGGTAGCTTCAGTTGTGAATTTCCATAAATGCCATCTTTAATCTCCATATATCAGAACTACTTTAGAAGGCCAGATGGCTTTCCTAATTATCAGATATTATATAGTAACAACCTTCTAATTTGGACTCTTTGATCACAGAAAGTTTGAAATGCATCCAGAAGTAAAAAAATTCTTTAAATGACCAAACATAATAAGCTGATAACACCGCAAATAAAATCATTGTGATAACCATCATACAAGGAATTCAATTAAGAGTTGCATTATAATTTTTCAATAAAACTAGGAATCTATATTCTGGGGAGTAGAAGGTGGATACTTTCTCACATTAATGATCCATTTACAGTTATAATATTTTATATGGAACCAATAACAACACACTAAAAAGTCGGAACTGTTGGCCTGAGAAAGACACTATTTTCACTTAAAGTTTCTCACAAGACTAATGGGATGTTGTAATCCATATAATGGGCACAGTGATTATGATGAGAATAAAAGACATCAGGTTAATATAATCAGTTGGACATTGAATAATCATCATCAATCAGCACCAGATTGAAAGTCCTGTTCAGTGCTCTATAAAGGTATTGAAACATTAGGAGCTCAAATTTTAAGCAAATCTTACATGGCGTTGCTGGTGCAGGCTATATTAGAGTAGCAAGCCTGAGTATCACCGAGTTTATCAAACTGATATAGGTAGGCGCAGCACGTTGGGAAATAATACTATGCACACTAGAGTATCCGATCCTTCTATCATTTTCGTGATCATCCGATCTCTGAACTGCACAAGGCTGCCTGTAAGTATGCAGAGAAGTTACCTATTCCATCATTTGATCTAACTGCACCAAGAGAAGCTTTAAATGCTCCTGGTCTTAACATCTCGCATTCATATTCACTGCATTTTGTCCACTTCAGTATAAGCCACAGTAATCAACATAATTTCAATTTCCACTAGAAAAACATGAAGAACAAGTCAAAATTCAATTCCCAGAAAAGGCAGACACAACAGATTATTACCAAAATATCAGATGGCCCAAATTGGTACTATACAGTTAGGCATATACAATACCTCTATCATCAAATCTCAGCCTCAAAATTTTTTAACCACTGGGCAGCAGAAACATGTTCATCATTCAACCAAAAAAATATAGAATTTCCTCACAGGTACACGTTGCAGACAAAAATGACCATAAACTATGTTAGCAGAAACGGGTTAGTTTCAGTTTTGAATTTCCATAAATGTTCTCTTTAATATGCATATCAGAAATAAAGTAAACTAATTTAGAAGGCCCAAGACCTTTCCTTACCACGTAGCTCCAGACAAACTTCTAAGGATTGAAGTAGGCAGGCTTATACCAAACAACTAGATGTGATTGCTCGATAACAAAAGTTAAATGAACTGTGCACACACGCAATCAGTAATTGATAGTCAACACCAAATCCAACTTTTGACATATGACTACAACAATAATTATCTATTACTTTATCGCATAATGTTTGATACCACATCTACCCATCTTCTTAGGTCGAGCATCCCGGAGAGGGAGAGAAAGAGAGAGAGATTCATTTAAAGTTCAAAGAAAGTTGTATAATTTCGTAAATATAAGAAGTGCAAATGATAAAGGGACTTATCCAGAAGAATAAGAACATGGTTATCTTACAATTTGAGGTGCTTAACATCACAACAGGACCTTATTTTGTACAGCATAGTTTGTGCAAATTTTTAATCTGAATGCATCTGCAAAATAAAGACATGGTGACTTAGTAACATGGAAAAATGTGGTAAATATCAAAGAAAATTAAATTTGGAACATCTTACCACTCATCAAGCTCTTGCCGTTTCATTTCCTAGCTAATTGCTTCAACAACTGGATTACGTACATCTTTCTGATAAGGCTGATCCTTTATTTGGTTATAACATTTAACGATTTACAGGGAGGCTCTTATAAATTAAAAAAATGAATTTCCACAGGTAACAGACACCAATCTCATGGGGAAGGACCTGATAACATTACTGTGATCATTCGCTTAATATAAGTGAAAAGCCACCAGAAATTTAGTGGCAACCATGCAAATTATCTATAAGTTCATTCAGATAAATGTGCTGATCAAAAGCTCAAAGAACAGCAACAATGGTAAGCAATAATCATTATTTTCAGTGCACGAAGCCTTTGTAAAATATGAAGAAAAAAAACAGGTCTAACACAAACCTTAACGAGTTAAAGACCAATTGCACAATATAATAACGTGTTGAAGAAAATCATCAGAAAGAAAACCAAAAATGAGACACCAGATGACTTCTGCAGAACCGAAAAACCTTTAAGAAGCACGAAATAATTGGTTGAAGAAGTAGGATACCAAAAATGCTATACCCTCTAGATGTTGCTCCAGCAGAGTCCAACATGAGCACGCTAATAGCCAGCAAAACTAGCAGTTCCCAAAGGAAAGACAGTTGGCACCCACAATGAAGCAGCAACCTGCAACCTTCAGCACCTTACAAGTATAATACACAGGGACTACTTGATTGTTAGACTGACAACATGATGAGACGTCAAATGCATGTATTTTCCAAAACATTTAACATCTCTTTTGTCATATTTTGTTATAAAATTGCTAGATTTAGGTAGGTTTATATGATAAGGGGTTTATATAACCATTTTCGGTTTTTATATCTAAATCCTTCAGTTTGTAACCTATGTTTAGTCTAATGGATTTTTGATCCTTACGAGCATCTAGATTCCAGTTTGCAATCTTCATTTGTAGATGTCTCGTGAGCCCTTTGGAGTGGTTTAGTGAAGGCCATGTGCCAAAATGTGGTAGAAGATAGAAGGGTCGAAGAAGGAAGACAAAGAAGAGGATGAATTGTCACCCGGAAGTTTGAACAAAGTTCTTAAAATTATCCGAGAAGAATCAGCCTACAAGAGTAGCGTCATTAGATTTTTCTTCTCGAACACTATAAAATCGACTACAAGAACTCACAAAACGGATGAACAGTTCACTCATGGGAAGCAAAACAAGAAGTCACAAATTGTAGGTTGCCCGGGAGGAAATGGCGTCGCCCGGGCGGATGGATCTAAATTTGGGCTAAAACCTCCACCGCCTGGGTGACACCTGCTGCGTTTTGACATTCTTTTTGACCAACTTGAGCTATAAATAGCCCCTTTTCTTCCCCATTTGCCCAAGCCCGACTTGGGGGCTCCAAATTCCTAGTTTTTTTTACCATTTTCTTACATTTCTTCTATTTTCTTTGTAGATCTTTGTTCCATGTTATGGGTTTTGATTATCTAGCTTAGTTTTGTACTTGAGAGCAATTGATTGATACTTCCTTGCTAATGTCTTGAGAATCATATCTATCTATTTATTGATTTTGCTATTGTGCATTTATTGAGCTTTGAATGTGGATTGTTAATGACATTAATGTTGTTGGAAGTTTAAGTATGTGAATTTCTTGTACGATTGTTTGTTAGGGTTAGGAGAAAGTAGCTTATCTTCCCCTCTTTTAATGTGGAATCCAAGAGCATGAGTTAGAGCTTCTAAATGATGTTGATGTGTTGATAATTGCTAGATGGATGTGATGATGTTGAACTCGTTGTCATGTTTATTTTAGGTAGCAAATGAGATAAGTCTATGAATGTCGACCATTCTTGACTAATCTTGTGTAAACGCATGAATTGGTTAAATGCTTAGACACGGTGTAGTGTTTATAAGTGTTGCCAAGCTTGTCGATTCTTTGTGCTCAATGCCATCAATGGGATACTTTTAGTCGTGTTTCAATTAAGGGAGTCATTGGTGAGGTTTGACAAGAGATGTTGAAGTCACTCTTGTAAACTACTATCTAAAAATGATAGAAGATTTATCTTCACAACAAGTAGTTAAAGTAGTGAATAGATTGTTTCACTCATTCTTGAAGCCTTTGTTATTTAGTATTCATGTGTTCTTAATGCTATTTTTTACTTCATTTATGCCATGGGTTGTTTGAGAATAGAAAGTGTTTGTAGGATTGAAGTGCTAGGGTGTTAGGAAAGTGATGAATTCCTTAGCTCTTTGAAATGAAAATCCACGAACATGAACTTAGAATTTCTCATGCATAATGTGCTGTGATTCTTGCTAGATAAGTATATTAATGTGGATTGTTCTCATGTTTATCCTATAGATGCAATGAAAGTTTGAACCTTGAATGTGGTTTGTTCTAGGTTTAGCCTAATGAATGCTATGTTTGGTTAAATGACTATGTCTTTGGTAGAAGACTTCTTGTTATTAAATCTATGGTCCTTCGTGTGAAATGCCGTCGATGAAATACCCCTACAATGTGGTTTTCCTAGAGTGATTGTCAACGAGGTTTGCAAATGGTCGTTTGTCTTTGCAAATTTCTATTAAGAATGAATGAATGTTGATCTTTGAATGGGAAGTGATAACATTCCCCATAGGTAACAAATGAGAAAGAATGAGTGAATGGTTCAATGATCTACATGAAGTTAAGAAGTGGATATCAATTGCCCCCAAGGCTTTATCTTTTGTAGTTTTTACCCTATTTTCTTAGTTTATTGCATGATTAGCATAGTTACTTGACTTTGCTAGTTAGCTTGTCTTTTAATTTCATAACTTAGGAAAACCAACCAACCAAAACCCCCAATTTACTTTCTTTTATATATATATATATATATATATATATATATATATATATCTACTTCTAGCCTAATATGAACCTTATATATTTAAACGCTTAAGAAAATCACTCTTTTTCGCGGATGACCCCGATTCGCCACTATCTACTTAATTGTATTTAGTAAGCATAAATGGCTTAAAACTTTATAACTTTGAGAGGTACGCCCAAGATTGCATTTCAAGAATAAATTGTGAACAATCTTAAAGAAAGTCAAATGGATGTAAAGAAAATCAAATTATATATACTCAAAATCTTGGTAAACTGATCTCACTTGGTAAACAATATACTATGATGAATAGCCTACAACTATGACAATACATTCTACAAAAACAAAGAGGAAATATGACGCCAAAACTACAAGTCACTTGGCTATTCATGGAACTGCCACACATCTAGTTGACCAGAATTGTTGCCAGTGAAAAACAGGCCGCTGCACCCACGAGCAACCGCATTAACAACTTCCTTTGAAAAGATGGTGCCCATTTTGGTAAAAAGTGGGAGGTTATACAAGTAAATGGTATTGTCGGCGCATGAGCACAGTAAGATAGCATTATGTATAAGAGACATTGCAAGTACACCAGCATCTTCATCAACTTGATGTGCAACTTACATACTTCCATCTTCGCTTATTGCCCAGATCTTTATTGTGTTATCCAAGGAACCCGATATCAAATAATTCCCCCAATAGAGGATAGATGTGACAGGAGCAACATGTGAATTTAGTAGATAGAGACACTTCAAAGTCTTGACATCTCATAGTCTTATGGTTGCATCCTCAGAGGCTGAATACAAGCAACCAGCTCTAACGGTAAGACACAACACAGCTTGCTGGTGGCCATCCAAAGTAGCCACAAGAGTATTTTTCCACACAACTATTGAACCACCCTCCGATCCACCAAAAAGCATGCATAAGCCCCTGCCGAACAACGAACCACACCATTTGCTCCATCAAGGATGAGTTCAGTCTTGGCCTCCATATTCCACGCATGCACACCCTTCTCATGACCGACAAAAATCCATGAACCTTCAGCCATTAAACATCTAATTTCACAACCAATTTCAACAAAGTTGATACAGTGACCACTGGTGCTATCCCAGAAGCATAAAGTTCCATCCTCACTAATAGATAAAAGCTTGTCTAAGCCAGAAGGGAAACACACTCCATTAACAGTCTTCTTGTGCCACCTCTTCAAATTTCCCAAACGTGAGAACCCGGTGCCAGTAAACCATGAGTTAAGATCCCTGCATTTCTCGCCATCAGCATAACTACTATTGAGCCAGTAATCGCACACCTTTTTCTTGGCCGTGAGCTGTGTGGTATCATTATTTTTCATGCCCCTTATATAATTTTGATAATCATAACTGCACTTGGCCTCTTTAAAATTCTGATAATTTGAATTGCACTTGGATTGCTCCATTTGTGGCTGTGGGTTCAGTTGAGAATTCACAACTTCAGTGAGTTTTAGAGAATCCACCCTTCAATCCTCATCTTTCTTAATTATTACATCAATTTTTTTGTCTGTAAAATCAGAATTGGAAGGTTGTATTTGGGGCTCCCTCGATTTGACAACCCCTTCAGCATATTTGGCAATAGCATCATCTGAATCCTCAATTTTGGACATGTCAATAAGTTTCTTTGTAGAATTCAGGATATCCCAATCGAAATTCACCACCACGAGTTTCAGAGAATCCACCCTCCAGTACTCATCTTTCTTGACTATTACTTCAGAATTTTTGTTTACAGAATCAGATTTGGAAGGCTGCATTTGGGACTCCTTCGAATTGACAACCCCCTTAGCAGATTTGGCAACATCATCCGAATCCTCAATTCTGGATATGCCAATAAGTTTCTTTATAGAATTCGAAGTCAGGTCATCCAATTTGGAATTCACCACCACTTTAGGGACTTTATCAGATTTTGCAACGATCTCATCCAAAACCTCATCATTCTTCATGATGGTAACTGGTCTCCTTTTACAAATTAGCATCTCACCTTGGTCATCCGAATCATAAATGTCACATATAAGTTGTTTAAGTTACAGTTGGGGTTGCAGGGGCAGGGGCGGGTGCAACTGAGAATGGAGAAATCGACAAGGGTTTCTATTGCACTTCTCTTCAACACAAGATCTAGAAATTGGAATCACTTCATCACTAGGATGAACTGGCCTCTTGAATACCGACTTTCTACTGGCCGAGGTTATCCTCTCGGAATACTGACTTTCTACTGGCTGGGGTTATTCTCTCCAATACTGACTTTCTACTGGCCATGGTTATCTTTCGCAATACCGACTTTATAATGGCCGTGGTATCTGGATATACGATCCTCTAAAAAACCCTTCTCCTCCCAGCCTTCACATTCACATTGGTCCAATTTAAAGGTTCAATTGATGGAAACTTACAGACACGTGAGGAACGACGGTAACCCTAATTTCGTGGACCAAAGAAAACCCCCAATTCCTGGAGGCGAGAGCGATTGATCGAAACCCTAGTTTTGTGAGTCAAACAATTGCAATTTTTTTAATTAAAAAAAGCCCAATTCCTAGGGGCGAGAGCAATTGATCGAAACCCTAGTTTAGTGAATTAAACAAAACCTGAATTCCTAGTTGAAGAATCTTGTCCCGGAATCGCAATTTGTTGATTCTGTCAGAAATCAGAAAAGGAATCGAGTTCTTGAAATCGATTCTTGGGTTTTGCCCAAGGAATCGCGAGTTGGTTGATTCAGCCAGATCGGAAAAGAAATTCACAGACTTGGCAACCTTTGAGTGAGGGAAATGATGGCAGAAATAAAAATCAGAGGCAGTTTACTTGGGATTGGAAATGGTCAAAGTCCATGGTCAACCCTAAATAGTACTACTATTATCAATTAATTTATTTATAATAGAAGAAACAAAAATAAGAGGCGGTTCACTTGAGATTGGAAATGGTCAAAGCCCACGGTTAACCCAAAATAGTACTACTATCACTTAATTTATTTATAATAGAAAATGCTAACAATTAGCATTAAATTCTCCATATAATCACTATTTATTATTAATTCTACCCATCTTTCATCCTTTTCATAATAAAAACAAGAAAACAACATTAAAACTACGAGTCCGTCTCTTGAAAGACGACTTTTCATAAGCTATGGAAAGACCAGGGTTTATAGTGCAAATTAGAAGTGTTGAAAAATATATCCAACATCGGTTTCTTAAAAGACAAAATGACTAACATATAAGGTTTTGGATCACCTCCACTTAGTACCAATTGATTTTAAGATAAAAGCACAAGATACCTTGAAATTTTAACAAGAAATGAAGATAAAATTTTTGGGTTGTATAAATCGGGTCATAAACTTTATAACTACTACACTTTGTAAATTAAAATTTTAATATTGCACTTAAAACATTTTACCTTTTTGTTATGGAAAGATGGTCTTTCCCAAGAGTTTGCCTAAAACTATTAAATCGATTTTATCCTAGCACAGTTGTATATTTAAAAAATCATAACTAAAATTTTATTTTAGAATGTATATAATATTTATCCCAATTGAATTTAGCTATATACATAAAGTAGGATTGTAGTTTAAAAAAAAGTATTCTACTTTTTATTTTACATTTAACTATAAAGGTACACTGAAAATAAGGTGCATTAATAACTACCCAACTAATATTTTAATGAAGTAACAATAAAGTACCACTTCAGGCATATGAAAAAATGAGGTTCGAGTATCGAATGCTCTCTCTTGAATGCTCTCTCTTCTCTCTAAACTAATTACTATTTATGCAATTTTTTTTACTGTTCCGGTTTCTTTATTCCTTTTATAACCGTTCTGTCAACGTAACAGTTACAAACGTCTACTTTTCTCCACCGCGCCATGGCGGTACCTACGCTAAAACGTGGTGGCACCCATCCGGATAGGAGTTTCCTTCAAGCTCTAGCTAATCGACTCATTCTCTCTATGCCTCTTTGCCATCAAACCTAGAAATCACACCAAAGACCACTTACAAGGGGGACATCTCTTGTATTGTTACTCAAAAGGAAGCTGAGATTCTCACTGGCCACTACAGCAACACTCTAGTGGGTAAATTCATCAGGGGAAAGCCGACTATGGAGCAACTTAATGAAGCTTTCAAGTCAGTTGGATTTAAAGGGAAATTTCAACTGGGATCGATTGATTACCGTCATGTTCTGATTAGGTTTGAGGAAAAGGAGGACTATCAGAGGATGTGGCTAAAGGGGCAGTGGAGCTTTCTTGGGGCATCAATGAAGGTACTCAAGTGGACTTTAGACTTCTCTCCAGATACCGAGTCATCTATTGTCCCGGTATGGATTACTATTAAAAACGTGCCTATTTACTTCTATAATGAAACCATGATTCAGAGTATGGGCAATCAGATAGGACAATTCATTAAAATGGATGCTGCAACTGTAGGAGTTACTAGGCCATCTGCTGTGAAACTATGTGTAGAAGTGGACCTTAGGAAAAAAACTCCCTGGTTTCATTAGGGTAGGTATTGAAGATGATGAAATTGAATACAAGGTTCTAAAGCTCCCTATCGAGTTTGAAGACTTACCATTATACTGCGATCATTGTCAGTCTATTGGACATGATGACTCTACCTGTATTTATCTACATCCTGAACTCAGAAGAAGCAGATATAAACCAGCTGGTCAGAAACTTAATCAGGAAGCTAAGGATACCAATCTTGGTGCAACCCTTGCAGTTGTTATGGATTCTAGTACTATGGCTGGTTGTACTACTGATGAAGTGATAGGAAACACTGACAACAGAACTGATGGGAAAGGCACAAGCTCTGGGGATCCAGTGATTATTCAGGAAGGTGCATCTGGTTTGTCAACAGTGGAAAAGGACAGGGTTTTTAAAGCTCAGCAGAAGAAAAGTTACTATGTTCCTAGTGATAAGATTGTGGAGGTTATAACCTCCCCTGGTGCTGGCCATTCTAACATCCTTAAAAATGCCCAATTCTCAACTGAGCTCCCCCTCTTGACCTCAAACACCCAACACTCAACCGAGCTTCTCCATTTGACCTCAAACAATGATAATACAGTGGTTCAAAATGGTAGTAGTGATAGAGCTACCTCTCCTGCTCCTGAAATGATCTCCTTTAGACCCAACCCTGTCTATAGGATGAACTATTCCAAGGATGATCTCTGGACTGATAATAAGAAGATCGGCAAGAGATCTTCTCCAGAAATGATTTTCCACTCTCAAGAAGGTCACAGGAATAACAGATTCTTCCCTCTACTTGATGTCCAACAACATGGGCTAGATGGGGATGAGGAGGTTCAGGATGAAGAGTCTTCTGAAGTAAGTGCTGCTGCAGATACTGAGGAGCATACTGAAGAGCTCTTATTCTCCCAAGCCACTGATGATCAAAACACTGACTGTAATGAAAAGGTAGACACAGCAAAGGTATGTAGTCCTAAAAATACTCACAATATGCAAGATCTTAATGAGTCTAGGAAAAATAATTTTTTCACTCAGCTCAATAAGATTATGTCCCCTGGTAAACAATTTAGTCCCAACAAGATCATCACTAGATCTTCATAAGGTTTAAAAAAGGTTTTAAATGATTAGTACAACCATTAAAATCAATTTTATGGTCTGGAATATTAGAGGCATGAAAAAATCACTCTGTAGATTACAAGATCTTGTTAAAACTCACAAAATTCAATTATTATGCCTTATCGAACCATGGTATAATAATGAAAAATGTGGAAAATACATGAAAGATCTACACTTCACTAACTGCATGCAGGCTTCAAATGGTGAAATATGGTTTATGTGGAATGATCAAATCAATGTAACTCTGTTAGTCGATCATTTGCAAATTCTGTCAATTAACATTCACAGTCATAAACTAAATACCTCAATGGAGGGAGTTTTTGTTTATGCACTTAGAACAGTTGCTGGGAGAAAAAAGCTGTGGAAAGCTTTGAGTGACAGAAATATGAATGATACCTTACTCATTGGGGATTTTAACACAATATCTTCTTTTAATGAGTATAAAGGTCCCTCATTTCCAAAAAAATCCAGCATGGATGATTTTAATAGGTTCATTGATGATAATGCACTCTATAATATCAACACTGTTGGAAATAATTTTACTTGGTCAAATGGTAGACTTAAAAACCTACCATTCAGAGGTTAGATAGGGGACTTTGTACCCTTCAGTGGAGTACAAAATTTCCTTCTTCTTCTATCCAAGTACTTAATAAAGGAGCCTCTGATCACTCCCCTCTTCTTCTTACTTTTGGTAGCTCTATTCCCTTATCTCCTAAATCATTTATATTTATCAATGCATGGTTTAACAGGCCTGGATTTTTATCACTGATAAAGAATGATTGGGAAATACCTCTGTCTGAAACTGGAATTCTTAGTTTTTTCTTAAAATTACAGAGGTTAAAAAACAAAATTAAGGTTTGGAATAAAACTGTTTTTGGAAATATTCAGGATAATGTTACAAAGGCAGAGGAGGAGTTGAGAATTCAGGAAATCATTTATGACTTAAACAGTTCAGAAACTGAATTCATTAAGCTTAAACAGTTCAGAAACTGAATTCATTAAGCTTAAACAGGCTCAGGCTCAACTCCTTAGGTCCCTAAAAGAACAGGAAAAATTCTGGAAACAAAAGTCCAGAATTAAATGGCTCAGAGATAGTGATGAGAACACTAAATTTTCCATAACTCTGTTAAAGAAAGTAGGTCAAGACTCAGTATTTCAAAGATAAAAAACTCACAGGGAGTTTGGATTGAGGATATTCATGAAATTGAAACTGAGGCTATTAATTATTATTCCGATCTTCTTTCTGAACCTATAACAGATTCAAATGGTGAATTCTTCTCTCACTTTCTGAGTCAAATTCCTAAAATTGTAACTGATCAGGATAATGATTTGCTTATTAGGCCTGCTACCTTAGAGGAGCTTAGATTGGTTGTCTTTGGTTTAAATAAAAATAGTAGTCCAGGGCCTGATGTTTTTTCATCAAAATTCTTCACAAAAAGTTGGGAAATAATATGCCAGGATCTGTTGATAGTTGTAAATAATTTTCTTTCTGGTTCTCCCATTCCTAGAGGAATTGCAGCAACATGGATCACTATTATTCCTAAAAAAGAATCTCCATCTTCTTTTGATTATTACAGACCTATTAGTTTGTCCAATTTCATTAACAAGATTTTTTCAAAACTGTTAATGGAGAGGTTAAAACTGATTATGCCTAAACTCATATCCCCACATCAGTCAGCTTTTATGAGCCACAGGGATATCTCTGACAATGTTATTTATCTCAAAGAGATGCTGAGATTCTTGGATACGAAGAACAGAGATCCAAATTGTGTCATTAAACTGGATTTAACAAAGGCATTTGATAGGGTTAGTTGGGATTTTCTTAATAGTATTTTGTTAAAGTTTGGACTGCATGGTAAATTTGTTCATTCTGTCATGAAAAATATCACCCATGCTTGGTTTTCTGTGTTGATTAATGGTAAGCCAGTAGGTTTCTTCAAATCTTCTAGAGGTATTAAACAAGGTGATCCTCTATCCCTTTTTCTTTTTAATATCTTTACTGAGGCTTTCACAAGAAGTTTAGCTTATGTGTTTAATTCTGGTAAACTGCAATTTTTTGATCTTCCTCAAGGGGTAATCCCAATTTCTCGTCTTAGTTATGCAGATGATACTGTCATCTTCTTGAAAGCTAGTAAATTGAACTTAATTCGGATGAATGCTTTCCTTGTGGTTTTTGAAAACACCACAGGGCAAAAAGTGAATTTCGAAAAAAGTGATTTTTACTTGGGTAAGGGGGCCACTGTGGCTAAAACAAGGCAGGTAAAAGAGATTTTAGGAATGAAGCAGGGCACTTTTCCATTTAAATATTTTGGATGCCCCATTTTTAAAGGTAGAGTGCTAAATGCTCATTTTCAGCCCCTTTTAGAAATGGTTGATAGAAGGTTGCAAAACTGGAAAAATAGATGGCTAAGTACTGGGGGTAAAATGATTTTAATTAAATCTTGTATCTATTCTATCCCTCAGCACATTTGGACTGTTATGAAGCCTACAGTTTATGTTGTCAAAAGTTTGGAAAAAATGATGTCTAAGTTCTTCTGGGGTGAGACTGATCTGGGTCCAAAAAGAGTTTGGAGGAGGTGGAGAAATTTGTGCTACCCACTGGACCAGAATGGCCTTGCATTCAGATCAATCCCCACAATTATAAGAGCATGTTCTCTTAAATTGTGGTGGAAATTTCAGCTTGGAAAGGCACTATGGGCACAATTTATCTGGTCTTTATCCCCTACTGCTAGGAAATCTCAAACATGGAACAGGATTCAATCAGTTAATTCTTTAGCTGAGAGAAATTCTAGGGTTATTATTGGTGATGGGAGATGTAACTTCTGGACATCAAACTGGACAGGCAAAGGTCCAATTATTGATCATTGTGCTCATGAGCTCACCAACATTCCTTTTGACTGCACTATTAGCCACTTCCTGCTAAACATGGCTAGTTTTTCTGTCTCTATTTATCCATTGCTAATTCTTGAAATTTGTCTTGTTATGCAGGGGACCAAAATCTGGGAGGAGAGAGTTGATAGACTCATTTGGATGCCTGATATAGCAGGGATTTTCTCTTTCAAATCAGCTTATAAGCTACTCCAATCCAACAGAGGTACCTCTGTTACTCTTAGTAAGTTATGGTTTCCAAGAGCTCAGAAAAAGATATCCATCTTTATATGGAAACTTTTCAATGCATTTCTTCCTTTTGATGATGTCCTCAGAGTTTTTGGATTTCAGCTTCCTTCTAAATGCTTGTTCTGTAACAACACTAATGACATCCAACACTTTTTTAATGACTGTTCTTTTGCTACTCTTATCTGGAATGAAATTCACCGCATTATAGGGATAACTCCTCCACATTTTTCAACTCTCTGGAATAGATTATCATACTACCTCACAAATCCAGTTCAAACTACATTGCATTCATGCTTATTTAGACTTTTACCTATGGTGGTTTGCTGGTTCTTATGGAAAGCTAGGTGTGAAAAAATGTTTGATAATAAAAACCCTAATACTCAAGTTACTATAACAAGGATTAGGGAGTATATTTTCAACATTTTTTATGCAAGGCCATTGTTCACTAACTGTGATGATACCAGACTGTTGACACAGTCAGGTTTATTACCAAAATGGCCAACAAAACCATCACCCCATCTAGCTGTTGTTAAGTGGAACAAACCAGAAGTAGGTTGTAAGCTAAATGTGGATGCAGCTTGGAAAACTGATAATTCTACTGGGTTAGGTCTTGTTCTCAGAGATGGATATGGTGGGGTAATTACTATGGCTAGCTATTCTACGGAGGCACACAGTTCTGTAGAGGCAGAGATTTTGGCAATTCAAAAAGGAATCTATCTCATACAGCTAGCCTCTCATAACTGTGTAATTGAATCTGATAGTTCACAAGCTATATTGCATATTATGGATCCATATAAAGCTCCATGACCCTTGTTTGATTTATGTTATGAAACTAAATTGAGCCTTGGAAATATCAAGCTTGTGCATACACTTAGACAAGGTAATGCAGTGGCAGATGCTTTGGCCAAAACTGCTGTTCATAGGCAAAATGGTCAGTTTCACTTGGATTCAGTTTCCAATGAAATCAGGGGTCTGATTATATTGGATGCAGCTGGGATACCATGTATAAGAATTAGTGACTAGAATCGGATAAGGTTATCATGTTATTTGCAGACTCTTTCTTGGGACATCATTACCTGAAAGCTTACACAGTTCCAGAATTTTTACGAGATCATGGAAACACTGGACCAGGGCTGAGGATTTCATCGCTGGGATAACTCTTACAGTGTCACCACAATGATGTTTATGCATCTTACCACAATGGCAGCCAACTTTCTGAGCAGTACCCACACTTCACTGCTGCTGCTTTCTAATTTTGTTAATATTACGGTTTTAGCATAATCTAGTTTTCCTCCCGGGACAGACTTGTGTTTCGATTACTTGATTCGCTAACATGTTTAGTGAGGTAAATTTAGATTCTTTTGATGATCATTCGGATCACTTTTTAGAGCAATACATGTTTGCTCTATAGGCTAGATTAGAGCCTTTTATTTCTTCATTCCTACACTGTAACATACTGAGCCTTTAGGTCATTTTGCTTTTTCTTTTTTACAGCTTTGGGGTAGCTAATAATATTAACCTCAATTTAGAAAAAAAATAATGAAGTTCCTCTGATTCTAATGACATTAGAGCAATTCCAACAACTTCCCTAAAATAGATATTTTCATTGATTATAAGGATTCTACATATTTTTTCAACTCCAACAGCTTCCCTATCTCATTCCCTAAAATAGAGATTTTAATGAGAGAGAAGATTTGCTTCCCTATATTTTTAGAAAGAGAAAAGTATTATAGGGAATGGAAATTGAATGCAATTCTAACTGAATTCATCAAATTATAAGACAATCTTCATTTTTCTATTAAAAATTTAATTTTCATATTTCCCTCGTTCTTCCATTTCTACTAAAAAAGTACCTTTGACTTCCAAAATATTTTTTGGAGAAAACTACTACAATCTCAAGTTCATGTGGGATACTTATTTATGTTTTTTCGTAGTGTTTTTGTTATTAATGATTTGTTTAGAAGACTAAATTTAATCTCTTTGGTTTATGTTAGAGGTGGCGAAATAGACCTGTAACCTGCGAGTCAAGCGGGTTGTCTATTGTTAAATCCGGGTAGGTATAGGTAAAATGAGTGATGGGTTAAATGGTTAATGAGTCAAATGGGTAGTTAAAAAATATGGGTTGGGCGGGTTGGGTTTGTGAGTTGACCGCGGGTTTAACCATATGGGTTAAAACCCACAGGTTTACCCATTTTCGACCCGTGAGTTAAATGATTTTCCATTTTCAACTTGACCCGACCCATTTTTTGACCAATCACAAAATGAGTAAAAAATGGGTCATACCCTTATTTTTTAATTACCTATTATCCAACCCATATTTGACCCGTTCGCCCATTTACCACCCTTAGTTTATGAATTATAATTTTTGAAAATTTTTGGATGTTGTTACCTTTTATTTCAAACCAGGTGAATATATAAAAGAATACGAAAAGAAGACTAGTTCTAATTAACATCGAAATTTTAGTTTCAAATTTGTTATATTGATTGTTTTTAAAAAACTAACATTATTTATATATAATATATTTTGAAGTGATTAAAAATGAATTCTTAGTTTTAAATGAAAAAATAACTATAGTGTAATAAATGGAAGATCATACAAAATAGGAAAACTATTGGAGTTGAGTAAAAACAAATATGGGAAATATTGGTTTTCATTCCCTATTTTAGAGAAAAATTTAGGAAGCTGTTGGACTTGCACTTAGATAATGGAGTATAACTGTAATAAGTTATTTTAGATTAATAATGACATTAGATGATTTAATAGTGACAACTATTATTATTTCAATCATGTGGATATTTTAATGATGAGTCTGTCTCTTTAAAGACGATCTTTCCATAAGCCATGGAAAACCAAGGTTTAAACTGCAGATTAGAAGAAATGAAGATAAAAATTTTGGGTTGTATTAACCGAATCATAAACTTTATTATCACTACACGTTGTATAATAAATTTTTAATATTGCACCTAAAACCCTTTACCATTATTATTCTAATTAAATCCCGTCTTCCTATACACCTATGGAAAAACGATCTTTTCCAAAATTTTACCTTTAATGATTCAATACCTTTGTAGGAAGAAAAATAAAGCCTTAAATTGAATTCAAAATTATATGTGTCACTCTAACTTAGAATTAATTAAAAGACTTCAGTTACATGATGATTTGAATTCTCGTTTAGTTTTATTCAAAAATATTATGTTAACATTTTATTGCCAAAATTTTCTACATTAAAATTTCTAATTTAATAACCCATATTTAAAATTGAAACTATATTCTCTCAATTTATTTTTTTACACATTAGATCAACCAATTAATATTTTTAATTAAAATGCCAACTAACATTTGTATGAAAAAGAATCCAGTTGTTTCTTCAACTAGAATCACAAAATAACAATATTATTGCTAATGGGGGAAAAATTAACATCAGACTGTGCGGGCGAAAACACACACTGGAGGTGCATTCTTCGCGGCAACCATGAAGCGCGGACGGGGCAGGCCACGGAAGAAGGTGGTTCCGGCGGCGACGGAGTGGAGTAGATCAATACAAGAGGACTGTGTTGAAGCTACCGGTCAATTAGCAGACGAGGATGAGGAACTGTCTGAGGAGCAAAACATGGCGGCGGAAGCTACAACAAAGGTAATATCTACTCACTCAATTGATAAGGGTATTTCGATTGAGAGTGAAAACAAAGAGGAGAAGTTATGGGTGGATATAATCAGTGGGAATATGGTCCAGAAAAATGGGATGAAAATTGATTATGTAGCTCCTGTGATTATAGAGGGGGAAGTTGAGATTGAGATCGAATTGGAGGATGTGAATGATGAATTAGATTATTGGAAGAACTCTCTGATTATGTACGTTCTAGGAGGGAATTTGATGATGAACGTTGTGAAGAGGTATGTCATGAAATTCAGGTTGTTTGTCAGCGCACCAGAGATTTTGTACAACGACGAGGGTTATTTTCTCCTCCGCCTAAAATCTGAGAAGGATAAGGGTGAAGTATTGATGAGGGGACCGTACACAATCTATGGCATGGCCATGTTCCTGCATTTATGGAAGCCCAATTTCTCATTGAAGAGTGATATGGTGTGAACCCTGCCTGTTTGGGTGAAGTTACCAAATCTTCCTATCTATTTATGGGGACCAAAGAGCCTAGGGAAGATAGATAGTGCAGTGGGAAAGCCTTTGTTCACTGATGAATGTACTGCAAGCAAGCTTCAAGTATCTTACGCACGGATATTGGAGGTTGATATCTCACAGCAGATTAGAGAGTTTGTAACAATCAGGGATGTGGAAGGTCATAAAATTCATCAGCCAATCGAAATTGAAGGGAAGTCATTGTTCTGTGATAAATGACAAATGGGAGGCCACAGATGTAACAAGGAGGGAGACGAGGAAACCAGTCCAAGTATGGCAAAAAAAGAAAAAACCACCAGCTGAAGGGAATGAGAGTCAAGCTAAGGACAATCAGTTGGCTGTAGCTACACAACAAACTGTGAGTAGTGTTTCAAGCAATTCCTAGAAGGTGGTGGCACCAAGAAACAGGGGGAAGCAAAGGGAGGGTGTGGTTTTTACACAAGGAGATTGTAGTAGACAAGGTTTGATGGGATTAGAGGCTGCTCTGAGAATTGTGTCTGATTCTCCAGAGGGTTTTCATCAAGTTCCATGATAATCTCATGGAATGTGAGGGGGTTAAATAAGACGGCGAAGCAGAGAGAGATTTACTCCCATCTCTCCGGTATGAATTTTATGATTTCTGTCTTAGTGGAAACAAGAGTTAAAGGAGAAAAAAAAATGAAGTCAGAAAATGTTTTCAAAATAGGTGGTAGTTTGTAGATAATTATGAGTCCCATCCTAATGGTAGAATATGGATATTATGGGATGAAGAAAAAGTTAATGTGGTTAAGAGGGCAGTGACTGATCAAATGCTGTTGTGTGAAGTAACTAACAGTAGTGGGGTTTTGCTGCTTTGGTTAACAGCCATATATGCTGGAAACCAGTTGAAGGTGAGGAAAACTCTCTGGAAAGATATAGAAAGATCTCAGCATTCAATTGCAGGGCCTTAGCTTTTACTAGGAGATTTGAACAATGTCCTCAGTGTTAATGATAAAATGGGTGGCAATGAAGTGCATGATGGAGAGTACTGGGAACTTGAACAAATGATGATGACAGTAGGACTGAGTGAATGCGAATCAATGGGAGATTTCTACACATGGTCGAATAGGCAGGTGGGAGGTATTATATACTCAAGAATTGATCGAGGACTGGGGAATTCCCAATGGTTTCGGAGTTTCCCTAACTTTGTAATCGAAATTATGGAGGCAGGAATATCAGACCATGCATTACTCAGGGTGAAGCTTTCTGATGACAAAGGGAGGAGACCTAGGCAGTTTAAATTTTTAAACAATCTACTAGAAATGACAGATGTTCTGGAATCCATAAAGGACAGCTGGGCAGAAACTGTAAAAGGTAGGCCTATGTACGTGGTTTGGATGAAGTAACTGAGGCTCCATAGAGTTTTAAAGCCACTTATGAAATAGGTTGGTGGTGTGCAAAAAAAGTTGGAGCAGTCCCGGGCAGATTTAAGTGCAGCCCAGCTAAATTTGTTGACTGATAGACTGGATAAGGATAAAATACTGCGGGTTCTAAACTGTATTGAGGAATTCTATAGGTGGGGTGGCATTGATGAGAAGATGGCGAAATCGAAGATTGATTGGCTAAGTTTGGGTGATGGAAACAACTCATATTTTCATGCTTCAGTAAAATCCAAAAACAAGGCAGCAGGTATTCTGAAGCTTGAAAGAGAGGATGGAAGTGTGATCACTAACCAAGAGGAAATTGAAGCAGAGATTCTCAGTTTCTATGAGAACCTTATTGGTAGGACAAGTACCAGTGCAAAAGGTATCGATGTCGAAATCATGAGGTAGGGTAAAAACCTGACTAATGATGAAAGAAAGAGCCTGATTGCAGAGGTTACTGAGAAGGAAATATACGTAGCTTTGAAGGGAATAGGTGACATGAACGCACCAGGTTGTGATGGATTTACTACGAAATTTTTCAAAGTAAACTGGGGAGTGGTGAAGAAAGACTTCGTTGGCTCAGTGATGGACTTCTTTGAATCAGGGAGGATTTATAGAGCTACAAACAGTACCTTGGTTACTCTCATCCCAAAAAGTCCTACTGCAACCAAGGTAAAGGACTACATGCCCATATCTTGCATTTCAACTTTATATAAGGTAATCTCTAAAATTTTGACGAACCGGCTGAGTAAGATCATTGGAAATATAGTGCAAATTAACCAAGCTGCCTTTGTTCCTGGGAGAAGTATTCATGACCATATCATGGTGGCCTATGAATTACTCAGAGGCTATAACAGAAAAGGTGGAATCCCAAGATGTGTCATACAGATGGACATACAGAAAGCTTTCGATACTGTAGAATGGGAAGCACTGGAGGTTATCATGAAGGAGATAGGATTACCTGAGAAATTTGTGAGTTGGGCTACGGTGGGTGTGAAAACTGTCTCTTACAGGTACAATGTCAATGGGCATACTACTAGGTTTCTACAGGCCAAGCGGGGACTGAGGCAGGGAGACCCCCTCTCACCATTGTTATTCGTACTCATCATGGAATACATGATACGGTGTTTACAGGGTTGTAATGAGATAACTGGTTTCAAGTTCCATCCGAACTTTGAGCTAATAAACCTGAACATTAGTTTTGCGGATGACGTCCTACTTCTATCAAAGGGCGAGGCAACTTCAGTTAATGTTCTGATGAGGGCTTATCAGAAATTTGAACAATCCACAGGGCTCAGAGTCAGTAGGCACAAATGCAATGTTTATTTTGGCAACGTGGCTCAGGACCAAAGAGAGAGCAGATTATGGAGCTGACAGGGTTCACAGAAGGACATCTCCCATTCAGGTACCTTGGCATCCCTTTAGCTAGTAGAAAGTTAACAATCAATATGTGTCATCCCATGATTGAGAAAATTACTGCATATATTAAACACTGGAGTGCTAAACTATTAAGCTATTGGGGTAGATTACAATTGATTAAGAGTGTGCTCTTCTCTACTGTTAATTACTGGATGCAAGTATTTCCTTTGCTGAAAGTTGTAGTTAAACACATAGAGGCCCTATGCCGGTCCTATCTTTGGTGTGGAGGAGAGACTATTTCCCGTAAGTCATCTGTAGCCTGGGACAAAATCTATGGTAGGCAAAATGCTGGGGGATTAGGTTTAATCTCGTTGCAGGAATGGAGTTTGGCAAGCGAGAGTAAAACCTTATGGAATTTTTGTAGAAAGGCTGATAGGTTATGGATAAGTTGGCTTCATGCGTATTACATACAAGAAAGGGATGGACTGAATGCTAAGATCCCAGCCAATGCTTCCTGGATTATCAAGAGCCTGGGTAAATGCAGGGACCGAGTAATGAATCTGGAGGTATGGCAGAAACAAAACGGCCTTCCAAAGTTCAGTATTAGGCTTGTTTATGAGGAGCTGAAGCAGGTACAACCAGTAATGGATTGGAGAAAACTCTTTTTCAACAATTATGTGCGGCCACATGCAAAATTTTTTTTCTGGTTGTGCTGTTTCCAGAGACTGGCAACGAAAGATAGGCTGGCCAGGTTTGGCATAAGCACGAACTGGATTTGCTGTTTCTGTGGTAGGGAGGAAACCTTACAACACCTGTTCTTTGCTTTCCCTGACACTAAGCAAATCTGGCGGGAACTCCTGCGATGGCTGAAGATGGAGAGGGAACCCGAACCGTGGGATGAGGAGATAGCATTGACTGGTGCAAAAATATCAGGGCAAGGGAAGAAAGCTTTAACTTTTGAAGATGGCCATAGCAGAAACTATCTACTGGACGTGGAAGAGAAGACATGAGGTGTGCTTTCATAAACAGGAAAGCAAGAACATTGTAAGTAAAATCATAGAGTGTGTAGTATATAGAGCTTGGATTAACCAAAGTTGAAAGCGTTTTGTGCTCAGCTTATAGTAGATTTCGACTGATATAGGGCCTTTGTAACACGAAGTTTTGTTCATATTTTAAAAAGCAATGAAAGTTTTACCGAGTTCCAAAAAAAAAAATATTATTGCTAATTATTAAATGATGGTATTGTCCTAATTTAAATTATATATTTATCAAATAAAGCATTCCATAACTAGATTCAATGAAATCCCCCTTTACTAGGTTAATCAAATTTTCAAGAGTTTAGCATTGTATTGTCTAGGATAGATTTATCAACTTATCCATAGTATGATGTATGTTACTTTCTAATTTCTGAGAACTAGACCCGAAAAGTTTCAACAACTTTGTGATATCTAGGTATTCAAAGTATACAAAGACTTGGGTGAGACCGTCTCACCCAACTTATGGTGAGACCAAGGACCTCTTTCAAATTTTAATAGTTATAGGAACTTAGTTGCAATAGTATATAAGGTTATTTATTAATTGATTCAGTTCATTCATCCCAAAATTTCAACCGCTCCACTCGATCTGCTCCGATCGTCCCTCTTCTTCTCCGATCGTCCTCTCTTCTTCTTCGATTGTCTGTGCTCCCCCGCTCCGCTCCGATCGTCCGAAGACGGGAACAACTACAATTGGTCTATCGCTTCAGTAGACTATTCCACGCTCCCCTGCTTCGTTCCGATCGTCTGCCACACCTCCGTTGCATTCTTATCCTCCGCCGCATTTTGATCATCCGTTGCTCCGTTTTGGCGCTCTGGTATGTTTTTCAATTCACCGCTATGCTCTAAATCCCTAGGTTTGTGCCTTTACTTTTTTTTTCTCGTTTTAAAGCATTAATCAACGATTTTCGATTTCGACGTGTTTATTCCCACATATTATCACCATCCCATTAGTTTTTATTCGCATGTCCTCTCTTCTTCTCCAACACCCTAGCCTCCAAATAGGATCGCTATGAGTAGATGAGATGGATAAGGAATGAGAAATGAGAAACTCTTGAGATTAACCTGGTTGGTTGATTGATAGCTTATTGGTTTACTAAGAATTCTTTGTAGATATTTATGATCTAAAATACTGAATTGTTTTCTTGGCATGAAGAAGAAGCAAAAGCACGTTTAGAAAAGGAGAAGGAAGCCAAGATGAAAAGGGTGTTTTAGGAATTAGAGCTGAAGATGGAAGCCAAGATTTGTTTTTAGGTTTTGTGGATTACATTAAGGTACTAATTCCTAGTGATTATTGTAATTTGATTTTACCTAATTAATTCAATTACCACTACTGTGTTCCAACATAGCCTATCTAACCAAGTATGCAATAAAGTAAAGCATAAAAGACACAAGACTTAGTTACGCAGTTCAGTGAAATCCACCTACATCTGCGGGGCCTGGCCCAATTCAGAATGAATCCACTAATCAGAAAGATACAGTACAAAGTACACCATACAATTATACTTATCTTATCTAACTATAACGTGAATCCTGCAAGCTCCCCTTGCTACCGATCCGCCTTGATCAGACTCCCTCTGACCTCGAAACTCATCGATGCTGGATCTCCTCCTCCCGAGGAATTAAGGCATATGATTCTGAACTTTGTGCAGTAGGTTCGTGTGTTGGAACACAGTATTCTGGCTCTTTGTAAATCTCGAAAATCTCAAAAATCTGTATGTCGTGTTTGTCCTCTATATATATCCATGAATCAGATTGGAATACTCCTTGATTATCTCCACAATATTCCTATTCCAAATCTGCTTCTTGAAGCATATCCAAATCCCATAAATAAATGGATTTACCTTATATCATTCTTTCCCATATATTCGAATAAATCTTCTCCATATAAGTAAGGATTTTCCATAAACCAATTATGCTTTACACGCCTAAACATATAGCAGAATATTTAGATTTCCATAACTCACAAATACCATAATATTCTGTCTTCTTTTTCCGTAAACATCTTTGCGTGAATATACTGCTAATTCGCATGTATGTCTTGTGCAAATGTAATTCCTTCTCCACATAATATTCTGATTACAATCAAATCTCTTGAAGATGAGAATTACCAAATCTAATCCCTTTAAGTAAGGAATTGATATATTCTCCAACTCAAATACAACTGGACAAGATGTATCCTTTTCGGATTCAGTCTTCAACCTTTTCTTATTGGACCAAAATTCCTTCTTTGATGTTACAACTCAATAATACCATATTTGCATAATTTCCACAAATTGCCAACTAGATAAATCTATACTTTACAATTATGAACACAAAATCGATTAACACAAAATGCAGCCATGTCATTGCTTATGAAAAATAGTCATTGTGAATGTGCTTCTGTTGTATTTTGTGTTATTTGCTGATCACATGAGAAATTTGTTTGAAATTTCAGGACAAATTGGGAAGGTTGCAATATATGTCATCTGCAAATGCCTGCCTGTTGGTTGAGCCTGACAACCTTGTATCTCATGCATCGTATGCTTTCAACAATTACTACCAGATGAATGAGGCTACTGATATTGCGTGTACTTTGGAGGAAATGGGGTCAGAACTGAAGAATTCAAGCTATGACAATTGCCTCTACATGGCTACTGGGACCCAGAAAACAATTTTGACTAATGCAACAACTAATTCATCTGCATCAAAATCTTCTGCAGGTGTAGTAAACGCTTCTGCAAGCATCTGGGGTGTCTTGCTTCTTATTGATATCCTGGGATATCCAGTTATTCATGGTACCTCGTAGTAGAAGAGGGGGCTTGGTTTTGGTCAGTTTCAGGGAGCTAAATATATGCGTTACATTAGCCAAGTACTTTGTATTGGAGATGGCCGAGTGAGTTTGTAGGATAATGTTCCCTCTAATTTTGTATGTAACTGTATGTACTCAGATAGGAGAGGTGATGGTAAAATTGCCCAACTGAAAGGAATTTTCCAACTTTATTTTCTATTACCATTTACAAAGTAATATATAGGTGTTTACATATGAATGATACAATGAATCTGGACTAATTCTAAATATAGACAAGATAAATCTTGATTAATTAGAAATTAATCAAAATCAATCACAATCAATCACAATCAATCAATCACAATCAATCACGATTAATTACAATCAATCACGATCTTCTATTGTCACACCCCCCTCAAGTGAAGCGTCGGGTTGACTGAGACGCAAAGCTTGGACCTGAAGAAGTCAAACAATGCACGATTAAGCCCTTTGGTGAAAATGTCCGCAACTTGCAGCGAAGTGGAGACATGACTAACGCGAAGTTTTCCAGCAGCCACCAATTCCTGTACAAAATGATAGTCAATATCAATATGCTTGGCCCGTTTGTGAGCAACAGGATTCTCAGCAAGAAAGATAGCACTGTTATTGTCACATAGAAGCAGAGGCGAGCCCCGCAGCGGAAACTGAAGATCGCGAAGAATATGCAACAACCAAACCGCCTCCGAGGCTGTGTTAGCAAGAGCTCAATATTCGGATTCTGAGCTCGAGCGAGAGACTGTAGGTTGCTTCTTGTCACTCCACGAGACCAAGTTGCCACTAAGAAAGACCGCATAGCCATAGGTGGACCGACGGGTCTCCAAGCAACGCGCCCAATCAGCATCCGAATAGGCAATAACCTCCGAAATGCCACCAACTCCAAAGGTTAGACCACAATGTAACGTGCCCCAAACATATCGTAGGATCCTAGTGACAGCAGAAAAATGATCATCACGTGGATCATGAAGAAACTGACTCACTGAATTGACCGCAAAGGACAAGTCAGGTCGAGTAATGGTAAGGTACTGAAGGGCGCCAACAAGGGAACGATACACCTTAGGGTTGTGAAATGGTCCACTCGTACTGCTATGAAGCTGGGACAGCGGCAAGAACGGAGTAGAGCCCGGAAAAGAATCCAACATCCCAGCTCGCTGAAGAATATCCCTAGCATACTTGGCTTGGCCCAAGAACAGCCCTGTAGAGGTAGAGGTAACCTCTAAACAAAGAAAATAGCTGAGAGAACCCAAGTCCTTGACAGAAAATTCATGATCAGCACGGGCAATGAACTGCCGAATAGCAACACTGTTGTTCCCAGTGAGAATGATATCAACATAGACCAGAAGATAAAGAACAATAGTGCCCTGAGAGATGACAAACAGTGAAGGATCTGAAAGACTGCCAACAAAACCCAACTACCTGACGAACAAACTGAACCGGTCAAACCACGCCCTGGGTGCCTGTTTGGGTCCATAAATGGCCTTCCGTAAGCGACAGACATGATGAGGGCGAGCAGGATCCTGATAACCAGCCGGCTGAGCCATGAAAACAGGAGTATTAAGAACACCATTAAGAAAGGCATTCTTGACGTCCAACTGATGTAAAGGCCACTTCCTCATGGTGGCAATGGCAAGGACAGTACGAACAGTGGCAGCCTTAATCACCGGACTGAAAGTATGATCAAAGTCAAACCCCGGTATCTGATAATATCCTTGGGCCACCAGATGGGCCTTATAACGATCAATAGAGCCATTCTGACGGTACTTTAGCCGATAAATCCACTTAGAGCCAACAATATTAACATTCGGAGGACAAGGCACCAACTCCCACGTCTGCTGACAGCGAAGAGCAGCCATTTCCTCATCCATAGCAGCAACCCATCTTAAATCTTTCTCCGCGGCTCGAAAATGACGTGGCTCCTTCTGCTCCAAAAGTTCTGCAACCAATCCTGTTGCCACAAAATCTGGGCCAAGATTACGGGCAACACGTGTCCTATCCTGTAAACGAGTGGTCATGGGATGAGGACGGGGCACCTGAGGAGTCGGAGAAGCACTTCCAGAGGAACCGTCCGAGGAACTGGCCGATGTTGAACTGGAACTGATGCTGGAGAGGACAGTCGAACTACTAGAGGGATCAGTCAGTGTGGTCAAAGAAGCAGGAGATCGTGGTGGTGTAACAACCACATCCTCAGCAGGGGCAATCATCGGTGCTGCAGTCTCAGATGTGGACGAGGAATCTGGACACACCGAACAAGGCAAAGTCAGTGAAGCCGAAGCAGGATCAGGGATGGTGATAGACAAGTCTGAATCAGTAGGGTCCAAAAAAGATGAAACATCCAGGGATAAAAACTGAACCTCCGAAGATACAGTGGAAAAGGGAAAGTGAGACTCATCAAATCGGGCATGTCGAGTCATGTAAGTACGTCCGGAGGTCGTATCCAAGCATTTGAACCGTTGGCTTGAGCATCAAATTTGTACGACTATCCAGCAGCAAATGTAAGGTATAGATTAGTCCTTATATTTAAAATGTTTGTTAATTGATTTAATGATTTGTTTTAAATTTTCATTCTTTATATATAATTATGATTTAACTTATAGTTAGAAAGTGTATAAATTAGTTAAAATATTTAGATAGTTTATTAATCGTTTTAAGAACTTAGTTTTCTTGTGTTTAAAATAATGATAGAGCTTACAACTAGCAATATATTAATAAGTTCATATGTTTAGAGTATTTGTTAACTATTTCAATGGTTTTGTTTAGACTGTTTCTTCGACAAGATAATAGCAATACAAGTTACAACAACTAGCAAATGTATAAATTAGTTTATATGTTTAGAATATTTTTTAATCGAACTATAGATCTACTTTAGACTTTATTGTTTTTCAAGATAATGATATAACTTATGGTTACAAAATGCAAATAGGAGTAATAGTTCATATATTTAGAATGATTGAAATTGTTTAAAGGACTTAAGTTAGACTTTTATTTTATAAAAGATAATAATAGAACTACAACTAGCAATATATTAATTAGTTCAAATGTATTGAGTGTTTGTTAACCGTTTTAATGATTTTGATTGGACTTTCATTTGTTTTTAAGATAATGATAAAACTTATAACTAACAAATATAATGATTAATTCACATATAAAAGTGTTTATTAAATGTTTTATTGATTTTGTTTAAACTTTAATTTTAAGCAAGATAATGAACAAACTTACAATTAGAAAATATATAAACCAGTTCTTATGTTTAGAATGTTTGTTAATCGTAATAATGATTTCTTTAAAACTTTCATTACATAATAATGATAGAATTTATAGTCAAGAAATTATATAATTACTTTGCATATATTGAATGTTTGTTAATCATTTTAAAATTTTAGTTTAGACTTTTATCTTTAGTTAGCAAATATATAATTTAGTTTACAACTTAAAACAGATATAATGATTAGTTTATATGTTTATATAGTTTGTTCAGCCTTTTAAGAACTTTGTTTTGAATTAATAATGATAGAACTTACAATTTAAGGTTTTAGTTTAATCTTTCGATAGAACTTACAACTAGTTCATAAATTTAGAGAGTTTGTTAATCGTATTAAGGTCTAAGTTTAGACTTTTAGTTTTTTTCAAAGATAATGATAAAAATTACAACTAGCAAATATATTAATTAGTTCATATATTTAGAGAGTTTGTTAATCATTTTATGGTCTTAGTTTAGACTTTCAATTTTTTTAAAACATAATGTTAGAACTTACAACTAGACAATATATTAATTAGTTCATGTATGTTGGGAGTTTGTTAATTTTTTAAAGTCTTAGTTTAGACCTTCAATTTTTTTAATGATAATGATAGAATTTACAACTAGAAAATATATTAATTAGTTCATATGTTTAAAGAGTGTGTTAATCGTTTTAAGGTTTTACCTTAGACTTTCAAATTTTTTTAAAAAAAGATAATGATAGAACTTACATCTAGCAAATATAATAATTAGTTTAAATATTTAGAGAATTTCTTAATCGCTTCAGGCAAAATATTTGGAAGGACCGTCTTTTCATAAACATATGGAAAGACGAGTTTGAATTAGAATAATAGAAAGATACAAGGTCTTAGTTGTAATATTAAAAATTTATCATGTAACATACAGTAGTTATAAGTTTATGACCCGATTAATACAACCCAAAAATTTTATCTTGATTTCTTCTAATTTACAATTTAAATCTTGATCGTTCCATATGTTATGAAAAAATCGTCTTTCAAGAGATGGACTCATCGCTTTAAGGTTTTAGTTTAGACTTTCAATTTTTTTAAAACAATAATGATGGAGCTTACAACTAGCAAATATAATTATTAGTTTATATATTTAGAGAGTTTGTTAATCGCTTTTTTCAATTTTAAAAAAAAGATAATGATAGAACTTACTATCAGCAAATATATATTAATTAGTTCATATATATAGTATGTTTGTTAATCGTTTTTACATTTTAGTTTAGACTTTCTGTTTTTAGAAAGATAATGATAGAAGTTAAAATCAGAAAATATATTAATTACTTTATATATTTGAAGGGTTTGTTAACTGTTTAAATGATTTTATATAGACTTTTAACATATTAATTACTAAAATTCTGAAGCATTTTTATATTGAAGTTACAGCAAAAAGAGAAGTTCCAACACCTTATAAAACAAAATTCTAAATTTAAGCATTTTCTTTTCATTGTTCTCCAGCTAACCTCCATGAGGTCACAAACAAATTCGGCGGCACAACAGTCAAATTGAACTACTATTAACAAATTGACTTTCGTCCCCACCGAATCTCCGTCGCCCATGACACACTCCAGCACCTCAACACTTCAACATCTTTACCAGTGCCTCCCCCTTTACATGCTCCTCACAAGCCTTCTCCACCATTTCACCCTGGCACCATTGGAAATCCCCAAAATCTCCACCATCAGGCTCTCGTTTATAAGTAGCCCTTCCTTCATCGCCGACGGTCAATCAACAAGCCGGAGTAATGAAAACAATGTTACCATGATTAATCCTCTCCACATCAACGTCAAACACCTTTGGATCCACCGTGAACAAAGTATTGGAATCGGTCCAGTTTAAATTTGCAGGAGAAGGGAGTTTTGCGAATGGAATTTGCATAGAAAGAGTAGTGCGAATTTGGGGATTTCCTTCCCAAATTGGGGAGCCGGAATACAATGTTATAACCCGGTTTTGCTCTATCCGATGACCCGCAAATTTCTTTAATTTATTAGAAATTGCATCATGGTCCCTCGTCTCACCATAGTCTATGGTGAGACGGTGTTACATGAGATTTTCTCTTCAAAGTAAACGTATAGCTAAAGGCAACATGAAGGTTCAAGTTTAAAAATGAGACTATACTTAAAAGACAATATTTGAGCAATTGTTCGAAACATAGAAAGTATGACCTTCTAAAGATCAAGAAGGAACAAAATAAACCAAATACTTCTACAAGCAACAAAAAAATGTAGTTAAACTAGAAAGGTCATTACTTTAAGCACTCGAGATGAAAAAAGAACGAATTTCTGGGGAAAAATAGGTGCACCATTTCTCGTGTTTCAGATTAGTGAGAGAATCAAATACTTCTACAAGCAACCAAAATATGTAATCCAATCAAAATAAACCAAATACTTCTACAAGCAACCAATTGTTTGAAAAAAAGAATGAATTTCTGGTGAAATATAGGTGTGACATCTGTCGTGTTTCAGATTTGTGAAAAAATGCTAATCATATTACTGGTATAATCAACAATAGACAATAAAGAAGAATTACAAAAAAGAGAGAGTTCAATAGTCTGAAAATAAGAAGGGCGAAGGGTTAAATGCGTACCTAAGATCCAGCTCTGCATTATAAAAAGCAATTTCAATTATCAACTTCGTGTCATCATCTGTCGCAGCTGTGAAACCATAAGCGCACTTCTCTAACCAGACTTGATACTTCCCACAGTAGATTTGATCATCTGAATAAGTTGATTCCCAATAAAATTAAATACATGCTTAAACAAACATCAGTGTCCACCAAAGGCTCATCATTGTGTTAATACTTGAGCAGTACAAATGGTTTTAAGAGATCATTCACCTCAAATACTTCACTCCAAGTTGACGTAACATATCGACAGTGAAGAGATCATTCACCTCAAAGAATAGTCCATCTTAAAGCCAATAGGCAATTAGAGGAATCCTCCAAGATCTTACTAAGCCATAAACGGGGTCTCTCATTCTTACCTTAGCTTTTGCATACCAGGCTGCTCACCGCGTTCCTTGTTGTTGAACAGGTAGCTCATGGGAAGAAACATAAGACAATATTAGGTTTTAAACAAAGTCAAATGTTGTTCACCTTCAAAAGTACGAAAAGGTTTATCCATTTTTCAACTTCAACTTCAACTTTCAAGTTTCAAAATGATGTCTGCCTATATTAATCTGTCTCAAGCCAGTTAAAAACTTAAAGCAGGAGGATCGTGTTAAGTTGACATTCCACGTAAAACATATTCGTCAAAAATTCTTGATATAAGTTTCAAAACTCTGTCTACATATAGGTAGACTGTGTTTTAAACCAGTTAAAGGACGGATGTTTCTTTAGGTTTTGACAATCTGTGTATAAAACATTGGTAAATATTCAAACATAATAAGTGCAAGAATCAAGTATAAATAATTGATCAAGGAAAAACAGAAAGTCATAGAAAGGCAAACCTATAACAGCCATTCGACAACTTCAACCATCAACCCATGAGTTCAATCTGATGTGAAGTATAGAAGACCCCTCTCTTTCATTTTTTATCTCTTCTTTAACAATTAAATCATATACTTCCTCTAGAAGTTTAGTAGGAGCTGACTCTTTAGCATCATGTAAGGCTTTTATCCACACAAATCACTCTTTGACATCCTTGCCACACCATCGGATATTGATCATTAGTATTCAACATAATAATAGCATTGGCAAGAACATAGGAAGTGTCTGCATTCTTGACCAGCCTACAAAAATCAAGGAAACATAACTTACTTGATGACACGAAGTAGGTAATGAGGAGCAGCTTTCCCAAAGTGACTGCTCCACAATATTTAATCCTGAAGATACAACTGATTAACCAAGGAACAAAATACTGAAAATACAAAATTATCACTTAACAACAGAAGCTTACCAGCCCTAGCTTCATCGATCGGGGTAGGTTTATGACGCCTAAGCTCGTTTATTGCCAAATGGACATAATCTCTCTCATCTAGACCAGTGTTAACAATTATGGCAGATAATGAAATTTGAAAAACTTAATTTTATTTTCTAAAAAAGAACATACAAGGTCTTCTATCAGCATTTCCTTATCCTTGGTAACAAGGTCTTGCCGTACAAGATACTCCAACACATGCTGCAAGAATTGAAATTATTATACACGACGCTCGACAACATTAAAGTAACTTTATCAGCAGTCATATAATATTTATCACCGCGATCTTTAAATGCTTGTACTGTAAAGTACGTTGATATATTTGCGTAGAATGTGCAGTGAGGACAACCCCAACCTCCTGAAACAGATGCTAACATCGTAACCATGTACCATAAATGTCAAGATCTTTGGAGTATTTTACTTCCCAAAAGAAGAGATAACAACAATGGACCTGCTTGCGAACAGTTTTATAGAGTCTTCTGAAGATACACGAGCCTGAAGTAGCTTGTTGAAAGTATCATCACAAGATCTTGATTCGTAATCTGCATTAACAAGTCTCACTGATGTGTCCATTTTAGGCACATTATTTAGTAGTATTTAGGATCACTTTTGTGCTCTTTTATTATCGAGAGCTTGTGTTTTACCTTGAAATTCACTTAGGAGAGGTAAAAGCAACTTTGTACTCTTTTACCTCTTTTAAGTGGATTTTGTGTGACAAGGGAAGAACACGGAACCAACGAAGACCGGAAGACATTGAAGACTATACTTTCGAAGACTTTTGGATACTCACTTCGAAGACATGAAGACCGGAGGCCGTTGAAGACCATTTTGGAGCTGTTGAAGACTTGAAGATTGAGAGGGATGGCTATGAAGAAGACAAAGAAACAATGCAAAACTATGGCTGCCGTCGCGACACCGTCGCGAGTCGCGACCTCGCGACCAACACCGTCGCGAGTCGCGACGAACTCCGTCGCGAGTCGCGACCATCGGGCGGCCAGAAATCTTTCTTATTTTCTTTGCACTATAAATACCATCTCTTTTCCCTCTTCTTCTCCAGTTCTTGGAGCCCGCTTCTCTCTGGTTTTGGGCGCCATTTTTAGGTTTTTCTTCTTCTTTCTTTTCTTAGCTTTCTCTTAGTTTGATTATGTCTTTTCTTGTTGATCTAGGTTAGTTTTGTTCTTGGGAGCAAAGGATTGAAGCTTCCACTATCTATGTAGCAAGAATTCATTTATATCTATCTATTTGGTATTTTTGCTATTGTGCAATTATGGTGCTTTGAATGTTAATTGTTGATTGCATTGATGTTGTTGAGAGCTTGATGATATGAAATGCTTGGATTAATTGCTAGCTAGGGTTTGGGGGATTTGGGTTAATTTCCCCCCTGTTCTTGTTAGCAATGTGAGAGTATGAATTAGAGCTTTCGATTGTGTTAGTGTGTTGACAATGTGCTAGGCGAATGTGATTGATGTCGAACTCTTCGTCATGTTCGTTTGTGTAGCAAACGAGAGAGTCATATGCTCGCGGATGAATGTGCGTTGCACGTTCATCCAATCTCGTGTAATTGCATGAATTGGTTCAATGCCTAGTCACGGTGTAGTGGTCATAGGCATTGCCAAGCTTGTTGGTCCTTCGTGCTAAATGCCACCAATGTCGCCTTGAGTCGTGGTCGCGACTCGGGAGCCATTGGTGAGGTTTGACGAGAGATGTCGAACTCACTCTCGCAAACTACGAACTAAGAAGGATAGGAGTTCAGTCTCCACGACAAGTAGTTGAAGTATTGAATAGGTGATTTAAACTCATTCCTGAAGCATTTGTTGTTTGGCGTTTATGTACTCTTGACGGTGTGTTTCGCTGCATGTGTGCCATGAGTGGTTTGAGCATAGGGAGTGCTTGTGTGGTTGAATTGCTTAGGTGTAGGAACGTGACGACTTCTGTAGCACCTTTGCCTGAAGATCTACGAGCATGAACTTAGAACTCCTTGTGGTGTGTGTGTTGTGGTACTTGCTAGATGGGGTGTGTGATTGTTGGGTCATGAATGCTATATGATGGAATGTGTGAATGATTCGATGAACTACATTAGATGTGGAAGTGGATATCCGTTGCCCCCAAGGCATTTTATCTTTGTAGTTTAAAACCTTTCTTTTTCTTAGTTTCGTTTGATGATTAGCATAGTCACTTGACGTTGCTAGTTATCTCGTCTTTTTATCTTTGTTAACTTAGGAACCAACCAACCAACCAACCCCCCCCCCCTTTTTACTCGCTTTTATGTGTGTGTGTATATATTTACTCCTAGCCTAGTATATCAACCATTTGTGTGCTTAGACGCTTAGGAAGATCCCTCTTCTCATTGGACGACCCCGATTTGCCACTATCTACCTAGTTGTAGAAAGTAAGCACTGAGGGCTTATAAATTATCTTTTGGCGCGCGGGCGCGACGACCGCCCGCGCCTGTCACTCACTATGATAGAAGTTTAAAAAAAGTTCATAACGTAACTTAGGATGGTTAAAAACATTACTCTATCACTATTGCTAGAAAAAGCAGATAATACGAAAAACTGACATGGCAATCAGAATCCCAAAAGTGTGCAACTTTTATACAAACAACTGAAACAAGTATACAAGTTCTAAGTGTAAGTTTTTTTTTGGACAAAATCACAACATAAACTAATTCTTTTCCCATCTGAAAAAAATCAAAATTTGGCGATACAATACCTGTGATGTGTCTGCAATTCCCATCAAATTCAGGTGATGGCTGAATGTCCTGGAGCAAGAGCCAAAGCTTCTTCCACTGTCAGCTTTGACAAGTCGCTCGCAAGCTGTTTATCGAGCAGCTCTGCAGTATCCTCAATTCAAGTGTTCCTCATGCAACAAGCACTCTTCAAAACCAAAAAAACTGTAAGTATGAGTGCAATAAGACATAAAAGATCACATGCAAAAGCAGCACATTTAAACACCCATATATATCCAAACAAAAACATGTAGTCCCTCTGTCCCAATTCAACCTTCTATAACACCATTCATTGCAAATTATTACTGTTTAGAAATCAATATTATCACGCCAGACTGTTTTCCATGCAATAACTACAAAAAAAATAATCAAGGACCCGACTTAATTACTGACGTCAGACAGTTAAAAACCTTTTTCATAATTAATCTCACATGAATGAACAAAGGCTACTAATAGAAGGAAAAAAACAAACTAATTGACCTAAAAATTATGCTAAAGAAATGCTCAGTAATTTTTTTTACAAGAATGGATAGGGATATTGACATATAAGTTTCTCGTGGTATACAGTCACTGAGCAACATGAAGCATCAGGTATACTATGCTTCCATACACATGCAAAGGAAAAGAAGAATCTCTTTGTAAGTCTTCCTCACACATAAAAATGCACATCAGTTTATTTTATATGAATTACAAATCTAGGCTCACTTAGAGACATACAAATAAAAAGATTTGGTTAATAAATTATTACTATGACAAACATATATATTATGACGAGTTAGTTTTCTCCCTACTATTCTACTATGTTTGCTAGTTGAAATGAGATAGTCATAAGAAAATTATACAGACTACAATTAGGCTTCAGAAATAAATCTGGTAAGCTTCTCAATCTTGGCCCCTTGAGAGAAAAAGTTGTGCTTTGTAAGAATCAATGAACCATAGTTCAAGTCCTTCATTTCACTTGTAAGAATTAATTAGTGGACTAACCCATAACCAGAGAACCAGAATAGGCAAAGAGGAGAGAGCCACAATCAGCAGATTCTTCCTGAAAGCCGGAATCCTTAGAAATTAATGTATGCCGATGAACAAATTATAAGATACCTCAGTTACATCTTCAGGTGTAGACTGGGTACATCTTCCTGCCCTTTTGACGCATGGACAAATTCTGAAATCCCATCGGTAGATAGTGGGGGAAGAATCAGTAAAGAGGGAAAATTTAACCCTCTCTAATATTACAAAATAGACATATATTTTAGCTAATTCTAACACCATCTTGCCATTTAAATCCACCTGCACTTATATGACTAATTCCACATTTTCCTCGAGTAAATTACTCTACAAACCTTTATTTTTTGCATGTTTATGAATAATTAGATTTAAAAAACACAAATTCTTCTTTTAGGCCATCTAAACTTTAGGCCAGGGCATTTTTGTACAATTATAAGAAGTTTCATTTGGGATAGATTTTTAAAAAAATATACTGATTAATTTAGGGACCTACAGTGTAATTATCAAAATACTATTTATATCACTAAAATTTTAGAATTTTCATTTTTTCTCCCCCCCTCTAGTCGGAAACTGCATCCTCCCACCAGAAACCGCCTCTGACGGACGGATACTGCCAGAGTTCAACCGGATTTCCGTCGGATTCTGTCGTTTTCGCTGGATTTCTCTATCGGCTGGAAATATTATTTTTTCGACGCTTGATCTGCGAGTGCGCTCGACCTGTAACAATGACGATCTGTATCGACACTCTCACTGGCGGCTTTCTGCAACATTTGCCTCTGCAACATTGCCAGATTTTCTTTTCATGTCGTCGTGAAATAAATCCGCGATGCCTCCACTGTTTACGCCGATGACATCTTTGCAATTATACCCTAGCTCTGCCATTCCCTAGCTTCGTGATGCCTCTGCTATTATACCCTGGCTTCATCAGCGAGGCGACCGTGACACGACGACGGGGTGAGACGATGGAGAGGTGAAGCAAAGGTGAGCAAAGGTGAGGCGAGGTATGGCATTGCAACGGTGAGGTGTTGCTGCATTTTTCGTTCAGGAGCGTGAGATCCACGTGCCTCGATAAAGAAGAAAACTATGCATGCAAACACACGCGGGCAATGGTGGCGGCCGGCGATGGTGACGGCGGAGGCGGACAGTGGAGCGTCTGCTCATGAGAGGTGAGGTTTAATGATTTGTTTTACTTTTTGAAAGACATATTGAGGCTTAATATTTACTTGACTAAGCTTATTATCACAAAGATTGTTTGGTCTAGTGGTTAGTGTTTTTGTTGTTGAGGTAAGAGGTATAGGTTCGAATCTTACTATAACCTTTGTTTTGAAGAATGTATTTTTTTATGTACATGCTGAGGTTTAATATTGATTGAATGTATGTTCAATAATGAGTCTTTGGTGTAGTGGTTATTTTTCTAGGCTTTGAGGTTAGAGACCTAGGTTCAAATCCCACCAGTTCCCTTTTTTTTGGAAGAATTTTTGTTCTTGAGGTATTATAGCTTTTTGTTGATGGTTGTAGCTTTTTTTTCTCTTATGCTAATGTTTTTCATTGTTCTGGTGAGGTTTAAATCATATGTGATACGCCCCAATTTGCTGCCGCTACTATGCCACCTCGCCTCAATCATGCCACCTCGCTTCAATCTACAAGAAAAGCCTCCAGAGAAGTCCCGGGGGGGGGGGGGGGGGAAGAGGCTTTGGCAGCCAAGTAAGCAAACAGTGTATGAGAGTGTAATTAGGAATGAATAGTCTTATGTACAGGATTACCTTTGGCCTTTATATAGGTAGGCAAGTAGGACTACTGTTTTATTTGCTTGTGGAACAAGTACTCCATCTTGGGCTGGCCCAAAAGGGGGCTTTACCTAAAGGGTAAAGCATTGAGCCGATGATCGGACACACATGCCCTTAAGCTTGTACTGTTTCATATATAATCAATAAGCCCCCCAGAAAATTAAGGGTTCGGCCTTCAAAGTTTATCCCCAGATCGGGGGTTCAAATCTGTACTCGCATCCGAAACTTCCAATGCCTGAGGGGATGATTTCGGCATCCCTGGGGCAAGTTAAGGGTCCATTCTAGGCTGGCGTCGAGCTTTTCGCTCGATCAGATAAATTTGAGGGGTCCGGCCCTCAGCTTTCTAGTCTGTTCTAGGGCATAAGGGCCTGGATCGCACCTCTTTTATATCCCCTTGTGGCCTTCGGGCCCCAGTAGCCTGGGGTAAGGGTTCAGACCCTGGTCTTCTAATCCGTGTTGGTAACTGAGGGTCTCCGGTCCTTACTGGGCAGATAAGGGGGGTTCGGTCTTCAGCTTACTGATTTGTGTCAGGGTCTAAGATACATTATCCCCAATATCTTAAAGGTGTTGTATTCAAAACTTGTGTTTTTCAATCTGTGCTAAAAATTGAAGTGTTCAAATCTTTCTACTAAAGAGTAGAGGTTTCAAAACTGCTGCTTAGTGTAAGGGGATTCGACCTCTAGCCTTCTGATCTTTGCCAGTAAGCGAGGCGTTCGAATCCTTCCACTAAGGGGTAGGGGTTTTGAAATGATCACTAAGTGTAAAGGGGATTCAGCTTCTAGCCTTATGATCTATGCTAGCAAGCGAGGCATTTGAATCCCTCCCCTAAGGGATAGGGGTTCTGGTGTAGCGAATCCAGTCCTCCTAAGTTTTAAGAGTGTTTGTATGTAAAAGTCATGATGGGTTTGGCGCTCAGCCTTCCTACGCTGGCGTCCATCCCTCCCAGAGTGTTTAGCTATGTGAAGGTTTCCGTCTGACACTCCTCTAGTCCTCTTGTTTCCAGGATCTGATCCTGGACGCTCTCCGTGTGTTGGTTACCGGTGCTTGAGGGGGTAGGATCCATCCGATAGTTTCCACGCCCCTTCTTCTCCGGAAAGGGGACTGTACTTCTTCTTCAATGGCCAAAAATCCTTTATCCTTCAACCGTTTGCTCCTACGTAATGAACTTGGCGTAGGGGTGGACATAAACCGTAAAGCGGCATAGATCTGACTTCGACGGACCCACTAGGCATGCCAATTTAATGCTCCATAATTTTTTCCCCTAATACGCCATCGATCGCCATCGTCCACTATGCCTCAATATGCAAGAACAAGCCCCCCGGCGATGTCCAGTGGGGAAGAGGCTCCGATGGCCAAGTAAGCAAACATTGTATGAGAGTGTAATTAGGAATGAATAGTCCTGTGTATAGGATTACCTTTGACCTTTATATAGGTAGGAAAGTAGGGATACTATTTTGTTTGCTTGTGGAACAAGTACTCCACCTTGGGCCGGCCCAAAAGGGGGCTTTACCTAAAGGGTAAAGCCTTGGGCCAATGGTCGGACGTACAGGCCCTTAAGCCCATACGGTTTTACACATTATCAATATGAGTTGATGTTTTATAGTTTTTTGGGTGATATTGATTGATATTCGTAGTTTTTAAAATTTTTTATCATGTTGATGTTTGTCATTTTCCGGTTGAGGTTTTGGTAATGGGAGTTGATGTTTGCAGTGTCTTTTTTCTTATGTTGATTTTTTTCATCTTTTGGATGAGGTTCAAGTGTTAGGAGTTGATGTTTGTAGCTTTTTGGGTGGTATAGGTTGATATTTTTAGTTAAAAAAAATAAACTATTGATATTTTATTTTCAAAGTGAATAATTTATACTCTTGAGGTACTGTGATTTTTTTGTTGATGTTTTTACTTTTTTTCTCTCATGTTGATGTTTTCCATTTTTTGGGTGATTTTTAGATATATGAGTCGATGTTTTGTAGTTTTTTTCGTGGTTATATGGGTTGATATTTTTACTTTTTTTCTCTCATGTTGATTTTTTAAAAATTTTCTAGGTGAGTTTTAGGTTATATGGTTGATGTTGGTGGCTTTTTTGGTTTTTTTTTTAAGTTTAAACCATCCTAAGGATGGGGGGAATTTTATTTGGCTCCCCAGGCCGAAAGAACTGGCATAAGCCTGAAAGTGCATATTGGTTTACAAAATTCATCAATATGATGATCAGAGAGCAAAACAGATGGTTAAGATGCTAAATAACTAGCTATCGAAAGGAAGAGTCTAGTGAGGTACTTCCTACAAATTGCTACCAAATGTAGTCCATAAACAGATCGGCGAATCGGCCAAGCGAGACCCCTATTAGTCCATGGAAAACATTAGGAAGGAATCTGTGGGAAGAGCAGCAAGATAGAGAGAGTGTAGCAGTCCTAGATACAAGAGTAGCAGCAAGGAACTTCAACCAGTGAAGTTAAAATTGAGGTAGGTGTTCATCCTTGAGTTGCACCGTGGTTGAACTCCCAGTTCCAGCAGCAGACCTGAAAAGGGAAAAGAAACACAGTAGATTCCATTCCAGTGCAATGAAGAGAGAAAACTCATTGGAGTCCGTATAGTATTAACATGTGAAATTAAGAGTAGAAAGAGTTAAGTATCATCTCCTAGTCTTGAGCCTATTCTTACTGAGGGGATTTCTAATCTATCAAGGGAGATGAGTCCTCTAAGCACAATTGGAGCCAATAGGAGATCGAGGTTCCCTTGGATATTGTTCTGTAATGAGAATTTAGCCAGATAATCAGCTACATTATTGGCTTCCCTGTGAATGTGAGAGATTGGAAATTTCATATGATGAATATGGAGAGCACTGCAGATGGAGAAGTTCCTCCATGGGGCATTCAATGGGTTGTGAATACCTCTTACAACATTTAAACAGTCAGTTTCCAATGTACCATTAGCAATTCCTAGTTCATATCCTATTTCATACCCATCCTGAATTGCTACCAGTTCAGCATCAAAAGGTGTTGGTGACTGGAAGGTTTTGGTCCTCATGCAAATCACATTACCAGACATGTGTCTAACAATTACAGCTGATGAGGCCAGACCTAGATGTATCCATGAGGCATCAGTGTTGATTTTGAAGCCAGAGGAAGGTTTCTTCCATGTTACAACTGTTATAATTTTCTTCCTCTTGGGGTGAATCTTGGGAATAATGTTAGAACAGGTCCAATATCTGTTCCTTTCTAGGTTGCCAGAAGGCAGGTGAACAGTAAATATGTCATAAATGAGGCATCTAATCTCATGAATACAGGCATTAAGGGAAAAAGATTCATTGTCATAAATGTATTTATTCCTCTTAACCCACAGAATCCAAACTGTGACCAAAAGTGAAGCTATGATGATTTGAGACTGAATCCTTGTGGCAGTTTTGAAAGATAGGATGAAATCAACTCTAGACTTCAGACTTCCAAACCTTGGCATATGCATATCAAGTAAGACACCAACAGCCTCCCAAACTTTTAAAGCAAATGAGCATGAATTGAAAAAGTGATCTAGGATATCAGGATGATTCATGCAGGAAGGACATATAGATGAAAATTGGAAGCCTCTTCTTGCCAAAATATTATCAAAAGGCAGAATGCCGTTTAAAGCACGCCACAATATAACAGACATTTTCCTTGGAATAAAAGAACTCCATACCTTTGATAGTTGTCTGATTCTTTGTTTTCTTTGCCTAAAGGTATGATAGGCCGAGCTAATAGAGAATCTACCATTGATATTTGGAGTCCATATCATCCTATCCTCATGTTGGTATATCAATTCAGCAACCTGCAAGATGGCAAGAGTATTGGTAGCCAGGTGTGGCTCCAGGAGAGGGAGAAAATTATTTTTATTTTGTATGAAAAACCTCAGGGAGATATCCTCAAAGGGGATAGACATCCCTTCTGGCCATTCATAGCAAAGGGCCCCTTTTCCAGTCCAATTGGAACTCCAAAAGGAGCACTCACCCTGACCATAAATAACTTTTGAATGTCTATTAGCCTTTTTTGTGATTAAGCAGATTCTTTTCCAGGTGTGGGATGTTTTGTAAGAGTTAGGGAGTGACCAAATTAAAGAGGTCCATTGATATTTGTTGGCTTGTAATTTCCACCAAAGTTTGCATGAGAAAGCCTCAACAATTGCTCCTATATCCCTAAGTCCTAAGCCGTTTTCATCAATAGGTAGACACATATTTTTCCATGATCTCCATTTCTTTTTTTCAGTGTTATCCACTTTCCCCCAGAAAAAAGTAGATGCCAATTTTTCCATTTTCCTTATAACAATCTTAGGAGGGCGCAGAACTGAGAAAATGTGAGTAGGAATTGAGAGTATACTGTGGTTGATAAGAACCAGCTTACCAGCACTGGAGAGCCACCTGTTCTTCCAATTGTTTATTGTCTTCTCCATCCTTTCCAGCATTGGCTTGTAATAAACCTGCAAGTTTCGACCATAGAATACTGGCACACCAAGATACTTAAAAGGGAGTGCACCTTGATCCATACCCAAAAGTCTCTTAACAGTTAGAATGAGGTCAGGGAGGGTTTTATGTGAGGAGAAGAATTCGGATTTCCCAAAATTTACTTTCTGACCTGTGGTATGTTCATAGGCAATTAAGAACCTTTTAAATCTCTTTAAAGTTGTGGGTTTGGCATTTAGAAAGATAGCTGTATCATCAGCATACATGATAGGCGGGCGGTCGTCGCGCCCGCCGTGCAAAAGATAATTTATAAGCCCTAAATGCTTACTTTCTACAACTAGGTAGATAGTGGCAAATCGGGGTCGTCCAAGGAGAAGAGGGATCTTCCTAAGCGTCTAAGCACACAAATGGTTGATATTAGGCTAGGAGTAACTATATATACACACACATAAAAGCATGTAAATGGGGGGGGGGTTGGTTGGTTGGTTTCCTAAATTAACAAAGATAAAAAGACACGATAACTAGCAAGGTCAAGTGACTATGCTAATCATCAAACGAAACTAAAGAAAAGGGGTTTTAAACTACAAAGATAAAATGCCTTGGGGCAACGGATATCCACTTCCACATCTAATGTAGTTCATCGAATCATTCACACATTCCATCATATAGCATTCAGGACCCAACACTCACACACCCATCTAGCAAGTACCACAACACACACATCACAAGGAGTTCTAAGTTCATGCTCATAGATCTTCATGCAAAGGCGCTACGGAATTCGTCACGTTCCTACACCTAAACAATTCAACCACACAAGCACTACCTATGCTCAAACAACTCATGGCACACATGCAGTGAAACACACCGTCAAGAATACATAAACGCCAAATAACAAATGCTTCAAGAATGAATTTAAATCATCTATTCAATACTTCAACTACTTGTCGTGGAGACTAAACTCCTATCCTTCTTAGTTCGTAGTTTGCGAGAGTGAGTTCCACATCTCTCGTCAAACCTCACCAATGACTCCCGAGTCGCGACCACGACTCAAGGTGTCATTGGTGGCATTTAGAACGAAGGACCAACAAGCTTGGCAATGCCTATGACCACTACACCGTGACTAAGCATTTAACCAATTCATGCAATTACACGAGATTAGTCAAGAGCGACCACTCATAGACCACGAGCATATAACTCTTCTCGTTTGCTACACAAACGAACATGACGAAGAGTTCAACATCAATCACATTCGTCTAGCACATTATCAATCCATCAACACAATCAAAAGCTCTAAATCATACTATCACATTACTAACAAGAACAGGGGGGAAATTAACCCAAATCCCCCAAACCCTAGCTAGCAATTCATCCAAGCATTTCATATCATCAAGCAATAAAAGCACAATAGCAAAAACACCAAATAGATAGTTAGAAATGAGTTCTTGCTACAGAGATAATGGAAGCTTCAATCCTTTGCTCCCAAGAACAAAACTACTCTAGAACAACAAAAGACATAATTAAACTAAGAGAAAGCTAAGAAAAGAAAGAAGAGAAAAACCTAGGTTTTCGCCCAAAAACCAGAGAGAAAACGGGCTGCAAAAGCTTGGAGAAGAGGAGGAAAGAGAGGGTATTTATAGTGCAAAGAAAATAAAATAGATTTCTGGCCGCCTTTTGGTCGCGACTCGCGACAGTGTTGGTCGCGACTCGCGATGGTGTCGCGACGGGGGCCAGCACTTTGCATTGTTTCTTTGTCTTCTTCATAGTCATCCCTCTCAATCTTCAAGTCTTCAACAGCTCCAAAATGGTCTTCAATGATGACGGTGTTCATGTCTTCGAAAAAGTCTTCGAAGGTATAGTCTTCAATGTCTTCCGGTCTTCGTTGCCTCCGTGTTCTTCCCTCGTCACACAAAATCCACTTAGAAGAGGTAAAAGAGTACAAAGTTGCTTTTGCCTCTCCTAAGTGAATTTCAAGGTAAAACACAAGCTCTCGATAATAAAAGAGCACAAAAGTGATCCTAAATACTACTAAATAATGCATCTAAAATGGACACATCAAACCTCCCCACACTTAAACCTTACTCGCCCTCGAGTAAGAAAAGATTCAAGCATACGGAGGAAATGGCATATCCACATCCTAAAACCCCTAAAATAACCACACAAAATGGACATATCAAACCTCCCCACACTTAAACCTTACTCGCCCTCGAGTAAGAAAAGAACCAAGCACACGGAGTAAATGATATATCCAAAACCTAAACTAATCCCCCAATCAAAGCCTCACAAAAACTCTCAATATCAAAAATCCCAAAATAAAAGCTCACATGAGAATTTTTTCACACACACATCCCCAATCCTAAATCTAACCAAACCTACCACTTATCAATTCACTACCCATAAAATATTTCAAAGCCCCGAATTGATATTCCCAAAGTCCAATGACACAAGATGAAGTTAAAACCATTTAAGAGGTTTAAGCACATACTACACCTAATGCCAATGTATCAACCAAAATCCAATGACATAAAATGAAGCTAAAACCATATAAGAGTTTCAAACACATGCTTCACTAAATGCCAATATATCAACCAAAAACGAAGTAGAAAGAGATAAGGAATTTCATAACCACACTTCGTTTCCTAACCCACTAAGCTACCCAATCCCAAGAGGTCTATAGATGTTGAGCTACCCGATCCATCCGTGTGACAACTGCAACCTTATGACTCCAACGCCGGCAAATGAGTAAAATCATAGCATTTTTCAATTTCTCTCACTTTCTCTCATTTTGCCTAGGAGCTCTTTCGAGTTTTCATCCTAGCCACACATCATGTTTCTTTAGCTCACATCTCACCTTTTTCCGCACATTTTTGCCTAGGCCGCCCTTTAAGGGTTTTCGACCTATCCGGGCCCCCAATGTTGCCTAAGTTGCCCTCTCGGGTTTTCAACTTAGCGGGTTTTCTTTTTCTTTTTTGTTTTTCTATTTTTTTTTCTTTTTCTCATGTTTTTCCAATGAAAAGTAGCAAAAAGCATTCCAAAACAATCTAGCATGCATATGAGTCCTCTAACCCCTCCCCACACTTAAAACATTACATTGCCCTCAATGTAAACATGTAAGGCAAGAACAATAAAAATCAAGGTAAGGGGATAGAGTGACACCCGTGTCTCCGCAATTCACTGGTGATATGGCGCAATCCAAGCACTTGTATGGTCCCGAAATTGGTTTCGGAACCGGAAGGGGGAGCAAAGATGCCGTAGAAGAACTCACCCCTCGAGAAAAGCATTGTCTCCATGGCGCCGTTTGATCAAGACTAACACCACGAAGAACACATTAAACTCACAAGTACATAAGGATATGTAATACTAGGTTTAGCATCAAGAGTTAATAACCATAGTATTTTCAAAGAGCAACCAAATCACACTCAACCAACACTATAAGAATAATCATGAAAAATATCCAACATATATTGACATGTATACAAGCATCATTATAGGATATGCACTTACGATCACAATGATGTAGTCGGCATACTACAATCAACAAATGTACTATAAAGATGCAAGAATGTTCATATGTCAACATATGTAGGATGGTGGAGGAATGAGTGGGTATGTGGTGGTTCTTGGGAGTGTTGGGTGGAGAAGAAGGTAGGATTATGCAATGTTTAAAATCATTTGGAAACTTGGAAGCTTGGAAATTTGAAATCCGGGCTCAAAAAATTTTCAACAGTTACTGAGCACGTCGCGACTCGCGACGAGCCTCGCGAAGTCATTGCGACTTGTGGAAAGTTGAGTCCGAGAGCTCAAAATTTTCTGAGCTCGTCGCGACTCGCAACGAAGTGTGTCGCGACTCGCGACGAGCCTCGCGAAGTCATCGCGACTCGTGGAAAGGTGAGTCCAAGAGCTCAAAATTTTCTGAGCTCGTCGCGACTCGTGACGAAGTGTGTCGCGACTCGCGACGAGCCTCGCGAAGTCATCGCGACTCGCGGAAAGGTGAGTCCGAGAGCTCAAAATTTTCTGAGCTCGTCGCGACTCGCGACGAAGTGTGTCGCGACTCGCGACGAGCCTCGCGAAGTCATCGCGACTCGCGGAAAGTTGGCGCTGGGAGTGATTTTTCTCCCCTGTTTGTCGCGACTCGCGACGAAACCCATCGCGGCTCGCGATGGCAGGGTATCCCAGGCTTAAAATTTTTCTTTTGCTTACCAACTGTCCAAGCTTTCTTCCCTCGTTCATTGATCTCGTTCCTTCATCTCCTTCATTGCAATGCACTTCACTTTGCTACAAAATCACAGAAAAACAAGCCATAAAAAGAACAAAACAAAACAACAAAAAACTAAGAAACAAAAAATAAAAGAAACAAAAAGTAAAAGAAATGCCAAATTTATTTAACGTCGTCGGCACGACGAAGCTCCGTATGTTTAAGGTCGTCGGCACGACCCTAATGTTATCCGTATGGTGAAGGCTTGAAGCTCTTCACCATGAGCATCCAAAATAAGAGAGGTGGGGGCACAAAACTTTCAAGAGGAAAGTCTTGTGGAGGTGGAGATGGTTCAAAGGGAATTAAGTGGTTAGGGAGCTTGGGATAATCTTTCGGCTCCTCTCTCGTTTCCCTCAAAACTTCCAAAAATGGTGGAGTTGGTTCACTAGGTGGGAGAAGGGGTGACGATGCTAATGGATGTAGCACTATCACCTCTTCCTCCATTTTTCTATCCTCTACAATCAACTCCTCATCCCTTTCAAACTCAAAATCATTTTTATTGGTGACCTCACTCACCGAGTCATCGAGTTCAAGTTGGGATGGTGTATTTTCGGAATCACGAGCTTCCATGCGGGCCAATACCTCTAATATGTTCCTCGCATGCCCCTCAATGGCCTCAACGCTAGAGGAGAGCTGGGTATCCGGCTCCTCACTAGTAAAGGAGTTCAAGTTTTCTATGGTATTTAAGACATCCTCACGTGTCAAACTTGAATTTCCTTGTTGGGCTTGGTTTTGGGGTATGGTATAGGGTGGTGATGGCCAACTAGGTTGCTCGTAGTGTTGGTTTTCCGGCTCATTCTCATACCACCAATCCGGACTACCACTCCATTCCGGATTGTAAGAGTCGTGGTATGGATAGCATTCATGAGCTTCTTGCCCTTGAAAACCAACATCTCCAACCTCTTGATAGCACTCTTCATAGTACCCATGGTTTTGAAAACCAAGGGTTCTTTCTCGGTCATCGTGCTTTTCCCATAACAAAGGGCAGGATTCGGTAGGATGGTCGGAACGACACATCCTACAAAACCTTGCTTGTTGAGCCTCTCTTCTCATCATGAGTTCCCTCAAGGTGAGACGCTCCATTAAATTAAAAATTTTTTTTTTAACAAAAGTTTGAAATCATAGTGCAAGGATTCTCGATAAAATAAATTACCAAGAACTCAAGCAATACCTACTCCGAACAAAAACAACCACCAAGTAGTGGAAAATAAAAACAACTAGCCAATACACAACCAAATACACCTAAATACTAAAGAATAAACGCCTCTTCCCCGGCAACGGCGCCATTTTGACAGGCGGGCGGTCGTCGCGCCCGCCGTGAAAAAGATAATTTATAAGCCCTAAATGCTTACTTTCTACAACTAGGTAGATAGTGGCAAATCGGGGTCGTCCAAGGAGAAGTGGGATCTTCCTAAGCGTCTAAGCACACAAATGGTTGATATTAGGCTAGGAGTAACTATATATACACACACATAAAAGCATGTAAATGGGGGGGGGGTTGGTTGGTTGGTTTCCTAAATTAACAAAGATAAAAAGACACGATAACTAGCAAGGTCAAGTGACTATGCTAATCATCAAACGAAACTAAAGAAAAGGGGTTTTAAACTACAAAGATAAAATGCCTTGGGGGCAACGGATATCCACTTCCACATCTAATGTAGTTCATCGAATCATTCACACATTCCATCATATAGCATTCAGGACCCAACACTCACACACCCATCTAGCAAGTACCACAACACACACATCACAAGGAGTTCTAAGTTCATGCTCATAGATCTTCATGCAAAGGCGCTACGGAATTCGTCACATTCCTACACCTAAACAATTCAACCACACAAGCACTACCTATGCTCAAACAACTTATGGCACACATGCAGTGAAACACACCGTCAAGAATACATAAACGCCAAATAACAAATGCTTCAAGAATGAATTTAAATCATCTATTCAATACTTCAACTACTTGTCGTGGAGACTAAACTCCTATCCTTCTTAGTTCGTAGTTTGCGAGAGTGAGTTCCACATCTCTCGTCAAACCTCACCAATGACTCCCGAGTCGTGACCACGACTCAAGGTGTCATTGGTGGCATTTAGCACGAAGGACCAACAAGCTTGGCAATGCCTATGACCACTACACCGTGACTAAGCATTTAACCAATTCATGCAATTACACGAGATTAGTCAAGAGCGACAAGTCATAGACCACGAGCATATAACTCTTCTCGTTTGCTACACAAACGAACATGACGAAGAGTTCAACATCAATCACATTCGTCTAGCACATTATCAATCCATCAACACAATCAAAAGCTCTAAATCATACTCTCACATTACTAACAAGAACAGGGGGGAAATTAACCCAAATCCCCCAAACCCTAGCTAGCAATTCATCCAAGCATTTCATATCATCAAGCTCTCAACAACATTAATAGAATCAACAATTAACATTCAAAGCACAATAAAAGCACAATAGCAAAAACACCAAATAGATAGATAGAAATGAGTTCTTGCTACAGAGATAATGGAAGCTTCAATCCTTTGCTCCCAAGAACAAAACTACTCTAGAACAACAAAAGACATAATTAAACTAAGAGAAAGCTAAGAAAAGAAAGAAGAGAAAAACCTAGGTTTTCGCCCAAAAACCAGAGAGAAAACGGGCTGCAAAAGCTTGGAGAAGAGGAGGAAAGAGAGGGTATTTATAGTGCAAAGAAAATAAAATAGATTTCTGGCCGCCTTTTGGTTGCGACTCGCGACGAGTTCGTCGCGACTCGTGACGGTGTTGGTCGCGACTCGCGATGGTGTCTCGACGGGGGCCAGCACTTTGCATTGTTTCTTTGTCTTCTTCATAGTCATCCCTCTCAATCTTCAAGTCTTCAACAGCTCCAAAATGGTCTTCAACGACGACGGTGTTCATGTCTTCGAAAAAGTCTTCGAAGGTATAGTCTTCAATGTCTTCCAGTCTTCGTTGCCTCCGTGTTCTTCCCTCGTCACACAAAATCCACTTAGAAGAGGTAAAAGAGTACAAAGTTGCTTTTGCCTCTCCTAAGTGAATTTCAAGGTAAAACACAAGCTCTCGATAATAAAAGAGCACAAAAGTGATCCTAAATACTACTAAATAATGCATCTAAAATGGACACATCAGTACATGAGGTGAGTAACAATTGGACAAGTGAGAGGCAAACTAAACTGGTGAAGGTAGCCGGTGGTTATCATTTTTTTAAGAGTCCTTGAGAAAGCCTCAGAAACTAAGTTATATAGAAAAGGGGACAGGGGGTCTCCCTGTTTTAGTCCTCTGGAGGATTTAAAAAGACCTGAAGTGACTCCATTTATCAAGACTGAGAAATGGGCAGAGGCTATGTTACTCAGAATAATTTTAACAAAGTGTCCATGAAAACCAAATTGAAGGAGTATAGAGTTTAAAAAGGACCATGACACTCTATCAAAGGCTTTCTGCATATCAAGTTTCACAATAATATTATGAGCCTTTGATTTTCTGTTTAAAACTCTCACCATTTCCTGCATTTGTAGCACATTATCTGAGATGTCTCTTCCATTAATAAAGGCACTTTGTTCAAGAGAAATTAAGGAGTGCATTAGTGGTTTAATTCTCTCCATTAACATTTTTGAAAAAACTTTGTTGATGAAGTTAGAAAGACTTATTGGTCTGAAGTCAGAAAAGGAGAGTGGAATTGGCTTTTTAGGGATCAAGGCCAACCAAGTACTAGAGATTGCTAAGGGAATATTTCCAGAAACCAGAAAGTCATTAGCTGCATCAAGCAGGTCATTTTTTATGATCTCCCAGAAAGTTGTGTAAAAATTCCTGAGAAACCATCAGGGCCTGGGGCACTATCTTTTTTCAATTCAAAAACAGCCTTCTTAAGTTCCTGGATATTAAACTGTTGAAGGAGCAAAAGATTTTGTTCTTCAGATATGAGCAGAGGAATTTCTTGAAGAAAAAACTTAAGATGAGATCCAGTTTTAGGGGTTGGTTCCTCATTCAGTAATTCTTTATAAAACCGGATTCCTTCTTCCTTAATCAGATTAGGGTCCGAGATCCAATTGCCTGAGAAATCCTTAATTTTGCTGATTCTAGATTTTGCTCGGTTTTCCTTTATGGCATGATGAAAAATTTTTGTATTAGCATCCCAAAACTTAAGCCAATTAAGTCTAGCTTTTTGTGATAGGAATGTTATCTTTTCTTTCTGAGATCTTAACAATAAGGCTTTTGATTCATTTAAAATTGCTAGATCCTGATCATTCAGTGTTTGTTGGTAAATTATTTCCAGTTCACTAACTCTCTCTTCAGCCTGAATCAGATTCTGGTTGACATTCCCAAAAATAAGTTTATTCCACTGTTTTATTTCCACTTTTAGCCTCTTGAGTTTGAAAACTAAACCAGTCATGCCTTTTAGAGGAGATGTTAAAGTCCAACTCTTTGTTACTATATCCCTGAAATCTTGCCTAGAAGACCACATTTCCTGGCATCTAAAAGGCCTAGGGGAAAACTCAGAAGCTGATTGTATGGATAAGAGTAAAGGAGAATGATCCGAGGTGATTCTATTTAAAACCTGAATAGAGCTTTGGGGAAATAAATTGAGCCATTCTAAGTTGCAGAGACCCCCATCCAGTCTTTGGAATATTATATCTTTACCCCTGTCCTTGGTCCTATTGTTACACCGGGTAAAAGAATTCCCAACAGTGGGAATATCATGCAAATCAGATCTATGAATGAATTCATTGAAATGTTTCATACTTTTATGAGGGGTTGATTTCCTTCCTTTGTATTCATTAACTGAAGAAACCGTGTTGAAGTCCCCTATATATATGGCAGGTTTTGAGAGAGCTGAGCCTAAATCATGCCATAAATTTTCCCTCATAATCCTATGTACACTAGCATAAATGAAAAAACAATTCCAACTGGATGAGGTAGCAACTTCAGTGATTTTAGCATGAATGAATTGATCTGATTCTCTATCACAAGATAAATGAAAAGATTGATTCCACAGAATCCATATTTTGGCATTTTGAGCAGCAAGAGCATTATTGAACCCTAGGACATGCTTAAGATGATCAATCTGCTGGTTATCATGCCAAGGTTCTAAGAGGCAAAGGATGTCTATCTTATGATTCCTCTTTAATGTTTTTAGTCTTTCCAGAGATGTGCCATAACCTCTCACATTCCATACCAAGATATTACCTATGATGGTGTATCTAATCATTTAAAACTCATTGGAACGGCTTTATGAGAGGATCTGAGTTTTCTAGATTTACTAGGCAAAGCTATAGTAGAATTATCCTGAGTCTCTTTACCTTTGACCGAAAGTGCTTTAGACTTCGAAGTATCAACAGTTGTGTGCTCTAAGTTAAGTTCATCAGTAGTAGGTTGAGGTTTGTCACCTGGATTGGCAGTAGCTGTTACCTTCTCAACTGGAGATTGCTCAAGAGATGATGATTGTTTTGGTGCAGAGACTAGGTTCTGAACTGGTCTGACTTCAGGTATGTTTTCTGAGTTAAGTTGACCTTCAGAGCTTCTTTCTGATGAATATGTGGTGCCCGAGTGATTTACCTGGTCGTGAGTTTCTTGAGTCTCATGGAAGATCTCCACTGCCTCTTCTTCCTGTTCTTCTTCAAAGGATACATCTAGAGCTTGAAAAGCATTAGAAATAGACACTGAGTGAGTATGCTCTAAAGTTTCTAATCTAAGGTTTTCAGATTGCTTAGTCTTCTTCCTCCATATTATGTTGTTAATAGGCTTTGAAATATCGTCCAAAGAGTAGAAGTCTGATATGGTTGATGTTTTGTAGTAAATTGTTTCCTTATGTTGATGTTTTTCATTTTCTGGGTGAAGTTTAGATGATAATAATTGATGTTTTTAACTTTTGGGTGACATATGTTGATATTTATAGTTTTTTAATTTTTTTATAATTTAAGCTCTGTTGATATTTTTATGATTTTCAGTTGATTTTTGTTAGTTATAGTCGATGATTTTTTAATTATTTATTTATTTTTGTTTGATTTTTTTATATATTTTTTGTTGTAATTTTTTAGTCGATGTTTTATGATTTTTCGTTGATGTTCTGCTATTTTTTGTTGATGTTTATAACTTTTTGTTTGCCGATCATATTGATTTTTTGCATTTTATAAACAGTTTTTAAATATGTTTTTGAATTTTTTTGCTGATTGCAGATGGCGAGAAAATTATGGGAAAAATTGGACAAAAATAAGCCTCTAGGAAAATATTTACGATAGATCCTTGTAAAATTATTAGAGATATATCCTAGTAAAATTATTAGAGAGAGAGGTCCCTGGAGCTAGAATATAGTTAAAATTGCATAAAGGCCCTGCTTAAAGTTTAAGCTTCGTCACAAGAGACCATCTCTAAAAAAATATATTATATAAGTTTTTAAGTGAATCCACCGTGATGGTGGGGGGTTCGGTAGACCCCTACCTGTTTATTTATATATAAAAAAAGATACATAAAAGAGGGGGACTTATTACCCAACCTCTGTGAATTTATTATCCGATAATCTTTAATCTATACAAAACCTGAACATTAACCTGAAGATTATCGGATAATTGAAAATGTGAAAAAAGAATAACAGTACTACTGTTACTCTGAAAATTACATATGATGCAAAGTTTATAACATTCAGTACAAAACAAATCTCTGATCTATAACTTAGCCTACTCGTACATTGGGGGTAAGATTCTAAGTCGAGCCTCACTTGTCCAAGTACTTCTTTTTTCAAACCTGCATTATAAAAGATTTTATTTACCTGATCCTTGCTGGCCATTTTTTATAGTGAATCAGCAGCTCCATTTGCTTCTCTAAAAATGTGCACAAATGTGAAATCAAAAAGCTGTAGAAGTTGCCAGCTTGTGCACCATTCTGAACAGAGTTTCTGAATCACTTTCGATCTCTAATTTGTTGATTTGGTGTTGTTGTGCTAATTGTAGCTCGTGCATCAGAGCTGAAGTTTTAGCCTGCAAACTGGAGTTAGCAATGATATCTTTGATAATGCCACAATAACTTTACCTTTGTGATTCCTTATGATGTAGCCAATTCATGCATTTTCATTCTTTAAACAAGAACCATCAATATTTAGCTTATAATTAGAGAGTAAAGTCCATCTAATGATTATAATGGGTTTCTGGATTTTTCCTTCTGATACAGAAACTTTGGATAAATGTGGGACAGATCCCATTTAAAATCAAATTTGAAAATAATTAGGATATCATTAATGAGGTGCAATACACTTCTGATTATATTCCTTGTTACTGGTTTTATGCTTTCAAAATTATAATAACATCTAGAACATCATAGGTACCAGAAACTATGATGTATTGACTTAGAATCACTGAAACAAAAGCAACATCTTGAAGGTAGGTGAAACTGAAACTCTTCTAATACATCTGGGAAGGCCAATAACCTGTTAAGTGATGCGCATCATGTTGCATGCGTTAACCAATGCATTCGACATAATAATTATCATATTTTACTTATTGGATTGCTAGTTTTAGTTAGATTTACTTGACAAAGAGTTTAAATGACCATAATTGGTTAGTCACGATGGACGCCAGAAACTTTCTAAATTTTTTGCACTATAAATACTGGATCTTATCCTCTTCTCTTCACCCCTTCTTCTTCCTGCGATTTTCTAGGTTCAAAACCCTAGTTTTTCCTTTCTTTACTTTCTTAGTTTTTGTAGGTTAATCATGTCTTTTCATTATCTATGTTAGTTTAATCTTGGGAGCAATTGATTGAAACTTCCATATCTATGTAGTAAGAACCACTATTTCACTCTATCTTGAAGCATTTGTTATTTAGCAATTACATGTTTTAATGTGATGTTTTACTTAATTTATATCATGGGTTGTTTGAGAATAGGAAGTGTTTGTATGATTGAAGTGTTAGGGTGTTAGGAAAGTTGCAAATTTCTTAACTTATTTGGCATGAAAATGCAAGAACGTGGACTTAGAACTTCTAGTGTATAATGTGTTGTAATTCTTATTAGATAAGTATGTTAATGTGGATTTTTCTCATATTTATCCTATAGATGCAATGAAAGGTTGAATCTTGAATGTGGTTTGTTCTAGGTTTATCCTAATGAATGCTATGTTGGTTAAATGGCTATGTCTTTGGTAGAAGGCTTGTTGTTATCAAATATACGTTTCTTTGTGTATAATGCCATTGATGAAATACCTTTATGGTGTTGTTTTCCTTAAGTAATTATCAATGAGGTTTGCAAATGGTCATTGTTTGTCGTTGCAAATTACTATTAAGAAGGAATGAATGTTGATCTTTGAATGAGATGTTTTAGTATTCCCCATAGGTAACGAAGGTGATGGAATGAGTGAATCGTTCAATGATCTACATTAGGTTTGGTAGTGGATATTAATTTCCCCTAAGGCTTTGTATTTTGTAGATTTTACCTTTTTTCTTAGTTTGCTTGATGATTAACATAGTTACTTAACTTTACTAGTTGTTTTGTCTTTTACTTTCATAACTTAGGAAAACCAACCAACTAACCCCCCCCCCCCCCCCCCACATTTAATTGCTTTTATATATCAATATATATATATATATATTTACTTCTAGCATAATATCAAACTTTTATGCTTAAATGCATAAGAAAATCCATCTTCTTTACGGACGACCCCGATTTGCTACTATCTACTTACTTGTAGTTAGTAAGAATTTAGTGCTTATAAATTTAACTTTTAGAGGTACAGAGATGACCTCCCAAATTTTGGCACCGCTGTCGGGAAAGAGGCGTTTATTTTTAAGTGTTTGGGTATATTTGGTTGCATATTAGCTAGTTGTTTTTATTTACCACTCCTTGGTAGTTTTTTTGTTTGGAGTAGGTATTGCTTGAGTTCTTGGTGAATTTTTATCGAGAATCCTTGCAATATGATTCCAAACTTTTGAAAAAATAAAAAAAATGGAGCGTCTCACCTTGAGGGAACTCATGATGAGAAGGGAGGCTCAATAAGCAAGGTTTTGTAGGATGTGTCATTCCGACCATCCTACCGACTCTTGCTATTTGTTGAGGGAGGAGCACTATGAGGGGGAAAGAACCCTTGGTTTCCAAAACCAAGGGTATTATGAAGAGTGCTACCAAGATGTATGAGATGTTGGTTTTCAAGGGCAAGAAGCTCAAGAATGGTATCCATACCACAATTCTTAGAATCCGGAGTGGAGTGGTAATCCGGATTGGTGGTATGAGAATGAAATGGAAAACCAACAATACGAGCAAAATAGTTTCCATCACCACCTTATACATATCCCACAACGAAGCCCAACAAGGAAGTTCAAGTTTGACACGTGAGGAAGTCATGAATGCAATAGCAAACTTGAACAACTTTACTAGTGAAGAACCAGACACTCGGCTCTCCTCTAGTGTTGAGGCTATTGAGGGCTATGCGAGGAGTATATTAGAAGCGTTGACCTGAATGGAAGCTTGTGATTCCAAAAATACACCATTAAAAGTCTAACTCAAGGATTCCGTGAGTAAGGTCACCATGGGAAATGAGCTTGAGTTCGAAGGGGATGAGGAGTTGGTTGTTGAGGATCAAACAAAAGAGGAAGATGTGATTGTGCTACATTCATTAGCATCGTCACCCCTACCCTTACCTAGTGAACCAACCCCACCATTTTCGAAAGTTTTGATGGAGACAAGAGAGGAGCCAAAAGACTACCCCAAGCCTCCTAACCACCTAACCCCCTTTAGACCATCTCCACGCCAACAAGACTTTCCTCTTGAAAGTTTTTTACCCCCATCTCTCTACTTTTGGATACTCATGGTGAAGGGGTTCAAGCCTTCACCATATGGATAACATTAGGGTCATGCCGATGACCTTAAATATACGGAGCTTTTTTGTGCCAACGACATAAATAAATTCGGCCTTTATTTCAATTTTTTTTGTTATTTTTTTGAAAAATTTGTCCTGTTTTTTTTACGGTGTGTTTTTCTATGATTTTGTAACAAAGTGAAGTGCATTGCATTGGAGGACATGGAGGAATGAAATTAATGAGAAAGGGAAGAAATCTTGGAAAGTTGGTAAGAAAAAATAAATTCTTTCTAAGTGCTGGGAAACCCTGTCGTCGTGAGTCGCAACGGATACATCGTTAGTCACGATGAACATGGGAGCAGAAATGAATTCCCAGCACTAGCTTTTTTGCAAGTCGCGACATGGGCATCACAAGCTACGACCGAATCAAAAAATTTCTGGAAGAATTGAGCTCACAAACCCAAGATATCATGAGTCACGATGGCTTGGTCGCGAGTTGCGACAATGCTTCGCTAGTCGCGACCAGTACTGTCGTGAGTTGCGACGGAGAAACTAGCTTTTCAACTGTGCTTAAACACTGCACAATCATTTCTTCTTCTCTACCAAATACTCCCAAGAACCACCACACCTCCACCATCTTACATATATTGACATATGAAGATTCTTGCATCTTTATAGTACGTTTGTTGATTGTAGTATGCCGACTACATATCACTGTGACTGTAATTGCTAAATTCTATAATGATGCTTGGATATGTGTCGATATATGTTGGATATTTTTACTGTAAAAATCTTATAGCGGTGATTGCATGATGGATTGGTTGTTCTTTGAGAATACTATGGTTATTAACTTTTGATACTGAACCTAGTATTAAAAATCCTTATGTGCTTGTGAGTTTGGTGTTATTCTCTGTGGTGTTAGTCTTGATCAAACAGCGCCAAGGAGACAACAGTTTGCTCGAGGAGTGAGTTCTTCTACGGCACTTTTGCTCCCCCATTCAGCTCTGAAACCAATTTTGGGACCGATTCTATACAAATACATGGGATTGCATCGTATCACCGGCGACTATGCGGAGAAACATGTTTGACTCTACCTCTTACCTTGAGTTTTATTGTTCCTGCCTTACATGTTAACATTGAGGGCAATGTAATGTTTTAAGTGTGGGGAGGGGTTAGATGACTCACATGCATGCTAGCTTGATTTGGAATGCTTTTTGATACTTTTGATTGGAAAAACATGTGAAAAAGGAAGAAAATATTTGAAAATTTTAAAATTTTGAAAAAAAAATAGAAAATAAAAAAAATTAAAAAGAAAACCCGCTAAGTTGAAAACCCGAAAGGGTAACTTAGACAACATTGGGGGACCTGGATAGGTCGAAAACCTGGAAGGGCGACCTAGGAAAAATGAGAGGCTAAATGTGCGGAAAAAGGTGAGATGTGAGCCAAAGAAATATGACGTGTGGCTAGGATGAAAACCCAAAAGGGCTCCTAGGAAAAATGAGAGAAAGAGAAAAAAAAGGAAAATACTTTGATTTCACTCATTTTCCGGAGTTGGAGTCATAAGGTTGTGGTGGTCATATGGATGGATCGGGTAGCTCAACATCTTGAGACCTCTTGGGATTGGGTAACTTAGCGGGTTGAAAAACGAAGTATAGTTGTGAAATTCTTAATTCTTTTATACTTCATTTTGGTTGATATATTGGCATTGGGTGAAGCATGAGTTTGAACCTCCTCTATGGTTTTGACTTCATTTTTTGTCATTGGATTTTTGTTGATATATTGTTATGAAGTGAAGTATGTGCTTGAACCTTTCATATGGTTTTAACTTCATTTTGTATCATTGGACTTTGGGATTATCAATTCGGGACTTTGTAATGTTTTGTGGGTAGTGAATTGATAAGTGGTAGGTTTGGTTAAATTTAGGAATTGGGGTTGTGTGTGAAAAAATTCTCATTTGAGCGATTTTGGGATTTACGATATTGAGAGTTTTTGTGAGGTTTTGATTGGGGGAATATTAGTTTAGGATATGGATATATGAATTCCTTTGTGTTTTTACTCGAGGGTGAGTAAGGTTTAAGTGCGGGGAGGTTTGATGTTCCCATTTGATATGGTTATATTAGGACTTTTAGGATTCACTTTTGTACACTTTCGTGCTCTAGATGTGGCATTTTGCCTTGAAAGTCTCTAAGAAGAGTTAAAAGAAAATTTTACGCTTTTATTACTTTTCTAGAGAATTTTGTGTGATATGGCAATTTGTTTGAAGACTTTGAAGACTTTAAAGACTTTAAAGAATACCTTTGAAGGTTTAAGGACTTGAAGACTTTTATTTGAGCTTTTGAAGACTTGCAGAATTGAAGATAAGTGAATTTAAGAGGAGGACTTGAAACAAAAAGAAGAAAGAAATCAAGATGCTGAAACTGGGCTCGGTCGCAAGTCGTGACGGACGGGTGACCAGAAACTTTCTTATTTTTTTGTGCTATAAATACTGAATCTTATCCTCTTCTCTTCAGCCCTTCTTCTTCCTGCAATTTTCTGGTTCAAAACCCTAGTTTTTCCTTTCTTTCTTTTCTTAGTTTTTGTTGGTTAATAATGTCTTTTCATTATCTAGGTTAGTTTAATCTTGGAAGCAATTGATTGATGCTTTCATATCTATGTAGTAAGAACCTCTATTTCACTCTATCTTGAGGCATTTGTTATTTAGCATCATGTGTTTTAATGTGATGTTTTACTTCATTTATATCATGGGTTATCAATGAGAGGTTGAATCTTGAATGTGGTTTGTTCTAGGTTTAGCCTAATGAATGCTATGATTAAATGGAGATGTCTTTGGTAGAAGGCTTGTTGTTATCAAATAATCTATAGTTCTTTGTGTATAATGCCATTGATGAAATACCTTTATGGTGTTGTTTTCCTAAAGTTAATATCATGAGGTTTGCAAACGGTCGTTATTTGTCTTTGCAAATTACTATTAAGAAGGAATGAATGTTGATCTTCGAATGGGATGTTTTAGCATTCCCATAGGTAATGAATGTGATAGAATGAGTGAATGGTTCAATGATCAACATTAGGTTTGGAAGTGGATATTAATTTCCCCCAAGGTTTTGTCTTTTGTAGTTTTTACCTTTTTTCTTAGTTTGCTTGATGATTAGCATAGTTACTTAACTTTGCTAGTTGTTTTGTCTTTACTTTCATAACTTAGGAAAACTAACCAACCACACCCCCCAATTAATAGCTTATATATATATATATATATATATATTTCTAGCATAATATTAACCTTTTATATTTGAACGCTTAAGAAAATCCCTCTTTTCATGGACGACCCCGATTTTCCACTATCTACTTAGTTGTAGTTAGTAAGCATTTAGGGCTTATAAATTTAACTTTGAGAGTTACAGCGACGACCGCCCAGTTGCGGGGCAAACAAATTTTGGAAGGAAAAGGACTAGATGGTCTCATGCCAGAGACCTCTAGCCCAAACCCCCCTCGTTCCATGGTCTCCAACACGGACCATTTTGGCCAACAGGAGCCATTTGGGCCATTTCTACCATGCCATAGTCCCTTAACACAAACCGTTTGGTGCAAAATGTCCCGTTGACACCCTAATCCTCGTGAGGCTAAGTATGGGCACAGATAGTTCCGTTCTACTTGGTTCATGTCATTTCAATTTAAAAAATGCAAAGACCAGCCGACGGCCCGCGCCTAACAACACGAGGTGCACAATTCAGAATTTCAAAATGGAGCACCAGCCGATGACTCACGCATGAACACATGGCCTTTGTTAGCATGGTCTGGGCAAGGAGACACGGCCTGTGTCAGCACGAGGCTAACCGGCTAGCACAACCCGTGCCATTTTGCACACCCCGTGCCGTTTGCGGATGCTAGAGTTTTTACCCCATGTTGGGCCTATTTTGAGGCACAATTTCCTACTTCTATATATAGGAGCCTTAAGTATTCTAGGAAAACCTAAGTAGGCACAATGTATATTTTCTCTCTCTCTCTCTAGGTAGGTAGAAGGAAGAGGAGAGTTCTCTTTCTCTATAGAGTACATCTTCTCTTTTTTTTTTCTTCTCTTTCTCTTATTTTCTTCATCTTATTTTCTTAGATCCATGGCATTTAACTCAATATTTTCCATGGATCTATTTCTTAGAAGTAGTTTAATAGCTTGGGGATAATATTTTTATTCATGTTTTGACTTATATTTTGTGAGATTCCTTAGATCTACTTATTTCTATGTGTTTATGATATTATGTTGTCTTGTTCTTGAATTGTTATGAATTGCACAAATGATACACTCAATTAGTGCACAATCTAGTCTACATTCATGTTGGTGCACATATTGATACCCCATAGAGAAGAGAAACCTGGATGTGATATGGGTGTGTGCACGTAGGTCTTTTCCGAGATTTACCGTTACGATGACAACACACTTGATCTGCACCACTACACATGCTTTAACCAATGCATTTAACATAGTTTTTTAGTTACTATTAGTTGGTGGATTGCTAGTATTAGTTGAGTTTATATGAAAAGGGGTTTAGATGGCCATGTTTGGTTTTCTTATCTAAATCCCTTGTTTTGTAGACTTAATTGGTACTAATGGACACTGTGTATCCACATGCTCCTTGATCTTCCTTGTGATCATCTTTAGTAGGTCACCCATGGGTACTTTTTGGTTACATTCTATGTGACGTCCATTCGCAAGGACGCTAGAAGAGGTGAAGGCCATTTACATTATAATTGTAGAAGATGAAGGACACGAACATCAATGCATGGTTAAAGGAGATTGAAGCCAAAGATAGGCAGCTTCGGAGTTCAAGACGGCCAAAGGAGAAAATGGTGAATCATGATCCAAGTAGTGTTTCCTTAGCCTAAGAACGATCAAGGAAGAATTAGCCTTCAAGAATGGTTCCATTGGATTTGTCTTCTCGATTACTACAAAATCGAATACTAGAACTCCCGATTAGAACTTACGGTTCACCTATAACAAGCAAACGAAGTTCAGCCGATGAAGCACTTGTGGCACTTCACAGACCGCACATGGTGAAGCATCAGCGGTCTGTGACAAAGCACACGGGCCGCACTACACAAGAGTTCTAGGGGTTCCATGAAGACATAAATTAAAGATTTAGCTAAGTATGGAGCCGGTCTGTGAAAACCTTTACGGGCCATGACAAAAGTTCTGAGCGAAGACCACTGGCTGCTAGAGGTCTGTGAATACCTTCACGGACCGTGGGAAAATTCTGAGCAAAAACTGGGTACTGTTCGTGGCCCGTGATAATATTTATGAACTATGGCACAAGACAAGTTTTCTAGACTGTGCCAGATCCCATGAACTGAGGCTGTGAATGTTCACGGACCGCACTAGATCCTATGCCCTATGCTTGAATGCTTAACGGATCGTGACTTCCCTGCCGGTCTATGAGGCCTTGGCGGCTGACCTAGGGTTTTGCTATTTTGGCCTATTTTTGGCTTATTTTTAGGCCCAATCTCCTACTACTATATATAGGAGCCTTAGTCTTCTACAAAATTATTAATCGAGGCATAATGTAGAGTAGATTCTCTCTCTAGTTTAGTGAGTTCTTCTTCTCCTTCCTTCTTCTTTTCCTTTCTTTTTTCCTTTCATCTTTTTTTTCTAGATCCATGACATATAGCCTAATATTTTCCATGGATCTAACCTTTGTAGAGTAGTTTTTAATCTTGGGACTCATTTTGGCACTTGGTTTGTTCTAAATTCTTTATGAGATTCATGGGATTCATCTTATCTTTGTGCTTATGATATTATTGGGATTGTTCTTGAATGTTATAAATGCATGAGTAGTACACCACATATAAGCACACACTATTAGGATATACTCATGTATGGTGCAATTATCGATGCCCCATTGGGAAGAGAAACTTGGATGTTAGAATGGGTAAGGCAGGATGCGTCCGCGTGGGTGTGTGCATGGGGGATTGGAGAATGCTCTAACCTATTTTCCATTGCACTAGTCTTAGCTGACTTTGTAACTGTTGTCTGAGAGGTTGTGGGTAGAGAGAGCTAATAGTAAAAAGATAGGTGTTATGTTGAAACCCTAGTATCACAAATAAGGTGCCTACGAACCTTGGGCCTACGAACCTTGGGCCTAGCGTATATATGACCCGAGGGGAGTAGTTGCATTCATAGTGAAAGCCTGAGATGTAATAGCACGGGGGATAAATCAACCTAAACCAATGGTTGGACCTCATTGTACTTCTCTAATTATGATGGTGGTGTTGAAGGAGGGTTGCGAGTGCACCCACTGTGATAGGGTTAGGGAAGTGTATGCCATCGGCCACACCACATGTTGTGAACACACTGATAGGTATTTTATTTGTCCATATGTGAATGAATCAATGATTTAAGCATTAGAACTACCAAGTTGCTAAATTATTCACAAATTCCTAGTATAAATAGTTTACTTGTTTGTCAATTGCATACTTGTAGTTATTAGTTGAAAAATCAACCCCCTCTTAGTAGTTGCTCCTTTCAATCATGTAGATTGATGACCCACACAAGGTTATGTTAGCATCCTAGTGGACAAGCCCAGGGCTTGCCGCTTACTACCCGTTAGTAGCTTATGTGTAAGAACGAGTGCATAATATAAACCTCTATCTTTGACTCATATGCCCATCGGCTCGTGTTTTAACGACAAATGGGTCGGGGCAGGTCAAATTTTGGTGCGGTTGCCATAGATGCTCTTCAGTTTGAGTATTAGTTAAGTATGATGTTTTAGTGAGTAGTTAGTATTGCTTTTATCTTTTTCTTGTTTTTGTTTTTCGGAGTAGGTATTGCTTGAGTTCTTTGTGAAAACTGAGGACCCTTGCATTACGATTTTGAATTTTTTTGTGTTTTCTTTGTTGGGATTTAATTTAAAAAAGAAAACAAATGTGGGAAAACACTAAACGGAGGGTACTTTGTAGGGTGTGTCATTGCGATCATCCTATTGAGTGTTGCCCAAGATTGAGTGACTATGGGAGAAGAATTTCTCAAAGAGCGAGATTCTGTAGGATTTGTCATTGCAACCACCCTACAGAGTCTTTCTCTTGGATGAGCAAAATTGAGAGAGAGGTAGGAGTTGTTGGTTCCCAAGGCCGATGTGATCAAGATTATTACCCATACCACGACTCTCCAAATTCGAGGTTTAGTGGTAACTCGAATTCGTGGTATGGAGATGCATCGGGAAACCAACACTTTGGGTTAGATAGTTCGACTTCACCAACTTACCCAATGCCCCAAAACCAATCCCTAGGATTGGTTCCCAAATAAAATTGTGTTGAAATTTTGCAAGCTATAGCTAATGTGACCAAGAGTAGTGATTTACTCCAATCACAAGTGCTTAGCGAGATTAGCGATTTGGGAACTCAACTATTCTCAAGCACTGAGAAAGTTGAGGGGAAATTACTTAATTTGATGAATAGGGTGGGCCAACTTGAAACCCAATATTCCAAATATGAACCATCCCTAGGTTAATGTGAAGTTTTGATAGATGAATCTAAAGGGGATGGGGAATGGTTTGTTGAGAGTGATGAAGTCGAGGAAGGGGTGATTATAATTAAATTTTCATATTATTTATTTCCACCCCTACCTCTACCTATAGACCCTACTTCCACATTTTTAGAAGCCTTAGAGGAAACCATAGGGAAGCCAATTGAATATGCTAAGCTTCCAAACCAATTATTCCCTCTAAGGTTGACTCCTTCTCTACTATATCTTCCTCTTTGAGGATTCTTACCCCCTGCTCTTCATTTTTGGTTGTCTAAGGTGATGGGGGTACAAACCCGCACCCTATGGATAACATTAGGGTCGTGCCGATAACCTTAAAAATATGGACCTTCTCGGGAGGCAACCCAAGTTTTGAAAAATTAGATTAGTTTGATATTTTTGGTGTTTTTTCCTATTTGTAGATTTCTTTTTGTTTTTGGGACACTATTACACTTGGTGTGCATGTTTGTTTTGTAGGAAGCTTATGGTTCTTGGAGGAAGGTGAGCAAATGGGGAGTCAAACTCATGGTCCATGTAGACGTACATGGTTTGTGACACTCAAAATGGTGGACAAGAAGGAGAACCAAGCCTAAAATTCATGGGGCGTATAGACGTGCGTGACCCATAAAGCTCACATACTTTCCTACACCACCCAATCACCATTTCTTCCCCACCACCACCCAACCACAACCAAAATACCACCCAAAACTCACCTACCCTCAAAACCATTGAGACACACACATCGAGACCTAAGAGGTAACTCTCCAATGTGATTCAATTCCTTATTCGATTTGTGGTGCATGATAGTGGATAGAATGATCTTTCACGATTAGAGGTTATGGGTAGTATACTGAGGGTGATGGTAGTTTGTTCTTTACATTCCAAGATTCTACCATCAAGGGTATATTTTAGTGTTCCTTTTCATTATAAGTGCTTTCCTAGTTCTTTCCCTTGACATGTGTTCTTTGATTTTGTATATGCATTGAGGACAATGCAAGCTTTAAGTGGGGGGAAGGGGATTAGATAACACTTATGATTTATAGTTCTTTTTATTCAGCTAATAGCTCTTTAAAGAGCATTATGAAAAATCTTGAAAAATGAAAAAAATTAAAACCTAGATGTGATATGGGTAGCGGGGTCCGGGTCACGGTCTACGTGGGTGTGTGCACGTATTTGTTTTTCTGAGTTTTACCATTACGATGACAACACACCTGATTTTCACCATTACACATGCTTTAACCAATGCATTTGACAAAAGTTTTAGTAACTTTTAGTTGGTGAATTGCTAGTATTAGTTAAGTTTACGTGACAAGGGCTTTAGATGGCCATTTTTGGTTTTCATGTCTAAATCTCGTGTTTTGTAAACTTAATTGGTACTAAGGACATCGTGTACCCATGAGCTCCTTGATCTTACTAGTGATCATCTTTCGTAGGTTGCCCGTGGGTACTTTTTGGTTATATTCTATGTGAAGGCCGTTCGCAAGGATGGTGAAGAGGTGAAGGTTATTCACATTATAATGGTAGAAGATGAAGGCCACAAACATCATTGCGTGGTAGAGGAGATTGAAGCCAAAGATAGATGGCTTCGAAGTTTAAGATGGCCAAAGGAGAAAACGGTGAATCGTGGCCCAAGAAGTGTTACCTTAGTCCGAGAACAATCCAAGAATAATTAGCCTTCAAGGCTCATTCCATTAGATTCTCCTTCTTGAGTACTACAAAATTGGCTACTAGAACTCCCGATTCGGACTAACGGCTCACCCATAGCAAGCAAACGAAGTTCAGCCGATGAAGCACCTTCAGCACTTCATGAACCGCACACGGTGAAACATCAGCGGTCCATGACAAAGCACAGGGACCGCACTACACAATAGTTCTAGGGGTTCCATGAAGACATGCATGAATCCTTCATGAGGAAAAGGAGATGGGCCGTGATAAAGACCCCAGACTGTGGAGCTTGGAGATGAAGAATTGAAGATTTGGCTAAGTTTGAGCCAGTCTGTGAAAACCTTCACGGGCTGTGACAAAAGTTTTGAGTGAATACCACAGGCTGCTCACGATCAGTGAAAACCTTCACGGACCATGGAAAAACTCAGAGCAAAAACCATGTAGTGTTCACAGTCTATGACAATCTTCACGCACCGTGGCACAAGACAAGCTTCACGGACCATGCCAGACCCTACAGACCACGGCTATAAATGTTCACGGACCGCGCCAGAGCCCATGCCCCATGCTTGAATGCTTTATGGACTATAACTTTCGTTCCTGTCCGTGAAGCCTTGGCAGCTGACTTGGGATTTTGCTATTTTGGCCTATTTTTAGGCCCAATCTCCTACTACTATACATAGGAGCCTTAGTCTTCTACCAAATTATTAACCAAGGCATAATGTAGAGTCGATTCTCTCTAGTTTAGATAGAAGGAAGAGGAAAGTTCTTCTTCTCCTTCCTTATTCTTTCCATTCTTTTTTCCTTTCACCTTATTTTCTAGATCCATGGCATCTAACCTTATATTTTTCATGGATCTAACATTTGTAGAGTAGTTATTTAGCTTGGGACTCATTTTGGCACTTGGTATGTTCTAAATGGTTTATGATATTCATTAGATTCATTCTATCTTTGTTCTTATGATATTATTGTGATTGTTCTTGAATGTTATATATGCATGAGTAGTACACCATATATAAGCACACACTTTGGGATATACTTATGTATGGTGAAAATATTGATGCCCCATTGGGAAGAGAAACCTGGATGTTCGAATGGGTAGGGGAGAATGTGGCCACGTGGGTGTGTGCATGGGGGATTCAAGAATGCTCGTACCTATTTTCCACCGCACTAGTCTTAGCTAACTTTGTAACTATTTTTCGAGAGGTTTTGGGTAGAAATAGCTTATAGTAGCAAGCAAGGTATTGTGTTGAAACCCTAGTATCACAGATAAGGTGCCTACGAACCTTGGGCCTAGCATATATAGGACTCGGGAGGACTAGTTGCATTTGTGGTGGAAGCTCGGGACGTAATAGCACAGGGGAGAAACAGACCTACAATGATGGTCAAATCTCATTGTACTCCCCTAATTACGATGGTGGTGCCGATGGAGGGTTACGAGTGCACACACCATGACAGGGTTGGGGAAGTGTATGCCATCGGCCATACAACTTGTTGTGAACACACTGATAGGTCTTTTGTATGTCTATATGTGAATGAATCTAGGATTGAAGCATTAAACTACCATGTTTCTAAATGATTCCCAAGTGCCTAGTATAAATATTTTACTTGCTTGTCAATTACATGCTTGTCATTGTTATAAATAGTTTACTTGTTTCCCAAGCCCCTCGGCTTGTGTTTTAACAACAACCGGGTTAGGGCAGGTAAAATTTTAGCGCTGTTGCTGGGGATGCTCATCATTTTGTGTATTAGTTAAGGATTATGTGTTAGTGAGTAGTTAGTATTGCTTTTATCTTTTTCTCATTTTTGTTTTTCGGAGTAGGTATTGCTTGAGTTCTTGGTGAAAACCTAGGACCCTTGCCCTATGATTATGAATTTTGTGTATTTTCTTTGTTGGGTTAATTGTAAAAAGAAGAAAAATGTGGGAAAGCACTCAACGGAGGGTACTTTGTAGGGTTTATCCTATAGAGTGTTGCCTAAGGTTGAGTGACTCTGGGCGAAGAATGGCTCAAAGAGCAAGATTTTGTAGGATATGTCATTAGTAAACTCCTTCTCGTTGTACCGAAATAGAGGTCTGATTTAAACGACCAGGTAGGAGTTGCTAAGAATAAAATTCGGGAAAAAGAAAGCATTGTATGGGAAATACTTCAGCAAGTTATGCGGGGACGAGCTCTACATAAAAGCAACCAAACTCCTACTGTCATGGTTTTAAGGCTCTCTGGTTTGATGGTTGTACATGTTTATGTGTCGGTATGCCGCTCCGCGAGCAAGGAGTGTTACGCACGAGCGAAGCAGAAAGACAGAAAGGGGATTTTTTTTGGAGGATTGCGTATTTTCCATGTTTTTCTTGTTCCACTAACTAGGACAAAATTTTGTACATGTCTTTTTTTCGTTTTTACAACCTTCTTTTTTGATGTCAAGACTAGCTATTAGGGGTGGGGAACCTATCCCTTTCTCAGGTGGCTTCATTCTCATCAACAATGATGGTAAGTGTGACATAAAATACGACTACGGCTAAAGATCTCTCTGGTATCGCTTTACTATCAGCATTGGTGTCTTGGTCTTTGGAAAGTCCGGTTCTGACCCACTATGAATAGATCTGACTACGGGTAAGAGTAGGAACACCTATTAGTCCGTATCGTGGGTCTACTTGTTACAAAAGGCGAACATCCCCATTCCAAAACATTCACATAGGTCCTCAGGCAGACATCGAAAAGGGGATGAAAAGAGTCTATTTACCTTTACATACAATATTCCGGAATATATCATGGCTCTATCTATTCATTAAAAAAAGAGTTGTGCATCTCTCCGGGGCTGGGGGAACAAATAGGCGTGGGGAAGAGGGGGAGGGGGGGCTACGAGTCCTCTCCCCTTGTGGTTCCCGGACCGCCCATCCCTTCGCCCGACCAGGTGAGATCATATTTCTCGAACGAATACGGAGTCTTGTCTTGGATGAGCAAAATTGAGAGAGGGTAGGAGTTGTTGATTCCCAAGGCCGATGTGATCAAGCTTCTTACCCATACCCCGACTCTCCAATTTCAAGGTTTAGTGGTAACTCAAATTCGTGGTATGAGGATGCATCGGGAAACCAACACTTTGGGTTAGTTGTTGGACTTCACCAACTTACCCAAACCCCAAAACCAATCCCTAGGATTGGTTCCCAAATCGATTTGTGTAGAAGTTTTGCAAGCTATAGCTAATGTGACCAAGAGTAGATTTACTCCAATCACAAGTTCTTAGTGAGATCAGCGATTTGGGAACTCAACTATTCTCAAGCATTGGGAAAGTTGAGGGGCAAGTGCTTAATTTGATGAATAGGGTGGGCCAACTTGAAACCCAATATTCCGAAAATGAACCATCCCTAGTTGAATGTGAATTTTTGATAGATGAATCTAAAGGAGATGGGAAATGGTTGGTTGAGAGTGAAAAAGTTGAGGAAGGGGTGATTATACTTAATTTCCATAGTATTTATTTCCACCCGTACCTCCACCTATAGAACCTACTCACACATTTTCGAAAGCCTTAGAGGAAGCCATAGGGAAGCCAATTGAATATGCTAAGATTCCAAACCACTTATTCCCTGTAAGATTCTTACCTCCTGCTCTTCATTTTTTGTTGTCTAAGGTGATGGGGTACAAACCTGCACCCTATGGATACCATTAGAGTTATGTCGAAGACCTTAAAAATACGGAGATACTCAGGAGGCAACCTGATTTTTGAAAAATTAGATTAGTTTGATATTTTTGGTGTGTTTTCCTATCTGTAGCTTTCTTTTTTGTTTTTACACTTGGTATGCATGTTTGTTTTGTTGGAAGCTTATGGTTGCTGGAGGAAGGTGAGCAAACGAGGAGTCCAACTCATGGACCATGTAGACGTACATGGTTTGTGATGCTCAAAATGGTGGACAAGAAGGAGAACCAAACCCCAAATTCAAGGGGCGTGTAGACGTGCACGACCCATGAAGCTCACATACTTTCCTACACCACCCAATCATCATTTCTTCCCTACCACCACCAAAATACCACCCAACCTACCTTCAAAACCCTTGAGACACACATTGAGACCTAAGAGGTAACTCTCCATTGTGATTCAATTCCTTATTCGATTAGTGGTGCTTGATAGTGATTAGATTGATCATTCATGATTAGAGGCTATGGGTAGTATATTGAGGGTGATGGTAGCTTTTTCTTTACATTTCATGATTCTACCATCAGAGGTAGATTTCAGTGTTCTTTTTCATTAAGTGCTTTCCTATTTGTTTTCCTTGACATGTGTTCTTTGATTTTGTATATGCATTGAGGACAATGCAAATTTCAAGTGCGGGGAAGGGGATTAGATAGCACTTATGATTTTTAGATGCTTTTATATAGCTAATAGCTCTTCTAAGAGCATTTTGTAAAATTTTGAAAAATGAAAAAAAATTAAAATCTGGAAAAGTTGAAAACCCAAAAGGGTGACTTGGGTAATTTTAGGAAAAGTCCGGATAGGTCGAAAGACCTAGGTAAAAGTGAGAGGCTTGGCCCAGCTAGACTTACGAGTCTAGGCACAAGTGAGATGCCATGTGGAAAAAGGTGAGAGGTGAGCACGTTTTGTGGGATAAAGCTAGGATGAAAACCTGAAAGGTCTCATAGGAAAAATGAGATGAATGGAGAGAAAAAAAGAAAAAAAGAACAAGAAACTAGGTTGACGATACATTGGACTCCTTGGTTGCAACTAGGTCAAGAATCTTGAGTTATCCCTATGTTGCAACCAAGTCGATGGTTTTTGGATTTCATTGGTGGATAGTTTTGCTTGCAAATTACTCTTTGATTGCTGACCACTTTGGGGAAAGTAAGCTTGAATTTATTCCTATATTTTGTCACTTATCTTTTTCCATACACATTTACTTGCTTTGGGTGGTTTGGTTGCTTTAGGAACTTTGGGGAGTGCGAGAGTTGTGAGGATTTTCACCTTCTTAGGGGAACTAGGGTAACTTGAGAATAAGTTGAATGCATAGGCTATTTTTTGCATGCTTCATTCTACTTCAACCTTTTTCTTTGATTTTATTTACTCGAGGATGAGTAAAGGTTTCAGTGTGGGAAGTCTGATCTGCACCATTACACATGCTTTAACCAATGCATTTGACATATTTTTTAGTTAATTTAGTTGGTGGATTCCTAGTATTAGTTTAGTTTACGTGACAAGGGTTTTAGACAACCATGTTTGGCTTTCTTGTCTGAATCCCGCGTTTTGTAGACTTAATTGGTACTAATGGACATTGTGTATCCCCAGGCTCCTTAATCTTCCTTGTGATAATCTTTAGTAGGTCGCCCATGGGTACTTTTTGGTTACATTCTATGTGAAGGCCATTCACAAGGATGGTAGAAGAGGTGAAGGCCATTCACATTAGAATGGTAGAAGATGAATGCCATGAACATCAATGCATGGTAGAAGGAGAATAAAACCAAAGATAGGCAGCTTCGGAGTTCAAGATGGCCACATGAGAAAATAGTGAATCATGGTCCAAAGAGTGTTGCCTTAGTCCGATAATGATCAAGGAAGAATTAGCCTTCAAGGCTCATTCCATTGGATTATTCTTCTCAAGTACTACAAAATCAACTACTAGAAATCCCAATTTGGACTAACGGCTCACCCATAGCAATCAAACAAAGTTCAGCCGATGAAGCACCGGCAGCACTTCACAGACCGCACATGGTGAAGCAACAGCAGTCCATGACAAAGCACATGGTCCACACTACAAAAGAGTTCCAGGGGTTTCGTGAAGACATGTACGAGACCTTCACGAGGAAAATGCTCCGGGCCATGACAAAAACCCTGGACCGTAGAGGTTGGAGATGAAGAACTGAAGATTTGGCTAAGTATGGAGCCAGTCCATGAAAACCTTCGCGGGCTATGAAAAAAGTTGCGAGCGAAAACCACAGGCTGCTCGCAGTCCATGAAAACCTTCATGAATTGTGGGAAAACTCTGAGCAAAAACTGTGTACTGTTTACGGTCCGTGACAATATTTATGTACCGTGGCATGAGACAAGCTTCACGAACAATGCCAGATCCCACAGACCAGAGCTATGAAGTTTCACGGACCGCGCCAGATCCCACGCCCTGTGCTTGAATGCTTCACAGATAATGACTTCCGTGCCGGTCTGTGAAGCCTTGGCGGCAGACCTAGGGTTTTGCTATTTTAGGCCTAATATTTGGCCGAATATCCTAATACTATACATAGGAGCCTTATTCTTCTACTAAATTATTAACCGAGGCATAATGTGGAGTAGATTCTCTCTCTAGTTTGGAGAGCAGGAAGAGGAGAGTTCTTCTTCTCCTTCCTTTATTATTTTTCCTTTCATCTTATTTTCTAGACCATGGCATCTAACCTAATATTTTCCATAGATCTGACCTTTGTAGAGTATTTTTTTAGCTTGGAACTCATTTTGGCACTTGGTATGTTCTAAATGCTTTATGAGATTCATTTGATTAATCTTATCTTTGTGTTTATGAAATTATTGTGACTGTTCTTGCATTTTATAAATGCACGAGTAGTACACCACATATAAGCTTACACTTTGGGATATATTTATGTATGGTGCAATTATTGATGCCCCATTGGGAAGAGAAACTTGGATGTTAGAATGGGTAGAGGAGAATGTGTCCATATGGGTGTGTGCACGGGGATTCGAGAATGCTCTGACCTATTTTCCATCACACCATTCTTAGCTGACTTCGTAACTTCCGAGAGGTTGAAGGTAGAGATAGCTAATAGTAGAAAGCTAGATGTTGTGTTGAAACTCTAGTATCACCGATAATGTTCCTACGAACCTTGGGCCTGGGGTATATAGGACCTAAGGGGGATAAGTTGCATTCATGGTGGAAGCCCGGGACATAATAGCACGGGGAAGAAATATACCTGCAATGATGGTCGAACCTTGTTGTACTCCCCTAGTTACGATAGCGGTGCTGATGGTGGGGTTGAGAGCGCACCCACCGTGACAGGGTTGGGGAAGTGTATGCCGTCGGCCACACACGTGTTGTGAACACATTGATAGGTCTATTTTATATCTATATTTGAATGAATCGAGAATTGAAGCTTTATAACTACCATGTTTCTAAATGATTCCCAAGTGCCTAGTATTAATAGTTTACTTATTTGTCATTTGTATGTTTGTAGTTGTTAGTTGAAAACACACCCCCAGTTGCATGTCTACACTACTAGTTGATCCTTTAACTAGTGCGGATTGATGAACCACATGAGGTTGTTTTGATTAGTACTTGAGCCCTAGCATCCTTGTGGACAAACCTAGTTCTTGCCCCTTACTACCTCTTGGCAGCTTAGCAGTAAGAGCGGGTGCATAATATAATTCTATATCTTTGACCTGTAAGCCCCTTGATTCATTTTTTTAGAAAAAATGGGGTCGGGGCAGGTCAACACCGGTCTTAGCTGGCGAGTTGGTCCAAAGGGTTACGGGTAGAGATATATTTAGTAGAAAAACTAGGGTTTAGCAACCCTAGTGTCATCGATAAGGTGTCTATTCCCCCTTGCCTCTTTAGGCTTAGTGATAGAGCATTCGTGGTGTAATGCTCGAGACTTAATCGTACGCGGGAGAAATATATCTGCATAACAGTAGGGCCACTCCTCTAATTACGGAGGCGATGCCGATGAAAGATTAGAAGAGCACCCTACGTGATAGGTATGTGGAAGTGCTGACCATCGATCACTCCACGTGTTATGAACACTAGAATAGCTCTAATATCTTGTATGTGATGGAATAGAGAATCAGAACATTTAGTCAATCATGTTACACAAATATTCCCCAAGTGCTTACATATATAGTTTTCTCTTGTGTTATTTCTTATGTTCATAGTTGTTAATTGAAAACCCCCAAAACCCCCAGTTTTACAATATCTAGCTATTCCTAGAACATGGACATATTGACAACACGTGCTTCGTTGTGTGTAGTAGGCTATTAGACCCTGGCATCTCTGTGGACAAACCTAGTCTTGCCACTAACTACCCCATAGGTAGCTTAGTAGTAAGTTTGGGAGAAAAATATAAATACAAATTTGATCATCATCATCTCGTTTGATCGAATGGCTTTGCTCGGGTTAATTTAGCTACAAGTTGACGACCGCGAGTGGAGGTGAGTCAAATTTTGGCGCCGCTACCAAGGATTCTAGTCTAAAAGTTTAATTGTTAACTTGCATAGCATGTTAGTTGAGTACCTAGTGTTGTTCTTTTGTTTGTTTTTTTTTCCGGAGTAGGTATTGCTTGAGTTCTTGGTGCAAACCAAGGACCATTGCACTATGATTCCGAATGTTGTGTGTTTTCTTTGTTTGTGTTTTTAATTGAAAAGAAAAGTGGGAAAGTACTCAACGGATAAACTTTGTAGGGTGTGCCATTACGATTATCCTATGGAGTGTTACCCATGGTTGAGTGAATATGGGAGAAGAGAGGCTCAACGAGTGAGATTTTGTTGGATATTAATACTGTCATACCAACTGGAGATAAGAGTTTGTTATGCCAATTGTTAATTATTGCTTTGATTGAAGTTAACATTCCCATAAAGAAAGAGTTCTTAGTTCTTCTTGCATAGATAACGCATCCTAGATATTTGAAAGGCAGGGAACCTTCTATCATATTTGTTTCTTGTTTGATCAAGTGAATGATTCTATTAGATTAGTGTTTTGAGATGTAAAAAGATGATTTCTCAAAATTAACCTTTTGTCCTCTTGCTAACTCAAATGATTTTAAAAAACTAATTACTGTTTTAAAACCATGTTTAGAGTATTTTAAGAAAATTGTTGTATCATCAGCAAAGGAAAGATGAGAGGATGATTTCATTTTGTAGGGTAGCTTTTCCATAACTGAATAGAAAATTTAAATTTTTAGAAAAAGCTTCAGTCATTAAGATAAATAGTAGAAATAGGAAGACCTCTAGTAGCTGAGAAAAAACCAACTGTTTTTCCATTAATCAATAAGGAAAAAAAGATGATTTGATGTTCAACATAATTAGACTAACCAAATTGTTTGAAAATCCCAGCTTGATTAGGATTTTGGACAGAAAAGACCAAGAAACTCTGTCAAAGGCATTCATCATATCCAACTTGATTACCATGTTATATCCTTTAACTTTTTGTGTGTAAATTATTGCATTAAATGAACATTATCAACAAGTTCTCTACCTGAGACAAATGCTGACAGTTCAGGACTTATTATCAAGTTTAAGAAAGCCTTTCTGTTCGATATGATTATTGAAAAGACTTTGTTTGTAAAATTACACAAACTAATGTGTCTGTAATCTTTGAATGTCGAACATACATTTTTTTGGGATAATATTATAAAAGCTGATGAAATGGCTTTTGGTATGCCTTTTGCTTCAAAAAATTCTTCAACTGCCATTAAAGAAAATCAGATTTTACTATATCACAACATTTTTGGAAAAAATATTCCTGAAAAGCCATCAGGTCCAGGAGCTAATTGGTTATCTATGGAATTTACTACTTTAGTTAACTCTTGCATTGTTACTGGTATAATTAATTTTGAGTTCATCTCCTCAGTAACCAATTTTGGAATGTTTTCCAGGATCCATGCAATATTAAACCCTGATGGATCCTGTTGTTCTTCAGTAAGAAGCTCAGAAAACAAACTGATGGCTTCATTCTCTATCTCTTCTGGTTGCTGAAGCCATTGACCTTCATTGTTTTTTATAGATGAGATTATCTATTATTTGTGTTTATTTTGAACTGATTGATGGAAGAATTTTGAATTTACATCCCTTCTTTCATCCATTTTAGTCTTGATTTTTGTTTCCAAAAAATATCTTGATTATTTAAAGCTTGTTTTAATTTTTTTTTCAAGATTCATTGCTTGAAAATTCTCAGGAGATTCTAATTTGTGCAAGTCACTTTCAGCTTTGATCAAAAGTTCCTCACAAGTTTGGACATTATAAAAAACGTTACCAAAAGTTGTCTTAATCCAGAGCTTCGGGGAGTTCTTTAAGTTTGTAAGTTTATATGATAATATGTGCATTCCTTTTTTATTTGTAGAGATAGTCCAAGCATCTTCAACAGTTTTCATGAATGTTGGATAATTAATCCAACATTCTTGAAATTTGAATGGTTTTGAAAATTTTTTTGGAGATGTATCTGAGATGTGGAATATTAGTGGTGTGTGTTGGTATGCCTTGAATATTTATTAGCCGCTTCGACAGGTTGGTACGGGGGTCTCGCTGCCCGGTCAGCGAGTCGGGGGGTCCAGGGGGGCGGAGCGCACCCTAGCCTGGGGGTCCGGGGGGCGTAGTCGCCCCCGGTCCGACGGTATAGCTTGTCTCTTTATTGGACTGCTGTTGATTTGGGTCGAATTGTGTTTTGGCCCAGTCTGTTAGGGTTTAGTGGAGACAGCATATAAAGTGTCTCTCTTCTCTCTGTAAACATTAATTCTGATATAGTGAATCTGTCTCCCGTGGATGTAGCCAAAATTTGGTGAACCACGAAATCTTGTGTCTTGTTATTTTCGTTCATATTTTCTGTTATTTCTCCATTCCGCACAACAAACTGGTATCAGAGCGGTTTCTTTTCCGGTGAGATCCGTAGTGGGTGTATTAGATTCTGGGCTCATCAGATCGGGGCTGATCGGGGAGAAAGATGTCTGGGTTGAACGTGAAGATCGACAAGTTTACTGGGAGAAACAGTTTCAGTTTATGGCAGATCAAGATGCGAGCTTTGCTGAAACAGCAAGGTTTGTGGACTCCGCTGACGAAGGATTTCGCGAGCAGTTCTGGCGATGTGGTGGGTCTGGAAGAAAAGGCACACTTGACGATTATGCTGTGTCTATACCGCTTTCGTATAAAAATTTTGTTCAGTCATTTATTGTTGGTAAAGATTCCGTGTCTCTGGAGGAAGTTAGATCCTCTCTCCATAGTAGAGAGTTGCGACATAAGGCAAACGGTACAGGGACAGAAAGTCAGGCCTCTGGCTTGTTTGCTAGTGACGGAAACACAAAGGGCAAGGGAACCGGCAGTAAGAAGAAAGGCAAGAAGTCATCTTCAAAGGGTCTCAAGGCCAATGATGTTTGTAACTACTGTAAGGAGAAGGGGCAATTGAAAAAGGAGTGTCCAAAGAAGGCTAGTAAATCTGGGAGTACATCTGGTACTGCTGCTGTGGCTGAAGGGGATTTCAGTTCTGAAGATGATTTTGCTCTAGCTGCTACTGGGCAAAATAATCATCCTAATGCGTGGTTTCTTGATTCTCGGGCATCTTACCATATATGCCCAAGGAGAGATTATTTCTCAACTTATGAGCGAGCTGAGGGCATCATTACTACGGTAAATGGCGTTGCGTGCAAGGTAGTTGGGATTGGTTCAATCAAGATCAGGATGCATGATGGTAGTTTCTGTACTTTGAACGATGTCAGGCATGTTCCATCAATGACAAAGAATCTGATTTCTCTTCCTACGTTGGATAGAAAGGGTTTCGTCTACTCAGGGAGTGATGGAGTTCTGTGTGTCTGCAAAGGTTCTAGGCTAGCTCTGAAAGGTGTTCTGCATGGTACTTTGTATTTTCTACAAGGTTCCACGGTTATGGATTCTGTTAATGTTGCATCTTCGAGGGTTCACCAGGATGATATGACTAAGTTATGGCATATGAGGCTTGGTCACATGGGTGAAAGAGGGATGCAGATTCTGTTGAAATATGATCTTCTTGGTGGCCACAAGGTCAAGAGCTTGGACATCTGTGAGCATTGCATTTTTGCGAAGCATCACTACAGCAAGTTTCCTAAGGCGATTCATAGAACAAAGGGCACATTGGATTACATCCATTCTTATTGTTGGGGACCTTCCCGAGTTGAGTCACTGGGAGGTCACAGGTACTTTGTTTCTCTGATTGATGATTACTCAAGGATGACTTGGGTTATCATGATGAAGCATAAGAGTGAAGCTTTCTCGAAGTTCAAGGAGTGGAAAGCTTTGGTGGAGAATCAGACCGGGAAGAAGATCAAGAGGCTTCAAACTGATAATGGGCTGGAATTCTGCTCGTCTGAGTTTGATCAGTTTTGTAGGGATGAAGGGATTGCTCGTCATCATACAGTCAGGAATATGCCACAGCAGAATGGCGTAGCTGAGCGGATGAATCAGACATTGCTGGCGAGAGCGAGGTGCATGCTCTCTAATACTGGTTTGGAAAGGAGATTCTGGGCAGAGGCGGTGAGTACAGTTTGTTACTTGATTAACCGCGGGCCTCACACGGGTATAGAGTGTAAAATACCTATGGAGTTGTGGTCAGGTAAAGTTGTTGATTACTCCAAGTTAAAAGTTTTTTAATGTACATCTTATTATCATGTTAGTGATGGTAAGTTAGAGCCCCGAGCCAAGAAGGGTGTCTTTGTGGGTTATGGAGATGAAGTTAAAGGCTCCAGGATATGGTCTCCATCTGAGAAGAGGGTTATTCTGAGCAGGGACATTGTCTTTGATGAAAATTCTTTGCTTAGATCTATGGTGAAGCCCACAGTTGTGCCAGAAACTAGTGGAGTTGATAAACAGGTGGAGCTTGAAGTCACTCAAGGTGAAAATAGATTGGAACAATTTGAGGTGGATCAAGAGCCACAGAAAGAATCTGAGATACCGGAATCTCCACCACCAGATCCTTAACCATCAGGAGCTACAGTCCGCAGTTTAGCTCGGGACCGACCCAGGAGGGTTGGAGTTGGGGCGCCCAAGAGATATGGGTTTGAGGATATGGTGGGTTATGCACTACAGGTTGCTGAGGAGGTGGATACTCATGAGCCATCCACCTACAGAGAAGCTGTTTCAGGTACTGATGCTGACAAATGGTTTGTAGCAATGGGAGATGAGATGGAGTCCATCCAGAAGAATCAGACATGGGATTTGGTTCAACAGCCTCAAGGGAGAAATGTTATCAATTGCAAATGGGTTTTCAAGAAAAAGGAAGGGATATCACCTACAGAGGGAGTCAAGTACAAGGCTAGAGTTGTTGCTAGAGGTTTCAGTCAGAGAGAGGGAGTAGATTACAATGATATTTTCTCACCAGTGGTTAGACACACTTCCATCAGGGTGTTGCTAGTTATAGTGACACATCAGGATTTGGAGCTTGAACAACTTGATGTGAAGACCGCTTTTCTACATGGAGAGTTGGAGGAAGAGATATACATGACTCAGCCAGATGGTTTCCAAGTTCCTGGCAAGGAAAAATATGTTTGCAAGTTGAAGAAGTCCTTATATGGGCTTAAGCAGTCTCCGAGGCAGTGGTACAAGAGATTTGACAGCTACATGCTTGAGTTGGGTTACACAAGGAGTTCATATGATTGTTGTGTCTACTACAGCAAGTTGAGAGATGAGTCATTCATTTATCTGGTGCTTTATGTAGATGACATGTTGATAGCCTCAAAGAGTAAGCATGAGGTTCAGAAGTTGAAAGGACTTCTTAGTGCTGAGTTTGAGATGAAGGATCTGGGTGCAGCTCGGAAGATACTAGGAATGGAGATTCTTAGGGATCGAAGTCAGCGGAAGCTTTTCTTGTCACAGAAAGGCTACATTCAGAAAGTGTTGGCTAGGTTTGGCATGTCTACACCGAAGCCTATAGACACTCCTAGTGCTGCAAATATCCATCTCACCACCATGTTTGCTCCTCAGTCAGACGAGGAGAAGGAGTATATGTCTCGGGTTCCTTATGCCAGCGCGGTGGGGAGTTTGATGTATGCTATGGTTTGCACGAGGCCAGATTTAGCACAGGCAGTCAGTGTTGTGAGCAGGTTCATGGGGCAACCGGGAAAGGAACATTGGCAAGCTGTGAAGAGGATTTTCAGGTATCTTAGAGGTACGTCTGATGTGGGTCTCATTTATGGAGGTGATACCGAGTGCTTAGTTACAGGCTACTCTGATTCTGATTATGCTGGTGATGTTGACACGGGGAGATCGATGACTGGTTATGTATTCACTTTGGGAGGTTCTGTGGTTAGTTGGAAGGCGACTTTGCAACCTACAGTGACGTTGTCTACTACGGAAGCAGAGTACATGGCTCTGACAGAGGCTGCAAAGGAGGGAATATGGCTGAAAGGGCTGGTTAGTGATCTTGGTCTACATCATGATCAGGCTACTGTGTATTGTGACAGCTTGAGTGCAATCTGCCTAGCCAAGGATCAGGTCCATCATGAGAGGACCAAGCATATTGATGTCAAATATAATTTCCTGAGGAGTGAGAGGAGAATCAGGGTGAAGAAAGTGGGAACTGCTGACAACCCCGCTGATATGTTCACCAAACCTGTTCCATATAGCAAGTTTCAACATTGTTTGGACTTGCTGAACATCAGAGCTGATTAGGTGCTCTATGGGCAGTCCCGGGAGTGGAGGGATAAGTCTGCTCATCTGGCACTGTAATGGTGCGTCTGGAGTTTCTGCTTTGAGGATTCAAGTCAAGGTAGAGATTTGTTGGTATGCCTTGAATATTTATTAGCCGCATCGACAGGTTGGTACGGGGGTCTCGCTGCCCAGTCAGCGAGTCGGGGGGTCCAGGGGGCGGAGCGCACCCTGGCCTGGGGGTCCGGGGAGCGGAGTCGCCCCCGGTCCGATGGTATAGCTTGTCTCTTTATTGGACTGCTGTTGATTTGGGCCAAATTGTGTTTTGGCCCAGTTTGTTAGGGTTTAGTGGAGACAACATATAAAGTGTCTCTCTTCTCTCTGTAAACATTAATTCTGATATAGTGAATCCGTCTCCCGTGGATGTAGCCAAAATTTGGTGAACCACGTAAATCTTGTGTCTTGTTATTTTGGTTCATATTTTCTGTTCTTTCTCCATTCCGCACAACAGTGTGTGGTCTAATTCTTATCTTGCAAGAGTTTTTATATTAGAAGCTTGAAATACTGACAACCAAAGATTGTTTGAAATTCCTCTATCCAGTCTTTTCCACACCCTACCTTTTGGTCTCATGCCAGTCCAAGTGAATAGGCTTCCAAATGTAGATTTTGAGCATTTAGAATTTTTTGAAATTCCTAATGCTTCTCTAATCTGGTATGAAATGTCCTAAATACTCCTCATTATTCTATATTACATTGAAGTCTCCTATTAGACACAGAGGTTCATTGTTCAGATTAGCTATGATTTTCCATAGTTTATTCCTCTCTTTAATGGTATGCTTATCATATACAAAACCAACTTGACATTCTGTTGAGAGGTTTTGTGCCTTCATTTTTGTTAGGAGAAGCTGTTCATCAGTGGAAATAATATCCACTGATGTTTCATCATCCCAGAAAATCCAAATTTTACAATCTAGTACAACAAAGGAATTACTGAATACAAGTTCTCTTGATATGTTCTGAACATGGTCACAACTTATCATTAGTTCAATTATAGCACAAAGCTTGATTACATTACGTCTTTTAATGTTTTTTAACCTAGTTTGAGTATGTTTATTGCCTCCTCCTATGATATTCCATACATAGATGTTTAGACCCATCATATATGTGTTTGGGAAAGATTCAAAGATGAACGGGTAAAAACCATTTTAGGAATAGTCCTTCTTATTGTATTTTTTCTGTTTATTTTTGAATTGTGATTAATAAGGTTTTTCAGTATTGGAAGGTTTTCTGATTAGAGCATTGAATTTTTTCTGTACAGTAGTTAAGTTGGCTTTCAATTCTTCAAAATTCAGCTTTTCTTGGTTAAAGATTTGTTCATTTTGTCTTTTAGAGGTCCCTGTATTAATCTCATCAAGATTTTTAGTAGTTTTCTTACTTGAAGATAATAAAAGGGAATCCCCTTCATTTATTTCAATAAAACCTTCATCTCAATCTGTGTTGATCATTCCCTCTTGTTCTTACAGATTTCTAATTTGATTACTCTATGCCCTAAACCATTTAGGTTCCTTAATGTATGGTTTAATCGGCAGGACTTCATCACATTAATTAAGACAAACTGGGATAAAGAAATGATTGAAACTGGCCTATTAGGCTTCTTTCTTAAACTAATCAGGCTGAAAAAGGAGATAAAAATTTGGAATAGAGATTGTTTTGGGAACATAGACACTAATGTTTTAAAGGCTGAGGAATTCCATAGAATTCAGGAATCTATTTTTGATCTTAACCCATCCGAAGTCGAACTAATGAAATTAAATGAGAAAAGAGCTTTGCTGTTGAGAGCACAAAAGGAGAAGGAAAAGTTTTGGAAACAGAAAGCTAAGTTGAAATGGCATAGGTTAGGTGACAACAACACTCAGTTCTTTCATAAAGTGGTCCAGGAGAAAAACTGTAGACTACAGATTACAAAGATTAAAAATAAAGAAGGTCAATGGCTTAGTTCTCAAGCAGATATCAATAATGAAGCCATTTCTTACTACTCTGATTTGCTAAAGGAACCTAATCAAAGGCCTAATGACACCTACTATTCACATTTCCTGAGCCAAATACCAAATGTTATTACTGCCAATGATAACTATGACTTGTCTAAACCAGCAATTGAATCTGAGGTAGAGGCAGTAGTTAAGGGCTTAAGTAAGAACAGTAGTCCGGGGCCTGATGGTTTCACCCCTAAATTTTACTCTAAATGCTAGTCTATTATAAAAACTGATCTAATCAAGGCAGTGAATGAATTTATTGATGGTACTGCCCTGCCCAGGGGAATATCCAGTACTTGGATTACATTAATTCCCAAAAAGTCCACACCTTGTTCATTTGATGATTTTAGACCTATCAGTTTATCTAATGTCCTTAACAAAATATGTTCCAAAGTTCTAATGGAAAGACTTAGACCATATATGGATAAACTGATCTCCACTAATCAGTCTGCCTTTATGAAAAAAAGGGATATTTCGGATAACATCATTTACCTTCAGGAAATGATTAGATTTCTTGATAAGAAGGCTAGAATCCTAACTGTATTATGAAATTAGACTTACAGAAAGCTTTTGATAGAGTCAACTGGCATTTTCTTATGAATGTTATGATGAAATTTGGTTTTCAAGGAAAATTTCTACATGCTATTATGTCTAATTTGTCCCAAGCATATTTTTCCATACTCATCAATGGTAATCCTGTGGGTTTTTTAAAGGCCACATGAGGAATCAAGCAAGGTGATCCACTCTCTCCCTTTCTCTTTAATATTTTTTCAGAAGCTTTCTCTAGGAGCCTGTCTTTCATTTTCCATAATAATAAGCTTTCATATTATCAAATACCCTCTCCAGTCCCAGCAGCTACCCATCTCATGTATGCTGATGATACTATTATATTTATGCAAGCTTCCAAGTCCAATCTTATTAGGATCAAGGCCTTCCTTGATGTCTTTGAATATACTTCTGGCCAAAAGTTTAATTTCCATAAATCTGATTTCTATACTAGTAAAAGGGCTTCAATTGGTAAATTAAATCAGATCAGGATGATTCTTAAAATGAAGTAGGGCTTCCCACCTTTCCATTACCTAGGCTGCCCTATTTTTAAAGGTAGAACACTTAATAGGTACTATCAGCCACTTATGGAAAAATTGGATAGAAAACTGCAAAATTGGAAAAACCAGTGGCTTAGCTCAGGGGGGCAAACTTATCCTTATTCAGTCCTGTTTGTATTCTATGCCTCAATATTTATGGTCTGTAACTAAACCACCAAAAGCAATAATCAAAATTCTAGAGAAAAGATTGGCTAGATTCTTCTGGGGGGAGTCTGATGGGAGAAGAAACAAAATATGGAAAAAATGGGCAAACCTTGCAACTCCAATCTCCCAGTGTGGTTTAGGGTTTAGATCAATCCGAGCTATACTGGATGTTTGCTCCCTTAAACTGTGGTGGAAATGTCAACTGGAGAACACACTATGGGCTAAATTGTTATGGTCTTTTTCTGAAACCCATAGAAAATCTGTAACTTGGAAAAGAATTTGTTCGGTGAACCTTTTTGCAGAACAAAATTCGTTCATTATTCATGGTAAAGGATCCTATAACATTTGGACTGCAAATTGGTGCATGATTGGACCATTAATAAACTTTGTTCCTCATCATATATCTGTAGCTTTTCAATTCTGTACAATTGTAGATTTTATTAGGAATAAAAATGAGATTTTATCTCTGATTTCGCCATTCTTAGAAAATGATACTCTACTATTCTTACAGGAAGCAGAACTTGTAGAGACAAGGGAAGATAGGATCATATGGAAACCTGACCCTATGGGCAACTTCTCCTCTAAATCAGCATATCGAGCAATGACAAGTTCTCCAGGTAACTCGATGATCTCCAAACTTCTGTGGAATAGGTTACTCCAGAAAAAGATTTCAATTTTTACTTGGAAGATGTTACATTCTCTTCTTCCATTCGATGATGTGCTTATTTCTTGTGGTTTTTCTTTTGCATCGAAATGTCCTGTTTGCTGCCACATGGATTCACTTGAACATTTTTTCATTTCATGTCCTCTGGCTAAATCTATATGGAACTACATGGCTTCCTTAGTGCAATTCCACCTAACTGATCCTCACTCCATATCTCAAACATTATTTATTTTTTGGAACTGCCGTGACCTCCCTAAAAGCCATCAGCTGTTTTGCAATATACTCCCTCCTATCACTTGCTGGTGTCTTTGGAAAGCCAGGAACCGATACCTTTTTGAGCAGATTCCGTTTTCTACTGAGTTCATCCGTAAGGACGCTTTAGATCTCATTAGGTTAGCTCTGTTTGCCAACCCCACATATCTGAAATCCTCTATTGACATCCCACATCCAATAAAGTGCCTATTTCCTCACCTTAGGCCCCCACCTAAGCCGATTATAAGGACTGTTTGCTGGGAGAGGCCTAAACTAAATTACATTAAGATTAATTTCGATGCATCATGGTTCCCAGACAGGGCTGCTGTAGGGATAGTGGTAAGGAATAATAGTGGCACACCCTTACTGATAAAGTCTGTAGCCATTACTGCTGACTCTTCTTTGCTTGCTGAAATTCTTGCTGTTAAATTTGCATGTCAAAACTATAGCCATTTGGATGAGACTGTTACTATTGAATCGGACTCTCAATTAGCAGTCAAAATGATAAACGATCCATATTCTGCTCATTGGCAGTTGTTTAATGTGGCTTACCAAGTTAATCACCTTCTTTGTGGTGCTGTGCTATTGTATGTGCCAAGGGAAGGTAACTCGGTGGCCGACGCAATTGCTAAGCACCACTCTGCACATAATCATACTTTGAATCTTCTTAATCTTCCAGTGCGAATTAAGGGACTTATTGCATTAGATAAGCAACAATTGCCCCAGATTAGAATTCTCTCGAACCGCTAGGGATAGGATAGATACTGCTGATGGATTTTTGTTCATGCAGGTACTGACTGATCTCACATTAACAATTTGGAATCAACTCATTACGCTTGCTGCTTTGTTGATTGGAGACGTACTCTGTCACTGCTTCCCAGAACCACTTCAAGGGCTCTCCCACTTTTGCTAATACCAATTTTACTTCTGTCTATTTTAAGCTTAGTTGCCTGGCCAAAATACGAATTAACACGGGGTGTGGAGATTCATAGCTTTGGAATCGCAACTAACTTAATATCAGTGATCCTGTATTGTTCTTAACCTAGGTTGTACATCTCATTTTGCGGGCAATGCTGTTGCCTTCTGTAAATTAACGCAATACTACTATGGTTATTCTATTGGCTTGGGGAACCAATATACCAACCCCCACCTTCGGGTGTCTTTCCATTAAAAAAAACAATCTGTGTTGATCAAATTTTTATTGATCTTAGGGGTTACTGCTTTTTAATTTGATGAGTTATTCATGGTGGTGTTTTGACTCTCCCTGATATCAGAAATGGCGAGACTATTACGATTCTTAAATGAAGGAGCATTGTTAACAGTCTTGTTGGAGATATCATACAACTAATTACAAGATTCTGCAACAGTGTTAACATTATAAAGCACATAATCCTGAGTAATTTCCAAAACAAAAACAATAGAGGTAGATGATTCTTTATTAAATTTATTATTCCCATTTAACAATTATGAATTAATAGATCGATTCACAGAAAGATCAGTGACAACAACAACACCCTGAGCATTTTTCAAAACAGAAATCATAGAGGTAGAAGGTTCTTTATTAGAGTGCTTATTCCCATTTAACAATTCTGGATTAATAGATGGATTCACCTAAAGATCAGTGACACCAATAGCTTTTCCATTTTATTCCACAATATGCAAACAGCAGAATCGTTATTAAGAGAAAGAGATGGAACCTGAGATCCTTGTTCAAGGATCTGTACTTCAGAACTTGCTTTATTATGAACTTTTGGAGCCTGAGCGTTACGAATATTTTCATTGTTGGAATTCTCTTTTTCGTGCAGGATCTCCTTAGAAAGATTATCAGTTTTATTCTTATGAATTGTGAATTTCCGTTTCACCTGAATTCCAAAACTCTATACCAAGTTGTTTAACCGTTTGGTGTTGAAACACCAAGTTCAGTTTAATGTTTAAAACACAAAACGAAATAACGCAGTGCACACACAACTTGGTTACGCAGTTCGGTGCGAATACACCTACGTCTGCAGGGCCTTGCCCAGATCAGAAACCATTCACTAGAAAGCAGTCTTTAGTACAAGAAGCTTAACTTAAATACTAATCCATTGCTAACCTATAGAGTGAATGTTGTGAGATCCCCTCACTGCCGATCCTACGCCGTTGAACCCCCACGATCAACACGTCTCTCTGGATCTCCTCCTCCCGAGGAATTAAGGCTTCCTTGTTTCTGATCTTTAAGAACTTGGTCGGTTGTTTTGACGAACCTCCAAAAACCACGACGAAGAGCTTCAATAACGTATCTCATGTAGAGATAAAAACTTGATTGCTTCGCTCAACTTTTTACGAACTTGGTCAGATTAAACAATCCTCCAAAACCTGAGACGAACTTCTCCACCAACGTATCTCACGTAGAGATAAAACTTGGTCGCTTCGTCTCCAGACACCACAGGCAGATCGCTCCAAACTTCTCACGTAGAGAATAATCCTTGGTCGCTTAATTGATTGCGTTGTATCTTCTTGTATTTATATCCATCGCAATCCTGCCTTCAATCAAACTCTTTCCTTGTCTAACTCTACCATGAATAGACTTCTAAACTAAGGAAAGATCTAATCCTAATCTGGTTTGTAAATGGACAATCCTTTATTAATAGGACTTGTACTATAAATAAACTATTTAATCAATTCCTAACTATTACAGGAATATTCGTTTACCAGAATTAGATAGCCATGAAATCACATACTTATCTTCACAATATTCTGATCTGATCGCATAATCATACTCCATAATTAGCTCCATAATTCGTGGCTAAAACCTGCTGTCCAGAAACCTGCTGTCGCAGTGGTGTTAAAACACCAGCTCTCCAGAAACCTGCTGTCGCAGTGGTGTTAAAACACCAGATCCCAGTATTCACAATATGGCATAAAGAAGTCCAACTCCCAAGGACTCTACAATCTCCCCCTTGGCATATTTGTGAATTTATCAACACTGGATTTTGACCTACCAACTCCCCCTGAATTCAACTCCACTAAAACAACCAAGAATTCAGCAATAACACAGGTCATGCAGGTTTACTAATAAAATTCAGCAAGTAAAACAATAAATTCATCCAGTTTTCTCCCCCTGGATTCATGAATGTGCCACCGAACATAAATGTTGTCTGCTCCTCAGCAGTTGCATCACCATCACCATTATGTGCATCATCGTTATTAGCATCATCATCACCATCATGTGCCTCTGAACCATCCTAAGTAGCTTCAGCCAACAAGACTCCATGCTCAGTATCCAAAGCAGTCAACTTCCCCTGAAGCTTTGCCAAAATAGCCTGATGTCGTTCAATCAGTTCCTGGTATACTCCAACTCGATCCTCAATAGCTTTCAACCTCGCCATACCAGCATCCGAGCAAATCTCTTCCGTTTTGCAGCACTTTTGATGCGCTCCCAGACTGGACGTGAGGTTAGATGCAATTATCTGTTGTCGACCAGTCACAGGCCATGTGCTCTCCACTTCACCAGTAAGCTCTACAGCCACCTAATCATAATTTTCTGGCATCTGGTGTTGGAACACCGGTTTGTCATCCCTTGACGAGCTATGCTTCAGACACTTGTTCAACACCTCTGGTGAAAACTCAACAATCTCTCCACGCACATAAACCCTATGAAACCAGGGTGATTCTACATCTTCACATTCAGCTTTCAGATCCGAATAGAACTCCAGCACAAGTTTCTTGTTATCGTCACAGAAACAGGTAGCCGCCTTAAACACCTCGAGATGGTGCAAATAATCCGTGAATCCACATTCCTTGTATTTTACAGCACCAGCTGGCCTTTCCGCCAATATCTTCCTGTCACAGACAAACTCCCACTTTTCTTGACTTGCATCATCAAAGAATTCAGGGCTAATGGCTTCACTCGCTTCAGGTACAGGTTGTGCACTAGACTCAATTGTCTCAGCTTGTCTTTGCTGTCTGGCAGCACGGAGCCTCTTCATCTTCTTCCCAATCAGTTCATCGCTGTGTTCACCTGCTTTCATATTCTTATCCCTGCATCGCTTCGAGTTTCGCACACCCTTGGAAGATGAGACCACACTGTCCCTGGCCTTCTTTGAACTTCGAGTAACAGGAGTTCCCACAGACTCTGGTGGTGTTTCAACACCCACTTCCTGCACTTTCTCTTTGATCCACGTGTCTTTCTGGTCTTGAGTGGTATTTCAACACCAACACCAGTACCCACTAAGTTGCCTTCACCACTGGCTATCTCAGTCAACTCTGCCAAGTTTTCAAGGTCATACCCCTCAGAATTTGATTCCACATCAGCAAAATCCACATCCTGTGCTTAATTCACAGGTACCTGGTCACCAACATTTGATATCACATCTGGTGTTTGAATACCAGAAACAATCACACCATCACACTCTGGATTTTCCACTTTCATCAATATTGGAGATCACATCTGGTGTTTGAATACCAGAAAGCTCTATCCTCATCTTCTCCGTTTTCAGAGGCTGGTTCCATCAATACTGACACGGTCTCACCCATAACAGTTCCTGGTGTAGCAATACCAGTATTATCCACTTCATAGTTCTCATTGTCAGCACCTGCTTGCTGATCCATAACATCATCCTTGATTTCTCCAGTCTCAGACACATTCTCGACTATCACAGATGCACTCTCAGATTCCTTCAACATAGACACTGTTTCAATTTCAACAGCTCCCCCTGCATACACTGTCTCCTCATCACTGTCACTGATTTCCACGACCGGAAAGGGCAAATGTCTGAGATATTCTTGAAGCACAAACACTGATTTTCCATGCAAGCTCTTAAACTTCCTGAGATCAACATAATCTTGGTTCTGGACCTGGTCTTCGGTCGGCGACGATTGACTCCGTCCCACTTTGCCAACCTCTGCTCATGACCTCCACAGCACTCATTCAAGTCCACATCCGAATCAATTTCTTCAAATCACGAATTTTCTGGAACTCGCTCACTCGAGAAACCTCCAAACCGTTTCTTGAAGGTAAAGTTCACCATTGTCAATGGGTTTTGGTGTGGGCAATGCAAATTTGTGGGATTATGAAGATTTCAGGTCACCGGAGACACTGTTGTGCGAGCTCTGTTCTTTTTCTTACTGGGCTCTGTCCAATTTCGTGAACAACCAAGCCCATCATCACAGATTTCTGGCCCAAGGTTAGCTCGTCTGATCTACTTCCCAATCAAGCTGTTTTTTTTTCAGTACCACTAGCCCTCGGTGTTTAAACACCAAATCTCATATTTTTGAGATTTTCGATTTTTCTAATTTTTTTTTCTTTTCCAACTATATTTAAAAGAAAAAACAGAACAGAAAAAAAACAGCATAATGGACAGATCTGGGTACCTTACATTCGACACACACCCAAGTGCTGTCTGAGACTTTCAAAAGTCACATCATTGAATCCATAGTCTCTCATCATCTGCTTCATCCATAATAGCTGCGCACAACAACTCCCTGCAGCTAGATATTCTGCCTCAGCCATAGACAAAGATATAGAATTCTGCTTTTTACTGTACCAGCCCACCAGATTTGATCCAGCAAAGAAACATCCACCAGTGGTATTCTTACAATCATCAGCATTCCCGGCCCAGTCAGAGTCACTGAGACCTACCATACTCATTAAGTCAACAAACTCATTCACCAATGCTGAAGAGGTGGATCCAAAGACAATATCATCAACGTAAATCTGTGCGATTAAAAGATGTGTCCCCTTATGCAGCACACACAGTGTACAATTCACTCCCCCTCGACGATATCCCTTCTGACTCAGAAAGGGTGTCAGTCGCTCATACCATGCATGTGATGCCTGCTTGAGTCCATAAAATGCTTTATTCAACTGATAGACATGATCAGGAAAATGTGAGTCTTCAACCCCCTTAGGCTGCTCCACGTAAACTTCCTCCTTTACTAGACCATTCAGAAATGCACTCTTGACATCCATCTGATGAAGAGTAAAGTCCAGAATGCATGATACTTCCAACATTAGCCTCATCGACTCCAACCTGGCCACGATTCCTCCTTTATCCCTTAACTCTGAATCATCAACAATCACATTAATAGACTCCATGACTTCTTTTTTCGAGCTAAAGCAGGTGACATCTTGATTGAGCAAATAACAATTATCCATTGATCTAGATCCAGTGAATACTCCAGTTCCATGGTTTACTACGCATTTCTCCTTGTCGAAAAACACTGTCATTTCATTGTCACATATATGGCTAATGCTCAACAAGTTTGCTTTCAGACCTTCCACCAACAACACATCTTGGAACACCGGAAGCCCTTTGATGGCTAACTCACCTTTGCCGATTATTCTACTGCGTTTCCCATCACCAAATCTAACATATCCGCCAAATCCAGGTTTGAATTTTCGTAGAAATTCACGGACTCCAGTCATATGCCTTGAACAGACACTATCGAAATACCAGGAATTTCCTGTATTTGCCCCAAAACATACGAAACTTGAAAAACAAACATCTTGAGATTTTCGAACCCATACCTGGCTTACTGATCGATGGATGTGATTAGGATTTTGATTGACACGTGTGTTCAGAAATCCGGTTCTGTATCCTCCAGTATTAAACTGATGCCTTGCATTATATCCTGGCATGGTGTTGAAACACCGATCTGTGGTGTTGAAACCTCGATCTGCTGTGTTGACAGACATTGTCCTAAGCCGCTTAAAGCACCTATTTCTCACATGGCCTTGAACTCCACAGTATCCACATCGTCTGATCCTTTTGGTGGGATAATTCTTCTCGATTGTTCTTGGAGCTGGTACACCTTGATCTGCCTTGTTTTTCAACACATTCACTGTCCTTTCATAACCAATTCCGTGTTTGGTCATCTGTCCCATTCGTAGACAATCTTCGAGCTTAGCTTTCCCTGTATTGAGACGTCTAATGGCTTGTTCTGCTGTCTCTGCTCTTTGAACCGCTTCATTGAATCCCTTCTTAATCTTTTCAAGTTCTCCAATTGCCTCTTCTTTTTCAAGTTCATTCACTTTAACCTTCTCACATAGTCTCTTATTCTCAAGCTTGAGCTCCTTGTTTGCATCTGCCACTTTTAACCACATCTTGTACATCTCCATGCTTTCCTTGCGAATATCATCATCACTAATGCTTCTAGTCTCTTCATCTGAGCTACTACTGTCTACTTCATTCAGCACACCAAGACCTTCCGTACTAGAGTCTTCTAACTCCATCATCGACACACCGAAATCGACATGATTTGTATACTCCTCTCCATCCTTAAAATCATCTCCTCCGTCATCATCACTCCAGGTTGTAGCATACGATTTTCCTTGCCTTTTAAGCGTATTAGCACACTCAGCTTGTATGTGTCCAAAACCTTCACATTCTCTGCACTGGATTTTCCTGTTCAGGTTTGGATTCGTTGATTTGAACTTTGGTGTTTCAACACCAATTTCTTGGCCAAATTTTGGAGTGAAGTTTGCGTTTGTATTTTTGCTTCCACTTGGCTTCTCTTGTGGCTTCCTGCCCACCTTCTTCATAAATCTGGAGAAGTTCCTGGTTATGTTTGCAATTTCAACGGACTCTTCATTATCTGAATGATCTTCCAACTTTTCAGAAGTTCTGCTCGAGAAAGCCAACTCTTTCTTTCCTGCTTTTGTTTGCAGCATCTCCATCTCATAAGATTCCAGTGATCCCATCAGTTCGTCAAGTGTCATTGTCCCTATCCTTCCATTCTCATTAATTGCAGTAACCTTCATGTTGAACCGTGGAGGTAAAGCTCTTAACACTTTCCTAACAAGCTTTTGGTCTTTGTACTTTTTGCCAAACTGAAACGCTTTGTTTGCAATATCTCGGACTCGTCCATTGAACTCAGAAATAGTTTCATCTTCATGCATCTTCAGTTCTTCAAATTTGGTCGTGTAATACTGCAGCTTTGATTCTCTTACAGAGCTTGTTCCCTCATGGTAAGTCTGTAACACATCCCACGCTTCCTTTGCAGTCTCACAGTTTGAAATCATTTTAAACTGATCTTCGTCCACAGCCGTAAAGATGGCATTCAATGCTTTTGAGTTGGACACGTGCGCTTTATGCTCCTCGGTGGAATACCTAGAGAATGGTTTAGTGGCAGTGGAGCTTGATCCTTCAGTTGTGTCACTAGCAGGTGGAGTGTATTGATTTATGACATAGTTCCAAGCTTGATCATCTAGAGCTCCAATGAACACTTTCATACGTGCCTTCCAGTAAGCATAATTTCCTTGTTCCAGCAATGGTGGTCGCGTGACTGATGCCCCCTCCTTTGGTGCCATGGTGAAACCTGATCTCACTCTCCCTGTATAGGGGTCAGCAAGTGCCTTGCTCTGATACCAATTGAATTTCCGTTTCACCTAAATTCCAAAACTCTATACCAAGTTGTTTAACCGTTTGGTGTTGAAACACCAAGTTCAGTTTAATGTTTAAAACACAAAACGAAATAACGCAGTGCACACACAACTTGGTTACGCAGTTCGGTGCGAATACACCTACGTCTGCGGGGCCTTGCCCAGATCAGAAACCATTCACTAGAAAGCAGTCTTTAGTACAAGAAGCTTAACTTAAATACTAATCCATTGCTAACCTATAGGGTGAATGTTGTGAAATCCCCTCACTGCCGATCCTACGCCGTTGAACCCCCACGATCAACACGTCTCTCTGGATCTCCTCCTCCCGAGGAATTAAGGCTTCCTTGTTTCTGATCTTTAAGAACTTGGTCGGTTGTTTTGACGAACCTCCAAAAACCACGACGAAGAGCTTCAATAACGTATCTCACGTAGAGATAAAAACTTGATTGCTTCGCTCAACTTTTTACGAACTTGGTCTGATTAAACAATCCTCCAAAACCTGAGACGAACTTCTCCACCAACGTATCTCACATAGAGATAAAACTTGGTCGCTTCATCTCCAGACACCACAGGCAGATCGCTCCAAACTTCTCACGTAGAGAATAATCCTTGGTCGCTTAATTGATTGCGTTGTATCTTCTTGTATTTATATCCATCGCAATCCTGCCTTCAATCAAACTCTTTCCTTGTCTAACTCTACCATGAATAGACTTCTAAACTAAGGAACGATCTAATCCTAATCTGGTTTGTAAATGGACAATCCTTTATTAATAGGACTTGTACCATAAATAAACTATTTAATCAATTCCTAACTATTACAGGAATATTCGTTTACCAGAATTAGATAGCCACGAAATCACATACTTATCTTCACAATATTCTGATCTGATCGCATAATCATACTCCATAATTAGCTCCATAATTCGTGGCTAAAACCTGCTGTCCAGAAACCTGCTGTCGCAGTGGTGTTAAAACACCAGCTCTCCAGAAACCTGCTGTCGCAGTGGTGTTAAAACACCAGATCCCAGTATTCACAATATGGCATAAAGAAGTCCAACTCCCAAGGACTCTACAATTGGAATATAGACTTTCACCTTAACTGAGAAACCATATATTGATGGACCATTCCCTTTACCTTTGTTTCTTCCATGTTCGGATTGGTTTTATTACCTGTTGGATTAACTGAATCTTTTAGTCTCCAAGAAGAGAACTTGGATGTGTTCTTATCAAACCCGTACACTGAAGCTGTATGCCCTAGTTTGAGGCAGATAGAAAAATAAATAGGCACACTCTCATATTCAACATATTGCCAGAAACCTATGTCTCTAAGTTTAACCAGATTCTTTCCAACATAGGCTTAGTAGCATAAATTTCAAAACAGACTCGAGAAACATGTGGTCTAGCTCTATTCAGTGAGGCCTTATCTACCCTAACTGGAGTTTCTATTAGATTACCAATAGATATTAACACCCAATAATCGAATAATTGTTGTAGTAAACCATATAAGCAATCCAGATAGGCCCAATAGTTGAATCAACATTAGGATTGAAATTAGGAACCCATTTAGTCATTCTAATCAACCATGATAATAATCTTCGGGCAATGAAAAGGAAATCAAAACCTGGCGATTATCGAGAAGATTAATATCAGTGTGGCCCTTAAAACCTGTGGTATGGAAATCTTTCCCAAGCTTATCCATTTGAAGCCAACTACGAGAAAATTTCCCAACTAGCGTTCATCGGAGATGGGCTTCCAAACATGAGCATTCTTCACATGTAAAATGTAAACCCGGTTCTCCCTGATGCTTTATTTTTGGATTTAGATTGAAGGGAGCTCTAGTATCAATGGGGTTATGAATAGGGTTAAGGTTCAGGGCTTCTCGCGGTTCATTGTTCAAAGCTTGTGCATATGAAATAGGAGGATTATGGCCAATTGGTGGCTCTGCCATCACGCTGGTGCCCACTTAGTGAAGGAGGAGGAGCGTATGTGAGAGAATCATCGATCCATAAAATTCAGAGTGTATCAGAGAGCGTAAAAAAACTATAACAAATGTAAATAACATACTGTAGCATTTAATTTTCTGTTAATTAGCAGATTTTTGTACACAATTGTTTTTAGAGAAAGTCACATGTTAGATCAACTAGCCATTAGACCAAGATCCTATAAAATTTCCTTTTTATCATTTTGAGTTAAATCAAAATTTAAACCAAAAGCAATTATGTCAATATTCAAGGGACGAAGGAAGTACTACTTAGCTGAAGGTTTCTTGCAGACAGTGGACTTACTGTATACAATAAAGAATAATATTTATTGAAAATAGGAAACTAGTCAAGTGAAACGCTAGGAGGCTTACCCCATCCCTGTTTTATTACTATTAAAATGTTAAAAATAATATAAAATTGAAGGGGGGGGGGGGCGTTGAGGGATAATCCAGTACCCTAAAATATATGACATTTTAAAAATTATCCTCTATCAGATATAATTTGAAAACATCGATCACATGTTGTATGATCTAGGTAGACAAGTTTGCGCATTAATTTTCTCCTATTTTGCTCATTCTTTGCACATAAAAAATAAATTTTTTTTGATAAATTTTAATCAAAAAGTGTGATTGTTAAAAATTAAAAAGAAGTAATTTATATGTAGAAAATTCTCAAAAAATGGGATACAAATTCAAGAGACTCCTTCGTAAAATTGTTGTACCCACACTCCTTTGCATGATTAACTAGAGTTCAGGTCTTTCATTTCACTTGTGGGAATCAATTAGTGTAATATTTCATAAATAGCGAACCAAAATAGGCAAAGATGCTTCTTGAAAGTCAAAATCCTCAGAAATTAGTTTATGACGATGAACAAATTATAACATACCTCAGCAACAACAACTTCAGGTGTAGACTGGGTATATCTTCCCGTCCTTTTGACTCATGGAAGAATTCTAAAATCCCCTCGGTAGATAGTGGTGGAAGAATAAGTAGAGAGGGAAAATTAAACCATTCCCTAATACTATTACAAAGCAGACCTTTGTATTTTGGGGTATTCTCTCTCTAAATGTGTAGTGAGAGAACAAGAAGGTTTTCAAGTTAGGTTTTAAAGATTTACAGTTTGTATTCATTCAACAGTGGTTTTCTATCAAGGGAAAGTCTCAGGAAAGGCGGCCTTTCCATAAGTTTATGGACAGTCCTCAGGGGCATTTGACTTAAATGTTGTAATTTTTTTATAAAATTTAAATATTGCATTTTATAAGTTAAAACAAGCAATAATATGTATTTAAATGTGAAAATATAAAAATATATGATATATAAAAATATTTTCAAAATTTTTTAATTTTGTATGTAATTTAAGAAATGCATTATATAAGCTAAGAGATAAGTAGCCTGTTCATAAGCTTATGGACAGGCCGCCTGTCAGGAGACCCACTCTTCTATCAATTAGTAAATCCAAATAAGGAGTTTCGATCTCCTTAATATCAGTTTTAGTTTCAGTCTTCGAATACGGTATTTGTCATCTTCCAAAATTTTTTTAATCAAAACATCCACCAATGGTGAATGTGAGATATTCATTAGGCTCTTCAAACCTTAGCACCTAAAATTAGAGAAAAAATACACAAGTGATCATCCAATGAGTAGGAAACTAAGATGTAGTCTTAGTGATCCACTTGGATATGTTTCTTGTGAATTGATCTCCACCCCTTGTGTTAGTCAATCCCATTCCAGATATCTAGTAGGATCAAAACTAAGAAGCTACTAATCTGGACTATACAAGATAGAGACTAGGAGATTGTTAGTCTAGACTATACAAGAAGGTGCAGAAGCTTTTGCAAAAGATCAACTCCTGATTATCAAGTTGGATTGATAATTTGGAGCTGGATGGTTCCAATAGAGGCCAATTTGAGCATTGTAAAGACATGAGGTCAAAGTGGCAGATGTTCTACTGGATTCCGATGGATGGAAAGCCCATCCTACCCGCACTAAGGATTTGAGTTAGTTTGCAGTTCAATTGGCTAATATTTCAACTAAGCAAGTCATATTACATTGATGCTTGAGTTCTAGCAATCAAAAGAGCTGCTAGGTTTTGTTGTTGGAATGTGTGAGCCCATGTAATTTCTTTGCCAATTGTAATCTTTTTGATCTCCCAGATAGACCTCTGCAAGTTCCATGGAGGCTCAACTTTTCCTTGCAAACTAAGTATAGCCTACAAACAATTAGATTCCACAATGTGAGGGGAGAATTGGTTTATCAAAGCAAACCCGAGCCCTTCCAGAAAGGCTAATGTTTCAGCATATACTGTGGTTGCACAGTCAGGGATAATTTTAGAAGAAATAAATACTGGGAGACTATGTGAGTTCCTGACTATCAGTGCTACTGAGTGTGCGGAAATATTAGACATTGAAGCATCTATGTTCATTTTAAAACCTTGATCTTGGGGGTTCCACTTGTAAGACCTAATGAGTTTAGGCATATTGTTTTTAAAAAAGTAGAGAACTCCTATTTGAATTAGCCTTAGACATTCATTCGTTCTAATCCGAGGGTAGACTTTAAAAATATCAGTACAGAGAATGATTATTTATTTTTTCATTTGTGCTATGTTTAATCCCCTATTATCAAACAGATAGATGCATATCATTTTCCATATGATCCAGCAAGAGACTGAGGCCAAAACATAACTAGCATTAGTCCTGGTTTTTGTTTTACTAACCATCGACCACATGTAGGATAATATATCAAATATATGTGTAAAGTTCATAGGTCCCAGTTCTAACAGTTGAAAGACATATTGGCATATAGATCTAGTCACATAACACAGATTAAAGCAATGATTCATAGTGTCAATGTTATTGCAGAAAGGGCACTTAGAAGCTGTGGAAATCCCATTCTTTCTAGAGTCTCAGAAAAGGGAAAATAGTTGTTTAGCACTCTCCACATGAAAAATGAGATTTTAGGTGAGATGAGAGGTGACCATACCTTGGGGAGGCTTTCCGCAAAAGTTCTTGTATTTCTAATCAACTGAAATGCAGATTTAATTAAGAACTAACCTGAGAGGGCTGGGTTCCAAATAATTTTATATCTATGATGGAACAAAGTAAGGGACTCCTGCAGTTTGTTAGTAATAGAAGTAGAGAAACCAAGTGACGGGCGTTGCATATGGATCCGTTTATGTAACTGAAACTAAGCAACTGTAAGATAGGGGTTGTAGATTTCTTTATCTATATTCCAATAGTCCACTAAACTACCTAATCCAATCCAATTAGCTACTTAGAAGCTAGATTGACCATCTCCTATTAAGATATGAGTGTTTTGCACAGCTAATTGAGAGACCTTACATGACCTCTTTTATGCATCAAAGATTTTTTCTAACTATGGCATGTACCAAATAATATTGGACCATAGAGAAGTACCTTGTTGGATAGTGAGAAACAAGTTATATAGCAACCTAAGGTTTTGAGACCTAGACCATTTTAAATGAAATGTATAATAAGTTTGGAAAATGATTTCCAATGCTTATGGATATCTTCTAGTTGAGAACCCCAGATAAAAGCATTGAAAATCTTTTCAATCCTATCATGTATGTGTGCTGTGGGATCTATAAAACTCCAAGTACTGCTGAGAGTGTGTGTTTAACCAGGATTAATCTTCCAGCTGGAGATAGCCATTTTTTATTCCAGTGAGCTATTTTTAGATTAATATTTTCTAATGTCTCATTAAAATTCTAGTTACACTTCCTATCTTTGAAAAAATTTATGCCTAGGAACTTAAATTGGAAATGTTCCTGCTGTATGCCTGTTAGGGTTATGATCCTAGATCTGGAAATAGAGCTGCATTTAGACCCTGCATAATATGCACTTTTCTCACAGTTTTCCAGTTGGCATGAAGCTAGTTGGTAATGTTTTAAGAATAATATGAGATTTATTCATTATTTCTTTGTAGCTTTGAAGAAAACTATTGTGTCATCTGTATAAGACAAACGAGCGAGTCTAAAATTGTTTCCTGGGATTGAGAAAAGGGTCTATGAGGTTAGCATCAACATTTCTTTTAATCCCCTATTAAGATGTTCTGTTATGAAATTAAAGAGTGTAGGGGATAAAGGAACACCCTGCTTTAGTCCTTTGGAGGGTTTAAAGTATCCATAAGGACATCCATTAACCAAGACAAAGGAATAAGCTAATTTAATGTTACTCATTATAAGCTTTACAAAATGTCATGAAAGCCATATTTCAGAAGCAAAGAGTTGAGAATAGCCCAAGATATCCTATCAAATGCTTTGGACATATCCATCTTAGCTATGGTATTCAGACCCTGTGATGGTTTATCTAACATCCTAATACCTTCTTGCATGACAAGGATATTGTTACCAATCTCTCTACCTTTGATGAAGTCAGATTGCTCAATTGATATACACTTATGGAATAAAGGAATCAACCTCTCAGCTATGATTTTGGACATAATTGTATTCACAAAGTTAGCTAAATTGATAGGCCTGAAATATGTAAATTTAGCAGGGGTTTTCAGCTTAGGGATTAGGGTTATCAAAGAGCTAGTGATTCCCACACATAAACTCCTTGACATGGATTAGAAGATATTCTTTAATTAAATCCCACCCCATCTATGAAAGTGTCCACCAAAACCATCAGGACCACAACAACTATGCTCATCTAAAATGAATACAATTTCTTGTAGTTCTTCCATCTGTACTGGCCTTAAAAGATTAATATGTAGGTGAGTGAATGAGTCAGGTTAATCCCAGAAATATCTTTATTATCCTCAGTGAATAGAATTTTTAAAAAAGGATGTTGCTGCATGACCTATTTGACTCCAATCAATTAGCATAATGTTGTCAAAATTTATACTATCTATCCTTAGTCTACTGTGTTTTTCTTTGACTAAATTATGAAAGAAGGTGGTATTCAAATCACCTTCTTTGAGCCATTTTGCCTTGATTTCTGTTTCCAGAAATCATTTTCTTTAGTCAATCTGTCATTAAGTTCAGAGTATGCTAGATTTAGTTTGGTTAATCATGAGGGGTAGGGGGATTGATCATATTTAGATTCACCTCTTAGACTGCTGTTTTAGCCATTTTAATGTTTTTAAAGAGATTACCAAAAAAAAAACTATTTATTCCATATTCTTAGCTCATGTTTCAGTCTTTTTAATTTCAGTGTGAATCTAATCATCCCTGGTTCTGTAACAGGTTTATCCCATGATTTTTTAACTAACTCTAAAAGGTCTAGTCTCCTTGTCCACATTGTTTGAAACCTAAAAGCTTTAAGATATGTGTTTTGGCCATCTTTTAGGGTTAGTAGTAATGGTGAGTGATCAGAGGACAATCTTTTTAGAACCTGTCCAGATGCCCCACTGAATTTTGAATAGAAATATTTATTAACCAAGCATCTATCCAGTCTGTTGTAAACATTACTATTGCATTTTCTCCCATTTGTCCAAGTAAACAAATTACCAGTAGTGGGAATTTCATTAAAGTTTTTGCCAACTATAAATGTGTCAAAGTGTAGCATACTGTATGTATTTTGGAAAGAGTTACCCTTATATTATGTAATTGATCTACTGACAAAACAATCACCAGATAATATAGCTAGGTAATTTATAGCCTTAACTGTTACAGCTAATGAATCAAACATCTTCTGCCTTTCAGTTCTATCATGCTTGCTATAAATAGAGAAAAGGCTTATTTTTCCATTAGTGTTTGGATCAGTTATAATGATGTATGTGTACTGATCCCGTGTGGTTATTGGATGGCCTATAATCCCGTCCATTAGAAAAGTCCATTTTCTACCATCCTAGGAGGGGAAACATACTTAGAATCCTAGTTTTTTTTCTTGAAAAGTTCCACCAGGTCTTGCTTTTCTTTGTTTTCAATGATAATAAGGATATAGATGTTATGCATATGAATAAGATTTTGTAGTCTAACTATGGATCCCTGGATTCCTCTAACATTCCAAGTGAGTATGTTAACATTCATTAGGAAACTTGGATTTAGCTTTCAAGCGAGTGATGATCACATTAGGAGATTTAAAGAAGTTCCTAATTTGGTCAGGGAGTTCAGGTATACCCGGGGGGTACCTGTTTTGTGTCAGTATCAATGTTGAGTTTAATGTTCTCTAGTCCATCTTGTTGTTTTTTGGTAGCTTCCCGTGTCTGTTGTTGGACTTGTGAGGCTGAAATGTCTTTGGTTTGGAGTGGTATTGTTGTGTTATCATTGAATGGATGGTGCACTAGTCTCTAATCTTGCTTTGCTATTTCAGATACATGTGATGGTTTAGACAACACATTAGAGCTGAATTGTTTGAGTTGTAGGTTAATTTGTCTCTATTAATAATTAAAGGCTCAGAAAGCTCCTGTGTGAGAATCATTGTGTCATCAGGACTCTTCCAGTTGTTGTGATATCTATTGGTGCCAGCTCTACTTCTGTGGGCAGCTGATTTTGAGGGTCTGTTAAGGTTGATGCTTTGTTTTGTCAAGGCTGCTGGTTCCTAATGCTTGGCGTTGGCTGCTACTTTCGGATGATGGGGAATCTTTGGTTGAGCTTGATCTTCTAGAGAATCGAGGAAGATTTCATGGTCTTGTATCTATACCTGCTGAGATGAAAGAAGATTTTCCTGCACAAGGGGAGCTATAATATCCTCTTTTTCCTGGTTATCTCTAGCCCTGACAGGGATCCTTGCATATTGTCAACAGATGTGGGATCCAGATCTAGAGAGATATCTGGTTCTATGGACCGAGTTTTTGTGATTTAAGTCTATGATTTAGAGTTATCTTCCTGAAGGGTTATATCTTGATTTTTATCTCTAGGATAAGTGGCTTGATTTTTCTCCTTAGGGATACCATATTTAGCACTTTTATGGCCAAATTTTGAGCATTTGGTGCAGTAATTAGGGTGATCTTCATAATGGATTGGATACCCTCTACTTTCTTTAGTTGATCCTAACTTAATCATGTCTGGGAAAGGTCTTGTTAAGTCTATTTCTACATATAATCTGATTGTAGAAGGTCTAGATTGGTTAATAGTGGGAGGATAAGCAAATATTAGTTTCCCTAGCCTAGTAGAAATTATTGGAATAGCATCCTTATGTAAATAGTGAGAAAGGGGAAAGCTGATATTCAAAGAGTTTACATCAAAGTGTTTACTAGGGGAGGGGGGGGGTGGGTTCTTCGTTGACATCAAAATGTTTAGTCCATTTCAATACCTTCATATAGCTACCACCTATATTCCAGTTTCATTTAATCTAACATCTTTGAATGTATTCTTCATGTTCAAATTTAATGAAGATACGTCTCCTATATAGGGCAGTGATTAGAGCTTCGCCTTTGAACCCAATTTTCTTGAATTGAGATCGAATAAAATCAAGGGTAGGCCTACCTCTCGGGAACTTCCCAACCAGGTGGTGTTTGAAGTGTTCTGAGAGGAGCTCGACATCTGTTTCTTCGAATAGAACCGCAATCTATCCTTTGTATTAAACTGTTGGTATGAGTTTTTGGATAGGAGAAGATTTTTTAGTCGAAGCTTCAATCCTTACTAATATTTCTTTGCAGGTAGGGTGGCTCTCACTAGGTGGCGGGGCTGCCATAAGGCGAAGCTTGAAGAATTGCTATAGGAGGTGGTTGATTATGGTCAATTGTGGGTGTTAATTTATTACCGTTGGGGTGACAATGTGGTGGTGCATGGTGGTTAGTTGGGTTTTGGATTAGGAAGAGAGAGAACAAAGAGAACTATTACCTGAAAGAGAGATTTGTCATCTTACAATGTTTTTAGTTGCCTGCCCTTTATCTCCATAGCTTCCATTCTTAATTTTTTTAGTTTTCTAGGTCTTAATTTATTTAGTTTTCCATACAATGTGTTCAGAATTCTCATCTGGTCCAAGTACTCTTGATATTGTTAAGTTGGTTTTACAGCTTTGGCTTTAAATCCTAATGTTCTCTATACAAGATAATTCCACGTGATTAGGATTTAGATTATTGAGAGAATTAACAGAGTACATAAAGGGTATAAATGTAAATAAGTAAACCCTAATCTAGTCTCTAGAATCTTCTATTCTAACACCCCCCTTGAGCGAAGCGCTCAACGATGAAAAGGTTGGACTTGAAAAACTCAAACAAAGGACGAGACAATAATTTTTTGAAATGTCCACAAGCTGAAGTGACGTAGGAATATGATGGATATAAAGCTTGGCCTAAGAAACCAGTTCATGAACAAAGTGATAATCAACGTGAATGTTTTTTTCCCACTTGTACGGCACTGAATTTTGAGCTAAAAAGGTGGCATCGTTGTTCTCACAAAGCAGGAGTGGGGGATTGACAGAGGAAATCGAAGATCACATAGTAGGTGAGATAACCAAACAACTTCCTTTGCAGTATTAGCCAGGGCACGATACTCAGACTCAGTGCTAGTGTGAGAAACTGTAGGTTGCTTCTTCGTACTCCAGGAAACAAGATTTCCACTCAGAAAAATAGCATACCCATAGGTTAAATGCCGGGTCTCGAGACAATGCGGCCAATTTGCATCAGAATAGCCCAACACCTCGCAAGTGCGATCCAAGAAAAATGGTAGACCATAGTGCAAATTACCACAAACATAATGGAGAATATGAGTAACTACAACAAAGTGATCATCTTGAGGATCATGTAGGTATTGAATAACTAAATTTACCGCAAAGGAAATGTCCGGTCGAGTGATAGTGAGATACTCAAAAGCACTGAGCAATGATCGATAAAGAGTGGGATTGGAAAACTTCCCACTAGTACCACTATGAAGCAGAGACTATGGAAGAAACGAAATAGAGACAGTAGTAGCGTCGGTCATCCCAGCTCGACTGAGAATATCATGGGCAAACTTAGCCTGACCTCATAATAAACCCTATGGAGTAGACTCTGTTAGAACCTAAAATCCAATCATCTAAAAAACCTATTATAAATAAATAACAGAATTAAGTAAATGAAAAAAGATTAGAGAATTATACCAACAGAGGAAAATGTTTGAATTTGATGCAAAGGAGAGATGGTGATCTCTATCCTTAATTTTGAAAACAACCTGTAGTGTGTGATAGTTTGATGGCATTCCAAATCCCAAGATACAATTTCTACACTTTCTACTCTGCATAACTGAGTTGCAAAAATCAAAGAACCAATTCAATGCCTTACTCTAAGACTCGAAGAATGAGAAGAACACGAAGAACGCAAAGAACACGAAGAACAAAGAGAAAAAATGGAAGAGAGGAGAGAAGAGGAAGATTGTATTCTTGGTGTGTTTTAGAATGAGGCTTGAGGGAGCCTTTTATAGGTAAAGGTGCACTAACGGCTTGAAGGAAATCATGGAGCATCCACACCTCTTCAATTTTGAAGAGAGCAATTAACTCCCTACAATAAGAGAGGAAAACAAGGAGAGGGTTTTACGCCTCTGCAATTAGGATGGTTGAACAGTTAAAAAATCAAATTCCAAAATGATCATCCCAAACCGAACATTGCCGATACCCGAGACTCGACCCAAACATGGTCGCCTAAACTACTAGTTGATATTCCTTGTATTTTGATACTAGTATTTTTACTATCCATATTTCCTTCTCATTTCCAATGTGGTATTTCTAATATACCACAAACCCAAATTATTGATCTTTAAGCAATCAAATGTATGAGTATACTATAATATAGTACTCGCAGAGACAAAACCAACGTTCACTTATTCTGGCGCAAACAGTGACCAGAGCCCACCAAAATCTTGCCTAGAAAATTCGATTCCAACAATCTCCCACATGAATTGAAATGATTCCTGCTACACATGTGTGTTCTAGATAGATGAACTTTTGAGAGTAAGAGCAAAGAATCACTTTATTTGAAAAGGTAGTGTTTCTCAGCCTTGAACCACCCATAGTGAATAGTTATCGGATTTACTCGACCAGGTAGTGAAAATTTTGTCTTGAACCACCCAGGCTTTTGTGTAAATCTAGAGTAACTATCACACAGCTTCATCTTCTCACAGAACTAGGTTCTCTGACTTTGTTCATTTTGGCCTGACATCCCTGGTTATTCATGAGTGAACTTGGAGAATTCAAACTCTCTTAATTCTCCTAGAAAAGGTCCCATTTCACACTCATAAGGTGATTGAACATAAAAAAAAATCCTATCATATCCCACTTTATTTTAAAGATATGGAATCATTAAAAGCCAAGGTTAACCTTAACTTGCACAGGTAGCACTTCTGTCATCATAGGAACTGGGAAGAGCTTGAAATCCTAAAGGGCTTTCATTGATTCAACTTAATTTTATTTTCCCCTTGAACCTATTTCTTGGGATCTCCAATCACTTAGGTAGGGTTACCATCAAGCATTCTCTGTAGTCATAGGCTTTAAACCCATTCCTCTAGATGACTTAACAACTTGATCTCGTGACAGACCTTTAGTAAATGGATCCTCTAGGTTGTCATCCATTTTATGTAATCTATTGAGATCACACCCGTCGAGATCAATTGTCTTATGGTTTTATGTCGCCAACTTATGTGATAAGATTTATCATTGTATATGGAACTTAGTGCCCGAAGTATAGCCGATTGACTCACTTTGTACACTTAATGTTGGCACTGTTTTTTTCAAAAGTGGAATATCCTCCATAAAGTTCTAAAGTCATTATGCTTCTTCACCCATTTTACCTATTGAAATGAACTTAGATTCCATTGTGGATCTGGAAAACAACGGTTGTTTCACAGATTTCCATGATACTGTTGCACCACCAAGCCTAAATACATACCCGCTTGTGGATTTTGTCTTTTTTGAATCTGATATCCAGTTAGCATTGCTATAACCTTCTAGAATGGATGTATATCATCCATAGTGCATTCCATAACTTTAAGTATGTCTCAAATAGGTCAAAACTCTATCTATCCCTTTCTAGTGATCATGTTCTGTATTGTTCGTATAATGACTCAATACGTTAACAACGTGTGCTAAATCAGGTCTTGTACAATTTGTCAGATACATACGACTTCCGATCACTATGGCATTTTCCAGTTGTAATATCCCATCAACTGATCTTTTCATCATCTTGAGTTGAGGGTCCTCGGGACTTTTAGCTATCCCACTTGAATAGTTTTTAAATCTATCAAGTACTTTCTCGGCATAATGTCCTTGTGAAAAAACTATTCTTTGTGAGTGTCTAAAGATTTTTATCCCTAAGATCACATATGCTAGTCCCAAGTCTTTCATGTCAAACTTCCCTTTAAGAAAGTTCTTGTTTTTTTTATCATGTCTTTATTGCTACCTGCGGTGAGCATATCATCCACATATAGGAAAAACAAAATGTATCCAGTTGGAGTATCTTTGACATAGATGCACTTGTCACGTTCATTTATTTTGAAACCATTTGACATCATTACATTGTCAAATTTTTTGTGAAACTGTTTAGGTGCTTGTTTTAACCCACATAGGGATTTCACAAGTCTATACACTTTGTGTTCTTGTCTAGGGACAACATAACCCTCAGATTGTTTCCTATAAATTTCCTCTTCAAGCTCTCCATTTAGAAGTTGTTTTTACATCCATTTGATGTATTTCTAAATTACGTATAGCCGTGATTTCTATTAGAATTCTAATTGAAGTTATTCTTGTAACTGGAGAATAGGTGTCAAAGAAATCCAAGCCTTCTTTTTGCCTAAATCCCTGCACCACAAGCCTAGCCTTGTACTTTTCTATTGAGCCATCTGTGTTGTATTTTCTTTTGAAAATCCACTTTCTCCCTAGAGCTTTTGAACCTGATGGAAAATCTATTAACTACCATGTTTGGTTTTGCATAATGGAGTCAAGTTCACTGTTCATCGCTTCCTTCCATGAAGGTGCATCTAGTGTAGACATGGCTTCCTTAAATGTTCTAGGATCATTTTATAATAGATAAGCCATTTCAAAATCAGGACCAAATTATTTCTCCTTTCTAGAGCTCTTGCAACATCTAGGTTCATCACTTCCCTCTTCTGTTTGTTTACCAGAAGTACTTGTTTCTCCTTCTTCACGAGTCTGTTTATGACTTACTTTGTCCTTACATGGGAACATGTTTCAAAGAAGGATGCATTTCTTGATTCCATTGCTGTATTTGCATGTATATCTGGTACATCAGACTTGTACACCAAAAATCGATAAGCACTACTACTGTGTGCATACCCAATAAAAATACATTCAACATTTTTAGGTCCAATTGTGACCTTTTTAGGAGGTGGTACTGAAACCTTTGCTAGGCACCCCCACACTTTTAGGTATTTGTACAAAGGTACATTACCTTTCCATAACTCATAAGGCGTCTTTCTAGTCACCTTATGTGGTGTCTTGTTGAGAATGTAGTTGGAGGTTAGTATGTCCTCCCCCATATGTTCTGGGATAACCCATATTCTTGCAACATTGCATTCATAATCTCTTTTATAGTTTTGTTCTCTTGTTCTGCAACTCAATTAGATTCAAGTGAGCAGGGAGCGGTTGTTTGATGAACAATACCATGTTCCCTACATAACGCATTTAATGGTTCATTATACTCACCTCCCCTACCACTTCGGATAATTTTAATTGTTTTACTAAGTTTGTCCTCAACTTCCAACTTGTACTCTTTAAACTTATCCAAAGCTTCGTCTTTCCTGTGTAATAGATACATATAACAATATCTTGTGCTATCGTCTATGAAGTCACAAAATACTTTTTACCGCCTCTAGTTTGCACAAAATTTAAATCATATGGATCTCTGTGAATTAAGCCTAGAGGTTCTCCTCACCACATGTAGGGATGGTGTTTTCGTGAGTTTTTCCTATACGCATACTTCTCACATTTGCCTTTACTTGTTTTGCATTTTGTAATCATGTTCATGCTCATTAGTCTAGTAATAGATTTATAATTCACATGTCCCAATCTTTCATGCCAAATGTTAAAAGACTCAACAACATAAGCAAAATAATTATTCTTATTCACCGAAGACTCGGGTACATCAGTTTTTGGGATGACTGCCATTACATTAATTTTGAACTGTCCATCCTTCACATACCCCTTTCCCACATACACCCCATTCTTAGATACGGCTAACTTGTTCGACACGAACTTGATCATAAACTTGTTCTCGGAAAGAGGAGAGTGCCCGAGATCAGATTCCTGCGAATATTTGGCACATGCAGGACATTGTTGAGCGTCAACTCTTTTTTGGAAGTCATCTTCAGCACAACCTTCCATTGACCTTCAACTTTTGAAGTGGCGGAGTTCCCCATGAAAATTTTCTCTCCAATCTTACTCTTCCAATATGTTGTGAACATACCCTTATTTGAGCAGATGTGTCTGGTGACACCTGTATCATACCACCACTCCTTTGGATTAATCCCAACCATGTTTACTTCAGTCATCACAGCACACAGATCTAAATCTTAGAGCTTTCCTTCAGTTAGGTTGGCTACAACCTTTCCCTTCCTTAAGTTGACCTTGCTGCGACATTCATCCACTTTGTGCTCAATCTTGTGACACTTGTGGCTTTTCCTGCTGAACTTCTTGGCGGATTGCTTCTTGATGTTGCTCAAGTTTTGGGGTTAAAAATTTATTTTCTTCTCTTATGCTCTGCCATATTTACTTTCTACTCAGCCTCTACCCCATCGGCCTTTCGGTTAGATGACTCAATTCGAAGCTTGACAATTAAATCATCAACTATAACTGCCTTCTGTTTGTCCAACATATAATACTTGAAGTTCTCCAACTTTGGAGGAATATTCTCAATGAAGGCACCTACTTGAAAGGTTTCAAATATTTTCATACCTTCAGCAATGACTTCATGGGTGATAAGTTGCAATCTTCCACCTGCTCTATGACCGGCCTTGAGTCTACCATTTTTTAGTTCAGAAACTTTGAAACTGCATGCTTCTTTGTGCCCACATCTTCAGACTTATATTTCTTGTGCAGGGCCAGCCACAAAAGTTTTCTCATTTTCTCAATAATGTACACATTGTACAGTGAGTCAATCATTCGTGTTGTTATGTAGCGTTTGCACATATAGTCCCCTTGAATCCAATTGTCAAGGCTTTTCTGAGCGTACACATTAATGTTAAGCGGAGAAATGACATGTTTGTCCTCCTAGAGGTACTTGTCCAGATTCAGCGTGGCACAGAAGAAGTGATTCTTTTGAATCCACATTTTGAATCCTGTTCCATTAAACTTGTTGGGAAAAATTCCCGCCTGTTTAGCATTAAGCAATGCTGGCATCATGTGCCTGATTTGATGAACCTCTTTCTCCACCGTAGGTCTGACTGCCCCGGGCTGAACTACCGGGGGTTGACCCACTGGAAAATCCTCTGTGGTAGACCACTCCCAAACTGAATTTGGGGCGTCGACTCACCAATGTTTCCAGTAATGACATTCTGGTTTTCCATTGTTCACAAATCTATTTTCAAAATAATTAAACAGATTTAAAACACCTTTAATATTTTTCTCAAAATTCCCAGGAAAGGCTGGTGGTGGGATACAATATCTCCTTAAAAATGCTAGTCTTCGTAGACAGAATTTTTGTTTGTTATTCAGTAAAAGTTTCTTTAAATATTTTTACATAAATTTTCCTTAATTTTAGAATACAAATGTTCAATTTCCAATTTTCCCCAAAATTTGATGTTTCAGTATTCTAGGAATAATTAATCGTAATTAATTGTCCTTATTTCAAAAACCGTTACAAAGTTCAAAATTCCAAACGTTCAAGTTTTCATCTTAAGATTTGAAATTAATTAAAGAGTTACGAATTAGTCTAAAAAACTTTGTCAATTAATTAATTGAAGAACATTACTGTGTTAATGTCAATAAAAGCAAATAAAGTCAAATTGGCATCATTCTTTCCTTCTTCCATTATAAATTACCTAAATGTAATGATAATGTAAATCAAAGCAAATAAAGGCAATAAGCAAATGTTACAACATTATGCACACTAGTTATATACTCTATATTTTAAATATTATAGTATTACTTTTTATACTGCGTTTAAAAGTATCATCATTCAACCAAACAATTTGCCATTTGTAGATCGAGCAAAGAATATGAAATGTACCATTTAACCATGCTATTTCAGAGGGTAAGAACTTGCATGTTTAGAAGTTTCTGGGATCCCTAATTTCTAATAGAACCAACATATATAAATTTGTACTACTAATTCTATTATGAATTTCAATACTAGATTGATTCGTTGTGAGGATTACATGTAAAATTTATTTTTCAGAATTAATATTATTAGAACCTAAAATATAATTAGCTAAACAACCAGTTATAAAATAAATAAAAGAATTAAGTAAATGAAAAAAGAGTAGAGAATTATACCAACAGAGGCAAATGTTTGAAATTGATGCAGAGGCGAGATGATATCTCTATCCTTAATTTTGAAAATACCCCGCAGTGTGTGACGGTTCGATGGCGTTCCAAATCCTAGGATACAACTGCTACACTTTCTACTCTACAATAGAAATTGGTAAACCAATTCTGTGCCTTACTCTCAGACTCGAAGAATGTGAAGAACACGAAGAAAGCGAAGAACACAAAGAACACAAAGAACACAAAGAACAAAGAGAACCGATAGAGGAATGGAGAGGAGGATTGTATTCTTTGTGTGTTTTAGAATTAGGCTTGAGGCAGCCTTTTTAGGCCAAGGTGCACTAACGGCTAGGAGGGAATCGTAGAGCAATCCACGCCTCTTCAATTTTGAAGAGAGCAATTCACTCCGTATAATGAAAAGGGAGGAAGACAAGGAAAGCGTTTTACACCTCTGCAATCAAGAGGGTTGCCCGGTTCAAAAATCAAATTCTAAAATGATCTTTCTAAACCAAACATTCCCGAGACCCGAGAACTAACCTGATCACGATCGCCTAAACTATTAGTTGATATTCCTAATGTTTTCATGCCAGTATTTGTACTAGACATATTTCCTTCCCATTTCCAATGTGGTATTTCTAATATACAACAAACCCAAAATATTACTCTTTAAGTAATCAGTTTTATGTCCCCATTTCTCATTCAAACGGAGCCCGAATTTAATCTATGAGTATACTACAATATAGTACTCGCGGAGACAAAGCCAATGCTCCCTTATTCCTGCGCAAACGGTGGCTGGGGCCCACCAAAATCTTGCCCAAAAAAATTAAGTTCCAACAGACTCCACCTCCAAGCCAAGGAAATAATGCAAAAAGCCCAAGTCCTTAATGGAAAACTCCTTATTAAGCCGAGTAATGACCTGGCGAATGACATGTATTATGCAAAGCATTTAACATCTCTTTTATCATATTTTTGTTATAAGATTGCTAGATTTAGGTAGGTTTACATGATAAGGGGTTTAAATGACCATTTTCGGTTCTTATATCTAAATCCTTCATTTTGTAACCTATGATTAGTCTAATGGATTTTTGGTCCTTACAAGCATCTAGATTCCATTTTGTGAGCTTCATTTGTAGATGTCTCGTGAGCCCTTTGGAGTGGTATAGTGAAGGCCATATGTCAAAACGTGGTAGAAGATAGAAGGGTCAAAGAAGGAAGGCAAAGAAGAAGATGAATTATCACCCGAAAGTTTGGAAAAACTTCTTAAAATTATCAAAGAAGAATTATCCTACAAGGGCTGCGTCATTGGATTTGTCTTCTCGAGCACTATAAAAGAAGAAGAAACAAATTGTAGCAAAAGAAGAAGCACAAATTGTAGCTTGCCCGGGCGGAAATGGCGTCGCCCGAGCGGATGCATCTAAATTTTGGACTGAAGCCTCCACCGCCCGGGCGAGGCCATTTTCGTTCGGGCAGGATCCTATTGTACTTTTTGTTTTTGTCTTTCTTTTCATTTCTCTTGTACCATAAATAGCCCTCCTATCTTCCCCATTCTCTAAGCCCGACTCGGGGGCTCCAAAACCCTAGTTTTCACCATTTTCATCCATTTCTTCTTCTTTCTTTGTAGATATTTGTTCTATGTTATGGGTTTTCATTATCTAGCTTAGTTTTGTAATTGGGAGCACTTGATTGAAACTTCCACACCTATGTAGCAAGAACCTCTATTTCACAATTTCTTGAAGCTTTTGTTATTTAGTATTCATGTGTTCTTAATGCTATGTTCTACTTCATTTACCATGGGTTACTTGAGAATATTAAGTGTTTGCATGATTGAAGTGTTAGGGTGTTAGGAAAGTGGCCAATTTCTTAGCTCATTTGACATGAAAATCCAAGAACATGGACTTAGAACTTCTAGTGTATACTGTGTTGTAATTTTTGCTAGATAAGTATGTTAATGTGGATTGTTCTCATATTTATCCCATAGATGCAATGAAAGGTTGAATCTTGAATGTGGTTTGTTCTAGGTTTATCCTAATGAATGTTATGTTTGGTTAAATGGCTATGTCTTTGGCAGAAGGTTTGTTGTTATCAAATCTATGGTTCTTCATGTATAATGCCATTGATGAAATACCTTTATGGTGTGGTTTGCCTAAAGTGATTATCAATGAGGTTTCCCAATGGTCGTTGTTTGTCTTTGCAAATTACTATTAAGAAGGAATGAATGTTGATCTTCGAATGGGATGTTTTCGCACTCCCCATAGGTAACGAATGTGATAGAATGAGTGAATGGTTCAATGATCTACATCAGGTTTGGAAGTGAATATCAATTGCCCCCAAGGTTTTGTCTTTTGTAGTTTAAACCCCCTTTCTTAGTTTGTTTGGTAATTAGCTTAGTTACTTGACTATTCTAGTTATCTTGTCTTTTAATTTCATAACTTAGGACCACAACCAACCAAAACCCCCCCTTTTTTACTTGCTTATATATATATATATCTACATCTAGCGTAATATCAACTTTATATGTTTAAACGCCTAAGAAAATTCCTCTTTTTCGTGGACTACCCCGACTTGCCATTATCTACTTATTTGTAGATAGGAAGCACTTAGGGATTATAAATTTAACTTTGAAAGGTATGCAATGATCTCCCAAATTTTGGCAGCACTGCTGGGGAAGAGGCATTTATTTTTAAGTGTTTGGGCATATTTGGTTGCATGTTAGCTAGTAGTTTTTATTTTTCACTTCTTTTTGGTTGTTTTTGTTCAAAGCAGGTGTTGCTTGAGTTCTTGGTGAATTTTTATCGAGAATATTTTCAATAAGAATCTGGACTTTTGAAAAAGAGAATTTGTTTTCAAAAAATGAAACGTCTTACCTTGAGGGAACTCATGATGAGAAGAGAGACTCAACAAGCAAGGTTTTGTAGGATGTGTCAATCCTACCATCCTACCGAGTCTTGCTATATGTTGAGAAAGGAGCACTATGAGGAGGGAAGAATCCCTGATTTCCAAAACTAGGGGTATTATGAAGAGTGCTAGGAGATGTTGGTTTTCAAGGGCAAGAAACCCAAGAATGGTATCCATATAATTCTTACAACCCAGAACGGAGTGGTAATCCGGATTTGTGGTATGAGAATGAGCCGGAAAACCAACAATACGAGCAAAATAGGTGGCCATCACCATCTTATACCATACCCCAAAACCAAGCCCACCAAGGAAGTTCAAGTTTGACACGTGAGGAAGTCATGAATGCAATAGCAAACTTTAATAACTTTACTAGTGAGGAATTAGACACTTGGCTCTCCTTTAGTGTTGAAGCTATTGAGGGGCATGCGATGAGTATATTGGAAGCGTTGGCCCAAATAGAAGCTTGTGATTCCAAAAATACACCATCCCATATCGAACTAGAGGATTCGATGAGTGAGGTCACCATGTGAAATGAGTTTGAGTTCGAAGGGGATGAGGAGTTGGTTGTTGAGGATGAAAAAATTGAGGAAGAGGTGATTGTGCTACATTCATTAGCATCTGCACCCCTACCCCCACCTAGTGAACTAACTCCACCATTTTTTGGAAATTTTGAGGGAGATAAGAGAGGAGCCAAAAGCCTATCCCAAGGCTCCTAACTACCCAACTCCCTTTAAACCATCTCCACCTCCACAAGACTTTCCTCTTAAAAGTTTTGTACCCCCACCTCTCCACTTTTGGATGCTCATGATGAAGGGGTTCAAACCTTCACCATATGGATAACATTAGGGTCGTGCCGACGACCATAAAAATACAGAGCTTCTCGGGAGGCAACCTAAGCTTTTAAGTTAGGTTAGTGTTTTTCTTTTCTTGAAAAAAATATTCCTCAACTATGTCCTCAAAACCTTACCCAAAACCACAAGAATACCACCACAGTCCACCACAAAAAAAAGCCACTACCAAAACCATCATCTAGGAGTACTACTAGTTGTTGTCTTTTGTGATTGTTGATCGGGATTTGCATAGCCGTGGCTTCGTAGTGGATGGATCAAAGTTGCATGTTGGACGGAGTCAAGAACATGGAGGAGAGAACATTCATTGAGAAGTGAGCATTGCCATCATCGGGAAGGACCTCCAAGTTCCTAGTTGTGAGTATTTTTTTTTCTTTCTTTCTTCCTTATTTCTTTAACTTGTCCTTTTCACATTGAGGACAATGTGAGTTTTAAGTGCGGGAAAGTAAAGATAAATGTATGTCATTGTATTGTATTGTAGTGTGCATATGATCCACTTTGATTTATTTTGTTTGAAAAAAAGAAAAATGAAAAAAAATTCCCGCTAAGTTGAAAACCCAGGAGGGCAACTTAGGCAAAAGTGGGAGGCCCGGATAGGTTGAAAATCTGAAAGGGAGACCTATGCAAAAATGAGAGGCCAAATGGTGTGGAAAAAGGTGAGGGTGAGCATTATAAAGAAAAATGTGTGAAGCTAAGATGAAAACCCGACAGGGCTCCTAGGAAAAATGAGAGAAAATGAGAGAAATTGAAAATTTTTATGCTTCCCTTGATTTGTCTATTGGATGACTTTTTCGGTAGAGTAAGTTAGCTTGGCATTATATGTATACCTCACTTTTGTTATGGTTTGTTGGTTGTTTAGATTATTTTAGGCTTTGGGATGTGAGAATGTGATAGATTCTTATGTCCTTGGGGGTTAGGGTAGTCTAGGAATATGATGTTGGATGTTTTCGGAAAAATTTTACATGCTAGTTTACGCTTAAATCTTTGCTTGTTCTTGTTTACTCGAGGACGAGTAAGGTTTAAGTGTGGGGAGATTTGATGAGACGTCAAATGCATGTATTATGCAAAGCATTTAACATCTCTTTTGTCATACTTTTGTTATAAGAATGCTAGATTTAGGTAGGTTTACATGATAAGGGGTTTAGATGACCATTTTTGGGTTTTATATCTAAATCCTTCATTTTGTAACCTATTTATAGTCTAATGGGTTTTTGGTCCTCACGAGCATCTAGATTACATTTTGTGAGCTTCATTTGTAGATGTCTCATGAGCCCTTTGGAGTGGTTTAGTGAAGTCCACGTGTCAAAACATGGTAGAAGATAGAAGGGTCGAAGAAGGAAGGCAAAGAAGCAGATGAATTATCACCCGGAAGTTTGGACAAACTTATTAAAATTATTCGAGAAGAATCATCTTACAAAGGTGGAGTCATTGGATTCATCTTCTTGAGCACTATAAAATTGACTATAAGAACTCCCAAAACGGATCAACGGTTCACCCGTGGGAAGTAAAACAAGAAGCCGCGAATTGTAGCTCGCCCGAGCGAATGGATCTGAATTTTGAGCTGATGCCTCAACCGCCCGGGCGGGATCCTGCTGCACCTTTTCTTTTTGTCTTTCTTTTCCTTTCTCTTGTACTATATATAGCCCTCCTTTCTTCCCCATTCTCTATGCCCCGACTTGGGGGCTCCAAAACCCTAGTTTTTCATCATTTTCTTCCATTTCTTCTTCTTTCTTTGTAGACCTTTGTTCTATGTTATGGGTTTTGATTATCTAGCTTAGTTTTGTACTTGGGAGCAATTGATTGAAGCTTCCACACCTATGTAGTAAGAACCTCTATTTCACTATTTCTTGAAGCTTTTGTTATTTAGTATTCATGTGTTTTTAATGCTATTTTTTACTTCATTTATAACATGGGTTGTTTGTGAATATGAAGTGTTTGTATGATTGAAGTTTTAGGGTGTTAGGAAAGTGGCCAATTTCTTTGCTCAGTTGACATGAAAATCCATAAACATGGGCTTAGAAACTCTAGTGTATAATATGTTGTATTTCTTGCTAGATAAGTATGTTAATGTGATTGTTCTCATATTTATCCTATAGATGCAATGAAAGGTTCAATCTTGAATGTGGTTTGTTCTAGGCTTAGCCTAATGAATGTTATGTTTGGTTAAATAGATATGTCTTTGGTAGAAGGCTTGTTGTTATCAAATCTATGGTTCTTCATCTATAATGCCATTGATGAAGTATCTTTATGGTGTGGTTTGCCTAAAGTGATTATCAATGAGGTTTGAAAATGGTCGTTGTTTGTTTTTACAAATTACTATTAAGAATGAATGAATGTTGATATTTGAATGGGAAGTTTTAGCATTCCCCATAGGTAAGGAATGTGATAGAATGAGTGAATGGTTCAATGATCTACATTAGGTATGGAAGTGAATATTAATTGCCCCCAAGATTTTGTCTTTTGAAGTTTTAAATCTCTTTTGTTAGTTTGTTTGGTGATTAGCATAGTTACATGACTTTGCTAGTTATCTTGTCTTTTAATTTCATAACTTAGGACCACAACCAACCAAACCCCCCCTTTTTTACTTGCTTATATATATATATATATCTACATCTAGCATAATATCAACCTTATATGTTTAAACGCTTAAGAAAATCTCTCTTCTTCGTGAACGGCCTCTGCTTGCCATTATCTACTTATTTGTAGATAGGAAGCATTTAGGGCTTATAAATTCAACTTTGAGAGGTACGGCGATGACCTCCTGGAGTAGTACCTTGAGAAAAGACAAACAGATATGGGTCTACTGAACTGCAAAGAAAACCAGGCTATTATAGGTAAGTGTTGAACCCCTGGAACCAAGCGCGGTGAGCTTGCTTCAAGCCATAACTTGCTTTCCGCATGAAACAAACATAGTAAGGATACATATTATCCTTGTAACCAACCGATTGAGCCATATACACTGGAGTATCACGCACACAATTTAGGAAAGCATTCTTGACATCCAGCTGATGAAGAGGCCATCGACTCATGGTGGCAGTGGAAAGAACAGTGCAAACAGTAGACGTCTTTACCATAGGACTAAACGTGTGATCAAAATCAAACCCATGAATCTGAGAGAAACCCTGTGCCACCGGTGAAGCCTTTTAGCGATCAATACTACCATCAGGCTGATACTTGATATGGAAAATCCATTTGGAGCTAACAACATTCTCGTCCAGAGGTCGAGGCACCAAATCCAAAGTATGTTGTTGGCGAAGTGCAGTCATTTCCTCATTCATGACCGTTATCTAATGAGGGTGTTGAAGAGCCGCACGATAGTCTCGAGGCACGGTCTGAGCAACTAAGGATGGTTGGTTTTCCTAAGTTATGAAAATAAAAGACAAAACAACTTGCAAAGTTAAGTAACTATGCTAATCATCAAGCAAACTAAGAAAAAGGGGTAAAAACTACAAAAGAAAAAGCCTTGGGAGCAATTGATCTACACATCCAAACCTCATGTAGATCATTGAACCATTCACGCATTCAATCACATTTGTTACCTATGGGGAATGTTATCACTTCCCATTCGAAGATTAACATTCATTCCTTATTAATAGTAATTTTCAAAGACAAACAATGACCATTTGCAAGCCTCGCTGACAATCACTCTAAGCAAACCACACCATAGAGGTATTTCATCAACAAAATTTCACCCGAAAGACCATAGATTTGATAATAACAAGCCTTCTACCAAAGACGTAGCCATTTAACCAAGAATAGCATCCATTAGGCTAAACCTAGAACAAACCGGATTCAAGATTCAACCTTTCATTGAATCTATAGGATAAATATTAGAACAATCCACATTACCATACTTATCTAGAAAGAATCACAACGCATTATGCACGAGAAGTTCTAAGTCTATGTTCTTGGATTTTCATGCCAAAGAGCTAAGGAATTTGTCACTTTCCTAACACCATAACACTTTAATCATACAAAACCTTCTTATTCTCAAACACCCCATGGCATAAATTAAGTGAAATATAACATTAAGAACACATGAATGCTAAATAAAAAAATCTTCAAGAACGAGTGAATCAATCTATTCATCACTTTAACTACTTGTTGTGAAGGTAAATCTTCTATCCCTTATAGATAGTAGTTTTCAAGAGTGAATTCGACATCTCTTGTCAAAACTCACTAATGACTCCCTTAGTCGAAGCACAACTAAAAGTATCCCATTGATGGCATTGAGCACGAAGAATCAACAAGCTTGGCAACACTTATAAACACTACACCGTGTCTAATCATTTAACCATTCATGCATTTACAAAATATTAGTCAAGAACGATCGACATTCGTAGACTTATCTCATTTGCTACCTAAAACAAACATGACAACGAGTTCAACATCATCACATTCATCTAATAATTATCAACATATCAACATTATTTAGAAGCTCTAACTCATTCTCTTGGATTCCACATTCAAAGAGGAGAAAATCAGCTACTTTCTTCCAACCCTAACAAGCAATCATACAAGCAATTCATATACTAAAACTTCCAACAACATTAATGCCTAACAATCCATATTCAAAGCTCAATAAATGAACAATAGAGAAAGCAACAGATAGATAGAAATGATTCTCAAGACATTAGCAAGAAAGTATCAATCAATTGCTCCCAAGTACAAAACTAAGCTAGATAATCAAAACCCATAACATAGAACAAAGATCTACAAAGAAAGAAGAAGAAATGGAAGTAAATGGTGAAACACTAGGATTTTGGAGCCTCCAAGTTGGGCTTAGGAAAATGGAGAAGAAGGGGGGGGGGGGCTGTTTATAGGCTAATTTGGTCAAGAAAAACCAAAAAATGCAGCAGGCTCCCAACCGGGAGACGTCATTTCAGATGGGCGAGTTACAATTCGCGGCTTCTTGTTTTACTTCCCATGGGTGAACCGTTGATATGTTTTGGGATTTATTTTAGTCAATTTTATAGTTCTGGAGAAGATGAATCCAATAATGCTAGCCTTGTAGGCTGATTCTTCTCGGATATTTTTAAGAACTTTGTCTAAACTTCCGGGTGACAATTCATCCGCTTCTTTGCCTTCCTTCCTCGACCCTTCTATTCTACCATGTTTTGGAACATGGCCTTCACTAAACCACTCCAAAGGGCACACGATACATCTACAAATGAAGCTTACAAAGTGGAATCTAGATACTCGTAAGGACAAAAAATCCATTAGACTAAACATTGGTTACAAAATGAAGGATTTAGATATAAAAACCGAAAATGGTCATCTAAACCCCTTATCATGTAAACCTACCTAAATCTAGCAATCTTATAACAAAAATATGACAAAAGAGATGTTAAATGCTTTGGAAAATACATGCACTTGACGTCTCATCAATCATCCCATGATTGTCTATTATTGTTAGGTCGTACCCATGTTTCTAATGTCGCACCTACGTCGGATATACTTTTTTTACTTCAAATTTGAAAAATATTTACCATGGTTATCATAGAATCGTGGTACAAATATATTATATGCCTTGGTTTTTTAACCATGGTAAATAATACTATTTACTTTGAAAAAAGATAAAACTAAGGTAAAGAAAATTTTACCTCGGTTATTTGACCGAAAGCCAAAAAAATTGAGGTAAAAAAGGTGAGGTAATATGTCATTTTTCTCTTAGTGTAATGGTTCCATCAATGAAACAAATATTCTTCTTAGCAAGGAAAGTACTACAAATCGCAGTAGTCCATTCAAGGTAATTTTCTCCATCCTTCAGTACAACGTGAGTAATGACTAAACTGGGACTGCCAAAACGACTGAGCAAGTATGGAGAGTTCTTAGATCGACTAACAGGTACAGGCTTCCTAGTGCCAGATTGCAATTGCAGCTACTTAAGTAAAGCTACAATAACATCAGTTGCATTGACATTCCGTAGCTTAGTGGCCTCAGTTTTGGCGGTGGCGTAAGCAAGTTTTGCAGCATCGGATCCAGAATCAGAAGTAGGAGTTGCCATTGTAATAGGATCGGTGGATCAGGGGTTAGCGTAGCGGCACGTGGAGGACAACAACGATGACACATGATTCTCGGGTGCGGCACGTGAGAGACATAAGTAGTATGTGATGAGCAGGAAAAGAAATATCTGGATCAGCGATAGCAGTAGCATGGCAACATCAGCAGTTGATTGGCGATCTGGGAATTGGACAACATTTCATGGCAATGTCGGCTGTGGCGCATGTGGAGTGATTTTTCTTCCTCCTCTTTTCTCGGAATGACTTGGCCTAAACCCTAGGTTATTCTGTCCAACTCTAGCAGTGTCACCATCATGGAGGGGCCCCAACGAGCACCAACCTTCTCATATGCCAATATGCTGAATCAAACACTTACAGATTCCCTCAAAACCATTAGAACTCCATTCAATCTAAACACGAAAATTGAACACCTGGGTGAGCTTGGGCTCAAATTTTCAGATGAAGAATACGATTGCCTAGAAGCCCCTCTCTAATGGATATTAGTAAGCAAATTCTCCCTGAATCGCCCGCAAATGGAAAAGTTACGGAAGAACTTCCATACCGTCTGTTTCAAAGGTCAAGTTGATATCAACCTCCTCAACAATAGACAAGAACTTGTCAATTTCATTCAACCAGAGGATTATTACAGATGCTTGCTATAAAAGATTTGGAATTTTGGAGCCTATTCAATCTATATGACTAAGTGGACTGCCAAAACGACTGAGCAAGTATGGAGAGTTCTTAGATCGACTAACAGGTACAGGCTTCCTAGTGCCAGATTGCAATTGCAGCTACTTAAGTAAAGCTACAATAACATCAGTTGCATTGACATTCCGTAGCTTAGTGGCCTCAGTTTTGGCGGTGGCGTAAGCAAGTTTTGCAGCATCGGATCCAGAATCAGAAGTAGGAGTTGCCATTGTAATAGGATCGGTGGATCAGGGGTTAGCGTAGCGGCACGTGGAGGACAACAACGATGACACATGATTCTCGGGTGCGGCACGTGAGAGACATAAGTAGTATGTGATGAGCGGGAAAAGAAATATCTGGATCAGCGATAGCAGTAGCATGGCAACATCAGCAGTTGATTGGCGATCTGGGAATTGGACAACATTTCATGGCAATGTCGGCTGTGGCGCATGTGGAGTGATTTTTCTTCCTCCTCTTTTCTCGGAATGACTTGGCCTAAACCCTAGGTTATTCTGTCCAACTCTAGCAGTGTCACCATCATGGAGGGGCCCCAACGAGCACCGACCTTCTCATATGCCAATATGCTGAATCAAACACTTACAGATTCCCTCAAAACCATTAGAACTCCATTCAATCTAAACACGAAAATTGAACACCTGGGTGAGCTTGGGCTCAAATTTTCAGATGAAGAATACGATTGCCTAGAAGCCCCTCTCTAATGGATATTAGTAAGCAAATTCTCCCTGAATCGCCCGCAAATGGAAAAGTTACGGAAGAACTTCCATACCGTCTGTTTCAAAGGTCAAGTTGATATCAACCTCCTCAACAATAGACAAGAACTTGTCAATTTCATTCAACCAGAGGATTATTACAGATGCTTGCTATAAAAGATTTGGAATTTTGGAGCCTATTCAATCTATATGACTAAGTGGACAGCGCACTTTGATCCAAATGCCGACTCTCTAATAGTGCCAGTGTGGGTGGCTCTATACGGGCTGCCATAACATTTCTTCAACCAAGGCATTATGATGTTGATATGTATCCTTCTGGGTTCAGCTATCAAATTTGACAAAGTAATTTTGAACAGAACGCGCCCTCATGTGGCTAAGGTTTTTGTAGAAATAGATATTTCACAGCCACTGAGGGAGCCGATATGGATCGAACATCGTGATGCTAGCTTTTGGCATTATATCGATTATAATAGAGTTCTAGTGTATTTCTCAAATGCCCGAATTGGGACATGTAGCTTCAGTCTGCAAGTTTGATAGGGCCAAAATAACAACTAATGCTTAGAGACCTAAAGATAATCAGAGAACAATCTGGTTTTGAATCAGACTACGAGTAAAACCACTGCCCCCAATGAAACACAGGGAAGGATCACAGGTAATTGGGATAAGGCCTCTACCTCAGGTATTTCCATTTAACAAGATGTATGTCCCAATTGTGCAAAACAACTCATAGGCTAATTCTCATGTACTTAGTCAAAGGAAAACTGGAGTTTCATGAATTTCACACCCAACATCTTCTAGCAAGATCACTGGAAAGTAGATGCAAAGTGAGACACCAACCCAGGAGGTGCACAACAAAGCCACCCCCTCTAAGGAGGGGCATGTTCTTTTTATCAACTCACATCCTAGACATAAACAAGCTGAAACAAGTGATATAAATTTGTCCTCTGAGAATTATGCAATGGTTGAACAAAATGCTATTGTTAATTCTCAAACTAGGATTCATACTAATATTGTTAATAATGAAACATCTACCCCCACTCTTGCTAATTATGTCTTGATGAAGCAAACTACTGTTGCTGATATGCTGGATGTTAATGCTAGAAAAGTTATACTATCTGATAGTACCCTACCTTCTGTACCTGATATTGATGATAATGCTGGAAACATAATGCTATCTGATAGTTATGTATCTGATGTTGATGTTACTGTTGGAAATAGTATGATATCAGATAGTATCCTGCCTTTTATGTTTGATGCTAATATATTTGTCCACTCAAAATCTTTTAGGCACAATAAAGACCAGGTTCTACTGGAAAAGGCAAATCAGTAAAAAATGGAATCCTTACCTAAAACAAAAACTCAAACTTCTCCTCATGATCATAAGGATTCAGAAGCCATAATCTCATAATCAAATCTAGTAAATGAGAATTCAAATGAGTTTATTAAGATAAATGGAGGAGACTACCCTCTTCTAACCTCCAACTCAAAACCTAACAGGGACTTAGGCACTACCCCTAACACCTTTGTTAATGAAAACACATATGATCAAGATTCCCTGAAAACACATATGATCAAGATTCCCTGAACTTCTCAGAGATTAAATTTTTATTAAAGGAATCCCTAAATAGATTCAATCAGCTATTAAATATAATAGAAACTTTAGAAGATGTGGAAAAAATAGAACAAGTTAATAAACCAAAAGATAACATAAGAATCTTATACTCAAACCCCTAAAACAGTCTCAACCCATTTCTTATCGACACATCCCAAACCTTCTCAATGATAAGACTCATATTATGTGTATGGAATGCCAGAGGTGTAGGTAACTCTTCTACTCAAACAAGAATAAAATACATTAAGCTAAGGCACGAGATTAATGTTTTTTCCATAATTAAACCCATGATAAAGCCAACTCTATTCAAAATTTAGCCTTTCAAACTAATTTTTAAAACTTCTTTTCTGCCCTAACTTCAAAATATGGATACCATGGGATGAAACTATCAAGATGGAGATAATCTCCACTGATGAACAAATGATCCCGATCAAACTTAAAAGCCAATCCATATTGAATAAGTGTATTACAGGAATTATTTATGCAAAACATTTAATTAAGGAAATGAATAAGATATGGAAGCAAATCCTTGCTCATAAAGATACTTTATTGAGTCTCATTGGAGACTTCAATGTTATCAACACTGTGGATGAATATCGTGGACCTTCTATATCTGACCAAACACAAATAACTTCAATCAATTCTTGGTCAAATCTAGTATGTCATCATTGCCCACTTCTGGCTCTCTTTTTACCTGGATAGGTATGAGACCAAAGGGAAGGGTTTGGAAAAGGTTAGATAGGGGATTATCAAATCCCCTATGATGGGACATTTTCAAATCTTCAAACATCCAAACTCTAGCAAGAGAATAGTTTGATCATGCCACATTAATTTTCACTATTTCAAAAGCCTTAAAAGACTTTAAGCCAGCCCCTTTCAGATTTTAGGAATGTTAGACTAATCACCCAAACTTCCTAAAACTAGTGGATGATGCTTGGAACATCCAAACTAAGAAGACATGAATGAATAAATTAGTTTTTAAACTAAAAAAAAAAAATCTGAAATCTGCCTTAAAATTTTGGAACAAGCATACATTTGGAAACATTTTTGACACTGTTAAAGCCTGTGAAAAAGATCTGGTAAAAGCTGAAAAGGATATTCAAATGATGAAACACCATATAGTTTAACTAAACTGAATTTGGCAAAGGCAAAGTTAACTCTGGCTCTGAAAAATCAGGAATGCTTTTGGAAACTGAAATCCAGAATCAAGTGGCTAAGGGAAGGGGATTTAAACACCAAGTTTTACCATTAATCAGTAAAATCCACGCATAAAAAGAAAACAATATCCTCTATCAAAACCTACTTAGGTTCAATATTACATACTCAAGAGGAAATTGTACAAGAAGGGGTTAAATATTTTTCATTACTTTTAAAAGATGAAAACAATGACCCAGCATGTATTAACTCAGCTTGGATTTTAGAAAACATCCCAATAATTGTAATAGAGGAAATGAATTTTGAGTTGCTTAAGCCAGTTACAATGGAGGAACTCACACAAATAATCAAGAAAATGGATTCACATTCTGCATCAGGACTAGATGGCTTCTCTAGATATTTTTTCCAGAAATGCTGGCATATAATCAGTGTTGATTTCCTCCAAGCAATGTGGTATTTCTTCCACTCAGCCATCATTCCAAAAGAAATTCCATCCACATTGATAGTTCTCATCCCAAAAAAGGAAGTTTGTTCATCCTTCAAGGACTTTCGACCCACCAGTCTCTGTAATTTTACTAATAAAGCTCTAACTAAAATACTGCCTGAAAGGCTAAAACCTCTTTTAAATTCTTTGATAAGTTCTAAACAAACAACTTTTTTTTCATGTAGAGAAATCTCATATAACATACTTCTAATGAAAGAGCTAGCTTCCTTCATTAACTTAAAGACAAAAGGTCATAACATGATCATTAAATTAGATATGATGAAGTCCTTAAATAGATTATCATGGGCCTTCTTAGATAAACTACTATGCCAATTTGGTTTTGCAAACCACATAATTGACTTAATTATAGGAAATTTAAAATCTGCCTTCTTCTCCATTTTAATAAATGGTTCTTCACATGGCTTCTTTCAAGCATCCAGAGCCTTGAAGCTGAAAGATCCTCTTTCTCCCATGCCTTTTATTTTGATGGCATAAGCTTTCTCAAAGAATTTAAATTTCCTCTTCCAATACTCAAACCTTTAGCCCTACAAACTCCCAGAACCAATAAAGAAGGTTTCGCATCTATCTTTTGTAGATGATACTCAACGTCAGGTCTAAGAACTACAATAGGTTTTCCAGAATCTTATGAGATGGCTACGGGGCAAAAGGTGAACTTTGAAAAATCTTCATTCTACATCTCAAAACACTGCCAACAAAACACCATTGCTCACTTTAAAAATGAAATAGAGATGATACAAGGTAACCTACCTTCCAAGTATCTAGGCTGCCCTGTTTATTTCGGAAGAACAAAAAATGCTTATTTTATAAGCATGATATCCTCTATCCAATCCAAAATTAATAATTACCATAACAAGCTTTTAACACAAGTAGGCAAAATAATTTTGATCAAACATGTGTTGGCTTCCATCCCTTTACATCAAATAACATTGTTTAAGCCTACAAAACACACATTTGATGTAATTCATAAGCTTCTAGGTAAACTCATCTGGAACTCCAAGATAGACTCAGATAAAAAAAAGAAGAGTTTGGAGATCTTACCCTAAATTGTGTTATCTAATTGATGTAAATGGTTTTGGTTTAAAAACCTTAACACAATGATCCAAAGTTTTTCCATCAAAATTTGGTGGAAGCTTCAACAAGGTAACTTACTCTGGGCTCAGTTCATGTGATCTATTCTAGACAAGCATAAAACATCCAAAACATGGCTTAGAATAAAAGAGATTCAGGAAATAGCAATATCCAATTCCCAGATTAAATTAGGGAAAGACAATATCTCTTTTTGGGATTCATGATGGACATCTTATGGACCCTTAATCAATCTCTGGGATAGAAATATTGACATAAATTTTCCAAAAATCTCACTAGATTAATTCTTAGCTGATCAACATTTCTTTTTAAGTTCTCCAAGAAGCCAGCTACCGGGACACATAATATCTGAACTGGAAAAAATTCATAACATATTTTGTGAATATGAAGACATAATGGTCCAGACACTAAATGACAATGGAAAGTTACACTTAAAAGTGCATATGAACTTATCGCGCACAAAAAAACAGTGGTTCCAAACTTCAAACACTTAACCTGATGTGTTAGAGGATTTTTCTTTAAAGCTTCCATCAAAATGTTGTTTTCGTATGAAGGAAGAAGGAATCATACACCACTGCTTTAACTCTTGTGTTGAGATTGTTAAACTTTGGACATAGATTGACACAATGTTTAATATAAAGTCTAGACACACTCCTTATCTATGAGATAGATACATATTCTACTGGAACTTGAAAGAAAAATATACTGAACATAAAGAGTTTATTAGAATCATCCCATGTATTTTTATGTGGTCTAGCTGGTGTTTCAGAAATAAACATTTTCATGAAAATGTTAAGCTACACACTATCACAATGTTCAGAATAACTTTGTACCATTTTAATGACATCATGATGGATTTTCATTTGAACTTCAAATGGGTTTTAAAACTGGACATACCCAGGTTACTTATCTGTCACTCCCAAAGGCCAGTTACCATCAAATAGGTAATTTGGAAGACCCCATTACCCTTTTTTTCTAAGCTAAATGTTGATGGATCATGGCTGGACTCAAAAAGAGTAGTTGATGTGACCATTTTATACGGTTATATCAGGACTTTTAGGATTTACTTTTGTACACTTTTGTGCTCTAAATGTGATATTTTTCCTTGAAATTCTCTAAGGAGTGTTAAATGTGACTTTTACGATTTTATTACCTTTCTAGAGAATTTTGGGTGATGAAGAAATTTGTTTGAAGACTTTGAGGAATACCTTTGAAGATTTGAAGACTTGTATTTGAGCTTTTGAAGATTTGAAGAAGTGAAGAGAAGAGTAGGATATGAAACAAAAAGGAGAAAGAAGAAATGGTGCAGGAATTGGAGTCCGTCGCGAGGTCATCGCGAGCCCGTCACGACTCACGACGGACGAATGGCTAGAAACTCTTCTTGCTTTTTGAACTATAAATACTCACCTTATCCTCTCTTCTTCAAGAAAAGAGGAATCCTACCTCTTCTTCTTGCGTTATTCTGGGTTCAAATCCAAGTTTTTCTTTCTTTCTTTTCTTAGTTTTTGTAGGTTAATCATGTCTTTTAATTATTTAGCTTAGTTTTATCTTGGGAGCAACGGATTGAAGCTTCTATTTCTATGTAGTAAGAGCCATATATATATATATATTTTTGGTGTTTTTGCTATTGTGCATTTATTGAGCTTTGAATATGAATTTTTAATGGCATTGATGTTGTTGGAGGCTTGAGTATATGAATTTCTTGTATGATTACTTGTTAGGGTTGGGAGAAAGTAGCTAATTCTCCCCTCTTTTAATGTGGAATCCAAGAGCATGAGTTAGAGCTTCTTCAATGATGTTGGTGTGTTGATGATTGCTAGAAGAATGTGATGATGTCGAAATTGTTGTCATGTTTATGTTAGGTAGCAAATAAGAGAAGTCTATGAATATCGGTCGTTCTTGACTAATCTTGTGTAAATGCATGACTTGGTTAAATGCTTAGACACGGTGTAGTGTTTATAAGTGTTGCCAAGCTTGTTGGTTCTTCATGCTAAATGCCATCAATGGGATACTCTTAGTACTAAGGGAGTCATTGGTGAGGTTTGACAAGAGATGTCAAATTCACTCTTGCAAACTACTATCTAAGAAGGATGGAAGATTTATCTTCACACCAAGTAGTGAAGTAGTGAATAGATTGTTTTGCTTGTTCTTGAAGCCTTTGTTATTTAGCATTCATGTGTTCTTAATGCTATGTTTCACATCATTTATGACATGTGTTGTTTGAGAATAGGAAGTGTTTGTATGATTGAAGTGTTAGGGTCTTAGGAAAGTGACGAATTCCTTAGCTCCTTTGCATGAAAATCTAAGAACATGAACTTAGAACTTCTTGTGCATAATGTGTTGTGATTCTTGCTAGATGAGTATGTTAATGTGGATTGTTCTTATATTTATCCTATAGATGCAATGAAAGGTTGATCCTTTAATGTGGTTTGTTCTAGGTTTATCCTAGTGAGTGCTATGTTTGGTTAAAAGGCTATGTCTTTGGTAGAAGGCTTGCCGTTGTCAAATCTATGGTCCTTCGTGTATAATGCCATTGATGAAATACCCCTATGGTTATTGTTTGTCTAGGGTGATCATCAATGAGGTTTGCAAATGGTCGTTGTTTGTCTTTGCAAACTACTTCTCAGAAGGAATAAATGTTGATCTTCCATTGGCATTCCCCATAGGTAATAAATGTGATAAGATGAGTGATTGGTTCAATGATCTACATTAGGTTTGGAAGTGGATATCAATTCCCCCCAAGGCTTTATCTTTTTTAGTTTTAAAACCCTTTTTCTTAATTTTGTTTGATGATTTAGCATAGTTACTTGACTTTGCTAGTTGTCTTGTATTTTACTTTCATAACTTAGGACCACCAAACAACCAAACACCCCCCCCCCCTTTACATTCTTTTATATGTATATATATACTCCTAACCTAATAGCAACCTTTTGTGTTTAAACGCTTGAAAAAATCCCCCTTCTTCATGGACGACCCCGATTTGCTGCTATCTACTTAGTTATAGATAGTAAGCATTTAGGGCTTATAAATATTAACTTTGAGAGGGATGGTGACAACTTCCCAGTAGTCATAGGATTTTCCATTAGAGATCAGAATGGGAACTTGGTGGTAGATTCATCTAGATCAGTATTAAGCCACTCATCATTCCACACTGAAGCAATGGAAATCAGAATGGGAGTACAAACAGCTATACAGATGAGGATTGACCACCTACAAATTGAATAACAAGATACTGATACAAGTTTTGATTAAAAGGAACAAGCCACCATGGAGAACACTTAAAGAAACCAGAATAATCTGGGATTTGATCACCTCTATAACTGCAACTTTTGAACACATATACAGAGAAGCCTGTGGAGTTGAAGATTTACTGAGTAAACTGGGTTCCAACAACCAGGTAAATCATTTCTCTTGCCTTACTGATTTTCCAAATGTTGTAAGGGCAAAACTAGAGCAGACCAACAAGCAATTCCAATGTTTAGAAGACTCTAACTATTATTTTCATTTAGAGGTTAATTATGTATAACCTAATAGGATACAATACGACTGAGATTATGAACTTCATTTTTTTGTCAATAATTGTTGTACCATTCTTCTCCATGATATGCATCTCTTCTATAGTACCTTTTACAACTGGCTATTGTGTTTTTATCACAGGTTCAGATGGGGAGGCAATCCCATCACATTTGAACATGTGCATGGAGCTGAAAAAGAGAGATAATACACCAGAGCCCCGGATGTTAACAGGGTATAAGATACAAGAGGGTCACAATCGAAGGAAAATTAAGGAGACAACTAATGCCCTTGAAAAAAGAGATCAAATTCAACTTCACCATCTGGCATAACCCAAAGTAACTCTCTTCAGGAGAAGAGAGTTACAAGGAGCTATTATGGAAGGCCACATCTTCTTGTCGACACAAGGGTGTGGAGACAAGAAAGTGGAAGGCCATAATATGCCTCAACTCGGGATTAGGGCCATTTTCTCCATCGAGTTAGGGGTATTAGATAAACATGATGGAGCATAACTTTTGGTACTTAGCTTTCCCACGTTAGCTTTACTAGTTGTACATTCAAAACATTCAAACTATTTTCTTCTATTATTTCAAAGGTTTCAGGAGCCTAATATATTCCCTCTCACTTAGGTGAGTATTTTAAGTTTTTAAAAAATAAGTAGGCATAATGTAGATTTTCTCTCTCTCTAATTTAGATAGAAGAAAGAGGAGAGTTCTCTCCCTCTAAAGAGTACTTCTCTTTCCTTCTCTTTTCTTTTTCTTTTCTTCATCTTTTCTTCTTCTTTTTCTAGATCCTTGGCATCAAACCCTATATTTTCCATGCATCTAATTTCTAGAGAGTAGGTTTATAACTTGGGGGATAATCGTATGCGCATGGTTTAATCATTGTTTTGTGAGATTCTATAGTTCATCCTAATTTTGTGTTCATGATATTATTGTAACTTGTTCTTGAATGTTCGAATTGAATGAATAGTACACCACATATAAGCACACACTTTGGTCTATATTCATGTTGGTGCAAATATTAATTCCCCCTTGGAAAGAGAAACCTGGATGTTTGGATGGGTAATGGGGTACGGGGCTGCGTGAGTGTGTGCACGGGAGACCCGAGTCATACTCTGAATTATTTTCCATCGCACCAGTCTTAACTGATAACGTAAAGTTCGAGAGGTTACGGGTAGAGATAGCGAAAATAGCAAGCTAGGTTTGTAAGAGGCCCTAGAGTCATGAATAAGGTTCCTACGACTTGACCTAATTGATAGGTGATTGGGAAGCAGTGCGTTCGTGGTGGAAGCCCAAGATGTAATCGTACGAGGGAGAAAGAGATCTACAATAGTGGTCGAACGTTGTTGTACTCCTTGAATTACGATGGCAGTGTTGATGGAGGGTTGCGAGCGCACCCGACGTGACAGGTACAGGAAGTGTATGCCATCGGCCAAACCACATGTTGTGATCACCTATTAGGTTTGTCTAGATCTCTATGTGAATGAATTGTGGATTGAAACATTAAATTAACCATGCTGCGCAATGACTCCCAAAGTGTTTATCTTTAAAGATTAATTGTTCCCTTTCTTTTATATCTCGTAGTTGTTAATTTGAAAAACCAAAAACCTCTCCTTTTTTTTGCTTTACTAACTACTCCTTTCACTCGTACAGATTGATGACATGTACGAGGTTGTGTTTTCATTGACTCTTAGACCCTAGCATCTTTGTGGATATACCCAGGGCTTACCACTAACTACCATATAGGTAGCATGGTAGTGAGGATGGGTGCAGAATATAAAATTTATCTTTGACCTCTCAAATCCATCGCTCGGGTTAATTAGCTACAATTAACAACCCCGAGTGGAAGTGGGTCAGTATTTGTTCAATGTTTTTGAATTAAAAGATTGTAGAAATGGTGTTGAATGGTATGGTTGGAAATGTTTTTAAAAATCATTTTAGCTAGATCAATTCGCTTATATAGTCAATTACATATTGTTCAAAAAAGGTAGTAAAATTATTAGAACAACATTAATCATGAAAATCTCCTTACAAATTAATTAGTACATAATAGTTTGGATATTAATAATAAATGTCTCAGTCTCAATATGAGAATAAAAATTACAATAAACTCAATCCGCTCAAATTATAATAGCCTTGAAGACAATAGCCCCCCTAACTTCTATGATCTCGAAGAACAAGGTGTCCCCAATGCACACGTCATTACCAGAAAGGAACTAAGAAAAATCGTTTGGGGACTGTGCCTCAATCTTCCCTTGCCCCAATTATTTCATGTGCCACTCGTTTGCGTAGCACCTGAGCACAACAGGGGTCTTCTCATTCGGTGAAAGTGGTAAAATTTCAATCGGGATGTACTAATAAAAAATCATTGTGAATATATATAATATATATGCAATTATAAACAAATAGTATTAACTAAAAGTCAAATAATTTCATGCTTTTAATTATTTGCTAGTTTTAGTCCTTACCAAAGTGGGGTTATTTCCCAAAGTTTTGCTACTTCAAAGTGCTGTGGAAACGTTGCCTTTCTGGAGCCATTGTTCGGTGTTCAAGCTCGAACACAACCGGTTCAGGGTTTCTCCTTTCTGCGAAGAACTGTATAATTAATATAAATAAAAATTAATTTTGATAAAGTGTGCCGATGTATTAGTAAATATATATGTTAAATGGTGAAATACCTGGAAAAAAAGGGGTGTCTGAAGGATCTTTCACCATCCATTAGTCCTGTATATTTAGTGACAATATGTTTAGGGCAAACTATCCTTATAAGAACAACGTGCGACGTTGATCATGTGTCGCAGGAACATATCAGTTTGAACTAGTGGCTGAGTCGACATGTACCAACAACGTCCTCAGTGGGTTGGCAAGACCGATATCATGATAGACGACAAAATGAGGTTGCAAAAATGAACATTAAGTTAACTTAAATGCCAACCTGCGACGTTGCTTAGACATTGGTAATATCGATGTAAATCAAGACTTATGAGTACTTGAAATAAGAATGTTCAACGTCGCATGCAAAAATGAATGGCGTGCGACTATAGACCGACTTCACATGCATTAGAGACAACAACGGGAAAAAACATAGAAACCCAGTAAAAAAACAAGAATTAAGGAGACAAAGTTAAACAAAACTGTCCTAAAAAAATAAGAACATAATACCTAGGTTTACATGTAAGAGAAGTTAACACTCTAACAAATCTGATCAAGAACAAGAAAACTAAAAAATTAACTACGAAAAGCATAGAATAATTAAACAAGGTGAAGTAACAATTACAAAAATTTAGGCACTACAAGAGTATAAACTCATACCTTTGTCAAAGGAGGAGAGGAAATGGGTGGAGAGGCTCTTGGTATTCACAGGAAACTTGGAAATGAAGAGCTTCAACTGATTCTGAGAGACCCTTTATATATAGCCATTTTAAAACAACATCGTTTTGGGGCCTTGTGTTATCCGCCGCAGTTAGTGAGACATCGCACCGATATTGTTTGAGTCGATAGATTACCAGCTATATAGCGATGTCCTAGGATTAAGTGGGTAGGCAAATATATTTTAAAAGAGTTTAAATATATTAAAAAATATTGGCGATGAAAAATATTTTCTATTTTAAGAATGGTTGAAACAAAATTATCATTACACACAAGTATTTTATACTATTATGTATGATCGTAACATAATATATTGGTTTCATATGATAGGTTATATTAATGATTCAATAACATAAAAATAACATTTAACAAATAGGTTCGAGATTAATTTAGATAAACATGACATTCAACAAAATAGTCTCAATGTTACAGATGTTTGTCATAATTTGTTACAAATTCTAAGTACTAATAGGGTAACATGATGACATTGAAAACTATGGGCGCAGAACCATTGAACAGCTCAACGTAGAGCGTGTCCCCAACCTCTGGGTCCATCAATGAAAGAATTCACTAAAACCCTTTGGGGTCAGGGTTTTTAGCCACCTGTTCCATGAGTAGTGCATGTGATACTCTCTTCCGTGGCACCTCAAGACAACAGAGTCCTTCAACTTAGGTTGGAGCGGCTCGATTTGGCCGGGGATGTACTAAATTATAAACATAAAATCACAGTTAGTATATATAAAAATTAATTTGAGAAAATTATAGTTTAAATAAATACATGTGTAAAATGGAAGGACTTACCAAAATCAGAATTGAACTGAAGTTCGTCTGGGTTAATGTACGAATAAAATACGGTATGTTATCTCCATATGAAGTCCGCACACGGTCCTCATCCGAATCGCTATAGATCTGCATTTGGACAGTAAAATTAGTAATAATTAAATAAGAATATTAAAGAATTTTCATTTTAACCCAAATATCGATTGCCTCCAATTGGTACATGACTTCTAAAACTTTTTCCGCCAGCCATCAATCCTGAAAATCATATTGTCACGGTTGAAATGTAAATATGACGCCATAGATGTGTCGGTATATCTGATTGGTCAATCGAGATGGATGCGACGTCACATTTAAAGATGCGGAGCAAAAATATGAAAGTATGGCATCACACATCAATCTCATAGACCGAAGTGGAAACTACTCACAAGTGACGTCTCATAAAAAACCGGGCAACAACATAAAAAACATCAGAAAACCAGACAATTTACAAGTTCTAAACCCTAGACACTAAACCTCGTAGTAACTTCAAAATAAACAACATAGAAAATACATAATTCACACACCATATACATAAAAATATTGTCTATGAAAAATACAAAATTAAAAGAAATCTAAATCATCTGGAAACCATACCTTTGAGAAAAGTGGTTAAAAGATTGTTGGAATTTGAGGGAAAGTTACAAGTTTGAAATGATTTATAAGGTGGGCTCCATATATAAAGTCGTGAAGAGCCCTTGTGAAATATGCTCAGCTAGTGCGGCGTGGCACTATAATCGCCCTTCGACATAATTGTCGACATAAGACCGACGTCGGTAAGTGTGATTTTGGGCCTCACCATTTCAGCCCACTAGCATATCAAATGGGCCTGAGTTTGACCAAAAAATATATAATTGACCTTAATAATACTCTATAGAATATTAGAAATACTTATTGAATTTTGTAATTGTCCATGAACTTTGTTAACGTCTGTTTCGATCGGAATTGATTTTACCTCCACAGATCAGCTTTCTAAATTTTGCACTTAGCCCTTCAACTAATGTGGGAGAAGTGAAATGAAAATTTGGAGATATCCTAACCTAATTCACATTGTTTGGGCCAAGATACTCTGATTTAAGCATGACCGGATTAATGGAATGGGGTAATCGTCCGTCATTTGTGTTAGTATTTCCATTTATGCCCTGAGGATAAGCGTTATGGGAGCAATAATTTCCACCACACAGAATCACCTGAAATTTCTCATTCATGGTTTTTTTATGAAAATGAAATATAATAAAATCACGCCCATCAAATTTTAGAAATCCCTAGTACGTGGTCTAGAGTATATTATATATGGTTACTAATAAGCAGGCAAAGGTTAATTGGAAGAAGTTGACTGAAGAAGTCTCCATGGGTTCATGCATGTTTATTTATCATTTTCGAGGATTATAATTTTGACTGAGGATGGCAAAGGTCTCTTTCGGGACGTTTCGAATCGCTTTTGGGACTACGGGTCAACTTTTAAATTTTTGCACTTAGGTCCCTCTATGAATGTGGGAGAAGTGGAAATGAAGATTTGGAGACACCGTAATCTAATTCACATTGTTAGGACCAAGATGTTCCGATTTAGGCAAGACTGGATGAATAGAAGGAGGTAATCTTCCGTCATTTGTATTAGTATTTCCATTTCATAGAATCACATGAAATTTCTTGTTCTTGGTTTTTATGAAAATAAAATATAATAAATTGAATCCATTAAATTTTAGAAAGCACTAGTCCATGGTCTAGAGTAAATTATAGATGGTTACTTATAAGTATGCAAAGGTTAATTTGAAGATCTTGGTTGGGAAGTCTCCGTGGGATCATGCCTGTTTATTTATTATTTTCAGGAATATATGTTTGACTGAGGATGGCAAAGGTCCATTCCGAGACGTTTCAAATCGCTTTTGGGACTACGGGTCAACTTTTTAATTTTTGCACTTAGGTCTCACCACGAATGTGGGAGAAGTGGAAATGCAAATTTGGAGATACCGTAATCTAATTCACATTGTCAGAACCAAGATGTTTTGATTTAGGCATGACTGGATGAATGGAACAGGGTAATCGTCCGTCATTTGTATTAGAATTTCCATTTAAACCCTTAGGATAAGCGTTATAGGAACAATAATTTCCACCATATAGAATCACATGAAATTTCTTATTATTGGTTTTTTTATGAAAATAAAATCTAATAAAATTGCGTCCATCAATATTAGAAAGCACTAGTACGGGGTCTAGAATAAATTATATATGGTTACTTATTAGTATGCAAAGGTTAATAGGAAGATCTTGGGTACGAAGCCTCCGTGGGATCATGCCTGTTAAATTATCATTTTTGAGGATTATAAGTTTGACTGAGAATGGCAAAGGTCCCTTTCGGGACGTTTCAAATCGCTTTTGGGACTATGGGTCAACTCTTTTTTTTGCACTTAGATCCCTCTATGAATGTGGGGATGTGGAAATGCAAATTTGGAGATACCCTAATCTAACTCACATTGTGTGAACCAAGATATTCCGATTCAGGCATGACTGGATGAATGGAACGGGGTAATCGTCCGTCATTTGTATTGGTATTTTCATTTATACCCTTCGGGTAAGCATTATGGGAACGTTAATTTCACCACATAGAATCACATGAAATTTCTTATTCTTGATTTTTTTATGAAAATAAAATATAATAAAATTCCATCAATCATATTTTAGAAAGCGCTAGTACGTGGTTTAGAGTAAATTTTAGATGATTACTTATAAGTCTACAATGGGTTAGTAGGAAGAACTTGTGGAAGACTATGTGGAATAAGAGCAGTTTCTTATTTGTTACTCTCGGTGATTATAAGTTCGGCTAGATATGACAACATTTTTTTTCTTCAGATGATCGGAATCGAGTTTGGGACCACTGGCTAACTTTTAGATATATACACTTAGGTCCCTCAAAGAAAGTGGTAGAAGTCCAAATGAAAACTTGTAGATAACATTTTTGTATTCATATTTTCATGAAAGGGGCCCCAATTTTAACACGAAGTATTTTACGACACTTTTCAAAATTACCCATTGGCCCTCGTGTGCAACGTCACAGGTATGTTTCCAAATGCGGATCCATGACCAAAAAATGACCGACGTCAGTCATAATGAAATTTCCAGCGGAAAATGAAAATGTGAGCAGAAAATTTGAAGCAAAATTTCCCCCCAACCAAAATTTAAAGTTATTAATACTAGCACCATTACCCATTTCTCATATATAACACACTTTCTCCAAACTCTAGCTACAACACAACATCCTCTCCATCCACAACATTAATACAACAATTCAAGAGTTCAATCAATTTGATTTTCTCACATATGAACAAGTGTCCAATGATGGAGCATCTCCGAGTCCAAATTAGTTGAGGTAGTTTTCCATACATTCAATGTTAATTTAGCAATTTAATTACCATACCTGTTACATGTTATTTTTCTCATTGATAAAAACTTGTATATTTTCATAATGTATGATGATTGTGTTACATGTTATATAGTGTATATTATTTTTGTTTCCAAGATGATGCCATGTTTGTAAGGAATGAGAAAAATGCTTAGATTAGGGCTGATTGTGCACAATAATTACGTATTCATATGAACACGATATGAATGTGCGATGTCGGTCACTGTTAGTCGGCCTTTGCGATGTAGAACCAAATTCAGACCAACGCTGCACATATCAATAAAAAACATGAAATATATTGAATGTCCGACATTGCACTTAGGCCGGCCTTAGCGACATCAATTACTATAATGTGCGACGTCGCTTCTATCCATATGCTTTCTTTTTTCCAAGTTGACATTTACGTAGTCTAAGTATGACTTTATTATGTGTTTTTTAAATTCTGGACTGCCCAATTGAAACATAAAAATTTTTCCTGTGTATTCGGTGTAATAGGACAACGAGAGTTATCGATAGACTTTAGATAAATGACTTGTCATTTCACTACTCGCCCTGACAATGTTAATGCCATACAACATAGACAATATGGAGGTTAAATACCTTTAATGTGTAAATTTAATATCAACCTTATGTATTATTATATATTGTAACATGTATTTGTAAAGTATGTTTTAGCTAGTTTTGTGGATTTTAACATGTCATTGTTAATTTTCCCATATGAATTCAATGAAAATTGATTGGTGTACGATGTTTAATCATTTGTAGATTAATCCAATACTAAATAACATGTATGGCTATTGACGAAAGATTGTTAGTTTCATCATATATTTAATATTATAATATTTAACGAAAATGATCTCCCCACGATTGATCTGCGATGTCGCACTTACCTGTGCTTATGTGTCACAAAAACGTCGTGACATGTAAAACCAGCGTGTAATTTTTTTGCGGCATCAGTCATTCAAAATGACATCATATTATTCACCGTTCCACATCAGCATGCATACGACACCGGTGCACCGCATTGCGCAATATCGTTGTTCTATAGAATGACGTCAACTGGAATAACATCGCAATCTTTACTCTCACTTTGCATGTCTTCTTGGTATTTCCGATGTCGTTCGTCTTATATCCCGATGTCGATATGAACGATGTTGCAAATATCATATCCTATCACCGGCCTTAGTGCTAGGAGTGATGTCGCACATAACATCTGCCAACGTTGCTAAAAAACTAAGGTAAAAGGTATTTTTTACCTCGATTTTGAACCGGGGTAAAAAGTATATTTTTTACTTCACCCACATTTACCTCGGTGTTTTCCCCAAAAAAAAAGGTAAAAAGTCCTGAAAAACCGAGGTAATAGGTGTTGTCTGTTGTAGTGTCTTTTACATCAACTATAACCAAAATAAAACCATTTATCCTATATTTTTCAAAATAAAAAAAAGCTAGCGGTTTCTAACTTTGAATAGCTAACTCAAGACGCTTATCTTCAGATTGTAAACTTTTACTAACTAAATTAATCTTATACAGTATGTCATGCCAAATAAGAAAACTTAAAATGAATTCAAAACTCGAAAACTCATCATATATTAATTTTTATTCCAACATCCCAACTTATTTTAGGGAACTTATTTAGGATCATGGGAGCCAAAGTTATTAGAGCTTTTTTTAGCTTTTTTAAAATTTCTTTTATACTTTCTAAATGACTATCTCAACTTGTTACACGCAAAAAATTCAATCTAAACTCATCCACATATTCAAGTAAAATATTTCATCTCTTTGTTGAATTGGCAAACACATTATACAAAACAAGACATGCTAAAAAAAAAGTTTTCCTTTCAAAAAAGAATTAGCCATATAAAAAAGAACTAATACTACTGCAGGGGGAGGGGGGTACATAGGCACCTGAATTTCAAGAATACGGGTTATTTTACATAGGTACTTGAATTTCACTAGTACGTGTTGCAGCTGGATATAATATGTCAAACAATACAGTAGAAACAGGGTAGTTTCAGTTGTGAATTTCCATAAATGCTATCTTTGATCTCTATATATCATAACTACGTTAGAAGGCCAGATGGCTTTCCTAATTACCAATTTATCAGATATTATCTAGTAAAATCCTTCTAATTTGGAATCTTTGATCATTGAATGTTTGAAAAACATCTAGAAATAGATAAATTCTTAAATTTACCAAACATAAGATGCTGATAACACTGAAAATAAAATCATAGCGATAAACATTATACAAGAAATTCAATTAAGTGTTGCATTAAAAATTTTCAATAAAACTAGGAATCTATAATCTGGAGCAGAAGGTGGATACTTTCTTACATTAATGATTCATTTAGGATTGTAATATTTTATATGGAACTAATACCCTCACTAAAAAGTAAGAACTGTTGACCCAAGAAAGACGTTTTCACTTAGTTTCTCACACGACTAACGGGATGTAATCCATATAATGGCATAGTGATTATAATCAGAATAAAAGACATCGGGTTAATATAATCAGTTTAAAAGACATCGGGTTAATATAATCAGTTGGCTAGATTGAAAGTTCTACTATATGAAGGTTTTGAAACATTAGGAGCTCGACTTTTAAGCAATCTTACATGGCATTAATGGTGCGGAATATTTTAGAGTAGCAAGCCTTAGTATCACCGAGTTTATCAAAATGATATAGGTAGGCACAACATGTTGGGAAATAATACTATGCACACTTGAGTATCTGATCCTTCTATCATTATCATGATCATTCATTCTGACAAGCTCTCTGAACAAAAAAGGGTTGCATGTAAGTATACAGACAAGTTACCTCTTCCATCATTTGATCTAACTGCACCAAGAGAAGCTTTAAATGATCATGGTCTCAATACCTTGCATCTATATTCACTGCATTTTGTCCACTTCAGTATAAGCCACAATAATCAACATAATTTTAATATCCACTAGAAAAACATGATAAACAAGCCAAAATTCAATTCCCAGAAAAAGCAGACACCACAGATTAGTACCAAAATATCAAATGGCCCATATTGGTACAATAAAGTTAAGCATATACCATATCTCCACCCAAATCCCATCCTCAAAAATTTTTAGCCTCTGGGCAGTAGAAACATGTTTCATCATTCAACTAAAACAACATAGAATTTTCTCACTGGTACACGTTGCATTCGAAAATGATGATAAACTATATCAGCAACAACAGGATGGTTTCAGTTTGAATTTCCATAAATGTTCTCTTTAATCTATAATTTGAGGGTGGTTGTCTTACAATTTGGGGCATGACCTTATTTTGTACAATATAGTTTGTGCATATTATTAATAACGTGTAAAAATGTGGTAAATATAGAGGCAAATTGAATTTGGAATATCTTACCTCTCATCAAGCTCTTGACATTTCATTTCTTAGCTAATTGCTTGAACAACTGGATTACTTACATCTTTCAGATAAGGCTGATCCTTTCTTCGGTTTCGTCATTTAATGATTTGCAGGAATGCTCTTATAAATTTGAAAATGAATTTCCACAAGTAACAGACACCAATCTCCCGGGGAAGGACCTGATAGCATTACTCGTGATCATTCGCTTAATATAAGTGACAATCCACCAGAAATTTATTGGTAACCATGCAAATTATCTATAAGTTCATTCTGAAAAATGTGGTGATCAAAAGCTTAAAGAAAAGAACTAATGGAAAGCAATAATCATATTTTCAGTGCACATAGCCTTAGTAAAATATGAAGATAAAAACTTGTCTAGCACAAAACTTAAGGAGTAAAAGACCAATTGCACAGTATAATAACGTGTTGAAGAAAATCATCAGTAAGTAGACCAAAAATGAGACTCCAGATGACTCCTGCAAAACCAAAGAACCTTTAAGAAGCATGAAATAATTAGTTGAAGAAGTAGGATACCAAAAATGCATACCCACTAGATGTTGCTCCAACAGAGTCCTACACAGCACGCTAATAGCCTGCAAAACTAACAGTTCCCAAAGGAAAGGCAGTTGGCAACAACAATGAAGCAGCAACCCGCAATCAATAGTACCTTACAAGTATAATACACGGATACTACTTGATTTTTGGACTAAAACAGCAGAATTTAAGATTGCATTTCGATAATAAATTATGGACAAACTTAAAGAAAGTCAAATGCATGTAAAGAAAATCAAATTTTATATGCTCAAAATTTTGGTAAACTGATCTCACTTGACAAACAATATACATTGATGAATAGCTTACAACTATGACAATACATTCTACAAAAAGAAAGAGGAAATCTGATTCCAAAACTACAAGTCACTTGGCTGTTCATGGAACTACAAAACATCTAGCTGACCAGAATGGTCGCCAATGAAAAATAGTCTGCTGCACCCACCAACAACCGCATCAACCGCTTCCTCTGAAAAGTTGGTGCCCATTTTTGTAAAACGTGGGAGGTTATACAAGGGAATGGTATTGTCGACACATAAGCACAATAAGATAGCATTGTGTATAAGAGACATTTAAAGTACACCAGCCTCTTCATCAATTTGATGTGCAACTTGCATACTTCCATCTTTGCTCATTTCCCATATCTTTATTGTGTTGTCCAAGGAACCCGATATTAAATAATTCCCCCAATAGAGGATAGATGTGACAGGAGGAGCATGTGCATTTAGTACACAGAGACACTTCAAAGTCTTGACATCTCATAGTCTTATGGTTGCATCTTCAGAGGCCGAATACAAGCAACCAGCTCTAACGGTAAGACACGACACAACTTGCTGGTGGCCCTCCAAAGTAGCCACAAGAGTATTTTTCCATACAGCTATAGATTCACCCTCCTGTCCACCAAAAAACATGTCATCAACCCCTGCCAAACAACGAGCCACACCATTTTCTCCATGAAGGATGAGTTCAGTCTTGTCCTCCATATTCCACGCATGCACACCTTTCTCATGAAGACAAAAATCCATGAACCTTCAACCATCAAGCATCTAATTTCACGGCCAATTTCAACAATTACATTGAACACTGATGCTATCCCAGAAGCATAAAGTTCCATCCTCACTAACAGATAAAGCTTGTCCAAGCCAGAAGGAAAACACACTCCAGTAACAGCCTTCTTGTGCCACCTCTTCAAGTTTTCCAAACGTGAGAACCCGGTGCCAATAAACCCTGAGTGAAGATCCCTGCATTTCTCTCCATCAGCACAACTACTATTGATCCAATAATCGCACACCTTTTTCTTGGCCGTGAGCTGTGTGGTATCATTATTTTTCATACTCTTTATATAATTCTAATAATCATAACTTCACTTGGCCTCATTACAATTCTGATAAACTGAACTGCACTTGAATTGCTCCATTTGTGGCTGTGGGTTCAGTTGAGAATTCACAACTTCAGTGAGTTTCAGAGAATCCACCCTCCAATCCTCATCTTTCTTGATTATTACATCAAATTTTTAGTTTCCAAAATCAGAATTGGAAGGTTGTATTTGGGGCTCCCTCGATTTTGACAACCCCTTCAGTATATTTGGCAATAGCATCAACTGAATCCTCAATTTTGGATATGTCATTAAGTTTCTTTGTAGAATTTAGGTTATCCAAATCAAAATTCACCACCATGAGTTTCAGAGAACCCACCCTCTAGTAATCATTTTTCTTAATTATTACTTCATAATTTTCGTTTACATAATTGAAATTGGAAGGCTGCATTTAGGGCTCTCTCGAATTGATAACCCCCTCAGCAGATTTGGCACCAGCATCATTCAAATCCTCAATTCTGGATATGTCAATAAGTTTCTTTATAGAATTCAAAGTCAGGTTATCCAAATTGGAATTCACCACCACTTTAGGGACTTCATTAGATTTTGAAATGATCACATCCAAAACCTTATCATTCTTTGTGTTTGTAACTGGTCTCCTTTTACAAATCAGCGTCTCACCCTGGTTATCCAAATCATAAATGTCATATATCAGTCGTTTACGTTGCATTTGGGATTGCAGGGGTAGGGGCGGGTGCAGCTAAGAGTGGAGAAACCTGCAAGGGTTCTATTGCACTTCTCTTCAACCCAAGATCTAAAAATTGGATTCACTTTATCGCTGGGATAAACTAGCCTCCTGAATACCGACTTTCTACTAGCTGGGGTTATCCTCTCGAATACTAACTTTCTACTGGCCGGGGTTATCCTCTTGAATGTTGACTTTCTACTGGCCGTGGGATATGGATATACGATTCTCTCAAAAACCCTCCTCCTCCCAGCCTTCACATCCATATTGGTCCAATTTAATGGTTCAATTGAAAGAAACTTACAGACATGTGAGGAACGATGGTAACCCTAATTTTGTGGACCAAAGAAAACCCCCAATTCCTGGAGGTGGGAGCATTGATCGAAACCCTAGTTTTGTGAATCAAACAAAACCTCAATTCCTAGTAAAAAAATCTTAAACCAGAGTCACAGGTTTGTTGGTTATGTCGGAAATCAGACAAGGAATCGAGTTCTTGAAATCGGTTCTTGGGTTTTGCCCAAGAATTGCTAAGTTGGTTGATTCTACCAAATCAGGAAGAAATTCGCAGACTTGCCAGTCTTTGAGTGAGGGAAATAATGGAAGTGTCATAACGCTTATGAGGATATTTATAGAAGAAACAAAAATCAGAGGCGGGTTACTTGGGATTGGAAATGGTCAAAGCCCATGGTCAACCCTAAATAGTACTACTACTATCAATTAATTTATTTATAATAGAAGAAACGAAAATTAGAGGCGATTCACTTGAGATTGGAAATGGCCAAAGCCCATGTTCAACCCTAAATAGTACTACTATCACTTAATTTATTTCTAATAGCAAATGCTAACAATTAGCTCTAAACTATCCATATAATCACTATTTATTATTAATCCTACCCATCTTTCATCCTTTTTCATAATAAAAACAAGAAAAACAACATTAAAACTATGAGTTTGTCTCTTGAAAGATGGTTTTTCCATAAGTTATGGAAACACCAGGGTTTAAAGTGCAGATTAGAAGTGTTGAAAGATATATCCAACATTGGTTTCTTAAAAGACTTAATGACTCACATATAAGGTTTTGGGCCACCTCCACTTAGTACCAATTGGTTTAAAGATGGAAGCCCAAGACACCTTGAAATTTTAACAAGAAGCATTGAAGATAAAATTTTTGGGTTGCATCAATCGGGTTATAAACTTTATAACTACTATACGTTTCATATTAAAAAAATTAATATTGCACTTAAAACCTTTTACCTTTTTGTTATTCTAAATAAACCCCGTCTTTCCATAAGCCAATGGAAAGACGGTCTTTCCCAAGACATTGCCTAAAACTATTACATCAATTTTATCCTAGCAGAGTTGTTTGTTTAAAAATTTATAACTGAAATACTCCATCTGATTTCTTAAGTTTGGCACACTTACCATACTTATATGTTTTTCTAAGTTTTTCACCTTTCGTTTTATGGCCAAAAGTACATCATTCTCAACCACTCATTAAACTTTTTACTCTATTCACTTAATTTCCTCCACACATTTCAACTTACGAAAAAAACAACACATAAACATTTGGTGTCAAACATAGTGAAACGGAGGGAGTAATATTTATCCCAATTGAACTTAGCTATATGTAGGATTGTAGTTTTTGAAAATTATTCTAATTATTATTATAAGAAAAGAGAAAAACACCACTTTGTACATTTAACTATAAAGTTACACTGAAAATAAGGTGCATTAATAGCTACTCAACTAATATTTTAATGAAGCTCCTCCAATTATAATGACATTAGAGCTAGTCCAGCAGCTTCCCTATTTCATTCCCTAAAATAGAGATTTTAATGAGAGAGAAGATCTGATTCCAAATATTTGTAGAAAGAGAAAAATATTATAGGGAATGGAAATTTAATGCAATTCCGATTGAATGCATCAAATCATAAGACAGTCTTCATTTTTCTATTAAAAAATTAATTTTCATATTTGCATCATTCTTCCATTTCTACTAAAAAAGTACATTTGACTTCCAAAAGATTGTTTATGGAGAAAACTACTACAACCTCAAGCTCATGTGGGATACTTATTTATATTTTTTTAGTGTTTTTGTCATTGATGATTTGTTTAGAAGATTGGAATTAATCTCTTTGGTTTATGTTAGAGGTGGCAAAATAGACTCGTAACCCGCGGGTCAAGCTGGTTGTCTATTGTTAAATATGGGTAGGTATAGGTAAAATGGGTGATGGGTAAAATGGGTAATGGGTCCAATGGGTAGCTGAAAATATGGGTTGGGCGGGTTGGGTTTGTGGGTTGATCACGGGTTTACCCATATGAGTTGAAACCTGCGAGTTTAACCATTTTTAACCTGTGAGTTAAATGATTTCTCATTTTCAACTTGACCCATTTTAACCGGACCCTTTTTTTGACCCATCATAAAATGAGTCAAAATGGGTCATACCCATATTTTTTAGTTACCCATTCTATCCAACCCATATTTGACTCGTCCGCCCATTTGCCACCCTTAGTTTATGATTTAAATTTTTAAAAAATTTTTGGATGTTGTTACCTTTTATTTCAAACTGGGTGAATATATAAAAGAATATATAAAGAAGACTAGTTCTAATTAACATTGAAATTTTATTTTCAAATTTGTTATATTGATTGTTTTAAAAAACTAACATTATTTTATATATAATTTATTTTGAAGTGATTAAAATGAATTCTTAGTTTTAAATGAAAAAAATAACTATAGTGCAATAAATGCAAGATCATGCAAAATAGGAAAGTTGTTAGAGTTGAGTAAAAAAATGAGGAATATTGATTTTCATTCCCTATTTTAGAGCGAAATTGTTGGACTTGCTCTTAGATAATGGAGTATATCTTTATAAGTTATTTTAGATTAATAATGACATTGGATAATTTAATAGTGACAACTATTATTATTTCAATCATGTGAATATTTAATTGATTAATAAATAGGAAGAAAAATAAAGCCTTAAATTGAATTCAAAATTACTTGGGTCACTCTTAACTTTGAATCAAGTAAAAGACAGTTACGTGATGATTTGAATTCTTCGTTTAGTTTTATTCAAAAAGATTACGTTACCATTTTATTGCCAAAATTATCTACATTTCTAATTTAATAACCCATATTTAAAATTGAAACCATATTCTCTCAATTTATTTTTTTACATATTAGATCGACCAATTAATATTTTTAATTAAAACACCAACTAGCTTTTGTACGAAAAAGAATCCAGTTGTTTCATCAACTAGAATCACAAAAAAAACAATATAATTGTTAATCATTAAATGATGGTATTGTAACAATTTAAATTTTATATATATATATATATATATATATATATATATATATATATATATCAAATAAAGCATTCCGTAACTAGATTCATTAAAATCCCCCCTTTACTAGGTTGATCAAATTTTCAAGAGTTTAGCATTGTATTGTCTAGGATAGATTCATCAACTTATCCATAGTATGATACATGTTACTTTCTAATTTCCGAGAACCAGACCCAAAAAGTTTCAACAACTTTGTAAAATCTAGGTATTCAAAGTAAACGTATAGCTAAAGGCAACATGAAGGTTCAAGTTAAATATGAGACTATACTTAAATGACAAAAGATTTGAACAATTGTTCGAAACATAGAAAGTATGACGCTTGTAAAGATGAAGAAGGAACAAAATAAACCAAATACTTCTACAAGTGATATGTCCATCAAGAGCTTGTGTTTTACCTTGAAATTCTCTTAGGAGGGGTAAGAGCAATTTTACGCTCTTTTACCTCTTCTAGTGGATTTTACGTGACAAGAAAAGAACACGGAGGCATGAAGACCGGAGGCCATTAAAGATCACATTTTTGAAAACTTTTGAAGACTTGCTTTGAAGATATGAAGACCGGAGGCCATTGAAGACCATTTTTGGAGACATTGAAGACTTGAAAAATGAGAGGAATTGTTATGAAGATGAATGTGCACCACAAGAAGAAGAAAAGAAAACAGGACAAAATTCGGGCGCCCGTCCCGAGTCGCGACCAACAGGTGGCTAGAATTTCACCTTATCCCTTTTCTACTATAAATAGCACTCTCTTTCCTCTCATTCACATCTTCTTCATCTACATTTTGATACTGTAGAACCCTATTTTCTTCCATTTTCATCTTTGAATTCTCTTGTTTTATGTTTATTTGTTTAGCATTAATTAGCATGAACTCTTGTAGCTAAATCTAGTTCTCGGGAGCAATTGACTAAGACTTCCAAGCCCATGTCTTAAGAACTATTTGTAACCTATTTAATACTCTTACTATTATGCATTTATGGAGCATTGAATGTGTTTGTTAATATCATTAATGTTATTGAAAGCTTGAGTATATGAAGTACTTGTATGATATGCTTGTTAGGGTTTGGGGAAATGGGTTGATTTCCCCTTTTCTTGATAGGAATCCAAAAGTATGATTTAGAGCTTTTGATTGTGTTGATGGATTGATAATGCTAGATGAATATGATAATGTTGAACTCTTTGTCATGTTTGTTGCTTGTAGCAAAGGAGAGAAGTCTATGAATGTCGATCGTTCTTGACTAATCTTGTGTAAATGCATGAATTGGTTAAATGCTTAGACACGGTATAGTGTTTATAAGTGTTGCCAAGATTGTTGATTCTTCGTGCAAAATGCCATCAATGGGATACTTTTAATTGTGTTTCGACTACGGGAGTCATTGGTGAGGTTTGACAAGAGTTGTCAAATTCACACTTGCAAACTACTATCTAAGAAGGATAGAAGTTTAGTCTTCACAATAAGTAGTGAAAGTAGTAAATAGGTTGCATGTTCAATGATGGATAAGAGGTTTGGAAGTGGAAGTCGATGGCGCCCAAGGTTTCGTTAATAGTTGTTTTCATCCTGTCTTTAGTTGTATTGCATGATTAGCGTAGTTCTCTTGCTTTGCTAGTTGTTGTACGTTAATTGGATAACTTAAGATCAAACTAATCTGACCCCCCCCCCCATGTTAACATGCTTTTATATATATCTATGTATGTATATGCTTCGTATGGTTTCTCCTATATATGTGTAAACACTTGAAAAGATCCCTCTTCTCGTGGATGACCCCGACTTGTCATTATCAACTTAATTGTAGATAGGAAGCATTAGGGCTTAAAAGTATTAAATTTGAGAGGTACGACGATGACCTCCCAAATTTTAGCACTGTTACCGGGAAAGAGGCATTTATTTTTAAGTTTTTGGGCATATTATGTATGATTATGCTATTTGTGAATGTTTGTTAGTTTGCTTTTATTTTGATTTCTTAGTTGATTTTCCATTTTCACTTGGCTTAGAGACGTATTTTTGAGTTCTTGGTGTATGGCTCGTACGCGATCCTCTTCACAAGAACCCCTACACTACGACCCCGAGTTAGAGTTGAATTTGAGACGGGCTAGGAGGCTTTCCTTGGAAAGTGTGAATAACACCCCTTCTAGTGACCATTTTTTGGATACATCGTACTCTATGGAACATCAACTTGAGCACAAAGATGAGCATTTGGGATGGGGACCTCACCATCCTTCTCTCCAAGGGCGAGCTCCTCCTCTCCACCAAAGAGAGATTCCTTTGGGGCAAGCTTTGTTAAGAGACATCATGTCCCCCAACCTCGATCAACAACCAATGTGCATCGAGTATCCCGGGTTGGACCAAACGGGCACTTTGAGCTAAAGACCAGGTTCATCAACATGCTACCCATCTTCCTTGGTAGGCAAGGGGAGAATGCCAACAAAAACCTCACCAAATTTCCCTTGTTGTGTGGTGGTACGGTCCCCCATTGAGTGAACAAAGATTTCTATAAGTTAAAGGCATTCACGTTCACACTGAGGGATGGTGCAAGAGATTGGCTCCACTACCTACCGCCTAAGAACATCAAGAGTTGGCTTGATATGAAAACGAAGTTTCTAGCCAAATACTTCCCAGCCTCTAGATCCGCCGCCTTGAAGAAGGACATAAGAAACATCCTCCAATGGCATGAAGAATCTTTCTTCGACTATTGGGGAGGTTCAAGAAGCTTTTTGCAAGTTGCCCTTATCAATGTTATTCAGAGGGGGATTTGGTTTATTACTTCTATAATGGCCTTCTTGATGAAGATCAAAGGTTGGTGAGAAGTTCTTGTGGTGGCACCCTTGGGAAAAAAACATCCTCCGAGGCTATGCAATTGTATGAAGAGCTAGCGGAAGAATCGAGAAACTTTAGCTTAAGGGCCGATTTGAGAAGCAGGAATCCAATGCCCGTAAGTGACTCTTCAAATAGTTGAAAGATCAAGGATCAAGTCTCGGCCCTTGCATCTATGGTCAAATCGTTAATGACGAAGCCTGGAAATGTGCCACATGTTAAATCATGTGAAATTTGTTACTTGGCGCATCCTATGGACACTTGCCCCACTTTACAAGAGGATTATATTGAAGAGGTAAGTGCCATGGGCTATCAAGGGAATCAAGGCTACCAAGGCAACCAAGGATATCAAGGTGGGAAAGGCTACCAAGGTCACCAAGGCTACCAAGGTTATCAAGGGTACCAAAACTGACCGTACAATTTGGGAAATCTTGATAACCCGAACCTCCGGTACGGAAACCCTCAAGGAAACCAAAACCCTCAACCATATCGGCCTCCTCAAAAACAATATAGGCCACTTCAACAACAATTTCAAAGGCTTCAAGACAAACCCCAAGACCAAGGGGAGAGCTCAGGGCCAACAAAGGATTAGGTGATGCAAGCCATTCACTGGTTAGGCATGTGCGCGGGGAAAAGTGAGAAATTACAAGATGAAGACAAGGCTAGCATAAAAAAACTTGGAAACTCAAGTGAGCCAAATAGCTCAATTGGTGAACTGGATGGAAGCCCTAAGCTACCCTCCCAACCGGAGATCAACCCTTGACAAAATGCAAGTGCCATCACTTTGAGAAGTGGTAGAGAGGTTGGCACTTCACTGGATGATGAAATTCTTGAAGATGAGCCTATGAGAATTGAGGTGTTTGAAAAAGGAGTTGAGAAGGAAGAATCCCATGAGAAGAAGGCTGAAGAGTTAGCCAAAAAGAGCAAGGAAGAAGAAAGCGAGGTGGAGACATTGGTGCCAAGACCCGAAGTCAACCTCTATTCCAGAACCTTCATCTCCCCCTAACAAAAGAGCAAAGATGGTGGGGATCCCTCCATATGTACTAGAATCTCCATTTCCAGAAGCTTTGAAAGACAAAAGGAGGAAGGAGGACAACCAGGAAATCTACGAAGTCTTTCGTAGATGTGAGGTAAACATCCCACTCTTGAATGCCATTGAACAAACTCCTAGATATGCTAAGGGCCAAAAATAAGTTGAAAATGGAAAAAGTGAGCATGTTTCCGCCTTGTGTCAAAACAGCTACCCTATAAATGTAGCGATCTCGACCTGTTCATAATCCCATGCATAATAGGAAATACACATTTTTAAAAAAGCTATGCTTAATTTAGGTGCATCAATAAATGTGATTCCTTACTCTTTATATGAAAACCTCAACTTGGGTACATTGCCCAAAACTGGGGTGGTAATCCAATTGGCTGAACGTTCTAGTGCATACTCAAAAGGTAGTGTCGAGGACGTGTTGGTTAAGAAGGATTCCTTAGTTTTCCCTGTGGATTTTTATGTCCTTGACATGGAACATGATAAACATGCTGCCCTAATTTTATTGGGAGGCCATTTTTGAAAAACTCTAGGACAATGATTGATGTGCATAAAGGTACCCTCACCATGGAATTTGATGGAATAATAGTAGAGTTTAACATAAATGACTCTACGAAGTATCCTAGTGAAGAACATGCTTGCCATGCCCTAGATGTTGTTGAAGAAGTTGTGTAAGATGTTTCTGAACTAAATGATGATGATTCTTTGTTAGTCGCTTTGCAATGTGATAGTAATGATGCCCACAATGTATACTCTATGAGCACTAACTTGAAGGAAAGCTTTGAGGATTTGAACCTGTTTGAAGAAATGAAACCGAGTCTCTCAAAACTTCCTCCTCTACTCTTACAGGAGCCCGAGGAACCAGAATTCATCCCGTCACTTCTGAAAGTGCCGGTGATTGAACTTAAACCTTTGCCAAGTGACCTCAAGTATGCTTTTCTTTGATAAGGGGAGACGCTTCCAGTTATCATTTCAAGCAAGCTCATTAAAGAGAAAGAAGAAAAGTTGATGGTGGTGTTATGGGAAAACAAGGAAGAAATTGGATGGACTATTTCCGACATAAAAGGCATAAGTCCGTCCACTTTTATGCATAGAATCTTGTTGGAAGAAGATGTGAGACCCAACAGGCAACCCCAACACCATTTAAACCCACCTATGATGGATGTGGTGAAGGCAGAAATCCTCAAGTTACTCCAAGTGGGCATGATCTATCCAATCTCGGATAGCAAGTGGGTAAGTCCAACTCAAGTGGTACCCAAGAAGAGTGGGGTGATGGTGGTAAAAAATGAGAAGGGTGAAATGGTGCCCACCCGAGTTCAAAATGGGTTATGCGTTTGCATTGACTAACGGAGGCTAAATGCGGAAACCCAGAAGGATCACTTCCCATTGCCATTCATTGATCAAATTCTTGAGAGGTTAGCAAGCCACCCCTTCTATTGTTTTTTGAATGGGTACTCGGGGTACTTTCAAGTGGCTATTGCCCCCGAAGACCAAGAAAAAACCACCTTGACGTGCCCCTTTGGTACGTTTACTTACCAGCGTATGCCTTTCGGGTTATGTAATGCCCCCGCAACTTTGCAAAGGTGTATGGTAAGCATTTTCTCGGAATTTGGTGAAAATTTTGTGGAGGTGTTCATGGATGATTTCACCATTCATGATAATTCTTTTGACAACTGTTTAGCAAATTTGGCACAAGTTCTTAAACGTTGCATAGACACTAATCTTGTGTTAAATTCTAAGAAGTGTCACTTTATAGTAGAGCAAGGAATTGTCTTAGGCCATGTTGTCTCCTCTAATGGTATTGAGGTTGACAAGGCAAAGATAGACACAATTCAAACTTTGCCTTATCCTACTAATGTGCGTAAAGTGCGCTCTTTTCTTGGCCATGCAGGATTCTATTGCAGGTTCATCAAGGACTTCTTAAAGATAGCATCTCCCTTATGCAAGTTGTTGCAAAAAGAGGCGGAATTTGTGATGGAAGAGGGTTGTAAAGGGGCCTTCGATACATTGAAAGAATGGTTAGTTTCGGCCCCTATTACAAAACCCCCGGATTGGTCATTGCCATTTGAGATTATGTGCGATGCGAGTGATTATGGCCTTGGAGCAGTGCTTGGTCAAAGGGTGGGGAGAGCACCTCATGCCATCTACTATGCATCCATATCTCTAAATGAAGCCCAAAGAAACTATTCCACCACCGAAAAGGAGTTGCTAGCAGTGGTATTTTCTTTGGAAAAATTTTGATCTTATTTGCTTGGTATGAAAGTTAATGTGTACACTGACCATGCAGCGCTTCATCATTTAATGATGAAGAAAAAGGCCAAGCCAAGATTGATTAGGTGGATCCTACCTTTGAGTGAATTTGAGTTGGAGGTACGAGACAAGAAGGGCGCGGAAAACCATGTGGCCGATCATTTGAGCCGATTGACTCCATGCAAAGACATTGAGGTAAGCCCCGCAGTGAAGGAGCAACTACGAGAGGAATTCCCTGATGAACAATTGTTCACCATTAGGGATCTCCAACTGTGGTATGCCAACATTGTAAATTTTCTTGTCACCGGTAAATTCCCTTCTCATTTTTCTAAGGCCCAAAAGGATAAATTAAAGAGTGATGCTAAGTATTTTGTGTGGGATGATCCCTTTTTTTGGAGACATTGTGTGGATCAAGTTGTTAGGGGATGTATCCCTGATAATGAAGTACACTTAATTCTTGAATTTTGTCATTCTCATATATGTGGCAGTCATTTTGGAGAAACGGGGACTGCTAGGAAAGTTTTAGAAAGTAGGTTTTATTGGCCTACATTGAATAAGAATGCATACACCTTTTGCAAATCTTGTGATGAATGCCAGAGAGTAGGAAATATCTCCACTAGGAATGAAATGCCCCGAAGGCCTATTCTGTATTGTGAAATCTTTGATTTTTGGGGTATTGACTTTATGGGACCTTTCCCTAGTTCTTATGAATTTACATATATTCTTCTTTCCGTTGATTATGTGTTGAAATGGGTTGAAGAAAAACCCATTAGGACTGACAATTCTAAAGTGTATGCAGAATTCCTGAAAGATAACATCTTTTCTAGGTTTGGGGTACCCCGGGCCTTGATTAGTGACCGTGGCACCCATTTATGCAATCGGACCATAGTGGCACTCTTGAATAAGTATGGCGTCACTCACAAGACATCCACCGCCTATCACCCACAAACCAACGGGCAAGCCAAAGTTTCCAATTGGGAAATCAAGTCCATCCTTCAAAAAATGGTTAACCCTAAATGGAAGGATTGGAGTTCTCGGTTGAATGATGCCTTGTGGGCGTATAGGATGGCTTACAAGACACCAATCGGTATGTCACCGTACCGGTTAGTGTTTGGTAAGCCCTGTCATCTACTGGCAAAAATTTAGCATAAGGCTTACTGGGCGGTCAAAGAATTCAATCTTGATATAGATGAGGCCGGATTGCATAGGAAGTTACAATTGGATGAACTGGATGAGATCTGGAGGGATTTCTATGAGAACGCCGAAATCTATAAAGAGAAGACAAAGGTGTGGCACAACAAGATGATCATTGGAAAGGATTTTGACGTTGGTCAAAAGGTCCTCCTATTCCAATCTCACCTTCACCCATTCCCAGGTAAGTTGAGGTCCCGATGGATTGGTCCTTTTGAGGTGGTTAAGGTATTCCCCACATGGCGTGGTTGAGATTCTAGATCAAGCTAAGTCCAATACATTCAAGGTTAATGGACAACGTTTGAAACCTTACCACAAGAATTTGTGCTGGAAAAAGGAGAGGACGTTGATCTCCTGGATCTGGTTTGTGAGTAAAACCCAAGAAAAGGGAGTAAGTCGTGTCGACGAAGTTAAATAAACTTTTTTTGATCATCTGGATCGCCATTCGTGACTTTTCGTTGATGTTGTTTGGTTTTGGATTTTGCCATTAAGTTTCATTGTTTTGCTTTATGCTTTTCACGGGTTGTTTTTTCCATGATTTTGTAGAAATTTTGAAGCCAAAACATTACACTTTCGAAGGGAGAAATGATTGGAGTCAAGAAGGAAAGACTTGGACAAGAGAAGGAATTAGAAAAATTTTCTAAGTACCAGGTAAGAAGTGGTCGCGAGTCGCGAGGGCCTCATCGTGGGTCACGATGGCCTCGCAAGGGCCTCATTGCGAGTCCCGACCAAATTAGAGATTTTAGCTAAAAATGAAGGTCTTGCCCTCCACTTTTTGCAAGTCACGATGGCCTTGCGAGGGCCTCATCGCGAGTCGTGACAGAGTGGTCACGAGTCGCAATGTAATTATAAATCTTATGTTAAAATGGAGGTCTCGGCCTCAACTTTTTGCGAGTCGCGATGACCTCTTAAGGGTCTCATTGCGAGTCGCGACGGAGTGGTTGTGAGTTACGATGTAATCAGAAATCTTGTGTTAATGCAGCTCCTAGTCTCCACTTTTCACGAGTCGTGATAGCCTCGCGAGGACCTCGTTGTGAGCCCTCAAGACATCGTCCCCATGAGACCAGTCAAACCCATAATCCCATCATCCCTTCAAGACATCATCCCCTCGAGACCTTATATCCTCGAAGCCCTAAGCCCTTGACTTGAGCCAAAATTGAAAGTCTATCATCCCCTCGAGACCTCGAGGCAGCAAGTTCTCGACTCGAGCAAAACCTAAAAGTCCATCATCCTCTCGAGGCCAGTTCTCGAGACCAACCCTCGAGACCACGAGGCAGCAAGCCCTCAACTCAAGAAAAACTAGAATGTCCATCACCCTCTCGAGTCCAGTCCTCAAGACCAGCCCTCGAGACATCATCCCTTTGAAACCTCAAGGCCGCAATCCCTCGACCCGAGCCGAACCAGAAAGTCCATCACCCTCTCGAGGACAGTCCTCAAGATATTACCCCCTCGAGACCTTGAGGACGCAAGCCCTAGACTCGTGCCAAACCATAAAGTACATCACCCTCCCGAGACCAGTCCACGAGACTAGCCCTTGAGATATCACCCCCTCGAGACCTCGAGTTCGCAAGCCCTAGACTCGAGCTGAGCTATAAAGTCTATCATTCCTTGAGATGTCACCCTCGTGAGACTAGTCCTCGAGACCTAGGGTCCTCGAGGTTGCAAGCCCTCAACTCGGGTAACGAGCCAAACCTCTCGAGCCCGCAGGGTCACAAGCCGAACCTCTCGAGACCTCGAAGCCGCGAGCCCTCGAGGTGTCATCTTTCATCCTCGAGCCTAGCTAGAGCCAAACCTCTTGAGACCTCGAATTCGTGAGGCCTCAAGGTGTCATCTTTCATCCTCGAGCCTAGCCAAACCCAAACCCCTTGAGACCACCCATCGCGACTCACAACGAACACATTGCGAGTCACGACGGTCGTACAGGTCTGCTTTAAATAACGAGCTAAACCCTTTTTTCCACAAACACATCCACAATTTTCCGCTGCTCTTCGTCTTCTCCCGCTGCTCTTCATCTACTCTTCACCTTCCTCCACCTTGCCTCCATCATGCGACTGCCGCTAACAACCACCCTCCGCCGCTCCTAACCACCACTCCGTACCCCATCCTTTCTTCCCAATCTCCACCCACAAATTGCCATAAAATCTTTGAAGAACACAAACCCTAGAATTTGGGGGTTTTGTGACTTTGGGCAGTTCAATTTTGAATTGATTGTGGGCTTCCTCCTTTCTTTGTCCTAAGCATCTAAGTGGTACATTTCTTCACTTTATTGAGCTTCAATTGTGATTATGAGTGTATACTCTATTTATTGGATATTGTGTAGATTATGTGTGATGCCTTCGAAAATTAAATTATTGGACATTGGTTGATTTTGGTGAATATATTGTGATTGCAATTTAATTTGATGGGTATTGTGTGCATATTTTATGGTTGCGGTGTGGATTGTATATTTTGTGGTTGCGGTTTGGATTGTATTGTGCTTGTTTGATTTTGGATTGTGTGCATTTGTGTTGTTTTGGCTGAGAATGGACTGTGACCTATGCTAGATATGAGGCATGTTGGCCCTTGATAAAACATAGTTATTACTTGTGAATGTGCTAATGGTGGCTAAACTAGTTGAGCACACCCGTGATTATGAAATATAGCATATTAATTTCAACTATGTGGGAACTTCATGGACTTGAGAATATGGGCTTGGTGGACATAACATGGATTTCATATGCAATTGTGATTAGGACTTGAACTAGTTGACTTGATTTTGGTTTGGCTTGTGATGATGAACTAGTTTAAGGTTGAGTATGGATTTGAAATATTGCATATACACATATTCCTGTGCATTTGATTTGTTTGTTGTGGTTGTTAGATACGAAGAGACCCAGGGTTTCCCCCCCCCCCCAAGACGGGCGCACCGCCGCTCCACCTCTGCCTCCTCCATCGATTCCAAAATCGAGCCATGTACCTCCCCCTCCGGATAGGTACATGGGTTTGACCCGGATCACCAGGTCTTATGCAGAAAGGTGGGAGGCCCTGGAGAGGCATCAACTCAAGGAGACAAGCTTTGTCGACGTGCCCGCATTAGATGCTCTTGGGCTCACTCAGCCTGTCAGTTGCCTCCTCACAAAAGGGGGAATGGAAAGGTTCATGAGTAAGAGTGCACCCTTGTACCAGAGGTACACGCTAAAGTTCACGTCCACGGTCTGTATAAGAAGCATGAGAGGTGATTAACCATGCGAGAGGTACATTGCTTTTCACTTAGATGGTATATCTAGGCAAATTACCGTCTAGCAGATTGAGGAGGCCTTTGGATTTGACACTGCAAAGATACGGGTCAGGCTGGACCCACAGGCCCAGGAGCGATCGATTGAGGATGACATGCACTTTTGGAATGTCATCAACATGAGGATGAAGAACTCACATGATAAGAGTAGCACCATTATCCACCATGCACTCTGTTATGTGCACCTGCTATTGGTTGGCACAGTACTTTGCTCCGCGGAGCCGACGAATATGCCAGACAATGACATTCACTTTCTGTGGCACTTAACAAATGAGGGACCGGGATACAGGCTGTGGCCAGAGTTTTGAATGAAGAGAATCATGGAGGTGGCAGGAAAGCCCAAGGGGAAGATCATGGTCGGAGGTATGATAGGCCTTTTAGCAGAGTACTTGGGATTGGTACCTCCAGCTGACTTTCCGCGCTTAGGGAGGCGTACGTCTTATCTTATCACTACTGAGAGGTTAGTTAGATTTGAGATGCTCAGTGCCACACGGACCACGGGGCTATTCCATTGGTTGTATGGTGTGAGGAAGGTCACATTCATGGAACTTCCTCAGCCCAACAAAACGAAGCTGGAATTTGACACACCTCTAGGAGACTTGACAATTTCACCTGACTTCTCATGTAGAGATGATTTCCAGTGTGAGCTCCGCAACCTTGGCTCAACTCCTGTCCAGCGTGATGATAGCAGTTTATCTCCCTCTGAGTGATAGCAGTAGCAACACTCCCAACAACACTCCACACAGCCTCCACTAGAGACAGAGCCAATGGAGGAGGACGATGTGCCTCCTCACTATTCCCAGCCTCCATCGGACTTCTACGAGTAGATGATGCGGACTATGCAGGATGGATTCCACCGCCAGGACAACTGATATTGAAGCATAATGTATTTGTCTCCCAGACCTTAATCGACATGGATGAGGAGATTGACCACATGTCAGCTCGCATCTATGAGATGCAGTCCCAGGCAGGCGGTGTATCAGGCCCTGATCCGGGAGCAGAGAGGTGGAGAGCTAGGAGGCAGAGGTGCACATAGTGGCTGGCACAGTATCAGCAGCGCTATTTTGGCGGTGGCCCTTCTTCATCACATTAGTGATTTTCTGAGCACGATATCTTTACCCTTTCCAAACTTTACTTTGTACGTTTTTGCCCTATTGTCTACATCGAGGGCAATGTAGTGTTCTAAGTATGGGGAGGGGTATCTACTTTGAGGTGATTGGGATTGAAGACACTTTTGCATAACTCTTTTGATTGGTTTTGGATATTTTTCCCTTTTGTGTTGGGATGTTTTTATTTTGATGTACTTGGATAATGTTGGCTTTGATACTTTTCATAGCCTTAACATTTGGAAAGCACTTTGCTACTTTTTAGATTGGAGACATGTGAAAAATGCTGAAAATATTGAAAAAATATATATATAATAAAAAAAGAAAAATAAATAAATAAAAAGAATCCTGCTAAGTTGAAAACCCGAGAGGGCAACTTAGGCAACATTGGGGGCCCGGATGACCTAGGAAAAAATGAGAGGCTAAATGTGTGGAAAAAGATAAGATGTGAGCCAAGGAAACATGATGTGTGGCTAAGATGAAAACCCAAAAGGGCTCCTAGGAAAAATGAGAGAAAATGAGAGAAATTGAAAAACTTTATGTGTTCACTCATTTGCCGGCGTTGGAGTTATAAGGTTGCGGTGACCATACGGATGGATCGGGTAGCTTGACATCTTGAGGACCTTTTGGGAGTGGAAAATTTGGCGGGAGAAGACAAAGTAAGTTATGAAATTCTTGATCGTTAATATGCTTCATTTTTAGGTTGATATATTGATATAAAGTGGAGCATGTGTTTTGAACCTTATACATGTCTTTAGCTTCACCTTGTATCATTGGATTTGGGATTATCAATTTGGGATTTGGAGATGTTTTAGGGATATCAATGAATTGGTGGGTTGATATGGTTTGGGTAGATTTAGGAATAGGGGTTGTGGGAAACTTCTCATTTGCTCTTAACATTGGTATGTGTGATATTGAGAGTTTTGTGAGGTATTGATTTGGGGGAATAGTAGTTAGGATATGGATACATCATTTCCTTCGTATGTTTGGATCTTTTATTACTCGAGGGCGAGTAAGGTTTAAGTGTGGGGAGGTTTGATATGTCCATTTTACGTGCATAATTTAGTACTATTTTGGCTCACTTTTGTGCTCTGTTATTATCAAGAGCTTATGTTTTACCTTGAAATTCTTTTAGGAGGGGTAAGAGCAACTTTACGCTCTTTTACCTCTTCTAAGTGGATTTTGCATGACAAGGGAAGAACACAGAGGCATGAAGAACGGAGGCCATTAAAGATTACATTGTAAAAGACTTTTGAAAACTTGCTTTGATACATGAAGACTAGAGGCCATTGAAGACCATTTTTGGAGACATTGAAGACTTGAAAAATGAGAGGAATTCCTATGAAAATAAATGTGTACCACAAGAAGAACAAAAGAAAACAGGATAAAATTTTGGCACCCATTGCGAGTCGTGATGGCCTCGTCGCAAGAACGTCGCGAGTCGCGACCAACGGGTGTCCAGTATTTCACCTTATCCTTTTTGTACTATGAATAGCACTCTCTTTCCTCTCATTCACATCTTCTTCATCTGCATTTTTGGTACTGTTTAGAACCCTATTATCTTCCATTTTCATCCTTGAATTCTCTTGTTTTTATGTTTCGTTGTTTAGCATTAATTAGGATGAACTCTTGTAGCTAAATCTAGTTCTTGGGAGCAATTGACTAAGGCTTACAAGCCCATGTCTTAAGAACAATTTGTAGTCTATTTAATACTCTTACTATTATGCATTTATGGAGCATTGAATGTGTTTGTTAATAGCATTAATGTTATTGAAAGCTTAAGTATATGAAGTACTTGTATGGTATACTTGTAAGGGTTTGGGGAAATGGGTTGATTTCCCCTTTTCTTGATAGGAATCCAAAAGTATGATTTAGAGCTTTTGATTGTGTTGATGGATTGATAATTGCTAGATGAATGTGATAATGTTGAACTCTTTGTCATGTTTGTTGCTAGTAGCAAATGAGAGAAGTCTATGAATGTCGATCGTTCTTGACTAATCTTGTGTAAATGCATGAATTGGTTAAATGCTTAGACACGGTGTAGTGTTTATAAGTGTTGCCTAGATTATTGATTCCTCGTTTTAAATGCCATTAATGGGATACTTTTAGTGTTGTTTCGACTACAGGAGTCATTGGTGAGGTTTGACAAGAGATGTCGAATTCACTCTTGCAAACTACTATCTAAGAAGGATAGAAGTTTAGTCTTCACAATAAGTAGTGAAACTAGTAAATAGGTTGCATGTTCAATGATGGATAAGAGGTTTGGAAGTGGAAGTCAATTGCGCCCAAGGTTCCGTTAATTATTGTTATCATCTTATCTTTAGTTGTATTGCATGATTAGCATAGTTCTCTTGCTTTGCTAGTTGTACTTTAATTTGATAACTTAGGATCAAACCAACCCCCCCCCCTTGTTTACATACCTTTACATATATATATCTATGTATGTATATGCTTAGTATGTTTTCTCCTATATATGTGTAAACAATTGAAAAGATCCCTCTTCTCGTGGACGACCTCGACTTGCCATTATCTACTTAATTGTAGATAGGAAGTGTTAGGGCTTAAAAGTATTAATTTTGAGAGGTACGGCGACGACCTCCCAACAAGCAACCAAAAAATGTAGTTAAACTTGAAAGATCATTACTTTCAGCACTTGGAATGAAAAAAGAATAAATTTCTGGGGAAAAATAAGTGGACCATCTCTCGTGTTTCAGATCAGTGAGAAAATCAAATACTTCTACAAGCAAAAAATATATGTAATCCAACCAAAATAAACCAAATACTTCTACTATCAACCAATTGTTTGGGAAAAAGAAAGAATTTCTGGTGAAATATAGGTGCAGCATCTGTTGTGTTTCAGATTTGTGAGAAAGTGCTAATCATATTAGTGGTATCATCAACAATAGACAATAAAGAAGAATTAAAAACAAATAAGAGTTCAATAGTCTGAAAATAAGAAGGGCGAAGGGTTAAATGCGTACCTAAGATCCAGCTCTGCATTATAAAAAGCAATTTCAATTATCAGCTCTGTGTCATCATCTACCATAGTTGTGAAACCATAAGCGCACTTCTCTAACCAGACTTTATACTTCCCACAGTAGATTTGATCATCTGAATAAGTTGATTCCCAATAAAATTAAATACATGCGTAAACAAACATCAGTGTCCACCAAAGCCTCATCATTGTGTTAATTCTTGAGAAATACAAATGGCTTTAAGAGACCATTCACTTCAAATACTTAACTCCAAGTTGACGTAAAATATTGATAGCAAAGAGATCATTCACCTCAAAGAATAGTCCATCTTAAAACCAGTAGGCAATTAGAGGAATCCTCCAAGATCTTATTAAGCCATAAATGGGGTCTCTCATTATTGCCATAGCTTTTGCATACCAGGCTACTCACCGCGTTCCTTGCTATTGAACAGGTAGGTCCTTGGAAGAAGCACAAAACAATATTAGGTTAAAACAAAAGTCAAATGTTGTTCACCTTCAAAAGTACGAAAAGGTTTATCCATTTTTCAACTTTAACTTCAACTTTCGAGTTTCAAAATGATGTCTGTCTATATGTAATTTTTCTCAAGCCAGTTAAGAACTTAAATCAGGAGGATCATGTTAAGTTGACATTCCACGTAAAACATATTCGTCAAAACGTCTTGATATAAGTTTCAAAACTATGTCTACCGATAGGTAGATTGTGTTTTAAACCAATTAAAGGACGGGGTTTGGTTAAGTTTTGACAATCTGTGTATAAAACATTGGTAAATCTTCAAACATAATAAGTGCATGAATCCAGTATAAAGAATTGATCAAGGAAAAATAGAAAGTCATAGAAAGGCAAACCTATAATAGCCACCCGACAACTTCAACCATCAACACACGAGTTCAATCTGATGTGAAGTATAGAAGACCCATCTCTTTCATTTTTTATCTCATCTTTAACAATTAAATCATATAACAGAGGGTACTTTGTTGGGTGACTCATTGCGATCATCCTATAGAATGTTACCCAAGGTTGAGTGACTATGGGAGAAGAATGTCTCAAAGAGCGATATTTTGAAGGATGTGTCATTGCAACCACCCTACGGAGTCTTGCTCTTGGATGAGCAAAATTGAGAGAGAAGTAGGAGTTGTTGGTTCCCAATGCCAATAGGATGAAGATTGTTACCCATACCCCGACTCTCCAAATTCGAGGTTTAGTGGTAACTCGAATTTGTGGTATGGAGATGCATCAGTAAACCAACACTTTGGGTTAGATATTTGGATTTCACCAACTTACCCAATGCCCCAAAGCCAAACCCTAGGATTAGTTCCCAAATCGAATTGTGTAGAAATTTTTCAAGCTATAGCTAATGTGACCAAGATTAGCGATTTTCTACAATCATAAGTGCTTAACGAGATTAGCGATTTGGAAACTCAACTTTTCTCAAGCATTGAGAAAGTTGAGGGGCCAGTGCTTAATTTGATGAATAGGGTTGGCCAACTCAAAACTCAACATTTCAAAAATGAACCATCCCTAATTGAATGTGAAGTTTTGATAGATGAATCTAAAAGGGACGAGGAATGGTTTGTTGAAAATGAAGAAGTCGAGGAAGCGGTCATTATACTTAATTTTCCGTATTATTTCTTTGCACCCCTACCTCCACCTATAGAACCTACTCCCGCATTTTAAGAAGCCTTAGAAGAAACCATAGGGAAGCCAATTGAATATGCTAAGCTTCCAAACCAATTATTCCCTCTAAGGTTGACTCATCCTCTACTATATCTTCCTCTGTGAGGATTCTTACCCCCTGCTCTTTGTTTTTGGTTGTCTAAGGTGATGGGGTACAAACCACCCTTTGGACAACATTAGGGTCGTGCTGACGACAATAAAAATATGGAGCTTCTCGGGAGGCAACCCAATTTTTGAAAATTCGATTGGTTTGGTATTTTTGGTGTGTTTGCCTATTTGTAGCTTTCTTTTTGTTTTTGGGAAAATATTACACTTGTTGTGCATGTTTGTTTTGTAGGAAGCTTATGGTTCTTGGAGGAAGGTGAGAAAACAGGGAGTCCAACTCATGGACCATGTAGACGTACATGGTTTGTGACGCTCAAAATGGTGGAGAAGAATGAGAACCAAACCCCAAATTCATGGGGCGTACAGACGTGCATGACCCATCCAGCTCACATACTTTTCTACACCACCCAATCACCATTTCTTCCCTACCACCACCAAAATACCACCCAAAACCCACCTACCCTCACAACCCTTGAGACACACACATCGAGACCTATGAGCTAACTCTCCATTGTGATTCAATTCCTTATTCGATTTGTGGTGCATGATTGTGGTTAGATTAATCTTTCATGATTAGAGGTTATGGGTAATATATTGAGGGTGATGGTAGTTTGTTCTTTACATCCCTTGATTGTGCCATCAAGGGTAGATTTTAGTGTTCTTTTTCATTACAAGTGCTTTCCTATGTCTTTCCCTTAACATGTGTTCTTTCAATTTGTATATGCATTGAGGACAACATAAGCTTTAAGTGTGGGGAAGGGGATTAGATAGCACTTATAATTTTTGGTTGTTTTTATGTATCTAATAGCTCTTCTAAGAGCATTTTGAAAAAAAATTAAAAATTTTAAAACCTAAAAAAGTCTAAAACCCAAAAGGGCGACTTGTGTAACATTAGGAAAAGCATGAATAGGTCAAAAGACCTAGGTAAAAGTGAGAGGCTTTGCCCGGATAGACTTACGAGTCTAAGCAAAAGTGAGAGGTCGTGTGGAAAAAAGGTGAGAGGTGAGCACGTTTTGTGGGATAAAGCTAGGATGAAAACCCAAAAAGGGCTCCTAGGCAAAATGAGAGAAATTGTAAGAAAAAAGAAAAAAACAAGAAACTAGGTTGACGATACATTGGATTCCTTGGTTGCAACAAGGTCGAGAATCTTGAGTTATCCCTATGTTGCAACCAAGTCGATGGCTTTTGGATTTCCTTGGTAGATTGTTTTGCTTGAGGATTAATCTTTGATTGATTTTGGGACTATTTTGGAGAAAGTAAGCTTGGATTTATTCCGATCTTTTGTCACTTTTCTTTTTCCATACACATTTACTTTTTTTGGGTGGTTTGGTTGCTTTAGGAACTTTGGGTAGTGTGAGAGTTGTGAGGTTTTTAACCTTCTTGGGGGAACTAGGGTAGCTTGGGAATAAGTTGAATGCATTGGCTATTTTTGCATGCTTCATTCTGCTTGAACCTTTTTCTTTGATTTTATTTACTCGAGGATGAGTAAAGGTTTAAGTGTGAGGAGTCAGATCTGCACCATTACACATGCTTTAATCAATGAATTTTACATAGTTTTTAGTTACTTTTAGTTGGTGGATTGCTAGTATTAGCTGAGTTTACATGAAAAGGAGTTTAGACGGCCATGTTAGGTTTTCTTTTCAAAATCCTGCATTTTAGTAGACTTAATTGGTACTAATGGACATCGTGTATCAAATAGCTCCTTCATATTTCTTGTGATCATCTTTAGTAGGTCGCCCGGGGGTACTTTTTGGTTATATTCTATATAAAGGCCATTCACAAGGATGGTAAAAGAGGTGAAGGGCATTCATATTATAATGGTAGAAGGTGAAAGGCATTCATATTATAATGGTAGAAGATGAAGGCCACGAACATCAATCCGTGGTAGAAGGAGATTGAAGCCAAAGATAGGCAGTTTAGGAGTTCAAGAAGGCTAAAGGAGAGAATGGTGAATCATGGTCCAAGGAGTGTTGCCTTAGTCTGAGAACGATCTAGTAAGAATTAGCCTTCAAAGCTTTATCCATTGGATTTATCTTCTCAAGTACTACAAAATTAACTACTAGAACTCCTGACTCGAGCTAACGGCTCACCCGTAGCAAGTAAGCAAAGTTCAGCCGATGAAGCACCAGCAACACTTCACGGACCGCACATGGTATAGCACCAGTGGCCCATGACAAAGAACACATGCCACACTACACAAGAGTTCCAAGGGTTCCGTGTAGACATTCATGAGACCTTCATGAGGCAAAGGCACCGGGCCGTGAAAAAGACCCCGGACCGTAGAGCTTGGAGATGAAGAATTGAATATTTGGCTAAGTATGGAGCCGATCTGTGAAAACCTTCACGGGCCAAGACAAAATTTCTGAGCAAATACCAGAGGCTACTCGCGGTCCGTGAAAACCTTTACGGACCGTGGGAAAACCCTAAGAAAAAACTGTGTAATGTTCGCGGTCCGTGATAATTTTCAAGAACCGTGGCATGAGACAAGTTTCACGGACCATGCAAGATCCCATGGACCATAGCTATAAATGTTCACGGACCACACCAGATCCTATGCCCCGTGCTTGAATGCTTCATAGACCGTGACTTCCGTGCCGGTCCGTGAAGCTTTGGCTGCTGACCTAGTGTTTGTTATTTTTGGCCTATTTTGGGCCTATTTTAAGGCCTAATCTCCTGCTACTATATATTAAAGCCTTAGTCTTCTACTAAATTATTAACCGAAGCATATTATGGAGTAGATTCTCTCTCTAGTTTAGAGAGAAGGAAGAGGAGAGTTCATCTTTTCCTTCCTTCTTCTTTTCCTTTCTTTCTTCCTTTAATCTTATTTTCTAGATCTATGGCATTTAACCTAATATTTCCCATTGATCAAACCTTTGTAGAGTATTTTTTTGGCTTGGGACTCATTTTGGCACTTGGTATGCTCTAAAGGATTTATGAGATTCATTGGATTCATCCTATCTTTGTGTTTATGGTATTGATAGTGGGCGGTCGTCGCACCCCTATGAAAAGATAATTTATAAGCCCTTTTTGCTTACTTTCTACAACTAGGTAGATAGCGGCAAATCGGGGTCGTCCAAGGAGAAGAGGGATCTTCCTAAGTGCTTAAGCACAAATGGTTGATATTATGCTAGGGGTAGATATATATACACACACGTAAAAGCAAGTAAAATGGGGGGGGTTGGTTGGTTGTTCCTAAGTTACGAAAGTAAAAAGACAAGATAACTAGCAAGGTCAAGTGACTATGCTAATCATCAAACAAAACTAAGAAAAGGGGTTTTAAAACTACAAAGATAAAGTCTTGGGGGCAATGGATATCCACTTCCAAACCTAATATAGATCATTGAACCATTCACTCATCCTATCGCATTCGTTACTTGGCTTAACATTAACATACCTCTCTAGCGAGAATCACAACACATTATGCACAAAAAGTTCTAAGTTCACATTCATAGATTTTCATGCAAAGGAGCTACGGAATTCGTCACGTTCCTAACACCTAACCAATTCAATCATACAAACACTCCCTATTCTCAAACAAGTCATGGCATAAATGAAGGGAAACACACCATCAAGAATACACAAATGCTAAATAACAAATGCTTCAAGGATGAATAAAACCATCTATTCACTACTTCAACTACTTGTTGTGAAGACTAAACTTCTATCCTTCTTAGGTAGTAGTTTGCAAGAGTGAATTCGACATCTCTTGTCAAACCTCACCAATGACTCCCGTTGTCGAGACCACGACTCAAGGTATCCCATTGATGGCATTTAGCACGAAGGATCAACAAGCTCGGCAACACTTATGACCACTACACCGTGACTAAGCATTTAACCGATTCATGCATTTACATGGGATTAGTCAAGAGCGACCACTCATAGACCTCTCTCGTTTACTACCCAACACAAACATGATGAAGAGTTCGACATCATCACATTCATCTAGCAATTATCAACACACCAACACAATCAAAAGCTCTAAATCATACTCATACATTCCTAACAAGAACAGGGGGGAAACTAACCCAAATCCCCCAAACCCTAGCAAGCAATTAATGCAAGTATTTCATATGCTCAAGCTTTCAACAACATTAATGAATCAACAAACACATTAAAAGCACAATAACTGCACAATAGCAAAAACACCAAATAGATAGATATAAATGGTCCTTACTACATAGAAATGGAAGCTTCAATCCCTTGCTCCCAAGATAGAACTAAGCTATAGAACTACAAGACATAATTAAACTACAAAAACTAAGAAAAGAAAGAGAAGAAAACCAAGGGTTTTCAAGCCCTAAAACAAGAGAAAAATGGGTTGGGCAAAAGCTGAAGAAGAGGAGGAAAGAGAGTGGTATTTATAGTGCAAAGAAGATAAAGTGGATTTCTGGCCGCCCGAGTTTGGTCGCGACTCGCGACGAGTTTGGTCGCGACTCGCGACGAGTTTGGTCGCGACGAGTTTGGTCGCGACTCGCGACGGTGTCGTGATGGGTTTCGTCGCGACTCGCGACGGGTGCCAGAATTTTGCATGTTGTCTTCTTCTTCTTCATAGTTATCCCTCTCAATCTTCAAGTCTTCAACGGCTCCAAAAATGGTCTTCAACGGCCTCCGGTCTTCATGTCTTTGAATTGAGTATTCAAAAGTCTTCGAAAGTGTAGTCTTCAATGTCCTCCGGTCTTCGTTGCTTCCGTGTTCTTCCCTCGTCACACAAAGTCTACTTAGAAGAGGTAAAAAAGCATAAAGTTGCTCTTACCTCTCCTAAGAGAATTTCAAGGCAAAACACAAGCTCTCGATAATAAAAGAGCACAAAAGTGATCCTAAATACTACTAAATAATGCATATAAAATGGACACATCAAACCTCCCAGCACTTAAACCTTACTCGCCCACGAGTAAGAAAGATCCAAGCACATGAAGGAAGTGATATATCCATATCCTAACTACTAATCCCCCAATCAAAGCCTCACATAAACTCTCAATATCATAAATCCCAAAATAAAAGCTCACATGAGAATTTTTCACACACACATCCCTGATCCTAAATCTAACCAAACCTACCACTTATCAATTCACTACCCATAAAAATATTTCAAGGCCCAAATTGATATTCCCAAAGTCCAATGACACAAGATGAAGTTAAAACCATTTAATAGGTTTAAGCACATACTTCACCTAATGCCAATATATCCACCAAAATCCAATGACGTAAAATGAAGCTAAAGCCATATAAAAGGTTCAAACACATGCTTCACCTAATGCCAATATATCAACAAAAAACGAAGTAGAAAGAGATCAAGAATTTCATAACCATACTTCATTTCTTAACCCACTAAGCTACCCAATCCCAAGAGGTCTCTAGATGTTGAGCTACCCGATCCATTCTTGTGACAACCGCAACCTTATGGCTCTAACGCCGGCAAATGAGTGAAATTATAGCATTTTTCTTTTTCTCTCTTTTTCTCTCATTTTGCCTAGCAGCTCTTTCGAGTTTTCATCCTAGCCACACATCATGTTTCTTTAGCTCACATCTCACCTTTTTCCGCACATTTTAGCCTCTCATTTTTGCCTAGGCCGCCCTTTCGGGTTTTCAACCTATCCGGGCCCCCAATGTTGCCTAAGTTGCCCTCTCAAGTTTTCAACTTAGCGGGTTTTCTCTTTTTCTCTTTTTTTTTCTTTTTCTATTTTTTTATTTTTCTCATGTTTTTCCAATGAAAAGTAGCAAAAAGCATTCCAAAACAATCTAGCATGCATGTGATTCCTCTAACCCCTCCCCACACTTAAAACATTACATTGCCCTCAATGTAAACATGTAAGGCAAGAACAATAAAAATCAAGGCAAGGGGATAGAGTGACACCCGTTTCTCCGCATAGTCGCCGGTGATATGGCGCAATCCAATGTAATTGTATGGTCCCAAAATCGGTTTCGGAACCGGAAGGGGGAGCAAAGATGCCGTAGAAGAACTCACCCCTCGAGAAAAGCATTGTCTCCATGGTGCCGTTTGATCAAGACTAACACCACAAAGAACAACATTAAACTCACAAGTACATAAGGATTTGGAATACTAGGTTAAGCATAGAGAATTAATAACCATAGTATTCTCAAAGAACAACCAATCCACCCACAACCACCACTATAAGATTATGCATTAAAAATATCCAACATATATTGACATATATACAAGCATCATTATAGGATATGCACTCACGGTCACAATGATGTAGTCGGCATACTACAATCAACAAAGGTGCTATAAAGATGCAAGAATGTTCATATGTCAATATATGTAGGATGGTGGAGGAATGAGTGGGTATGTGGTGATTCTTGGGAGTGTTGGGTGGAGAAGAAGGAAGAATCATGCAATGTTTAAGATCAAATGAAAACTTGGATTTTTCATCGCGACTCGCGATTGAACTGGTCGCGACACGCGATGAGTTCGTCGCGGCTCGTGACAGGTTCGTTGCGACTCGCGAAAAGTCGAGGCCGGGAGCTGATCTTTAGCAAAACTTTTCTGATCTCTTCATGACTCGCGACCTCGATGTCGCGACTCGCGATGGCCCATCACGAGGCTGTCGCGACTCGTGGAAAGTTGGTTCCGAAAGCCTAAAAATTTCTGATCTCGTCGCGACTCGCGACGAGTTCATCGCGACACACGACGAGACCTCGCGATGTCATCGCGACTCGCGGAAAGTTGGTTCTGGGAGTGGATTTTTCTCCCCTGTTCGTTGCGACTCGCGACGAGCTCATCGCGACTCACGACGGCAGGGTATCCCAGGCTTAAAATATTTTTCTTTTGCTTACCAACTGTCCAAGCTTTCTTCCCTTGTTCGTTAATCTAGTTCCTTCATCTCCTCCATTGCAATGCACTTCACTTTGCTACAAAATCACAGAAAAACATGCCATAAAAAGAACAAAACAAAACAACAACAAAAACAAACTAAGAAATAAAAACTAAAAGAAATGCCGAATTTATTTTACGTCATCGGCACGATGAAGCTCTGTATATTTAAGGTCGTCGGCACGACCCTAATGTTATCCGTATGGTGAAGGCTCGAAGCTCTTCACCATGAGCATCCAAAATAAGAGAGGTGGGGTACAAAACTTTCAAGAGGAAAGTCTTGTGGAGGTGGAGATGGTTCAAAGGGAATTGAGTGGTTAGGGAGCTTGGGATAATCTTTCGGCTCCTCTCTTGTTTCCCTCAAAACTTCCAAAAATATTAGAGTTGGTTCATTAGGTGGAAGAAGGGATGACGATGCTAATGGATGTAGTACTATCACCTTTTCCTCCATTTTTCTATCCTCAACAACCAACTCCTCATCCCTTTCAAACTCAAAATCATTCTTATTGGTGACCTCATTCACCGATTCATCGAATTCAAGTTGAGATGCTGTATTTTCAGAATCACGAGCTTCCATGCGGGCCAATACCTCTAATATGTTCCTCACATGCCCCTCAATGGCCTCAACACTAAAGGAGAGCTGGGTATCCGGATCCTCACTAGTAAAGGAGTTCAAGTTTGTTATGGTATTTAAGACATCCTCACGTGTCAAACTTGAACTTCCTTGTTGGGCTTGGTTTTGGGGTATGGTATAGGGTGGTGATGGCCAACTAGGTTGCTCGTATGGTTGGTTTTCTGGCTCATTCTCATACCACCTATCCAGATTACCACTCCATTCCGGATTGTAAGAGTTGTGGTATGGATAGCATTCATGAGCTTCTTGCCCTTGAAAACCAACATCTCCTACCTCTTGGTAGCACTCTTCATAGTACCCATGGTTTTGAAAACCAAGGGTTCTTTCTCGGTCATAGTGCTCTTCCCACAACAAAGGGCAAGATTCGGTAGGATGATCGGAATGACACATCCTACAAAACCTTGCTTGTTGAGCCTCTCTTCTCATCATGAGTTCCCTCAAGGTGAGACGCTCCATTAAAAAAAATTTCAAAAGTTCGGAATCATAGTGCAAGGATTCTCGATAAAATAAATTACCAAGAACTCAAGCAATACCTACTCCGAACAAAAACAACCACCAAGTAGTGGAAAATAAAAACAACTAGCTAATACACAACCAAATACACCTAAATACTTAAGAATAAACGCCTCTTCCCCGGCAGCGGCGCCATTTTGATAGCGGGCGCTCGTCGCACCCCTATGCAAAGATAATTTATAAGCCCTTTTTGCTTACTTTCTACAACTAGGTAGATAGCGGCAAATCGGGGTCGTCCAAGGAGAAGAGGGATCTTCCTAAGTGCTTAAGCACAAATGGTTGATATTATGCTAGGAGTAGATATATATACACACACATAAAAGCAAGTAAAATGGGGGGGTTGGTTGGTTGGTTGTTCCCAAGTTACGAAAGTAAAAAGACAAGATAACTAGCAAGGTCAAGTGACTATGCTAATCATCAAACAAAACTAAGAAAAGGGGTTTTAAAACTACAAAGATAAAGCCTTGGGGGCAATGGATATCCACTTCCAAACCTAATATAGATCATTGAACCATTCACTCATCCTATCGCATTCGTTACTTGTCTTAACATTAACATACCTCTCTAGCGAGAATCACAACACATTATGCACAAGAAGTTCTAAGTTCACATTCATAGATTTTCATGCAAAGAAGCTACGGAATTCGTCACGTTCCTAACACCTAACCAATTCAATCATACAAACACTCCCTATTCTCAAACAACTTATGGCATAAATGAAGGGAAACACACCATCAAGAATACACAAATGCTAAATAACAAATGCTTCAAGGATGCATAAAATCATCTATTCACTACTTCAACTGCTTGTTGTGAAGACTAAACTTCTATCCTTCTTAGGTAGTAGTTTGCAAGAGTGAATTCGACATCTCTTGTCAAACCTCACCAATGACTCCCATTGTCGAGACCATGACTCAAGGTATCCCATTGATGGCATTTAGCATGAAGGATCAACAGCTCGGCAACACTTATGACCACTACACCGTGACTAAGCATTTAACCGATTCATGCATTTACACGGGATTAGTCAAGAGCGACCACTCATAGACCTCTCTCCTTTGCTACCCAACACAAACATGACGAAGAGTTCGACCTCATCACATTCATCTAGCAATTATCAACACACCAACACAATCAAAAGCTCTAAATCATACTCATACATTCCTAACAAGAACAGGGGGGAAATTAACCCAAATCCCTCAAACCCTAGCAAGCAATTAATACAAGTATTTCATATGCTCAAACTTTCAATAACATTAATGAATCAACAAACACATTAAAAGCACAATAAATGCACAATAGCAAAAACACCAAATAGATAGATATAAATGGTCCTTACTACATAGAAATGGAAGCTTCAATCCCTTGCTCCCAAGATAGAACTAAGCTATAGAACTACAAGACATAATTAAACTACAAAAACTAAGAAAAGAAAGAGAAGAAAACCAAGGGTTTTCAATTCCTAAAACCAGAGAAAAATGGGCTGGGCAAAAGCTGAAGAAGAGGAGGAAAGAGAGTGGTATTTATAGTGCAAAGAAGATAAAGTGGATTTCTGGCCGCGTTGGTCGCGACTCGCGACGGTGTCGCGACTCGCGACGGGTTCCGTGTCTTCAACGGCTCCAAAAATGGTTTTCAACGGCCTCCGGTCTTCATGTCTTCGTAGTGAGTATTCAAAAGTCTTTGAAAGTGTAGTCTTCAATGTCCTCCGGTCTCCGTTGCTTCCGTGTTCTTCCCTCGTCACACAAAGTCCACTTAGAAGAGGTAAAAGAGCATAAAGTTGCTCTTACCTCTCCTAAGAGAATTTCAAGGTAAAACACAAGCTCTCGATAATAAAAGAGCACAAAAGTGATCCTAAATACTGCTAAATAATGCATATAAAATGGACACATCAGGTATTATTGTGATTATTATTGAATGTTATAAATGTATGAGTAGTACACCATATATAAGCACACACTTTGGGATATACTCATGTATGGTGTAATTATTGATGCCCCATTGGGAAGAGAAACATGGATGTTAGAATGGGTAGGGGAGAATGTGTCTGTGTGGGTGTGTGCACGGGGGATTCGAGAAAGCTCTGACCTATTTTCCATCTTAGATAACTTCGTAACTATTTTCCGAGTGATTTTGGGTAGAGATAGCTAATAGTAGCAGGCTAGGTGTTGTGTTGAAACACTAGTATCACAGATAAGGTGCCTACGAACCTTGGGCCTAGCATAGGACCCATGAGGAGTAGTTACATTCATGGTGAAAGCCTGGGACACAATAGCACGAGGTAGAAAAAGACCTACAATGATGGCCAGACCTCGTTGTACTCTTATAATTACGATGGCTGTGCTGATGGAGGGTTGCGAGCGCACCCACCATGGTAGGGTTGGGGAAGTGTATGCCATCGGCCACACCACATGTTGTGAACACATTGATAGGTCTTTTGTATGTCTACATATGAATGAATCGAGGATTGAAGCATTAGAAATACCATGTTTCCAAATGATTCTCAAGTGCTTAGTATAAATAGTTTACTTCTTTGTCAATTGCATTCTTGTAGTTGTTAGTTGAAAACACTAACCCCCCCCCCCAAGTTAAATGTCTACACTACTATTTGGTCATTTCACTCGTGTGGATTGACGACCCACACGAGGTTGTGGACAAACCAAGGGGTTTCCACTTACTACCCCTTGGTAGCTTAGCAGTAAGAATGCGTGCAAAATATAAATCTCTATCTTTGACCTCTAAGCCCCTTGGCTCGTGTTTTAATGACAACCAGGTTGGGGCAGGTCAAATTTTGGTATCGTTGTCGAGGATGCTCTTCAGTTTGAGTATTAGATAAGCATAACGTGTTACTAAGTAATTAGTATTGCTTTTATCTTTTTTCTTGATTTTGTTTTCTAGAGTAGGTATTGCTTGAGTTCTTGGTGAAAACAGATGACCCTTGCACCATTATTCCAATTTTTGTGTGCTTGTTTTGTTGGGGTTTAATTGAAAAAAAGGTGGGAAAGCATTTAATATAGGGTACCTTGTAGGTTGTGTCGTTGCAATCATCCTGTAGAGTGTTGCCCAAGGTTAAGTGACTATGGGAGAAGAATGACTCAAAGAGAGAGATTTGTAGGATATGTCATTGCGATAACCCTACGGAGTCTTGCTCTTGGATGAGCAAAATTGAGAGAGGGGTAGGAGTTATTGGTTCCCTAAGCTAATAGGACCAAGATTGTTACCCATACCACGACTCTCCAAATTCGAGGTTTAGTGGTAACTCAAATTCGTGGTATGGAGATGCATCGGGAAACTAACACTTTGGGTTAGATCTTTGGATTTCACCAACTTACCCAATGTCCTAAAACCAATCCCTAGGATTGGTTCCTAAATCGAATTCTGTAGAAAATTTTCAAGCTATAGCTAATGTGACCAAGAGTAGTGATTTACTCCAATCACAAGTGCTTAGTGAGATTAGCGATTTGGAAACTCAACCAATCTCAAGTTGAGGGGCCAGTGCTTAATTTCATAAATAGGGTAGGCCAAGTTGAAGCCCAATATTTTGGAATGAACCATCTCTAGTTGAATGTGAAGTTTTGATAGATGAATCTAAAGGGGATGAGGAATGGTTTGTTGAGAGTGAAGAAGTCGAGGAAGCGGTGATTATAATTAATTTTCCGTATTATTTATTTGCATCCCTACCTCCACCTATAGAACCTACTCCCACATTTTTAGAAGCCTTAGAGGCAACCATAGGGAAGCCAATTGAATATGCTAAACTCCCACACCCGTGCTTGAATGCTTCATGGACTGTGACATCCATGTCGGTGTGTGAAGCCTTGGCGGCTGATTTAGGATGTACTATTTTTGGCCTATTTTGGGGCTATTTTTAGGCCCAATCTCTTACTACTATATATAGGAGTCTTAGTCTTCTACTAAATTATTAACTGAGGTAAAATGTAGAGTAGATTCTCTCTCTAGTTTAGAAAGAAGGAAGGAGAAGAGAGAGAAGGAAGAGGAGAGTTCTTCTTCTCCTTCCTTCTTCTTTTCCTTTCTTTTTTTCCTTTCATCTTATTTTCTAGATCCATTGCATCTAACCTAATATTTTCCATGGATCTTACCTTTGTAGAGTAGTTTTTTGTCTTGGGACTCATTTTGGCACTTGATATGTTCTAAATGCTTTATGAGATTCATTAGATTCATCCTATCATTGTTTTTATGATATTATTTTGATTTTTCTTAAATGTTATAAATGCATGAGTAGTACACCACATATAATAACACACTTTGGGATATACTCATGTATGGTGCAATTATTGATGCCCCATTGGGAAGAGTAACCTGGATGTTAGAATACGGGGGATTCAAGAAGGCTCTGAACTTTTTTCATCGCACCTGTCTTAGCTAACTTTGTAACTAATAGTAGCAAGTAGGATTCGAGGTTACGGGTAGAGATAGCTAATAGTAGCAAGCTAGGTATTGTGTTGAAACCCTAGTATCATATATAAGGTGCCTACGAACCTTGGGCCTAGCATATATAGGACCCGTGGAAAGTAGTTACATTCATTGTAGAAGCTTGGGGCATAATAGCACGGTGGAGAAATAGACCTGCAATGATGGTTGGACCTCATCGTACTCCCCTGATTATGATGGTGGTACCGATGGAGGGTTGCGAGCGCACACACCATGACAGGGTTGGGGAAGTGTATGCCGTCAGCCACACCACATTTTTTGAACACATTGATAGGTCTTTTGTATGTCTATATATAAATGAATCAAGGATTGAAGCATTAGAACTACTATGTTTCTAAATGATTCCCAAGTGCCTAGTATAAATAGTTTACTTGTTTTTCAATTACATGCTTATAGTTGTTAGTTGAAAACACCACCCCCAGTTGCATGTCTACACTACTAGCTTCTCTCTTCACTTGTGTGGATTGACGACCCGCACGAAGTTGTGTTTTAATTAGTACTTGAGCCTTAGCATCCTTGTGAACAAACCCTAGGCTTGATGCTTACTACCCCTAGGTAGCATAGCAGTAAGAATGGATGCAAAATATAAATCTCTATCTTTGACCCGTAAGCCCCTTGACTCGTGTTTTAACAACAACCAGGTCGGGGAAGGTCAACACTGGTCTTAGCTGGCGAGTTGGTCTGAAGGGTTACGAGTAGAGATAATATTTAGTAGCAAAACTAGGGTTTAGCAACCCTAGTGTCATCGATAAGGTATCTATTCCCATTTCCCTCTTTAGGCCTAGGGATAGAGCATTCGTGGTGGAGTGCCCATGACTTAATTGTATGGGGGAGAAATGGATATGCACAATTGCAGGGCCACTCCTCTAATTACGGAAGCAGTGCCGATGGAATATTGGAAGAGCACCTACATGATAGGTATGGGGAAGTGTTGACCATCGACCACACCACGTATTATGAACACTAGAATAGGCTTTGATATCTTGTATGTGATGGAATCTAGGATTGGAACGTTTAGTCAATCATGTTACACAAATATTCCCCAAGTGCTTTCATATATAGTTTTCTCTTGTGTTATTTCTTATGTTCATGGTTGTTAATTTAAAGAACCCCCAAAACCCCAGTTTTGCAATGTCTAGCTATTCCTAGAACATGGACGGATTGACAACACGTACGTGGTTATATGTGGTTGGCTATTAGACCCTAGAATTTCTGTGGACATACTTGGTCTTGCCACTAACTACCCCATAGGTAGCTTAGTATTAAGTTTGGGAGCAAAACTTAAATTTAAATTTGTTCATCGTCATCTCATTTTATTGAATGCCTTTGGTCAGGTTAATTTAGCTACAAGTTGACGACCGTGAGTGGAGGTGAGTCAAATTTTAGTGCCACTGCCGAGGATGCTAGTCTAAAAGTTTAATTGTCAACCTGCATAACATATTAGTTGAGTAGCTAGTGTTGTTTATTTTTGTTTTTTTTCCTGGAGTAGGTATTGCTTGAGTTGGTGCGAACCGAAGACCCTTGCACTATAATTCCAAATGTTGTTTGTTTTCTTTGCTCATGTTTTAAATTGAAAAGAAATGTGGGAAAGTACTCAATGGATAAACTTTGTAGGATGTGTCATTGTGATCATCCTATAGAGTGTTGCCCATGGCAGAGTGAATATGAGAGAAGAGAGGCTCAACAAGTGAGATTTTGTAGGATATGTCATTGCGACCACCCTACAGAGTCTTGCTCTTTGATGAGCAAAAATGAGAGAGACGTGGGAGTTGTTGGTTTCCAAGGCAGATTGGATCGAGAATGGTACCCATACCACGATTCTACAAATTTGAGGTTTAGTGATAACTCGAATTCGTGGTATGGAAATGTATCAGAAAACCAACAATTTGGGATAGATAGTTGGTTCTCACCAAGCTATACAATGCCCCAAAACGAATACCTAGGATTGGTTCCCAAATTGGATTATGGAGAAATTTTGCAAGCTATAGCTAATGTGACCAAGAGTAGTGATTTATTACAATCCCAAATACTTAGCGAGATTCGAGAGTCAGGAACTCAGCTCTTCTTAAGACGTAGACCACGTGGTTTGAGCCCAAAGAGATTTCCCTTGTTGAAACTTCCACCATAATTTAGTTGAGAAGCTTTTAGTTAGAGTGTTTAAATTTAAACCATTCTCATCATTTGGAAAACAAAGTTTAGGATATGGTTTCCAAGTTATTTTCTTTTGATCGCTTTCTAAATTATTTTTAGAATTCCAAAAGAATATAGCTAGAATTTTATGTATCTGATTAATTATGTATTTAGTTGGATTCAGTACAGTTATTAAGTGAATTGGCATTGTGGCCAAAACATGCTTTATTACTGCCTTACCAGCTGGAGATAAGAGTTTTTTATGCCAATTATTAATATTGTTCTTATTCGTTCTCTGCTTGAATGCGGAATCACTGAAACGTCGATCGTGATTCTGTTGTACCAATCCTTAGGCGACGTTGCAATCATTTTTTCTGTAGATGACTAAATCAATACGAGATCATACCCTCATCGGTTAACCAATCAGTTATACTGATGTTAGAGCGGCGTTGCCTTGACTTGGTTAACCAAAAATATTTTTTGTATTTATTTCCCATTGTCTGACTATCATAACATTTAACATCCCCGAAAATATGAATTACAACAATCATGGCTAACAATAATGGTTCTACCCGTTAAATGGTTGAGGTGAGCGATTTTTTTATGGTTTCAATATTCCTACTATTTCATCAATAAGAATCTAATTAAATTTTTAATAATTTCATTGACCAATATATATCTGTAGTGATTCGGATGGTGACAGTCTACATCGCACATTCTCAAGCAGATATTGGCATTTTGTACATACTCTGACCCAGACAAACTTTGGGTCAATTCCAATTATGGTATGTCCTCTCTGTTTCAAGAAAACTGAATTTTCAATTAACTTTTTATATAGATTATTTTTATAAGTACTAACAAAGTTTTTTTTTGTTTATAATTATGTACCCCCCTGACTAAATTGTTGAGCTTCTACCGTCGTACAAGTTGGATGTTGTGGTTAGGTGCAAAGAGGGGGGGGGGGAGTACCGCATGCACTACTCGAGGAAAAGGATGTTGAAGGCCTTGACCCCGAAGGGTTTTGGTGATTTTCTTGATGCAGAGGAACTGGAGAATGGGGACACACTATCTTAGAGCTCATAAATGGTGTTAGGCCCGTAGTTTTTCATGTTGTCATTCTTTCCCATGAACATTAGATATTTAGCTTAGACTTTGTATCACCATGTATTTAAAACTAATTGATTCATATTTGGAAGAATTTGTAATCAGGCGTATTTTATATGTGAAATATTTAAATTTGGTTGTTTATTGTTATTTTAATGTTATTCAGTGTTTAATATTTAACCTAACATATCATGAATAGAGTTTTAATTTAACGATCATTTATGAAACTATAAAAGACTTGTGTGTACTGAATAATTTCTTCCAACTATTCTATAAGAAGAAAATATTTGTTGCTTTGGAATTTTATTAATAAATTGGAATTGTTGATCGGCTGGGTGGTAGGCTAAAATTGTTAGGCCCATAAACATGCGACGTTGGTCAAAGGTCGGTACATTTTCGTGTTAAGTGACATACGTGTGATGGTGCACCATATTAAGCGGACTTCACAATCTTGTTAAAATGACGTCATTCCAAAACAAGTATAAATAAGGTAGCCCTAACAGAGAATCCAAGCTTCTTTTCACAAGTTTCCCGCGAATTGCAACAGTCTCTAGCTTTCTCCCTTCTCTTCTATGATGGAAAAAATGTGTGGTTTTTATAATCTCCTAACACATAAGTTTTCTAATTGTTACTTCACAATGTCAGATCTGTGTGGTCTTTGAATTTTTTTTGTTTTCTTGGTTTTCTAGCTTTTGTTTCTAATTTATGAGAGTGTGAACTTTCCTTGGCTTTGAACAATGGTTCAATGTTTTGGTATGTCTCCAAATGGTTTTTGTTTAATTTCATGTTGATGAAGTCTCTCTTTTTTTGGTTTCATGTGTTTCTTCCCATAGCTACCTCTGATATTTATGACATAGGTAGTGTGTCTGATACAATTTGGTTCATGCGATACAAATGTGACATCGCATATTTTTATTTCTAGTTGCATGTTCTTTGGTTTCTGACGTTGGATGTATCTCGGTCTGACCTTCTATCTGCCTGAAGTGATACTGACATCACATTATGGCCTCTAAGTTCACTTTCGATATTCATACATGACATCGGTATTGTGTCGGTCCATTGTTTGGTTTATCCAACACAAACCAAGGTTGTATTTAGATGTCGACCAAACCACTGCTTTGGACCAAGATGCACCTACGACGCTTGTGCCGACATTGTACCTTGCTTTGCACAGTGTAGTTTTTCACTTCACATTTTCACTTTTGATGCAGGACTAATGGCTGGCAAAAGATCGTCTGATGGGCCATTTTTTCATGTATTTCACCTATTTACACATATATTTCCAAACACAACTCCACACTTCGTAACAACTAATATTTATTGGTTTTCCTACAGTTCACCGCACAACGGAGGCACCTAGAGCCTTTTTTCTTCGACATTGAACATCATTTGATGGCTGTTGATAGCCCACATTTTGACTGCACTTTGAAGCAGCTGAACTTTGGGATAATACCAACTGTGATAAAACTTTTTAAATAAATTTTATTTCTTGACAATTGCATATCTATATATACATCTAATCACATTTTTTATGGTGACTTAGTACATCCTGTGGGAGATTGTACCACTATTACCTCCTGTGGGAGATTGTACCACTACTACCAACATAGAAGAACCATGCAGTGCTGAGGTACTATGGGACAGAGTGGCATATGAACTACTCGGGGGGTGGGAGGGTCAAGGCCCTTTCCCCAAAGGGTTTTGGCGAGTTCCTTAAGGGAAACAACTAATGCATCGGGGATAACTTGTTCTTCGAGGTGATACAAGCTGGGGGGCTAATCATCTTTAAGGTCATCATTATCTGAGCTGATTGAGTGCATTCTAAGTTTTATTATGGTGGAACTAAGATAATTTTTATTCGAATTAAATAATTATGTACTATATTTGTAAGGATATTTTCATAACCACTGTTTTTCTAATTATTTGTCTATCTTATTTGAAAAATGAATAAAGGGGGTACTGGTCATGTACAAATTATGGGAGGATTTGTAGGGTGTTTGTAACACAATGATTGCTAGCAACTATTGTGCCTAACTAACCTTAATTTTACAATCCCCCAAATTAATCGTGATGAAGTGATATTAGGAGGTGAGAGACGCCAAAGACAACGGGGAAAAGCGCACGACCTCCATTTTATTATTTTTATTTTTCTCTATCACTGTCAAATTCTTTACTTTAACTTGACTTTTACATATATGTGATTTCGCTAGTCGTTCGCAATGCCTATCGGTGTCAACGATGTATCAAGAGAAATAAGGAAAGCTTTTCAAAGAACATATGCGACTTTGAACCTTATTCAGTAACATTATTTACTTTGTTTTAAAAAAAATTACATCGATTCAGTTAATAACCGAGGTAAGAAACCAATTCTATACTTCTATTTTTTTATAACCAAGGTAAGTAATATCTTTTACTTCAGGAAAAAAAATAACCGAAGTAAAAGAACTTTTTACCTCAGTTATTTGGTGTTAACAAAAAAACCGAGGTAAAAGAGGCGAAGTAATAGAACATGTTTCTTGTAGTGATAACACATGGGACTTGGTAGACTTGCCTAAGGGATCTAAAGTATTAGGTTGCAAATGGATAGTAAAAAAAAAACCAAGAACTGATGGTTCAGTAGAAAGATTCAAGGCAAGACTTGTGATTAGAGGCATTACCCAAAATTTTGGCATGGACTTCTTTTATACTTACTCACATGTGATAAAAATAGCCACAAATTGTGCACTAATTGCCTTGGCTTCTATACACAAAATGTTAGTACATCAAATGGATGTTAATACTGCTTTCTTGAATGGTGATCTCGAAGAAGAGATATATATGATACAACCCCCTGGGTACATCATAACGGGCCAAGAAAATAAGGTGTGTAAACTTAAGAAGTCATTGTATGGTTTGAACAAGTACCAAAACAATGGTATGAAATGTTTCATAAAACTAGTACTAGTTTTGGTTTTATTGTGAATGAATCTGATGCTTGTGTGTATTCAAAAATGTTTGAATCTGAATGTGTGATTATTTGTCTCTATGTAGATGACATGTTATTGTTTTGAACACACATTGATGCTATTAATGAAACCAGAATATGTTTATCCTGTAAATTTGAAATGAAAGATTTAGGGGAAGTTTATGTAATTTTAGGGGTAAAAGTCACTAAAAAGGATAATTGTTTCATTCTATCCCAGTCTCATTATATTGAAAAGGTGCTGAGAAAATTATTAGCTTTGATGTAGTGCCGATAAGAACTTCTTATGAATCCACTATTCACTTAAAGAAAAATAAAGGAACAAGTGTATCTCAAAGAGAATATACAAAAATTATTTGTAGTTTAATGTTTTTAATGAACTACACTCAATATGATATTGCCTATGCAATGAGTAGATTAAGTAGGTGCACCCATAATCCTAGTGGAGAACATTGGGTTTCTCTTAGATGTTTACTAAAATATCTAAGAGGTACAATGGACTTAGGATTGCATCTTGTATGATGCCCCACTGTTTTGGAATGTGAACTAGGTAACCAATAATAATGAAGTAAGTTCCACTAGTGGTTATGTTTTTACCTAAGGAGGAGCTTCTATCTTGTGAAGTCTTCCAAGCAGACTTGTATAGCTCGGTCTACTATGGAGTCTGAGTTTATAGCTCTAAACTTGGCAGGGCAAAGAGCAGAGTGGCTTAGGTCATTTTTGGCTGACATTTCTTTGTGGGGAAAACCCACTCCACCTATCTCACTTTTATGTAACTCTCAGGCAACCTTAGCTGTTACCCAAAATGAGGCTTATAATGGTAAGAAAAGACATATACACATCAGACATGAATGTGTGAGAAATTTGATCGAGAATGGAGTATTGGCTTACAATCCATAAGATCGGAAAGAAATTTAGCTGATCCATTTGCTAAAGGACTAAGTATAAAGATAGTCCAAGATTCATCGAGGGAAATGGGTTAAAACCGTGCTAAGTGAGGAATTCTTTGTGGATACTCTTATTGTTTCTCAAATGACTTGAAGTCAAATGAAATCAAGAAAAGACTCACAAACGTACAAACCTACCCATTCCTATGATATATGTACATGAGTTTAAAGATCTTAATGAATCCAAGATAGTTCTAGTTTGTGACGGGCTTATGTGATTCACAAAAAAAATATGTACATGAGTTGAACGATTAATCGTTCTTAATCTTTCCATAGCCCTGATTGGGTGGTCTAATAAGACTTGATGAAAGGACCTACTTGAGTGTAAAGGATTGGCCTTCCTTTTATGAAAGACTTTAAGGGCTGTCTTTCTAGAGTACTCATGAGTTTTCCAAAGGAAACTATGGCCACTGATTATAGCGGAACTCATTTTATTCAAGTAAGACACGTGTTTTTTGGAATGATAAACCATTTAGGAGTTCATGATGCGTTCACTTTGAAAATAAGTCAATCATTCCAATTCACTATGTGTTTAGTTCAATCGCAATATACCAATGCTTTAGTGTCAAACTTTCACATGCTCAGAAAAATTATCTTTTTGCCCTTTTACATTAATGGGGGATTGTTAGTAATGAAAATGGATCATTCAGCACAAAATCAATTTTTAAAGGAAAAAGAAAAACCTTGTTTTATTCTTAGTCCCACATGGGAAGTTGAGTAAGGATAGGTGTGGTTTAAATAAGGAAATGCTTCACTTCCACTTTGAGTGAAAAAAAGTAATAAAGACCCCATGTGCACGCCGCTGCCGATGCCGCCAACTGCTTGCCCGAATGTGATGTGGCGAGGCGAGGTGGGCGGTCGGGTCGGGTTGGGTTGTCTTGAGCGCCCATATTAATTTTTTGGTCATGATATGTTTGAGATTCAAGTTTTATGAGACATCTCAAATGATTAAACTAAGTATTATTAATCCCTATTTTTTTCTCCTGGCTTTTTCACTCAGTAAAACCAGGTTGGTGATTTTTTAATGGACAAGTTTTAAACTCAAAAATAGACTTGGTAAAAACGACGTGGGTTTTTGACTTCGTAAAATTCTTATCATAATGCTGCCTAAAATTGGACGGTTCCACTCTTTAAGTTGAAGTGGTTCCACTTCTTCTCTTGCACGTTCTCCATTATTCCCATTCCTTTAGCTGTCTCTAGTGCTTATAAAAAGGCCAGTCGACATCATGTTTGAAACACACTTCTCGGCCTTATTCCTCTACTGCTTCTGAAAGTTCATTTCTACTTCTGATCATAGTTAACATGAGTTCCATTTCCGTTGCTTGAGTGCATAAGTAAATGGTGTTCCTGTGGTACCTTGGGGAATGAACGCCTTGTTGACCTATCATGCCCGCAGTTCTCTTTTAAAAACAAAATTGTTTTTAGAATTCCTTTGCTAAACAAAACAGCTTTTACACCAGCCCACTCTTCAAAAATAAACTATTTTTGCTAAGACCAGTGACCAAACATTTTTTTGTTCACTATTTTTTATTTTACCAACATTGTTCCATCTTTAAAAAGTGGCCTACCACCCTTCAAGAATTTACTCGCTCACTTAGTCCTGCCACCGCCATCGCCACCGCCACCGCCACCGCCACCACCGTTGCGATCCACGATGCTAAAGAATCATACATCAACGATTGATGAAAAATTGGGAACAAAGAAAACAAGAAGACCCGTATGAGTAATTATATCACATCTATCGGGGATGGCTTCGTTTCAGTTTCCCATGGTAATCAAAATGACGGAAGTACCCCAGTTGATAGCAAAAAGAAATAATTATTATAAATTATTGGTTGGTTAATAGACATACTATTGGGATATTGTAAGTATTGTATTCCCAATGTACTATATAAGAATTGTTTGACCTATGAATTATTAATTTAGATTTAACCTCAAATCTATGGCTCTATTTGCAGGGCTGGGCTTTTAAGCAAAGGTGGCTTTCTTTGCGAGACTAAGCTGGTAAAAAGTAAAGCACTTTTAGTATTTGGTAAAATTAGCTTATAAGTGCCTTTCTAATGTAAAAATTAGTTGAAGTGTTTGGTAACGTTAAACTATTTATATTGTTATAAATGGGATACGGTAAGTATTTATATTCTTTGTGAACTATGTTTTGCTATAACTAATTTTAGTTATCGTATCGATTTTACTATAAATTTCAAAACCTTTTAAAATGTGTCATAATGTATAAACAATTATAAGTTGACCTTAAAATTTATTGAAATGAGGTTTTTCATGACTTCTCTAACTAGTAGTCGGTCTAATAAAGGACTTTCTCTTAATTCTAAAAAAATTATGAAGGAATATTCTATTTAGAGAAAAATATAGAGTAAACCATTGGAGAGAATACACTGTAAAAACTCTAAAATACTACTGTAGCAACTAAAAGATAGAGAAAAATATTGGAGTTGCTATAAGGATTGAAGTAGGCATATACGAAACAACTAGATGTGATTCCACGATAACAAAAAGTTAAATGAATTGTGCGCACTCAGTAATTGACAGTCAACACCAAATCCAAGTTTTGACACATAACTACTGCAACAATTATCTATTCTTTTTCACTTTATATCTGACACCATATCTACCCATCTTCTAAGGTCGAGCACGCCAGAGAGGGAGAGAGATTTATTTTCAAGTTCAAACAAAATGGTATAATTTCGTAAATATAAGAAGTGCAAATGATAAAGGAACATATCCAGAAGTTAGGCTTGTCATGCTGACCCGCGGGTTGGGACGAGTCAGCTGTCTCGATCCAAATGGACACAAAATTTAGGATCAAACAGGTCGGCTCAAAATTCCCATAGTTTGGGTCAGGTCGGACAGGGTCACAAAATCCCCATATCGAACCAAATCATAGTAATTGTTTTATAATTTATTCAATAAAATGAATATTTTTGAATATATTAATATTTAAATAATAATAAAATGATAATATATTTTCATATAATTTAAAATTAAAATATTTTATTTTATTATAAATTATCCACTTAATAAAGAGAAAATACAATTATTTTCATTTTAATTAGTTAGAATAATTATAATATTTCAATTAAAAGATACAATTTTACTAAAATTTGTTTATATAATTGTGAATATATATATTTCATATTTTAATCAATGTATTATTTATAATTAATAGTAGTTTTACAAAATTATTTTTATTTTTATAAATATATATTTTTTCAAGATTGTTAAGCTTTCTATGAAGTAAATGAATGGTTGCTATGTTGAATTAAACTAATTATTTTAAAATTTTCTTTCTCAAGAAAATGAGACAAAATTGCAAATGGGTCAAAATGGGTCAATTTGGATCAAAATTCAACCCAATCTATTTTGACCCGACCCACTTGACCCAAATGGGACATTGACCCAACCTGACTATGAATGTGTTATGTCTTTATCTATTTTCTGTTGTGGTAGTAGTGTGTTATGTTTCTTAATTTAGAGCATGAATGTAGTAGATTCATGTGTTGAATGATGTCCTTACTTATGTGCTGTAAAAATGGCAGAATCTGATTAAAAATATTTGGCAATAACTTAAGCTTCATAAATTCGCAGTTTCCAACCACGGAATATGCTTTAGTCAGCTACAAAACAAACTGGGGCCTGCTCATGCCTCTTGTGCTGTTGAAACAACATTTTTAGAAACCCAATCTACAGTATACATCTCTCTAACTAACATATTCACACGGTCCTATTCAAAGGCTAGATAACCTCCCTAGAAAATATTACATCCTTGCGAATATGACCAAAATAGATATTTGTCATATAAAGAAGGAGAGGGAAGTTATGAAGAGCAACAAAAAGTAAGATGAGAGCAATATACACATCATGACATCTGTCGAGTTTGCTCCGTCCCGTATACAAACTTACAAAGAACACAAACTTACAAAGAATAACAACCGTGTTTTAATGTTTTATACTTAATCTGTTATACACATTGCGTGCTTGTACAGTTCTGCTGCTCCAAGAATATGCAGTAGAAGTCCAATCCTGGATGTTTAAAGTTTGAACTTGTGGTCCTAGCTAACTGATAGTTGACCTTTCCAATTCTGAGGGACCAAAATTCTCTGAGCTAAATAAGTGTTTATGAGAAAGTAGATTACATAGCGCAACTAATGAGGATTCGGTGTAGAGAAGAGGTTGATGCCTTCACATACCATTGAAGAAACCATGCATTTGTTATGATCTGAAGCCTATCTTGGAAAATGAAATATAAAGGTGAGCTACTAAGAAAACAAAAATTATACAGTATCCTTAGTTTCATGCCTCACTTGTTAAATACCAGCATGGTTAAGTGGGTTTAAATATGCAGCATCAAGTTCAGGTCATCTCTATCACAGATAGTATAAGTTCAGTGCAAAACCTTTGGTGGTTCCACCACACAACATTCAAAAGTGCAGCTAGCACAAGGTCAAGATTATCAAAGCTGATTGTCAACTCAGAATAAAATTTAAAAATTACTACTAGGTAATATAATCATAATTGATTCTCTAACATTCATCAAACAATGGCTTCATATAGTTTCAAGATAAAATAATTACTATTTTTTATATAAAAACTTCAAACACTCGGATAGAAGAGACCTCAATTATATACTACAGATGGTTTGGAGGGAAAGAGACATACTTATTTTAGGCATACCACATAGTACATGAATGCAATCCCTAATACTGTTTGATAGATGATTATGTCAAAAATAGTAAATCCACATGTGGATATACTAAAAACATCAAAGGAGAAAAATAAATTGCCATACTTGATTATAAGCAAATCCGAACTAGACTCGATTATGTCTCTCTGCGCTGCAGTCCTCTCCCCATCTCTAAAACTGGAATTGGAGCTGGAGCCTATTGCTACTAATGAAAGAACAAAAATTACAAATGATTAATACTTCATGATCACTACCTTCTGGGATGGAGTTTGATCTTCTGGAAAGTTTGCAAGAAATTTCAATTCCAACTTGTAGAAGGAGAGGAAAAGCTATACGGTTAAGCATATACAATACCTCCACCATCAAATCCTAGACTCAAATATTTTAACCTCCATCAGCAGAAAAATGCTTCACCATTCAACCAAAAAGCCATACAATTACCTCACTAGTACACGCTACAGTTCAAAATGACGATAAACAATACAGTAGAAACAGGGTAGTTTCAGTTATGAATTTCCTTAAATGTTGTCTTCATTCTCCACATATCAGAACTACTTTACAAGGCTAGATGGATTTTCTAATTACCATATATGAATTTATTAGATATTATCCAGTAGCAACCTTTTAATTTGGAATCTTTGATCACAGAAAGTTTGAAACGGACCCAGAAGTAAAAAAAATCTTAAAATGACCAAACATAAGAAGCTAATAACACCGCAAATATAATCATTGTGATAACATCATACAAGGAGTTCAATTAAGTGTTGCACTATAACCTTTGCACTATAACCTTTCAACAAAACTAGGAATCTATACTCTGGAAGTAGAAGGTGGATACTTTCTTAGATTAATGATCCCATTTATGATTATAATATTGTATATGGAACCAACAGAAAGACACCAAAAGGTCAGAACTTTTGGCCTAAGAAAGACACTATTTTCACTTAAGTTTCACACACGACTAACCGGTTGTTGTACTCCATATAATGGCACAGTGATTTCACAAGGCACACTGCAAATTTCAATCAGTGATCTGATCCACGTAAAAATATGTTAAGGAAATAAATATAAAATACAATCAAACACATTAAATGCCAAGATTAGCCTTCACAATAGCCACAACAAATGATAGAAGTAAAGGCAAAACAAATGGCACATGGATTTTATATGATGATGTTAATTTGCGCCTACCTCAGTACCTATATAAATATAACTTAGGTTACCTTCATCCATCATAGGAAAGGATGGAAGTATTGGAGAAATAAATGGCACAGTGAATGTGATGAGAATAAAAGACATCAGGTTAATATAATCAGTCAGACATGTAATAATCATCATCAATCAACGCCAGATTGAAAGTTCTACTCTATGAAGGTATTGAAACATTGAGAGCTCAACTTTTAAGCAAATCTTACATGGCGTTGCTGGTGCAGGCTATTTTAGAGTAGCAGACATGAGTATCACCGAGTTTATCAAACTAATATAGGTAGTCGTAGCATGTTAGGTATTTGATCCTTCTATCATTGTCGTGATCATTCAATCTGACAAGCTCTCTGAACTGCACAACACTGCCTGTAAGAGAAGCTATAAATTATCTTGGTTCAACATCTCACATCCATCATATATGACCTTAGTTTTCTTGAATTCTTAATCTGCATGCATCTGCAAAATAAAGACATGGTGACTTAGTAACATGGAAACGTGTGGTAAATATCAAGGAAAATTAAATTTGGAACATCTTACCTTTCATCAAGTTCTGTCCATTTCATTTATAAGCTAATTGCTTCAACAGCTGGATTATGTACATCTTTTCGATAAGGCTGATCCTTCTTTGGCTTCGTCATCGATTTTCAGGAAGACTCTTATAAATTCAGAAATGAATTTTGATGGGTAATATATACCAATCTCCTAGGGAAGGAATTGATAACATTACTCGTGATAATTTGATTAATATAAGCGACAAGCCACCCAAAAGAAAATGGTAACCAAGCATATTATCTATAAGTATTCATACTGATAAATGTGATGATCAAAAGCTCTAAGAACAGAAACAATGAAAATCAATAATCATTATTTTCAGTGCACAAAGCCTTGGTAACATATGAAGATAAGATAAGGTCTAGCACAAACCTTATTGAGTTAAAGACCAATTGCACAGTATAATAACATGTTGAAGAAAATCATCAGGAAGCAGACCAAAAATGAGACTCCGGATGACTCCTTCAAAAACAAAACAAAAAAACCCTTTAAGAAGCACGAAATAATTGGTTGAAGAAGTAGGATACCAAAAATGACATACCTTCTAGATGTTGCTCCAGCAGAGTCCAACACGAGCATTCTAATAGACATCAAAACTAACAATTCCAAAAGGAAAGGCATTTGGCAACAATAATGAAGCAATAACCTGCAACCTTCAGTACCTTACAAGTATCATACACAGAGACTACTTGATTGTTGAACAAGGTACTAGTGACAACAACAGAATTTAAGATAGCATGTCAAGAATAAATTGTGAACAAACTTAAAGAAAATCAAATGGACGTAAAGAAAATAAAATTTTATATACTCAAAATCTTGGTAAACTGATCTCACTTGACAAACAATATACAATGATGAATAGCCTACTACTATGACAATGCATTCTACAAAAAGAAAGAGGAAATCTTATTCCAAAAGTACAAGTCACTTGATTGTTCATGGAACTGCCAAACATCTAGCTGACCAAAATGGTTGCCAGTGAAAAACAAGCCGCTGCACCCACCAGCAACTGCATTAACTGCTTCCTCTGAAAAGATGGTGCCCATTTTGGTAAAAAGTGGGAGGTTATACAAGTGAATGGTATTGTTGGCGCATGAGCACATTAAGATAGCATTGTGTATAAGAGACATTGCGAGAACACCAACATCTTCATCAACTTGATGTGCAACATACATACTTCCATCTTAGATTATTTCCCAGATCATTATTGTGTTGTCCAAGGAACCCGATATAAAATAATTCCCCAACTGAGGATAGATGTGACTGGAGCAACATGTGTATTTAGTAGATAGAGACACTTCAAAGTCTTTACATACCATAGACTTATGGTTGCATCCTCAGAGGCTGAATACAAGTAACCAGCTCTAATGGTAAGACACATCACAACTTGTTGGTTGCCCTCCAAAGTAGCCACAAGAGTATTTTTTTCCATACAGCTATAGAACCACTATGTGATCCACCAAAAATCATGTCATCGGCCCCTAAGAAACAACGAACCGCACCATTTACTCCATCAAGGATGAGTTTAGGATTGTCCTCCATATTCTAGGCATGCACACCCTTCTCATGACCAAGAAAAATCCATGAACCTTCAGCCATCAAGCATCAAATTTCGTGGCCAATTTCAACAAAGTTGATACACTGACCATTGTTGATATCCCAAAAGCATAAAGTTCCATCCTCACTAATAGATAAAAGCTTGTCCAAGCCATAATGAAAACACACTCCAGTAACAGTCTTCTTGTGCCACCTCTCAAGTTTGCCAAACGTGAGAACTCGGTGCTAGTAAACCATGAGGGCAGATCCCTGCATTTCTCGCCATCAGCACAACTACTATTGAGACAGTAATAGCACACATTTTTCTTGGTCGTGAGCTACGTGGTATCATCATTTTATATGCCCTTTATATAATTCTGATAATCAGAAGTGCACTTGGATTGCTCTGTTTGTGGCTGTAGCTTCAGTTGGATATTCACAACTTCAGTGAGTTTTAGAGAAACCACCCTCCAATCCTCATCTTTCTTGATTATTACATCAAATTTTTTATCTGCAAAATCAGAAATGGAAGGCTGTATTTAAGGCTCCCTCAATTTGATATCCCCTTCAGCCGATTTGGCATCATCTGAATCCTCAATTTTAGATACGTCAGTAAGTCTCTTTTTAGAATTCAGGTTATCAAAATCAAAATTCACCACCATGAGTTTCAGGGAATCCACCATCCAATCCTCATCTTTCTTAACTATTACTTTTTAGGGGTTCAGAATTGAAAAGCTGCATTTGGGGCTCCCTCGAATTAACAACCCCCTCAGCAGATTTGTCCACAGCATAATCTGAATCCTCAATTTTGGATATGTCATTGATTTTATTTATAGAATTCTAAGTTAGGTTATCCAAATTGGAATTCACCACCACTTCAGTGATTTGATCAGATTTTGCAACGATCAAATCTAAAACCTCATCATTCTTTGTAATGGTAACTGGTCTCCTTTTTCAAATCGGCATCTTACCATGGTTATCCAAATCATAAATTTCATAAATGAGTCATTTACATCGCAGTTGGGATTGCAGAGGCAGGGGCGGGTGCGGCTGAGAGTGGAGAAACTGACAAGGGTTTCCATTGCACTTCTCTTCAACCCAAGATCTAGAAATTGGAATCACTTTATTGATGGGATAAACTAGCCTCCTAAATACGGCCTTTCTACTAGTCGGGGTTATCCTCTCAAATACTAACTTTCTACTAGCCGTGGGATCTGGATATATGATCCTCTCAAAAACACTCCTTGTCACAACCTTCACATCTATATTTGTCCAATTTAAAGGTTCAATTGAAGGAAACTTACAAACACGTTAGGAACGATGGTAACCCTAATTTTGTGAACCAAAGAAAACCCCCAATTCCTGGAGGCAAAAGCAATAGATCGAAACCCTAGTTTTGTGAATAAAAAATCACAACATAATTCCTGGGGGTGAGAGCTATTGATCGAAGCCCTAGTTTACTGAATTAAACAAAACCTGAATTCCTAGTCGAAGAATCTTGACCCGGAATCGCGGGTTTGTTGATTCTGTCGGAACTCAGAGAAGGAATCGTGTTCTTGAAATCTGTTCTTAGGTTTTTCTCTCAAGGGGCCAAAACAATTTGGTTAATATATTATTACTATGACAAACATATATATTATGATGAGTTATTTTCTCCCTACTATTCTACTGTGTTTGCTAGTTCAAATGAGATAGACATAAGAAAAATATACAGACTACAATTAGGCTTCAGAAATAAATCTGGTAAGCTTCTCAATCTTGGCCCCTTGAGAGAAAATGTTGTGCTTTGTAAGAATCAATTAACCATAGTTTAGGTCCTTCATTTAACTTGTAAGAATCAATTAATGGACTAACCCATAAACAGAGAGCCAAAATAGGCTAAGAGGAGAGAGCCACAATCAGCAAATTCTTCCTGAAAGCCGGAATCCTCATAATTAATGTACAAAAATAAACAAATTATAACGTACGTCAACAACAACAGCTTCAGGTGTCGACTAGGTACACCTTCCTGCCCTTTTGACTCATGGACGAATTCTGAAATCCCCTCGGTAGATAGTGGGGGAAGAATCAGTAAAGAGGGATGATTTAACCAATCTCTAATATTACAAAGCAGACCTTTATATTTTAGCTAATTCTAACACCATCTTGCCGTTTAAATCCACCTGCATTTATATGACTAATTCCACATTTTCCTCGAGTAAATTACTCTACAAACTTATTTTTGGCAAAATAATGTGAAAGACGGTCTTTCTATATGCTTATGGAAAGATAGGATTTAATATGTTTCAATACTAAATATTTATTATGCAACGTGTAGTAGTATTAAAGTTTATAACCAAATTCATGCAACCCAAAAATTTTATCTTCATTTCTTCTAATTCACACTTTAGACCTTGGTCTTTCCATGACTTATGGAAAGACTGTCTTTCAAGAGACAGACTAATTTTTTTGTATTGTCATGAATAACTGGATTTAAAAAACACAAAGTTTTGTTTTAGGCCTTCTAAACTCTAGGCCATGGCTTTTCTGTGCAATTATAAGAAGTTTCATTTGTGTTAGTTTTATTAAAAAAATATATACTGATAAATTTCAGGACCTACTGTGCAATTATCAAAATACTATTTATATCACAAAATTTTCATTTTTCTTTTCTCCTCCCCTCCAATCAAAAATTGCCTCCTCCAATCCGACAGACGCTTAATACCGGAATTCAACCGGATTTCCGCCGGATTCAGCAATTTTCACTGGATTTCTCTGTCTGCTGGCAATATCCTTTTTCTGGCACTCGATCTACGACAGTGATTGACCTGCAACAGTGGCACACTGCATCCACTCTCTCACTGGTAGCCCTCTGCAACAGCGGCCCTCTGCAATGACGTTGCCAGATTTTCTTTTTGGATCGTCGTGATCTAAATCTGCAATGCCTTCACTGTTTATGCTGGCGACGTCTCTACAATTACACCCTAGCTTCGTCGTGCCCTAGCTCCATGATGCCTCTGCAATCATACCCTAGCTCTGTCGGCAAGGTGACCGCGATGTGACGACGAGGTGAGACGAAGGTGAAGAGAGGTCAAGCAAAAGCGAGACGTGGCGTTGCAACAGTGAGGCATTGCTGCATTTTTCATTCAGGAGCATGAGATCCACGCACCTTGGTGAAGAAGAAGACTACGAGTGCAAACACATGCGGACGGCGGTGGCGGCGGGTGATGATGACGGCGTAGCTTCTGCTCCTGAGAGATGAGGTTTAATAATTTGTTTTACTTTTTGAGAGACTTTCTAAGGTTTAATATTTACTTGACTGAGTTTATTATCACAAAGATTGTTTAGTCAAGTGGTTAGCACTCTTGTTGTTGAGGTTAGAGGTCCAAGGTTTGAGTCTTACTATAACCTTTATTTTGAAAATTTTATTATTTTTTATGTACATGCTGAGGTTTAATATTGACTGATTGTATGTTCAATAATGAGTCTTTGGTGTGGTGGTTATTGTTTTAGAGACCTAAGTTCAAATCCCACTAATTCCCTTTTTTTATGAATTTTAATTCTTGAGGTACTGTAGCTTTTTGTTAATGTTTGTAGTTTTTTGTCTCTTAGGTTGATGTTTTTCATTATGCGGGTGAGTTTTAATTCATATGAGTTGATATTTTTTAGTTTTTTGGGTGATATTGATTGATATTTATAGCTTTTTTTATTTTATCATGTTGACGTTTTTCATTTTTCGATTGAGGTTTTGGTAATAGGAGCTGATGTTTATAGTGCATTTTTTCTTATGTTGATTTTTTTCATTTTTCAGATGAGGTTCAGGTATTAGGAATTGATGTTTATAGCTTTTTGGGTGATATAGGTTAATATTTGTAGTTTAAAAAAAACAAACTATTGATGTTTTATGAATTTCAAAGTGAATAATTTATACTCTTGAGGCACCGTGGTTTTTTTATTGATGTTTTTAGTTTTCAGTTTTTTTCCTCTAATGCTGATATTTTTCATTTTTCGGGTGAGTTTTAGTTGATATAAGTCAATATTTTGTAGTTTTTTTCGGGTTATATGGGTTGATATTTTTAGTTTTTTTCTCATATGTTTATATTTTTTATTTTCTAGGTGAGTTTTAGGTTATAGGATTGATGTTTGTGGCTTTTTTGGTGATATGGTTGATGTTTTGTAGTGTGTTTTTTTCCTTATATTGACGGTTTTCATTTTCATGGTGAAGTTTAGATGATAATATATGATGTTTTTAGCTTTTGAGTGATAATGGTTGATATTTATAGTTTTGTTTTAAATTTTTTTTGAAATTTAGCTTTCTTGATGTTTTTATGATTTTCAGTTCATTTTTGTTAGTTATAGTCTATGATTTTTCAATTTTTTGTTGATTTTCATTTGATTTTTTATATTTTTTTGTTGTAATTTTTTAGATGATGTTTTATGATTTTTGTTGATATTCTTATATTTTTTATTGATGTTTATATTTCTTAGTTCGCTGATCATATTGATTTTTTCCATTTTTTAAACAATTTTTAAATATGTTTGAATTTTTTTTGCAGATTGCAGATGACGAGAAAAATATGGGAAAATATTGGATAGAAAAAACCCTGGGAAAATATTAGCGATAGATCCTTGTAAAATTATTAGAGATAGGTCCCTGGAGCTATAATATAGTTAGAATTGCATAAAGGTCTTGCCTAAAGTTTAGCCTGTCTCACAAGAGACCATCTCTAATAAATATATTATAGTATTTTATTTTTTTAAGTAAATCCACCTATGATTGTGGGGGTTTAGCAGACCTCTACCTGTTTATTAATATATAAAAAATACATAAAAGGGGAGGACTTAATACCTGCCTCTATGAATTTAGTATCTGATAATCTGTAATCTATACAAAACCTGAAACTAACTTGAAGATTATAGGATAACTGAAAACGTTGAAAAAGAATAACAGTACTACTGTTACTCTGAAAATTACATCTGATGCAAAATTTATAACATTCAGTACAAAACAAATCCCTGATCTAGAACTTAGCCTACTCGTACGTTGGGGGTAAGATTTTGAGTCGAACTTCACTTGTCCAATTACTTCTTTTGGCAAACCTGCATTATAAAAGATTTTTTATTTACCCGATCCTTGCTGGCCATTTTTTATAGTGAATCTACAGCTCCATTTTCTTCTCTAAAAATGTGCGCAAATGTGAAATCAAAAAGTTGTAGAAGTTCCCAGATTGCTATCATGCTTTGTAGACATTTCCATGGAATCTTGTATTACTTGTGCACTATTCTGACCAGAGTTTCTAAAACACTTGCGATATGTGATGTCGTGCCAATTGTAGCCCGTGCATCAGAGCTGAAGTTTCAGCCTGCAAACTGGAGTCAGCAGTAATATTCTTTGATAATGCCACAACAACCTTACCTTTGTGATTCCTTATGATGTAGCCAATCCCTGCATTTTCATTCTTTATACAAGAACCATCAATATTTAGTTTATAATTAGAGGGTAAAGTCCATCTAATGATTCTAATTGGTTTCTAGATTTTTCCTTCTAATACAAAAACATTGGATAAATGTGGGATAGACCTCATTTAAAATCAAATTTGAGAACAATTAGGATATCATGAATGAGGTGCAATACTCTTCCAATTATATTCCTTCTTCCTGGTTTATGTCTTCAAATTTATAAGAACATCTAGCAAGTTTTAAAAAATATAGCATCAGTAGTATCAAGATTCCAGTAATAATAATATCTGTCCCATAAGAATTGAAACTCATGTGGGCTTAAACTGAAAACTCTATCAATGGTGTTCCAAATTTGTTGCACCTATCCACATTTATTAAAACTATGATGTATAGATTCAAGATCAATGAAACAAAAGCAACATCTTGAAAGTATGTGAAACTGAAAGTCTTCTAATACATCTGGGAAGGCCAATAACCTGTTAAGTGATATGCATTGTATTGCATTCGTTAACCAATGCATTCGACACAATAATTATCATGTTTTACTTGTTGGATTGCTATTTTTAGTTAGGTTTACACGAAAAGGGGTTTAGATGACCATTATTGATTTTCTTATTTAAACCCTAGCTTTGTAAACTTAATTGAAACTAATGGATACATTATATTCACGGGCACCTAGATCTTCCTTTGTGATCTTACTAGTAGGTTGCTTGTGAGTATTTTGTTGTCATTTTTAATAGGTCACTCGGAAGGGTGGTAGCAGATATTACAAGGACATCCACAAGGATGGTAGAAGACTAAAGACCATGAGTACAAACGTGAGAAGATACAAGGGTCAAAGAAGGAAGATAAAGATGCAGAGAAATTGAGATCCAAGAGTTTCACAGTGTTTGGAACAATCCAAGAAGAATCAGCATCTATGGAAGGCACCATCGGATTTCTCTTCTTGAACACTTTAAAATCAACTACAATAACTCTCAAAACGGATCAGCGGTTCATCCGTAGCGGTGCAAACAAATTTGGAAAGGAGAAGGACAAGCCGACCTCGTGCCAAAGACCTCCAGCATGAACCCCTCTCATGCCAGGGCCTCCAGCACTGACCATTTCGGCCAGCAGGAGCTAGTTTGGGCATTTTGGCAAATAGAAGAGAGCCAAAATCAGCAGATTTTTCATGAAAGCCGGAATCCTATGAACAAATTATAACTTACCTCAGCAACAACAACTTAAGGTTTAGACTGGGTACATCTTCCCGCCCTTTTGACTCATGGACAAATTCCGAAATCCCCTCTAAGTAAAGAGGGAAATTTAACCACTCCCTAATACTATTACAAAGAAGACCTTTATATTTTGGGGTTATCTCTCTCTAAATGTGTAGTGAGAGAACAACAAGGTTTCAAGTTAGTGGCTTTCTATCAATTAGTAAAGCCAAATAAGGAGTTTCGATCTCCTTAATATCAGTTTTAGTTTGAGTCTTCAGTTACAGTATTTGTCATCTTCCAATTGTTTTTGGTTGCCTGCCCTTTATCTCCATACCTTCCATTCTTAAGTTTTTAGTTTTTTAGTTCTTAAATTATTAAGTTTTCCATACAATGTGTCCAGACCTGAAAAAACTAACTTAGTTCTTAAGTTAGTTTTTAGTTTTTAGCTTTTTAGTTCTTAAGTTATTTAGTTTTCAATACTTTGATCTCATGAACAACATTATAAAGTCTTGGCAAAGCTTTTACAATCCAGGCTGAAAAAAGTCATAAATACTTTGATCTCAGAGAATAAAAATGGATTCGTTCCTGGTTGATCAATAGATGAGAGTGTGTTACTTGCTCATGAACTAGTTGATCATATAAGAAAGAGGAAAAAAGGAAAAAATTCTCTCCCAGCCATTAAGTTGGATATGAACAAAGCTTATGAAATAATTTCATGGTCTTTTCTAGAACGAATTCTGATTAAATAGTATTTCCCTCACAGCTGGATTCATATGATATTACAATGTGTTACCACAGTTTCTTATCAAGTTACAGTAAACAGGCAAAGATCAGTGTTCTTTGAGCCGATAAAGGGTACAAGGCAAGGCTGCCATTTGTCTCCCTACCTGTTTATTTTGTGTCAGCAAGTTTTCTTTTCAAAAATTGATTCAACTCTACACAATAATGCGATGCTGGGTTTCCCTGTGGTAAGGAATGTAGTTATAATATCACATCTGATGTATGCTGACGACTGCTTAATTTTGTTGACAACAAGGATGAGAATATAAGAAAGTTGGCTCAGTGTATTGATAGCTATGCAAAGTTCTCGGGTCAAATAGTGAGCTTTGAGAAATCCTCCATCTTCTATAGTCCAAATACTCCACACCATTGGAAATCCCGAGCATCATATGCTTTAAATATCCACAAACAAGGATTGCCAGACAAATACCTAGGACTTGGTACAGTGTCTTACAGGAAGAAAACTATCATATTCCAAGGGCTTGTGGAAAAAGTCAAGAAAAATTAGACAAGTGGGGTCAAAGCGGTTTATCACTATCAATTAATGGAAGAATAACCCTTGAAAAGTCAGATTTGCAATCAGTGACAAATTATTAATATGTCAATTTACCAAATTCCAAACAAGATTCACGAAGACATAGACAATGTGGTCAGATAATTTATATGTAGTGATCTAGCTGAAAGAAAAATACATTGGAAAAGCTAGGACAATTTGTGTAAACCTAAACAGCTTGGCGTGATGAGTTTAAGATCATCAAAGGCTATGAAAATGGCTCTTTTAGCAAAGCATGCATGTTAGTTTCCAAACCAGAATCTATATTTAGCAGGATTCTCACTCAGAAATATGTCATGCGAGGATTATGGATGAAAAAAATGAAACTTAACTCATCCTAGGGATGGAGGTCAATCTGGTGGGGGGCTCAATCCTTAAAAGGTGAACTCCATTGGAATGTTTGATTAGGAGATCAAATCCATATTACTGGGCAATGGATTCCAAAGGTAAACAATCCTCTTTCCCTACCAGATTCTTGGACTATGCACTCAGATTTGAAGGTCACGCATCTTATGACTAACAATAGAATGGAATTGAAGTCTGATTTCATTAATATTTGCACAAGAGGTGGCTAAGAATATTGCAAGCATCAGCATCCACAAGTATAATGCTTAGAATATTAAGGACATGATCACCTGGAAGAATTAAGTAAATGGTTTATGCTCAGTAAAGAAAGGATATCAATGCATCATGCAGAATAGCAATAATAATATACACCAATCCTCATTGTAGGTGATAAAGTAATTTCCCATAATGTTTCTAATTAATGATGAAGAATACATATAGAGTACAAAGAAAACTAGTCTAAATATAACTCTAGTACTAGTCATCAACATGGAATAAAATATTATCTAATCATCTATTTGCTTTATTTCAACACCCCCCCCCCTCAAGCGAAGCGTCGGATGCTCGCCGATGCAAAGCTTGGATCTGAAGAACTCGAACAACGGACGAGAGAGTCCCTTGGTGAAGATGTCAGCAATCTGAAGAGAAGTAGGAACATGAGCAATGCGCAGCTTGCCAGAAGTCACTAACTCACGAACAAAATGATAATCAATATCGATATGCTTGGCCCGCTTGTGCGCCACCGGATTCTGGGCCAAAAAGATAGCACTACTATTGTCGCATAACAACAATGGCATACAATGGTGTGGGTGAGGAATTAATTAAAGGTGCAAAAAATCCTTAAACTCAGTTCCAAGAGCAGTCAAAAACCAAATAAGCTGATCATCATTTGAAACAGGAGAACCCATCATAGACAACTACTAAAAATATTTCTTTAAATTGTAGATGGAGTTCATGAACTATACCAGTCTTACGTATACCGCGGGCAGCAGCACGAAGAAGAAGGATGGATGATGCACTGCTGTCGTGATAAACGGACTGAAGATTGTCCCAAATTTCCTTTGCAGTGGCACATTCAGGTAAAACCGCCAAGGCCTCTGGGGTGAGAGAAGAAAAAAGAAGACTGCACACATGTTGATCTTCATCAACCCAAAGTTCATAATCAGACTGGGCCTTCATATAAGCCTCCATGAGATCAGTCTTGGTGGCGGAGCTGCGACTTGGAGGAGAACCAATGACCGCAGTGTAGGAGAAGGAAGAGGCGGTGGCGGCCGGAGGGCGAGGAGGAACAATCGGACATGGCCTGGAACCATCAAGAAAACCATACAGCTTGTGGGGTCGGAGAACATAACCAGTTTGACGCTTCCACAACAAATAATTGGATGATGATAATTTGATAGTCATCATGTGGAGCAAGGTAGTATCAGACAATTTTTCGTCAGACATGATGAGAGGTAAAAAATAAATTTGGCTAGGAGGAGGGAGAGGCTATATTCGGATAAGGGTGGCAAGATTAATTTCTTGGTTCGTGGGCAAAAGCCAACATTCAGAAACACTGACAAGATTAATTGGATGCTTTGTGTTAGAATTTTCCGGCGGCAGAAGCAAGGAGGAGGGAGAAGCTGCAGCCGAAAAAAAAGGTTTTAGAATCAGGCTTGCTCTGATACCATGATAAAGTAATTTCCCATAATGATTCAGATTAATTATGAAGAATATATATAGAGTACAAAGAAGACTAGTCTAAATATAACCCTAGTACTAGTCATCAACATGGAATAAAATATTATCTAATCATCTATTTGCTTTATTCTAACAGCAGGTTATTCTAAACAATTTTAAGGTATGGAAAAAACTATAGAAGGTTGATCTGCCACCCAGATTCAAGTTTCTTATATGGAGAATAATATCTAATGCCCTTTCAACACAATCTGCCTTAATGATCAGAGGAGTAGTTCAAACTCCTCCATATTATAGCTTCCAAAAGTATGAAGAATCAATACTGCATTTTTTCATACGTTGTGAGATTAGCTCGAAAGCATGACACTGCAGTCACTTCAACTTTGATTTTAATCAGATTTCATTGGTGCAAATTTGGTTATGTGAATGGTTGATGACTGCCCCCTCAATTGGCAGTTTTTGTGAACATATTTGGAAACAAAAAGCTTTCCATGTTGAAACATGCGAATTAGCATATTCACGCCAAGATGATTTTACGGAAAAATGGAGATAGAATATTATGGTATTTATGATTTATGGATATCTGAATATTCTTCTATGTATGAGGCGTGTGAAGCATATTTGATTTATGGAAAATCCCTACATATATGGAGTTGATATTTACGAATATATGGGATATATTGTGATAAGAAAAATCCCTTTATTTATGGGATTTGGATATGCTTCAAGAAGCAAATTTAGAATAGGAATATTGTGGTGATAATCAAGGAGAATTCCAAACTGCTCATGGATATAAAAGGGGACAAACACGACTGCGTTCTACACGGATTGAATAGCAAAAAAATCTGCACACAGATTTTTTATACTTTCGAGAATTGCAAAGAGCCAGAATTCTATGTTCCAGCATACTTGACCCGCTGTTCAAAGTTCAGAATCATATGCCTTAATTCCTCGAGAGGAGGAGATCCAGCGTCGACGAGTTTCGAGGTCAGAGGGAGTCTGATCAAGGTGGATCGGTAGCAAGGGGAGCTTGCAGAATTCACACATTATAGTTAGTAAAGATAAGTATTTCGTAAGATGTACTATGTACTTTATCTTTCTAATTAGTTAATTCATTATGAACTGGGCCAGGCCCTGCAGATGTAGGTGAATTTCACCGAACTGCGTAACCAAGTCGTGTGTCGTTTATGCTTTAAATTATTATGAACTTGGTTAAATAAGTTATGTTGGAACATACTAATAAGGATTAGAAAATTTGGCAAAGCGACTAAAGAAGGAGCTTCGGTGTCTCGGCCACCTCTGCTAGAAGGCAACAACTACAACTATTGGAAGGCACGCATGAGAGTCTTCATCAACTCGCTGGATGAACTTGTGTGGTTCTATGTTGAGAATGAGTGGAATCACCTGCGGAAGATGCTGAAGCGATAGAAGGAGAGTCGAGTCAAAGGGAGCAGAAACTCAGAGACAAAGCTAGTTGGACGCCTGATGACCTCAAAGCATCTCTGGCAAATTCAAAAGCACTGAATGCAATCTTCACTGCGGTTAATGAAAACCAGTTCAAACTCATCTCTACATGTCATCAAACCAAGAAAGCATGGGATACTCTGCAAATAGTTCATGAGGGAATGAGTCGAGTTCGTGAGTCTAAACTTCAGATGTTGGCTACAAAGTTCGAGGAACTCAAGATGGAGGAGGATGAAACTATTGCTATATTCAACGGGAAACTCAGGGACATCTCCAACATGGCATATCAACTTGGAAAGGTTTATAAGGAAACGAAGTTGGTGAAAAAGACCTTGAGATCACTTCCTAAGAGATTTGCAATGAAGGTTGCGGAAAAAGAAGAAGCAAGAGACGTAGCCACCATGAGCCTAGATAAACTAATGGGATCATTACAGACATATGAGATGACTTTCCAACAAGCTACAAAAAGAGTCCCTAAGGAGTTGGCATTCAAAACATCTTCATCAAAAGACAATCACGAGTCTGACAATGATGATGAATTTGAAAAACTTGCACTTATCACGAAGAACTTCTCAAGGATGTTGAAGAAGGTAGTTAACAAAAAATCTCAGGAGAGGTTTGGTAGAAATAGACCAAAGCCACAAGATTCTGGAAATAATCGTGGAACGAGGTTTGAGCAGGGAAATCAACAGTTCTTTAGAAAATCAAAATAGTGACCCAAAACAGCTTGGACGAATTCAATGCAGAGAGTGTGAAGGATACAGACATATTCAGGCTGAATGTGCAAATACCCGGAAGAAACAGGGAAAATCACATGTCACCTCATGGAGTGAAGATGAAGAAGATGAGAAAGACGAAGAGGAACTTACATGCAACTATGTGGCATTTGGAGCAAAAATCCATGATGCATCGAAGGATGAATGTGCCAACACACCTGACAAAGTTGAAACTATATGTTCTAACATAGATCCATATGAAACACCCAGTGATGAAAACGATGGAATTTCTGTAAGTGATGAAGAAATCTACAACACTTATGAGAAGATGTACGCTATGTGGGTTCAATTTGTTGACACAAACAAGGAGCTGAAAGAAGAAAAGATGAAGATAATGGGAATAGAAAGAGAATTGCATATTAAAGTTGCTGAACTTGCAAAGAAGAATGAAGAAATAAATGTGAAACTGATATTAGAAATTAAGAGAGCTGAGACTTCTGAAGCACTAATTTCTAAGCTAAACGCTGGAAAAGCAAAACTTGACGATATTCTGTACATGGGAAGGAACTTTGGTGATCGACACGGTATTGGGTATTGCAACACACACAAGGCTGAAGTGTTTGAGAATCCAGTAACCCTCAAGACCAAGATTCAAGAAGTAAAACAGAAGTTTGGCAAGCCTCATCAAAGAAAACTGCTCATCTGCAGCTATTGCACATATCAAGGTCATTCAGAGGAACAATGCAGGAAACTGATCAGAGACCAAATGTCGTGACAGCAACTCTCGGTATGTTCCAACATAGGAAAAGTCTAGAAAATAAAATTGGTCAGAAAGGTATGGGTTGTCAAACGATCTGGCACATGTCTGGTTGCACACACTTCGCTTATATCATAGTCCAGATATTGTGGTACTTTGATAGTGGTTGTTCTTGCCACATGACTGGCAGTCAATAATTTTTCACAAATATCACACCATACGATGGCGGGTATGTGACTTTCGGTGATGGAAAGAAGAGTAGAGTGATTGGAAAAGGTGAATTGAAGATTGAAGGTTTTCCAGTATTCACTAGTGTGTTGTTTGTTGAAGATCTGAAGGAAAATCTATTAAGCATAAGTCAGTTGTGTGATGGCAATATGACCATGGAATTTCAGAAGGATAAATGCGTTGTGAGACATGGAGAAACCAAGGTTCTTTCAGGCATAAGATCATCAGATAATTGCTATCTGTTGGAGCAAGAAGTACGATGTATGATCTCAAAGCAAGACGAAGTAATTCTGTGGCACGGGAAGCTCGGTCACATCAATTATAAAACATTGGTGAAAATTGAAAATGTGAAAGTTGTACAAGGTATGACTATCTTAACCAGCAAGGACGAAATTGTTTGTGGACCATGTCAGCAAGGTAAACAAATTCGATCTCCCCACTCTTTAGTTCATTATATAACTACTTCTAGAAATCTGGAATTATTGCATATGGATTTGATGAGTTCAGTCAATACACCTAGTATAGGTGGAAAGAAATATATCTTTGTATGTGTTGATGATTTCTCCAGATTTACTTGGGTAGCCATTTTGAAAGATAAATTTGATATGTTGGAAGTATTTGGAAGTCTGGTAGTAAAGTTACAAACTGAAAAGGGAAGTCCAGTTGGAAAGATTGTTCGAATTCGTAGTGATCATGGTAGAGAGTTTGAGAATTCTCAATTTAGTATTTTTGTAACGAGCTCGGGATTCAACATGAATTTTCCACACCTATCACCCCTCAGCAGAATGGTATTGTAGAACGGAAAAACAGAACCTTGCAGGAGATGGCTCGAGTCATGTTAGCTGAGAAAGACATTCACAAGAAATGGTGGGCAGAAGATATCAATACAGCTTGTTATACAATTAATCGAGTATATCTGTGGCCATTCACCAGCAAAACCTCCTACTAGATTTGGAAGGGCAGGAAACCTAATGTCTCATACTTTCATGTGTTCAGAAGCAAGTGCTACATTCTCAGAGACAGGGAGCAGTTGGCAAAATTTGACAATCGGAGTGATACATGAATTTTTCTTGGGTATTCTATCAACAATCGTGCCTATAGAGTTTTTAATCATCGAACCAATACTCTCATAGAGTCCATTAATATTATTGTAGATCATTCAGAGGAAGAAGAAAAGGCAGATGTTGTACAAGAAAATCCCGGTAACACTTATGTTCCAACACTGCCGCATCAACCTGACAAGGCAGATCCTTTAGTTGAAGTTGAACCTCATTAACATGCTGGAACAACTGAGCAGATTGGTGCTGAACCTGTCGAAGCTGAGTATGTTGGAACATCGTTCCCTGCTAACAAACCATATGTTCCAACACAGGACCAACCTTAATCCAACATAAGAAGTACTCGATCGGTTCCTCGAGTGCATTGCCAAAGGCTAGCTGGATTGTATTGCTTTGTTTCTCTCATTGAACCCAAGAACTACAAAGAAGCCTTGCTGGATGAGTATTAGATTGCTGCTATGCAAGAAGTACTAAGTCAGTTTGCACGAAATGACGTCTGGTATCTTACTCCTCGCCCCAAAGGCATTAACGTCCTTGGCACGAAGTGGATTTTCAAGAATAAGTCTGATAATGATGGTCTAGTTACTCGAAATAAGGCTAGACTAGTAGCTCAAGGATATACACAAGTGGAAGGGGTCAACTTTGATGAGTCATTCGCACCAGTTGCCAGGTTAGAGTCAATTCGAATATTACTTGCTATTGCTTGCTCTATGAACTTTATGTTGTATCAAATGGATGTCAAGAGTATGTTTCTAAATGGAGTGGTGAATGAAGAGGTTTATGTTGAACAACCTAAAGGCTTTGAGGATCCTCATTATCCACACCATGTGTATCGCCTTAAGAAGGCTCTATACGGTCTAAAGCAAGCACTCAGGGCGTGGTATGAACGACTTACTAACTTTCTTCTTCAGAAAGGCTATCGTCGAGGGGGAGTAGATCGCACTTTATTTGTGCTTGAAAAGTCATCAAAATTTCTGATTGCTCATATTTATATGGATGATATAGTATTTGGATCCACTTCATCCTCTATGGTACAGGATTTTGTCACCATCATGCAAGCCGAATTTGAAATGAGCATGGTTGGAGTGCTCACTTACTTTTTGGGATTGCAAGTCAAGCAAGGAAGGAATGGTATGTTCATAAATCAGAGTAAGTATGCTTTGAACTTAGTTAAGAGGTTCGGTCTGAGAAATGTACGAGTAGTTCGAACTCCTATTGTTGTATTTGAAAAACTGGTAAAGGATAAGAAAGGAGTTGCGGTTGATAAAAAATTATACAGAGGCATGATTGGAAGTTTATTATATTTAACAGCTAGTAGACCAGATATATGTTTCAGTGTTGGGATTTGTGCAAGATTTCAGGCTGATCCAAAGGAGTCGCATCTCACTACAGTTAAACGAGTTATTCGATATGTAAGTGGGACTTCTCAATATGGTGTCTGGTACTCTAAGAGTCAAGATTCTGAGTTAATTTGGTAAAATGATTCTAATTGGGCTGGTAATGCTGATGATAAAAAAAGTACCACAGGTGGATGTTTCTTTATTGATACAAACTTAGTGTCTTGGTATAGTAAGAAACAGAATTCAATCTCTTTGTCTACTACAGAAGCTGAGTATCTTGCAGCAGGAAGCTGTTGTGCACAATTGTTGTGGATGAAACAAATGTTGAAAGATTATGGAATTCATTAAGGCCCCTTGAAGATTTTATGTGACAACACAAGTGCTATTGATATCTCAAAAATCTAGTCCAACACTCGAGAACCAAACATATTGATATAAGGCATCACTTTATTAGAGATCTGGTTGAAAGGAAGGAAGTGGAAGTAGTCTATGTTCCAACACACGAGCAATTCGCTGATATCTTTACAAAACCTTTGGATTCTGCCCTTTTGAAAGCCTTCGACAACACTTAGGTGTTTGTCAAATTTGAGGTAGTTCTTACCTTAATTCTATTGTAAATATTCTGTTTATTTTTGTTTAGAAAATCGAAAAAGAATAAAAAATAGAAAGAAGAAAAGTGTAGAAAAATAGAAGATGGATTTTATGGTATGTTGGAAGTTATTTTTGATGTGATATCTCGAGTTGACAAGAGGTAAAAGGGTCATCACTATACTTCTTGGAAAACCAAAAAGGAGTTTTCCGGGAAAAGAGGAGGAGAGTTGAAGAGTTTGTGTTGGATTCAAAATTGTCCAAATCTTTTCGAATCCCTCTTTCTCAGCTATCTACCATTTTTCTTGGCATCCTTCGAAGGCTAGCTGTAAACTATCCCCACGATCTTCCTCCATAATAACTTCGTGTCAGAGAATTTCAAACCCCAATTCTCCCATGTTTGTAGAAGAAATTCCAGAAACTCTCGACCCTAAGAAAACATGGAGGATGAATCAATGACGGACCAAGTTGGGGCCAAAACACTTCCCAAAAAAAATCTTGGTCAAGGTGAAGAGCATGCTGTCGAGGAAGAGGCAATAGATGGTGGTGAAGAGCCTAGTGGTTCTAGCATCAATGGCGATGGACAAGAAAAACTCACCAGTGCTAAAAGAAAGGGCCCGTATGGAAAGGTAACTGGTTCTGATCCCCCGTCTTTAAAAATGATGGGTATGGAGTTTAAGAGCATAGATGAAATTTTTGAATGGCTAGAGGCAAACAGAGTCGCAGTTAATTTAACCAAAATCAAAAGTATAGAGGGTGAATACTTGTCTGTTAAGGTTAAAGAACTAGTCACAGGTGATATAGGTGATATGTGGAGTATTGAGAATTGGAAGGTGAAATTTCTAAAAGGTAAATATGCGGAGTACAGAGAAAAGGATAAATTCCATGTGTATTGTCGGATGCCGTATCCAAGCTATGTATTTTTTAGGGAGATAAGTGATGAGAAAGCTGAAGGAAAGGAGATTATAAAGTATACAAACATATTACAGGTTGGTTTCTTTGATTCGCATGCTGCCCAGAGGATGGAAGAGCTTAGGAAGCCAGTAATAATTGAGTTGTCTGATAGTGATGAAGAAGACAGGGCTGTGTATGTTCCAACACAGCAAGAGGAATCTGAAAATATGGAAGAGATGGATGAAGACATGGGTGGAGAAGATCAAATGGAAAGTGACGCTGAGCAACCAGGAGAGCCAATGTGTGGACAAAATGAGTCAGATCAAGACCAGCACTGTGGGACACAATCAGAGAAAGAAGAAGAAACTGATAGTCCTGAGTATGTTCCAACACAGGAACTTCCTGATTTGAACTACTCGAGTGATGAGGTACTTGATGAATTTTTCCAGATGGAAAAGGGCAAGAGAAAGGTGACTACTTCAGAGGTTTCTCCACCTACTAAGAAGCTCAAGACAGATAAGAAATTACCCAGGAAGAAGGCACTGCCACCTGTAGCTGTAAGTGATGCTTTGTCATTCACTTATTTTAATTTAAAATGTGAAGAGATGGGTGAATTGTTTGCTGAGAGGAGGTTTATCTCGGAGAGACCCATAGACTTAGAAGCTTATAGGGCAAGTGGATTTTCTGATTATCTGGAACAAATTGGAATGAAGAGAGCTGCAACCATTCAGCTATAGTATAATAGACAGGTTGTGATAGAGGTCTATGCAAATTTGATGATTGAGAATCTGGAAATTGAATCTCCCTGGTTCGGTAGAGTTTATTTAAGAGGGAAGATTGTGGATTTTTCGGCTGCTAGGATAAACAAAATTTTGGGGTTGAAGACACCAAATTTTGAGGGGGTATTTCCTGATGAGTTAAAAGTAACTGATGATCAAGTTCTGGAAATCATCTCTGGAGGATACAAATCCAAATGGCCTGAAACAGGATATTCATAGGCTTCATGCCTATCTTCAAGATTTTTTGGTCTGTATCAAATTGCTGTTAATTGCTAGATGCCATCGTCAAATACTACTGCTCTTACCAGGGAAATGACAAAGCTTCTGTTCTGTGTTGGAACACAGAAGCAAGTGAATCTTGGCTTGTTCATTCAGCAAAACTTGGTGAGGCAAGCCACAGCTCCCAAGGCTAAACATGCCATAGTATATCCCTGCTTGATCTCAGCAATGGCTAAAAGTGTGAAGGTGAAGGGCCAAAGATTTGATAATAGATGTAGACTTCCTGAGGCTAAATAAGAAAACTTTTGGAATGAGGCACATTCATGATTTACCCTGGAATCCAGAAGGCTCTACATTAGCATCAGCAGGAAAAGAGCCATCGCCATTCAAATGGCAGCGCTGGAGGCAGAAATGACAAGTCTGGAGGAAGAGAAACCACGGTTGGAAGCTTGAACCTGATCTGGATTTCTACTCTATGTTCCAACATAGAGGTCAAAGTCAGGGGGGGTCTACTGAATGCTTGTGTTTTTATTGATTTTTTTTTTGCTTTTGGCATCTGTGTGGTCCTAGGGGGAGAATTGTTCGAGTTATGTTTGAAGTGGCTTTGTAATCTGAATTTTATCTTTTGACGGAGTTCTTGGATTTCTGGTATTCGGATTTTGGTATTCATGCTGGCATTCTGGTATTCATTGTTTTTCAGAGTCGGTAGTGTGCATATTGAGCATATATTCCAACATAGGTGGAGTTTGGAAGACCTATGTGTATGACAAGTTTTTCGTTGAGTGATTAATGACAAAAAGTTATGAGTCCACAAAATGCCAAAGGGGGAGATTGTAAAGTCAAGAGTTGCATTGAATATTTAATTGGCAGTTTTTGTAAACATATTTGGAAACGAAAAACTTTCCATGTTGGAACATGCGAATTAGCATATTCACGCCAAGATGATTTTACGGAAAAAGGGAGATAGAATATTATTTATAATTTATGGAAATCTAAATATTCTTCTATGTTTGAGGCATGTGAAACATATTTAATTTATGAAAAATTCCTACATATATGGAGTTGATATTTGCGAATATATGTGATATATTGTGATAAGGAAAATCCCTATATTTATAGGATTTGGAAATGCTTCAAGAAGCAGATTTGGAATAGAAATATTGTGAAGATAATCATGGAGAATTCCAAACTGCTCATGGATATAAAAGGGGACAAACACGGCTGCGTTCTACACGGATTGAATAGCAAAATATCTGCATGCGGATTTTTTATACTTTCCAGAATTGCAAAGTGCCAGAATTCTATGTTCCAACATACTTGACCTGCTGTTCAAAGTTCAGAATCATATGCCTTAATTCCTCGGGAGGAGGAGATCCAGCGTCGACGAGTTTCGAGGTCAGAAAGAGTCTGATCAAGGCGGATCGGTAGCAAGGGGAGCTTGAAGAATTCACACATTATAGTTAGTAAAGATAAGTATTTCGTAAGATGTACTCTGTACTGTATCTTTCTAATTAGTGAATTCATTCTGAACTGGGACAGGCCCCGCAGATGTAGGTGGATTTCACCGAACTGTGTAACCAAGTCGTGTGTCGTTTATGCTTTAAATTATTACGTACTTGGTTGATGTGTGTTATATTGTGTTCATATTTTGTGGGATTATTATGATTTTATTAAGATATAATTTGCACTTTAAGGTGTTTTTGGTGCAGGAATTCATTAATTGCGGAGAATTGAGAGGGAGCTATACATTGTACTCTTTTTCCCTTAACCAACGGTTTTTCCCACTGGGATTTCCAGGTTAAGGTTTTTAATGAGGCGATGTGCTCCAATGGAAAATGTTCTTATTTTATAAGACATTTTTCCAGGGATGAAGGAAGAGAGGCAAAAGCAGAATTGCTGAAGTTATGGGGTGAAAAGTGAATTATTGAAGAGATGTGGATTTGAAGGAAATAAATATATTCACTGCCCATATTGATAAGGATTGTATTATCTCCTTCCATTTAAAATTCCTTAATTGTAGGAATTAGTTATTTAGAATTAGAACTACTGTACTAATTTCATCATTAGAGTTTGCAGATTATTTTGGTGAGTGAAACGACGTTCACCAAATTGGCGCCGTTGCCGGGGTTTGATCAAGCTATGCGGTACAAGGAGCGCAATAAGTTGTGGCATGACAGAGATTTGAAGCCTAAGAAATTTGTGGTTGGGCAGATAGTTCTTTTATCTGAGTCAAAATTTCGACATATGTCATGGAAATTCAAGTCTAAAAGGACTAGACCATTCGAAGTGGCTTATGTTTGGCCAGATGGGATGGTAGAGAATATAAGCATGGACGCAAAAAGGGCATTCCTCGTCGATGGTTATCGCCTTATGCCGTACTATGATACTTCTCAGGTGGCATTAATGGAAGAAATTCCATTGTGCCCAACAAATATTCATTAAAGGCATCTGAAAGTCTAGCCAAAGACTATAAACAAAAGCGCTAGTTGGGAGGCAACCCAATTTTCTTAGTTTTTTTTTCTTTGTTCTTTTAAGTTTTTTTTTATCTTTTAGGAATTTCAATTTCTCATCTGATCTCAATTCTTGATATGCAGATTTGAAGTACATGAATTTGCACCATGGAGAATTCACACATTTGGAAAGCTGGACTCGCAGGGCTCCATTTGGCCAAACGGAGGCCTGCAGCAGAACCTGATTATGATCAAACGCCTTCCTCTTGATCAGGAAATTTCTCCAAAATCCACCACTATAAGTTCCCTCTTTCCCTTTTATTTGTTTTATGATGTTGTCTCTGTGTTAAACCTTTTCTCATAAGAGCTTTGCATTATTTGCTTGAGGGAAAGCAAAGTTTAAGTGTGAGGAGGTTTCTTGTGTGTTTTATTTTTATATTTTTGGAAAATAAAAAAAATTATTTCAGTTTTTTTTACTGTGAAAAATGTGTTTTTTTTTTGTGTTGTTTGAGTAGATAATTTGACATGATGAAATTCTAGTGGCTCTTGATAAAAGTACCCTGCCGGTTGTAAACTTCATTGTAACAAACTTACTAAATCTAATATGCCTTGAAGTTATTGAATGAGATTTTCTATAATTTGTGAAATTTGATTGATATGATTTTTGGGATGACGAAAAAGGACGAGTTTAATTGAATATTTTAGCCTACTAAAGTGAGGTTTAAGCTAGAGTAGAGCACTCTCTACATCAATCTTTGTTCTGAGAGATCACATTGTTATAATTGGAGTTGTTATGTGTGAAAGTGATGGAAGGCACTAGGATGAACCACACAGCTTAAATTGCCTACCAATTACATTAACCCCTAGTGAAACACTTTGAAGCTTTGACTATGTTCTTTGATATGAGTTACTATATATTTAGCCAAAGCCTTGTTTTATCCTTTCTCTTGGCCCTATTATGCATGTTCTTGGAGTTAATGTTGATGAATTCATCCATTGTGTTCTCTTGAGTTTATGAAATTACTGAGTATGTGTCCAGTTTGCCCAGACTGAACGGTTTCAGAAAAATGAAGGCTGAATTTTATGATGAACAGTGACACTGGGGTTCCGTTTAGCCAAACTGAGGGGCGTAATAGTGAAAAAAGAGAGAAAAAAATCATATTTTTATGTTGCGATTTTTCTTTAAAAAAAAAGTACCAGTTTTGGACTGTATTGAAGAAGAATGGTGCTGAAAAAAAAAAGAGAAAAAAAAAGAAAAGAAAAAAAAGAAAAAAAAAAGAAAAGAAAAAATTGCACCTACATTTGATGTGATCTTACTTGGCTTTCTCATAATAGCCATGAGATGAAGATTGTTGGTGAATGTCTACTATACATGGATGATGGTTGAAGGAAAAAAAACATGCATAATATTTTGATCGATATTGTTTGAGCTTAGAACCCTTCGTATCTCACCAATCTGAATGGTCCCTAGCCCCGTTACAACCCTTGAGAAAGACCTTCCTGATTTGCATATTAATTTCTCTATATTATAACTTGTGAATTATTTGAGTGATTGTCCTTCATATATTGAGAGTGATTGAGTGAAACCGTGAGAAATATTCATTGCTTGTCCGATTTTGACTGAATTGATGATTAGATTTTCTGATCTTGAACATTTTCATTCCAATTACTTTAAGGGTTGATGATTTTCAGGTGCGTTAACGTGATCCTTTACTCCTTGGCAGGGGAAAATTTATCGTTATAAGAGTAGAATCTAGAGTTTTTAAATGTTGAATTTTTATCTGTTTAGTTGTGTGATTGGTGTTTCTATCTTAATTTTTCTTTTTAGGGTCATTTTAGATAGAGTCATATGAGGGAATGAGAATTTATGAACGTTGTGGATTATTGATTGCTCTTATATTCTTCACTTCATACTTGAGGGCAAGCATGATTCAAGTGTGAGGATATTTGATGTGTGTTATATTGTGTTCATATTTTGTGGGATTATTATGATTTTATTAAGATATAATTTGCACTTTAAGGTGTTTTTGGTGCAGGAATTCATTAATTGCGGAGAATTGAGAGGGAGATAAACATTGTACTCTTTTTCCCTTAACCAACGGTTTTTTCCCACTGGGATTTCCAGGTTAAGGTTTTTAATGAGGCGATGTGCTCCAATGGAAAATGTTCTTATTTTATAAGACATTTTTCCAGGGATGAAGGAAGAGAGGCAAAAGCAGAATTGCTGAAGTTATGGGGTGAAAAGTGAATTATTGAAGAGATGTGGATTTGAAGGAAATAAATATATTCACTGCCCATATTGATAAGGATTGTATTATCTCCTTCCATTTAAAATTCCTTAATTGTAGGAATTAGTTATTTAGAATTATAATAGATATTATTTTATTTCCTTATTTCTTCCATAAGAAGAAAAGTAATTAGAAGTTGATTTGGATTTGGTTTTGGTTTGGTGTATATAAAATATACACGGCCGGGAGGAGATTTTGTAATTTTGGGAGACATTACGGAACAGAGGAGAGAGACATTACGGAAAAGGGGACGGAAGAGAGGAATTATTCTGGGCGAGAAAACAAACGGAGCAAAAACAATTCTCATGCAAAATTTCCTGGTTTGATTGTTTTGTTTTCGTTCGTTCGTTCGTTAGTTAGTATTTTATTATTTGAATTATGTTTGATTATTATATTATTTATTTGTTTAGTTTAATTATTATGAGTAGCTAATTTATATATCGGCATGGAATAACAAGCATTAGTTTATGAATCGTGAGGCCTAATTGTTTTATAATTGATTCTTATGTGTTCTTGATTGTTCTTGGTTTATTTTATTCTTGATATATTTGAGCATGATCAACTTGAATATTATTGGGATAATGCTATCTAATTCCACCAATACGTAATCGTTGGAAGGGGTTAGTAAGTAGCGAGTTCTTGTGAAAAACAGCTAACTAGCTAAGACTGTAATAGCAAGATGGGGAATAATTAAGTGTGCGTTACTACTTGCGAATACTTGGGTAATTGCTATATCAGGTTCTTTTCATTCTTAATGCTATCGAGGTGTATATCTGGTTCAGCGAATACTTTCCGGAGGCATCTTGGTAAGAGTAACGATTGGTTAATTATAATTAGTCAGTTGTCGACAAGGTAAGAAAGAATTGAGAGGGTTTAGCAAATACTTGCCGTTTTATAACTGATAGATGCATATGAATTGATTTATCTTTGCGCCTATGATCGATGTTTAACTAATGTGAGTTATTCCGAGCCGATTACTTTATTCATATATTTTATAGACAATTATATATTTTAGTTTGCATTATTATTTCATATTTTATAGTTGCATTATTAGTTGTTAAATAAATCTGAAAATTAAGGCGTGGTTGCTAAACCAAACCCTGTTGGTAGTTTGAATTTGATAGAAATTATACCGTTCCTCGTGGGATCGACTCTGCTTGCTACTGTACTAATTTCATCATTAGAGTTTGCAGATTATTTTGGTGAGTGAAACGACGTTCACCATTGGTTAAATAGGTTATGTTGAAATATACTAATAAGGATTAGAAAATTCGGTAAAACTAAATTCAATATCAAACTAACCATCTGCATTTTCTGGGAAATACGGGCACATAGAAACTCAATTATTTGCGATAATCAAATCCCAAATGTTGCTATGGATCCTATAAAAATATGGAGGAAAGCCCCGTCTCTTTTCCAGTTATACAAGTTCGTATCTCCAAGAGATGGAATCCAGGATTTAGATATGGATTGGGAATCAAATACATAACCCTCAGTACTACAATAGGAAGACTTATCCAACCATCACATTGGCAACAGATACTTCTTACGACAAAATCAAGGGGAACACAATAGGGGCCTGGGTCTCTATTACAGATTCCCTGGATCAACAATGCTTTTCTGGTTATAAAATTAGCAAATCCATTTCCCCTATGGAGGCAAAACTTCTTGCAATCCTATATTTTCTGGAGCTCCAAATCCAAAACCAAGTCTCTCAAGTGGTAATCTGGACTGACTCCCAAGCATCAGTGGATTTAATCCATGGATTTCGAAATTTATCTCCTGATATTTGCAATGAAGTTAGTGTTATCATGCCTCTTTTATGTTATTTCAGTTCTATTAGTATTAAGATAAGGAATCTTGTATGTAAAGCTCATAATTTAGCTTCATGTATCTTGAAGTCACTAATAAAATTTAATCCTTTGGTGATAAAAAAATACCATATTGTCATTTAAAAACCCCCCACACTTAAATGACTGATTCCATTTCATTTTCCTTGAGTAAATTACTTTACAAACTTCTTTTTTTTGGTATTTTAATGCATAAATGTGTAGAAAATAAGGCTGTATATTGTGATTGTATTCATGATCTAGGGTACATTTTATAGTGTTACAAAAGACCTATGCAGAAAAGGAAAAGGATTCTATTCTAACTTCTAGTACTATTCACATAATATTGTTTTTCCTTAATACTCCTCCTCAAGCTGGAGCATAAAGATCGAGAATGCCCAACTGGCCAAGTAGTAGCTGAGACTAATTACGTCCAAGATCTTTCGTGAACAAATCTGCAGGCTGATCAGAAGCACGAATATGATGAGTAACAATTGTATCAGACTGTAAAAGATCGCAGATAAAATAATAATCAACCTCTATATGCTTCATACGTTTATGGAAAGCAGGATTGGCTGCAATATGAAGAGCTGACTGACTGTCACCAAATAGTTGCATGGGGCAACACTTAAGTCCTGGAGCAAAGACTTAAGCCATAATAACTCACAACAGGTGACTGTCATTGCACCATACTCTACTTCAGCATAATAACGAGAAACCATAGGTTGCTTCTTAGTCTTACATCAAACCAGAGAATCACCAATCATCACAAAATATACTGAGGGAGAATTTTGTGTAATGGGGCAAGCATCCCAGTTAGAATCACAAAAAGCAGTCAACTGTAAGGAACTACGTGAAGAGAGGAATAAACCTTGACAAGGATGACTCTTCAAATAGTGTAGAACCCGCAGTGTATCTTGCCAATGAGGAACACAAGGAGACTTCATAAACTGAGAAAGCATATGAACCAAATAACTGAGCTTCGGATGTGTAATGGTAAGATGAATGAGACATTCAACTAGGCACCGATACTGCTCAGGATTATCATAAAGTGGCCCCTCCACTCGCACAAGATCAGGTTGTTGCTCCATTGGAAAATCATTCGATTTTACAATCAATAAACTAATATCTGATAAGACGTCGAGGGCATATTTCCTTTGTAAAAGAAACATTTCATCTGGTCTTCTAGTAATCTCTATACCCAAAAATTACTTAAGTGTGCTAATATCCTTCATGTAAAACAAGATCTCAAGTATTTCTTGAATTCAGATATAACTGACAAAGAACTACCAGCAATCACCAAATCATCCACATAGACAAGCACGTGCAAAGAAACTGACCCACGAGAGTAAACAAAACGAGTGTAATCGACCTTACTCTAAAAAAAATCCAAATGCGCGTAGAGCATGAGCCAATTTGGCAAGATAGTTGTGAGGAGCTTGTCGCAAACTGTAAAGAGATTTCTGAGGCCGAAAAAAAGTTTGGGAGGTGCATGATAGCCAGGAGGAGGCACATAAAAACCTCTTCGTGAAGATCACCATGTAGAAAAGAATTGTGCACATCCATTTGATGAAGTTCCCAACCACGAATAACTGCAACAGACAGAAATAGGCAAACATAACTCATCTTCACAATAGGAGCAATTGTCTCAGTACAGTCAGTTCCCTCAATCTGATGATTACCCAGTGCCACCAGACAAGCTTTGTTACATTCAATGGTACCATCAGATTTGAACTTGGTATGATAAACCCATTTGTATCTAATTGCAGTCTTATTCGAAGGAAAAGAAGCCATAGTCCAAGTCACATTGCGCTCAAGAGCATTAAACTCTTAGCCATAACATCGTGCAGATGAGCATGCTTTAACGCTTTATAATTAATGGTAGGATCTACACTAGAAGTTACTGCACCCAAAAATCTAGAATGTATACTAGAAAATTTATTGCAATTTAAATAATCAGCTAAAGAATAGAGAACACCTGAGGATAGTGATGGCACCGGAGTGATCGTAGTAATGAGGGGGAGAAGGGTTAGAAGTAGTCATAGAGAAGACATAGTTATTCAGGAAAGTAGGAGATTAATGATCGCGAGCACTCTAATGGGATTGAAACTGATCGGCCGCAGCTGGTGGCAGTGGCAGGTCTTGGGCATTTAGCTACAATGACATCGTGGTGGCAGGTGGCATAGAGGCTGCTTGAGGTGTCATGGACACGACTGGCTGAGCTGGCGACTGAGACTGAGGAGCAGTTTCTAGGGCCGGCACCAGTTGGCACCAATCAGTGGTGGTAGTTGATGAGCACCGTGGCTGAAGGAAGCGGGACAGCGGATGTCGGCGATGACAAGGGTGATGTTGCGATAGGGATGATGATCGGTGGCAAAGTGGTGTCACCGTTGGTCGTCACAGATGGATCTGGCATCAGAGAGTTGTCAAACCAAGTATCAGTTTGTGACTGTACAAGCTGAATAGGTACAGATAACACAGTAAATGGAAACTGGTCTTCTTAAAAATTGGCATCGCGACTATTGAACAAGGTTCATGATTCCAAATCATAAAGGCAATAGCCTTTCTTTCCACCCGATACCCAAGATAAATGTATCGTCGACTTCTTGGAGAAAACTTGTCATGCAATCTGGGAATGTATGAGGCAAAGCACAAGAAACCAAAGACTTTCAAAAGCTTTTGGTTTGAAGTGCAATTCAAATGATGTGCGTCTGTTAAGTTGCTTCGTCGGTGTCTGGTTAATTAAAAATGCAGCAGTAAGAACACATTCTTCCCAAAAATCAATCAGTAGATTAGTTTGAAAGCACAAAGCACGAGCCACATTTAACAAATGGCAATGCTTATGCTCTACACGACCATTCTGTTGTGTTGTATCAACCATGGAAATCTCAAAGTTGATGCCAGTTTCAGCAAAGTAAGATTGTAAAGGTAAAATATTCGTACCATTATCAGCACAAAATCAACGAGTGGAGTGCCTAAACTGATTCTTGATCAAAGCACAAAATTATATAAATCTAGAGGCTATATCTTACTTAGCCCTTAATAAATAAACCAAAACAGCTTGGGAATAATCATCAACTATAGTTAAAAATAAATTGCACCACTGGTAGAAGGTGAGCTATAAGGCCCCCAAACATCACAATGTATTAATTCAAACAAAGATGTAGCATTTAAAAACTCTAAGGAAAACTATGTCTAGTATGTTCTTCTCTATGACACACAGAGCAAGGAACATAAGTATTATTTGTGCTAAAACCAATAGGAACATAAGACAACACCGTAGAGAATGGGTGGTGATCTACACCTAAAATCATACTTTAACAAATGCATTTGATACATTTGTTATTATGTTTTGGTTGGTTGATTGCTAGTTTTAGTTAGGTTTTCATTACAAAGGGTTTGGATGACCGTTATTGGCTTTCTTATCTAAATCCCAAGTTTTGTAGACATAATTGGATCTAATGGACACTTTGTCCTCACATGCATCTAGATCTTCTTTTGTCGGCTTATTATTAGTTTGCTCGTGAGCACTTTAACATAATATTTTAGAAGTCCATAAGCAAAGGTGGTAGTAGATATTAGAAGTCCATTCGCAAGGATGGTAGTAGACAAAAGGCCACGAGTAAAAATGTGGTAGTAGATGGAATAAAGCTAGAAAAAGAAGGGAGTCAAAGTATAAATATTGAAGACCTGGCACGGGCATGCCAAACAACATGGGTCGTGCCAGCCAATCGGCCACGCCAGAGACCCCAACACGAGCCGCTCGATTTAGCACAGCCCGTGCCAGCCCGAAGCTCTGTGCAGCTAAGTATAGACACAGGGTGTGCCCTTTTATGCGAACCATATCGTTTCAACTCCAACATTATAAGACCAGCCCTCGGGGTGTGCCGATTAACGCGCTCGTACCATCGTTTAGCTAAGAACTTGACTCCCAACCGACGGCCGACAAGGATTTACACAGCCCACGACGTTCAACTAATCAAGGAAGTACTCCCAGCTGCACGCTCAGACCAGTAGAAGACAAGCCCTAACCAATGGCTCATGCCAGATAGTATGGCTCGTGCCAGGCCAAGCTAGCATGGTCGTACCAAATGACACGGGTTGTGCCAGACCTAACTAGCACGGGTCACGCTAATTCCATACTAATATACATAGGAGCCTACGCCTACTATGGTTTAAGTTTGTTTCATTTTATTTTCATTCTCCTAAGAGTAGTAGAGAGAGAAATATATTAACCCTTCTCTTTAGTTTCTTTTTCTCCTTGTTTTTGCCCAATGGCATTGAATCCAATGAAATATTTGGGTTCAATGCTTAGGGAGTAGCACCGAGAAGAATAAAAAATGCACAACGGAAAGGGCCATTGTTGTACTTCCCTAATTATGGAGGCAGTTCCGATGGAAGAAAACGTGTGCACCCTTCTGTGACAGATTGGGGGTAGTGTTGACCATCAACCACACTACGTGGCATAAGAATTAGTATAGTATTGTATGTCTTGAATGTGATTGATTCTAGGATCAAAACATATTACCGGTCAAGTTACGCAAATATTCCCCAAGTGCTAGCAATATATAGTTTTATTCTCTTGTAATCATGCATGCTTGTAGTTGTTAGATAAACCCCCCCAAAAAATAGTTTTGCAACATTAGCTATTCCTTATACATGATCGGATTGGCGACCTGATTGCGGCTGTGTGTAGTCAACTTTTAGATTCCTAGCATCTCTGTGCACGACCCTTGTCTTGATACTATCTACCATCTAGGAAGCTTAGTAGTAAGAATGAGAGTAGTAATAAAAATATATTTATCTTTGTGAAGCCACTTCGTGGGTTGATTAGCTACAATTAATAACCTGGTGGGGAGGCAAATTAATTTTTGGCGCCGCTGCTGAGGTTGTTAGTCCAAAGGTTTAAATTTTAACTTGCACAGATTGTTAGTTGAGTAGTTGGTGTTGTGATTTTCTTGTGTATATTTGCGTTTTTAGGAGTAGGTATTGCTCAATTTCTTGGTGTGAATCGAGGACCCTTGCAAAATGATTCTGATTTTTTTTGTTTATTTGGTTTTGCTTATTTAGGAAAAGATAGAAATGTGGGGAGAAAGTACTTAACGAGAGAAATTTTGTAGGGTGTGTGATGAGACGTAAAATGCATGTATTTTCCGAAGAATTTAACATCTTTTTTGTTATCTTTTTGTTGTAAGATTGCTAGATTTAGGTAGGTTTACATCATAAGGGTTTTAGATGACCTTTTTCGGTTTTCATATCTAAATCCTTCATTTTGTAACCTATGTTTAGTCCTATGGATTTTTGGTCCATACAAGCATCTAGATTCCTTTTTGTAAGCTTAATTTGTAGATTTTTCATGAGCATTTAGGAGTGGTTTAGTGAAGGTCATTCGAAAGGATGGTAGAAGATGAAAGGCCACTCACAAAGTGGTAGAAGATAAAGTGAAAGGAGAGCAAAGCAAAGGGATAAGAATGATCAATATTTTGAAGCAGAGTTCTGAGAATTATCCGAAAAGAATCAGCCTCCAAGCACTATCACAGGAACCCTCCTCTAGCACTGATTTTTTCTTGTTCTAGCACCAGTTTTTTTACCCAAAAAAATCGGTGCCTAAATACCTGCTGAAAAGGTTTCACCGGTTTTCAAAAACCGGTGCTAATTTTAGCACCAGTTTTTTTATTAGCACCAGTTTTTTTGTTAGCACCAGTTTTTTTGTTAGCACCGGTTTAAAGGTGCTAAATTTTTTGTTAGCACTGGTTTTTTAATCAGTGCTAAAATATTTACAATGACTAAAAAAATCCCTTCCTCTGAAAGCGACCATGTGCTGCCGCTTTCGGAGGAAGGGAAAAAGACCCAAAATTAACAATTTAGTAGGACATTATTTTAATAATAAAATTAACTTCACAAAATTGATAATATGGAAATAAAACCAAAAATATGTTATGATGCCAAATTAATAATCTATGGGACTAAACATAACTATCCCAAACATAACTATCCACGGGACTAAACATAACTTTAGCTTGAACTTGCAATTTAATCATGTGGCGTATACACACCTTCAAATTACATGGCTAAGCCACACAAATAATCTCAAATCTATGGTCCTTAAAAACGCTCAGATGTACCGCTCCACATGCATCTACAAGACCATACAAGTTCAAACTTCAATTTACTTTTCAAAAATGGTTGGGGGGAAAAGGTAACTGTGACTAAATCAGTAAATTTACTTTGGAAGGCTCATTGTATGTTCAGAACCTAATGCCTGGAACATACTTAAGCCAAACTTGAAATCCTCTGTATGTTCAAACTGACAAAGAAATCAAGCATACTCACAAAGGGCCAACATAGTTTAGATCTAAATAAACATAGAGAAAAAAGAGTAATCAAAATTCCACTCAGCACAAACACAAGGCTTCTGGCCATTGAACACAACATCAGGCTGGAAAAAAAGCTGGTCCTTGTTGGTTACTTTCCTAGAGGTAACAAAACCTCCAAAAAGGTACAACACTACCACATTACAAATATAACATTACTAACAATGTGCATTAGGTAATCTAACTCAAATCCTCCTTTTCATATTCAGAATAACAAGAATGGATGATATTTACCTTTCGTGGGAGGAAGTCAAGGTGACTTTGAGAAATATTACTATGCTATCACAAACCAACAAACAAAACAAAGAATCTTACTGATCATACAAAAATTGAATAGATTGAACCAAGATTGTCATCAGTAAAGAAACTAACAACCAACAATTATTATATTTACATTTGAACAATGTGAAAAAATTTGAAACCTACTCACTCACACGCAACACCTTCCACTTAGGTGGTTCCTCCAAGACTTCCTCCAAAACTGCACCATCAGTGGAGACATGTATATCTGAAAATAGAAGACGCTTAAATGGCTCATATGCTACCCAAAGATTATTACAAGGAGAAATTAAAACTTATAATGAAGGGCACATTATAAAAGATACAAAAATCAAGAAAATCTTGCCTTTCTCGTTGTTGTTTTCTAGTTTTCTTCACTTGTTTGCAGTAGTCTTATTTTGTCCCAAGCTTTTCTTCTCATCTAACCTCCCAAAATGGAAAACACGCTTCTTTACCAAATCAAATATCTTGTAGCTAGACTATGCAAATATCCAAACTGACTGAAAGCTCTCTGATGCTCTCAGAGAATCCAAATATTTCAGGAATGTCATAGCATCATACCTATTCACAAACATGCAAAAGACACAGACAGAAACATCAAGCACAATCTACAGCCCAATAGAACAACTATCGTGTCGATTCAATTAAGGGATACTCCAATTTTCATTTTCCTTTAAATTCATAACCAGGACAGACAGGCAAACTAGACCACACACCACAAATGTGAACCTTGCAACAAAGAAAGGGTGAATTAATTTTACATAGCTTGTTTAATGATATAAAAACAAGCATTTAAAAAAAATTCTAATCTACCCTTTAAACCGAACATAGCAGCTGAAATAGTTTGGGCAAGATGCGGCAACATGATGTATTTGCACATAAAAAAATTATAAAAAAAAAATCAATTGAGAAGGCACAGATAAAAGAAATTAAAATAATTGAACAAAAAAAATGCATCCATCAGATTAGTGTGTGATTGGACTCAGTACTCACCATTCAGTAGGACATAACAAAAGCAAAGCAGAAATAGGGCATAAGAGCCCTCTACTGGCGGGGCTCCTCCGGCGGCAGTGGGGCTCCTTCTCCGGCGGCGGAACCCTTCAGCGACGGTGGGTCTCTCTCCACATACAACCTTTACACAGGTAAACAAAAAATAGCTTAGCATCTCCAACACCCCAGAAATCACAAGAAAATGAGCAAAATTCTAAAAAGTATAAAACCCAAGGAAAATCATCCCCCAAGCCCTGATTTTACCCCTAAATCTTAAAGAAGGAATAAGAGAAACTAAATACACGCAATCAGAGATAAAAAAAAATGAGATAGGATCGAGAGAAAAATGCTAAGTTTTTATCATTTTTGGCGAAGCCCTGTTTTATTGGCAGTCGGCACCACCAAATCTCCGTCACCAGCAATCGGACGATGGCGTTTGTCTTTGACAGGGAGAAAATGGTGACGGCGAGGAGACTTATAAGCAGTGGCAACGATGAGCAAAGATATTAGCAAACCTTGGGTTCTGTGCATCGAAGGAAAAAAAACAAGGCTTTGAGCGGGAAGATCGCCTCCCTCGCCGGCACCGGCACCGGTGCCATCTCCCCTTCCTTCAACTTCTTCAGATGATGCGTGACCGGTGGCTAATTGGCGAAGAAAACCAGAGGAGGCAGAGAGACGGTGAGGTGTTGGAGAGTTGCATTTAGAGTTTGATTGAATGAAATTGGGGCAAGGGATTGAACAGATGCTACTGGTTGAGATGTTAATTGCAGGTACAACTCTTCAAGCTCACTGGATTTCTTCACACTTGTCTGCGGTCACACTCCTGCAGCATTTTTCAACGAAGCTATTGGATGGTTCTACACAATTTGATGCTCTAGTTTCATGGCAGCATTCAAGCTTATTCACATTCAAGCATTTCAGGGTTGATTTAATTGAGTAAACTTGATGCATACTACGGTAGGAGTGGATTGCTTCTACAATAGGTGGAGTATTTTGGACTGCCTTGTATTTCTTTAACTAGATTCACTAACAAGTTCGATCACTTCTACTATTGGAGAAGCTTTTGTTATACTCTTACTACATTCTTCACTTTTCGCTAGGTTTTGGAGGCAACAATGGTTGCTTCAGGAGCAAATTGCTCAACTATGTATATTAGTACTGAGCTACTTCTTCATCTCTCTTTCGATGTAAATTTTTGTTCTTTTTATGGCTTGGGTACGCCAAATAGAAATTCCCCCATCTATGGATGGTTAATTAAAAAAAAAGGCTAAGTATATGAAAATAGGACATGGGGTTTGGGCCAAAATTATGGGTTTGAGCCCATTAAAGTTTTCATTAGCTAAAATCAAATAAAGTTTGACCGTTAATTAGTTAAAGTCAACTTAGTAAATAGTGTTTATATATTGAAAGTCAAGTAAGGGTTGACCGTTGATTAGTCAAAGTCAAACATATTTATTTGCATTTATTATATACTAATTAAAATAAAGTTTGACGGTTAATTAGTTAAAGTCAACTTTTTTATTAATGTTTATATATTGAAAGTCAAGTAAGGATTGATCGTCGATTAGTTAAAGTCAACTTTGTTACTTGTATTTGTATGTAGAAAGCCAAGTAAGGGTTTACTGTGGATAAGTTAAAGCCAACTTTGTTATTAGTATTTTTATGTAGAAAGCCAAGTAAGGGTTGACCGTGGATTAATTAAAGTCAACTAAGTTATTAGTGTTTATATATTGAAAGTCTAGTAAAGTTTGACCGTTGATTCGAGAAAGTTAGCCTAGTTATTAGTGTTTATATATTGAAAGTCATGTAAATTTTGACTGTTGATTAGACAAAGTCAACCTAGTTATTAGTGTTTATATATTGAAAGTCGAGTAAAGTTTGACCGTTGATTAGTTAAAGTCAGCTTAGTCACTAGTGTTTCTATATAGAGAGAGTCAAGAATAGTTTAACCGTTGATTAGTCAAAGTCAATTTAGTCACAAGTATTTATATATAGAAAGTCAAGCAAGGTTGACCGTTGATTAGTCAAAGTCAAACATTATTATTAGTATTTATTATATACTAATTCAAATAAAGTTTGACTGTTTATTAGTTAAATCAACTTTGTTATTAGTGTTTATATATTGAAAGTTAAGTAAGGGTTGATCGCTGATTAGTTAAAGTCAACTTAGTTACTAGTGTTTACATATAGAAATTCAAGTAAAGTTTGACCGTTGAATAGTTAAAGTCCACTTAGTTACTAGTGTTTACATATAGAAATTCAGGTAAAGTTTGATCGTTGATTAGTTAAAGTCAACTTAGTTACTAGTGTTTGTATATTAAAAGTCAAGTAAAGTTTGACCGTTGATTAGAAAATTTTAACCTAGTTATTAGTGTTTATATATTGAAAGTCAAGTAAAGTTTGACCACTGGTTAGTTAAAATCAGTTTAACCACTAGTGTTTCTATATAGAGAGAGTCAAGTAAAGTTTGACCATTGATTAGTTATAGTTAATTTAGTTACTAGTATTTATATATAGAAAGTCAAGTAATGTTTGACTGTTGATTAGTCAAAGTCAAACATTTTTATTAGTATTTATTATATACTTATTCAAAATAATTTGACCGTTAATTAGTTAAATTCAACTTTGTTATTAGTGTTTATATATTAAAATTCAAGGGTTGATCGTTGATTAGTTAAAGTCAACTTAGTTAGTAGTGTTTACATATAGAAATTCAAGTAAAGTTTGATCATTGATTAGTTAAAGTCAACTTTGTTACTAGTGTTTAAATATAGGAATTCAAGTAAAGTTTGATCGCTCATTATTTAAAGTCAACTTTGTTACTAGTGTTTAAATATAGGAATTCAAGTAAAGTTTAATCGCTCATTAGTTAAAGTCAACTTAGTTATTAGTGTTTGTATATTGACAGACATGTAACGTTTTACTGTTGATAAGACAAATTCAACCTAGTTATTAGTGTTTATATATTGGAAGTCGAGTAAAGTTGGACCCTTGATTAGTTAAAGTCAGCTTAGTCACTAGAGTTTCTATATAGATATAGTCAATTAAAGTTTGACCGTTGATTAGTTAAAGTCAACTTAGTCACTAGTATTTATATAGAATGTCAAGTAAGGTTAGACTGTTGATTAGTCAAAGTCAACCTAGTTATTAGAGTTTATATATTAAAAGTCGAGTAAAGTTTGACCGTTGATTAGTTAAAGTCAGCTTAGTCACTAGTGTTTACATATAGAAAGTTAAGTACAATTTGACCGTTAATTAGCTAAAGTCATCTTAGTTATTAGTGTTTAATTGAATGTTAAGTAAAGTTCGACAATTGATTAGTCAAAGTCAACCTAGTTATTTGTGTTCATATATAGAAAATAAAGTAATGGTTGAACGTTTATTAGTTAAAGCTAACTTAGTTATTAGTATTTATATATTGAAAGTCAAGTACAGTTTGACCGTTGATTAGTCAAAGTCAGCCTAGTTATTAGTGTTTATATATTGAAAGTCAAATAAGTTTTAAATTGAGTAGTTAAAGTAATATTTATGTATATTAAATCAATTAAGAATTGAACGTTAATTAGTTAATGTAAACAAATTTTATTCTTATTTATATATATTATGTCAATAAACGTTGATCGTTGATTAATTTAACATAACCTAGTTATTAGTTAAAGTCAACAAAAGAAGTGAATGATTTTGAAAGTCAAAAAAATCAGGTAGAGCGGCTGCGCGCAGCTGCTCCCAACCCATGAAATTTTTGGCAAGATTATTTGAATTTTTTGCCATTAAAAAAAAGATTTGGCAAATTTTTTTAATTCTTTGGCGGAAAGATTGAACTTTAAAACTTTCGACGAATATTTTGAAATTTTTGGCAGGAAGATTGAATTTTTAAAATTTTTGCAATTTCCTTGGTGGGGAAAAATAAAATTTTAAAACTTTTAGCACCGGTTTTTAAAAACCGGTGCCATTTTTTAATTTTTAGCACTTAAATCTAGTTCCTAAATCTGCATGTGAGGAAATACTTAGGGCCATTAACCAATTTTGGCAGGACTAGTGAATCACTCCAAACCCAAGTATTTGGTTGCATTAAGGATTTTTGGATTCAACTTTCTTCGAGTGTTGAGAGAGTTGGGAGGAAAGTAAGTGAGTTGATAGGGAGGGTGAGACAACTTGTAGGAAGGCGAAAGCTAATGGATGAGGAAGCTCCACCACCATCTTCTTTGGATTGAGGAATAGACAAGGATTTGAGCACGATAAGAGGCTATTTGAGATCCTCGGCCACTGTGAGGTAAGTCCTTCTGCTTTTGACACTATTGATGTTATGCCTAAGTGTGAAAAATTGTTGAAAGAATTATGTGTTTGAGATATGAATTTAGGCATAGATTGGTAGATCAAACTAGTAGTCAACCCCCTTCTCTCATGCAACTTGACCTCCCCCCTAAGTGTATGGATTCTGAAAAATTTACTATTCCATGCACAATTTAAGAAACTTTGATTAATAAATCTATGATATATTTAGGGACCTCCATTAATGTTATCCCTTACCTCTTTGTATAGATCACTAAACTTAAGAAAAATGCATGGTACTGGAGTGGTAGTCCAATTGGCTAATCACTCCACCACATGCCCGCTAGATGTTGTGAAGGGCGTAATGGTCAATGTGAATGGACTAACATTCCCAGTTGATTTCTATGTTCTAAATATGAAAAATGAAAATGAGGCTACCTCTATATTTCTAGAGAGACCCTTCTTGAAAACCTCTAGGGCTAAATACAATGTGCATACTGGGAAATTGAGCTTAGAGCGGGATAAAAACATTGTGGAGTTCAACATGAATAAGAGCATAAATTGTCTATTGATGAACACCTTCCCCCCCTGATTTGTGATTGATGTTCTTGATGATATTGTGCAAGAGAGTTTTGATGTTTCCATGAAGGTAGCTTTAGATAAAGACCCTTGGAATGATGTATGATTTAGTTCTCTAAATGCTAGCTTAGTGGGACGTGTGGGGGAGGTTGATCCCCAACTTGAGACTCATATAGAGGCCTTCTCCAAGGACCTAGATGAAGTAGTGTTGACTGAGACCAAACCTTCAATAGAAGAACCACCTGTAGTTAAACTTAAGCCTTTACCCAAAAAATTGAGGTGTGCTTTCTTAGGCGAGGGTGAGACACTACTGGTGATTATTTCTAATAGGCTAACTGGTGACCAAGAGGGTAGGTTGCTAGAGGTTCTTAGAAATTCAAGGGAGTCATAGGTTGGACTTTAGATGACATTAAAGGTATAAGTCCCTCAACCTGTATGAATCGTATATTATTAGAGAAGGGTGCAAAGCCCATTTGCTAACCTCAAAGGCGGTTAAACCTGTCGATGATGGAAATAGTAAAAGGATAAATCCTTAAGCTACTTAAGGTGGGGGTGATATATCCTATCTCTGATAATATTTGGGTGAGTCTCATTCAAGTAGTGTAAAAAAAGAGTGGGGTGACCGTGGTAGAGAACAAGGATGGGGATTTGGTACGTACCCGTATTCAAAATGGGTGGCAAGTGTGTATTGGCTATTGCTGCCTGAACATGGTAACTTGCAAGGACCATTTTCCCCTACCCATCATCGACCAAATGCTTGAGAGGTTAGCTGGTCACGCTTATTATTGCTTCCTCGATAGCTATTTGGGATATTTCCAAATAGCCATCGATCATGAGGACCAAGAAAAGACCACCTCATATGTCCTTTTGGCACTTTTGCCTATAGATGCATGCCATTTGGTATTTACAATGCCCTAGGTACCTTCCAGAGATGTATGGTTAGCGTATGTTTGGAATTTATCGAGCATTTTGTTGAATTCTTCATGGATGATTTCACCATTCATTATTCCTTCGACTCTTTTCTACATCATTTAGCACTTGTGTTAGAACAGTGTATTGACACAAACCTAGTGTTGAGTTCTAAAACAATGCCATTTTATATTGGAGAAGGGCATTGTTCTGGGTTATGTGGTGTTGATTATACTAAGAACCTGATATGGCTGTGCCATCTACCCTTCACTGTGATCTGCAAAACAAAGCTCCCAGAGTCTTCTGACGAGAGAACCCTCCGATGGTAAAGTCATCCCCAATCTGAGTAAACGAGGTATAATAGTGTATATCTTGTTCTGGTAGACATACCTCGGTATATATACTCTAGAAACCCTAGGGTTTACATTATATCATAATACTCTTTAACCCAATTGGGCCAGGTAAGCACAATTGCCAATATTATTGTGACTGCTCATTATATTGACTTGTGGCCTAGTAGTAATGAACCACCAAAGATTATGTATTATCAAGAAGCCCCCCAAAAATTAAAGGTTCTTTAGAGGTTTGAGAGGCTCTTGAGATAGGTTGATAAGTTAGGAGCCTTCCGAGGAGACTCGTTCGAGGGATTTGAGACTTCAGTTCTCGATGTGGCATTTGGTTTTCTCAAAAGAGTGCCATTGGCTCAGAATGTAGGGAGGCATGTGTGAAAGGGAAAAAAGCGAGAAAGACAGTTGCATAACATGTGACAAATCCCATTAAGTGAGAAAGAGAAAATATTCCCCACATTCTTCTATACAGAACATCCTTTCAAAGCACACAACGAGGGTTTTTGCCAAAGGGGGAAAATCCGGTCACCGGGAAAAATGTGGACTCATGGTTAAAGGAAACCCATTCATAGGTGTCAGCAAAGCCCAAAACTCCGGCCAGTCTCTGGCGGAGGGAACACCTAACATGGGAAATCCTCTCACTTGGGGTGAAGGAATGGGTAAAAGCCCACTAAGACCTTCTTCGAGGTCGGGGTGGCCTGAACCTGTGAAACTCCCCAAGAGAGAGTCCTCAAGAGTTTCGGGGGGATCCCCCTGTCAAGAGTCTCGAGGAGAGCCCCCGGTCGAAGTCTAAATGAAATGAAAAGAGAAATCGTAACCAAAGGGGGAATCTATGGTTAAGGTTATCCCCACCCTAGAGGGAGACGAGTCCCAAAATAGACTACAGGTCGAGGAGTCCTCCATAAGGTCGAAGGTGGTATATGACGCTCTTCATTTTTGATGACGCTCTTCATTTTTGATGACGCATCCCTGAAGATGCCCAATTACAACTTCTTGAAGTTGATGAGTCTCCCACGCAATTGACCAAGGGAGGTTTACGAGGGGTTTGTAAATCAACAAGAGATGAAAGGCATTGACCTTCATTATAACAAACATGACCTACTACTTCGCCCCATTTACCTCGGTTTTTTTGTTAACACCAAATAACCAAGGTAAAAATTTCTTTTACCTCGGTTATTTTTTTCCGAAGTAAATGACATTATATACCTCGTTTATAAAAATAACAGAGTAAAAATTGGTTTTTTACATCGGTTATTATTTGAAGCAAAGTAAAAGGTTAAAAAATGAAGTAAATTATGTTACCGAACAACGTGCGATGTCACATATGTTCTTTGAAAATAGTGAAATCACATAAATGTAGCAATCAATGTGCTAAAAGTACTTTACAAATACTTCCCTAATTTAAACATAACCAGTATCTCATTTGTTTAATGTTCAATTTACATAGACTAATAATTAGGAAAACAATTGTCATGAAAATTAAATATCCTTACAATTATATAGTACATAATTTAATTCGAATAAGATTTGTCTTAGTTACAACATAACAGAAATTACAATACACTCAATCAACTCACACAATGATGACCTTGAAGATGATTGGCCCCCTAGCTTGTATCACCTCGAAGAACAAGGTGTCCCCGATGCGGAGGTTGTTACCCCTAAGGAACTCGCTAAAATCCTTTGGCGAAATGGCCTTGACCCTCCCACATCCCGAGTAGTTCATATGCCACTTTGTCTCGTAGCACCTCAGCACTACAGGGGTCTTCTCTCTCACAGAATGTTCTAAGTCACCGTAACAAATAATGACTTGATATATATATATATACATATACACACATATACAATTGTCAACAAATAAAATTTATTTAAAAAGCTTTACCAAAGTTGGTATTTTCCCAAAGTTTAGCTGCTTCAAAGTGTAGCCGAAACGTGGGCTATCAATAGCCATCGAATGATGTTAAATGTCAAAAAAAGGCTCTGGGTGCCTCCGTTGTGCGGTGAACTGTGCGAAGACCAAAATGTATTAGTTGTTAGAAAGTGTGGAGTTCTATTCAGTAATATATGTATATATATGTGTGTGTGTGTGTGTGTGTATAGGTGAAATACTTGAAAAAAGGGTTGGTTAGACGATCCTTCGCCAACCATTAGTCCAACATTAGAAGCAAAAATGTTAATTGATGAACCACACTATGGAATGCCTGTTGCGAAGTCGCAACCAGAGTTGCAGGTGCATTTTGGTACGAAGCAATGCTTTTATCAACATGTCAATGCGATCTCGATTTTATGTGGGATAAATTGAATATTAAAACAACACAATACCAATGTCTCAGGAAGAAATCCAAAGTAAACTCAGAGGCTAAAAAGCGATGTCGGTAACATTTTGGGCTAACCGAATGTCATACTGAGATAAATCCAACTTCATAAACTGAAGAATTAGAAACTTGAAAAAAAAACGTGAGGACGCACAACTATCACATGAACCGAACAATGTCAAATAGACTACCGACGTCGCACATTTCACAGGTTGGTACGGGAAGAAACACATCAAATCGGAAAAAATGATGTTTCTTCAACATGAAATAGAACAAAAACTCCTTGGAAGACATACAAAAACATAATACCAATGCTCAAAGTCAAGGAAAGTTTACTCTAAAAAATTTGAAGCCAGAGCTAGAAAGTAGGGCAAGCAAAAAAAATTCACAGACACAAGATATGATATTGTAAAGTATGAATTAGAAAACTTATGTGTTCGGAGATTAGAAAAACCATACATTTTTCTAAATACACAAGAGAATGATGGAAGGTGAAGACCGTTGGAATTTACGTGAAACGTTTGAAGATAAGCTTGAACCGTCTATTAGGGTTACCATATTTATACGTGTTTTGGAATGACCTTGTTTTGACCAGATTCTTGAAGTTTGATTGTTAAGTGCGATGTCGCAGGTATGTCGGTATATGCAAAAACATACCGACCTGAGACTGACGTTGCAGCTATATGAGCCTACCAGTTGTATGAGCCTACCACCAGTCACCATTTAAGCCCAATAAGATGGCAACTGGGCCCGCATTTGACCTAGACAAATGTAATTTACCTTCAAATTGGGAAATTGTACGTTGGATAAGGTTAATTTAAATTTATTATTATCCATGACCTATAATAACGTTTGGTTTGATCAGAATCAATTTTCAACCACTGAAATTTTTTGTTTTTACACTTAGATCCCTCCTAGATGGTTGGGGAGAATGAAATGCAGAATCGGTGCTACCCAGTAATCTAAATAGCATTCTCATGAGTTTGACTGGGGGATAGAAAGGGTCACATCCCCAAACCAGGGTAATCCTCCATCATTTTTGGAGCATTCCATTAATACCCTTACTATAAGCATTATGAGAAAGATCATTTCCACCACATAAAATCACATAAAATTTAATATTTTAGGTTTTTTATGAAATTAAAATCTAATAAAATTCCATCCATCATATTATGAAAAATGCTAGTACATCGTATAGAGTAAATTGTAGACAATTACTTATAAGTATACATAGTTCATTGAGTATGAACATGTGGAATTCTCTGTGGGACCATGACAGCTTATTTTTCATGACTAATGGTGAGTTTGACTGGGGGGTGGCAAGGGTCTCGCCCCGAATTGGGGTAACAGTCCGTCATTTTTAGGGTATTCCACATTGACCATACATCGAATATATTCATAGAGTATGATGATTCTGGTTACATGTTATACAAGTTACAATGTTTGTCTTTCCAAAATAATGTCTTGTTTGTAAGGATTGTTGAAAAAATCATAGATTATTGCTGCTTGTGGAATATAATCAAATTTTCATATGAGCACAGGTTGAATGTGCGACGTCGCACTATGTTTATCGCCCTATATGATATTGAGACAAATGTTGTGCAACGTCGCATTTTCCAAATTTGACATCCCCATCTTGAATGTTCGACTTTGCTCGTCCATTGGTTTAATCGACACTGCTTTAGCAACTAAGGCAACATCACTATAGGTCAGTAAAGGAAATTTTTTCAAGTTTAGAGTTTTGTGTACATGATTTTAAGACAAGGGAATTCTGACATAAATTTCGTTTCATGTGTATTTTATTTAATAGGACAAAGAGAGTTAAGATGGACTCTTAGCTTGGATGCCGTACGACATAGAAAATGGATGTTAATTACAATGAATAGTTCATTTTCACACTAACCATATGTATTTGAATATATTATTGCATTGATTGGTAATGTATGTTTAAGGGTTTTTTTTTCATCAGAAAGTAAATACAATATTTTAGTACGATTCTCCACAAATCATACCGTGATATCGCATAAACCGGTAAAGATACAACACCTATGCGATGTCACATATAACAAAAACATACCGGAAGACTACCAAAGTCGGTTGTTAGGGTTTATTTTATTTTTTTGTGATGTCACATATTCAAAACTATGTCGTATTGCCTCCCATGTCAGCATGTAGATGAATAGGGTGCACTGGATCATGTGATCTTGCTAATATTCACGAGCGATGTCAAACGAAACTATCAGCGTCGTCAATCTTATTGATGTTGCAGTTGTTCTAGTGCCAACGCATGCTTCCATTCAATTGTGACTTTTCTTTTAGGGATGTTGAGGTCCATGTGAACGATGTCAAAGCTACGTGGTACTATAGTCGGCCTTGTTCGTTGGTGTGAGGCCGGTCCTGAAACAAACCAACGGTGGTCCAAAACCAAGGTTAAAAAGTCCTTTTTAACTCGGTTTCGAACCGAGGTAAAAGGTATATTTTTACTACATCCACATTTACTTCAGTTTTTAGGGGCAAAAACCAAGGTAAAAAGGCCTAAAAAATGAGGATATAGGTGTCGTTTGTTGTAGTGCCTATTAACTTGTAAGTCATCTTGGCATTTGTAAATACACAAGAGATGAAAGGTATCACCTTCTTAACTTGTAAACCATCTTGGCATTTATAAATAGACAAGAGGGGCATCAAACTTGTTCACTTACAAGCCATCTTGGCATTATTGAATAAATATGAGGCATCGGCCTCTTTAGGTGAAAAGGGGTGCCTCCCGCTGAATGAATAGGAAAAACTACGACCTAAGAGTGAAAGACTAAGGGAAATTTTTTTCCCATCGATAAAGAGGAAAGTCTCTGAGGGTATAAGATGATGAAAAGTTGTGTGTGACGCCAGGTGAGGTGTTGAAATCCTTGGAAACTATCCTTTCGGCATATTGTTTCAAACTTGTTTTTAATTTTTCCACCGTCTTCCTTGAGCTCTCTCTGCCCTATGCTCCAGCCACCCTCATTGTTTTGATCAAGTTGTTGCACAATTGATGCAAAGACCAAGAGACTAAGTGCAGCCAACTTTGGGCAGAAGCTCGAGAATGAGAAGAAAGAGGTCGAGAGGATGAGTGTAACCAATTTTGAGCTGAAGATCGAGAATGAGTGGTCTTCGGGCCAAAGCTCAAGGATGAAAGGAATTTGGGCCAAAGCCGAGAATGAGAGGCCTTCAGGCAAAAGTTTGATAATAAGAGGCCTTTGGCTCAAAGTTCGAGAGTGAGAAGCCTTCGGGTCAAAGTTTGAGAATGAGAGGCCTTCAAGCCAATGTTCGAGAATGAGTAGCCTTCCCACCGAAGCTCGAGAATGAGTGGCTTTTAGGCCAAAGCTTGAGGATGAAAAGCCTTCAGTCCAAAGCGCGAGAATAAGAAGCCTTCGGGGTAAAGTTCAAGAATGAGTGGCATTCGGGCCAAAACTCAAGGATGAGAAGCCTTTGGCCCAAAGCTCAAGAATGAGAGGCCTTTGAGCCAAAGCCCGAGGATGAAAGGTCTTCAGGCCAAAGCTCAAGAATGAGAGACCTTCAAGCTAAAGATCATACCAATGAGATGGTGGGGGAAAAATAGGTGTGTTGAGGAGGAGATCAATACCTTGCGAGGGGTTATCGAAGCCCAATGTACTGTGACTGACAATCCTTGTGTGATTGAAAAATCTCTCAAAAGAGCTCTATTATTGAGGCTCTTGGAGATTCTTTAAGTCCATGGGGTTCTTTAGACAGACCTTATTGACAAATACTTTTTTTATCGAGGTAAGCTCAAAATGTGGCCTCGGCTAAATCTGTGGAGTATTGCTTTTACCTTATCCCCCGTATAAGTCTCAACATAGGTGAGGATGATTTAACACTAGGTGTGTGAATGCAAAGTAGGTTGCGTTGATTAAGATATAGCACTAGGCATACAGACCATGAGCAAAATCATTCAAAATGTAGCGTTGGGTTTATAAATCATGAATTAAATGATTAGATGTAGCGCTAGGCATACGGATTCTCATTATTGATCCTGGAGTCGAGAAAGATGTCCTTGGATTTATAGTGGTGGTTTCCCTTGAGTGTGCTACCCCACCAATCCAAGGACATCAGTTATTGCTAAGAGCACCTCAACCCAAAAAAAATGTTTATCCCTTTTGAGGGAAATCATACGAGATTTCTACCTCTTTGACCACTTCTACGGAGCTAGCCTTCTTTTGTTTGGCTATTGAACGCAACGTTAGTGGAAGCAACAGAGCGATCAAGGAAGATGTTTAACCCCTTTGAGGGAAATCGTACGAGGTTTTGACCTCTTCGATCACTTCTATGGAGCTAGCCTACTGACAGGCGGGCGGTCGTCGCGCCCCCTATGCAAAAGATAATTTATAAGCCCTTTTTGCTTACTTTCTACAACTAGGTAGATAGCGGAAAATAGGGGTCGTCCAAGGAGAAGAGGGATCTTCCTAAGCACTTAAGCACAAATGGTTAATATTATGCTAGGATAAAATATATACACACACATAAAAGCAAGTAAAATGGGGGGGGTTGGTTGGTTGGCTTTCCTAAGTTACGAAAGTAAAAAGACAAGATAACTAGCAAGGTCAAGTGACTATGCTAATTATCAAACAAAACTAAGAAAAGGGGTTTTAAAACTACAAAGATAAAAAGCCTTGGGGGCAAGGGATATCCACTTCCAAATCTAATGTAGGTCATTGAATCATTCACTCATTCTATCATATAGCATTACATGTCTCAACATCAACATACCCATCTAGCAAGAATCACAACACGTTATGCACAAGAATTTCTAAGTTCACGCTCATAGATTTTTATGCAAAGGAGCTACGGAATTCGTCACGTTCCTAACACCTAACCAATTCAATCATACAAGCACTCCCTATGCTCAAACAACTCATGGCACAAGTGAAGTGAAACACACCATCAAGAATACACAAATGCTAAATAATAAATGCCTCAAGGATGAGTTAAAACCATCTATTCAATACTTCAACTACTTGTTGTGGAGACTAAACTCCTATCCTTCTTAGTTCATAGTTTGCGAGCGTGAGTTTGACATCTCTCGTCAAACCTCACCAATGACTCCCGTTGTCGCGACCACGACTCAAGGTATCATTGGTGGCATTTAATCACGAAGAACCAACAAGCTTGGCAATGCTTATGACCACTACACCGTGACTAAGCATTTAACCAATTCATGCAATTACACGAGATTGGATGAACGTGCAACGTACATTCATCCAAGAGCATATAACTCTCTCGTTTGCTACACAAATGAACATGACGAAGAGTTCAACATCAATCACATTCATCTAGCACATTATCAATCCATTAACACAATAAAAAGCTCTAAATCATACTCATACATTCCTAACAAGAAAAGGGGGGAAATTAACCCAAATCCACCAAACCCTAGCTAGCAATTCATACAAGTATTTCATTCAAGCTTTCAACAACATCAATGGCATCAACAATTAACATTCAAGCACAATAAAAGCACAATAGCAAAAACACTAAATAGATAGATATAAATGCTCCTTACTACATAGAAATGGAAGCTTCAATCCTTGCTCCCAAGTACAAAAACTACTCTAGAATAACAAAAGACATAGAAACTAAGAAAACAAGAAGAGAAAAGCTAGGGTTTTGGCCCAAAACAGGGGCCAAAAGCTGTGGAGAAGAAGGGGTGAAGAGGTATTTATAGTGGAAGAAAAAGGGGAGAAAAAACGTTGCTGCAGAGCTAGATTCGCGCTGTCGTCGCGACTCGCGATCAGTTCCATCGCGAGTCGCGACCAGCAGTGAAATCCAGCCCTGTTTTGTTTTGCTTCCTCCGGGTGAACCGTTGATCCGTTTCGGGAGTTCTTGTAGTCGATTTTATAGTGCTCTAGAAGAGGAATCCAATGGTGCCACTCTTGAGGGCTGATTCTTCTCGGAACATTCTGAGAACCCTGGATCATCATTCATCCGTTGCTTTGCTCTCCTTTCTTCATCTCTTCACTTCTTCAAATCTTCACAAAGCTCAAATGTAAAGGTCTTCAAATCTTCAAATCTTCAAAGATAAATCTTCAAAGTCTTCAAATCTTCAAAGTCTTCAAACAAATCACCTTGTCACACAAAATCATCTAAAAAGTGATAAAAACGTCAAAGCCGCCTTTATCCCTCCTTAGATGATTTCAAGGCAAAATGCCACATGTAGAGCACAAAATTGCACAAAACCTAATCCTAAAAAGCCTAAAATAACCATCTAAAATGGACACATCACCTACTGTGTTCGGCTATGAACTCAATGCTAGCAGAGGCAATGAAGCGATCAAGAATGATTTTTATCCCTTTCGAGGAAAATAGTACAAGGTTTATATCACTTCAACCGTTTCTACGGAGCTAGCCTACTGTTATTCGGCTATGAACTAAATGTTAGCACAAGCAATTGAGCAATCAAGAATAATGTTTATCCCTTTTGAGGGAAATAGTACGAGGTTTAGACCTCTTCGACTGCTTCTATGGAGCTAGCCTGCTGTTGTTTGGCTATGAACTCAATGTTAGCAGAAGCAATAGAGCGATCAAGAATGATGTCTATCCATTTCGAGGGAAATAGTAAGAGGTTTCGACCTCTTCAACTGCTTATACGGAGCTAGCCTACTGTTGGTCGACTATGAACTCAATGTTAGCGGAAGCAACAGAGCGATCAAGAATTATGTTTATCCCTTTCGAGGAAAATAGTATGAGGTTTTGACCTCTTCGACCGATTCTACGAAGCTAGCCTACTATTGTTTGGCTATGAACTCAATGTTAGTGGAAGTAATTGAGCGATCAAGTAACCTTAATCACCATGAATTCAAATTTGTGTAATTGCAATGACAAATGAATCAACTCTATCTTTTAACTCTTCGGAGGGGGTTTACTATAGCCCTGGCCATACAAATTCCTATTCTTAGTTTTTTCGTAGAGAATCCCTTGAGGGGAAGTTGGAAAGATAATCAAGTGGGGCACTATATTACTTATAGCAATATTTATGGTGGGCGTGCTACTCCCTGGTCATTGGTCCTTAGTCATAGTCTATAGCTAATTTTTCGTAAACTACTTTCCTGCTAGAAAAATAGAACGGGAATCCTTCGACCTATAGCAGCATTTGCAGTGGGTGTGCTACACCCTGGTCGAGGATCTCATTAATCTGGTATCGAAGAGGATGTCTCTTCTGCTCTGAAAGCCTAGAAGGCCAACAAATAGTAAGGGCCCTCCAGCTCAGCTCGAGGGCAACGGACAAAAGATCCAAGCGAGGAGTGCCCTGACCTAAACAATGACTTCCTAACGGCTATAACACCTATCAAGTCCAAGATTTCGGAGGGCGTAGGGCCTTTACCCAATGAAAGGCATCCACCTTCTTAATTCATTGGCTATGTAAGCGCTTGTAGATAGATTACAAGCTTTGACTTTCTTAACTTGAAGCCATCGTGGCGTTTGTGGAAAGGGGCACCGGTCTCCTTATTTGTAAGACATTGTGGCCTTTTTTTGAAAGGGGCATTGTCCTCCTTAATTTGTAAGCCAATATGACATTTTTGGGAAGGGGAACCGGCATCCTTAATTTGTAAGCCATCGTGGAATTTTTGGAAAGGGGCATCGACCTCCTTAATTTGTAAGCCATCGTGGTATTTTTGGGCATCGGTCTTCTTAATTTTGAAGCCAACGTGGCATTTTTGAAAAGGGTATCAGCCTCCTTAAATTGTAAGCAATCGTGGAATTTTTGGAAAGGGGTGTCAGCCTTCTTAATTTGTAAGCAATCATGGAATTTTTGGAAAGGGGCATCGGCCTCCTTAATTTGCAAGCCATCGTGGCATTTTTGGAATGGGGCACTGACCTCCTTAATTTGTAAGCCATTGTGGCATTTTTGGAAAGGGGCATTGGCCTCCTTAATTTTTAAGGCATCGTGGCATTTTTGGAAAGGGGCATCAACCTCCTTAATTTGCAAGCCATCATGGCATTTTTGAAAAGGGGCATTGACCTCCTTAATTTGTAATCCATCGTGGCATCATTGGAAAGGGGCACCAGACTCCTTAATTTTTAAGCCATTGTGGCATTTTTGCTCAGTGCTAATGTTTTTTGCAACTCGGTTGGACAAAAAGTATTAGAATTAACATAGAGAAATACACCTCAATGGATAGATTACAAAAGTAGTGGGCACCATGTTACCTATAGCAACATTTGTGGGGCGTGCTACTCCCTAGTCATTGGTCCCTATTCGTAGTCTATGGCTTTTTTAGGGTAAGCTACTCCCAGGGTAGACAAATAGAATGGGATCCCCTCGACCTATAGCAGCGTTTGTGGTGGGTGCGCTACACCCTGGTCAAGGATCACATTAATCTGGTATTGAGGGAGGTGTTCTTTGATTTCCAATGGTGCTTTGCCTTAAGTGCGCTACCCTCCAATCAAAGGCCATCAATAAACTATTCAACTGAAAACCCCCTGAAGATAGTAAGAGCAACATTAATATCAACAATATCAATATTGTAATCACAGAGTTAGACCTAGGAATTTAGGCCATATTCTGTGTCATATAAAAAATAATAATGGTACTTAAGTGCATAGTCGATCGGTCCCATCCCTTTAAGTCATACCTAGGATCATGTCATATGATGTAGGTAATAAAAGTAATATCATGTGAAGCTCATAATCTCAGCTAAAGACAGAGTTTTAATTACTTCATAAACATCACAATACGAGAAAACATATTGCTCATTGTAAGGTTTTGTTGTGACCTAAGGCCTTGCTCGAATAAAGCGTTGAGCGCAAACAATTCAGCACAAACTTTGCAACTACCATAGTGTGGCTAGGCAAAGAGACTAGCAGCTCAGCTTCCTTTTGTGATGAAAACTAAATAACTCCAAAAATCCCTTTAGTTGACAATGGTTGGCTTTCACATCCAAAATATTTCGGCTTCTTTGAAGCTCAAATTATTTTACCTGATTTCATTAAAAAAATAAAAGTAATTGATGCATCGTCATTGTCCCAAAATTATTTTAAAACATGAAAAAGGATTAAAATAGTTTTAGTCAAGTCCTCAACATACATCGTTATCTGGGTTAACTCGCTGAGTTTACCAGGTTGACTTGCTAGGATTGTTTGACTCGAGAAGTTGGACCTGGTCGCTTTGGGATACAAGCTGTGATTTTAAGGCTATGTCTCAGCCCATTTCCATTTCTTCTTGTTATTGTTGCTTTTGAGTCCAACAACTATAGACAATTGGTCATCAGATGAATGCCTAATAGACCCCAGGTGATTAAATTGACATATAGTGTTCAATATTAAAATGAAACTAAAGAGAGAGAGAGAGAGGTGAAGCTTCTTTGGGTTTCTCTCGAGAGAAGGCTTTGAAAGGGCCACCAACAAAAGCTTCAAATGGACCATCAGCGTACCTAGCTTCTCTCGAGGGCTAGTGTTAGGATAAATCAGACTACTAGTTAGATTATAATTTATTAGGATTAAAGTTCTTTATTATTACATCTCTATTGTAGTCTCTATATATTCAGTATTCAATAATACAATTCCTTACGGTAAATCATTCTTTCATGGTATCAGAGCCTCTTATAATCCAAAACCTAAAAACTTAAAATTCATGTCGTCGTTGGTTGCCACTGGCTCCTCTTCTAGTGGCTCCATCACGTGCTCCCCCTCCGCTCCCCTACGACGCGCAACTCCACGCAGCTCCTCTCCAGACCGAATGTGCACGGCACCTGTCCGCTCCATGCGACTCCTTTCCGGATGCACACGGCTCCCTTTCACTCCACACGGCTCCATGCGGCTCCTCTCCGGACGCTCCGCTCCGTTGCATTTCCTCTCCATTTATGGCTCAAGAAAAAATCTCCTACGACACTCTGCTCCAGATGATGCATATCAAACTCACTCCATCAAATTATCTTCTCTAGAAGCATCCAGCAGGTTATGTCCTCGTCCTTAAGGTTTGTACGGTTTCATTGATGGCACTAGATATTGTCCCACTCTCTCACCACCACCAACACCGCAGACCCTGTCTTTTGCTACCCCAGTCTCAACTCCTTTGGGTGGCAGTAAGGTTGATCTCCAGGAGGCTTATTTGAATGCAACAAAAGAATATGATCAATGGGTTGATGAAGATCAACGTCTCTGCAGTCTCCTGTTTTCCTCTCTCACCACTGAAGTTCTTGTAAAACTCCCAAATTGTGCCACTTCCAAAGATATCTGGGATAATCTTGCTCTCATCTATCAGAATAGCAGTGCCTCTACCATTCTCCATCTTCCCGCAGATGTGCATGGGATTCGTAAGCTTGGTACTGTTCATGAACTTCATTCAAATTTAAGGAGATTTTTGAACAGCTGTCTGTCATGGGTAATCCGATTTCAAATGTTGATAAAATTGTGTGGTTTTTTACTGCTCTTGGTCCTGAGTATAAATATTTTTCTACTCCTTTGATTAATGATGTTCCAACCCCGCTTTATGCGGACATTCTTGCTCGTGCCAAAAACCACGAGGTCTTTTTGATTAATTTACAGGGACAGTCAGGACCAGCTGCAGGACAGGTCTCGTTCCAGACCAGCGAAGCACCTCAAGCCGGCCGCGCGTGGGATAGCACGCCGACTCGAGGTGGCCGTGCATAGCCTTCTTGTGGTGGCCACGGTGGTCACTTTGGTGGCAGATGCGGTGGCGGCTGGTAGTCCTTATCAGGTTCTTAGGTGGCTGGTTCGGTCCCTGGTCGCGGTCGTCCTCACTGTTCCTGGTGCGGATGGCTCGGTCACTATACTGTGATGTGTTATCAGATGCAGGCACAGAATGGTCATTTTCCAAGCACTCATTTTGCAGAAAATCATCACTCTTCTCAGCAGTTCAATACTTCTTCTCGTTTGTCGGATTGGTACCTTGATTCTGAAGCTACCAGGCATATGGAAACTTCCACCTCAGGTCTAGAAAGTTTCACTCCTTATACTGGTAAATCTCGTGTTCTTGTTGGTAATGGAGCTCCAGTTATGATATCTCATACTGGTGATTCTAAAGTTTCTAAGAACTTGCTTTTGTCTGGTGTTTTGGTTGTGCCTGGTATTACTAAGAATTTACTGTCTATTAGTCGGTTAACCAGAGATATAGGTGTCCTAATTATATTTGATGACCGGAATTTTGTCATTCAGAATAAAGTAACTAAGGCTGTCGTGGGTTAGGGGCACAGTGAGAATGGATTGTACGTTTTGGACTGGGGAGATGTAACATTTTTTTCTTCAGTTTTACAGCAGAATAAGAGTCGAGCTTTATATGAGGTGTGGCATGGACGCCTAGGTCATGTTCCTAATGCAGTGATTACTAGTTTACATAAGTCACTTTCAGTTTCTTCTTTGTTGCCTAAACAGCATACATGCGCCCCCTACGTTATGGCAAAAGGTCAATGGTTGGCATTTGTTGAGAACCATAAACGTGTTGAAAATGTCCTAAATTTAATACATTGTGATTTGTAGGGGCCTTCCCCGGTTTTATCTACAAAGGGTTTTTCGTATTATGCATTGTTTGTGGATGATTTTTCGAGATTCACTTGGCTGAACCCCCTTTGCCGCAAATCTGATTTTGTTGACACTTATTTGTAGTTTGAGGCATTTGTTGAGAATCAATTTAAAAAAAAAAAAAAAGTTTTTCAAAGTGATGGTGTCACTAAATTTTTGAACACCAGAATCAGATCACATTTTGCTAAAAAAGGTGTTCATCATCAGGTTTCTTGTCCGGCCACTGCGGAACAGAATGGGCGTGCTGAATGCGAGCATCGCCATGTTTTTGAAATGGGTCTTACGATGCTTTTTCACTCCCATCTTCCAATTTTCCATTGGGATGATGCGTTCATCACTGCTGTCTACATTATCAACCATTTGCCTACTCTAGTTCTGCAGGGATTGACACCTTATGGTCTTCTTTATCATCGAGATGCTATCTATGGTAACTTTCATCCTTTTGGTTGCTGGGTTTTTCCCTTTGTTTGTCCTTTTGCTGATCATAAGCTATCTCCCCATTCCATTCCATGCATATTTATCGGTGTTCGCAGTATAAGGGGTTTCAGTGTCTCGACCCTTCCTCTGGAAAGGTTCATATTACTCGTCATGCCAAGTTTGACGAAGCTTATTTTCCATCAGGAACTGGGTCTCCCAAATCAAGTTTGGATGTCTCCACCTTTACTGATCCAGATCATAGGTTGGTGTCATCACCAGCATCGGCTCTATCCTCACCTCAATTTTGGTTTCCTGATAATGAGTTGTCTTACCCAACTGACCCATGTCAGCTATCCCGTCTGGCATCCGGCTGCGGTGGATCCTTGCCCGTGGCCAGTCAAAGTGGTGTCTCGCCTACTCTCGATCATGGCGGTCTCTCGCTCGTGCCCAACTGTGATGGCTGGCACCCAGCAGCCACGAGCTCAAGCGCCTTGGTTGGCCATGGCCTCAGATGGCCATGGCCACGGCTTGTCACGAACACACCCGCGTCCAGCCGCGATGGCTCGTGCCCTGCAACCACGGGCTCAGGCACCATAGTTGGCAACGACCACGGACGGCTACTTCCCTGTCTTGGTCATGGCCATGGACGACCTCCTCCTATCTACCTCAGCTATGACCATCGATGGTCACGACTCTGCCGCGTCCTAGGTTTCTCCACTTCTAGCACCTACTCGCATGGGTACACGCTCTTTCACATGAGTTATTCAACGCCAATATTATTCAGAAATTCATGGTCATGGTCTTCTTGTGGTACTTCTCTAAAAGAACTGACTGATTATCGTTCTGCAAAACAAGATCCTTCTTCAGTTTCTGCTATGGATGAGGAGATGGTCGCTCTTCATGGTCAGTATACTTGACATCTTGTTCCTCACCCTCCTGACATCAACATTATTTGTCGGATGAAGTACAGACCTGCTGGTTCGGTTGATCGCCATAAGGCATGTTTGGTAGCTCAGGGTTTCTCTCAGATTCTCGATTTTGACTTTGACCATACATTCAGCCCTGTGGTTAAACCATCTGCAGTTCGGACAGTTCTTGCTATTCGATGTAAATATGGTAAATAGACAATGCAGTGAAACGTCCACGGTAGGGCCCCATAAAGGTACCAGCGACCCTACCAAATACAAATTATTTCAAACCCTAGGCTAAATTATGAAACCTAGGGAAAAACAAATCCGAGAGAGGGGGGGAGGGATACCATAATGGGCACCCCCCTTTTTAAAGAACTGCTAACCCTAAACTAGGTAGTGCTAAGCCTAGGGAAAAATAAATGCAAGTCCAGATGTAAGAATGATAATGGACCTATACATAGCAACCCGAAGTGCATATGAGCTCTAAAAAATGAGGCAACTAGGATGAGAACAAACTCACTACCCATGCCCATGTAACAGCTTCTACCCCTAACATGTGGGGTCTTCTTCATTTGGATTCCATAATGCAATCGAGTGTTGATGTCTCGGGTCTTGAAGAGGTTTGCTCATCGTAATCTTGATGAAGATGCAAAAAATCCAATGTAGTTGGTTTGTGAGTTCCTATCACAGCCGAGAGTGGTCTCGGGTCTTGGATGTTACGTGTTGTTGTTCTGTCTGAGTGAAGCTGAAAACCATCACTGCGCCTTCATTGGCGTGCGTGGAAATCTTCTTCTACCATATACATCCCTAAGGTGAAGAAAGAGGGATGTTATTGGCCTTCAAGCGTTCTCTTTGGGGGACCGAGAGTAATTTAGTAGGCAAGAGTGTTTTGAAGCCGTGCTTCTAACTCTTGTGAATCCAACTAAATTAGTTCCTTAGGATGAGAGAATGGACACACTTATATCGTGTGCATTAGGCGTGGCGATTATATAATCGCCCACTCCATTTTGAGAAAATGGACAACTTTATGCCAATTTAACACTAAGTGTAGGGCGAGCATAGAGCGCATAAAAACCGTCAGTTCAAAGTAATAAACTAGACGTAGGTGATGAAGTATAGGCCAAAAACCCTTACTTGAAAACCTATTACCTTTTCCGTTAATTCCAAGTTACAACTAGCCATAATGCTCAAATTTCAAGCCTTATGACCCCATCGGAAATCCTGCGCATAGTGCCCAGCAAAAGGCTCCAGCGCTTGATTCAATGCTTCCACGCCTGGCGCCCAGTGAACAGCGCCAGAGCTTCTGCCCCGATCCTGTGCCTGATGCCCAGTGAATGGCACCAGCGCTCCTGCACCAAAATCCTGCGCCTAGCGCCCAGTGAATGGCGCCAGCACAATTGTAGCCAGGGCATCCTTCTCCATCAACCAACTTTCAGTGCACAAACTCCCAGCGCTCAGCGCTTGGTGTACATGACCAGCGCCCAGTTTTATGATCTGATCAACCAACGGCCAGTGCATAGTGCCATCACACAGCGGCCATCAACCAGTGGCCAGCGCCCAGTGCCCATCAACCAGTGGCCAGCGCCCACAGCCTGCCTCCAGCAACCAAATCACCTAATACAAATGCTCATCCGGGAATAGGCGATTAAGGACCATGTAACAATCCTTCATGATGAGTTTAAGTACCCGATCAGAACTTGGTTGGACACCATCCATAACCACATTATTCCTTTCTCTCCAAATACGATAAACCGCAGTTATTAAAGCTAGAGGGCCAAATTTCTTCCGTATCTTTGATCCCTTTACTTGCCTTTTCACCCAATTCATAGAGCTTGCTATCGTACTTGTTCTGGATAGTTCTTGCTATTGCTACTATGTGTGCTTGGTCTCTACATCAGTTGGACGTTAAGAATGCCTTTCTTAACGGTGTTCTTGATTCTCCAGTTTTTATGGCTCAACCAGTTGGTTATAAGGATCCTGCTCATCCGGACTATGATTGTCATCTACGGAAAGCCATTTATGGTCTGAAACAGGCGCCTCGAGCATGGTTTTAACATTTCAGTGCTTATCTTTTGCAGCTTTGGTTTTGTTGCAGTTCTTCTGATACTTCATTATTTGTATTGTCTCGTGGCTCGTCATTGTTGTATCTTTTGGTCTATGTTGATGATATCATTCTGACTGGGAATGATTCCACTCTTATTTGGCAGTTAATTGATCGCACCCATCAAGAGTTTACCATCAAAGATTTGGGTGCTTTACACTACTTTCTTTGCTTGGAGGTCACACCCAATGCTTTGGGACTTCTTCTGGGACAGGCAGAGTATGCTTGGGACATTCTTTCTCGGGTTGGTATGTCAGATGCAGTGCCAGTCTCTACATCGTTTCTGCCAAATTCTCAGCTTCACTGCAGTACGAGCTCATAGTTCAAGAATCCTACGTTGTATCGCTCTTTGGTTGGTGTTCTCCAGTATCTAACCATCACTCATCTGGACTTAGCTTTTGCAGTTAATTCTATCCGTTTGTATCTTCGGGATCCTCGGGAAGATCATTTTTTGGCTGTCACTCGGATTCTACGCTATGTTCGGGGACCCTCCATTTTGGCCTCAATTTTTGTGCAGCTACTTCTTCAAAGGTGCTCGGTTATTCTGATATAGATTGAGCTAGGCTTTTGGAAACTTGTCGTTCTACTTATGGTTATGTTGTCTTCTTAGGCGGTAACTTGGTTTCTTAGAGTGCAAAGAAACTGCCCATTGTGTCTAGGTCCAGCACTGTGTCGGAGTATCGTGCTTTGGCCAACATTGCTTGTAAGGTCATCTGGATGACTCATTTGCTTCGTGATCTTCATGTTTCTCTTTCCGGTGCATCTCTTCTGCTTTGTGACAACAACAGTGCCATCTTCTTGGCTTAGAATCCGGTGGCGCATAAGCGGGCTAAGCACATTGACATTGATTATCATTTTGTTTGTGAGTTGGTTTCCTCGGCTAAGCTTCGTGTTGCTCATGTTCCTATATCTCTACAGGTTGCAGATATGTTCACTAAGGGTCTTTCTCATCCTTTGTTTGAGTTCTTCAGGTCAAAACTTTGCGTCTCGGAGAATCCACTACTTCGCTTGAAGGGGGTGTTAGGATAAATCAGATTATTGATTAGATTATGATTTATTATGATTAGAGTTATTTCCTTATAACACCTCAATTGTACTCTCTATATACATTTAGTAATCAATAATAAAATTCCTTACGGCAAATTATTCTTTCGGCTAGCTTTGATGGATTCGAGGGCAGCTTCATCGGACCCAGCTTTGACCAGCGAGTGATGGTCCCTTTCGAGAGATGCTGTGGCGAGCTCAAGAGACTCCCAATTTCAAGTTCGAAGGCAAGCAGCAGCCAATTCAACCGCCACTTGATGGTTCATTTCGAGGGACACTGGCGAGCTCGAGGGACTGCCGGCAGCAAGCTTGAAGGAAACCGGCAGCAAGCTTGAAGGGAACAGGCAGCGAGCTTGGAGGTATTGAGGCATCAAAAGCGAGATCGAGGGAGGAGCTGTTGGAGGCCGCAATGGCAATCTCAATGAACTTCGCTCGAGGGACAACGGCGGCAAGTTGAGGGGCAAGGGCTTCGACGAGCTCAAGGGGTGACACCGGCGAGTTAGAGGGACTCTGTCGAGTGGGCTTCAGTGGCATGCTCCAATGCACTGACAGCGAGTTCATGGGACTTCTTTGAGTGGGGTTTAGCGGCGAGCTCAAAGATCTTTAGTGGAAAATTCAAAAAGCTTCAGCGGCAAGTTCTCGAGGGACCAGGGCCGAGAGTCATGACGGCGAGCTCGAGGGAAGAGCTGCAGAAGGCTGAGAGGCTGCGGCAAGTCTCCAACGAAAGGCCGTGGCAAGCTCGATAGGCTCCGTCGAGGGGCAACGACGTCGTAATCCAGGTACACCGGTGATAAACTCGAGGGGCTCTATCGAGAGGCAACGCCGGCGGAAGTGAGCTCTGGTCTTGCTTGGTCGACAGAGACAGAGCTTTTCAAATAACTTGGCGTGTGAGTTCACACTTAATTTACCAACGCGCGTGGATCTCACACACTGGGTCTTCTACCCAGATAAATTATTTCGCTGCCCCTAACAAATTCTTCATACTGGCGCTTGACAGATGGCTTCTGGTATCTAGAGACCTGCCAGAAATGTGCGCAGTGCCGGAGAATACCACGGGTGGTCATAAACTCACCAAAGAAGACAAAAAAACAGGCCTACTATAGTGATATCGACACTTGCCGAAAAAGACGAAAAGCGTCGTCTGTGTGGAGTGTGACTCCAGCGATGATATTATGATAATCATAATAAGTGAACTTCGTCAAAAATGGGCTCCTCACTGATAATATACCCATTCCGAACATCTGCAGGCCATGTTGATCTTGTCGTTAGGTTGAAGCTCCAGAATTTAGCACTGGCGATGTTGAAACTATTAAACGGAGGAGAGTTGGCAAGTATGTCTAGATTCAAATGTCAATGGTGAAAGGACTGACTTCTCGCATCCCATCAGGCGTACTAATTGATACTACTAAGAACCTCTTATGGCTACTCCGTTTGTCATTGACCGTGACCTGCAAAACAAAATTTCTGGAGAGTTCTGATGAGAGAATCATCCAATGTTAAAGTCGGCCTCAAACTGAGTAAATAAGGAGTAATAGTGCATATCTTGTAATGGTAGACATACTTCAGTATATATACTCTAGTAACTCTAGTGTTTACATTTTATCATAATACTCCTTAATCCAGTTGGGTCAAGTAGGTCAAATTGCCAAAATTATTGTGATTGCTCATTATTTTAACTTGTGGCCCATTAGTAATGGACCACCAAAGATTATGTATTATCAAGTGTCGGCCCCAGGATTAGAGGTTGATAAAGCTAAAGTGGACACTAGCAAATCCTTACACTACCCCACTAGTGATAGGGAAGTTAGGTCATTCTTGGGGCACGTCGGGTTCTACCAGCGTTTCATTAAGGATTTCTCTAAGATTTCCTCTCCTTTATAAAAAATTTGCAAAAGTTTGTTGAGTTCATTGTTGATGACGAGGATAGGAAAGCTTTTGATACCTTGAAAGAGATACTTGTGACCGCCCCCATCATCCAACCCCTAAATTGGTCTATCCCATTTGAAATCATGTGCAATGCGAATGATTATTCTATAGGAGCAGTTTTAGGCCAAAAGGTAAGAAATGTGCCACACGTTACTACTATGCGTCAGTAACTTTTAATGATGCTCACCGCAATTACTCCATCACGGAGAAAGGATTATTGGTCGTGGTCTTTGCCCTTGAGAAATTCAGGAAATACTTTACAGGAACTAAGGCCATAGTTCACATGGATCGTGCGGCACTTCTCCACTTGATGACAAAGAAAGAAGTGAAACCTAGGCTCATTAGGTGGATACCTCTTTTGAGTGAATTCGACCTTGAGGTGAGAGAGAAGAAGGGTAATGATAATGTAGGGGCCAACCATCTAAGTAGATTGGCACCCATTGTGAGCCTAGATTCCACCAAGGGAAAGTCAAAGGTGGAACCCATTCAGGAAGAATTTCCTGACGAACAATTGTTTGGGGTGACAACTAGCCAACCCTGATATGCCGATATAGTGAATTACCTTGCCATGGGAGAGTTTCCCCCCTCCTATGATCAATCAAAGAAATTTAGCTGGTAAATTAGGTGAAAGATTATTTTGGGATGATCCTTACTTGTGGAAGCATTGTTCCGACCAAGAGATTAGGAGATGTATTCCCAAAGATGAAGTAGAACTTATCCTTAGGCTTTGCCATTTCTCCGATATTGGTGGATATTTTGGGTATAAGAGAACCGCTAAGGGAGTAGCGGAATGTGGCCTCTATTGGCCCAACATGTTGATACATACTCGAGATTTCATTTTAGCATGTGATCGGTGCCAAACGATAGGCAATATCTCATTAAAAAATAAAATGGCCCATGCTCTTTTAATGCCAGTTGAGATTTTGATATGTGGGGAATGAGTTTCATGGGTCCTTTCCCGCGAGTCCGGTGGTAACTATTATATTCTAGTGGCGGTGGAATACATGTCCAAATGATCCAAATGGGTAGAGGCCAAAGCAACAAGGAAAAATGATATGACAACGGTAATGAGTTTCCTCAAATCCAACATCTTCTCACGGTTTGGTGTTCCCTGAACCATAATTAGTGATAGTGGAACCCATTTTTGTAACAAAGTTATGGAAACCTTGCTAAGGAGAAACAGAGTGACCGATGAGACATCCACCGCCTACCACCCACAAACAAATGGCCAAGTGGAAATCTTAAATAGGGAAATCAAGGCCATCCTTGAAAAGACGGTAAACCCTTCTAGAAAGGATTGGAGTTCCCGGTTGGATGATGCACTTTGGGCCTACCGGACCGCATGCAAAACTCCAATAGGCATGTCACCCTTCCGGATCCTCTTAGACAAGAGATGCCACCTCCCAGTTGAACTCAAGTTCAAAAAACATTGGGCCTTTAAATGCTTAAACGCTTGACTTTCAATACATAAACACTAATAAAAAAGTTGACTTTAACTAATTAACGGTTAAACTTTACTTGACTCTCTCTATATAGAAACACTAGTGACTAAGCTAAGTTAAGCTGAAATAGGGCGCTGAGGCAAAAATAGGGCGCAGCCCTGCACTGTTCATCGTGTTAGGTTTTCGCCGGGTCTCTCTTCCACAGCTCTCCTTCTCCAGCCAGGAGCCCAACATTAATGTTGGGCTCCTCGCTGGGAGTGTTTTGCCTTGGTTTTGGATGATTTGAATTCGGGATCTGGGTCCCCGTTTTGCAAAATAAAGCTTGATTCTTAAACTTTCGGAGGAAGATCCGCAGTCCGAACGTGGATTTGGAAAACCCATAGTCTCTTTATAGGTTTTCTGGGATGAAGACTTGCATTTCGGTCTTCAAGCTATGAGCTTTTGGGTTCTTGAAGTTCGAATATCGGACTTTTCAAACTGGAATTTGAAGACCCATGGATCCACGATGGGTTTTACTGGAGGAATACCTGCCCACTGGTCATGATGAGTGGAATTTTCTGCCGGAGGAGGAAGACGAAGTTCTGGCGGAGGAGGAAGACTCGTACCTGATGCAAACATGGAGAGCTTGGCGAACACCCATGTAAGTCTTGCACTATATAAATTCTGTGCGGACTTTAATGGATGAATTTCTTGTGCGAATTTTCTGGGGATTTGTTGTGCAAATTTTTGAAGAGGAACTTGTCGTCTGGGAAGCTGTCTTCGGTTTCATTTAGTGCTATTTGTATAGAATCTATTTTTGGTGAGGCCTCCTGTGGAAAGAAGTAATTTGTACGCTAAATCCGTGTGGATTACTGTGGTACTCTGTTCTGAGTAGTTTTGCTGGGAACAGGAGAAGCTTTGCATATCTAATTTTGTAGAATGTGTAGATTGCCGACGCATGCTGGGAAGGTTTGGTAGGAAGAGATGGGCTGTTTATGAGAATTTGTACGGGTTAGTGCGCCACTCCTACTGAAAGTGGCCTGTAAATATGATGTTCAAAGGAGATTAATATTAATGAAGGGTCTCAGGCATGGAAATTGTTAGCACTAGGGTCAGTTCTAATCGATTCGGGTAAACTTGTGCTCAAACCTCGAGCCCGACTGGCCTAGCTCGTGTCCAACCAGCCTTGTCCCCCGGCCTTGCTAGTGCCCAGATCCCAGTCACCTTCCGGCCTTGCTTGTGTTCAAAACCTGGGCAACCTCCAGCCTTGCAAGTGATCAAAACCCGGCCTGCCCGCCAGGCCTTGCTCCCGATAACCCACCCAGCTTTGCTCGTGCTCAGAACCCAAAAAATGCTCGACCTTGTTTACTCGAATTTAAATTGGAGCTTAGACCAATAGGCTACCCAAACTGATTCAGGGGACCTTGTGTTCAAACCCCGGGCACCCGACCGGCCTAGCTTGTGTTTAAAACCCGGACTGATCATCCAGCCTCGCTAGTTCTCAGAACCCGGCCACCTTTCGGCCAAGTGTGTGTTCAAATCCTGGGAAACCTCTGGCCTTACAAGTGAACAGAACCCAGTTCCTTTCCCGACCTTGCTTGTGCTCAGAACCCGGTTCCTTTCCCGGCCTTGCTTGTGCTCAGAACCCGGTAAACTCTCAGCCTTGCTTGTGTTCAGAACTCAGACACCCCCCGACCTTGTGTTCCCTGACCTAGTCTACACTTAGACGCTCTATGCCGAAAACACAGATTTAAAATTTTCTCTCACTCATGAACATTCATACGGTGATCTTCATTCTGAGTATAATTGAGGTGGTACATACTTTGGGGTTGTTCGAATTCATCATAGATGTTATGAGATGTTTCACTGTGTGTTGGTTGGATCTAGCTGTTTGGCGGCCGGCCATAGTGGATTGTTTTAATCAGAATCATAAAGAATAGTACTCCCAATTTGTTGGCCTTGTTTTCTCAGTTTTATAAAAATCCCCAGAAGAAGAGGAATGGAAGATCAGATTCTCGTAATTGGTGGTTTTCTCAAATTTTACCCAGACTCCGGCGACTCAATAACGCCGAAAAATATGGTCTGGCAATCACATCTATCAGCTGGCAGTGCAACTCGATTGGTATGCTGGACAGTAACCCCACGAGGAGTTGAGGTTCGAGTACTCGAAGGGAAGCGGAGGGATGGTTTGAGGTTGGAAGGATGGTCCGAGGGCTGAAGGAGTTTTCGATGGATTCAAGTGCTGAAGGCATTCGAGTGGTGGATATGCTCGAGTATTCGAGGATGGTTCGAGGATAGACGAATTGATGTATTCGAGTTTGAGGGATGGTTCGAGGATGGAAGGATGCTCCGATGGCTGATTGATTCGAGTACCGAATGTCCTCGAGTGCTCGAGGGGGCATTTCAATTTTAGTAGGAGTTCGAGTGCTTGAGGGGGCATTCGTGGAAAGGCTCTCGAGGAATGGCTACTGCTAAAAAAAAATTGCAGTAGCTTTTCTCCATATGGCTGAAAGGATTTCCCACGGTAGCAGCATAGCCATGTAGGTAGGGTAGGGGATAAATTAATTCTGCGTACGCATATTAATTAACCCCTTGCTAGGTATCACTTGGAATTAACGGTAGTGCTATTTGCCTACGCTGCACTGAAAAGTGTAAAATTGCATCAGGCTGTCCATTTGCCTAAAATGGAAAGAACGATTACAAAACCATTATGTGGGGCATGTGCGGTAGAAGTCATTCCCGGTCTCTTATTCCTAGGAGGTCTATCTGCAGGGAACACTTGGGAGCACAACGGACTACGGTCGAACTGCTTCCAACCCCACAGAGAAAGCCTCGGCCCTCATCCAGAGACCGTTATCGAAGGCCAATAACACCTCTTTATCTTCATCTTAGAGGTGTACATAGTAGAAGCGGTGTGCAAGCCCTTTTAGGAGGACAGGTCATACTACTTCATTCATTGGAAGACCGAGACCACTCTCGAATTTGAAGACACCCGTGGGGAGCAAACTACGGCGCAAGAGCCGGTTCACAGCACCGGTAGCATGGATGTAACATGGAGCGAGGAGGTATGTGAGTTTGTTCTCATGCCCCTCTATTTTTCAGGGATGGCTTATCCCGGTCACCACGAAGGGACTCTATTGAAGGGATGGCTCATACAGGCCCCGGTCATCACGACGGGTTGTAATATTTTCCATGGATGGTTTCCACAGGCCCCCTCATCACGATGGGACTAGCTTCTTTTGGTCACCTGGTTGTAACATTTAGATCGGGGGTACTATTTTAGGTAACATGTATTAAGGGAGTGGGCTAATGTCCCCACTCCCGTACACTCCCACGACATTTTTTTGGGCCACCTGATTGTACCGTCTAGATCAGGGATAGTTCAATAGGTTTAACTGTATCACGGGAGTGGGACAATGTTCCCACTCCCGTAGATTCTCATGGTTTCTTTTTATTTACCATTACCTTCGACTAGTGACTAAGCTAAAGCAGAGAGGGTGATTTCTGGGGCGAAAAAGGTGTAACTTTCTCCCACGATCTACGGGAGCATTTTTGTTCGATCAGTCGGTAAATCTAGGTCTGTAACCAGATTATCCAGATTCCCCATGGGATTCCGATCATAATCATCTCCAGGTTGGGGTTTTTCGATGTCTTCCACCGGCACTGCGAAGGTTTTTGAAAATGACTGTTCGGAAAGCTCGGACTCGTAGATTCAAAGCCAGCCAACAGGTTCTACTGAGTCACTTTTGTTTTAAATTTAGTTCCAAGTACATATCGTGTGAAACATTCGATTCCTAAAGCTTTTTCTCTGTACTATCTGAGAGTCTCTGTGTCCGCTTGCCCTATTTTGTGCTGTTTGACTTCGGTAAAGTTCTGCTGCTCTTATTATTATCCGGTTTCATAGTGGTTTTGTACACTCTGTGCTATGCCTATTTGTGTCTCTGTTTGTGTATCTGTTTCAGTACTACTTGGATTGTGTACCATTTTCATCTGCACATATACTTATCCCCTGTTGTTGGGATAGGTATTAGGACTTTCTGTATTGTCTTTTCGGAGTAGATTATTGTGTGAGAGATAAGTTAGTCTCTCTTCTGCATCCGATACGTTAGTTGGATTGTTTACCTAACCCCCTCATGTCTTCTCTTACTATCACTGAGATCGGGAAAATATGGACCAAACTCTTCCATCACCCCCTGCCACCAAATCTATAAACCATCCGGGCCTGGCTGAACAGGATGACACGACTTTTAAGTCCAGAGAATGGCATGATCCGCTATTAGAGAGAAAAAAGGGCTTGGGACGATGCTAAAATCGCCTTGGACAAAGTAGACATTACTGCAGACCAGGATGTGGATTTTGTCCTCTCAGAGGAAGAAGTTATCAAGGAGCAAGTCCGGGTGTTCTACGGTTTTCTTGGCATCTTCCCAGGTACACATGCTATTCGGAAATTGCTCATGGAAAAGTGGGGTGTCCAGTGCTGGGTTCAGACAATGACAAATGGGTATCTAAAATTTGGATTCAAAACAGCGGAGGACAGGGACAAAGTGCTACAGGGTCCAGATCATTTCCTCCACGGTAAAAAGTTATTCATTGTTCCTCTACCTGAGTCTTAGAAGTACGATATGCGCATCATGGCCAAGAAACCAATCTGGATTCGCATGAACCACCTACCCAAGTCTTGCTGGCACAAAAAAGCCCTCGAGAAGATAGCTTCCACTTTAGGAGATCCCATTCTCATGGACAATGAAACTCGAGACCTCGTGGGCTACTATGCCAGGGTTCTGGTCCTCATCGACACCTCTAAACAGCTCAAAGAAATAGTCAAATTCTACATGCTTGATGGAGCTACCCACTCACAACGGATACTTTACGACTACTGCAAACCGTGGTGCCCTAACTGTGAAGAAATTACACATCTCTTTGAAGTTTGCGATGAATTCTTTCGGACCAGGGACAGGTTTTTCAGGAGCGCATGGCTAAAAGAAATCGACATGAAAACTTCGACAAAGGTGTTCAGCCCACACGAGTAAATGAAGAAAAAAACCCAAATGGGGTGCTCTCCCGTACCCATGGAGACACAGTTTCTGGTTCAAAATTAGAAAATTTAGGATCGAGCACCACGGGTCAAGAACTAAACTCGGAAAAGGAGAAGTGTGACGACACAGAGGTGGTTATGGAGATGGTCCGGGATAGGGTAACAGGGGATCCTACACCACCGGGCTCTCAGGTCCATACCAAGAGTATTTTTAGTGGTGATGCCGGCTCGGTTGGACCACTGGTTTTCGGTAATGCAGACAGATCAATGAATGGTGTAGGAAATATACCGGACAGTATACTCCATCCGGAGGCGAGATGGAGCAATCCCCCTCGGGCAAGAACACCTCCTGCACCAAAAGGAAAAACCATGGTTGAGAAATAGTTGTTCAAGAGCAGCGGTAGAACCAGATCTTCTTCCATGCTGCTCAGCCCATTGAAGAACACTTACCAAAGAGTGGATGAAGCAGCAAAGAGCTCCTCTTCAACTGAAAGCAGTAAAGGCGGTGGTCCGAGGCCTAAAGGGACCTTCGGTCCCCAATGAATACGGCCTGCCTCAATATACGGGGCCTTGGTGTCCCAGAAAAAAGGAGATGGGTGAAGAACATCATCTCTGAAAACAATGTCGGTCTGTTAGGTATTCTGGAAACAAAGGCAAGTGAACGAACACTGAACAACTTCATGAGGAGTCTCAAAGGATGGAGATACACCCACAATTTTGAATTGGCACCCAACTCCAGAATTCTTATTGTTTTGAGATAACGGGCAAAATGGCACAGCTGATCCACTTTAGAGTACGAAACCTATCATTGAATGTGCAATTTCTTTGCACTTATACGTATGGAAACAGTGAGGGAAGATTACACAGACTGCCCCTTTGGGCAGAGTTGAAGCAATATGGTGCAAACCTTGACTCACCATGGATGGTTTTTGGCGATTTCAACTCCATCCTCAGTGTCAATGATCATATGGGTAGCACATCCCCCGGGGTCTACCAAACGAGAGAATTTCAAGAAGCTTGTACTGCCTGTGGTCTGAGGGATGCTTCAGCAATCGGGGATCACTTAACATGGCACAATGCAGATTTCACAATTAGGCACAAACTGGACCGCGCCCTCCTGAATCACAAATGGGATGAAGACTCCTATCGTACCACCTTTCTTCCTGGATCCGCCCTCTCGGATCACCTACCTTTTGTAATAGCTTTAGCGCAAGATATAGAGCAGCTAAACAGACCCTTCAGTATCAAAATATGTGGAACGCACATCCGAGATGCAAACAGGTAGTGCATGATCACTGGTCACTAGCGATACAAGGTCAAACAGTATGGTTTATGCCGCAAGCTACAAAGATTGAAGAAACCCCTTAAGGATCTGGGGTAAATTGACTTCCACCACATTTTCGAAAAGGCAAAAAGAGCAGATATGGAGTACGCAAAAGCTTTGAAAAGTTTAACGCTGGAGAATGCATCACATGAACTGGTACACCAACTGACTGTTCTCAAGCAAACTGCTTTGCTCTTCTACACGGCGGAGTCAAAATTCCTATCCCAAAAGGGAAGAATAAACTTTGTCACTTTGGCGGATAAGGGCACAAGTTTTTTCCACGGCTTGGTGGCCAACAGGAAAGGGGGCAGAGTCCCGACAATCCTGGACACTGATGAAAGGATAGTCATATCTAGTGAGAAAAAATGGGCATTACTTGCGGAGTTTTACAAGGGCTTATTCGGTACAGATGTTCGACGTACACCAATTGACCCAGATATAATCCGTTCAGGCCCCTTACTTAACGATATGGAGAGAGCAACACTGAGCTAAGATATCGAAAGATATGAAATAAAGTTTGCCCTCTTCTCCATGTCCGATGACAAAGCATCGGGCCCTAATGGCTTCACTGCAGCTTTTTTCAAGAGTCAATGGGAGATTGTGGGCCAGGATGTCACAGAATCGGTCTTGGAATTCTTCCGCACCGGTGAACTGCTGAAAAGGCTAAATCATACCGTTGTTACACTTATACCCAAGAAAGAAGACAACCTAAGGGTGGCTGACTTTAGACCCGTCTCCTGCTGCAATATCATTTACAAGGTTATCTCCAAAGTCATCGCCAATAGAATCGATCCTCTCCCCCCCGGCCTCATTGACCCCTGCCAAGCAGCGTTTGTAAAAGGATGGAAACTTTCTGATAATGTCATGATGGCCCAAGAGCTGGTGCGGGGCTATGGACTCTCACGATCCTCTCCCCGTTGTATGATTATGGTAGACCTCGCAAAGCCATTCGACACAGTTTCCTAGGATTTCATACAGGAGGTACTAAATGGCCTAGGCTTCCCGCAAGCATGGGTTGATAGAATTATAGAATGCGTAACATCGACTTTCTCCATTTCGATGAATGGCAAATTATGTGACTTCTTCAAAGCCAAAAGGGGACTTCGAAAAGGTGACCCCCTATCTCCCCTACTATCTATCATTTGTATGGAATGCCTTTCCAGGCTACTGAAAAATAGGGTAGAAACCACTCCGTTCTCCTATCACCCGAGATGTGAACACCTAAAAATCACCCATAATGGCTTTCGCAGATGACTTGATGCTTTTTTGAAGGCAGACTGGAATTTTGTTCATACCATCATCTCTGTTCTAAATGATTTCCAACAGACCTCGTGCCTAGCCATCAACGCCGCAAAGTCGCAATTCTTCGGAGTGGGTATAAAGGTGGACTTAAGCTTCACAGGTATCCCGTGGGCTACCTTTCTGGTCAGGTACTTGGGCATCCAGTTGGATTCCAGTAAACTGAAGGTCTCTCAGTTTTTATACGCTTCTCGACAACGTCGACAAGGAAATCACAAGATTCAAAGGTCATACATTATCTCATGCGGGGAAACTGGAACTCATAAAATCCATGGTCCAGAGAATTGTTGGATTCTGGATACAGCACTTCATCATCCAGGGTAATGTCATGGATTCACTAGAACAAAAATGCATACATTTACTGTGGGGAGACAGGAAACAGAAAAAGGTTTCCTGGAAAAGGCTTTGTACTCCGAGGAGCAATGGGGGTCTGGGAATTTGTGACTTCAAGATATGGAATATGGCCGTCCTCGCACAGCCGCTATGGGATATACACTCACAAAAGGAATCACTCTGAATCAAATGGGTCTATTCACAGTTCCTGAGCACGAGCAATATATGGAGTGTACACCCAAGGGCTCCCTGTGGCAGAATCTCGGAGAAGTTTTCACTCTACTTCACGAATCTGTGTGAACTCTGGGACAACCTAGTAATCATGTGTGGTGGCTCAAGTGAAACACTCATCGACTTGTTGGCAATTTGGTCAGGATTTGGTAAATTCACGGCGATGGCTCATGATCATTTCCACAGGTTTACTTACCCTCACTTGTATGATATACCCACTCTCCCAAGGCCAAGATTCTTCAAATCAATTTGGCGTGGATTGATACCCCCCGGTTCTCCTTCATTACATGGCTTGCCTCGCTTGGTCATCTTCAAACCAAGGACAGGTACCACGGAGGAGATGACGAACCCACAGACCACATCTGCTGCCTATGTCGCTCCGATGTAGAGACACACAATCACTAGTTCTTCTAATGTGATTTCGTCAAACCGGTATGGGATAGAGTGCGAAACTGGATTGGATTGAGATGAGCCACTACTTCCATTGCAGCCTCGGACAAGTGGATCAGAAGACAGGTAAGAGGATCAAAATTGAAAAGAAAGATGGGTCCACTGGCGCTGACAACCACAGTGTACTACATATGGAGTGAAAGGAACAGAGTTCTCAAAAAAGGACTTCGCCTGGATTCGGCTAGGGCTTTCAAGCTTATCCAAAAGGATTGCTACCTCATCCTCAACAGATTATACCTGCACGAACTGCTGTTCTAGATAGGGATCCTTCCCTAACAGTCGGCACAAATGTGGATCCAAGAGTTTCTTGCAGGTAAGCTTAGTGGAGGGCATCGGAACCACACCCGGGAGGTAAACATTTTCTTTGCAGGTAAGAACAGATGCAGACATCTACATGGTGGGATCGAGGGGCATGGGTTTGGCCACTGGACTGCTCGAAGAACGTTTTTTAAAGGCCACAGCACCATATTAAATATGGGTGTATATATGGTAGAACCGGCCTTTACAACTTCATTTGGAATGCCAGACCCGTCTCAAAAAAAGAAAAAGAAAAAAAAGAAGTCGCTCGGGGGTGGGTTGTTCGAGGGTTAGGATGGTCCTAGGGGTAGGATGGTTTGAGGGTTGAAGGATGCTCCGAGGGTTGAAGGACACTTCGAGGGTTCGGGGTTCGAGGATAGACGGACTGAGGTATTCGAGTGCTGAAGGCTTCTGAGTGCTGAACGCATTCGAGTGCTCGACGGAGGCATTCGAGAGCTGGAAGTGTTTGAGTGCTCTAAGGGGGCATTCGAGTGTTGGAGTGTTCATGTGCTGGGGCCATTCGAGGGGTGGTATGTTTGCCCTCGAGGGACAGTTCGAGGAATTCACTTCATATGTCCTCGAGTTTGTCCTTGAGCACTGAAAGGGGCATTCGAGGGAAGTGAGAGTTCTAGTGATCGAAAGGGCATCTACTGCTGAAGACTGGTTCGAGGATAGATGGACTGAGGTATTCTAGTGCTGAAGGCAGTCGAGTGCTCGACAGGGGCATTCGAGAGCTAGAAGTATTCGAGTGCTCGAGACTCCGGTGACTCAACGATGCTGAAAATACGCAGTCCGGTAAGTCAGCTAATAGCTGGTAGTCTCGAGGGTTGAAGGGTGGTTGGGGAGGGGTAGGTGGTTTGATAGTTGAGCATTGGTTCGAGGGGTGAAGGATGGTTCGAGAGTCCAAGGGTGGATGGAGAGGCAGGTGGTTCAAGGGTTGACGGGTTGTTTGATGGTTGAGGGATGGTCGACGGCTGAAGGATGGTTCGAGGGTTCATGGATGGTTAGAGGAAAGGCCAGAATGACTCTCGAATGGTATTTTGAGGGCCTCGAGGGTAGGTGATCAGAATGGTGGTTTGAGGGGGCATTCGAGTGTCCAAGGTATTCGAGTACTCGAGGGAGGCATTCGAGTGATAGAGGTGTTTAAGTGCTCGAGGAAGGCATTCGAGTGCTTGAGGTGTTCGAGTGCTCCAGGGGGGCATTCGAATGCTGGAGGTGTCGAAGGGGCTATACCCTCGAAGAGGCACTGCCCTCGAAGGTGTAATACCCTCTAAGGGACTCTGCACTCGAAGGGGTCATACCATCAAAGGGGCTCTGCCCTCGAAGGGGCTCTGCCCTCGAAGGGGTTCTGCCCTCGAAGGGGCTCTGCCCTCGAAGGGGCTCTGCCCTCGAAGGGGTCATACCCTCGAAGGGACTCTGCCCTCGAATGGGTCATACCCTCAAAAGGGCTCTGCCCTCGAAGGGGTCATGCCCTCCAAGGGGCTCTGCCCTCGAAGGGTTCATACCCTCGAAGGTGCTCTGCCCTTAAGGGGTCATACCCTCGAAGGGGCTCTACACTCGAAGGGGTATTACCCTCGAAGGGGCTCTGCACTGGAAGGGGTATTACCCTCGAAGGGGTCCGGAAAAAAAATTGCAGCAGTTTTTCTCCATATGGCTGAAAGGATTTCCCATGGTAGTAGTATGGCCATGTAGGTCGGGTAGGGGGTAAATTAATTCTGCGTATGCAAATTAATTAACCCCTTGCTAGGTATCATTTGGAATTAAAGGTTGCGCTATTTGCCTGCGCTGCACTGAAAAGTGTAAAATGGCACCAGGTTGTCCATTTGCCTAAAATGGAAAGAACGGTTACAAAACCGTTACGTGGGGCGTGCGCGATAGAAGTCATGCCCGGTCTCTTAAGCCTAGGAGGTCTATCCGCGGGGAACACTTGGGAGCACAACAGACTACGGTTAAACTGCCCCCAACCCCAAAGAGAGAGCCTCGGCCCTCATCCAGAGACCGTTATCGAAGTTCAATAACACCTCTTTATCTTCATCTTAGAGGTGTACATGGTAGAAGCGGTGTGCAAGCCCTTTTTGGAGGATAGGTCATTCATTGGAAGACCGAGACCACTCTCAGATTTGAAGACACCCATGGGGAGCAAACCACGGCGCAAGAGCCGGTTCACACCACCGGTAGCATGGATGTAACATGGAGCGAGGAGGCTAGTGAGTTTGTTCTCCTGCCCCTCAGTTTTTCAGGGATGGCTTATACAGGCCCCGGTCACCACGATGGGTTGTAATATTTTTCCATGGATGGTTTCCACAGGCCCTGGTCATCACGACGGGACTAGCTTCTTTTGGTCACCTGGTTGTAACATTTAGATCAGGGGTAGTATTTTAGGTAACATGTATAAAGGGAGTGGGCTAATGTCCCCACTCCCATACATTCCCACGGTATTTTTTTGAGCCACCTGATTGTACCATCTAGATCAGGGGTAGTTTAGTAGGTTTCATTGTATCACGGGAGTGGGACAATGTTCCCACTCCCGTAGACTCTCACGGTTTCTTTTTATTTACCATTACCTTCGACTAGTGACTAAGCTGACTTTAACAAATTAATGGTCAAACTTTACTAGACTTTCAATATATAAACACTATAAACTAGGTTGACTTTGTCTAATCAACGATGAACCCTTACTTGACTTTCAATATGTAAACACTAATAATAAAGTTGACTTTAACTAATTAACGGTCAAACTTTATTTGAATAAGTATATAATAAATACTAATAAAAATGTTTGACTTTGTCTAATAAATGGTCAAACTTTACTTGACTCTCTCTCCATATAGAAACACTAGTGACTAAACTGGCTTAACTAATCAACGGTTAAACTTTACTCTACTTTCAATGTATAAACACTAATAACTAGGTTGACTTTGTCTAATCAACGATGAACCCTTACTTGACTTTCAATATATAAACACTAATAAAAAATTTTACTTTAACTAATTAAAGGTCAAACTTTGTTTGAATTAGTATATAATAAATACTAACAACTAGGTTGACTTTGTCTAATCAACGGTCAAACCTTACTTGACTTTCAATATATAAACACTAATAACAAAGTTGACTTTAACTAATTAACCGTCAAACTATATTTGAATTAGTATTTAATAAATAATTATAAAAATGTTTGACTTTGTCTAATCAACGGTCAAACCTTACTTGACTATCTATATATAAAAACTAGTGACTAAGTTGACTTTAACTAATCAACGGTCAAACTTTATTTGAGTTAGCATATAATAAATACTAATAAAAAAGTTTGATTTTAATTAATCAATGGTCAAACCTTACTTGACTTTCTATATATAAATGCTAGTGATTAAGTTGACTTTAACTAAACAACGGTCAAACTTTACTTGACTCCCTCTATACAGAAACAGTAGTGACTAAGCTGATTTTAGCTAATCAACAGTGAAACTTTACTCGACTTTCAATATATAAACACTAATAACTAGGTTGACTTTGTCTAATCAACGGTCAAGCTTTACTTGACCTTCAATAAATAAACACTAATAATGAATTTGAATTTAACTAATTAACGGTCAAAATTTATTTGAATTAGTATATAATAAATACCAATAAAAATGTTTGACTTTGTCTAATCAACGGTCAAACTTTACTTGACTCTATAGAAACACTAGATTTTTTGGATTCACTTGATTACATTCACTTTTCCATTCACCTTTCCTATTTCTTCTCTTGAAACTGATCCTATTTCCTTCCTCTCCATTCACTTTTCCTTTCCTTTTCCTCTCGATTCACTTAGTTACATTTTTGCGGGACGAGGTAGCGGTGGTGGCGGGATGAGGCAGCGGTGGTGACGGGACAAGGGGTGGTGGTGGCGAGACAAGGTCAAGGAGTGGTGGCGAGATGAGGTCAAGTGGCGGTGGTGTTGTGACCAGATCTACCTGCTCGTCCGGTGAAATCGGTGAGGTGGCGAGGTCAGGCAGCGATGGTATCGATGTTCAGCGAGGGTGGGTTGGGTAGGCTAGGGTTTTGGGGAGGCACCGACATGGTGATGTGGTGGTGCAGGGGCAGTAGAGGTGGTCAAGCGGCGAGGTCAGGGAGCGGCAGTGGTGGCGGGATGAGGCGGATATGGTGGCGGGACGAGGCGGCAGTGGTGGAAGACTCCAGTTTGCTCACCCTCTCAAACAGGGCTTCACCCGAAATGGTAAGAACTCGTCAATAAGTCCTCGATGTTGCCTCATTCATTACCTCTGATTCCCCTTATGGAGTTGCTTTAGTTAATTGTTTGAGATTTTGGGGTAAAATGTGCGAATAGGGGTGAGGTTTTGGCCTTTTAACCATTTTATGCCCTGAACTTTTATTATTACCTCTGAATGTTACTGTAAGTTGTGTACTTGGAAAGTTATCTATTGTTCATATTTGTGTCATGATATCATGAGGGTTTAAATTGAAATTTATTTGATAAAAATTGTGTGGTATTTGTAACTTAATAGTTTAAAATGCAGGCATGAGACAAAGTTTCAGAAGCTATATTATTTCCATCAAACTTATAGCATACTTGATCATATCATATTTCACAATGTAAAAGTGTTTATTTGCGAGATTGAACTTACATTGCCTCCCTATAGCAGCACAAGTTGCTTAATTAGTGAGGAAGAATAAGTTATTTTTAATTGTTAAAGTGTTTGTTTGGGATCATGAAGCTACTGGTGCGAGAATGATACTGTAGATGAGTATTATTTTGGTCATTCTCAAATACTGGAGATGATGACCAACTATTTAATAGAAAACTTTTTCCTACTGTCGAGTTTTTCTTTTGTCAACTTAATGAAGTGATGTTTCACAATACGTAAAATCTTAATTGGTTGTTATTTTCTCCTTTAGGTCTTTCATAAACCAAACAAAGACGTTCACAGTTCTATATTTTTAATTTGTTCAACATTTTTGTGCTCGATCCTTATGTTATATGCCAGACTTCAACACAATCGTGAGGTGGGATAAAGGTTTTATTGTTCTGAAATCTTAGCTTGACTGGTCATTATTATGTTAGATCTATTGGCCTACTACTAAAATGTTGCATTCTGCTCATGATGGCGGGACGAGGCAGCGGTGGTGGCAGACTCCAGTTTGCTCTCCCCCTACAACAGAGCTTCATTTGAAATGGTAAGAACTCATCAATAAGTCCTCGATGTTGCCTCATTATTTACCTCTGATCCCCTTATGCAGTTGCTTTTGTTAATTGTTTGAGATGTTGGGGTAAAATGTGTGAATGGGGGTGAATTTTCTTGGGTTTATATTCTTTTTTGAATTTTACTTGTTTTATTGTGATTTCTAGGCTTGTGGAGATGTTACAAGGATAAATTTTCTTTGCTTTCTCTGCCCAAATTCATCCTTTTTGTCTTGATAGTGCCGTGCTTATATATTTTTATCGTGAATTTTCTTCATAAACTTAATTGTTGTTTGATCCCCCTTTGAAGTGAATGTGAATAAGTTTGATCTTGTGTTTGTTAAGTATTAATACAATCATTAGTATTCTTGAGTTTATTTTTCCTATTCATGCCGATATAGATAAATTTTTAGAGGGATATAACTCAGCTTATTCATAAATCTGACTTTCTTGTCTTGCCTGCAGCATGGCCTGGATGAGTGTTTGTTCAACACTCTAGAGTCATGTGCAATTGATGCCTGGCTTGATGTGGTGAGTACTCGTCTTCTTTGTTGCACCTGAAGCCCTGAACTGAACATGCATGATTGAATAATTCATTTTCAGGCCAAATTTGTATCAATCTCTGTTTCCGCATTTCTTGTTTTCATACTATAACTATCTCATTTGGGAGAAAACTTATTCCCAATTGTACCTGGAATCTTAATGCTGAGTTCAGAACTTCCTTTTCTTTATATCTAGACTATTCATGGCAATGTTGCTGGTTGATGAAGTAAAGGATTTGTTTTTTCTTTGCAGCATACACACTTTCCCTTTGTTTACTGTTTGGAAAATCTAATCTATGAGGGCAAGAGAATTAAGTGAGCAACATTATTTAAGAAGTTGAGCTTGGACCCAAAGCCTATTAACGAGTGCTACAAAAAAGCGTGTAAAAGAGGTGATTTTCACCTACCTCTTTTATTGTTTTCATTCCGGTTGATAAATATACCCTTTCCATGTTCGCGTATGGTAGTATAATCCAATTGCAGGACTTCAAACAACAAAAAGTTCAAAATTTTCTCTGACATTTATTAAACAGAAATGCCATATAGAACTCTAGATGCTTAGTAACCATTTATTGATACATAATTTTGGGTGCCACATTCAGGCATTCTTAGTCAATGTTATCTGTTTTGTGCATTTGAAATGAAATGTGTGCTAGATATCAGCTGACTTATACGGTGTAAATCGTGCAGATTGAATTGGTATATGCAGCATAAACAACAAGCATGCAGCCTTCTCGCAAATACATCATATGGCTAACTATGGATGGACAGCCACTTTATGATGTAAGTTTCTAGAATTTTGTTATCTTCTAATATGTGATTCAATGAGTTTTGACCACTATCCTGAGTATCCATTGGATACTAATGTGTGTCACTTTATATAGCTGAAAGGATGATGCTTCCTTCAGCCTCTACCGCCTTGGTACTATCACTTGGAATTGGTATATTTGAGGCTACGACAATGTTCTTTGGATCAGGTATTTTTCTTAGCATGATGGGTATATCAACGGTATGGTTTTCTTCTCCACTGTCGGACTTTAGTTGTAATTATGACCTACACTGAAATGTAGCTTTTTTCATTGTCTTAATCGTTAACTGTTGGTTTGCTCCTGTGCTAGGGTGAGGGTGTCATGTCGGTGGTGGTGAGATTGATTCCTCTCCAAGGTCTCCGCCGCAATGTTTAGTCCCATAGATTATTAATTTTGTATCATGTTTTTGGTTACATTTATATATTATCAATTTTGCTAAAAGTAGGGATTTAGCACCAGTTTTCTTCCAACCAGTGAAACAGTTTCATCGATTACTTAGGCATCGGTTTTTTTACGAAAAAACCAGTGCTAGAACAAAAAAAACCAATGCAAGGGGGGGTCCTGTGATAGTGTTTGCTAATTTTTTTTACTCAAAGATGAGTACAAGTTTAAGCGTGTGGGAATTGATCTGCACCTAAAAGCATTCATTAACTAATGCATTTGACACATTTGTTATTACTTATGTTTTAGTTGGTTAGTAGCTAGTTTTAGTTAGGTTTACATTACAAAGGTTTTAGATGAGCTAATTAGTATGAACTCTGGTAGCTTAATCTAGTTCTTGGGAGAATCTGACTAAGACCTCCAAGCCCGTGTCTTAAGAACAATTTGTAGCCTATTTAATACTCTTACTATTATGCATTTATGTAGCATTGAATGTGTTTGTTGATGTCATTAATGTTATTGAAAGCTTGAGTATATGAAGTACTTGTATGATATGCTTGTTAGGGTTTGGGGAAATGGGTTGATTTCCCCTTTTCTTGATAGGAATCCAAGAGTATGGTTTAGAGCTTTTGATTGTGTTGATGGATTGATAATTAGCAGGAGAAGATGAAGTATGTTATGAAACTCTTGATCGTTAATATGCTTCATTTTTAGGTTGATTGATTGATATAAAGTGGAGCATGTGTTTTGAACCTTATACATGTCTTAAGCTTTACCTTGTATCATTGGATTTGGGATTGTCAATTTAGGATTTGAAGATGTTTTAGGGATATCAATGAATTGATGGGTTGATATGGTTTGGGTAGATTTAGGAATGGGGGTTGTGGGAAGCTTCTCATTTGACCTTAACATTGAGATGTGTGATATTGAGAGTTTTGTGAGCTATTGATTTGGAGGAATAGTAGTTAGGATGTGGATACGTCATTTCCTTCATATGCTAGGATCTTTTCTTACTCGAGGGCGAGTAAGGTTTAAATGTGGGGACGTTTGACATGTCCATTTATGTGCATAATTTAGTACTATTTTGGATCACTTTTGTGCTCTTTTATTATCAAGAGCTTATGTTTTACCTTGAGATTCTCTTAGGAGGGGTAAGGGTAACTTTACGCTCTTTTACCTCCTAAGAGAATTTCAAGGTAAAACACAAGCTCTTGATGATAAAAGAGCACAAAAGTGACCCAAAACAGTACTAAATTATTCACATAAAATGGACATATCATGAGCGTAGTCGGTTGTCTTATCTAAATCCTGAGTTTTGTAGACCTGATTGGATCTAATGGACACTTTGTCCTCACGAGCACCTAGATCTTCTCCTGTGAGCTTATTAGTAGGTTTCTTGTGAGCACTTTGGCATAATTTTGTAGAAGGCTATCTGCAAGGGTGGTAGTAGATATTAGAAGATCATTCGTAAGGATGGTAGTAGACAAAAGGCCATGAGTCAAAATATGGCAGTATATGGAATTTAGCCAAAAAAAGGGAGTCAAAGTAAAAATCCTAAACATCTGGCACGGCTATGCCAATCAACATGGGTCGTGCCAGCTAATTGGCCCTACCAGAGACCCTCAGCACGGGCCGTGCCCGCCAGCACGGCTGCGCCACAGGCCCTCAGCACGAGCTACTTAATTTAGCATGGCTCGTTCCATCCCAAAGCTCTATACGACTAAGTATAAACATGGGTCATTCCCTTTTACATGGTCTGTGTCATTTCAACTCCAACATTCAAAGACTAGACAGGGGGTGTGATGATTTGAATGACCGCGCCATTGTTTTTCTTGGAAATTGAATCCCAGCCAATGGCCCACAAAGATTTACACGCCCCGCGCCATTGTTTTTCTCGGAAATTGAATCCCAACCAATGGCCCACAAAGATTTACACACCCTGCGCCATTCAGAAGGAAAACTCATGCACCCGGGCAACGATTCGTGAAGGTTTAGACAACCCACATTGTTCAACTAATCAAGGAAGTAATCCTAGCCGACAGCTGATGTGTCCATTTTATGTGGTTATTTTAAGAATTTTTGTGCTAACGTTTGTGTGCTTTTGTTACCTAGATCTTGTGTTTTACCTCAAAATTATCTTAGGAGAGTTAAGAGCGACTTTTGCGCTCTTATGACTTTCCTAGTGAATTTTGTGTGAATGGGCAAAGACAGCGAGACTTAAAGACCAAAGACCATGAAGACCTTTAAGACTTTTGAAGATTTCAAGACATGAATATTTAAAGAGAAGTGAAGTGAGGAGGACACCATGAGAAAAGAATAATAAAAGTTTGAAGATGCTGTTTCTGGTCCAATTCGTGAGTCGCGAAGATCTGGTCGCGAGTCGCAAAGAATGTGTGGCCAGAATCCCTTGTTCTTTTTCTTTTACCATAAATAGCACAGTTTTTCCTCTCTCTCTTCACCAACTCTCTCTTCCCAACTTTCTACAGCGAAAACCCAAGTTTTCTTTAGTTTTTCATCTTATTTTCATCTTGGATTATGTTTGGTTTGTTGTCGATTATTAGTATGGATTGTAGTAGCTAAGTTAATCGCTTGGGAGCAATTGATTGAAGCTTCCAAATCCATGTAGTGAGATTCTATATTTTGCTCTTTCATAAACATTTATTACATAGCATTTATTGTGCCATTAATGTTAATATTTTCTTCATTTATGCTATAGGCTGTTTGAGAATATGAAATTTTTGTAGGATTGAAGTGTTAAGGGGTTAGGAATGTGTACAATTTCCTAGCTCTTTGACATAAAAATCCAAGAACATAGAATTAAAACTTCTTGTTGTGTATTGTGATGTTAATGTTGCTAGATGAGTATGTTAATGTAGTTTGTTATTATATTTACCATGAGGTAGCAATAAAAGGTTGAATCTTGAATGTTGATTGTTTTAGGTAAAACCTAATAAATTCTTTGTTTGGTTAAATGGCTAGGCATTTGGTAGAATGCTTGTAGTTGTTATCAAATATATGGTTCTTTGTGTATAAAGCCATTGATGAAATACCTTCAGGCGAGTTTTTCTAGAGTGATCATTCAATGAGGTTTGCAATTTATCATTGATTGCTTTTGCAAATTACTCTTAAGAAGAAAAGAATGTTTATCTTCGAAATAGAGTGATAGAATTCACCATAGCATTAAATGTTAATGAATGAGTGAATGAATCTATGACCTATAAGAATTTTGGAAGTGATGATCAATTGCCCCAAGTCTTTGTCATTGTTGATTTCATCATCTTTGTAGTTTGTTGCATGTTTAAGTTGATTTCTAGTTTATGATAGTTCTCTGTCTTTAATTTCATAACTTAGATTAACCACCCCCATATACATCTATATATATGTGTGTATATCTATGCTATTATACACCTTATATACATGAACCCTTAGGAAAATGCCTCTTCTTCGTAGACGACCCTAATTTTCCACTATCTACTTAATTGTATTTAGGAAGCACTTTATGGATTATAAATTGTAACTTTGAGATGTACATTGATAACCTCCCAATAGCCCAAACCGAACGACTTGGCCGCACGCTCAGACCAGCCAAAGACAAGCCTTAGTTGGCATCTTGTGCCAGATAGTATGACTCGTGCCAGGCCAAGCCAGCACAATTGTGCTAGACAGCACGACCCACGCAAATTTTGGATACTAGGGTTATTGGCCTCATTTTGGGCCTTTTTCAAGGCCCAATTTCCTGCTACTATATATAGGAGCCTATGACTACCAGGGTTTAAGTTTGGTTCATTTTATTTTCATTCTCCTAAGAGTAGGTAGAGAGAGAAAGAGATTAACCCTTTTCTCTAATTTCTTTTCTTCTTCTTTTTTCCCATGGGAATTAAAATAATTTAAATATTTGGGTTCAATGCTTAGGGCATATTGATTTAGTTTGGGGTCTATATTTATATTCATGACTTGGTGTTTGTTTTAGGAGATTCAATAGATCTACTTATCTTTAGGTGCTTATGAACATTATGTTGGCTTGTGCTTATTATTCTTGTTAATTGCAGGATTGTTACACCATGTTGGCATACACCTTAGTCTGCTTTTATGTTGGAACATTTATTGATACCCCTCGGGGAGTGAAACCTATATGTAATAGGGGTAGCAGGGTTTAGGACCATATGGGTGTATGAACGGGTCACCGAGTTATTGTTACAATGACTGTACACTATTCTGGCTAGCAAATTCGTCCTAAGGGTTACAGATAGAGATATCGTTAGTAGCAAACTAGGATTAGCATGATTCATAACTTTAGATTCAACAATAAGGTGCCTATTCCTTTGCCTTTGTAAGCCTATGGAAAAGTAATCGTAGTGGAGTTCTCGGGGAATAATAGTATGGGGAAGAATCAAACATGCACAATGGTAGGGCCATTGAACTTCCCTAATTATGGAGGTGGTGCTAATGGAAGAAAACGTTGACCATCAACCACACTACGTGGCATAAGCATTAGAATAGGTTTGCATGTCTTAAATGTGATTGAATCTAGGATCAAAACATATTACCAGTCATGTTATGAAAATATTCCTAGGTGCTAGCAATATATAGTTTTATTCTCTTGTAATCTGGCATGCTTGTAGTTAGATACCCCCCATCCTCCAAAAAACTTGTTTTACAATATTAGATATTCCTGACACGTGATCAGATTGATGACCCAATTGCAGCTGTGTGTAGTTAAATTTTAGATTCCTAGCATCTCTGTGGACGACCCCGATCTTTCCACTATCTACCCCAAGGTAGCTTAGTAGTAGGAATGGAAGCAGTAATACGAATCTCTTTATCTTTGTGTAGCCACTTCATGGGTCAATTAGCTACAATTAACAATCTTGTGGGGATGCAGATCAGATGCCTAAAACGTTGATGTCATAAATTAAATGAAGATGCACAAAACTGAAGTAACTATCAATGCTGACTGTGAGATATGAGACTGGATGTTCTTATCCAGCAGATGGAGCCAATAAACCTCCCTTGTTGTTCACCCACGCCAATCACAGTCCGCATACTGATTTTTTGTAAAATACAATAATTTCAATAAACAAAGCTGGACATTTTAAGGCATACAACAATCTAGAGCATGATAATAAATGACATCGGAGGGTAGGGATATAAAGAATGTGAGTAAGAGTAGCATCTCCAAAATGTATATAAACATAATGTGTGGCAGACGACACAGATATATAAGGAAGTAGAACAATAATAAAATTGTTAGCAGTAATAATATTAGAAAGAGAACCCTTCTCAACAGTCATGTGATATAAGGCTCTCAAACCAAGAATAGAAGGTAAAGTAGGCTTACTTGACCCATGGTAAGAGATATAATTGAACTCATTAAATAAAATGAGGGTCGTACTCCATTGATCGTCAGACAAAGTAGGATCGAAATCAGATCGAGTAGGAGTAGTTAAAGAGGCGCCCATAGAAAACCATGGTGGCGACATCACCATGATGAATAGTGGCTGAGGGCAGCGTGGTGTGACAACATCGATGGCTGGAAATTCGGGTGCAGTGGTGACTGGCGGAATTGGCGTCGTGTTCTTTGCAGTGTTGGCTCTATGCCTCATCTCTGTGAACCAATCTGGATAGCTTGTGAGATTGAAAATTGTAGTTTTTTCATGGTGCTTGCGATGACAATGCGTACAAACAAGATTCTTGCATTCAGCTACAGTAAGAGCTCCAGGAAAAGAACCTGAAGGTGGTGGGCAATGAGAAGTACATGCCATGGAATCATGTGAAGACTCACAAGACCAAATGTTGGTTTTGTTATTCTCCTCCTGAGATGCAAGGGCATAAACATGCATGAAAGATGACAGTGGAACTTGAGTCATGACATTGGATCGCAAGGTGTGAAAGCCTTCATCTAAACCAAGGAGAAATTGATAAATTATCTTTCTCACAATCATGGAAGGTAACAACATCATGGTTACATGTGCACAATGGTTTGCAAGCTTCACAGAAACAAACCCGATAAGGGTGAAGAGAGTTGTAGTCATCTTACAACTTCTTGAGTTTGCCGAAGTAAATGGCAATAGTCTGACCATTCGGATGATGGTTCTGAATATCATTATGTATCTGCAGAATTTTTGGATCATTACCATTAGAAAAACGTCCAGAAAGATCATCCACAACTTCTTAGCAGTGGAAAAATAAGTCATAGTCATTCGTAAAGCTGGATCAACAGTCTACAAGATCCAGCAAACAAGGGTAGCATTCACTCTAGGCCATTCATCAGCATTAGGATCACCAGCTGGGGGCTTAGTAACACTACAAGAAACAAGCCTTTTACCTAGGTTCTACATGAATTTTTACCTTGGCTTTTAGCCTAGAAAAAACCAAGGTAAATACAACTGTAGTTACATTTTTTCCTCGGTTCAGAAACGAGGTAAAAAGTACCTTTTACCTCAGTTTTTTACCGACGTCGGCAAGTATAGGAGACCTTAGCTACAACTTTGTTAAGATCAATTTTGGTATCCACATGCATGCGACATCGGTATCCATATGAATGCGATGTCGATATCCACATGCATGCGACGTCGGCCATAGCAAGAAGGTAGACGATGGGAGAAGAAATGATGCGATGTTATCAAAGCTAGCATTTTTCTAAGTAAGAGTGACATCACAGACTATAGTAAGCGACATCTCACGCTGTTGGGTGCCCACGTTGTGTGACAGAAGATGTAGAATGCTGAGGAATACGACATTGGTTTGAATGAACGATGTTGCAAAAAAAATGATGTTGGTTTATGCAACATTGCTAAGTTGTCGTTTGAGTACCAGTTTGAGTAACATCGCAGTGTAATTGGTTAGACATCATTTCTTGTAAAATATTAAAATGTTTAATATTTGATGACATAAATAATCGTTCATCGATAGCCGTTACATGTGAAATGGTTAAACATCATACAACAATCAATTGTTGTTCAATAAATGTGGGAATGATTGACATGTTAAAACCAATAAAACTAAAACATATATTACAAATACATGTTACAATATATGAAAATACATAAGGTTGATATAAAATTGAAACATTAATTGTATTGAACCTCTATTTTCTACGTTGTACGACATTAAGACTGTTAGGGTGACTAGTGATATGACAAGTCCGTCCATGTACATGCTAAAAATCCATCGATAACTCTCTTTGGTCCTATTACAACCAATACACAAGAAACAAAATTTATGTTACAATTGGGCAGTACTCAGAAATACACATAACATAGTTATACGTAGACGACATTAATCTCAATATGGAAATAGTAGTTGATATGATTAAAAGCAATTTTGTATGCAAAAGAAATCAATGTCACAAAGACCGAGTAAAGAGTGACTTTGGATATTCATAGATATTTCAACACTTCCTAGACCTATGCGATATCTTTCTTTGTTTTGTACCATATCGTATGGAGCGATTAATTGTGACCGACCTCGCAGATTCATATTATGTTCATCTGAATCTAAGCCTTTTTTTCTCCCTCTTTACAAACATGGCATTATATTGGGGAAAAAACAGCAACATACATTGTATAACATGTAACACAATCATCATACTTCATGAAAATATTCAATCTTTGATGAATGAGGAAAAAATCATATAGAAGGTATGGTAACAAAGTTGCTAAATGAACATGGAAAGGATGGAGAAATACCTCAATCAATTTGAACCCGTAGATGCTCCATCCTTGGATACTTGTTGATATTTGAAAGAAACTATTTGGTTCAGCCATTTCATTGTTGTAATGGTGTGAATGGATATGATGGCGTGGAGTTGGGTTTGTAGGATTTGTGTTGGAGATGTGAAATGGGTGTTAGTGTTGAGTATTATTGATGTGATATTGGTTTGGGGGAAAATTTTGTTTCAAATTTTTGGCTGAAATTTTCAATTCTCGCTAGAAATTTCAGATTGACCGACGTTGGTTGATCTTCGGTTCAAGTTTCATTCTTCGCGACACAATGGCGATGTCGCACATAAGGACCATAGTCTAATTTCCAAAAAGTGTCGTAAAATACTCTGTTTCAAGATTGTGGGCCCTTTTGTCGACCTTTTTATCCCCAAATCAGAACAACATTATCGTCAATATTAGAATAAAAAAATGTTATCTCCATTTTTGCATTTCAACATCTCCCACTTTCTTGGAGAGACCTAAGTGCAAAAATTAAAAAGATCACCGGTTGTACCAAACTCGATTCTGATCATCCCGAAAATAAACTTTGTCATCCCTAGTTGAACTTATAATAATCGAGATTAATAAAGAAACTGGTCTTATTTCACATAAACTTCCACAAGTTCTTACGACTAACCCTTGTATACTTTTAATTAATCAGCTACAATTTACTCTAGACCACGTACCAGTGCTTTCTAAATTTTGATGGATGCAATTTTATTACTTTTTTTATTTCATAAAAGACCAAGAATATGAAATTTCATGTGATTCTACGTGGAGGAAATTATCGTTCCAATAACGCTTATTGTAAGGGTATTAATGGAATACTAAAAAAAAGTTGTACAACTAACCCGGTTCACATGCTTGTACGACAGTACGCATAATTTCCATATGAATCATTTGTCGTTATATTCAGGTGCATAGCTCTTAAGCGTATGGAACATGCAGGAAGTTTGGGCCACAGTGTAATTTCTCCAAAGTTTTGTCATGCACTGTTTGTGAATAATTTGTGCCCGTTCCATTGATGAGTTCATGCCAAAATTGGAACATCAAGGTCATCACAATGTGAATTAGATAAGGGTATATCAAATTTTGCATCTCCTACTTTCTTGGAGGGATCTAAGTGCAAAAATTAAAAAGATCATCGGTTGTCCAAACTAGATTCCGATCGTCCCTAAAATAAATTTTGTCATCCCTAGTCGAACTTATAATAACCGACAGTAATAGAGAAACTGGTCTTATTCCACATAGACTTCCACAAGTTCTTATGACTAACCCTTGTATACTTTTAAGTAATCGTTTACAATTTACTCTAGACCACGTATCAATGCTTTCTAAAATTTGATGGACGAAATTTTATTACTTTGTTATTTCATAAAAAAAACAAGAATATGAAATTTCTTGTGATTCTATGAGTAGGAAATTATCGTTCCCATAATGCTTATCGTAAGGGTATTAATGGAATGCTATAAAAAACAGGACAATTACCCCGATTCGCGTCCTTGTAAGACCATACAAATAATTTCCATATGAAACATTTGTCGTTATATTCAGGTGCATAGCTCTTAATTGCAGTGAACATGCAAGGAAGTTTCGTCACGTATTGTCCATGAATAATGTAATTTCCCTAAAGTTTAATTTCCCCAAAGTGTAATTTACATAGTGTAATTTCCCCCAACGTTTCGAAATGTATTGTCCGTGAATAATTTGTGCCCATTCAATTGATGCGTTCTTGCCCAAATTGGAACATCTTAGTCTTACCAAAAAATAATCCCATATTAATTAATTCGGTAATTGAATTGTTTAGGCCTAGATTTTTTTATTTGGGCCAATCAGCCCACAATTCATTTTGCGATGTCGCTGAATTGTCGGAATATATTCGGTAACGATGGCATGTATGCGACATTGGTAATTTGTGGTTTCAATCCACCACCGACCCAGCCCGTTGATATTTTTGTTTTTGGCCGCTTGTCTAATTCAGCCCTGTCATCATTACATGCGATTTCATTTATGCGTCAGTCGTCCCTCAGATTTGTCAATTTGGTTTGCGACTTCGACTAATGTTGATTTGATTCCCTCTGGTCTAGACCCAAATGTATAATATTTGGGCCCAAATGTATAATATTTGGGCTCAAATGTATAATATTTGGGCCCAAATGTATAATATTTGGGCCCAATCATATATGTGGCCAGAAATATACAAACAACGACACCACACTGTATTTTATGTTTGTGTCATTCTATGCGACATAGACTGCAACGTTGCACATCTGCCTAAACGATAGCATATCACTACGGGTATTTAAACAGCCTATCCTCCACCCCCTTTGCATTCCCAGCCAACGATGTCGCACCAAAACCTCCCAACTGAAAATATCGTTCGGAAAACCATCAAATCCCAATGCAACATTACCTTCTGATATCAATATAGTCCCAAAACTGACATTCAATTGGGTTGAACGTAGTACATTTCCGGGTTTTGTCAAAGGGGAAGAGTGGGGAACCTAACTAAGGTTAAGATTTTCCACAAATTTGATGATGGTTTTTTTTTGGTTTGAGGGACTTCTTTCATTTTCCATTTCATAATTTTATGACATTTACGATGAATGACATTTTGGATATCATTGTGTGATTAGGTTGTGGGTTTATCAATTTTCATTTTGGATTTCCTTACAAGTTCCTAGCTCGTGCTAGGGTTTAGGGAACTGTTATGGCACACATTCTTGCTAGTTATTAATGTCATGTTACCTATTTATGTTGGGATGTTGATGTTAGTTGAGATTATAGGTGTTTTAGGACCATTCGTGTTCCAGTCGCACTCTATTTTGGCTTAGTCAATTTGGCGTGCAATATCTCACATTTATACATATGAATATGTGATTTCTCATGGAGCACATTGGTCTAGCCAAAGTGTTTGCGAGATGCATGTGAAATCGGATAAAACCCATTGCCTTTGTTAAGTTCTTGACTGTTGCACTAACTGTTCTACGTTCCCTTATTCTTAGATGGCTCGAATAGAGTAGACATCCAAGAGATCAAGGAAAAAGACCACGGGAGAAGGCCCATAACACACCAAGGAGGAATAGATAATGGTCACCCTTCCATCGCCAACATGCAATAACATACACTTCATCGACGAGAATGTAGAGAAGCATTTAAAAAATGATCTGGGGCCAAAGGATAAAGGAGGCCAGGGTAATAAAGCTTGAGGATGTGGAGCGACTCCACCTCGATGTTTTCCTCAAACCCTTCGAACTGTCAGGAATTGAGGGTTTGATATGCTTGGATAAACCAATGTATAATATGGAGGTGAAGAAGTTTTACGCCAATTTCACTCTGCAATCGATGAACATCTACAGTACAAGAGTGAATGGGGTAGACGTGGATATGATGACAAACTTCATCAATTAAGTGATTGGGTGCACAATCAGTGGGGATGATCAAATGGAGGTTGAGACTCTACAGATGTATTACCGGGACAATTGGCTTCTATGGGTCGATGAGAATGACCCATTCGGGGTGCTTGACCCAAACCTAATGGTGGAGAAGTATTTCAAAATTGAGGTGGGGGAATTGCCTCATCTAACCAAGGTGGATCAATATTTATGTCCTCGATCTTTAGCAGAGAATTATGTTTAGTATAATTATACATGTATTGATCTCGGCGGACATCCTACATAGTGCACGATCAATGGGGTCGTCATGTACTACCACCTTGTGAAGAAGAAGGTAGTCGACCTCGGGTATACCATCATCCAGGAGACGCACCAAGTGGCCCTTGTCCAGAAGAGTCGGACATTCCCCTATGGAAACGTCATCACCGTATTTTGGAGAAGAAGAAGGTTCCCATCAACTCAAAAGCGAAGATCTAACCTAAGTACTACGATGCAAACTACTTTGGGCAGAAGCATTGGCATTGGGAGGCGGGGACGTGGATTGATCACAACGTCCCCAAGAGAAATCTACATGTGCCTCTCACACTTAGGCTCGAGGAAAATCTACCAGCTTCCACAACTGGGGATCTTTCTCTGACTAGTACTCATGTCCCGCAATCAGGTATGAAAGTTTTAAAGGTATATGGTTATTCCAAAATTTTATTATATAAGTTTTGTAGTTTGAATTTAATTTAACTTAATTTTTTTTCCATAGGACTTAAACGTAGCACCTGGGGCATCCTCTTGAAGGACGCGGTCGAGACCAAGTCCCTGGAGCAGTGCACAGACTGCAACGTGCATAAGATTATTAAAGAATTGGCAGGGCTAAAGTCTATGGTTTCAAATGCGATTAGTGCATATGGGGATGAGGGGCCTGGGATGACGAGGATGGACTGAAAAACATAGATGATGAAGTAGGGTCTAGCATTGGTGATACCAAGTCTTCCACCAAAGAGTCAAAGGCTACTTAAGACGATGGAAATAGTTTGTCGGCAAACGATGTTATCCCACTAGTGTAACCACCCCATTAATTGCCATGGATGTTAGTTTGTCGTGCATGATGAAGACTGTTTGTTTGGATTTTATTGGGATATTTTGTATTTTATTGAATTTGTAATTTGATGGGGTGTTTTTTGGATTGTATGGTAGCATTATGTGTTTTGGAAAACATACCTATCTTTAGCCTTACCAATTTAGCTTGATGAAATTTGAGACTGCCTGTTGTGAACTTGGAATGAGACCTTTAGATGGTACATTCCAAGTTATGGTTGTATTGGTTAACTATTGTTGATTTATTAGATATGATAGAGCAGTACGACATCGCACTTCATTCGCACACATGATGTTGAGTTTACCGACATGTTACCGACTAACTACGACATTGCATGAATTAATTTATTTAAGTGGATTTAGGCACTAGTTTGGACCGAGGGGCATGGGCGAATTTACATGGGTGAAAATGCAACGTTGCTCCCTAACGTCGAGAGGAATTAGGTCAAATCGACCACTAGAGAAAAATCAATCATCTTATGATTATCTATTATTGCTAGGTTGTACCCATGTTTTTTATGTCGCACCTACGCCGGTTATACTTTTTTACTTCGAATTTGAAAAATAAAAATCTACTTCGAAAAAAGATAATACTGAGATAAAAGAAAATTTTACATTGGTAAGTTGACCTAAACCAAAAAATTGGGGTAAAAGGGGAAAAGTAATAGGTCATTTTTCTTGTAGTGTAATGGTTCGATCAGTGAAACCAATCTTCTTCTTAGTAAGCAAAGTACTACAAATCGCAGTAGTCAATTCAAGGTAATTTTCACCCTTTATTACGATGTGATAGATGACTAAACCAGGACCGTCAGAAGGACTAAGACGGTACTGAGAGTTCATAGATCGACCAACAGGTATAGGCTTCCTAGTGCCAGATTGCAATTGCAACTGCTTGAGTAAAACTTCAATAACATCGGTGGCATTGAGTTCTATAGCTTATTGGCCTCAGTTTCGGTAGTGATGCAAGCAAGTTTTGCGGCATCGGATCCAGAATATGAAGTGGGAATCGACATTGTATCTGGATTGGCGGATCAGAGGTTGACTCAGCAGCATATGAAGGATAATGATGAAAACACATGATGCTCGGGTGTGGCGCATGAGACACACGAGTGGTGCGTGACGAGTGGGAAAAGGAAGATCTGGATCGGCAACACCAGTTGCATGAGAACATTAGCAGCAAATTGGTGATCTAGGAATTAGATAGCGAGCTTTGGTAATTTTGGTGGCATCGTGTGTGGAGAATGTGCGAACGTCAGCGGCGGCGGCAACGGCGACGCTAGGTCGCGATCGGCAGCTGGAAAATTTGGGTTTTAGGTTTCAGGATTTTTAGTCTCTGATATCATGTAGAAAATAAGGTTGTAATTTTGTGATTGTATTCATGATCTGGGGTATATTATATAGTGTTATGCAAAAAAGGAAAAGGATTATATTCCAACTACAAGTAATATTCACATAATATTGCTTTTCCTTAATTAACTGGATTTAAAATATACTACAGTTTTTAATTTTCTATTAATTAGCAGATTTTTGTACATAATTCTTTAGAGAAAGTCACATGTTAGACCGACTGACCGTTAGACCAGGACCCTTTTAAATCCCCCTTTTATCATTTTGAATTAAAAATAAATTTTAGACCAAAAACAATTATGTCAATATTCTTGGGACGAAGGGAATACTACTTAGCTAAAGGTTTCTTAGAGATGGTGGACTTATGGTATACATTTTGCCACCTATGTATTTTGAAACCCGGTGCAAAAAAATTATTTTGGCCCATTCTATAACTTTTTATGGTATCAATACAAAATAAAGAATAATATTTATTGGGAATTGAAACTTAACTAGATGCAATGTTAGGAGGCTCACCTCATGCCTGTTTTATGTCTATTAAATTGTTAAAAATAATACAAAATAGGGGGAGGGGGAGGCATATACCAGTACCCTAAACTATGACATTGTTTGAATCAACCTCTATCAGATATAATACGAAAATATTGATCACATGTTGTACGATCTAGGTAGAGAAGCCTGCGCAGTAATTTTCCGCTATTTTGCTCATTCTTTACACATAGAGAATTTTTTAGGTTGTGGTATATTGAATAAAAAAGTGTGATTGTTAAACTAAAAAGAAGTAATTCATATGTACAATATATTCACAAAATGGGATGAAGCCTAAAGACTCCTTCGCAAAAATTGTTGTACTAGTACTCTATTTTATTACTTCTTCTATCACTTTTAGAAACAAAATCATCAATTATATCGTCAACATCAATATTTTTCAACAAATAAATTTCTAATGCATTTAACCTATTGCATTCAATAAATTTCTAATGCATTCAACAAATATTGCTAATGCATTTAACCTATTTTGAGTCATAGTTGTCCACAAATAAGATATTATCAATTTCAATTTTGAAAAACTTATTTCTGTAGATGCTATAGTAACATGCATAATTAGTAAGATCTATAAGCTATTAAAACATTTGGACAAATATCCTTTATTTTTAAAAAGTTCTTAAAATCTTAAGATTCCCATGTTTTCCAAATTTATAAACATCTTCAGGTTGCGCTACTTGCAATATTTGTAATTCTGATAACAAACGTTTTGCATCAATATCACAATCATTATCACATGTCAAATATTTTTCAAGTTTCAAGCAACACGCTTTCAATACTTCATCATATAATGAAATCAAACTTGATGTATCAAATAAGAAACTGTTGTGGTATTCTCCAATCCGGCCGGTTGATCGTGGCTCACCTAGGTGTGCCTGCAAAAGAGATCCCGGAAGTGATTCCGAGGAAACAGTTCCGATGCTAAAGTTAGTAACCTCCTTTTCGGAATCAAGCTACTTTAGTTTAGTTGCACTTACATGTATATGTGACCTCTTTGTTTCTTTTCTAGCTTGTTCTGAACATGGCTCCTAAGTATGGCAGTGGGTGGGTTTTGGTGGAGGCCCGCCCCGCATCCGCCCCAATGAGATGGGTATGGATGTAGTTTTCTTAGGGGTGGGGCGGGTATGGGTATGAAAATTGGTACCCACCATGGGTAGTGGGTCGGACATGGATATTAGTTCATACCCGTCCCACCTCCACCCCGCCCCACTATACCAGCTATGTACACACTAATTTATTATATAATAAAATATTATTTATACACAATGCATATGTTTTCTTTATAATATTTTCATGTAAATATTATTAAACTTTTAATATTAAAATTATTATTTTTAAAGTTAAGTTTAGATGTTTTTCGGAGATATAAATAGGGTGAGTAAAACAGATTTGTAGTGGGTATGTAGGCCCAAGTTGGTGATGGGGCGAGGTGGATTTTAGATAATACCTGATGGAGCGGGAGTGGATTTCAATGTTGTACCCACCATGGGTATGGAGGTACCATAATCCGTACCCGCCCCGTCCCATTGCCATCCCTATTGCTGCTTTTCTCTGGTTTGCTATCATGTGCTTGATCGTGACTCAAGAAAGATGGTTCATGGTTGATGCCTAACCATGATCTCAACTTTTCACTGTTCGTGGGTTGCTTCTATCTCTGCTCACATCGTGGGCTGGTCTTGGGCTTGCTTGCAACTTCGGACCTGCGGCCCAACCTTTGTAATAGGTTTACACCATAAGCCCCAGTAGCCATTAAGAGTAAAAGAAACGGAGTAATGGCATGGCTTTGTGGTTTAAATGCGAACTGATGTTTTTCGTCAACATATCGTTCTTCATTTAATACTATCTTTGTCATCATTGCAAAGTGACGTTATATTTTTGGCTATATCTCTGTCCTCGATCATCCTTCAAATTTGAATTTTTGAATTTTGAACTCCTTTTGATAAGGCTATATTTGCGTTGATTTTGTTTCTAAAGGCTGAGCTTCGATCCTCAATATTCACTATTCAGGTCCATATTTTCCTGATGTTTGTTCTCGTTGTACCTCTTAAATGAAGAATTTGAAAAGGATATTTTAGTGTTGCCCTCATTTAGTGTGCTATCTTTTCATATACAGCCACCATCTGGATATAAGAAAAAGGTAACTTGTTTTTTGTGTCAAATTATCCTCATTGCATTTTCTGAACTGATTGTCTTCCTCGATCTTGCCATTTCTTGTTGATATTTAAGTATCTTTTGTCATTGTCATTTCAGTTTTTCTCCTATGTTGCCCAAGTTTTCATCCTCTCTAAGCACTCTTAGGTTTTCTACGTATCCTCTTTCTTCATCCTCTTCAAGAGTATATTTTGTCAGTAACTTAATTTCCAATTTCTTTGTTATATATTCTGGACTTGATACGTTGAGGTTTTCTTCGATTTCTGGAAATTTTAGCAATTGTGTTTCGAACTATTTTCCGGTCACTTCTCTGGCTTGTTTTTTGTTTAATCTTTGCTCTAAAAAACTTGTGTTTGCGCATTAAACCCTAATTAAGGCCGTTACTTTTAACTCTAGGACCCTCGCCTATCCATATATCTTCCTCTACCTATTAAGTCTCCCATAGAAGATGCTCACTCCGATGAGGATTCTAGTCATATCACTGGATCCTTTACCATGTACAGTATGCTATTTGGTTCATATTTAGATGAGTTGAACAATTATTTCCCTTTTCGCTTCATGCTACTGCATATTCTGAGTGCGTTCGCACTTCTCTGTCTAGCTATATTTAATGCTATTTAGCCTACCTAAACTTTGGCCTTAATTTTCGTTTCCCTGAACATGTGATTGAACGTCTTCGTTCATACAAGGTTACGTTGTCCCAATTTCACCCCAAGGGCATCTCTATCATAATGGGGTTTCTTCAGGCTTGTGAGAAAGGAGATATTCCTTTCTCTCTTGAGTTGTTTCGCAACTTCTATCATCTGTAAAAAGTTAAAATACACTAGATGAATTTACCTTTGATCCTAAGATCACTGGGGTTGAGCTTGTTAGCAGTTTCCCTAGTAATATGGGTCCGTGGAGTACAAAATATTTATTTCATAAAATTAAAACAAAATCCCAAAGTGGATGTGCCTTCTTGGAACTACAAGGTTCCCAAGTCGAAGCTTCCTTGTGTGAGTGTTCGTTTTACTGCTACAAAAGAAATCCTTGCCACACTTCGTGATTATACCCAACATCTTTACCATGCTGACTCTGAAGCTGAAGGTGTTTTCCTCGTTATTGTTTTGATGAGTTTGATGTGCATTCTCTCTTATGTTGGCAAACATTCATTCGTTCGTTTGAACTATGATTTTCTTTTTTATTTCAGACATGGATCTATCAAAGGAGAGATTGACAGATTGCTTTTTGATGGTAACGATCAGGAGGTGGCTGAAACGTTTGTTCAACCTGATAATGTTGTTGGAAGCAACACCACTCGACAGGGTGGTAACAAAACAGGTGCTAGTAATAAGGGTAAGTCTTCTGAAGGCAGGGAGATAGGTGGTCACCGCTCCGTTGGTGAGACTAAAGAGAAAAAGCATAAGAGGGATAGGAGTGAAGGTCCTTCTGGACATTCACTTCCTCTCATGAAAAAGGGGTGTGGTCCCTATCCATCTCACCCTCAAACTTTGGCACAAACCGAGGACCCTCTAGCGAAGGGAGTGATATATGTCATTCTCTCAGACTTCTCTCTGCCTGATACACTAGTTACGGTAAGTTCACAAGTAGATTTTAGTGGCTTTTACTATACTATGATATTTTCTATGTAAGATGTTGATTAACTTTGTCCTTTGTGTTATCATTTTGTAAGCTTGGCGAGAGCCTTCAGATCATGAGTGAGCGGCTTTCTAAGTTTGCCTATGTTGATGAGTCGCTTATTGATAAGTTTAAGGCTCAGGAAACAAATGTGCGAATCTAGAAACTTTCCCGAAAGCAGCTCTAGAGCATTCAAAGACCGCAGAGGTTGGAATGGCTCAGTTTCATTCTGAGTAGGAGGAGATGCATATCCATGAACATGTTTCTCCTAACTATCCTCAAATTCTAGTAGATTGGGTTTGCAAGAATAAGTCTTTCTATAAGTTATTTGAGGACGTTTCCAGCAATGCTTGTATTGTTGGGTACTGCGAGGCTGTGAAGGATCAACACGAGTGGAATCCAACCTATTTACTGAAGAGTCTTCCCACACTAAAGAAGTGTACTGAGACACTGGAGAAGCAAAAGGCAAAGCTGAACAAAGCTTTTATCAAAAAGATTGCTTATGGGGGGCATCCCTATGCTTTGCTCTAGCATCTTGCTAGCCTTCATTGCCTTCCTTTTGCGGTTGAAATAAAGGGTTGCGAGGTGGATTACTTGGAGGATATTCCACTTAAATATGACATTGTTGCTCCAATTCCTAACCCTAGTGCCATTGTAGCCGCTGAGGCTAATGCGAGCATTGAGGCTCTCACCCAATATCCAAACCAAGAAGCTCCCGCTCACCAAAAAATCCAAGAAGCCATTGTTATCATTGTTTAGCCTTCGCTTACCTCCACCTTCTTATTCAGTTAATTCCTAACTATTTGATTTTTGCTAGATTTTGAAGTGTAATTTGAGACAATATTGTGGTGTATGGTTGTACTATTTATGTGATTGGGATTATCACTGCTATTTTAACTTTCATTTTTTTGCAGCCTCTCAGTATACTTATTTATATGTAGGGTTTTAATATTTTGATTATTCATAAGTTTTTGAAACTTCTTGGCTTTCTTGGATATAGCGATCATTTTTCAATTGCTATGGATCTTTGTCTTCTGATTTTCAATGCCCTATTGGATTGATTCTTTCCTCTCAGACCTTCACTAAAGAATATGAATACATTGTGTCTTCTGATCACTTCTGTCGTGTGGAGTCACTTTCATTATGCCTTGGGTGGCAAATTTCTATTTCTAATACATCAGTGTTTACATCTACAAAATGTCCTTGTACTCATTTTGTTACTGATGGTTACAATGTTGAATCACTCGGCAGAAGATATTGTTCATGGGCTGCTAGATTCTGAATCTATTGCGGTGTACGTGCGATCTCTTAATCTCCTTGCTTGCATCCAAGAGGGAGCCTTGTCTCTAGGTATTCATCTAAAATACATGCTCTTAGGTATTAATGATATTGAAGTGAAATGGGGCAAGGATGTGAAAGACACCCAGGATGTTGTGCGCAATTTGCGTAGGATTTTTAGCGATCAGAATGGTCTTATCCACCGTCAACAGTTGGCTATGGTGAATATGCCTCGACAACATGAAGAGGCTAGGAATTATGCTACTAGTGAGACTCGCGAGGCCCATCAAAAGACATTGATCATTGATAAAAAATGTGTTCGTATTGATGATTTGTTTTGACAAGTTGAAGAAAATGCTGGGTGAGTGTGATCACTTAAGTTCTTCTGCACTTGGTTGGAAAAGTAAGTTTGACGAACAGTTTGGTATAAACACACAAATGCAAAGTGAAAATGAGCAACTTCACGTTGAATGCAATCGGCTTGATTCGTTAGTGCACCAACTCGAGCAAGCTTATGTTGAGTATAAAGATAGACTTCATGCTCTCTTTTCTTCATCTAGCAGAGGTACTAGCCATAGAGATCCCATTCTAGGAACCGATGATTAACAGATCAATTTTTGAGGATGTCCGATTGCATATTTTCAGCTTAGAGGACGAAGTACGGAATTTAAGGAACAAAATAAAGTGGTATGAGGAGACCGTTACTGTGATGAGTATGCAGCTGGACCCAAGGAGTTCGGCCCTATCACCAATTTCAAGGAGTATTATACTAGGTATCTCGGTTATATGGAGCAAAGGGGTGCAACATGCCATCCTTCTTATTTACACATGAAATGGAGATATGACCATATGGTTAGCGAAGAGCGTGAGGCTGAGCACCTCTATCGTGAAGCTGAGTAGAGTCATCGCTGTGGTGGTTCGTCTTCTTCTGGTTCATCAAAAGCATGTAGGCGTAGATAAAATGTGATGATATTTTCTAATGATACTATTTTTGTTGCATTTTTTGGATGTTGTGGTTGTCCCTTCTTTTTTATTCTGTCTTCACACTTTTAAATGCTCTTGACTGCATAGTTCATTTTTCTTCATAGGACTCGTTTCTCTTATATCCATCTCTTTTGTTTTGAGTATTTTAGCTCTGTTTATTGCTAGGCCGCAAGATCTATAGCTTGCTTTAGTCACTGCATTGTAGGCATATCTGCCATGTAGCAAGAACTGTTGCTTTCTTTATTGTGTGAAGCTGCAAGATCTGTAGCATGCTTTAGTCGATGCATCATAGGCATATCTGCCAATTAGCAAGATCTATTGCTTGCTATATTTTACAAAGCCGCAAGATCTATTGCTTGCTTTTGTCACTGTATTTGACCCAGGTTTTCCTAGTAGCATGATCTATAGCTTGCTTTTTATTGATAGTACAAAGCCTCGAGATCTATGGCTGGGAGGTCACCGGCGTACCCCTCAAAGTTAAATTTATAAGCCTTAAATGCTTCCTATCTACAACTAAGAAGATAATGGAAAGTCGGGGTCGTCCACGAAGAAGAGGGATATTTCCAAGGGTTTAAACATATAAGGTTGATATTAGGCTAGAAGTAGACATATATATATATATATATAGATATATTAAACCAAGTAAAAAGGGATGGGGTGGTTGGTTTTGGTCCTAAGTTATGAATATAAAGACAAGCTAACTAGCAAAGTCAAGTAACTATGCTAATCATGCAACAAAGTAAGAAAAATGGGTAAAAACTATAAAAGGCAAAGCCTTGGGGGCAATTAATTTCCACTTCCAAACCCTTATCAATCCTTGAATCTACAACCTATTCATTACTTTAACTACTTGTTGTGAAGATAAATCTTCTATTCTTCTTAGATAGTAGTTTGCAAGAGTGAATTCGATATCTCTTTTCAAACCTCACTAATGACTCTTTTAGTCGAAAAATGGCTAAAAGTATCCCATTAATGGTATCAAGCATGAAGAACCAATAAGCTTGTTAACACTTGTAAACAATACACCGTATCTAAGCATTGAGCCAATTCATACATTTACACATGATTCGTAAAAAACGTTCAACGCTCATAGACTTCTCCTATTTGCTACAATAAACAAACATGACAAAGAGTTTAACATTATCACATTCATCTAGAAATTATCAACACATCAACATCATTAGAAGCTCTAACTAATGCTCTTGGATTTCATATTAAAAGAGAGGAAACTTTAGCTACTTCCTCCCAACCCTAACAAGCAATCATACAAGCAATTCATATACTCAAACAACCAACAACATTGATGCCATTAACCATCCTCATTCAAAGCTCAATAAATGCATAGTAACAAAAATAAATAGATAAATAGATTTCCAATATATGTCTTAAAAGCCTCAATCAATTGCTCCCAAGTACAAAACTAAGCTACATGATCAAAACTTATAACATAAAACATAAATCTACAAAGAAAGAAGAAGAAAATGGAAGAAAATGGGGGGGGGGAATAGGGTTTTGGAGCCCCCAAGTCGGTCTTGGACAAATGGGGAAGAAAAATGGCTATTTATAGCCCAAGTTGGTCAAAACAAAAGGTTAAAATGTAGTAGATTACATACACAACTAGGTCTGTAGCGCGAGGCTGATGCGAGGGTGTTGGGCTGCTGGGGCTCACTTCTCACGTGGGCGTGCGGAATCAGGAACTGGGCTCGTGTTTTTGGACCAAGGATGTGTGCCACGGTTTAATTCTCTCATGCGGGCGTGCAGTTAAGGGCGCAACTTGTGCACCACAAGTTTCTTCACCCGGCCGGTCAACTTGCCGGTCTTTGTATCGTTTCGGGTGAACCGTTGCTTTGATTTTGGAGTTCTTGTAGTCAATTTTATAGTGCTCAAGAAAAGATATCCAGTGGTACCACCCTTGAAGGCAGGTTATTCTCCAATCATTCTAAGAACTTTGTCCACACTTCAGGGTCACAATTCATCTGTTTCTTTGTCTTCCTTCTTTAACCCTTTTATCTTCTACCATGTTTTGGCGCGTGGTCTTCACTAAATAACTCCAAATTTCTCATGTGAAATCCAAAAATTAACCCACAAAAAGAAATCCAGATGCTCATAAGGACCAAAATTCCATTAGACTAAACATAGGTTACAAAATGAAGGATTTAGATATGAAAACCGAAAATGGTAATCTAACCCCTTATCATGTAAACCTAAATAAATATACAAATATTACAACAAAAAGATGACAAAAGAGATGTTAAATGCTTCAAAAAATACATACATTTGACGTCTCATCAATGACTTTATTTTGTCGCTTTGTTGTGGTGGGAGGTTGTCGATGTACCTCTCAATGTTATAATTTATAAGCCCTTTATGCTTACTAAATAAAATTAAGTAGATAGTGGAAAACTGGGGTCATTCACGAAGAAGAGGGATTTTCTTAAGTGTTTAAACATATAAGGTTCTTATTAGGCTAGAAGTAGATATATATATATATATATATATATAGATATATAAAAGCAAGTAAATGGGGAGGGGTTGGTTGGTTGGTTTTCCTAAGTTATGAAATTAAAGGACAAAATAACTAGCAAAGTTAAGTAACTATGATAATCATCAAACAAACTAAGAAAATGGGGTAAAAACTACAAAAGATAAAGCCTTGAGGGCAATTGATATCCACTTCCAAACCTCATGTAGATCATTGAACCATTCACTCATTCAATCACATTTGTTACCTATGGGGAATGTTATCACTTCCCATTCAAAGATCAACATTCATTTCTTCTTAATAGTAATTTGCAAAGACAAACAACGACCATTTGCAAACCTCATTGACAATCACTCTAACCAAACCACACCATAGAGGTATTTCATCAACGACATTTCACACGAAGGACCATAAATTTGATAACAACAAGCCTTCTACCAAAGGCATAGCCATTTAACCAAACATAGCATTCATGAGGCTAAAACTAGAAAAAACCACATTCAAGATTCAACCTTCCATTGCATCTATAGGATAAATATGAGAACAATCCACATTAACATACTTATCTAGCAAGAATCACAACACATTATGCACTAGAAGTTCTAAGTCCATGTTCTTGGATTTTCATGCCAAAGAGCTAAGGAATTTGTCACTTTCTAATCACCCTAACACTTTAATCATACAAACACTTCCTATTCTCAAACACCCCTTGGCATAAATGAAGTAAAACATAGCATTAAGAACACATGCATGCCAAATAAAAAAAGCTTTAAGAACGAGTGAACAAATCTATTCATTGCTTTAACTACTTGTTGTGAAGATAAATCTTCTATCCTTCTTGGATAGTAGTTTGCAAGAGTGAATTCAACATTTCTTGCCAAACCTCACCAATGAATCCCTTAGTAGAAACATGATTAAAAGTATCCGATTGATGGCATTGAGCACAAAGAATCAACAAGCTTGGCAACACTTATAAACACTACACCGTGTCTAAGCATTTAACCAATTCATGCATTTACACAAGATTAGTCAAGAAAGATCGAAATTCATAAACTTATCTCATTTGCTACCTAAAAAAAACATAACAACGAGTTCAACATCATCACATTCATCTAGCAATTATCAACACATCAACATCGTTTAGAAGCTCTAACTCATGCTCTTGGATTACTCATGAAAAGAAGGGAAAATTAGCTACTTTCTCCCAACCCTAACAAGCAAACATACAAGCAATTCATATACTCAAACTTCCAATAACATTAATGCCATTAACAATCCACATTAAAAGCTCAATAAATGCACAATAGAGAAACCAATAGATAGATAGAAATGATTCTCAAGACATTAGAATGGAAGTCTCAATCAATTGTTCCTAACTACAAAACTAAGCTAGATAATCAAAACCCACAGCATAGAAGATAAATCTACAATGAAAGAAGAAGAAAATGGAAGAAAATGGTTTAAAACTAGGGTTTTGGAGGCCCCAAGTCGGGCTTGGGCAAATGGGGAAGAAAATGGGCTAATAGCCCAAGTTGATCAAAAAAAGAAGGTCAAAATGCAGCAGGCATCGCCCGGGCGGAAATGGCGTCGCCCGGGCAGCGGTGGTTACAGCCCAAAAATTCAGATGTGCCCGGCATCTTGTTTTGCTTCCCCTGGGAGAACCGTTGATCCGTTTTGGGAGTTCTTGTAGTTGATTTTATAGTGCTCAAGAAGAAAAATCTAATGATGCCATCTTTGTAGGCTGATTCTTTTCAGATAACGTTAAGAACTTTGTCCAAACTTCCGGGTGATAATTCATCCGCTTCTTTTCCTTCCTTCTTCGACCCTTCTATCTTGTACCACGTTTTGACACGTGGACTTCACTAAACCACACCAAAGGGCTCACGAGAAATATACAAATGAAGCTCACAAAATGGAATCTAGATGCTCGTAAGGACCAAAAATCCATTAGACTAAACATAGGTTACAAAATGAAGGATTTAGATATAAAAACCGAAAATGGTCATCTAAACCCCCTATCATGTAAACATACGTAAATCTTGCAATCTTACAACAAAAAATGACAAAAGTGATGTTTAATGCTGTGGAAAATACATGCATTTGATGTCTCATCATGTGAGCATATCTGTCTTATTGCAAAGTTCATGACTTGTTTTTTTTGTATTTTGTGAAGAGGGAAGTTGAGTCATGTGCATAAATGATAATTATGCCACTATCATTCTTTTTTTGTATGTTAATAATTTGTAACTTAGTTTTGTAAATACAAAGTATGGCTGTCTAAAAAGAAAAGATGGTGCTACAAAAGATTGGGTATCTCATCAACCCATCCTACTTGCTTTCCTTCCAATCTTGTCTAGATACCTTGAAGGATCGTTCTGTTTGTTACTTCTACCTGACCGTTCGCTTGAGGGTGAGCTACAGAAGTGAATTTCTGCATGATTCCCAGTTTCGGACACCATTCTATAAAAACCCCACTTGTAAACTGTGTGCCACTGTTGGTGACGATGGTCTGTGGTACTCCAAAGCGATAAACTATGTTCCGCCATACAAATTTCTTGCTGCTTTTATTATCACTTTCCCAAGGGGCTTCGCTTCTACCCACTTTGTGAAATAGTCGGCCGCCACAATTAGAAACTTGGAACTACCAGTACCTCTCAGAAAAGGTCCAACGGTATCAATTCCTCATTTATTAAAAGGCCAAGCTCCATATATTCCTGTTAACGCCAACTGTGGCTTGTGCAATATTTGAGCATTCATCTGGCAGGTTCTGCATTTGAGGACAAAGTTGTATGCATCATTGAACATGGTTGGCCAGTAATATCCAACTCTAATGACTTTTTTGTAATCATTCGAGATCCCTGGTGCGAACCGCACTATCCTTCGTGTACCTCTTTCAAGATTTTGCCTGCTTGTGATGGCCCAACACACTTTGTCCATGGAGATAAATAGCCTTTCTTGTAAAAGGTTCCGTCTTCATATACATAATTATGGGATCACATTTCTAGCTTCCTAGTTTCTACCTCATCCATTGATAGCTTCCCCTTGTTAAAGTATTCAACTAATGGTGTTATCCAGTTTGCTTCCTACTCTTAAACTACTAACCCAGTTTCCCTTGTTGTGCTTCTGACCGGAACACTTTCACATCTTTGTGTTCGGCTAATGACTCAAAACCTGCTATTGCTAGCTTTCTTAAGGCATCTACCTTCGTATTTTCACTTCTTGGGACGTGTTTGATGTTGAAGTACTCAAGGTTAGCGATGAGTTGACGAACCCTGGTTAAGTATTTCATCAATTGCTCTTCCCGAACTTCGTAATCTCTACGTACTTGTTGGACCACTATTTCTAAATCGCTGAATGCCCAAACACTCTTCACCTTCATGTTAACTGTGACATCTAGGCCACATATTAACACTTCATACTTAACTTCATTATTGGTGAGTGCAAAATCAATAGCAGTCCCCTCTATTTGGATTAATCAACAGCTGTCCTGCTCTGCATCCTTCCTTCCTAGATGCCCGGTCTACGAACAACTTCCATGTGATATCCACCCATTTAGCCTTTCCTTTATCCTCATCAAACAATTGTTGTGTTTTCATTTGTTGCGCCCCCACGCTTTTCATTTCAACGATGAAATCTTCTGAAGCTTGTGCTTTGATTGTGGTTCGTGGTTGAAAATTAATTTTTGAAATGTCCCAATTCAAGAGCACACTTAGTCATTCTCCTATATGACTTGGACTTGTTCAAGATGTTCTAAAATTAGGTAGTCAGTATAAACAACAATTAAATGACTCTGGAAATAGGTTCTCTGTCTTTTTGCCAAATTTATCAAGGCTAGGGTCAACTTTTCAATTGGAAGATATGCCCTCTCGGCCAGTTGCAGTATTCTCTTGGTGTAGAATACTGGTATCTGTTTATAGCCTTCTTGCCTTACCAGGACTGAGCTTATCACGTTTACTGAAACTGCTAAATACAAGTATAGTGTTTATCCCTCAATTGGTGCTTTTAACGTTGGGAGTGTTTGAAGTTGATCCTTTAGTGACTTGTATACGGATCGGCACTCTTCATTCTAGCTAAACTTCCTAGCCTTTTTTAGGATTTTGAAAAGTGGGAAGTTTATCTCTGCTACTTTCGAGACAAACAAACTGAGCGCTGCAAGTGATCCCTTTAAGATTTGGATTTCCTTTACTATTCATGGTTAGGAGAGTTTAATGATTGCTTGTATCTTCTCTGGATTAGCCTTGATCCCCTTCGAGGATACCTTGTATCCCTGAAATTTACCTGCCCCAACCCCAATTGTGCATTTCTTGGGATTTAGCTTTATTCAAATGTATCTAGGGTTTCTTTTAAGTCATCCGCAAAGTTTCATGTTTGCCTACTCTTGATGACCATATCATCTACAAATGCCTCTATATTGCATCCAATCTGGCTGCGGAACGTGTTATTAACTACTCCCTGATACGTTGCCCTTGTATTTTTACATCTGAACGTCATCTTCATGTAGCAGAATATCGTAAAACTTGTTATGAAAGCTATTTATTCTGCATCTACGGGGTTCATAAATATTTCATGATACCCTTTGTAGGCATCCAAGAACATGAGGACTTCGTACCCGAGATCGCTTCTACTAGTTGATTGATCTTTGGTAAGTGGTGTTTCTGCTCTTCATGTGAACTCCACGAGTGCAGATGTGGATTTTTCAAGTCACTCCTCTTGAATCCAAGTTTGTCAAAGCAATCCACGAAAAGGATTTCTACCACACTTCCTTCATCCATGAACATTCTATGAACAGTTGCATTTCCAATTTTAACAATAATAACCATGGGGTCATTGTGTGGCGAGGCATTAGGAATAGCGTCCGATTTGCTAAACGTGATTGTTTCATCAATACTCAATTTTTTATCCAGGGGCTCCTGCAAAGGTGAATACCTGGCCTTAGCTTTCTAGGCATTATTTAATAAGGATTCTGTTGATCCATATATGGAGAAGAATTTTTCTGGAGCTTCGTTAAGCATATCTTCTTCATAGTCTACCGCACCTCTCATCTTTTAAATTATGCTCCGAGTGTTCATTGTGGCATGTGTTTTGGTTATGGAGCTTCTTGCCTTGTTCACTTTGATGTATATACTACCACCTTATTCCTTCCTATATTGTCCAAGATAACCATTTCTTAGGTTTTCTTCTATGTGCCTCCGTAAATCTGTGCAATACTCGATATCGTAACCATGATCCCTATGGAAAGCACAATAGTATTCTCTTGATCTCTTCTCTGGGGGCACTGCCATAGGTGTTGGTTCGCAGAATAGATATTTGTTCGTCTGCCAAATCTCTTTTCGTGATTTTTAGCGGTGTCTCCTAGGACAAAATGCTTTGTGTTCCTGCTTCTCTTCCTTTGAAAGCAAAGTTTCCTTTCCCCTTCTTTGCCATATTTCTTTGCAAGTCCTCTATTACTCTATTATTGCTTCGCTCTATTTTATGGTTATTAGCTTCCTCGATTTTGACATACTGTTCTATCATTTTTTGTAGGTCTCTTGGGTTCTCTGGCATGTTCTTTGTTAGTTCCTTGTAGAACTCTCCCAATCGCATGCCCCCTGTGAACGCACCTAAGGAAGATTGAAATGATAAATCCCGCACCTGCAGACTTTGTGTAATGAACCTGCTGTGATATTCTGCCAAACTTTCGTCGCTTTGTTGAGCTATTTTTTTCAGAGATGCAAATTTTGATTCTTGTAGAAACAACCCAAAAAATATAATAGTTGTGCCCAAAATGTGATGCTTCTGCTCGGTAAATCTTCATACCATGTGTCCCGACAAAAATATGGGGAACGCCTTACATACCAACTCAATTTTAGCATATCAGAACCCCATGCTATTATGATAGGAATGCAAGAATTCCTTTGGGTTGGTTGTCCCATTGTAGAGTTTAACATGCAATGGTAATTTCAAGTACTTTAGCATCTTGAAGTTGTGAAGATGTGGTGTGAGCGGCGACTTGTTTGCATTATCTTCTGCAACTATGTCCCTCAATATGTCCCCACATTTACGACCACCATTGTTTTGAACAACTATTTTACTTACCTTTGAGGACTTTGGTTTAAGAGTAACTAGGGACTGATTATACAGTTGCTCTTTGTTCGCTTCTAAAAACGATGCGAACACTATTTTTTCCCTTTTCCTTGTTTATGTTAGGAGATTCTGCTTCTTCTTCCTCTTCCGTGTCATCCCTGACATGTTCTTACTCCTTGCTGGGGATGTGTTCCTGATCTTGGTTAGAATGTACGTTCATATTTCTCCCCATTGTTTGCTCTTGAGTGTGGTGGTTTTGACTTCTTTCACTTCTAGTTAACACCATTATCAACTCAGTTGGGAATGAACGACTGGAAAAAATTTCCATCCCCACAGATGGCGCTAAATGTTATGCTATTCCCCAATCTGACTGGTTGATCGTGGTTCACCCAGGTGGCCTACAAAAGAGATCTCAAAATTGATTTTGGGCAAACAACTCTAATGCTCAAGTCAGTAACCTCCTTTTCGGAACCAAGCTACTTTATTTTAGTTGCACTTACATGTATATGTGGCCTCGTTGTTCCTTTTATAGCCTGTTCTAAACGTGGCACCATTTTTCTCGGGTTTGCTATCGTGTGCTTATTCGTGGCTCCGAGAAAGATGGTTCATGGTTATGCCTGGTCATGATCTCCGCTTTTGGCAGTTTGTGGGTTGCCACTATCTCTACTCACATCGTGGGCATGTCTTGGGCTTGCTTGCAACTTCGAGACTGCAGCCCAATCTTTGGGCTTGGTATAAACCACAATCCAAATACAGATTCAAAAAGTTCCATTTGTTCAAATCTAGTTTTTAATTGTGAAATGGCCATATCAACGAAAACAATAAAATAATCTGTTCTAATTTTTTCTTGTACAGATTGTTGGTCTCTTTCACAATCTGGAATTTCATCAAAAAGTTTCTTTCTTATGAGCCTACATTTTATTTGAAAAATTGGTTCAATTTCCATTCATCTACCAATCCTTTTTTTGAAAGATCATTAGCAATCTTTCATTATCAATCTATTACTTCATTGTTTTAACCTCAGTTTTTTGGCTTAGGTAAAAAAACCTAGGTAAAGAGTTCTTTTACCTCCATTTTTATTTTTTACCTCCATTATCAAAGTAAAAGATATTATTTACCTAGGTTATAAAAAATTGAGGTAAATATTTGGATTTTTACCTTAGTTATTATTTGAACCGAAGTAAAAGATTAAAAACGAAGTAAATAATGTTAGCGAAGACCTTGTGACATTGCGTGCGACATTGGGTGTTTTGTCATTGGCATCGATAGCGGGAGATAGAACACCGGCGTAGCAGATAATTAAATAAAGAACTTTTAGATGATAAAGTTGAGAAGGATTTACTATGAAAAAAGAGTTTTGTTAAATTTTGTTATGTTACAATTTGTTATTTTAAAATTTAATAAGGTCCGTTTGTTATGTTATGATTGAAAATGGTTGAATAATAGGGAAAACCACAACCAACATGGAAAGATTTTGAAGGTGGCAGAAACAAAAGGAAATTAAAAAAGAAAGTCGGGGTGGAACGCTTTTCTCCATTATGGCGTTTCTCTCTCCTCTCAACATCCCATATTCATTAGTTTATTTTATGAAAATGATTGATTCCGTATACACAAAAGTATTTGTTCAATGTTTTTGAATCAAGATATTGTAGAAATTGTGTTGAACAGTACAGTTAGAAATGTTTTTAAAAATCATTTTAGCCAGATCAATTCATACATATAATCAATTACATATTGTTCAAAAAAAGGTAGTAAAATTATTAGAAAAACATTAATCATGAAAATCTCCTTACAAATTAATTGATGCATAATAGTTCAAATATTAATAATAAATGTCTCAGCCTCAATATTATAATAGAAATTACAATAAACTCAATTCGCTCAAATTATGATAACCTTGAAGACAATCGCACCCTAGCTTCTATGATCTCGTAGAACAAGGTGTCTTCAATGCGCAGTGACCTACCTCCCCCGGGGTCATTAAAACCGTAGCTTAGAATTAACCCAATCGGAGACGGTGTGGCCAGAAGATAGAAATTTATAGTTCTGTACCATGTTCCTACTGCTACGCTACCAATAAGGTAGTTAGAGGTAAGCCCTGAGTTTTTCCACCGAGATGCTAGGTCTAATGTACCAACTCAAACACAACCTCATACGGGTCATCAATCCATACGAATGAAAGGAATAACTAGTAAAGAAAACATACAAATAGGGGGGGGGTTGGTTTTTCAATCTATATACTACTAAGCAACAAAAGTAAAAACACAATTACAATATTAAACAAATCATATGGGGAATCATTGAGCACCTTGGTCCATCTAATGCTTTTATCCTTGATTCATTCACATATAGATCTAGGAAAACCTAATAGAGTGTCCATAATACATAGTGTGGCTGATGACATACACTCCCCATCTCTGTCACGGTGGGTTCTCTCGCAACCCTCCATCGACGCCGCCATCACAATTAGGGGAGTACAACAAGGTTTGACCATTGTTGTAGCTATATTTCTTCCAGTGCAATTACATCTTTGGGTTCCACAAAAAATGCACTACTTCCCTCAGATCCTTTCAATTTGGATCAAGGGTCGTAGGCACCTTATCTATGATACTAGGGTTTCTTGTAACCCTATCTTGCTACTATTTAGCTATCTCTACCCAGAACCTCTCGGACAACTTTACGAAGTCAGCTAAGACTAGTGCAATAGAAAGTATATCAGAGCATTCTTGGATCCTCCTTCCACACACCCACGCAGACTCGTTCTCCTCTGCCTATTCGAACAACCATGTTTTTCTTCCCAAGGGGCATCGATATTTGCACCATATATGAATTTAGACCAAAGTGTGTGCTTATATGTAGTGTACTATTCATGCATTTAAACTCAAGAACAAATCACAATAATACATGAACACAAAATTAGGATGAACTAAAGAATCTCAAAAAGCATGTAGATTAGATCAAACTACTAAAATTTATCCCCAAGCTATAGAAACTAATTACAAAAGAAATATCCATGGAAAATATTATATTAGATGCTATGGATCTAGGAAAATAATATGAAAGGAAAATAATATGAAAGGAAAATAAAAGAAAAAAGAGAAGGAAGATGAAGAAGTACTCTCCTCTTCCTTCTCTCTAAACTAGAGAGAGGCAAAATCTACATAATGACTAGTTAGGGGTTACTAGAATACTAAGGCTCCTTTATGTATTAGTAGAGAATTGGGTCTAAATATAGGCCCAAAATAGGCCAAACTTAAGTCAAAACCCTAATCTCCTTTACCTCTAGCTGCTGAACTTTTCTCGAATAAACTGCTCAAATCCGTAAACCTTATGGAGCTGTAATTTAGTGGTTGGATAAAGCTCAGAAAGATGAATATTTTTATGTGTGGTAGAGGGAAATTAGACGAAAATTGAGAGATTTATGACCAAAACCGTGAGAAACTGCCATTTTCCGTAGTGCTACAAGGTGGGGCTTATCACCCAACCTCAATGCAACACCATGCCCGCATGCACACCGCAAGTGTGTTGCGGTCCCATGCTGCTCAATGCGTGCCTGCAAATTGGTCTCCCTCAACCGCATCGCACACGCCTTTGGGTCATCTAGTGCTGACCACTAACCGCTCATGGCCTGTGATGTCCCCCTCTGTGCCCGCGATGCGTAGTGTACAATTCCCGAGCCATTTGTGCCCAATGCCCATGCGCATAGCGCTCAGTTGCCTGCCAGGCCAGCACACTAAGTGTTGAGTCACGACCCGAGAAGACATGTCCTAAGCTCCTTGACCCAGAAGTCTTCTTTTTTTGCTTGTAATATTTTAGCTAGTACTGTAGCTAAGTTTCTTTACTTAAGGCCTAGGCCTATGAGCCTTGTTTCCTTTCACCTTGTTTTTTCTTTGTACCTGGTACTCGTGAGAATGTTTGTACATCGTATATGTGGAGTACTGAGCTGCCCAGTTTCCCTTTTGCAATATATTGAAAATGAGTGTTTGCTCCCCAGTTGCCAGAGCTTGTATTCCATTGTTGGCTTGTGTGTGTGAAGCATTTCTTTTAATCTAAACTTGTGTGTGTATTTCCGCTGCATACTCGACCACGTCCCTCTAAAGGCTTGGTGTGCTGAAAGCAACCAAGCTGAGTGCGACCTACGTGTAAAATTAGGTGGTAGTCATAACACTCTAGCCTGGCTAGGCTGTACCGTTAACTCCCTCAGAGGGTGACCCATGACAATTGGTATCAGAGCTCAAGAAGTGCTTGAGTGTATAGTGAAAGACAGTCACTATGTTGAAGAAGACAGATCGGTTGGATAACATTGAGAGGGATCTCTTTGGTGAGGTACAAGGATTTGGGAGCCTAGCTGACTGAGTGGATCACATAGAATTGGATGTTACTATTATCAGTAGAGACATTGAGGTGGCCAACGCTAAGGTTGCATGTCAAGATGAGGAAATTATCGAGCTGAGGGAAACTTTGGCATCTTGCGAGTTAGACATTGTTGAGTTGAGAGGCATCATCAAGTAGCTTGGCAAAGACATGCGCATGATTATGCAAATTGTGGCCAACTTGTCCCAAGGTGGGGGCGGTGGCGGTGGTGTCCGTGTTGTGCACAAATGGAAATTCCCTGAGCCTAAGAAATATGGCGGGGCACGTGACACGAGAGAGCTTGATAACTTCTTGTATGATTTGGATCAATTCTTTTAGATAACCAGGGCGGATTTGAAAGTTGATAAAGTCACTGTTGCTAAGATGTACCTGGAGGGCTCTGCTATGGTGTGGTGGCAATCCCAAGAAGCGAAGATAAAGGTAGGATGCCTAGTCATCAACACATAGGATGAATTGAAGCTCAAGGTGAAGCAATAATTTATGCCCACCAACGTGAAGGAACATGCATTTTTGAGACTTAAGACCATGGCGCAGACCGACATTATTATGGGGTAAGTGTCAGCTTTCTAGGCTTGTATGCTTGACTTTCTTGACCGTCCAGAGAGCTTGTTGCACGAACTATAACTCCGTGATGGCATTCATCAAAATTTTGGATGACTATGGGGGTAGAGGATTACAAAAGTTTGATAGGGAGGTGAACCGTTCTACTATTGCCAAGGTGGGAAATGGTGCGAGTGCAAGTTCTCCCAAGGTGGGGGGTAACTTTAGACCCATTCCAAGCAGCAGAGGTAGCTACAGGCCCAAATTGGGTGCGTGAAGGAATGTGGGAAGCCCCAGTGCAAGTGTGGCTAGTTCAGTTGGGTCCAAACCAAGGTGGGATGGATAAATTGGGAAGGCGCGACTTGTGTGTAGAACATGCAAAGGGAATCAATCCCTTGTTGATTGTCCAACAGAGCAAAAGATCACTGCTATGTTGCTCGAGGACTCGAAACAAATCAGGGAGGCACTGAGCGAGGTAGTTCAAGAGCATTCGGCTGAGGAGTCTGGGCCCAAAAAGGTAGAACTATACTCCATGGGGGCATTGAATCTGGGGTGTAATTCTATGGTGGGATAAATAGAGCCAGGGCGGTTGAATCCATTAACGGAGCCTGAGATCGACCAGGTGGTTGCTGTTGTGCGAACAAAGAGAATTGCGGCTCAGTCAAGTAAAGCGGAGAATGCCACACCTACTCTTGACAAACCTGAGATTGTCTGCATGAAACCAATGCATCGGACCAACGAAGCATTGATGTACATAGCCATGTACTTTAATGGAAAACCCATCCTAGCGATGGTCGACACTGGAGCTAGCTATGTGTATGTCTCCAAATCAGAGGCATCAAGATTGGGGCTCAAGTCAAAGAAAGCTTTGAGAAAGATGAAGGCCATTAACAGTGAAACCCAACCAGTGCTGGGTGTTACGAGGCAATGCTCAGTCAAGTTTGGCACCATAGAGACCATAGTGGATTTCCAGGTCGTTAAAATAGATGATTTCTTCTAGTCCTCGGTATGGAATTTATTAGAGATGCACTGATTGTCGTATACCCATATGGAAACTGCCTTTACGTCTTAGGCACCAATCCGTGCATGATTAAAGTGACTGTGAATAGTTCACCCGGGGGTTAAATCTCAGCTTTGTAGCTTGCCATGTGCATAGGACAAGACAAGGATGGTGGTTTAGAGAAAAGAAATGAAGGGTCAGAAGGGTCTACACCAACAATGGGCTTGCTAGATAATATGAGGAGCTTTTTGAAGAAGTTTTAGAGACTAAACATGTTGTGGGTTGGTCTCTAGTTGCAAGGGACAAAGGTTTGTTTGGCAAGGATGGTAGGACAACGCCCGAGCCATTCTTGCCCAACACTTGTTTGCATAGTGCCCGGTCGCCTGCCAGGCCAGCACACTAAGTGTTGAGTCACGGCCCGAGAAGACATGTCCCAAGCTCCTTGTCCCATAAGTCTTCTCTTTTTGCTTATAATAGCTTAGCTAGTTGTGTAGCTTAGTTTCTTTACTTATAGTCCAGGCCTACGTACCTTGTTTCCTTTGACCTTATTTTGTCTTTGTACCCGGTACTAGTGAGAAGGTTTGAACAACATATATGTAGAGTACTGAGCTACCCACATCCGTTTACATTTTTTCAATATATTGAAAACGAGCATTTTCTCCCCCGGCTATTGGGCCTTGTATTGTATTTTTGGCTTGTGTGTGTGAAGCCTTGCTACTAATCTAAACTCATGTGTGTATTTCCATTGCATACTCGATCATGTCCCTCTAAAGGCTTTGCGTGCTGAGAGAAACCAAGCTAAGTGTGACGTACGTGCAAAATAAGGTGGTAGTCGTGATACTCCAGCATGGCTAGGCTGCACAGTTAACCCCCTCGGAGGGTGACCCATGACACGCTGGCCATCACGGAAGATGTAGCCCTAGGCGTGTCCTTGGTGGCGTAGGGCGTGAGGTCTGGTGTATGGTGTGAATCTTAATGTTAAGCGGGGCACAAGGCCTGGCGGGAGATGTGTTTTACTCCTGGCGTGGGGTGCATCATGTGGTGCCGACGTGGTTTTGAAGGGTGCTCCACTCAAAACTTTGGACCGGCCTGTGTGATTTCCCACACCCCGCCGGCTGGTCTTAGCATCTCAAGCTTGGAACTGCATGGAGCGCCAAGAACAGGATGTCCTGGGCCAATACTTAGCCTTTTGGAGTAGGTTTTGAACTTTATACTGGCGGTACATGGCTTTTGGTGTGGGTTGCACCCTAGCCTCGCACGGAACATATAGGCACGAACCTTAGCCTCGCTCCAAGGCCTTGTGCGAATCATCTTGGCACGGGATAGCTCCTTTGGTACGGGTCATTGGTGCCATCCATGAATGACCCGTACCGACCCGTCTGTGCCTTGGCTAGGTCAACTTATTTCCTTTGCCACAGATGAACCGTTGTGCAATTTGAGAGATTTAGTAATCGATATCTTAGTTCTCAAGAACACAAATCCAATGGACTCAGCCTTAAAGGCTAATTCTTCTTGGACCGTTCTCAGGCTTAAGCACAACTTATCGGACCACGATTCACCATTTCTCCATTGGCAGTTTTGAACTTCGTTTCCGCCTATCTTTGGCTTCATCCTTCTACTACCACGATTTGATATCCTTAGCCTTCATCTTCTACCATTCTATAGGTGAATGGCTTTCGATCTCATCTACCTGCCTTGCGAACGGCATTTAATATCTTCTACCGCTCTTATGAACGGCCTTCAAATAGAACGTAAACAAAAAGTAACCATGTTTGACCTACTAAAGATGATCACAAGGAAGATCAAGGAGCTCGTGGATATAAGATGTCCATTAGTACCAATTAAGTCTACAAACCGTGGGATTTAGACAAGAAAACCAAACATTGCCGGCTAAACCCCATGTCACATAAACTCAACTACTACTAACAATCCACCAAATAAAACTAGCTAAAAACTATGCTAAATGCAACGGTTAACACATACATAATGAAGTAGAGCACACATGTTGTTGCTGGAAAGAAACTCGGGAAAATCCTTCCGAGTCAGGGCCTTGATTTTCCGTTGCCTCGAGTATTTCATGCATCACTTGTTCCTATAGCACCTCATTACAACGGGGTCTTCTCATCCGGCAGAAGCGCTACAATTTCTATCGGGACGTACTAATAAGAAAAAAATCATCGTGAATATATATATATACACATATGTAATTATAAACAAATAGTATTAATTAAAAATCAAGTAATTTCAAGCTTTTAATTATTTTCTAGTTTTAGTCCTTACCAAAGTTGGGTTTTTCCCAAATTTTTACTGCTTCAAAGTGCAGTGGAAACGCGGGCTTTCTAGAGCTATTGTATGGTGTTCAAGCTTGAACACAACCGGTTCACAGTTTCTCCTTTGTTCAAAGAACTGTATAATTAATACAAATAAAAATTAATTTGGATAAAGTGTGCATATTTATTAGTAAATACATATGTTAAATGGTAAAATACCTGGAAAAAGGGAAGCCTTGAGGATTATTCACCAACAATTAGTCATGTATATGAAGTGAACAATATGTTTAGGGCAAACTATCATTAAAAAATCAATGTGCGATGTCGATCATTTTTCACGGGAACATATCGGCCTGAACCAGTGGCTGAGTCGACATGTACCAGTAACATCATCGGTGGGTCGTCAAGACCGATATCATGACCGACGACAAAATGAGGTCGCAAAAATGAACATTAAGTTAGCTTAAATGCATACGTGCGACGTTCCTTAGACATCTTATGCATAACTTGAAATAAGAACATGCAACATCGCATGCAAAACCGAGTGGCGTACGACGTCTCATGCAAATCCGAATGGCGTGCGACTAGAGACCGACTTCGCATGCGTCAGAGAAAGCAACAGGAAAATACATAGAAACCCAGCAAAAAAATAGGCATTAAGGAGACAAGATTACACAAAAACATCCTAAAACAAACAAGAACATAATATCTAGGTTTACATGTAAGAAAATTTAACACTCTAACAAATTTGAGTAAGGTCAAGAAATCCAAAAAAAAATCCATACAAAAGCATAGAATAATTAAACTAGGTTAAGTAACAATTACAAAAACTTAGGCACTACAAGAGTAGAAATTCATACCTTTGTCAAAGGAGAAGAGGAAAGGGGTGAAGAGGCTCTAGGTATTTGCAGAAAACTTGAAAATGAAGAGCTTAAACTGATTCTGAGGGACCCTTTATTTATAGTCGCTTTGAAACAACGTCGTTTTGGGACCTTGTGTTGTCCGCCGTGGTTAGTGCGACATCGCACCAATATCGCTTGAGTAAACAGACAACCGACTATATAGCAATGTTGCAGGATTAAGTGGGCAAGCAAGTATATTAGAAAATATTTTGAATATATTAAAAAATATATGCAATGACAAATATTTTCTATTTTAAAAATGGTTGAAACAAAGTAATCACTACACACAAGTATTTTATAGTATTATGTATGATCGTAGCATAAAATTTTGGTTTCATATGATAGGTTAAATATTAATGATTGAATAACATAAAAATAACATTCAACAAATAGATTCAAGATTAATTTAGATAAACATGACATTCAACAAAATAGTCTTAATGTTACAAATGTTTGTTATAATTTGTTACAAGTTCTAAGTATTAATAGGGTAAGATGATTACGTTAAAAACTATGGGCGCAGAACCATCAACCAGCTCAAAGTAGAGCATTTTCCCCCCAACCTCTAGGTATTCTCCATGAAAGAACTCGCTAAAACCCTTTGGGATCAAGGTTTTTAGCCGCGTATTCCCCGATTAGTGCATGTGATGCTCTCTTCCGCGACACCTTAAGACAACAGACATCTTCAACTTTGGTAGAAGCGGCACGATTTGGCTGGGGATGTACTAAATTATAAAACATAAAACCACAGTTAGTATATATGAAAATTAATTTGAGAAAATTATAATTTAAAATAAAATACAAGTGTAAAATGGAAGGACTTACCAAAATCAGAATTGAACCGAAGTTCGTCTGGGTTCACGTACATACGATATGCGGTATGATATCTCCAAATGAAGTCCGCACACAGTTCTCATCTGAATCGCTAAATATCTACATTTGGTCAATGAAATTAGTAATAGTTAAATTAGAATATTAAAGAATTTGCATTTTAAACTAAATATCGGTTGCCCCTCACTTGGTACACAAATACTAGAACCTTCGCCGCCAGCCATAATTCTTGAAAATCATATTATCATGGATGAAATGTATAATGAAAGATAGAAATTGGTCCAATTCAAATCATTCAATTAATCGTTTGAGTTGAAATGTAAATACAACGTCGCAGACCTGTCGGTATATCCGATTGGTCAACTGAGATGAATGCGACGTCTCATCAAAGATGAGGAGCAAAAATATGATAGTATGATGTCACACATCAATCACATAGACCAAAGTGGAAACTACTCACAAGCAATGTCACATAAAAATCGGGCAGCAACATAAAAAAACATCAGAAAACCAGAGAATTTACAAGTTCTAAACTCTGGACCATAAACCCCTAAATAAACAACATAGAGAACGCATCAATCACACACCATATACATAATAATATTTTCTATGAAAAATACAAAATGTAAAGAAATCTGAATATTCTAGAAACCATACATTTGAGAAAAGTGGTTGAAAGATTGTCGGAATTCGAGGGAATGTTAGAAGTTTGAAATGATTTAGGAGATGGGCTCCATACATAAAGTCGTGAAGAGCCCTTGTGAAATCTGCTCGGCTAGTGTGACATTGCACTATAATCGAGTCTTCGACATAATTGCCGGCATAAGACCGACGTCGATAAGTGTGATTTTGGGCCTCACTATTTCAGCCCACTAACTCATCAAATGGGCCTGCGTTTGACCAAAGAATATATAATTGACCTTAATAACGCTCTATAGTATATTAGAAATACTTATTGAATTTTATAATTGTCCATGAACTTTATTAATGTCCGTTTCGATTGGAATCGATTTTTCCTCCACGGATCAACTTTTAAAATTTTGCACTTAGCTCCTTCCACGAATGTGGGAGAAGTGGAAATGAAAATTTGGAGATACCCTAACCTAATTAACATTGTCGGTACCAAGATGTTCCAATTTAGGCATGACCAGATGAATGGAATGGGGTAATCGTCCGTCATTTGTATTAGTATTTCCATTTATACCCTTAGGATAAGCGTTATGGGAACGATAATTTCCACCACATAAAATAAATTGAAATTTCTCATTCTTGGTTTTTTATGAAAATGAAATATAATAAAATTGCATCCATCAAATTTTAGAAAGCACTAGTATGTGGTCTAGAGTAAATTGTAGATGGTTACTTATAAGTAGGCAAAGGTTAATTGGAAGATGTTGACTAGGAGAAGTCTTCATGGGATTATACCTGTTTATTTATCTTTTTCGAGGATTATAAGTTTGACTGAGGATAACAAAGGTCCCTTCCGAGAAGTTTCAAATTGCTTTTGGGACCATGGGTCAACTTTATATTTTTTGCTCTTAGGTGTCTCCACGAATGTGGGAGAAGTGGAAATGCAAATTTGGAGATACTGTAATCTAATTCACGTTGTCATGACCAAGATGTTTCGATTTAGGCATGATCAGATGAATGGAATGGGGTAATCGTCCGTCATTTGTATTAGTATCTCCATTTATACCCTTAGGATAAGCGTTATGGGAATGATAATTTCCACCTCATAGAATCACATGAATTTTCTTATTCTTGGTTTTTTATGAAAACAAAATATAATAAAATCATGTGCATCAAATTTTAGAAAGCTCTAGTACGTGGTCTAGAGTAAATTATAAATGGTTACTTATAAGTATGCAAAGGTTAATTGGAAGATCTTGTCAGAACCAAGATGTTCTGATTTAGGAATGACCGGATGAATGGAACGGGGTAATCATCTGTCATTTGTATTAGTATTTCCATTTAAACCATAGGAAAACCATTATGGGAATGATAATTTCCACCACATAGAATCACATGAAATTTCCTATTCTTGGTTTTTTATGAAAATAAAATATAATAAAATTGTGTCCATCAAATTTTAGAAAGCGCTAGAGTAAATTATATATGGTTACATATAAGTATGCAAAGGTTAATTGGAAGATCTTAGCTGGGAAGTCTCTGTGGGATCATGCCTATTTATTTATCATCAATCGAGGATTATAAGTTTGACTGAGGATGGCAAAGGTCCACTCCGAGACATTTCAAATCGCTTTTAGGACTACGGGTTAACTTTTTAATTTTTGCACTTAGGTCCCTCCACAAATGTGGGAGAAATGGAAATACAAATTTGGAGATACCCTAATCTAATTCCCATTGTCAGGACCAAGATATTCTGATTTAGGCATGACCGTATGAATGGAACGGGGTAATCATCCGTTATTTGTATTAGTATTTCCATTTATACCCTTAGGTAAGAGGTATGAGAACGATAATTTCCACCACATAGAATCACATGAAATTTCTTATTCTTGATTTTTAATGAAAACAAAATATAATAAAATTTTGTCCATCATATTTTAGAAAGCGCTAGTACGTAGTCTAGAGTAAATTTTATATGATTACGTATAAGTATACATGGGGTTAGTTGGAAGAACTTGTGGAAGACTACGGGGAATAAGAGAAATTTCTTATTTGTTACTCTCGGTTATTATAAATTCAACTAGATATGGCAACGTTTCTTTTTCCGACGATCGGATTCGAGTTTGGGACCATCGGTGAACTTTTAGATATTTATACTTGGGTCCCTCCAAGAAAGTGGTAGAATTCCAAATGCAAATTTGTAGATAACATTTTAGTATTCATATTTTCACGGAAGGGGCCCCAATCTGAACACGGAGTATTTTACGACATTTTTTAAAAATTACCCATTGGCCCTCGTGTGTGACGTCATGGGTATGTCGCCAAATGAAGATCTACGACCGAACAATGGCCGACGTCGGTCATAATGAAATTTCTAGCAGGAAACGGAAATTTGAGCAGAAAATTTGAAGCAAAATTTTTCCCCAACCAAAATTTCAAGTCATTAATACTAGCACCATTACCCATTTCTCATCTATAACACACTTTCTCCAAACCCTAGCTACCACACACCATCCTCTCCATCCACACCATTAATACAACAATCGAAGAGCTCAATCATTTTTTTACCACATATGAACAAGTGTCCGATGATGGAGCATCTCCAGGTTCAAATTAAATGAGGTAGTTTTCCATACATTCAATGTTAATTTAGGAATTCAACTACCATACCTTCTACATGCTATTTTTCTCGATGATCAAAACTTGTATATTTTCATAATGTATGATGATTGTGTTACATGTTGTATAGTGTACATTATTTTTGTTTCCAAGATGATGCCTTGTTTCTATGGAATGAGAAAAAATTCTTAGATTAGGGCTGGATATTGTGTACAATAATTTCTTATTCATATGAACACGGTATGAATGTGCGATGCCAGTCACTGTTACTCGGCGTTTGCATCGTAAAACTGAATTCAGACCGATGACACACATATCAATAAAAAAAGCAGGAAATATATTGGATGTCCGACGTCGCACTTAGGTCGGCCTTAGCTACATCAATTACTATAATGTATGATGTTGCTTCTACCCATATTCGTTCTTTTTCCAAGTTGACATTCACGTCGTCTAAGTAAAACTATATTATGTGTTTTTTAAAATCTGGACTGCCCAATTTCAACATAAATTTTATTTCCTGTGTATTGGGTGTAATAGGACAACGAGAGTTATCAATGGACTGTAGATAGATGACTTGTCATTTCACTACTCGCCCTGACAGTGTTAATGCCTTACAACGTACACAAATGGAGGTTCAGTACCTTTAATGTTTAAATTTAATATCAACCTTATGTATTATTATATATTGTGACATGTATGTGTAACATATGTTATAGCTAATTTTGTGGATTTTAACATGTCATTGTTAATTTTCCCATATGAATTTAATGACAATTGATTGTTGTATGATGTTTAACCATTTCTAGAGTAATCCAATACTATAAAACATGCATGGCTATCGACAAATGATTGTTAGTTTCATCAAATATATAATGTTATAATATTTAACCAAAACATTCTCTCCACGACTGATCTGCGATGTCGCACTTACCGGTGCTCATGCGACACAAAAGCAACGTTGCATTTAGAACCAGTGTTTAATTTTTTTTTGTGGCATTGGCCATTCAAAATGATGTTGTATTATTCACCGTTCCACATCAGATTGCACACAACATCGGTGCACCGTATTACGTTATAACGTTATTCTTTAGAACGATGTCGTAGATTTTTCTCTCACATCATGTGTCTTATTGGTATGGCCGACGTTGTTCGTCTTATATTCCGATCTCGATCTGAACAATGTCAAAAATATTGTATCCTATCACCGGCCTTAGTGGTAGGAGCGATATTGCACATAACATCTACCGACGTCGCTCAAAAAACTGAGGTACTTCACCCACATTTACCTCGGTCATTTTTGGTAAAACAAACCGAGGTAAAAAGCCCTGAAAAAACTGAGGTAATAGGTGTTGTCTGTTGTAGTGTCTTTTACATCAATTATAGCTGAAATAAAACCATCTATTCTATATTTTTCAAAATAAAAAAAAAGCTAGTGCTTTAAAACTTGGAATAGCTACCTCAAGATGCATATCTTCATACTGTAAACTTTTACTAACTAAATAGCTACCTCAAGATGCATATCTTCATACTGTAAACTTTTACTAACTAAATTAATCTTATACAATATGTCATGCCAAATAAGAAAACTTCAAATGAATTCAAAACTCGAAAAATCATCTGATATTAATTCTTTTTTAACATCCCAAATTATTGTACGAAACTTATTTAGGATCATGAGAGGCAATTTTATTAGAGCTTTTTTTAAGCTTATTTTTTTTATTTCTTTTATACTTTCTTAACGACTATCTCATCTTGTTACACACAAAGATTTCAAAGTTAATTCATCCACATATTCAAGTAAAATATCTTTGTTGAATTGGAAAACACGTTATACAAAACTTGACATGCTCAAAAAACTTTCCTTTAAAAAAATAATTAGCCATATCAAAAAGAACTAATACTACTGCAGGGGGGGGAGGTACATAGGCACTTGCATTTCTAGAATACGGGTGCCTAAATATGGAGTTGTTTCAATGTAGATTTCCAACACCGATAACCTATGTTGGTGTTGAAGTGAATACAACATTGGTATCCTATACTAGTGCATATAATCTGGTACCGGTGCTACTTAAATTGAGCACCGGTAAATAACATTATTGGTATTGTGTTTGTAATGGACGTTCTTCATAATGTTAATATGATTGTAGCAATAGTATAGTGATAGGTACCGATGATCATTCTAGGAAAACATATGTATTTTAACGCACCGGTTGCATTTATGTACCGATGCTTATTATTTGTTAGCATCGGTATGAAATCTACAACCAGTTCTTTTGTTTCTGGCACCGGTACAGAAGGTACAACTGGTTTTTTTTAGCACCGGATGTATATTGGCTGTACCGGTGCTAGTGTTGAATTTAACTTGCAATGCACTATTTGATATGCATTACCCATCCTGAATCGATTTTTGGGAGATTTTGGTGAAAAAATGCTTAACAACAAATTTATTTGAAATTTTGAAATAAAATATATTTAATGAAATAAAGTTAAAATCTCAATTATTTACAATTCAAAGACAATATAATAATATTGTCAAATCACAACCATCAATTTTCAATCAAACGCAATGTAGAAACAATCATAAAAAATGTGTCCCTCTTTAATCCAGGGGGTCCATCGATGTCTTTGTTTCTTTTCAATCTACCTCTACCCAAGTCTCGCACCATCTCTCGGTGACATCTTGAATTTTGTAGGCATGGTATGCTCTTTCCCTCCAGAAACACATGTGATTTTAACATGGACAACATCAGGTCCAAATACTAATTATGTAAGAAAAATGAAGGTTTATTTTGTAAATTAGCCATTTACCTCAAGAATTTCGTTGGGTTTTGTTTTGATCACAAGTTCTTCCATGAATAGCATGTCGTAGTACCCGTATTCCCATGAACTGGTCTGACACCAGTGCTGAAAAAACAGATAAATTTTCAATGTTTTCAATAATCAAAGTTGAATTGCCACTTATGAAGTGAATGACTTACTTCAGTGTTGGTGATTTTCCAGGTGTAATTGAGAGATGGTTCGATCTTCCCCTGCTCCCTTTGATATCTACATGGTAGCCTGTAAATACAAAAATTTGAAAGCTAAACGTATATGAATTAGACTAAATGAAAAACGTACAAGGAAAAGATTTTAAATACTTGGAAATGACTTTGTTGTCAGTTATTTGGGTAGGTTTGATGCCTATGGTCATCGTGTCGAGGGGCAAAACTTCATCCATTCTAGGACAGATGAGGATTAGGTACCAATTATTGTTGCATTAAAACTAGACTAGATAATGACTTAGACTTCAAGAAAGAGTTGAGAAGATGGATTAGAATTAGATTTTGTCAGTTATATTCTAATGTAGGGCACCAACTAGATGTCAACTTCATTTGCTTGCATGGTTGCAAAAATCAGCTCAACACGATTTTTAATTTCCTTTTCCGTGTGCTTGTTGACTAGTTTACCATGCTTGGCGGACATAATTGGATGCGCCCATTGTTAGTGTTGTATACTGTGTCCCAAAGGCTCCTATAAGTATTTCAATAATTAATGATGAGAAGAAAATTGAGACAATAATCGACTAGAATATAATTTGTAAGACTTACCCCATCCACACATTTATTAGTGCATTGGAGAGCCAGGTCAAGGAATGGAAGTTCCCAAGCTTGTTCCCAAACTCGACCATCTAATTTATCTCTAACCCACATACATGTGTTGTGCCAAATGTTGGAGGTCAGAATTGGGGTAACACCACTAGAAAATGGGCACTATAGCACTGGTACCTTGCCAAGGGGGAACAAAAATTGGTGCTGACATTACCAAAGACACTAGTATAAATTTCGAAGTAGTATGGAACCGGTGCTGTAAAAGTGAATCAACACCAAAAATTTGGAAATGGTGCCCCAAACCGGTGCCATACCAAATACCTAGCATTGGTAACAAAAAATGGTGGAATGTACCATTGCTGAACAATGTTACCTTAAGTGAAATAGTTATTTTTGCACCAAAAAAAGTGGAGGGAAAAATATAGCACTGAAGCAAAATTGTCTACTGGTGCCTGTGATTAAACTTAGCACCGGTTTTGAGAACACCAGTGCTAGAAAAGTAGGTCCCATCATAACAGTGGAAGGTAGTGTTAACCAAACTAGCATCGGTTTATAAAAAAATTATCCCAACTGGTTCTGATAGTGATGAAATGGACACTTTGGCGGGTAACGTTTTGGAGGGAAATTTCCTAGCACCGATATAGAGCCATGAAACCGATGCTAGATGAGCATTTAATGCTCACCTACCACTATTCAATGGCGGGTAAAAGTGGGTTTTTAAGAGAGAAAGGCATTTATGGCGTTCTTGGGAGGGTTTTAACATTTAATGCTCAGAGGTTCAAAAGATTGTTTAAGAATGTCAATGATGCCAAGAACATGACGTGGTACATAGATATGGGTTCTATTCAGGACGATGTCATTCATCATCCAGTTGATGCCGATGAATGGAAGAGATTTGATCAGAGGTATCCGGATTTCACAAGTGAACCAAGGAACTTACGGATGGTTTTGTGTACCCATGGAATGAATATGTTTGGTAACATGTCCTCCAGGCATAGTTAATGGCCGGTAATGTTGGCCATATAAAACCTTCCACCGTATTTGTGTATGAAGAGTAAATACGTGTTAATGCCTCTGTTGATTTCTAGGCCAAAACAACTCAGAAATGACATCGATACGTATATGGCACCTTTGATACAAGATTTAAAGGTTCTATGGTCCCCCGACATTGATGTGTTTGATGGTTTTAGGGGATTGGAGTTCAATTTGAAGGCAATGCTTTTTTGTACCATAAATGATTTTTCTGCATACGAAAAACTTTTGGGTTATGTGGTGAAGGGGCACAAGGCGTGTCTGGTGTGTGAAGAGTCCACAGATTTCTCACAACTAAAGAATGGTTGCAAGACTGTCTATTTCACAAAAAATCCTCCCCATTAAGCACAAGTTGCGTGATAATGCTTTACAATTTGTTGGCGGGAGGAAGGTGAGGAAGGTGCCAAGACCATTGAAGGGGCTTGTTATACACAACAAGGTGAAGAAATTAAATGTTTTTATTAGGAAGAAGATGAAGAAGGTTGAACAACGCCTGATGAACCTTGGAAGAAGAGGTCGGTTTTCGTCGATCAACCTTACTAGGAGCATTTGGAGGTTCGGCACTATCTAGATGTGATGCACATTGAGAAAAATGTGTGTGAGAGTTTTATTGGTACCTTTCTTAATATTCCGGGGAAGACAAAATATAGCTTGATAGCACGGAAGGATTTGGTGGAGCTTGGAATTTGGTTGGATCTAGCACCGAAGGTGAGAGGGAAGCGTACATACCTCCCTCCCGCTCCGTACAATCTGTCAGTGGATGAGAGGAGATTGGTTTGTGAGTGCATCTAAGGGATCAAGGTACCATCCAGATACTCTTCAAATGTTAGTCAATTTGTGAATGATGATTTGCGTATGAATGGCTTGAAATCGCATGATTGTCACATTCTCATGCAACAATTGTTACCCGTAGCCATCCGTGGTGTTATGGAGGAGGATGTATGATTTAGCATTAAGCGACTGTGTTTCTTCTTCAACTCTATTTTCTAGAATAATATAAGTAGGCACTTGATGTTTTGGAGTGGGAGGCGATTTTAGTGTTATGTCAGTTGGCGAAGTACTTCTTCCCTCTGTCCTTCTTTGACATCGTGGTTTATCTAGTCATTCATTTGGTTCACAAAATTTGACTATATGGTCCAATGGTATGCATTAGATGTACCCGTTCGAGCGGCACATGAGTGTTTTAAAAGGTTGCCGACCGGATGTGAGCATCATGCAAAGGTACGTGACCGAGGAGATCATAAAATAATGTACGTTGAAATTAGTTGGGAAGAAGTTGGTTGGCCTACTAGAGCAAGCTCACATTGGTAGGAAGAATGAGGTTGCAAATTCTAAAGGTACACTTCATACTCCCTTCTATGTTAAGTTGATGAAAGTTCACCTTTACGTTTGAAGGAACAGTAGCGAGACTACATTCTATTTTGAAGAGCACATGTCGTAGTTACAATCACTCTATCTGGACTGGCCTTTGAATAAAATACAGCTAAAGAACACTTCCACATTCATTAATTGGTTTTATAATAAGTTCAATGTGGAATGCATGCCTAGTAAACTTAGTGACTTTGCTAGAAAGCCAAACTGCATAGTTAGTAGGTTCCTAGGGTATGATATTAAGGGCTTTAATTTTGCATCGACTGATAAGGACGGTAAGAGCACGACGTAGAACAATGGAGTTTACATTGAATCTAAATTGATGTGGCAGTAGCAAGAAGACAAAAACCTATCGTTGTACGATGGCCTTTTACAGCCTGATTGAGGAAACTTAGGATTTAGACTATTTTGAATTCAAATTTGTGGTTTTTAAGTGCCGGTGGGTTGATAATGGAGCAGGGGTTTTTACAGAGAAACCCATAGGTTTCACATTAGTTGACCCTAATTGAGTTAGGTTCGAGGATGACAAGTTCATCTTAGCTACCCAGACACAACAAGTTTTTTATGTCTGAGATCCTAGAAGAAGTTCTACTTCGATGAGGAGATTGATTGTCCCGGTACAATTGTACTTACCGGTGCTAAGTACAGTTGTCTAGCACCGGTAAAAACCGGTGCACTGTACTTAGCAATATTTTCTACCGTCTAGCTCTCGGGTTGGAAAAATTATGGAAAAATAAATACAGGGCAGCCTTGAGCAGATACCTTTTATACTTGCACAGGTTTAGAATGCCGTGCCAGTGTTGGGATTTATTCTCCATCCATCCACTATCTCAAACTCTATAAAGCTATAACATGAGTTCTCGTTCAAAGATTATTTATTATTCTACAAGAATATGCAGCAATACAATAAAAATAACAATTTCTAGTGTCATTTCCAAACAAATTGAACCAAACTTAGCCTACAACATACACCAGCGCTTTGTCAATAATACTATCAAAAATTAAAGTACATTCAATTCACTTATTTATGTTGTAATAACAAGAATCGAGATTATCATGTAAATGGTAAAGGTCATACAATGTTTTTGGCCACACTACAATTTTTGGAAATTTCAAACTAGAAATCGAAGTTCACTTAAGGGGATGTTGGATTTACACATTCAAGTTATAATTACATATTTATAATCATACAATACTCAATTTCACTTTTGAATCGGCAATTTTGAATTTTGAATCGGTATAAGTTTTGAATCGGCAATTTTGAATTTGACAATACTTAATTTCACTTCTTGGTGGGACCTAAGTGTAAAAATAAAAAACTTCACTCGGGGGGTCCAAACAGAAATCCAATCGGATGGAATCCAACAATATGGCACCCTAATCACAATCCCAAACTCAGTTTAAAAATATTATTCATATATTGGCAGAAAAAGTCACTATCATACCTCACTGACTGGACTTCCTAACTTCTGAGTTATCTGGAGTAGGATACACTGAGACATGTACTAGCGCTTTACCAAATTCCATGGCAACCTGAATTTCTTTTGAAAACCTTAAATTAACCCAAGAATGAATAATTTGAAATAAATAGGATACTAGAAAGACGGTGTAACTTAGTTTTGGACAATAGTGAATTTTTAACAAAGTTATGGTACCAGCGTTTCTGAGTCTCTATCGGGTACAATTTCGACACACGGGATTTATTGCATGGTTAACTGAATATTTCTCACTCATATTGCATTTAAGATTAAAAAAACACAAAACTTTCCAAATAATTAGGTACTTTTATTAATTATAAGGAAATATGGACAGCTTTCATAGCACCGGTTTAATATTGACTAGAACCGGTGTTCATTTCAAAATAACTCGAAATTTTAAAAATTTGCAGTATTTATTGATGGAAATTTCAAAATTTTTGACGTTTTGAGAAAAAAAATTTCAGCCTAGGCCTAAAAGAATAAGCACCGGTTATTCAAAATAAGGCGTTAGTGCTAAATGAAAGGGTTCTTAGAACTGATTGGTTGTCAGGATTAAGCAGTCCTACACAGTTGCTTTCTGAACTAATAGGAGCCCTTTTGGGCTTTCATCCTAGCTTTAACACACAAAGGGTAATCACTTCTCACCTTATTCCACATGGTTTCTCATTTTTACCTAGGCTCGTAAGCCTAGCCGAGCCTAGCCTCTCATTCTTACCTAGGTATTTCGACCTATCCAGGATTTTCCTAATGTTACCCAAGTTGCCCTTCGGGTTGTCAACTTGTCCGGGTTTTTATATTTTTTTTCATTTTTTCAAATTTTCCATTTTTTTTGGTGTAGCACAAAATTTCCCCAAAAGTGGGCTTCATACTACAAAAGATAAGATCAAAAACAAAAAATACACCACCAATATCCTAATACATCAATACACCACCAATATCCTAAAACAACCTACCCCATGCAAACTAGAAACCCTAGCATAGCATGTCATGCCACCAAATATCCATCCAAAATTATCCCTCAACAATCAAAAATAAAAATCACTAACAAACAAGAAAAATAACTACCCATGCAAATCATGAAATGCACCAAGGAAATCTAAGAATGATGACTCCCTAATTATCTGCTTCATTTTGCGTGCGTTAACCAATGCATTTGACATAGTTTTTAGTTTGTGGATTACTAGTATTAGTTGAGTTTAAGTGACAAGGGGTTTAGATGACCATGTTTGATTTTCTTGTCTAAATCCCGCATTTTGTAGACTTAATTAGTGATTCTTAACACCTCGTATTCATGGGCTCCTTGGTCTTCATTATGAGTACCTTTAGTAGGTCGACCGTGAATGTTATTTGTTACATTACATTCTTGTGAAGGTCGTTTGCTTTTAACGATAGAAGATTTTAAGGCCATTCGCATTTGAATTGTAGTATACGAAGGCCAAGGCCATAAATATCAATCTATTGTAGAAGGAGATTGAAGACAAAGATAAGCGGCTTTGGAGTTCAAGACGGTCAAAGGAGAAAATGGTGAATCGTGGTCAGAGGAGTGTTGCCTTAGTCCGATAATGATCCTAGAAGAATTAGCCTTCAAGGCTGGTTCCATTGGATTAGTCTTCTTGAGTACTAAAAAATTAACTACTAGAACTCCCAATTCGGACTAATGAATCACCTGTGACAAGCTAACGAAGTTCAGCCAACGAAGCACCAGCGGCCGGTCACGGACTGCACATGGTCAAGCACTAGCGGCCCTTGACAATCTTCATGGCCTGCACTACACAAGAATCCAGAGGTTTTGGGAAGACCAGTATAAGACCAACACGAGACCTTCACGAGGTAAAAGTGCCGGGCCGTGAAAAGACTCCAGGTCGTGGAGCTAGGAGATGAAGAATAGAAGATTTGGCCAAGTATGGAGCTAGCCCTTGAAAACCTTCATGGGACGTGAAAAAAATTACAAGCGAAGACCACGGGATGCTTTCTGTCTGTGAAAACCTCCACGGACCATGGGAAAACTCTGAGAAAAAACTATGTACTGTTCACTGTCCGTGACAATCTTCACGGACTGTGGCACGAAACCTGCTTCATGGACCGTGCCAGATCCCATGGCCTGCAGCTATGAATGTTCATGAACTGTGCCAGATCCCATGCCCTGTACTTAAATGCTTCACGAACCATGACATATGTGTCAGCCCGTGAAGCCTTGGCGGCTGACCTAGGGTTTTGCTATTTTGGGCCTATTTTTAGGCCTAATCTCCCACTACTATATATAGGAGCCTTAGTCTTCTACTAAAACATTAGAAAGTAGAATAGACCTAGACATAATGTAGATTAGGTTCTCTCTCTAGTTTAGAGAGATGGAAGAGGAGAGTTCCTCTTTTCCTTCCTTATTCTTTTTCTTATCTTTTGTTTTCTTTTCATCTTATTTTCATGATCCATGGCATCTAACCTAATATTTTCCATGGATCTAACCTTTGTACAGTAGATTCTTAGCTTGGGATTCATTTTGGCACTTGGTATGTTATATTTGCTTTATTTAGATTTATTATATTCATCATATCTTTGTGTTTATGATATTATTGTGATTGTTCTTGAATGTTATAAATGCATTAATACTACACCACATATAAGCACACACTTTGGGATAGATTCATGTATGGGGAAATTATTGATACCCCCTTGGGAACAAAAACTTGGATGTTAGAATGGGTAAGGGAGAACGCGGTTGCGTGGGTGTGTGCATGAGGGATTCAAGAATGCTCTGACCTATTTTCCATTGCACCAGTCTTAGCTAAATTTGTAACTATTTTCCGAGAGGTTACGGGTAGAGATAGCTAATAGTAGCAAGCTAGGTGTTGTGTTGAAACCCTAGTATCACAGATAAGGTGTCTACGATCCTCAGGCCTAGCGTATATATGACCCGGGAGAAGTAGTTACATTCATGGTGAAATCCCAAGACGTAATAGCATGGGAGAGAAACAGGCCTACAACAATGGTCGAACCTTTTTGTACTCCCCTAATTATGAAGGCGGTGCCAATGGAGGGTTACGAGCGCACCCACCATGACAGAGGTGTGGAAGTGTATGTCATCGGCCACACCACGTGTTGTGAACATACTAATAGGTTTTTTGTAAGTATTTATGTGAATGAATCAAGGATTGAAGCATTAAAACTACCATATTGCTAAATGATTTCTAAGTGCCTAGTATAAATAGTTTACTTGTTTTTTAATTTCATGCTTTGTAGTTGTTAATTGAAAATACCAACCCCCCCCCCCAAAATTGCATGTCTACACTAATAGCTGCTCCTTTCACTTATGCAGATTGACAACCCACACGAGGTTGTGTTTTGATTATTACTTGAGCCCTAGAATCCTTGTGGACAAACCCAGGGCTTGCCGCTTACTACCCCTTGGTAGCTTAGCAGTAAGAATGGGTGCAGAATATAAATCTCTATCTTTGACCCATAAGCCCCTTGGCTCATGTTTTAACGACAATCGAGTCAGGTTAGGTCACCTAAGAGCTCACTAATCCCTCCCCACACTTGACCAATGCATAGTCTCCAATGCACAAAAATCATGCCAAAACATAAGTGAGGTAAGGAGAAATCGTGATACTCACTCTCGTTGCCCCGAAGGGCCTTCATACTCGTGACTCGTGAAGCTTCTCTTGATGTATCTTGTTTCTTGAACCATCACCGCGATGCTATCCATTCTCGAACTAAGATCATCCACTTACGAGCGCAGTCATCCCATCGTTATGACTACCTCTTGCAACACTTGAGTAAAGCTTGAAAGCTTATCCTCAAGTGAGTGCAATTGGTCAATGATGTCTGTGGAAAAGCGAGAGCGGCTAGGAGGTGCCCTTGGAGTGGCCTTGCCCTCGACCTCCTCAACATCTATCTCTGGGGTGGCTAAAACTCTGTAGAAATCTCTCTCAAGTCGTCAGTTTGGCTCAATAAATAGGCCATCCAAGCATGTGTCATGGTCAATGGCAGTGCGCTCCAACTGTAGAAATACTATGAAACTATAAGTGCTTGCTCCGCCATAAATCCATACATATCTACACTCCGATGTTATACGTTGTACTCGATCTTTCAAAGTTAGCCAACACTCTCTGTGTGACCAGATGGCCTAAGTATGGTGCCAGTAGACCTACCATACTGCCCATATATATCTTTCCACTCTTTCTATCCCCCATCGCTAAATATTCCCGTACAAAAGACCCCCCCCCCCCAAGTTCAGTAAAAGTTACCATCGGGTGTCATTGCCCAAAGGTAATGAACATCCAACCTTGGGCATTGCGTGAGTTCACCATGGCAGAAAACCCCCATAGCCAACATGTGTTTCATAACACCACCACAATTTCAATAAAGCATGCAAACAAAGAGTTCAATGGGTTACATGAAATTTGAAGCTAGGATTTGTAAGACCCAACACAAGAAGAAGCAAAAAATTGCTAATTTTTGGAAGAAAGCTTCAATTTGTTTCCAGTTTCACCAAGCGTGTGTGAGAGGGGGTGTTTCTTGAGAAGGAAGAATTCTTCAAATGATAGAATTAGGTGGAGAAATGTACCATGGGATTAGAAATTCAGCCTAGGGGACTAGGGAGGGAGGTACAATTAGGATTAGAATGAAAATTTTAAAATGCTCAATTTCGGGGACAATAGTACAACCCAATTAATTCCAAGGCATATTGGAAGTTTTTCAAAAATCCTAAGGAATTAGGGAATTCCAAAATTCTTGAACCAAAAATACCTTTTTGAGTTTGAAATTCAGAATTTTCAAAAATTTGCATTGTTGGAACAAATAAAAATTGGAAAATCATTTTTACGCGCAAAACCTGCTTGGCACAAACCAGAGGCTTGCGCCAAACATTCTGGCATGAAGCAGAGCCTCACGCCAAACTTTTGGGCACGAAACATTGCCTCGCACCAAACTCCTTGGCACGAAGCATTGCCTCACACCGAGCATCTTAGCACGAAGGATAGCCTTGCGCCAAGCATCTCAGCACAAGGCATCCACCCAAACGTTTCCCTAATCCTTAGTTTTTCCCTCTTTCTTTCAAAAAACTACATCACTCATCAAATATAATTCCGTTCAAACACAATCATGAGTCTTGAACTCAAACTTTCCATCCAAACAAGAGTTTCATCTCAAAAATCCTCATAGAAAAACAAGAACATGCAAAAACTATCTAATCACTACCGAAAACACGAAATAAAAAGAAACACTATATATTTATTGTCGTCTTCAAACTTATTTTCCTTTTTCATGCAATCTAGTTAAAATGACCTACCCGTGGGTCTCTGGAATCGCCATCGGCAACTCCACCCACAATGACATCATTGTGGAGAGGTCTCCACAACGAGCCATCCTTACCTTCAGACCTCTTGTCTATCATAAGAAATGAATCCCCGTGTCTCGCTAACATTGAGTCCATGAATGTCACTTTAGGATTAGGGGAAGGTCGAGGAGGTTTTAAACTCTCAACAATTTTCCTTTCCCGTTGCAAGTAAGTTAGCATGAAAAAAAAATTAGCACAGACATATTATCCATTGCATCATGCAATTCATCAGAATCATCATCAATATCATCAACATGGGATTCATTCAAACATTCATACTCATTGGTAATACAAGAAGATTCATCATGCTCATCACATAGGGTTACACCTTCGCACATAAAAGAAAACTTTGTTGAATCATTCCTAGATTTATAGATATCAAATTCCACTTTATCCATGTTATCTTCTAGCATTAAGGTTCCCAAGTGGACATAGATTTTGTCCTAGACGTCTTAAGAAAAGGTATCCCCAAAAGTATTGGGGGTGCACTTCCATCGTGTGCCACGTCTGGGACATAAAAGTCCACCGGAAAAACCAATTTTCCAACTCACACCATCACATCCTTTACTAGTCCACGAGGACTAGCTTGGGAATGATCGACAAGTTGGACAATTACTCTAGTATCCCTAAGCTCACCTATTTCTAGGCATTCATATAGACTAAATGGGATAACATTAATGGATGCGCCTAAATATATCATGTCATGTTCTACAAGTTTACCACATAAATAGATAGGGATAGAAAACATTCTGGGGTCATCGCATTTCTTAGGTAAGTTTTTTTGATTCAAAACGGCGACTCCTCCCATTTTCAAATGTCCTAGCCTCTTAGTCGGCCTACGTTTTTTCTTTGTACATGCAACTTTAAGAAATTTAGCATATTATGGCACATTATAAATTAATTCCAAGATACGGATGGTTAACTCGACCTTTTGAAGAATTTTCTAATGTTTGCATCATCGATCACCACCTTTGGCCTTCCCTTCAAAGCATTTGGAAATGGATTTGGAATAGTGACTTGTGCCTCGGGTGGTGTAAGCTCCTTGGAGGGTGCATCCTTGACCACAATCTCCTCCTCTTCAAAGTGTGCTTTGGTAGTTTCCACTATCCTATCATCCTCTTTCATCATCATCTTCTCGGTCTTACAAACTTCCTGCCTACCTCTCAACTTAAGAGCACTCACATTCCTTGGATTGATCTCCGGTTGGAAAGGTAGTTTTCTGAACTCCTTGGCTTAAGCTGGCTTACCGAGGTGGCTAGTTTCCCAACTTGAACTTCAAGATTTTTTATACTTGAAAAAGTTCTATTACCAAGGTCCTCAATCTCACGCCTTGTCCTTTTCGCGACAACTTCATGCTTCTTCCCCAATTAACCGATGGCCTCTAAGATCTCATCCTGTTCCAACTTGTAGAGTGAAGCATGATTGTTGGAAGGGCCTTCACCTCTAGGATATGATTGAGGTGGAGCTTGTCTACCTCGGTATCCTTGAGTTTGGTTATCCTCCCGCCATCAGAATTTAGGTTGATCTTGATACCTTGGGTTGAATGAGTTTGCATAGGGGTCCGCCCTTGCATCTCCTTGGTCCTTTGGAACCCTTGTGGTTGACCCCTAGAAAATTGTGGTATTTCACGATTTTTGTAGTAAATTTCCTTCACCTCTTGTAAATCATCTATAACTTTGGGCCATGCCTCAAAGTTGTGGTTAAGCTTGCAAACTTCACACACTTGGACTTGATGAACTTTTCCTCGCAAAAGATCCGTCATCATGGAAGTAAGAGCTTGGACTTGTTCCTCCAACTTAGGTGAGTGTGTGGGTTCATTTAAGACCTTAACCCTTGACCTAGTGCTAAATTGTCGCATACCATTTTCCATTTCTTCAAAGAGGGCCATTGTATCCTTTGGGCTCTTGTTCGCTATCGAACCATTGCAAGTGGCATTCACCATCCGAATATCTTCATCACATAACCCCTCAAAGAAATAATACACCAAATCCCCCTCCTTAAAGGGGTGGTAGGGGAAACTAGCTAGCAATCTCTTGAAGCGTTACCAATATTCATACACACTCTTGGTAGCACCTTGGGTGATGTTCGAAAATTGTTTCTTCAACCCGTCCAACTTGGATTCCAAAAAATATTTCTCTAAGAACCTCTGCTTCATGTCCAACAAAAAGCCAATACATTCTGGTTGCAAGTAATAGAGCCAATCCTTGTCATTACTTTGAAGGGAAATGGGAAGTCTCTTAGATCGTCTTTGGACACTCTCAGGGGCTCCATGTTTGTGCACACCAAATGGAACTCCAATAACGGTTTGTTTGGGTCCTCTCCCGCCAATCCATGGAATGTAGGTAGGCAATTGATCGTGCCACTTTTTAGCTCACATCTCACATTGGCAGGTAATGGCAGGAAGGTAATGTATAGTGGATGATTCTCCAAGTTGGATGCCATGAGCTTTCGTAGGGTATGATTGGTTTCCGCCATTGCTAGGGGTTCTTTTACTAACACTTCCGGCCTCGGTTAAACTTGTGCCTTAGTTATTTTCCTCCTTCTCTTCTTACCACCTATTTTCTCACTCGAGTAGTGTAAGACGCCTAGATTAGTGGTACGGGTGTGAACCATAAACTAGGGCCAACAATACCCTTCTGAATGCAATACTAGCAAACGGATCAAAAGTTAACAAAATAACTATAACAGCAGCTCCAACCAAGAATAAAAAACATAAAAAAAATTTAAAATCTAATACTAACTACTCTATTAACATGTTATGCCTAATTGACACTTAAAATGAATAGCATCTACGGCAGTGGCGCCAAAATTTTGACCGGCCTCCCCCTTGGGTCGTTAATTGTACCTAATTAACCCGAGCAGAATCTTTCCCATGGGAAGGTCAAAAGATAAAAATTTATAGTTCTGCACCCATTCTCACTGCTACGCTACCTATGGGGTAGTTAGTGGTAAGCCCTGGGTTTGTCCACAGAGATGCTAGGTCTAAATATCAATCAAAACATAACCTTGTATGGGTCATCAATCCGTACGAGTGAAAGGAATAGCTAGTGAAGAAAACATGCAAAGGGGGGAGGGGGTTTGGTTTTTCAAACTAACAACTACTAAGCATAAAAAGAAAAAAACCAAAGTAAGCAATTTAACTACGCACTTGGGGAGTCATTGATCAACATGGTTAATCGAATGTTTCGATCCTCGATTCATTCACATAGAAATTCAAGCAAACCTAATAGAGTGTTCATAACACGTGGTGTGGCTAATGGAATACACTTCCACGTCCCTATTACAGCGGGTGTACTTACAACCCTCCATCAACACCGCCATCGTAATTAAGGGTGTACAAAAAGGTCCGGCCATTATTGTAGGTCTGTTTCTCCCCCATGCAATTACGTATCGGGCTTCCACCATGAATGTACTACTTCCCAATGGTCCTATCAATTAGGCCAAAGGTTCATTAGCACCTTATCTATGATCTAAGGACTCTCACATCCTAGCTTTCTACTATTCTCTATCTCTACCTGGAACCACTTGGACAACTTTACGAAGTCAACTAAGACTAGTGCAATGGCAAGTAAGTCAGAGAAAACTCGAATCCCCTGTGCACACACCCATGCGGACGCATTATCTTCCTAAGGGGGCATCGATGTTTGCACCATACATGAATATAACCCAAAGTGTGTGCTTATATGTGGTGTACAAATCATGCAATTCAAATAATCAAGAACAATCACAATAATATCATGAACACAGAATTAGGATGAACTATAGAATCTCACTAATCAATTAAATCAAACCATGTTCCTACAATTTATCCCCAAGCTATAGAAACTACTCCATAGATATGGAATTCAAATAATGATTTGAATTCCACACCTAGAATCAAAGCAAAAGAAAGAAAAGAAAAGGAAATTTTTTCTCTCTCTAAAGTTGCTCTCCTAATTACAAAAAGGATGCAACCCTTCTAACCTGGTAGACAAAGGCTATATTTATAGTAGTAGGAGATTGGGCCTAAAAGTAGGCCCAAAATAGCCCAAATTAGGATAAACCCTAGCTCAGCCGCTGCCCATCGCGGACCGTCATAAATGGTGCGACCCGTGGCGTGTCCTTGGTGCGGGGTACGAGATCTTGCATGGGTCAAGCCCCTTTATGTGGTGTGGGTCACCTATTCTAGTGTGTGGTGTGTATCTTCAAGTGGTGCAGGGCATGGATTCTGGCACAGGTTGCATAGTCACTCTGGCGCGGATCGCGTCGTATGGTGCGGGGCGCCAACATAGTTATGAAATTGAGGCTTCTGATCCGCGTCTGTGGCCATTGGCATGGGTTGTGGTCTAGAATAGGGCTCCGCTAAAAAACCTTGGCACGAGACGTGTGATTTCCCACACCCCACCGGCTGGTCTTAGTATTTTGGACTTGGAATGGCGTGGGAAATTGAAAATAGGACGTCTCGCGCCCAAACTTAGCCTTGTGGAGTGGGACTTAGTCTCATGCTAGGGCATGTGGCATCTGATGCTATCCGTGCCATAGCCTCATGATGGTCTTCTTGGTGCAGGGATGCTCTTTTGGTGCGGGTCATTGGTAACAACCATGAAGTGCTCACGCCTACCCATTTGTGTCTCGGCCGGCTAAACTTGTTTCCTTTGCTATGGGTGAACCGTTAGTCCAATTTGAGAGTTTTAGTAGTTGATATATTAGTGCGCAAGAAGACAAATCCAATGGCACCAGCCTTGAAGGCTAATTCTTCTTGGATCGTTCTCAAACTTAAGCACAACTCATCAGACTATGATTCACCGTTTCTTCGTTGGCCGCTTTGAACTCTGTTGCCACCTATCTTTGGCTTCAATCTCCTTCTACTACGTATTGATGCTCATGGTCTTCATCTACTACCATTCTAGTGTGAATGGCTTTCATCACTTCTACCATCCTTGCGAACGGCCTTCAATATCTTCTACCGCCCTTACGAACGACCTTCACATAGAATGTAAACAAAGAGTAACCACGGGGAACCTACTAAAGATGATCACAAGGAAGATCAAGAAGCCCATGGATAGAAGATGTCCATTAGTACCAATTAAGTCTATAAAATGCAGGATTTAGATAAGAAAACCAAACATGGCCGTCTAAACCCCTTGTCACGTAAACTCAACTAATACTAGCAATCCAACAAATAAAACTAGCTAAAAACTATGCCAAATGCAATGGTTAATGCGTGCATAATGAAGCAGATCAGAGGCTCTGGCCAAGATCTCCCCCCCCCCCCTCCAGTGACAGAGAAGCAGATGAGCAGGTAAAAATACTTTACACCATAAAATTTCATAGCATTTAGATTTTTTTTAATCAATCTCCAGCTAACAATTTCAAAGGATAACAAAACTCTCATGTCCTTTGTAATAGGATAGTGAGTTGGTCACTCTATACATCAAGGGAATCAAGGGAGAGAGGATAAAGTTTCCACAAGCTTGGCTCCAAAAATCAAGGCATCTAGAGCACGTACATGGACCATTAGCTCGTGTTCATGTGATTGAGCCATTCTACCACCCAAGAGCTGGGTTGCCGTCTACCAACCACCAATTCAGTGATGTGGGAGACACTCTGGGAAGTGTGATAGACTGATCAATGACTTTGGTCACGTTTGGGGTTGACACTCAAACAGAGGATAATAAGGAGGGCAAACCACGAACGAATGAGTTTTACTGTCTGAATGTGAGTGACGATGATGAGGTAATAAAATGTACTATTATAGCAACATCTTTAACATTAACTAACTTAGTTTTGGATAATCGTTGAAATTTTTTTAACTTCCTGCATAGATATCCACCCCAAAAAATTCTGGATCTACCCACTCGGAGCAGCAATTTCTACATGAGAGACCTCTGAAGCAGGTATTTCTAGATAACAGTAGTCACTAGTACTTTATATCTTACATTATGAAGTTGCCTAATTTTGTTGCAATTACTTAATTTCAAATTGTAAACAAGCGCCCATTCAAGGCATATCCCAGCATGGGGAAGTACATCACATACTGCAACGACCTAATTTACAGCATGCAACAATTGAGGTTGGTGGGATTTTTTCCAAAGTACAAATCAAGCTTATTTTCCAAACCGCATAAATCATGATTATTTATTGATATCTTGGTGGAGTTTGAGTCCAAGCTTGGAAACCTTACAGAAATGGCATGGCTAGCAAACTCTTGGATAGATGTCTGGATGAGGTGAGATTGACTTGTTCACAATTTGTTAATGAATTTGTACACTTATATGTTTCAAATATTAACTATTTTTATTTGTGAAGTCACCTCTGGGATCAAGTCTTTGAAACAAACAATGGACACATTGAATTTGTACTGTGCTGTATGGGAGGATACTCTACGGAAATAAAGGATGTGAAGGTCGAAGGTCGTGCTCAATCCATCCTCTCAACCATGCTCGTTGTTGAAGCCCTGGTTTATGTGGTGCCATATATTAATATTTAAGTGGAACTTTGTAATATTTCACATTCTTCATAGGACTAAATTTTCATTCCTGACATAAACTCTTTTGAAAACAGCAATCATTGGTACTTAATACTCATCTGTCCTAGTACGGAGGAAGTTTTTGCCCTTGACTCAATGATTGGTGGAATAAAGCCAAAAAACACTAATGAAAACAAAATCATTGCTAGGTACTTACATTCATTCCAGCGGTGTTAATTTGAACGAGTTTAACACATAGTTCACTAACATTTGTAAGTCCAACATTGCCAGGATTCATGCGAATGTCAAAGACAAAAGTTGAAGGTGGAACCCCCTCCATACTACACATGGAGAATCATAAACATCGATGTAAGTACAATCCATCCCTCCCTTTGCATCCAGCATTTTTCAGTTGTAAGTCATACAATTACATTTAACGTGATATTCCTGTTGCAGTACTGAAGGCAATTTAGTGGTTGGGAATGCAAATATTACGTCCTTATCTTCATGGAAGAGTTTGTGGCCAAGCACTTCTCTACAGATATTTTACAGGTTTGTCGACTAATTTCCAATGACCAACTTGTTCTTCTTACTTACTGAATACTTTCATGTATTAACTCATTTTCTTGTTTTAACGTAACAGTTGTCTCCCAAAAACCAGGGATCATACAATGACAAGGAGACATTATCTATAGCCGAGATATGGTGTTAGATTTGGGTGGACACGTATTCCAGAGATTGCAAGACTTCTATGGAAATTGACGAGTTTCTTCAAGTGTAGAAGTTAAAATCTCTATACCATTTTTCCTTGGATTTTTTGATTGAGTGATTATGTTCCTTCACGGCCATATTTATTTTTTCATTCGTTCTTTACTCCATTCAAATTTTTTATCTTGTTTTTGGATTTTTGTTGATTGTTGTCTAATACTTCAATCATCATTGCCCGGGTTTCGATTTGGGTAGGCAGAGAGAAATTAAAATTCAGTATTGCAAATTAAAAATAAAAATAGAACCGGTTAAAATCACCCATACATGTGCTAGATAATGGTAATCAAAATCAAAATAATAGCACCACTATCTTGCAATACATGCCGGTGCTGGAAATTCCAAAACTTTTCAAGTCCAGCACCATTTATATATCGAACTGGTTACAAATATATAAGCCAACAATTCATAATAAAAGAGCAGAGATGTTGAAAAAGTGGTACAACTTAGTATACAGGACTGGTTTGACACAATCGGTGCTTTTTATGATGGCAAGGCACATCTAAACGAATCCTAGCACCGATATTGATAACTAGTGCTTACATAATTGTAATCGATGTTGGATCGTACATGTATCAGCACCGGTTTTTAATATCGGCACCATACTAACTACATTTTAGCACCACCCTACTTAGGCACCGGTCGGCTGGGCGCTAAAATACCGGTGCCATTAGGTCCTCCAACCGGGGCTACAGGGAGGTGCCCGCAGTAGTGTAACAACATAACCTTTCTCGTTTGTTGCATGTATTTAACAAGATCTTTGCAATACTTGATGTAGTCGCCATCATTGGACAATTTTCCAAATCGTGCTTATTGAAAATCCGCGTATTCAAAGTAAAAACATTGCTACTTATTTTGCTGTATGAATAAATTAGTTTAATAGAGACTACAATTGGTGGTCTAAAGACGCACCAATTTGATAGGCCTTGGGTGCAATATTTTTTTCTTGGATGGTCAAAGATTGCTGCTCGATCTGGATGGCTTCGGCATTTATGTATGCGATATCGCGATACGAAAATTAGTTTAAATAAATAATAATTGAGAAAAAAAGTATTTGTAAGTGTTTTGGTAATTTTTTCATAAAATTACCTTATCATCGCTAACATTGAGGCAATACAAATCATCGCCCGTGGTTTCCTTTTTTCCCACGTCATTATCCACGGGACTCGATTGCTCGTCTCCATCACCGACCAAAGAGATGGTCCAGTTGACCACACTTCCCAATGTCTCTTCGACATCGTTGAACCTGTGGTTGGCAGACGGCAATCCATCCTTAGCATGATAGATTGGCATGCACACTTGGATGCGAGCTACTCGACCCAGTGCCTTTTCTCCACTCCATGATTTTTGTCGCAAGGCTTTCGTAACCATCACCTTTTCTCCATCAATGTTATTAATGAACAAGTTTACCATCTCACAATTCTGTAAGTTTAAGAATAACATAAATATTTAATTTTTCCAATAAACTAAAGATGTAATTGTATTAATTTATTTAATAGAAAGTCTAAAATCAATTTTGTCTTACCTCCTCATCTTCCTCTCCGTCGCTAGGATCATGTCCCAATCCACTGAGACCGGTGGATACATTGACCAAGGTCTTCTAGTTAAAGCTCTTAGGATCGTCTAGGCCGACGGAGATATTAACTCTGCCCACACCAGCGATCCCCTTGACAAACTGATTAAGGTATTCCACCACCATTTGCTCAATGGGGGCTTTGATGAGACATCAAATGCATGTATTTTTCTAAGCATTTACATATCTTTTATTGTCTTTTGGTTATTAGATTGCTAGATCTAGGTAGGTTTACATCATAAGGGGCTTAGATTACCGCTTTCTGTTTTCGTATCTCAATCCTTCATTTTGTAACCTATTTTGAGTATAATGGATTTATGTCCTTATTAGTATCTACATTCTATTTTATGATCTCATTTGTAGATTGTTCATGAGCACTTCAGAGTAGCTTAGTGAAGGCCATTTGCAAGGATGATAGAAGGCCACAAGTCAAAATGTGGTACTATATAGATGCACCAAAGAAAAGAGCTAAGTCCGAAAAAGTCGAAGAATGACATGGGCCAGACACACTGGCATGGCTCATACCATAGCTCTTATTGATGAAGTGAGGCCAAACGATAGGCCGTGCAAACCAGCCTGACTTGTGCTCAAAGAAGTGCAAATATTTAAAGGTCCAGACGACGGAACGTGCAACCTGGCACATCTCACACGATCAAAAGATGGTTTGATGGTCTCCACGCGATGGGTCATGCAATCCAACACAGCTCGTGCACTCAGAAAACAAAGAAGAATGCTCCAAAAGATAGGTTGTGCAATTCAGCATGGCTTGTGCGCTCAAAAAGCCTATGAATAGCCTTTAGCCGACTCCGGGTGCACTATTACACGGGTCGTGTCGGCAGAGATGTGCAATATGGTATGACCCGTATCAGCGTGGCTGCTAGGATTTCCTATTTTTTAGGCCTTTCAATGCCCATTGTACCTACTATATGAGCAACCTCTTGTCTCCTAAGGTTTAACAACTCATTTTACTAGTTCCAGTTTGTTGTATGAAGAGAAGGAGGCTATCTTCTCATTTCATTTATTTTTTCTAGATCAATGGCATTAAATCCAATGATTTTCATGGATTTAATGTCTCTATAGTAGTTTATTTTCTTGGGATGATATATGTAATCATGACTTGATTAAAATTGTGAGATTCTAGATTGCCCTATTTCTATGCTTATGAATATTGTGCATTATTTAATGTTTCTATACTTATATGATTTATGTCATGATATGTGTAATAATGTCTCCGTAATTTTGTTCATATTATATTATCGTGCTAGGATATAAATGCTAATTTGGGAGTGTTAGATTAATGCTATTGTAGGCTTGATAGTACTGGGGAGATAAGTGCATTCATGCTACCTCGAGAGTACCGACCCCATCATTAGACATTATTTCTAATTGGCTAGCTGTGTGACTGATTGCATGTTAGGAGCGGTAGATCGGGCGTCGCTACATAGTAATTTCTAACGGGGGAACCCCTGGCTTAGCCCAATAAATTATGTAAATCTAATTTTGGTGAAAGCGGGATTAGACGAGGATTGAAGTTCAACATATACCTCTTCGGTGAGAATAGAAAGTGGCATATTATATTATCATGATAGGCTATAAATGCTAATTTGGGAGTGTTAGATTAATGCTATTGTAGGCTCAATAGTACTTGGGGGATGAGTGCATTCATGCTACCTTGAGAGTACCGACCCAATCATTAGACGTTAATTCTAATTGGATGGTTGTGTGATTGATTGCATGTTAGGAGCGGTAAATCAAGCATCACTGTATAGTAGTCTTAATGGGGGAATCCCTGGCTTACCCCAATAAATTCTGTAACTCTAACTTTGGTGAAAACGGGATTAGACGAGGATTGAAGTTCAACATCTGCCTCTTCGGTGAGAATAGAAAGTGGCTGGTTGTTCTGAAGAATTACCAAAGAAATGAAGTGACCAAGGAAAAAGGGCAAACCATAGGAGAAGTTTGAATCTTTGAATTGATTAAGAAAGATAGAGTTTTCAATTTATACAGATGCAACTAAATACAAGCATGTGTGGAGGTCACTGGCTCAATCTATCGTTTGATGTGGTAGTAGTGTGTTACGTTTCTTGGTTTTAAGCATGAATAGATTCATGAGATAAATGATGTCCTTGCTCTTGTGCTTTAAAAATGGCAGAATCTGAATAAAGATCTTTGGCATTCACTTCAGCTGATTTAATTCACATTTTCCAGCCACAGAATATGCTTTATTCAGCTACAAAATCAATTGGTTCCTACTCTTGTGTAGTTAAAACAACGTTTTTACAAGCATAGTCTAGATTGCACATCCAGTAATTAACAAATTCACAAAATCATATTCAAAAGATGGATAGGCAAACCTTGTAAATAAAACATCCCTAGGATGACCAAAAAAGAGATTGGTCATACAAAAAAATGAGGGAAGCTATATAGAGCAAGAAAAAGTAAGATGAGAGCAATATACACATCATGACATCTGCCGAGTTTGCTCATTCCCGTATACAAAGAACAACCGTGTTTGATGTTTTATACACATTGCGTACTTGTACAGTTATACAGCTTAGTTTATTATTGAGGTTCTCCAACTCCAAGCATATGTTGTAGAAGTCCAGTCCTCAGATGCTCAAAGTTTGCACTCTTAACCTAGTTAACTGATAATTGTTGACCTTTCATGTTCAAGCAACCAATTCTGAGGGGCCAAAATTCGCTGAGCTAAATAGGTGTTCATGACAAAGTAGATTACATAGCACAAATAATGAGGATCCAGTGTAGAGAAATGCCTCACCTTTTTTCCACAAGAAGCTGATGCCTCCCACATTACTTCACATATCCATGTTGAACCCATGCATTATTATGATGTCAAGCCAATCCTTGACAATGAAATATGAAGGTACGCTACTAAGACAACAAGAACTATCCAGTATTGAGGTTTAGCCGTTCAGGCAATCCTTAGTTTCATGCCCTCCTCACTTGTTAAAATACAAGCATTCTTAAGTGGGTTTAAATATGCAGCATTGAGTTCAGGTCATCTCTATCAGAGAGAGTATAAGTTTAGTGCAAAACCTTTGGTGTTTCCACCACACAAGGTCAAGATTATCAAAGCAGATTGTCAACTCCAAATTGAGCAGGATAAAATTTAAAATGTACTAAGTAATATTAATCAGAATGGAATCTCTAACATTCATCAAACAATGGCTTCATATAGTTGCAAGATGAAATAAGTACTGCTTTTTTATAAAAATTTCAAACACTTGGATATAAGAGACCTCCATTAAATACTACAGATAGTTTGAAGGGAAAGGAAAATAGTTATTTTACATATACCATGCACATGAATGCAGTCCATGTTACTCTCAGATAGATGATTAGATCAAATATAGGAAATCCATATGTGAATATAAAACAATTAATGGAGAAAAATGAATAGCCATACTGAAAATGGTATGATGGAAATATATCAAGGAAATAAAAAGCCGATGAAGTCCCAAAGAGGTATGTAGAAACCCAATGTGAGACAGTGAGAGTATAGATACATGAGGGTGCAAATCATCATAACATAGGCAAATATTTCAGGAGCAACAAATATTACTGAAGCAGAAGATACTAACTATTACTCGTTGATTGCTAATCTTTTACTTCATTATCCCAAAAGGAAACAGATCAGCTTTAGAATATCAAAACAGAGAAAAAAGATCATTTATATAAACTAATTTCCGAATATGTAAAACAAGTGCCAATTTCTTGTAGTAAAGAAATTTTACTGAGCAGACAGTAATAGAGAGTTTAGCAGATCACTAATTTGGAATCTTTTATCACACCAAGAAATTAATTCTTAACAAAACATAGTCATCAGTGATTTTATATAGAGAGAATAAAGGCCATGAGGTTAATATAAATCAGTCATGAGATGACAAAGTTCAACAGAAGGACAGTGGTTACTATAAGGTCAAAATTACCTGAACATTCATCCACTTAATAAACCTCAACATCCAAAACAAGGAAAACAAGATTTAGAACAGGCTAACATATAATTCTCAGAAAATGCAGACACAACAGATTATTAACGAAAATATCAAGTAACTCGAATTGGAACAGGAGCCGATTGCTACTAACGAAAGTACAAGTTTTACAAAAGATTAATACTTCATGACCACTACCTTCTGGAATGGAGTTTGATCTTTTCATGGAAAGTGCAAGTTTACAAGAAATTTCAATTTCAACCTGCAGCAGGAGAGGGAAAGCTATACAGTTAAGCATATATGATACCTCCACCATCAGGACTAGACTCAAATATTTTAACCTCCAGGCAGCAGAAACATGTTTCACCATTCAACCAAAAAGCCATACAATTACCTCACTAGTACGCGTTGCAGTTGGAAATAATATAATGGCACAGTGATTATGATGAGAATAAAAGACATCAGGTTAATATAATCTGTCAAACATGTAATAATCATCATCAATCAGCATCAGATTGAAAGTTCTGCTCTATGAAGGTATTTAAACATTAAGAGCTTGACTTTTAAGCAATGTTACATGGCATTGCTGGTGCAGGCTATTTTAGAGTAGCAAGCCTGAGTATTGCCGAGTTTATCAAACTCATATAGGTAGACACAAAATGTTGGGAAATAATACTCTGCACACTAGAGTATCTGATCCTTCTATCATTATCATGATCATCCATTCTGACAAGCTCTCTGAATGGAAAAAGGCTGCATGTAAGTATATAGACAAGTTACCTTTTCCATCATTTGATCTAGCTGCACCAAGAGAAGCTTTAAATGATTATGGTCTCAATATCTCGCATCCATATTCACTGCATTTTGTCCACTTCACTATAAGCCACAGTAATCAACATAATTTCAATTTCCACTAGAAAAACATAATAAACAAGCCAAAATTCAATTCCCATAAAAGGCAGACACTACAGATTTGGACCAAAATATCAAATGGCCCAGATTGGTACTATACAGTTAAGCATATACCATATCTCCACCATCAAATTCCAGGCTCAAAATTTTTTAACCTCCGGGCAGCAGAAACATGTTTCATCATTCAACCAAAACAAGCATAGAATTTTCTCACGGGTACACGTTGCAATCAGAAATGACCATAAAATATATTAGCATAAACAGGGTAGTTTCAGTTTTGAATTTCCATAAATTTTCTCTTCAATATACATATCAGAAATAAAGTAAACTAATTTAGAAGGCCCAAGAGCTTTCCTTACCACGTAGACCCTGACAAACTTCTAAGGATTGAAGTAGGCTTATACCAAACAACTAGATGTGATTGCTCGATAACAAAAGTTAAATGAACTGTGCACACACGCAATCAGCAATTGATAGTCAACACCAAATCCAACTTTTGATATATAACTATAGCAATAATTATCTATTACTTTATCATGTTATGTCTTACACCACATCTACCCATCTTTTTAGGTCGAGTATCCCAGAGAGGGGGAGAGGGAGAGAGATTCATTTTAAATTTCAAAGAAAGTTGTATAATTTCGTCAATATAAGAAGTGCAAATGATAAAGGGAAGAACAAGAACATGGATGTCTTATAATTTGAGGTGTATAACATCACAACGGGACCTTATTTTGTACAGTATAGTTTGTGCAATTTTTTAATCTGAATGCATCTGCAAAATAAAGACATGGTGAATTAATAACATGGAAAATGTGGTAAATATCGAAGCAAATTTAATTTGGATTATTTTACCACTGATCAAGCTCTTACCATTTCACTTCCTAGCTAATTGCTTCAACAGCTGGATTACGTACATCTTTCTGATAAGGCTGATCATTTATTTGGTTTCGACATTTAACAATTTGCAGGAAGGCTCTTATAAATTCGAAAATGAATTTCCACATGTAAAAGACACCAATCTCCTGGGGAAGGACCCGATAACATTAATCGTGATCAGTCGCTTAATATAAGCGACAAGCCACCATAAATTTAATGGTAACCATGCAAATTATCTATAAGTTCATTCTAATAAATGTGCTAATCAAAAGCTCAAAGAACAGCAACAATGGAAAGAAATAATCATTATTTTCAGTGCACAGAGCCTTAGTAAAATATGAAGATAAAACAGGTCTAGCAAAAACCTTAACGAGTTAAAGACCAATTGCACAGTATAATAATGTGTTGAAGATAATCATCGGAAAGCATACCAAAAATGAGACTCCAGATGACTCCTTCAAAACCGAATAACATTTAAGAAGCATGAAATAATTGGTTGAAGAAGTAGGATACCAAAAATGCCATACCCTCTAAATGTTGCTCCAGTAGAGTCCAACACGAGCACACTAATAGCCAGCTAAACTAACAGTTCCCAAAGGAAAGGAAGTTGGCAACAATGAAGCAGCAACCTGGAACTTTCAGTACCTTACAAGTATAATACACAGAGACTACTTGATTGTTGGACTAACAACAGTAGAATTTAAGATTACATTTCAAGAATAACTTGTGAAAAACCTTAAGAAAGTCAAATGGACGTAACGAAAATCAAATTTTATATACTCAAAATATTAGTAAATTGATCTCACTTGACAAATAATAAACAATGATGAATTTCCCACAACTATGACAATACATTCTACTAAAAGAGAGGAAATCTGATTCCAAAACTACAAGGCACTTGGCGGTTCATGGAACGGCCATATATCTAGCTGACCAAAATGGTCGCCAGTGAAAAATAGGTCGCTGCACCCACCAGCCACTGTATTAACCGCTTCCCTTGAAAAGATAGTGCCCATTTTGGTAAAAAGTGAGAGGTTATACAAGTGAATGTTATTGTTGGTGCATGAGCACAATAAGATAGCATTGTGTATAAGAGACATTGCAAGTACACTAGCATCTTCATCAACTTGATGTGCAACTTGCATACTTCCATCTTCGCTTATTGCCCATATCTTTATTGTGTTTTCCAAGGAACCCGATATCAAATAATTCGCCCAACAGAGGATAGATATGGCAGGAGAAGCATGTGCATTTAGAGGCCGAATACAAGCAACCAGCTCTAACGGTAAGACACAGTACAGCTTGCTGGTGGCCCTCCAAAGTAGCCGCAAGAGTACTTTTCCATACAGCTATAGAACCACAGTCCGATCCACCAAAAAGCATGTCATCAGCACCTGTCAAACAACGAACCACACTATTTGCTCCATCAAGGACGAGTTCAGTCTTGGTCTCCATATTCCACGCATGAACACCCTTCTCATGAACAACAAAAATCCATTAACCTTTAGCCATCAAGCATTTAATTTCACGGCCAATTTCAACAAAGTTGATACGCTGATCACTGCTGCTATCCCGGAAGCATAACGTTCCATCCTCACTAACAGATAAAAGCTTGTCCAAACCAGAAGGGAAACAAACTCCAGTAACATCCTTCTTGTGCCACCTCTTCAATTTTGCCAAACGTGAGAACCCGGTGCCAGTAAACCATGAGTGAAGATCCCTGCATTTCTCCCCATAATCACAACTACTATTGAGCCAGTAATCGCAAACCTTTTTTCTTGGTTATGAGTTGTGTGGTATCATCATTTTTTATACCCTTTATATAATTCTGATAATCATAACTGCACTTGGCTTCTTTACAATTCTGATAAATTGAACTGCACTTGGATTGCTCCTTTGGGTTCAGTTAAGAATTCACAACTTCAATGAGTTTCAGAGAATCCACCTTCCAATCCTCATCTTTCTTGATTATTACATCAAAGTTTTTTTCTGCAAAATCAGAATCGGAAGGTTGTATTTGGGGCTCCATCAATTTGACAACCCCTTCAATATATTTGGCAATAGCATCATCTGAATCCTCAATTTTGGATATGTCAATAAGTTTCTTTGTAGAATTCAGGTTATCCAAATCGAAATTCACCACCACGAGTTTTAGAGAATCCACCCTCCAGTCCTCATCTTTCTTGACTATTACTTTAAAATTTTTGTTACACAATCGGAATTGGAAGGCTGCATTTAGGGCTCCCTCAAATTGACAATCCCCTCAGCAGATGTGGCAGCAACATCATCCGAATCCTCAATTTTGGATATGTCAATAAGTTTCTTTATAGAATTCGAAGTCAGGTTATCCAAATTGGAATTCACTGCCACTTCAGGGACTTCATCAGATTTTGCAACGATCGCATCCAAAACCTCATCATTTTTCATGATGGTTATTAGTCTCCTTTTACAAATCAGCATCTCACCTTGGTCATCCGAATCATAATGTCATATATGAGTATTTTACGTCACAGTTGGGATTGCAGGGGTAGGGATGGGTGCAGCCTAGAGTGGAGAAACCGACAAGGTTTTCTATTGCGCTTCTCTTTAACCCAAGATCTAGAAATTGGAATCACTTCATCGATGGGATAAACTAGCCTCCTGAAAACCGACTTTCTACTAGCCGGGGTTATCCTCTCGAATATTGACTTTCTACTGGCCGAGGTTATCCTCTCAAATATTAACTTTCTACTGGCCGTGGTTATCATCTAGAATACTGACTTTCTACTGACCGTGGGATCTAGATATATGATCCTCTCAAGAACCCTCTTCCTCCTAGCCTTCACATCCATATTGGTCCAATTTGAAGGTTCAATTGAAGGAAACTTACAAACACGTGAGGAACGACGGTAACCCTAATTTTGTGGACCAAAGAAAACCCCAATTCCTAGAGGCGGGAGCAATTGATCGAAACCCTAGTTTTGTGAATCAAACAAAACTTCAATTCATAATCGGAGAATCTTGACCAGGAGTCGCAGGTTTGTTGATTCTGTAAAAAATCAGACAAGGAATCGAGTTCTTGAAATCGGTTCTTGGGTTTTTCCCAAGGAATCGCTAGTTGGTTGATTCTGCCGGATCGGAAAGAAATTTGCAGACTTGGCAGTTTTTGAGTGAGTGAAATGATGGCAGTGTCTGAACGCTTATGAGAATACTTATAGAAGAAACAAAAATTATAGGCGGTTTACTTGGGATTGGAAATGGTCAAAGCCCATGGTCAACCCTAAATAGTCCTACTATTAACAATTAATTTATTTATAATAGAAGAAACAAAAATCAGTGGCCGTTCACTTGAGATTGGAAATAGTCAAAGCCCATGGTCAACCCTAAATAGTACTACTATCACTTAATTCATTTATAATAGCAAATGCTAACAATTAGCTATAAACTCTCCATATAATCACTATTTATTATTAATCCTACCCATCTTTCATCCTCAAGTCCATCTCTTGAAAGACGGTCTTTCCATAAGCAATGGAAACACTAAAGTTTAAACTGCAAATTAGAAGACAAAATTTTTGGGTTGCATTAATTGAGTTATAAACTTTATAACTACTACATGTTGCATAATAAAGTTTTAATATTGCAACTAAAACCTTTTACCTTTTTATTATTTTAACTAAACTCCATATTTCCATTACCTTATGGAAAGACGATCGTTCTCAAGACTTTCCTTTCATCCTTTTCATAATAAAAACAAGTAAAACAACATTAAAGCTATTACATCGATTTTATCCTACTATAGCTATATATTTAAAAAAATTATAACTGAATTTTTATTTAGTGTGAATATAATATTTATCCCAATTAAATTTAGCTACTGTAGGATTTTAGTTTTTAAAAAGTACTCTAATTATTATTATAAGAAAAGGGGGAAAATCCACTTTTTACATTTAACGATAAAATTATACTGAATATACATCATATTAATAACTACTCAACTAATATTTTAATGGAGTTCCTCCAATTCTAAGGAGAATAGATAATGGAGTATAAGTTATTTTTGGATTAATAATGGCATTAGATGATTTAATAGTGACAATTATTATTATTTCAATCATGTGAATATTTTAATGATTTATTACCATTGTAGGAAGAAAAAAAAAGCCTTAAATTAAATTCAAAATTATATGTGTCACTCTTAACTTAGAATCGAGTAAAAGACATCAATTACATGGTTTGAATTCTCTTTTATTTTTATTCAAAAAAATTACGTTCCCATTTTATTGCCAAAATTATCCACATTAAAATTTCTAATTTAATAGCCCATCTTTAAAATTGAAGCTATATTCTCTCAAATTATTTTTTTACACATTAGATCGACCAAGTAATATTTTAAATTAAAACGCCAACTAACTTTTGTACAAAAAAGAATCCAGTTGTTTCATCAACTAGAATCACAAAATAACAATATCATTGCTAATCATTAAATGATGGTATTGTCACAATTTAAATTATATATTTATCAAATAAAGCATTCTATAGCAATGATAAATCTCCCCCATACTAGGTTAATCAAATTTTCAAGAGTTTTAGCATTGTATTGTTTAGGATAGATTCATCAACTTATCCATAGTATGGTACATGTTACTCTCTAATTTCTGAGGACAAGTAGACCCAAAAATTTTTAGCAACTTTGTGAAATCTAGGTATTCAAAGTCAATCATTAGAACCTGTGGGCAGTCACTAATCCCCCAAAGTCAATCATTAGAACCTTTGAGAAAAGACTAGCCAGGTTTTTCTGGGGTGAATCTGAGGGAAAAAGCAATAAAATTTGGAGGAAATGGTCTACAATTTCAGTTCCCACTGATATGAATGGTCTTGGTTTTAGGTCTATGAATGCTATTCTTGATACCTGCTCTGCGAAGCTTTGGTGGAAAAGTCAGCTAGGAACAACTTTGTGGGCAAAATTTCTTTGGGCTTTGCCTATGTCCTATAGAAAATCAGTAACGTGGAAAAGAATCTTAGCTGTAAACTCTTTTGCTGAAAGGAATACCAAAATTATTCATGGTAAGGGAATTTGTAGCTTCTGGCTGGCTAATTGGTGCCCATCTGGCCCCCTCATTAACATTATCCCTCAGAGCATTGTTTCTGGATTGCCATACCTGTCTGTTGCTGACTTCATTAATGATAAACTTACTGTTCTATCTCAAATTAACTCTCTCCTAGAACATGATACTCTGACCTTTCTTCAGGATGCACAACTAATAGAGGATAGAGATGACAGACTAATTTGGATGCCTGAACCCTCTGGTAATTTTACATCTAAATCTACATACAGAGCACTAACTCTGCCAACAGGTAACTCACTTGCCCCTAAGTTCATCTGGAATAATGCAATTCAGAAGAAGGTATCAATTTTCACTTGGAAGCTGTTACAATCCTTTCTTCCCTTTGATGAGATTCTTATTAAATGTGGTTTCAGTTTGGCATCTAAATGTCCTGCTTGCTGTAACTCTGACTCTATTCAGCACTTTTTTATATCATGTCACATTGCTAGATCTGTTTGGAGTAACATTGCATCAATAGTTGGCTTTCACATCACTCAGGAGCACTCCCTCTCAGAGAGGTTTTTTCTTTTCTGGGATTGTCATGACCTACTGGGCTGGAAGCAGTTCATATGTAAAATTTTACCGTCCATAACATGCTGGTCTCTGTGGAAAGCTAGGAATAGGTTTATTTTTTATTCTAAACCCTTCTCCACACTGGCTATTACCAAGGAAGTACAGGAGCTTGTAAAACTGACTCTCTTCTCCTCACCTAGAACATTTTTCTCTCATTCTGTAATGGATTCTCCTCTAAGCCTATGGACACCTTTTACTCGACCAACTCCTAAGCCTAATATTTCCATTGTTAGGTGGGAGAAGCCTCCTGTAGGAACAATTAAAATTAATACAGATGCATCATGGTATCCAGATAAGGCCTCAGTTGGTTTAATTGCTAGAGACAGTCTAGGGGATCCATTACTTGTTTTATCTGCTGATATTACTGCTGCTTCACCTCTTGAAGCAGAAATTAAGGCACTTCTACTGGCCTGCAGTAAGTTCCATGATCAGGACCATAATTATGTCTTTGAAACTGATTGTAAGCTGGCTGTTCAGATGATAAATGATCCATATGTGGCAAATTGGAAGCTCTTTGATCTGACCTATAGAGTTAAAATATTACTTGGATCATCTCATTTACAATATGTGGTTAGAGAATGCAATGCAGTGGCACATACTATTGCAAAATCACATTATAACTCGGTCCTGAGTCTAAATCTGTAGAACATTACTCCGCACATTAAGGGGCTGATCTTATTGGATAAAGTTCAGACTCCACATATTAGAGTACATCTTTTACCTTCGAATTGATACTGCTATTTTTTTGCAGGATAAAGATGGACTACGGATTGCAACTCAATAATACTTTGAGTGTCTCGAGATGGTTACTTCCTCCCTAATGTAGCACTCCTGCTGCTGCGCTCAGTTATAAATCCTCAGACCATTTCCCTTGCTGTTCTATCATTATGGATCATTACTAGATACTTCCTGCCTCTGCAAGTTTGTTGCAGGAATACTATAGACTATTTGGTTTTGGAGTTGCCTGGCCACAAGGGAGAACTAACACGAGGGGTGGAGGTTCTCGCTTGTGGATCGCAACTCCATTACAGATCAAGTCACTGTTGTATAGCTGTCTATATCTATATTAGATAGTTTTAGTACTTTTGGAGGCAACTGGGTTGCCTCACCTACATTTGTATTACTGAAACTCAACTCTGGTTTGTTCAAATTTTATTTGGTTGACTGGGTCTGGGGAACCTAATATATATCCCCCACCTACGGGTGTTTTCATTAAAAAAAAAATAGGTATTCAATGTAAATGTATAGCTAAAGGCAACATGAAGGTTCAAGTTTAAAAATGAAACTATACTTAAAAGACAAAAGATTTGAACAATTGTTCAAAACATAGAAAATATGACGCTTCTAAAGATCAAGAAGGAACAAAATAAACCAAATACTTCTACAAGCAACCAAAAAATGGTGTTAAACTATAAAGATCATTACTTTTAACATCGGAGATGAAAAAAGAACAAATTTCTGGGGCAAAATAGGTGGGCCATCTGTTGTGTTTCAGATTAGTGAGAAAATCAAATACTTCTACAAGCAACCAAAATATGTACTCCAACCACAATAAACCAAATACTTCTACAAGCAACCAATTGTTTGGAAAAATGAATAAATTTCTGGTGAAATATAGGTGCATCATATGTCGTGTGTCAGATTTGTGAGAGAATGCTAATCATATTACTAGTATCATCAACAATAGACAATAAAGAAGAATTCCACACAAATAAGAGTTCAATAGTCTGAAAATAAGAAGGGCAAAGAGTTAAATGCATACCTAAGATCCAGCTCTGCATTATAAAAAGCAATTTCAATTATCAGCTCCGTGTCATCATCTGCCGCAGCTGTGAAACCATAAACGCACTTCTCTAATGATACTTCCCACGGTAAATTTGATCATCTGAATAAGTTGATTCCCAATAAAATTAAATATATGCGTGAACGAGCATCAGTGACAAACCTACTTGAATAATACAGTCTACAAAAGCTTCATCATTGTGCCAATACTTGAACAATACAAATGGCTTTGAGAGATCATTCACCTAAAATACTTCACTCGAAGCTGACGTAGCATATTGATAACGAAGAGATCATTCACCTCAAAGATACCATGTAGAGTCCATTTTAAAACCAATAGGCAGTTAGAGGAATCCTCCAAGATCATATTAAGCCATGAACGGGGTCTCTCATTTTTGCCTTTTCTTTGCATACCAGTTGCTCACCGCTTCGCCTTGATGTTGAACAGGTAGCTCCTGGGAAGAAGCTAAAGACAATATTTGGTTAAAACAAAAGTTAAATATTGTTCACCTTCAAAAGTACCAAAAAGGTTTATCCATTTTTCAACTTCAACTTCAACTTTCAAGTTTCAAAATGATGTCTGTTTATATGTAATCTGTCTCAAGCCAGTTAAAAACATAAAGCAGAAGGATCGCGTTAATTTGACATTCCAAGTAAGCATTTTCGTCAAAACTTCTTGATATACATATAGGTAGATTTTGTTTTAAACCAGTTAAAGGATGAAGGTTTTGTTAGGTTTTGACAATCTGTGTAAAAAACATTGGTAAATATTCAAACATAATAAGTGCATAAATCGAGTAAAAATAATTGATTAAATAAAAACAGAAAGTCATAGAAAGGCAAACCTATAAAACAGAAATTCATAGAAAGGCATTGCAGAGGAGCTTCTCAAATGCTTCACTACCAGAAAGTTGGCGCCGTAGACCTTCTTCACCAGCCACCAGCCGTGGACCTTCTTCTTTGCCACCAGTCGCGCCTCATTGGGATCGCAGAATATTCTCGTCGGAGAATAGCGGCTCAGCTCTCTCCTCTCCATCAGTCGCTCCTCTTCTTCTTTGCCGCCAGCAGTTCCTCTCCATCTTTGCCGGCGAAGAAGATGCGAAGAAGACTCTGCGAAGGCGGTGGTGGCGGAAGGATTGAAAACGTAGAAAATGTTCAAAATAAAAACTAAAGAAAAATTTTCAAATGGAATTTTTAATTGAAAATGTTTTTTAATTAGTATTACCATTATACCCTTGACTATACCAGTCTTACCTGAAAATCACCTTTGGGGACCAAACAAATTATTTTGAATTTGTTGGGTACCGTCTAACGGTTAATTTGCAAATGGGGACTAAAATATGGTATAAGATACTTTGTAGGAGAATAAAAAAATAATATAGTCTAGGGATATTGACATATAAGTTTCTCGTGGTATATAGTCACTGAGCAACATGAAGCATCATGTATACTATGCTTCCATACACATGAAAATGCAAAGAAGGCAAAGAGGAGAGAACTAAAATAGGCAGAGAGGAGAGAACCAAAATAGGCAAAGAGAAGAGAGTCACAATCAACATATTCATGAAAGCCAGAATTCTATGAACAAATTATAACATACCTCAGCAACAACAGCTTCAGGTGTAGACTGGGTACATCTTCCCACCCTTTTGAATCATGGACGAATTCCAAAATCCCCTCGGTAAATAGTTGGGGAAGAATACGTAAAAAGGGAAAATTTAACCACTCTCTAATCGAAATCCCCTAGGTAGATAATTGGGAAGAATGCGTAAAACGGGAAAATTTAACCACTCTCTAATATTACAAAGAAGACATTTATATTTTAGCTAATTCTAACACGATCTTGTCATTTAAATCTACATGCGCTCATATGACTAATTCCATTTCATCTTCCTCAGGTAAATTACCCTACAAACTTGTTTTTTTTTTGTAATTTTATGAACAGCTGGATAAAAAATACACAATGTCTTACTTTAGGCAGGGGTAATTTGTGTATTTTTTATCTAGTTATTCATAAAATTACAAAAAAAAAAAGAAAAAGAAGAAGAAGTTTGAAGGGTAATCAACAACATAAACTTTAGGTAGGAGTTTATTCTATAATTATTATAAATTTAAAATTGGGATGAGGTTTTTTGTAAAATTTGCTAATAAATTCAGGGACCTGCTAAGCAATTATCAAAAAGCTATAAATACCACAAAAACAACAGAATTTTCTTTTTTCGATCGGGATTCTGCTCCTCCCATCCACCATCTGTAACCTTCGTGAACCGTCACCATTCCACTATGAACTGCCATAGCTCCGCTTCGAACAGCCACAGCTCCGCTGCCACGCTTCTTCTTCCTCCACCGGAGAGATTGTTACGATTCCACGCTACTGCTCTGCTGCTCTGCGTCACCGGCGAGATCGTCGGTCACTGCTAGGACACCGACGGCGGAAGCTCTAAATTGTCTTCGTCAACAAGCTCTGCGACAATGCTCTGAACTCCGATGTTTTCATCAATAAGCTCTGTGTTACCTTCTTCATCAACGCCGCTACAATCAACGTTGATCAGAGTTCATGAATCAGAGGAGCTTGTTGATTGCAGAGTTGTTGTAGCAGTTGATTGCAGAGTCATCACAGTGGAGCTAGGGTTTCAGCGCATCGGCATCGCGACGAAGGTAAGGACTGACATTTTTGGCACTTCAATAGACGATTCGGTGGAGGAATCAATGTTTCCCAGTGGCAGTTGGTGAAAAATGTCGGAGAAGAAGATCGCGAGTGAGATTCATGCGCGTCGAGGAGATGAAGCTCGCGCGTGCAAACACGTGCAGCCGAGGACGGTGACGTTGATGATGGGTGGCGGACGGACTGAGGTTCTGCTTCTGAGTAAGGTGTTCATCTATCCAAGACCGGACCGGAACCGATTAGGACCGGAATCGAAATCGCCAAAAACCTTGGACCGAAGATCGGACCGGTTAGTGGGTGTTTTGGACTGGGACCGGACCAGAATAATTCCGGTCTTAGATCGGTCCGGACTGGTTGGACCGAATTCTAGTATACTTTATTTTTTTTACTTTACATTTTTCTATAGAAAAAGTCAAATCAATATTTTTTCCCTTTAAAACATAGTAAAATAGAAGTTATTGGAAAACTTCACCTCAAAATAATAGAAGAATACTAGTTGTCACGAATAAATCTAAACTAGTATGTTAAACTTATTCATTATCATTTTAAAAATATATATAGAAATAAAATACCGGTCCATCTGGCCCGGACCGGAAAAAATTCAATTTTAGACCGGACCGGACCGTAACCCAGAATCTAAAAAAATATGGACCGAGAACCGGACCGGAATTTCATTTATACAATTCCGGTCCTTACATTTCTAGTCTGGTTCGATCATTTTACCGGTCCAGACCGGGTCATGAACACCCCCACTTCGGAGAGGTAAGATTTAATTTTGTGCTTAGTTTTTTTCAAAGAGATGGATAGAGGTTTAATATTAATTTACTGAGCAAGTTAACAATAAATGTTCTCTGGTCTGGTAGTTATAACTCTTGATGTGTTGTTAGAGGTCAGGGGTTCGAAACTCACCAAAACCTTATTTTTAAGAATTTATGTTTTTGAGGTACATATTGAGGTTTAATATTATTTTATTGAGTGTATGTTAAGTAATGTAATGTGTCTTTGGTGGTGTGGTTATTACTCTAGACTATGAGGTTAGCAACCTGAGTTCAAATCCCACTATAACTTTTCTAAAGAATTTTTTTGAGGTACTGTAGTTTTTTTATTGATGTTTGTAGTTTTTTATTCTTATGTTGATATTTTTCATTATTCGGATGAGATTTAATTGATATGAGCTGTGGTTTTGTAGTTTTTTGGGTAATATGAATTGATATTTGTAGTTTTGAAAATTTTCTTATGTTGATGTTTTTTATTTTCAGGCTAAGGTTTTGATAATAGGAGTTGATGTTTGTAGTGTCTTTATTCTTATGTTGATGTTTTTCATTTTCTGGATGAGGTTCAGGTATTAGGAATTGATGTTTGTAGGTTTTTTTTAAAAAAAAATCGTTGACATTGTATGATTTTCAGAGTGAATAATTTATATTGTTGAGGTACGTTAGCTTTTTTGTTGATGTTTTTGGTTTATTTCTCTTATGTTGATGTTTTTCATTTTCTATATGAGTTTTAGGTGATAGGGTTGATGTTTGTAGCTTTTTTGATGATATGGTTAATTTTTTGTAGTGTTTTTTTTCCTTACGTTAATGTTTTTCATTTTTTGTTAGTGCTTCAAATGTAGGTTGTAAGTGCTTATTTTATAACTTGTGTGTGTTATGAAAAACAAATTGATGCTTAGAGTACAACTTGTAAGTGCTTGTTAGGAGTTGATGTAGCTTTTTTTGATGATATGGTTGATTTTTTTGTAGTGTTTTTTCCTTATGTTGACGTTTTTCTTTTTTCATTAGTGCTTCAATTGTAGGTTGTAGGTGCTTATATTATAACTTGTGTGTGTTATGAAAACAAATTGGTGCTTAGAGTACAATTTGTAAGTGCTTCAATTGTTGTTGTTAGGAGTTAGTGTTTGTAGTTTTTTTTAAATGATGTTTAGATTTATTGAGGTTTTTATGATTTTAATTTAATTTTTTGTTAGTCGTAGTTGACGTTTTTTTTCAATTTTTTGTTGTTTTTTATTTGATTTTTATATTTTTTTTGTTGTTTTATTTGATTTTCTAATATATTTTTGCTGTAGTTTTTTAGTTGATATTTCGTTGATGTTCTGCTATTTTCTGTTGATGTTGCTGAAGTTTTTTGCTATAGTTTTTTAATTTATTTTTTGCATTTTTTTATATTTTTCTAATTTTTTTAAGATTGCAGGTGGCGGGAAAATGATAGAAAAACATTGAATGAAAAAGCCCTGGAAAGTTATTAGTGATAGGTCCCTATAAAATAGTTAGAGATAGTCCCCTGTAAAATTATTAGAGACGGGTCTCTGAAACTAGAATATTGTTAGAATTGTAGAAAGACTCCTGCCTAAAATTTAGGCTGTCTCACAGGGGACCATGCCAAAAAAATTTTTATAGTATTTAATTTTCTATTAATTAGCAGAAATTTGTTCATAATATTTTTTAGAATAAGTCACATATTAGACTGACTTATTGTTAGACCAAGATCCTATTACATCTCCTTTTTATCATTTTGAATTAAAATAAAACTTTAGACCAAAACCAAGTATGTCAATATTTTTGGGACGAAGGGAGTACTACTTAGCTAAATGTTTCTTAAAGGCGGTGAACTTACTGTATATATTTTGCCACCAATGTATGTTAAAGCCCTATGCAAAAATTTTATTTTGGCCACTTATATAACAATTTTCTAGTATCAATACAAAATAAAGAATAATATTTATTGGAAATAGGAACCTAGCCAAGTGTAATGCTAGGAGGCTAACCCCATGTCTTTTTAATGCTATTAAAATGCTAAAAATAATACAAAATGGAAGGTGGGGGGGTGGAAGGTGGGGGGGGGGGGGGGGGGGGGGATAATCCAGTAGCCTAAAATATATGAAATTGTTTGAATCATTCTCTATCAGGTATAATTTGAGAACATCGATCACATGTTGTACGATCTAGGTAGACAAGCATGCGCACTAATTTTCTCTTATTTCGCTCATCCTTTGCACATAAAGATAATTTTTGTTTTGATATATTGAATAAAAAAGTGTGATTGTTAAAAAATAAAAAGAAGTAATTCATATGAATACTCACAAAATGGGATAAAGCCTAGGGACTCTTTCACAAAATTGTTGTACCAGCACTCTATTTTATATGACTCCCTCTTGCAGTTTTAGAGGTAAAATCATCAATTATATCATCAACATAAATAGTTTTCAACAAAAAACTCTATGCTCAAAATTACTAATGCAGTTAACCTATTTTTATTCATTGTCCATAAATAAGATTTTATCAATTTTAATTTTAAAAAACTTGTTATCTCAAAAGAGAATTCAATGAGATCTGATAATACCAACAAGCAAATGATTTAGTTTTAAGATGACCCATCAAATGACAGGTTGTGCGACTCCATCATAATTTTAGAAGCAGAGTTTCCATAGCCTTCGCCTACTTCTCCGTTAACTTTGTCACACAGATGACACATTTTTTGGTGGAGGTTGTTTTTGACTGATTAACTTAATGGAATGACCTCAAATCTTGTATTTTGAAACTTTTATGGCCAAAAGGGGTAGAATTAAATGGTCAGAATGGGACAATCGAAACTATTATTATTATTATTTATTTATATAATTTGCAATAAGGGGAAATTTTTGAAAGAAAATGAAACCTTTTCCTACTATTATATTTTTACCAATAATTAGTAATACTAAGGAAATTTGAACACATTTAGGATCAAAGAAAAGAGTATGTTTTTGTGAGACTGTCTATGGTATGATCCTTGGAATTGATGATAGTGGACATATAAAGTAGGATAATCTCAAATGTGGGGTTAAAATACAATTAAAATAATAGTTTCAGGTAAAATTTAATAGAATCTATGAATTTCAGGGGTGGACTTCAAAATTTGTGAGATGAAAAAGAATTTTGACTCGTCTTCTCCTACAAGCCCTAGTTTTCGGTTCTTGTCTTCGCGAACGTTAAACTGACAAATAAAATTTTCATTAAATCCAATGATGAACCAAGTACAAGAATTTTGTAAATTTGAAAAAAAAATGGTATCATAAACGGTGTTATGTACCCAGATTGAATCAATCGATTTTTTCTTTGTAAAGGGTAAGATGTGGAATGCCCTCCTTGTACCTAGACAGAAGGGAGTAGCTCTCATTATTGATTTTCTTAAAAACCATCACATCCTTTAGCGTGACCATAGCTTCTTCTCAGGAAACATGAAGTTGTTTGTTCTCGGGATCCCTATATCGATGAATCCAAGAACCAAGTTATTGTACAGGTGAATCGTACAGGTAGAACTAAGCACCGACTTGCAAATCCATGCATTTTTCCCCATTTTAATGGTGCAATGAAAACATCCTATCGTTCTAGACTTTCAAATCTCCCTGTAGCGGTTTCCAACCCAAGAACATCACCGTGCGATCAGAAAGCCTCGAAAAATCCGTACTTGAATATGGTAGTGAAGCTTTGTTGGAGAAAACTGTCGGATTGAGAAATGTGGCATTCCAATAGTACACAATGCCACTACTCTTCTAGGGATGAGTGCAGCGATCTAGGCGTTCCTTCTCTCGAGCGCGCGGTCCGTACAGTTCCCCATTGCCTCCATGAGAGTGATATTTTCGCTGCTTGAAAAAAAGAGGTACAAGGAGGTGGTTTTGGGGCGTGGGGAGGATGTGTTCGAACGTACACCTGATATGATTCCATGTTTTATATGCCGATGGAATCAATTGAAATTGTAAGCTGTACTCAATATGGAATGTGCTTTGGAAACCGGTAGTCTTCCTCCTCTTGTTCATTGATGCAACCAGTGGCAGCCAACCTTGTGTTGGTCGTCAACCCCAACTTTCAGACTACAACCGTGTCAAAGTACTCTCGTTGGTGTGCAACTTTTCTAGTTCTTCTAAGTATCTTTTTGGGTCTTCCTCGACCTCTTTTAACCTTATCTATACCCTAATAAGTTTTTTTTCTTCAAATAACTCTTGATAAACATGTGATAGCTAGGGTACGTAGATGCATATACAAAGATTTAACATGTTCATTTATATAGGTACTTAGATTGAATAAGGAAGAGACGCTAATTTTATTAGGTGGCTCCATTGCAGATATTCAAGCAATTTCATATTTTTTATAAACATAATTTTAATTTATATGTGTGCATCTGTAGTGCTGGCTAGTATCTAGTTTTTGTCCTAGTCTGTATGTTTTTGGCTCCATTGTACCTTCATTTCAACATTTCTTCATCTGGATTTAGTATGTACTATAGCTAATTAAGTTATGTATCGTACCTACCAAATGAAAATAAAGAGGTATTCTATTTTCTTTACAAGGAATATGATATTATTAATTATATCCAGTCAAATACCATTACTGTGGAAAAAATGGCTTATCTATCTCTTTCTAAGTCAAAGGCCATCACACTATAAAAATCAAATGAACTGGATATCTACACGTTTACATGATTACTAAGTGCAAATTATTTCTTTGGTCATTTAACTATTTTATTGTTTCATTTTAGCCACTGAATATTTTTGATCACTTTTAGCCATTAAACTCATAAAAATAGAAGAGTCAATACTATTCTATTAGGTCAATCGCTACACGTACCATCTGCGTGACAAAGTAAGGGGCAAAATATGTTTTATCTCCTTTTACCTTCATAGTGACGCTAAACTATTTTGTTCATTCCGGTTACCCAATTTTTTGACCACTTTTGGCCATAAAACTAGTTGACGAGGCAAGTATACCCCCTTTACTTCTACCCATTATATCAACTAATTCATGTTCTAGTGTAATTTTAGTGACATTACCAGGATATATTAGTTTTTCTTTGACTGATTAAATTTGTTTATTAAAGGGTTATAACCTCGTTGCTGCAAAGGGACTCCATTGTGTCTAGAAACACCATCCCACCATTGTTTTTTACAAAACAAAATGAGGAGAATTAAACACTTGAAACCTGATAAATGCAGGTGAAATAGAATAATAAATTTCAAACCAATAATGCAGGCGCCATACTAGAAAATCTTATCTCAACATAATAGTAGAAAAAAGATTCATTGAGAACTTATCTCAACAAACAAATAATTTAGTTTGCAAATGATCCATCAATTGACGTTGTGCGACTCCATTGTAATTTTAGAGGTAGAGTTTCCACAAGTACGCCTCCTTCTCCTCTGCATTGAAATGATAATGGGATGGTGTTGCCAATTACACTGGAGTCCCTAGGTGGCGGCAAGGTGATAACCGTTTAATCCATTGATTTCATTTGTCAAAGAAAGACTAACATCTCCTTGTGAATTCCAATTTAATTACACTTGGATGGAACTTGAATGATTTTAAACATAAGTAAAAAATGGGGGGTTAACTTTCCAAACAAATTAGATTGATGGTCGAAAGTGGTTAAAAAATATTGAATGGTAACAATTTATGAAGGTAAAAAGATAAAAGGAAAATTTTATCGTTGACTTTGTCTTGGCGATGACACATTTTTTGGTGCAGAGGGTTTTTGACCGATTAACTTGATGGAATGACCTTGACTCTTCTATTTTGAAAGTTTGATGGCCAAAAGTGATTAAAATGAAACGATCAAAATAGTTTGATAACCACAAAGATCCTTTGTGTATTAATAATGACTATTGAAAATGAAATGTATATACGTACATTTCTTATCATAAATTTAGATGTTATTCAAAATTACAATACTAAAAGTAATTAAAATAAATATAAACATTTGGATCCTATTATTATTATTATTTTATGTCATTTGGAAAAAGTGGAAATTTATGAAAGAATATGAAACCTTTTGCACATGGTGGATCAAGTAGTTCGGCAGTTCGAGACCTCGAGAGTTTCGAGACATCGAGACCTCGCAATGGATCGAGGAGTTTCGGCGGTTCGAGACCTCGAGGGGTGTCGAGACCCCGACGAATGGCTTGAGGCCTCGAGGGGTGGTTCGTGTTCCCCGAGACCTCGCAATCGTATCCTAAATGGGCTGTGACAGTTAGTACCTGTATTAGGAGGTTCGTGACCTCGAACTTTTTTACTACACACTAACATAGGTTAGTACTATTCTTTTGGAATCAACTAGGGTTGGTTCGAGAGTGTTCCAACTCTCATATGTATCTCATATGATCCAAATTTAACGATTGCTACCTGTATTTTGTGAATGTTTCTTTTTAATGGTTTAGGGGGGCCAAATAAAATTCCCCACCATCTCCGGATGGTTTCATTTAAAAAAAAAATTTCTTTACCAATAATTAGTAATATTATGGAAATTCGAACACATCGAGAATTTAAAAATCTCCGTCTCCTTTGATTCTGTCTTACGGTAAGATCATTGGAAAATAGATAGTAGTGGACATACATAATAGGATAATCTCAATTGTGGGGTTAAAATACAATTAATTATAGTTTGGGGTAAAATTTAAAGAATCCATGAAAAATTAGGAAGCCTATTGGAAACAAAAATTCTGATTTAAATGACCTACTGATGGTTATTTGAACAAAAAAAAATTCACCAGTCGGTTACAAATAAACATAAAAGACACAAACTTTCCGGCATTAAGGTCTATAACGGTAAAATTGGATATATGATCAATCCTAGCTGGGAATTGAAGCTGCAGCCTTCTTCTCGGATCTTCTAACAAAAGAAGAAAATATTTATATGGCATATCCTGGAAAACATACCTGAAATTATCACAGAAAAAATGAATCAAGACATAATCAAACCTATAAAAATGGAAGAACTAATAAATAAACCTATCAATGAAATTGAACAACAATTCAGCTCCTGGACCCGATGGCTTCCCATGACTTTTCTACAAGAAATGTTGGGACATTATCAAAGAAGATGTCTTACAAGTTGTACATGACTTCTTCCAACAATCTGAAATTCCAAAATCCATTTCACCAGCAGTAATGGTAATTGGATATCAGACCCAAAAATGATCAAGGAGGAAGGAGTTAGGTTTTTTCAGGAATTACTCAATCAGGATGTCTCACAAAAAGAAGGAACCTATCTAAACCATTTTCTTAACGAGATTCCAACAGTAATCACAGATCAACATAATCTTCAGTTGCTGAATCCCATTAATTTACAAGAACTTAAATTTGCAGTTTTTAATCTAAACAAATCTAGTGCTCCGGGCTCTGATGGTTTTCCAGGTGAATTCTACACTCATTTCTGGGAAACCATTAAACAAGATCTCTTAGATGCTGCAAATGATTTCTTGAATAATGGTAACATACCTAAAGCAATTTCAAGTACTTGGCTCACATTAATCCCAAAAAAGCCAATCCCTATCTCATTTGCTGATTTTAGACCTATCAGTCTATCCAACTTTGTTAATAAAGTTTTCTCTAAACTGCTAATGGAAAGGATAAAACCTCTAATGCAAATACTGATCTCTCAGGAGCAAAGTGCTTTTATCAAAGGTAGAGATATTTCAGATAATGTGATTCTAATGAAAGAGATGACCAGATTATTGTCTAGGAAATCTAAAATTTCTAACCTGATAGTCAAACTAGATATGCAAAAGGCTTTTGACAGGGTCTCTTGGTCATTCCTAAATTCAATACTTCTAAAATTTGGTTTTCATGGTAAATTTGTAGGACTGATAATGCATAACATTGCTGCAGCACATTTCTCTGTCATACTTAATGGAGTTACATCTGGTTTCTTCTCTTCTACTAGAGGTATCAAACAAGGGGATCATTTATCCCCTTTCCTGTATAATCTACTATCTGAAGCATTTTCCAGAGGCTTAAAGAAAATGTTTAGTGTAGGTTATCTGCAATATTTTAGTCTCCCCACTTCATGCTCCCCCCTCACACATCTCATGTATGCGGATGACACTGCTGTTTTTCTGAACACCAGGGCAAATAATCTGAAACGTTTTAAACAATTCCTCTTAGCATATGAGATTACATCAGGTCGAAAAGTTAACTTCTCCAAATCAGAATTTTATGTATCTCATCACACTTCCCCCCAAACAGTTCTCACAGTCAAGAGGTTACTTGGAATGGAGAAAGGCTCCTTCCCTTTCAAATACCTAGGTGTACCTATATTTGCTGGTCGAAATCTACAGGTTTATTATCTTCCAGTATTAGAAAGAATGGAAAAAATGATTAATAATTGGAAGAATAGATGGTTAACTCCAACTGGAAAGATCACATGGATAAACCACTGTTTACTTTCGATTCCTATTCATATCTTTGCAGTTTTAAGACCACCTAGGATAGTCTTAAGAAAAATGGAAAGAATTGCATCTAGACTATTCTGGGGGAAGTGTGAAAATTTGGAAAGAAAAATCTGGAGATCATGGAAAAAATTGTGTTTCCCAGTTGGGGAAAATGGATTAGGCTTTAGGGACCTAAATGCAACATTTGATGCTTTTTCATGTAAACTATGGTGGAAGTTGCAACAAAATAATACCCAATGGGCTTCTCTTTTATGGTCTTTACCTGAATCATATAAAAAACCCCACACTTGGTCTAGGATTAGTAACATAACTGCTAGGGCAAATAGTGTTTCCAAAGTTATTTATGGAATTGGAGATTGTTCATTTTGGAATGCTAATTGGCTTGGTGATGGTGCTTTATGTTTTTTTTAATTTAAAACCATTCGAAAATGAGGGGTATATATTTGGCACCCCGGACCAAAGTAAATGAGCCAAAAAGCCACCAGAAGGTGTTAGTACCTCGCGATTTACAACCAGAGCTCATCTCGTAGAGTTTGGATAAAGCTCCTGAAGCAAAATCTTACTTCCAAAAAATAGCTTACAAGACTAGCTAAAAACCTTGCTAAGATAAACTGACTAGAACGTCGCGAACAGGTCGGAGAAACGAACTATCGAGACTCCTATTTGTCAACGAGTTACTAGCCGGAAAAGATGTTTGGGTCTTGATTGAGATCTGAATCTCAAATTACAGCTTCCCTATGTTCAGTCCTAAAGAATAACCCATGCTCAATCGTTTGCTTCAGTTTAAAGAAACCTCCGTTTGCTTCAGTTCTTTCGGTTGCTTTAGTTCTGAAACTCCTTAGCACCATTTCTCAGGAAGTCCTCACCTGCAAAATAGGAAAGAAAAAGAGCAGCAGCTTCCATTCGAGAAGTGAGAAGAGAAAAATTAAATATACAGGTTCGGTTGCTGAAGTGAGTCCAAGTTTGTTTTCAGAAATCTAAGAACATCCCCTAGTGGAAACTATTCTCACCCCATGGACTCCAATTTTATCCAGTAGAAAAAGACCCCTGAGAAAAGCTGGTACATTTTCTAGGTTTAACTCTCCAGTAATGTTCTTATCCTTTGCATATTCAGCCAAAAAATCTGCAGCTGAATTAGATTCCCTAGGAATGTATTTGATTAGGTTAACTTTGTTCCCTTTGTTCAAGGAGCTACGGATAGAGAAAACTCTCCATGGACTGGCCATTGGATCATGTATTCCTTGAACAGCTGATAAACAGTCTGACTCAATCTCACAACAAGTAAGGTCAAGTTGTGAGCATAATTGATATGCACTCTGAATACCTACCAGTTCTGCATGTAGCGGGGAATCTGATTTGAAATTATTAACTGTAAGCCTAATCACCTCACCATTCCAATCTCTCAATATAACTGCACATGAGGATTCTCCTCCAGTTATCCAAGTAGCGTCAGTGTTTATTTTGAAGCCTGATATTGGTTTTTCCCAACTGACAGCAATGAATTTTCTTTTCTTTTTTTGCAGGATTTTAGGTATGATTCCAGCCTGGATTAAGTCCTTATGTTTTCCTATATTACCTTTCAGTGGAGAGGCTGTAAAAATTAGGTTAATCAGATCAATGATAGTCTGAAAGCATGCATCAGCTTAGAAGGATTGGTTATCAAATAGAATTTTGTTTCTGTAAATCCAGAGGGACCATATTGTGACTATTAGGGCTGCTACAAACAAATTAGAAATTATTTTAGAATCCGCCCTTATGGAAAGTTAGTATTCTACTCGGTTCCTGAGACTCCTTAATTCTGGTTGATGAAAATGTATAAGATTGTTAACCTTAGACCAGATTGCAAGTGCATAGGGACAGGAGTTAAAAAAGTGGTCCAGGGAATCTGAGTGGTTCTTACACAGAGGGCACTTAGAGGCTAAAGAGAAGCCAAATTTACACAGTATGTTATCAAACGGAAGAATACCATTCAGAGCTCTCCAAACTAGAATAGACATTTTGGATGGAATGTAAGGAGACCATACCTTGTGTAGATGTCTAATAATTGTGCCTTTCTGTCTGAAAATCTGGTATGCTGAGCTGGAAGAGAAGTTCCCATCCAAGGCAGGAGTCCAGACCAATCTATCTGCATGTGAGTTTGTTGTTTTTACATTCTGCAGAAGAAGATTAGTACTGGTAGCAAAGTGAGGCTCCAAGATTGGGAGGTAGGAGTCTTTGTTAGCAATAAAAGACCTGAGAGATATATCTGGAAAAGGGATTTCCATCTCCTGGGGCCAAACATAGAATAGGGCACCCTCACCAGTCCAATTCGCACTCCAGAATGAGCATTCACCATTTCCATGAATAACTCTAGTAAGACTATTTGCAGTTTCAGTGACCTTGCATATTCTAGTCCATGTGTGAGATTTTTTATACGATGGTGGGAGTGACCACAAATGATTGGACCATTGGGAATTATTTATTTGCAATTTCCACCAAAGTTTATAGGAAAATGCATCAACTGTAGCCTGAAGGTCTCTAAATCCTATTCCATTCTCCTGAACCGGAAGACTCATTCTTTTCCATGAGCGCCATTTTTTCTTAGTCTCATAATTCTCAGTGTTTCCCCAAAATAGTCCAGAAGCCATTTTTTCCATTTTCCTTAAGACTAACTTCGGAGGACTGAGGACAACAAAAAGATGTGTGGGGATAGACAGAAAACAGTGGTTAATGAGAGATTTTACCTGCCGTGCTTAACCACCTGTTTTTCCAGTTGTTAATGGTTTTTTCCATTCTTTCCAGAATAGGGTAATAATGTACCTGTGCATTCCTTCCGGAGAAGATGGGAACCCCTAGATACTTGAAAGGAAATGTACCTCTAGCCATACCTAAAGTCCTACTCACTGTTTGCACTCTATCCAAGGGAATATTAGGGGCAGCAAAGAAATTAGATTTTGAGAAATTAACTTTCTGGCCCAAAGTCTGCTCATATGCTTTCAGGAATCTTTTAAGTCTTTTCAGATTTTTAAGATTCCCATTCAGAAATACTGCAGTATCATCCGCATACATAAGGTGAGTTATCTGTGGGCAATTTCTAGGCAAACTAAAGTTAAGCAAATATCCTGTGCTAAACAATTTTTTCAGACCTCGAGAAAAAGCCTCAGATAAAATATTATACAGAAAAGGTGAGAGAGGATCCCCTTGTTTGATGCCTCTATTGGATGAAAAGAAACCTGAAGTAATTCCATTTATTAAAACTGAGAAATGAGCTGAAGCTATGTTTTGCATAATGCGATGCACAAATATACCATGGAATCCAAATTTAAGAAGAATTGAGTTAAGGAAAGACCATGAGACCCTGTCAAAGGCCTTCTGCATATCTAATTTAACTATCAGATTTGGAGCTTTAGACTTCCTAGTTAAACATCTAGTCATCTCCTGCATCAAGATTATGTTATCAGATATACCCCTCCCTTTTATGAATGCACTCTGCTCAGGGGATATAAGTAGAGTCATTAGGGGTTTAATCCTTTCCATTATCATCTTGGAAAAAACTTTATTCACAAAGTTTGATAAGCTTATGGGCCTGAAATCAGAGAAAGTGATTGGAATTGGTCTTTTGGGTATCAAAGTCAGCCAAGTACTAGAGATGGCCTTAAAATGGTGCTTTATGTTATAAATGGGCTGAAGACCAGGATATTCCTTTTGAGGACATATCTCTAAGGTCTTTTATAAATGACAAAGCTTCCTTTCTTCCAGTTCTGGAGCCACACTTGGCTACCAACACTTTTAATACTTTGCAGGTAGTTACTTTGGAATACTCACGCAAAGACAAGCTTGTATGGACCCCCACCATGGATGGAAACTTCTCAGTCAAGTCTGCCTACTCTCTGTTCAGAACAAGAAGACCAGAAATTAGAGATTTTTCTAAGGTCTGGTCTCCTTTTCTTCCTGGTAAAATGTCTGTATTGCTATGGAGAGCCCTAAACGGCATATTACCATTTGATAACATCCTAATCAGGTCTGGTTTTTTATTTGCTTCAAGAAGCCCTGCTTGCAAAAATCACTCAGATAATCTTGATCATTATTTCAATTCATGCTCATCTTCAAAGGCTGTGTGGCAAAGAGTCCATTCTATGCTACAGCTACAACTAATGGGTTTCAGTAGTCTAAAACACAGAGTGGAATTCTATTTAGCATACAAAGCTGAATCCAAGATACATGATAATCTGATTTCTGTTTCTTTAGTTGCTACAATCTGGTTCTTATGGATTTATAGGAACAAAATAATTTTTGAAAACAGATCCTTTTCTGCTGAAGCATGCTTTCATGACATCAAAGGGATGATCTACCAAATTTTTACAGCTCATCAGTTCGTTGGAAATAGTGAAAAAAACAAGAGATGGATTCAGGCGAACATCATTCCACAAATTTTCAGAAAAAAGAAGAAACTAATATCAACTGTCAACTGGCAAAAACCACTAAAAGGTTACAAAATTAATACGGATGCATCTTGGAAAATTGGTGGTTTTTCTTCTATTGCAGTGATAGTAAGGGATTGGAGGGGGGCTCTTGTCAATATGAGAGTTAAATCTTTTCACTGTACTCATCCTTTACATGCTGAACTTATAGCTATTCAGAATGCATATGATACTTGTTCAGAATTTTCTTTAAGTCCTTGTGTTATTGAGTCAGACTGCTTAACTGCTGTTAGGGGTATTATCAATCCCTAAGGCTGTCCTTGGAAAGTTTTCTCCATCTGTAGTACACTACACAAGGATCAGCTACTTATCCCAATCCAATATATCCCTAGGGAAGCTAACCTACCTGCAGATTTTTTGGCTAAATTTGCTATGGTTTATAATCTTCAGGGGGGTGTAGATATCATGTCAATTCCATCTTTTCTTAAGGGTCTACTTTCACTGGATAATATAGGATTCCCAGGGATTAGAATAGGAGCCTCTGAGTTTTCTCATTCGGCTGCATAGGTTTTTTTTTCCACTGGTTCAGGAATAATAGATACATTTTTAGCTCCATCTATCAATTCTCCTTCTTTTTCTGCATGTTGTTTGCTCTTTTCTTTACACTATTAGTACAGATACTGCCATTTTTTTCCACATGTTGAGTCTCAGGTACCTAGGCTCTGGTTCGGAAGGGATACAATGGTTTGCTATAATGCACAGAAGATATGGACGCAAGTATGTTTTTCTCCTGCTACAAGGTAGCTGACATTGCTGTCACACTTAAGATGATGATCCTGAAGACGATGCTGCAAAGCTTGATCTCACAGAAGCCCAATGCTGATACAATAATCGCCATCACTAATGGTCTGCTTATTAATTTCCTTCTGTCTGAATATCATTGACAAACTGGGGTTTCGACTATCGACTCCCCGACTCGTTCGTGATATTCAGTACATTGGAATAATAGGAAAGACCCCTTATGCCGCACTGACTTTTTCTTCATACCTGCTCTTTTGTATAGGTGTATACACCTTTTTTGCAAGCAATTTATAATCGCTTCAAGATTTCTTAGGGCTCTTGGATCATCAATCAGATGATCTTTTGTAAGGATCAAACTTGTTACGATTTTTTGGCCACCATTTATAATGGTTAGGGGAGCCTAATAAAAATTTCCCCCCATCCGAGGATGGTTTAAAGTAAAAAAAAAAGCACTAATTGTGATCATACCTTAGAAAGATGTTTGTTCATAATTTAAAAATTATAGGCCTACCAGGCTTTGTAATTTTTCAAATAAAATTTTCACCAAAATCATTCCTGAAAGGTTAAAACCTATAATGGATGAAATCATTAGCCCTGAGGAATCTGCATTTTTTTCGGGTAGGGAACTGGCAGATAACGTTCTCTTGATGCATGAACTAGGCAGTTACATTGACATTAAAACTAACCCTTTAACATACTAATTAAATTAGATATGATGAAAGCGTTTGATAGGGTCTCATGACCCTTTCTATCAAAATTGTTACACAAAATGGGTTTCTTTGAACTTTTTGTCAATTTAATTATGAATAACATCAAAGCAGCCTTCTTCTCGGTCTTAATCAACAATAGTCCCTATGGATTCTTCTTAGCATCCCGGTGTTTAAAGCAAGGGGATCTAGTATTTTTAAGTTTCCACTGCTCTTTGAGTAAATCCCATTTATTTTAAGTTGTTTTCTAGTATAATTCAAACCAGTTTCTTTAAAGAAGTCAATCACCATGTTTTCCCATCCTTCTATGTTAAAATGGGTATTTGGATGATTATTTTTTCCAACCTCCTTGACACATAAGTCACAAAATACATCTATTAATATGTCTTTCCAAACTGCTGAGAGCATTTATAAATTTTAAAAAAGAAGCAAAATAAGGAAGATATTCATATCAGATTCTAATGTATATATTTAATTACTTCAAAGTAATCATTCCTTCGGAGCACATATTCTGAGCAACAACCGAGTACTTCCAAGAAATCATTCCTACAAAGCACAAATCATAGCAATGTAATACTGAACAAACACTTTCAAGCCTCGGCTTGCTGTGTATTATGTTTCACTTCATCACCCAGTTTCTAGATGTGATCGTAGACACAAATGTGTACAGTAAAAAACCCTGCATATACTTAATGTGTAATGAGCAGACAACCAACCCATGGACAATCTCAAGTCAAGTCTTCAGCATTCAACAATGATTCAACATCGTTATCTCACTCTTAGAACTAAACACAAGGACAAAACACATACATACTTAGTTAAAGGCCAGCACAATTATAGCATATTCCAAATGCCAATTCTAATGATCCATCAGACTTCTAAACACACGATAAATACAAAAATAGGGAAGTTGATTGTTTAACGTTTTCAACAAAATATGAAATACAACTGCCCATCTTCCCAAATGATATTGCAGAGTGATCAGTATTCATGAACCAGTTCATGGGTATTCAAGATAGAGCCTTCCCTTCGGTTTGGGAAAGAATTTCATACTACTTCACTTTGCCAGCTTTAACTTCTTTACATGCTATAATGATCCGTACTGCTGCCATCTTCACTTTTTGGAATATTTGGAAGATGAGAAACAAATACTTATTTGAATCTACTAAGCCTTCCTCCACTCTTGTGCTTCAACTCATTAGAGATCAGATTTTTTTCTCCTTCAGTGCAAATCCGGTTCACATAACATCTCCTCTGGATGTGAGTATTGCTGATCATTCCTTTCTACCACTTCTTAAAATTTCACCAAAGCCAAAAATCTGGAAAATTGCTTGGACTAGGCCTACATCAGGTGTTAAGCTTAATGTTGATGCCTCTTGGTCATGCAATACTTTGAAGTGTGGGATTGGAGTGATCATTAGAGACATTAGAGGTGTTTTTAGGGGAGCTTACACTCTATTTACTATAGCTTTATCACCTTTGGAAGCTGAATTGAAGGCTATTAAGTTTGCCATCCAGATTTCACATGATTTAACTGGCCCCCTATATATGGAATCAGACTGTCTTTCTGCGGTTCTTTTTTCTACTGAACCACTCCGATGTCACTGGAAATGCTTTTCCCTAGCTGATGAGATCCATCAATCACTTAATGACATCAATCTCGTACATATATATAGACAGGCTAACCTGGTGGCTCATACACTTGCTAAACTTTGTTTGCAACTAGAATGTGATTCATCTTTTATTGACATATCTGAACTTCCGAACACGGTACAGGGGCTACTGAGACTAGATCAAATTGGCACCCCTGCTCTACGATTTGTTAGTTCGGATGCTACTCATTCTCACTCTTGAATGCAGGTTTTGATGTCGATGCTGCATATCTGCCTCCTATTCGTTTCAACACACTACGCACAGCCTTGAAGATTTCGAAGTAACAAGCTTTTGGAAGAGCTTGCTATGTACATTCCTGATCATCCACATTGGATTAGGGCATCATGAAAGCTCAATTATCACAGCTTTTCCTTTACAATCTGCTCGTTCCTTTTTGTTGCAAAAATTAGAGGATATGCTCATGGTTATTCTCTCTGACTGACCTGTGTTTCGATTTCGATTCACTAAGAAGTTCGAGAGTTCATCCTATAGCATCCCAAATACACTAGTTCATTCTTTTGGAAGCAATTTATGGTTGCTTCAAGAGCAATACGCTCAGCCTGTACAGAATCTTAGCCTTTGGCTTCTTTAATTTTTGTTTAATTACGGCTCGGGAAGGCCAATATAATTTCCCCCATCTAGGATGGTTTATTTAAAAAAAAAAAGTATTCATGAACCAACAATCATAAGCCAAGATGAGTTGAACAAAACACGTAGATGCATTAATTGTTCTAAACAAATTAAACCTGCAAATTGATTGGTTAAATTGCAAACCAACTACCTAAATAAGAGTCTATTAACACCATTTTTGTTCACCATACAACTAATGTAATAAAATTCTTCCCAAGCCAAGTTATTTCCAGGCAAAAAATCACACCAATTCCATCACCAAAGAAGAGCACAAGTATATAACATCCCCCACAAAGGGCAAAAAGAAAAACTACAAGAACGAATCCCATGACCTCATATGCAAATAATCAAATCATAATCCACCACATATAAACAATCAATCGGCTTTATGAAAACCTAAAAGGTAAAATTAAAATTTGAACTCGATGAAAACAAATTTTGTTTAGCCAAATTGACGCAATAGAAAAGGAGTAGAAATCATTGTACACTTACCACGATGAGAAGCTACAAAGGAAGGCGAAGAAAATCGGGGGGAAAATGAGGACGATCGTAGGAGACAGATCGACGAACAGAGATAGGTTTACCGTGGAGAATGGGTGAAGGATGCGAGGGTGTTTGCAGAATAATGGAAAAAAGTTTCCGTGGATTTTTTTCGAAGCTGGTCGAGTCCAATTTCTTCTTTTTCTTTAAAAACAGTTTCTATTTTTTTTAAGGCAAATTCTTGGAAAAGACTGTCTTTCCATATGTTTATGGAAAAACGGGTTCAATTCCTTTTTTTTTTAATTAAAAACCATCCATAGATGGGGGAAATTCTATTAGGCCTGCCCAAGCCGAAAAAATAGACAGAAAAGAAAAGCTGAAGCAATAGTAGGATATACATGAATGCTCACTGGCTAATAGAGCAACGCTTGTTGCCCCCAAAAAGAATGAGAAGAAATGCATATTAGCATCAAGTCAGAGGCCTCTTTATCTATGGTGGAAAGGATCGAAACTTATTAGTGAGTCCAAAAAGAAACACAAGGCAGTCGAAACCCTCTCCACATAAATAAAGAGCTAGCCTCCACATACTAGCCTGAAGTTGAAATGTAAAACTAATCTAGCTGCTTGCAGAAGAAGAGATGTGGCCAGTAGTATCCACCCTTAGCAACATGTGTGATCAAACCATCTATGTCCGAATCCAACTACAGAAGCAGCAAGGAGCCCTATTTCCATGAAGCCTGATATCAACATTTGATCTGCAAGAAAAAAGATTTTTGACTGAGTAGAATCCGAACTAGGAGGCAATCCGCAGAGAAGGAGTATTCATTTGGTCTAGTCTAACTAAGCCCTGGACTCGGTTAGGCAGCAAAGAAAAATGTGGAAAAGCCAGGTTACATTTTTGTGACAAACAAGTTTTTGCCAAAAAATGAGCAACCTGGTTGGCTTCCCTAAATATGTGCATAATGTGTATATCTCCTAAAGAAAAATGAATCTCATCTGCTAAATCAAACAGTTGCCAAGGGGATCTTAATGGATCAGTAGCATATAGCACAGCATTAAGGCAGTCTGATTCCATGCAAACAGTGGACAGCGAATTGGAAAATTGAATAGCAAATGAAATAGCTTTTAGCTCAGCTTCTAGGGCAGATTTTGCATTAGTAAATGAGGTATAGGCTTCCTTAAAACACCCTCTACAGTCTCTAATGATCATGCTCAGGCCACACCTATTTGTCTTACAGCACCAAGCAGCATCCACATTTACTTTAAAACCAGTTGTTGGTCTGACCCATGCAATTTTCCAGATTTTTGGCTTTGGGGGTCTCTTAATGAGAGGCAAGTAAGAGTGGTTTGCAATACTGAGATCAAGTGGAGAGACTATATATACTGGTTTAGCAGAGAATGAGTAGAAAATTTGATCTCTAATCTGCTGAAGCACTATGGAAGATGAGGTGTTAGTTGCAACATTAAAAAGGTGTTAGTTGCAACATTAAAAATTTATTATGTAATATGTAGTAGTTATAAAATTTATAAACCGGTTCATGCAACCCAAAAATTTTATCTTAATTTCTTCTAATTTACACTTTAAACCTTGGTCTTTTCATGACTTATGGAAAGACCGTCTTTTAAGAAACGCATTCTTTTTTTAAAAGCACGTGATTCATAATAAGTTACTAATAGACATATAATTGATTTAGAATCATGATAAGAGAACACTCTTTCTGATTGATTTTGCATATATTTTATTTCATATTTATTACTACTTTGTACTCAATATATACATGAATACACACAACTATAATTATTAGTGGGTTTTACTTTCTATCATTATCATATATGTTTCTCTAAAATTCTCTTCTTTTTTCTTTCCTTTTATGAAACATCTTTGATTTTCTTCCCGCATTAACACCGAGACAGACGTCGACGACCTATTATAAGCTTGTTGTGTAATTGGTGTTGTGGACTGTTCTTGTTTTTCATTAAAAAAAAGTGTCTCTCTGTTTACAGACGACGTCGGTCGCCACCAACCACTTGCCATCCGCCGCCTTCTGTTCTTAGCTTATGATTGACACCTCAAGTCGTCGGTCCAGCTCACTCCCATTGAAGAACTTGCCTCTCTGATCGTCCTCCGACAACTTCTAGTCCTCCAACATCTCCTGTTTCAGTCCATCGCCGATCGTCACCACCGTAGTCTCGTTCCTTTTGCCGGTGTTCTTCCGCTTTAGATCTGGTTGTTTTCATCACCGGGCTTCTCTCCAAGGTCCTCTGCTCCCATTTTTACTAAAGGAGGTTTCCGGCAAAAATTGCTTGCGCCTCTGGTCTTCTTCTCGGGTTAGCGGCTAGATCAATGCAAAAATCAGCTTTCAATTTTTGCTTCAGGCACGTGGAACTCAAGCGCGATTCATCCTAGACGTGCTGATCCGTTGTTGAGCACGTGTCTTCACGCGCGGTATTTCTTTGCACGTTTTTTCCCCATCTGCAGTCATCTCACAAGTGCCAATTTCTCACGATATTTTCATATTCTCGCGTGTGTCCTATTTTTCGTGAGATCAATGCATAGTCAACATTCCTAGTCAGCGCCTAGTCAGCAATCCCAGTTAGAGCCCAACCAGCATCGAATTTTATTTTTTAAAAAATTGTACTACGGCTTATTTTAATCAACCAAGGTGCCAATGGTGTGACGTTTTGGGTCATGTTGCTTCTTCTTGTTCAAAATTGCACGGTGAATGGTATCAGCTGAAGTGTTAATGGTGTAAGAAGTTTGGTCATTGGTGTATATGTGGCCCAGCGAGCGAAGCTAATGGCCGTTAGGCTCATCCCAAAAATAGTCAACAACAAAGTCTAACCTTTTCAATCCGAACTATTGAGCAACCTACGCGCACACTACAGGGAACATGGGCCGATAAACACAAAGCAAACGGTGACCATGAAGAACTATGAACTCAGAAAGTGGGGATCGTGATGCACCCCACGATCTCTATTCCTAAAAATAGGGGAATATGTACGGGTCAGTCTATAAATACAGCAAACAGAGAAGAGGCTAAGGTGTGCGCAACTATCTAGAGAAATTCTAATTCTTAACGGAAAAGACTGACTTGATCGTTGGAGTTGTTTCCCTGGAATCACTTCTGGGACTAACTATGCAGGCCAAGAAAATCAAGAAAATGACAACCAGTGATTTACTTGAACGGACTATAGCATCATTTGGCGTCGTCTGTGGGGACAAAATTTTTTTTTCGTTTCAAGGTTGCTCAAGGAAGCAATGGTGTTCACCAGGAGTGAAAAAATTTATAACTCTCAGTCACAAGACCAAAAACTTGGATGTAATGGGAGAGCGCACCATCAACAACATCATACCCCAAGTAGAGAAAAAAAGGCATAGTAAAGAGGAAACAGGTGAAGAAGAAACAGAATTCCCAAATAAGGATTATGACAAGGAAAAAATGGAGTTCGTAGCATTCTTGGAAGCGTACAGAGAAAATCTACACGATCAATTTTTGAAGATGCTAAGACAAAACCCCTCAAAGCTAGATAAACGAGTAAACCAAGAACACGAGCATCTCAACTATGAAGAAGAGCTGTGAGACATCGTCGTGGAGGACGACGTGGACAAATTGCCTCTCGCACCGTATTTGCGAGAATTTGGGAGGTGGTCGCCGTACCTCTCAAAGTTAATACTTTTAAGCCCTAAATGCTTCCTATCTACAATTAAGTAGATAATGGCAATTCGGGGTCGTCCACGAGAAGAGGGATCTTTTCAAGTATTTTAAACATATATAGGAGAAAACACACTAAGCACTTACATACATAGATACATATAAAAGCATGTAAACAAGGGGGGGTTTTGGTTGGTTTGATCCTAAGTTAACAAATTAAAGTACAACAACTAGCAAAGCAAGAGAACGATGCTAATCATGCAATACAACTAAAGATAGGATGGAAATAACAATTTACGGAGGGCGCAATTGACTTCCACTTCCAAACCTCTTATCCATCATTGAACATGCAACTTATTTACTACTTTCACTACTTGTTGTGAAGGCTAAACTTCTATCCTTCTTAGATAGTAGTTTGCAAGAGTGAATTCGACATCTCTTGTCAAACCTCACCAATGACTCCCGTAGTCGAAACACGACTCAAGGTATCCCATTGATGGCATTTATCACGAAGAATCAACAAGCTCAGCAACACTTATAAACACTACACCGTGTCTAAGCATTTAACCGATTTATGCATTTTCACAAGATTGGTCAATAACGATCAACATTCATAGACTTCTCTCATTTACTACAAGCGAAAAACATGACAAAGAGTTCAACATTATCATATTCACCTAGCAATTATCAATCCATCAACACAATCAAAAGCTCTAAATCATACTCATAAATTCCTATCAAGAAAGGGGGGAATCAACCCACTTCCCCCAAACCCTAGCAAGCAATTCATATAAGTATTTCATATACTCAAGCTTTCAACAACATTAATGATATCAACAAACACACTCAATGCTCCATAAATGCACAATAGTAAGAGCAATAAATAAGCTACAAATTGTTCTTAAGACATGGGCTTGGAAGCCTTAGTCAATTGCTCCCAAGAGATAGATTAGCTACAAGAGTTCATGCTAATCAATGCTAAACAACTAATTATAAAAACAAGAGAATTCAAAGATGAAAAATGGAAGAAAAAAGGTTTGGAACAGTACTGAAATCGCAGATGCAGAAAGTTGTGAAAGAGAGAAAAGAGAGTGTTATTTATAGTACAAAGAAGATAAGGTGAAATTCTGGCCACCCGTTGGTCGCGACTCAGGACGGTTCGTCGCGACTCGCGACGAGGCCATCGTGACTCGTGACGGGTGCCAGAATTTTGCATCGTGTCTTTTTCTTCTTCTTGTGGCATGTAGTCATTTTCATAATCATTCCTCTCAATCTCGAAGTCTTCAATGGCTCCAAAAATGGTCTTCAATGGCCTCCAATCTTCATGTCTTCGAAAGTGTGGTCTTCAATGGCCTCCGGTCTTCATTGCCTCCGTGTTCTTCCCCTGTCACACAAAATCCTCTGAAAAGAGGTAAAAGAGCATAAAGTTGCTCTTACCCCCCCTAAGAGAATTTCAAGGTAAAACACAAGCTCTCGATAATAAAAGAGCACAAAAGTGACCCAAAATAGTACTAAGATATGCATATAAAATGGACACATCAGACTTCAAGATGCCAAAAGATTTCACGCTTACTTTGCACGTTAAAGCCTATGACGAAACCACATACCCAAAAGAATTCTTGCATTCGTATAGAAACAACATGAGATTTCATGATGCGTGCATGGAATTAGTTGCAAGGTGTTCCCCATCTTTCTTTTGGTAACAACGATCACTTGGTACGAAGACCTTCTAAGTAGAAGCATTAAGTCTTGGGCATAATTGTTAAACCTATTCTTGGAACGGTTATACCAAAAGTGGAAGTTCACTAAGACAATCGCTAATCTCAATAACATAGCACAACGAAGTGATAAAAGCCTCACAGAGTATCATAACTAATTTTTCACAGAGAGTTTACTGGTTTGCGACTTGTCATTTCAATCATCACAAGGGACTTTCATATGAGGCATGAGATCTGGAGAATTTTACAAAGATCTGACGAAAAACATGCCTGAAAACCTAAGGGAACTACAAAAGATGATTGAATAACATGTATGAACAGAGGAAGCGAACAACCAAAAAATAGAGAAAGAGCGATGCAAAAAGCAAAAAATAGAGAAATCGCAGAAAAATTTCCCTAAGAAAGGAAAAGGGAGCATTGCCTTCAGAAGAGCAGAACAAGGAACGCAAGGCTCATTATTCCAATACACGCCTTTGAAGAGAACGAGGAAGGAGATATGGATAGCAAATAATGATCTATTTCGGGAGCCAGAACCGATGATTACGCCACCAGAAAAGAGGTCTAGGTAGTTTTATTGCGCCTTCCACAAGGATCATGGCAATGATATAAAGTATTATAGAGACTTAAGAAGACAAATTGAAGAAAATATGAGAAATGGCAATTTGGGCCAGTACGGGAAAGAAGGAGCAAGCCAATATAGGAACGTAAGTAAGATAACGAACCTATCTCCAAGGAGCCAAGGCACCACAATCACATCGACTAAAATTTAAAAGATAAATGCGGCTATAGATTACAACTATGACGTGGATAATGAAGCCCTAGAGACAATCAACTTCTCCATACAGAGATCCACATAGTAATTGTCCAATAATTATTGGAAGGCCAAAGAAAGATATTCTCCCCCACAAGAGCTAGTTGATAAAAGGTTTAGGTCGAACGAAGCGATCACTTTTAGTGAGCAAAATGCAGTACCCAATGCTTTGTCACACAACGATCCCATGGTAATCATAGCAAAGATCGAGAATGCAACTGTTCACAGAGTGTTCATAGATGACATGAGTGTAGTTGAGATACTATTTGCAGAGTGCTTCGACAGATTAGGTTTCAAAAGAACAGGCCTAAAGAAGTCCACATCTTTATTAGTTGGATTCATAGGGCGAGCAGAAAAACCTTTGGGGAACATATAAGTCCTTGTCACTATTGGAAAAAATGGAAGAAATTGCACCATTTTGTGTGACTTCGTGGTCATTAATTCCCCATGTACATGTAATGTCATAATTGGAAGACCATGAATGAACAAGGCTAAGGCAATTTGGTCCCCTTACCACCTGGTAATGAAGTTCCCAACCCCAGCTGGTATCAAGACCATAAGAGGAAACCAGTAGACGGCCAGACAGTGTATAGTTATAGCAATGAAGGCAGGTTGGTTACGGGAGGAAGCAAAGATGGTTAATACAATCTCAGGTGGTAGCTTATTGGAACGGTCAGACACACCAGTCGACTTGGGAGAACAAACAGAGTCAGTAAATTTAGATAATGAAGATAAATCCAGATGCGTAAATATTGGGAAGCACCTTCCAAACAAAGAGAATGCGAAGGTTATTGAAATCCTATGAAGCCATAAAGATACGTTGGCATAGAACGTACAAGACATGGGAGAAGTAATCCCACCAGACATCACTACACATTTATTGAATATCAGTAGCTCAGTCAAACTGGTTAAACAGAAACAACGTTGTTTTGCTAGCGATAGACAGAAAGCAATCGAGGAAGAAGTAGCATCGTTGCTGCAAGCTGGTATATTAAAGGAAGTTAAATATCCAAACTGGCTAGCAAACTCGGTAATGGTAAAGAAATCGAGTGATGGTTGGAGAATGTGCATTGACTTCACAGATTTGGAAAAGGCATATCCAAAAGATTGCTACACTTTGCCAAAAATCGATCAACTGGTTGAAGCAATTTCAGGATGTGATGCTTTGGCATTTTTAGACGCATACAAAGGATATCACCAAATATTAATAAACACAGATGATGAAAAAAAACAGTCTTTATAACAAGCTTAGGAACATTTTGTTATGTAAAGATGCTGTTTGGGCTAAAAAATGTTGGAGCAACCTATCAGAGGGTAGTCTATTATGCATTTGGCAGCCAAATAGGGAGAAACGTTGAAGCATACATCGATGACATGGTAATCAAAAGTAAGAGGGTGGACAGCTTCGCTGCGGATCTAAGAGAAACTTTGGACACATTGAAAGCTATAGGGATAAAGCTCAATCCAAAGAAGTGTGTAATTGGAGTAGGCACTAGGAAGTTCTTAGGATACAAGGTTTCCTCAAAGGGTATCGAAGCTAACCCAGATAAGATTCAAGCCATAGTAAACCTCCCCCAGCCACGGATAGTTAAAAAGTGAAAATCTCAATGGGATCACTGGCAGCACTTAGCCACTTCGTCTCAAAGGCGGCAGAGAAACACTTTTCACTCTTTGAAGTACTGTGAATGACGAAAAAATTCAGCTGGAGCAGGGATTTTCAGAAAGCATATGATGGGTTGAAGGAGCAGCTTCAAGCACTACCAACATTGAAATCACCCACCCCAGGAGAGACGTTATACTTGTACTTTTAGCTCCGTGTTGGTTTGCCTAGAAGGAAAAAAAGCAGGTACCAGTTTATTGCATCAGCAAAATCTTGCAAAACGCGAAAAAATCTTATATGTCGGTGGAAAAGTTAACCCTAGCTTTAGTATATTTGGCACAAAGGTTACGAATGCATTTCCATAGTCATCGCATAGTGATTTACACAGGGTTTCCAATCAAGAACATCCTTACCAAGGCCAAATCTTCAGGAAGAGTAACAAAGTGGGCCTTGGAATTAGGTCAATTCAAAATACAATTCCAGCCTTGAACATCGATAAAAGCTCAGGGATTAGCAGACTTCATTGCGGAAATGACAAGCGAAGAAGCACGGAGAGTGAGCATGCATCAGAGCTTGAGAACTGATAAAGGTAAAACAAAATAGGAAGCATTTGCTTGGACATTGTTTGTTGATGGCACGTCCAGTATGGAAGGTTGCGGAGAAAGATTGCTATTGCTAGACCTAAATGGGGGTGAGCATAGATATTCATTGCATTTTGATTTCCTGCTTACTAATAATGAATAAGAATACGAGGCTTTGATTTGCAGACTAGATCTTACTGTCAGAATGAAAGTTATAAGTGTTCGTGTATCCAGCGAGTCGGTAATTGTTGTCCAGCAAGTGCGAGGAGACTGCGAGGTGAGAGAAGAGCAGTTGGTGAAGTATTTATGAAAAGTGCAACAACTCATAGCCTACCTCGAGTACTTCAACATATAGCACGTACCGCGAGGCAAAAACACAAAGGCAGACGTGCTAAGCAAGTAGCAACAGCAGGATTTGATTCTCTTAGAGAACAGGGATATGTCATCATCAAAGTCATTGCGGCCAGAAACACGATGTCAACTATTGTGTCAACGATCCAAGCAGATGTAGTAAGCTGGATGTCTCCACTAATAGATATCTTTGTGAAAGGGATGCTGCCAGATGATAAGATGGAAGCTAGGAAGTTGGAGTTACGTTCTACCAATTATGCTTACGAAGATGGGACCTTATACAAAGTTTCTTGTCTCCATGGATAAAATGTGTAGGACCAATGAAGGAAACATAGATTTTAAAAGAGGTGCATGAAGGTCTTTGTGGAACACATTAAGGTGCCACGACAATAGCAAAACAGATTTTCAGAGCTAGTACCTACTGGCCAACGATGTTCAATGATACACACAACTTTGTCCTTAGATGTAGAAGTTACCAAAGCAGTGCCTCATTTTTGCATTAACCTCAATCACCTTTGAGAGAATCGAAAGCAATGCCAAGTTCTTAGTCGTAGCAATCGACTACTTTACAAAATGGGTGGAAGCAAAACCATTAGGACATGTCACAGCCGAAACCACTAGGAACTTTGTGTGGAAAAACATAGTGTGTCGCATTGGTGTGCCACGCACCCAGACAATGGTACACAATACATAAGTGGGATATTCACCGATTGGTGTTTGAAGCTTGGGATTCTCCAAAAGTTTACCTCTGTAGCACACCCTCAAGCTAACAGCCAAGTAGAGGTAACAAATAGGACTATAGTTCAAAGAATACAGAAGAGACTAGAAGGAAAGCAAACTATCTGGGTGGACGAGCTGCCAAACACGCTATGGTCATATAGAAAAAATGTTCGAGAGCCAATGGGGAAGACACCATACATTTTAGTTTACGGTCATACCCGTAGAGATCGTTAACTTAAGCGTTCATGTAAGCAATTACAAGGAGATAGACAACCCGGATAAGTTGAGACTTGAATTAGACGAATTGGAAGAGAAAAGAGACCTTGCGTTGGCAATCACATGGTGAAAGAAACTTAGTTTCACGTTGGCGATTTAGTGTTGAGGACGAACGAAGCTAGCCTGGCATAAGAAAGAGAAAAGTTGTGCCAAAATGGGAAGTGCCCTACAAGGTCACAAAATTTCATAAGTCTAACAGCTACGAATTGGAAATGATAGATCGTACCGCAGTCCCGAACATGTGGCATGTGGTAAACTTAAGAAAATTTTACGTCTAGAGAAAATATAGTGAACGTGGTTCCCCATTATTCCAACGTGATATGATCGCGATCGTACATATTTAGTATAAAAGCCCGCTTTGCTGGACCACCATTACGTTTCTTATTCTTTACTTGCACATGTTAAAGGATATTTGGTTCGTAATGTACTACAGTCAAGTTACTAAGACTTCACATATATAACTTAACAATAGGCTATAGACCCTACACATTTATCAACGATCAAAATCTTTAGACCTTGAAAACTCCGCAAATCAAAACAACTGCAAGCTATAGATCTTGCAAAATCACCTACTGCTTCAAGCTTTAGATCTTTCTAGATCAATTGTATATGCAAGATATAGATCTTGTTTGGGAGTAGAGTTGCTCATAAACATAACGTATGCAAATTGGTATTGCGTATCACGATCCATAACGATTTGCTACAGTGATCAAGTGAGCTAAAAACCTTACAAACAATTTGAAACTTAGTTTATCAAAACAAGGCGATAAAATCTAACCATACAGTTTGGAGCTTTGCAATTTATAACATTCAAGAGACAAAACATGGAAAAAAAGTGTGCATAGTGAAGGCGAATATGAACACTTCGCCAAGTCCTTAGCAAATTTCTTACATGATAAGTTTGTCAAAATAGCACATCTATCTACGCTTTGAGGCTCGTGAAGATCTGGAAGATGATGATTCACCAACTAGGCAGCCATGCTTGGATTCATGATGCGGATGTGCAGTCCTTCGACGAGTCTCTTTGGCGGCTTCCACTTCACTAACCAAATATATTGTCACTTCATATACAAATATGCGGGATGGCGTGTAAAGCCCCTTTGCTCCATATGTCCAGAATGTTTAGCATAGTAAGCTATAAAGTCAGTAATGGGGCCAAATTCCTCGTGATCCAATTTTCATACTTATAACATTGACAGTTTCCTCATATCTTTTCATATCAGCTATAAAGTTCTATACTTTCTTCTCTAGAGACCGAATGTGTAATCGAACGGACTCTGACAAGTTAATTCTTTGACTACCAAGTTCCATTGTAAGGTCTCCGCAACGAGTAGCCTTGCGAAATGACAAAGGGAGAGCCCAGATCTTGTATTTATATTCAATACAAGCCTGCTCAAGTTGATGCACATAACTTTCAAGTCAGTTGACATCAGTGTGAAGCTCATCATTGTCACTTCATAGTTGTGTATTAATAGCGATATAATCATTGAACTTTGTCTACCAGCCAATATAAGTGGTTGAATGGTGATTGCATTCCTCTTGCTTTTTCTTCAGTCCATTATACAAATCGTCAATACGGGTACACTACTTGTCTATGATCACCATTTTCTGATGGACTTCATGTGTCTTATCTGCGGCATAGTTCATAGTCTGCTCCTGTTACCGAAGCATCTTCACCATGTTCAACTTTTGCCGATAGATAAGATCATTTTGTTCATTACAAATTCTTCGTAGATCATGAACGACATCCCGAGTCTCTTTCACAGACTCACTTTTCTTCAAAGGCATGAACACCTAGCAACATATACTTCAGACGAATGCCTAGAGTTAATGGCCATTCTTTGACACAAACAAGGAGATTAGGTGAACGCAAGTACGACAGCTGATTCAAGGTGAACTAAACCATGGATAATATCTTTGCCAAGAGAATCGACATTATAACCATCGAGTATAAGCTTACTACAAGGAAAATAAGAGGAAGAAGATGGTCGACAAGAATGCTGGAATCTTCCATCCGATATACAAAGGAATTTAATCCACTAGAGACATGCGATCAGAAGATAGGAGCTAATAATATTCTCTTGTTATACGCCTAGTTGCCTCAATCAGATTGATAGGGTAACATCGAGAAGAAAGTGTAAAAACATTTTCACAAGGAAAACGAGCGTAATAGCCCAAATATTCTACAATTTTCAAAAAAATTCTATCAACCATAATATCAAAGGCATGCAAGTGAATAAATGTAAAAACATTGGTCAAGGTATAAAAAGTGAGCCTAATGATCGAATTAGTTGCTAATGATACAAAAATTATACAGACAAACCCCAAAATATTGTCATAAAATCACATAAAACAAACAGAATATGCTTAAATTCTATTGCACTTGACTAAATTTGGTAGGAGAGGAGATCAAAGGGTAGACCACGACAGCAACATCCTTCGTGCTTGCAGGAGAAACGAGAACTTCACTGTTCAAATCACCACTCGGGTTCGCAACATCACTAACAATATTGTCTTGCCCAAAATGGAGAGCCTCTGAGTGCAAAGAGCTGAAATGAAGTTCCTCACAATAGTCAACCATACATTTCTGCAGCTCGGCCGCAGAAGAAAGTGTGGGTAGACTAGCAAGGTACGACAATAGTGTGAAAGAATGCCCACCATCTTAGACACTCTTCACAAAACCATCACTAAGAATTTTTGTCTGCTCCACCAAAATCTCTTCGGATTTGGCCAACTTTGGAAGCTTCTCAAGATTTGCGGTTGGATTCATCTTTGGCAACTCAACTAAAGACTCACAATAGCCAACATCATGAGCATAAGCTGAAACTTCCTCGAACAAGGCATTGAAAGATTTTTTCTTCAAGAGTCGGTAAACCAATAGCTGAGGATATCCTGGAAAAGTGGGACCATTCATCCACATCTCTTCCAACTGAAAGTGCATCTTTTCCATTTCTCTTTCAACGTTTGCAACACGCTTCTCTGGAGCCCGCGCTCACTCGGCAACATCCTCAACAACGGTCTTCAATGCACCACACTCCACCTTACTAGCCTGCAACTCCACTAGTATTACTCCTTCCCCTTTACCAAAGCTGGAAATCCATTCACTGACAAGTTGCAAGCGCTCCCCAACCTTAATTTCAAATCACACCAAAATTAAGAGCAGTTGTACCATAAGGAAAATCATATAATACTTCAATACAAGAAAAACATACCACAACCATGATGTCTGAGAGGGAAAGCTATGCGAGTATAGCAGGAATTGTCCCTTCTACGAACAAGTTGTGACTTAGCATAAGGGAGTGTGGAGGACATTGGTCAACACACCCCTTCTTCTTCACAGGCTCCAAGTTGGTGCAAGTATTTTCAGTCCGCTCCTTACGCCTTTTCTGATGGGTTCTTTCTTTGGGTCTCTGCTCACCATCCCCCTCGACTTCTTTAGTACGCAAGCCAGATGGAATCTGCTGAATACTAGTGCCAGTAGTAGCCGCTTGGGGAAGAACAACCTAAGTGTTTTTGTTAACCTCATTGGCCAAGGTCTCAATCTCTTCATCCTCATCTGTAGAAGTAAAGTTGTTCTCAGTAATGCATCGAATCAGGTCCATATCTACAATAAAGCAAGTGTATCCAGTTAAGTGTACACACAAACATAAGAAGCAACACAGACACACATATAAACTACATCAAACTAGGTAAACCAACAACAAATAGGATCAATGAGTTGAACACCTTTGCTTAAAGTACTAGCAGGGAGAAGTGAGATGGAAAGCTGCCGTGGACTCGGTATCCAGACGAACCCCAGCCTTAGGGAGTTTCCGTTGGGGAATGCTATAGTTCCAAACTGAAAAAGCTGAACTACTGTTGGGGTCAAGTTTGATGTAGAAAATGTTTTCATTCCACACTCCACAATTATTGGGGAACCCAATAACGAACTCAATGGTAGGGATCACAGGGTAAAGAGTGAATTCATCTGAGCAATATTTTACTTTCCCAAGATAAAAAGGTTGTGGAATAAAGCAATCAAAAAATTAACACCGGTAGCTTTGCGCACATAATAGAAAAATATGAAAATGGAGACTGCCTTGGGGTGCAATTGACATAAACCCACTTTATAGTAAGTGAGGAGATCCAACACATGTTGGGGCAGAGGAAACGATAGTCCAAATTTTAGATAATCTAAATAACAGGAAAAATAACCAGGAGGAGGAGTGCAAACACACTCAGAGGCCTCAGGCCTTAAGCTCATATAAACACAAAAAAGGGAAAGTATTTTTCTAATCCTCAACATAGGAATCTGTGAGAAGGATACTAATGATGGAAGATCCAATATAATGGTCAGAATCCTCCCTAGAATCAACAGGGATTTCACGGTTTTTCAGAGTAGGAACTCCAAGGTTGTTAGAAGCAGACATCGATGAATTCAAGATCTCTAAAATCACGATGAATGGTGATGTCAATTAAACAACAGGAGCTAGAAAACACTACTCTGGCCAGAATCTAGAGCAGAGCGATGAAGAAGGAAGAAAAAACGTTCATCAATTATAGTGAAAGCAAGCTACACTACAAAAAGAACAGATACACAGACACAAATTGTTTAAGAAAGGGAAAAATAAAAAATATAGTAAAGCTAAAGAAGACGGAATGAAACTTACTGATTTTAGCTCAGAATGTGAGAGAAAATTGAGAGTAGTATAGGCAATGGAAGAAGATGAATGGATCTGAATTTGCGTAAGAATTTAACTAAAGAAGGAGAAGTGCAAAAAGACAAAAAGGGAAAATAATGAATAATGAACAATCATGACGATTTGACATTAAATAGGTTACCTTTTGGATTCTTGAGATGGCGGCAGCAGAAGTAATCTGAATTGGAGCAGGTTTCGAAGCACTAAATTCAATGTAATTATATCAAAAGGTACTCGTAACGGCATCTGATTAATTTATGGAATGACTAACAAAGAGCGAATCTCGATTGTGAGGTTATAGGGTCTAGGCGTTATGAGGATAAAAGATACTTGCATATTTTGAATTTTAATTGTAAGCGTGATTCTAGGAAATTGCAGTATACAGCCAAGAAGCACACAACACTCCGCAAAGATAGTTCCCACCGCAGAGCAAGTGAACATGTTACAGTGCCTAAATAGGAGGCGAGATAACAATGTCACTACGCAACTTAAGAACCTAGTCATTGCTTCGTGTAGCACAGGCTTCGTGGTTGGGGGGGAAGGCTTATGGTGCATGTGTGGCCCAGCGAGCGAAGCTAATGGTCGTTAGGCCCAGCCAAACAATAGTCAGCAACGAAGTCAAACCTTTTTAGTCCAAACTGTTGAACAACCTACGCGCACACTACAGAGAGCGTGAGCCGATAAACATGAAGCAAATGACAAGCACGAAGAACCACAATCTCAGAAAGTGGGGATTGTGATGCAGCCCACGATCTCTATTCCTGAAAGCAGGGGAACACATCCAGGTTAGTCTATAAATACAGCAAACAGAGAAGAGGCTATGGTACGTGCAACTATCTAGGGAAATTCTAATTCTCAACGGAAAAGACTGACTTGATTGTTGGAGTTGTTTCGTGGAATCACTTTTGGGACTAATTGTGCAGGCCAAGAAGATCAAGAAAAGGATGACCAGTGATTTACCTGAACATACTGCAACATCATTCATGTTGCCTCAATCTGTTCTAATTTGGTCTCCGCCTCATCTCCTCCCTCTCTACCACATGCTCCTCTACATGCTCACTAGATAAATGATTCTAGCGCGACAAACCACATGACTTATTCTTAGTCCTCCTTGCATGACTGCATATTATGGTAATAACTGTGTTAATTTTTGTAATGGTTCTCTCCTTCCCATTACACATGCTGGTCACACCCGGGTCTCCGATTCCTTACAATTTTATAATGTTTTGGTTTCTCTACAAATTTCAAAAAAATTGTAGTCTATTAGCAAGCTGGCTCGGGATATAAATATTGTTATTTGCTTTGATGATTCCTCTTTCACTATTCCAAACTAGCTTACTAGTGTTGTTATTGGCGAAAGACATCATTATGGGGGGGGGGGGATTATATGTTTTGGATTATGGTGGTGCTGATTTATATGCTTTTGTTGCATCGATTGAGTCATAAGCTTTTGAACTTTGGCATACTAGATTAGGTCATGTTCCTCACAACATCATTTCTCCTTTGAGCAAGTATGAATGTTTGTCTATCACTAGCTTGCTTCCAAAGCCACATTTGTGTTCTTCTTGTGAGATGGCTAAAGGCAACCATCTCTCTTTTACTAATAATTTAAAATGCGCACCACGCATACTTGATTTGGTTCTTTGTGATATTTTGGGACTCTCACCTATTGTCTCTTGAGCCTGATACTTCTATCATGTCATTTTTATTGATGATTTTTCTCGGTTTACATGCTTATATCCTTTTCAACAAAAGTCTGATTTTGTGGATGCTTACATGCATTTTGAGGCTCTGGTTGAGAACCAGTTTTCTACCACCATTAAATTATTTCAAAGTGATGGTAGAATCTAGTTTTTGAATCATCACATACAATCACATTTTGCATCTAATGGCATTCATCATCAGCTTTCTTGTCCCTACACTTCAGAGCAAAATGGCCATGCAGAGCGGAAGTATCATCACATCACCGAGAAAGGATTGTCAATGCTCTTTCATTCCAGTCATCATTATTCATTTTGGTATGATGCTTCTACAACAGTATACTTCATCAACATGCTGCCAATGCCGGTTTTACCTAGTTAGTCCCCACTTTGTATTATTTTTGGTACGACTCCTGACTACTCCAATTTTTATCCAGTTGCCTATCGAGTTTTTCCATATTTCCGCCCCTATGCTGCACATAAGTTGGCACCTTGGTGTATGTACTGTATATTTTTGGTTTACAGTTCGCAGTAAAAGGGTTATCGCTGTCTTGATCCTCTTACGAAGAAGGAGTACATCACTCATCATGCTCGGTTTGATGAGATGCTATTTCTGGCGAGCAACACTGGTACTACCACTTATCTTCCTTCATTTAATGTCTATGCATTTTTGGAACCTTTGTTTGTGCCTTCGGAGGCGTTTGAGCCATCTTCTTCAGCCGAATTGTCCATTATTTTGGATAATTCTGATTTACAGTCTGTACCGAGAGCTCAAGTTTTATCTAAAAAATTGTTAATGTTCGCCGCACGCCGACCAGCAGCCCAACCTACAACCATCAACGTCGACTCACGCGCCGCACACATTGAGCTAACCACCCGCGTATGCAACACCCACACCTCCTATGCCTTCAACTATGACTGCAAAAACGTTGCCTACAATATTGTCATCTCCAGCTGCCTCACCAGTGCAGCAGTCCGTAGACTCAGAGCCACCTGCCTCAGGTTCCGCACCATCTCCCACGTCAGTTCCCTCCTCCCGCTATCCAATGGCCACTCACTCTTCTACTAGCTCCCTCTAGTACAAATATTTTCCGACTATGATATTTATAGTTTATAGAGTGCTTTATTCTCTTAGACCGAGCCACAGAGTCATCGCTCGGCTGTTAAGGATCTTGAATGGGTTGCTACCATGGATTTCGAAATAGAGGCTCTTCGTACTCAACAGACGTGGGATTTGGTTCCTCGTCCTTCTCATACAAATGTGGTTGGTTCAAAATGGGTGTATTGCTTAAAGTACAAGGCTGATGGCTACTTGATAGACATAAAGAAAGATTGGTTGTGCAAGGTTTTTTTGCATCTTTCTAGTTTTTATTATGATCACACTTTTAGTCCTTTGCTGAAGAATTCTACCGTTCGTACTATTTTATCTTTGGTTTTTCTTCGTAATTGGCCCTTACAACAGCCAGATGTCTAGAGTGCATTTTTAAATGGTCTTCTTGAATCCCCAGTTTATATGGAGCACCCAGCTGGATACAAAGATTCCATGCATCCAGATTTTGTTTGTCGTCTACCCAAGGCCATTTATGGTTTGAAGCAGGCTCCTCGTGCTTGGTTTCAACATTTAGCTCATTTATGATTAGCCCGAGGTTCATATACAGATCTTCCGATACATCTTTATTTGTGTTTTCTCATGGTGCCTCTCTTATATTTGTTGGTTTATGTTGATGACATTATTATCACCGAGAATGATGGTGGTCTCATTTAGAAGTTTATTGATTGGGTTATTCAGGAATTCAAGATTACCGATCTAGGCACTCTGCAGTATTTCTTGGGTTTGGAGGTTGTTCGTACTTGTGACGATGTATTCCTTGGTCAAGCCAAATATGCTAAGGACATTTTATTACGTGCTAGAATGCAGGATTACACGCCTGTTGCCATTCCATTTGTGCCTTTTTCACAGCTTGTTAGCTCTTCCGGTAAGCTGTTTGGAAATCCCACACTTTATCGGTCTCTAGTTTATGCACTTCAATATCTGTCGATTACACGTCCCGACTTGTCTTATGTTGTGAATACGACTAGTCAGTTCATGTAGGCTCCTACTGATGACCATTTCCAACCTGCTACTCAAACTTTGCTCTTTATGTGTGGTTCTCTTCACTATGGATTTCATTTTTGCGCAAATTCGTCCATTTACTAGTTCTGGGTTATTCTTATGCCAATTGGGCTTGTTGTATTGAGACTCATATGTCTACATACAGTTATGACATTTTCCTTGGTGGCAACCTGGTGTCTTGGAGTGCTAAGAATCAACCTACAGTCTCACGTTCTAGTTTGGAATCAAAGTACTGTGCTATGGCCAACACTGCTACAGAATTAGCTTAGTTAAAAAAATCTTCTTTGGGATTTACGTGTATCGACTCGTATGCCTCTTATTTAGCTATGTGATTATCAGAGTGCTCTCTTTATAGCTCAATATCCAGTTTCACACAAGAGAGCCAAGCACATTGATATAGATTATCATTTTGTGCGTGAGATGGTGTCTTATTCTTATAGCAAGCTTAAGGTTGCTCCTGTTTCTACGGACTTGCAACTTGCTGACATCTTTCAAAAGGGGTTACCTCTTCCTCAGTTTGAGTTCTTACGTTCTAAGCTTTGCATTGCTACTAGTCCTACGCTTGCTTGAGGAGGGGTAATAGAGATATAATTGATTTAGAATTAGGACATGAAAGGAAGGCCCTTTCTGATTGATTTTGTATATATCATGTTCCATATTTGTTTCTACTTTGTATATCCTTTGTACTCACTATATAAATGAATGCACACAACCACAATCATTTATGAGTTTTACTTTCTATCACTTACCGAACACAAAAAGGGTTGGGCTTATAAGCCCTAACAAACACACCCCTACACTCCCCCTTTCTTTCTATATTAATGACTGAATCATTCTCTAAAATATTAACTTCTACTTTCAATATGCAAATATAGCATACTGCAAACTGCTAGAACCCATAATGAAAGTAACCCACTTATCCTTTTTCTGATGACACACAACAATACTTCTAAAATACACTAAAGCAGACCTTAAAAAACACTTGTTTTTTTCTTCTTCAAAATATACGAACTTGCTTCGGGCTAAAAGATAAATCATGAAAATTATCCTTTCATCATATCTAACAACACTTTGCAGAGAATATGTAACCAAATCCAAGCTAAATCCTTAACGAGTCAAGGGAAATTTCCCTTTAAATATTTAGATTCTCCAATTTTACATGGTGGAACAGAGATTTTCATTAGCACGCCCTTCTAAACTCAGTCAACTAAAGGATTCTACAATGGCGGAACAAATTACTGTCACAAGCTGGAAAAATTAGCTTAGCAGAGTGTGCTCTTTCCTCAATCCCATTACCCATCATCATAGTTACCAAACCCACTAAGCACGTAGTGGAATGAATAAAAAAGAACTTGAAGGTCATATTCCAAACTTTCCTAGCCAACCGAAGAACCAGACTTGGTTTTAAAAATCTTCACACAATAATAAAAGGTTTTCCCATAAAACTATGGTGGAAATAACATCAGGGTACTTCTTTATGGGCTAAATTTATGTGGTCTACGCCAAACCATCATAAATCAACCAAAAGTTGAAAGAGAATAAAAGAAGTAGAAGAAATATGTTTAAAAAAAAACTCAAATCAAAATCGTGCAAGGCTCAGTTTCATTTTGGGATTCGAATTGGAGTGACATAGGACCACTAGTATATAAGTGGGAACATGATATGGAAGTTCCTTTTCCTCAACTCACGGTTGCTAAATTTGTCTCAAATCCAAATCAGTATTTCAAATCCTTAAAAGTCTTTTCCCTCCCTAAATAAGAAACACACTATTTGGAAACACCAAATATTTGATGAATATAAGGATATAATAATCTGGAAGCCTTCAATGGTGCTTTAACCCTGATGTCTGCCTACAAACTGATTAGGCCTAAAAGGACATCAGTATGGTCTTTTAAATACCTTTTGTTTGTAATGCTTCCTAAGAAAATCAGTTTCATGAATTGGAGGTTATTAAATAGACCAATCCCATTTCATGATGTCCTCAAACACTTTTCTTTTAATTTACCATTTATATGTTGCTTCTGCAAGTTAAATTATGAAAGTATTCATTATTCATTCAACAATTGTAATCAAAAGAATCTAGGATAGGATAGACCAAGTGTTTAACATTTAATCCCATACAGTAGAAGCCCTGTACAACATTGAATAAAAGTTTCTCTACCGTTTTTTCAGTAATTTTAGTGTTTCCACTCAAACTAAAATTCAATTGATGTAATATTTTGTAATTTTCTTTGTTTTTAATATTGAACACTATGCTTATGTAATATCCATGTTGATTCGAGTAAGTGAATCCTTAAGTCTAGATTACTAGTATACATGTATGGAATTAGGACTCACCGATTTCATACATATAGGTTTTTTTTTTTTTTTTTTAATTTAAAACCATCCTAAGATGGAGGAGAATTATATTAGGCTTCCCAGACCCTTAAAGAAAATAAAGAAGCCGAAGCTTAGTTTGTTTACAAAATGAGAGCATATTGCTCCTAAAGCAACACCATGTTGCCTCCAAAATAGTTGAGAAAAACCATAAGTAAACTAGAGGATTACAAACACTAATGGTTTGGTAAATGACGCTCGAACTTGTTAGTGAATCCGAAGAGACACAAGTCAGTCAGAGACGACCTGAACCAAAACCAGAAGCCTATCCTCTAAGTCTTCGTGCAAACTATGCCAAAGCTATACAATAGCTACGTTAAATCTTTGATGGTATGCTGCCCGTAATCTTCCTGAGTGAAGTCCATTTGCCATATTCTGAGTGAAGTCCTGCCATTTGCCCGAAATCTTCATAAATGAATTCTTGCCATTTGCCATTCTTCCAATGATCATATTTTGCCAATGCTGAATATCCTCCTCGAACTTTTAATCTGCAATGAAACAAGAAGAAGGAAGCAGTATCTGGTCCTGTATAAAACATGTGCCCGAGATAGCATATTATGAATAGATTATGTTTCCACATGCTGTTCCTATTCTGACCCCATGAACTCCATTTTTATCTAGCCAAATCAATCCTTTAAGAAAAGGTGGAGTGTTGCTTGAGTCTAAATCACCAGTTAAGAAATTCTCCCTAGCATATTTTGCCAAAAAATCAGCCACTGTGTTTGCTTCCCTAGAGACATATTGGATTTGGTTTTCTGTGTGCATCTCATGCAAATGATAGTGAAGAGAGAAAAGTCTCCATGAGGCAGAGTAAGGATCATGTATAGCTCTTATTGCTTGCTGACAATCTGACTCTAGTACACTACCTCTAATTTCCTTTTCTAAGCAGATTTGATATGCAAATAAAATTCCTTCCAGTTCTGCATGTAGAGGGGAGTCTGATTTAAAGGTTTTAACTCTCATTAGTTTCACATCTCCCCTCCAGTCTCTAATTATTACAGCACAAGAAGAGTCACCCCCCTTTATCCATGAAGCATCCATGTTCAACTTAAGACCATTTTTTGGTTTTTCCCATTTAACTGCTGAGATAGAGATTTCTTTGTTCCTTTTTAGAGTTATGCTAGGAATGATTCCTGCCTGAATTAGCTTCTTATGTTTATCAGGATTCCCTTTCAACGGATTAGCAGTAAAAATTATGAGCAGCAGATCCTTAATATTCTGAAAGCATGCTTCAACTGAAAAAACCAGGTTTTCAAATAGTAGTTTATTCCTGTGTGTCCAAAGAGACCATGTTGTTGTAATAAGTGCAGCTATGTATACTTTATGCAGACTGTTAGTCCCTACCTGAATGGAGAGGTAATGATCAACTAAATGACAGAAGCTCCTAAAAGCAGGTGGATGTAAATTCAGAATGCTATTAACTTTTTTCCACACTGCAGTTGTCTGGTGACATGAATTAAAAAAATGGTTGATTGAATCCGAGTGTTTAGAGCAAAAGGGGCATTTAGAAGCTAGTGAAAAGCCAAGCTTACATAGAACATTATCAAAAGGCAGAATTCCATTCAAAGCTCTCCACATTAAAATAGACATTTTAACTGGTATGAAATTTGACCATACCTTGTGTAAACTTATGATGCTTGTACCTCTCTGCCTCAGTATCTTGTAAGCTGAGCTGACTGAAAAATTCCCATCCTTAGAAGGCTCCCAGATCAGTCTATCCTCATGAGAATTCTTGATGGCTACCTCCTGCAATATTGAAACTATATTGGTAGCCAAATGTGGCTCCAGAGAAATTATATTAGAGTGTTTGTTCAGGATGAAGGTGCTTAAGGTGATATCAGGGAAGGGAAGTTCCACATCCTCAGGCCATTTATAAAATAAGGCACCTTCTCCTGACCAATTTGCATTCCAAAAGGAACAACCCCCTTTTCCATGAATTACTCTTGTCAAACTGTTTGTTTTTTCAGTAATGGAGCAAATTCTCTTCCATACCTGAGATGTCTTGTAGGATTCAGGAATGGACCACAGATGGTGAGACCATTGCGTGGTGTTCATTTGGAGCTTCCACCATAACTTACAGGAAAATGAGTCAACTGTGGCTTGGAGGTCTCTTAACCCTATCCCATTCTCTTGTATAGGCAAACTCATTTTACTCCAAGCTCTCCATTTTTTTCTAGGCTCTGAACTTTCAGTTGCACCCCAGAACAGACCAGATGCCATCCTTTCCATCTTCCTCAAAATTGCCTTGGGAGGTTTTAGTACAGCAAACAAGTGGGTTGGGATTGAAAGAAAGCAGTGGTTTATTAATATGATCTTCCCTCCAGTGCTAAGCCACCTATTTTTCCAGTTTTGAATGCTTTTTTCTAATCTCTCCAGTATAGGATAGTAATATCTCTGAGTGTTCCTTCCTGTGAATATGGGAATACCTAGGTATTTAAAAGGAAACTCTCCCATAGTCATTCCTAAAGACCTTCTTATGATCTGAGTTCTGTCAGCTGGGGTGGCATGATCAACATAGAAGTTGGATTTAGAGAAATTAACTTTCTGACCGGTTGTTTGCTCATATGCAATTAGAAATCTTTTAAATCTTTTCAGATTTTCCTTTTTTCCACTGAGAAATACAGCTGTATCATCTGCATACATTAAGTGAGTTATCTGTGGACATGTCTTAGGTAAATCAAAATTTTTCAGATAGCCAATTTTGAACAGTTTTTTAATTCCTCTGGAAAAAGCCTCAGATAGAATGTTATACAGAAATGGGGAGAGGGGATCTCCCTGTTTTATTCCTCTATTAGATGCAAAGTATCCTGTGGCTACACCATTAATAATCACTGAAAAATGGGCTGAGGCTATATTCTGCAATATCCGGTTCACAAAAACTCCATGAAAACCAAATTTAAGGAGAATTGAATTAAGAAAAGACCAAGATACCCTATCAAAAGCTTTCTGCATATCTAATTTGATGATTAGGTTCTGATTCCTTGATTTCCTTTTTAACATTCTGGTCATTTCTTGCATCAATATTATATTATCTGTGATATCCCTCCCTTTCATGAAAGCACTTTGCTCAACAGATATTAGTTGAGACATGAAAGGCCTAATCCTTTCCATCATCATCTTGGAAAAAACCTTGTTCACAAAATTTGAAAGGCTTATTGGTCTGAAATCTGAGAAAGTGACAGGAACTGTTCTTTTAGGAATTAAAGCTAGCCATGTACTACAAATAGCATTAGGAATTTGACCATTCATCAGAAAGTCATTTGCAGCCTCAAGTAAATCTGTTTTAACATAATCCCAAAAGGTAGTATAGAAAAAACCACGGTATCCATCAGGACCAGGTGAGCTGTGTTTATTAAGATCAAAGACTGCAAACTTAAGCTCATGGATCAGAAAAGGAGATAACAGTTGATCATTTTCTTGTTCATTTATTATTCCAGGTATTTCAGCAAGAAAATGATTCAAATAAGTTCCTTGTTTCTGTGGTTCTTCTTCATTAAATAGAGCTGTATAAAATCCCACCGCTTCCTCTTTAATCTTTGATGGATCAGATATCCAAATTCCATTTTCATCTCTAATTTTACTGATTCTGACTTTAGTTCTTCTTTCCCTAATTGAGTGATGAAAATAACTAGTATTGGCATCACCATATTTAAACCAATTCAGTCTAGCCTTTTGCCTAAGGTAGATTACATTCTCCTTTTGAGCCCTCATGAGCAACTGTTTTGTGTTATTCAAGTCAGTCAGTATGGATTCAGTTGGTGTTTGTTGAAAAGAGATTTCCAAATCCTTAACCTTATTCTCATATTGCATCAGATTCTGATCAACATTGCCAAAGTGTGTAATATTCCACTGCTTTATTTCCTTTTTAAGCCTTTTTAATTTATAAACCATCCTAAACATTCCTCTATAAGGGGTGTCCAGGCACCAATTCGATTTCACTAAATTAATAAAGTCCTGTCTACTTATCCACATCTCCTGAAATCTAAATGGTCTAGGGGCTTGTTCCTCAGATGATTGTAGGTAAGGATTACCTATATGTTCATACATATAGGTAAGGATTATGTGCGAGGAGCAGTATCTCACTACGAGAGGCATTCCCTGTGGTACCGGTATCTGGGTACATAAGCACCAGTATTTCGGGCCCCCAGACTATCGGTGCCTAAGTATAGTGGTGTTGATACGCAGTTACAAAGGTACCGGAAAAAATGGCTGCTGATTAATGATTCTGAGCACTGATTTTAAATATCGGGGCCAATAGTAAAGAAACGGTGCTAATTAGTAATATACGGCACCGGTTCTTAATACCGGTGCCAATATTAATGTGGTGGTGCTAACTAATGATATAAAGAACCAGTTCAAAATACTAGTGTCATTAATAATGTAGCAGTGCTTATCCTACACAATTAGCACCGGTAGATTGCAAGCGTTGCTTATGAATGAATACTAGCACCTATTTCGTCGTACTGGTGCTGCTTGTTATATGGTATGTGGTGCCAATATTATTAGAACTAGTTCCATTTTAGAACCGGTGCTAGGTTTTTAATTCTAGCATCGGTATGTAACAATTGACAGTGCCAGTTTGTAGTATGTTGTAAAATTTATAGCACCGGTATTTAATTTAGAAAATCGGTGCTGATTTTGATTTTCATTTGCAATGCCCTATTTTAAATTTCCCTTACCCATCCGGATCGAAACCCGACCAAATATGATTGACGAAACCCATATCAGCCAGCCAACAAGATAGAATCAACTAAGTAGATTAATACTAATAAAGAAGAAATGAATGAAATATAAACTAAAATTGTCTAAAAAAACACAATCCCTCCAATAAGTAAATTACTGAAAAAACTTTAAAGATCTTTGACATCCATTTTCTACACTTGCTTATACTCGTTGAGATCCATAGAAGTCTTTCAAAGTTTGGAATAGTCGTCCACCCATGCCTGACACCATCTACTGGCTACAACTGCTATCTCATTACCATTGTATGCTCCTTGTTTGGATGGAAATAGTTGTTGCGTTCAAAGCAACCCGATGATTAATTACGTGAATGTATTGACTAAGTAATAATTTAAAATGTTTAATTTGTAATATGCCGACCAACCTCGAGAATATCTGTAGAGGTAGTCATAAGCACAAGCTCTTTCATACAGAGGAGGACGTAGTATTCGCATTCCCATCCACTCAATTGACTTTGGTACTACAAATGAAAAATCTTGTTAAATGTAATTGTATTAAATAATGGTGGAAATGAATGGACTCTTGGATTGAATGAGTTACATCGATGTTCATGATTTTCCATGTGTAATTTGGAAGCGGTTCCATATCCATCTTCTTCCTTTAATATTCGCATGAAATCCTGGTAATCATGATCAACTTTTAATGGTTAGGTAACTCACACTTGTTTGAAATTAGTACAAAGAAAGCAATGAAAGTATCTGGATAAGCTTTTGTTTTCGCTGATGTTTTTTGGTTTGATTCCTCTAGTCAGCGAGTCAAGGGTAAAAACTTCCTCCGTACTAGGACGGATGAGTACTAAGTACCAATGATCGCTGCATTGAAAAGAAAGTAGCACATGACTGAATTAGTCAGTGGTGTATATTTTTCTGTAATTGAGTGAAATTGAAAAGTGCCACTTACATTTTAATGTATGGAACCACACAAATCACGACATCAGTATTGAGCATGGTTTCCAGAATGGCTTTAGCACGACCCTCGATTTCCGCTTCCTTGATCTCCATGGCATAGCCTTCCATATAGGACGGAACAAACTGAATGCGCACATTGTTGGCTTCGAAGACTTGGTTCTAGAGGTGCCCTGAAAAAAATAGCATTAGTTAATATTTAGAAAATTTTATTGTATAAATAAAAACAATTAATGTGAAAAAGTAAACCTTACCCCATCCAAACATCTATCATGGAGTTCGATAGCTAAGCCATTGCTCTGTCGTTGCCAAGCTTGTTCCCAAACTCTACCAAGCAATCGATGAACAATGAAGCACTGTGTTTTTTGCTGAAAGTCGTTGGTCAATACTTTGGAATTAAAACCACCGTTCCCAACTTGTGCATGATCTTCACCAGCTTGTTGCAGTATTTGACGTGATTCACCATGTTGGGATATGTTTTGAACTGGCCATTGTTGACAATACAAAATTATGTAAGGGCAAAAAAATTAGGGAAATTGAAAATTAATGAAGTATAGTATAAATGAATGATTTTTTTCGAGAAGTACCAGTTTTAGAGGCCTAAGTTTCATTAATTTTTCCTTCGAGGGCCGGTAGGAACTGGTTGATCCAGAATGCTTAAGGGTTTGTAGTTGTATAGAAAAGTTATTTAATTAGGATGATTACTTATGAAAAATTGGACATGTAAACATTGTAGTATTTAGTTTATTTTATTATCTCATCGTCGCTGACATTGAGGAAATATAAATCATCGGTCAGGGGCTAATCGCCTTCAATTTCCTTGGTCTGCGTATCATCTCCAAATGTGACCAAAGTCATCGTCCAATTAACCACACTCCCCAAAACGTCTCCCACGTCATTGAAATAGTTATTGGCAGATGGCAACCCCACCCTAGGATTGTATACTGGCTCTTACACGTGGACGCGAACCACTTGACCATGTGACTTCTCAGCACACCTAGTTTTTTGGAGCCATGATTTAGCAACCCACTGCCTCTCTCCCTGAAGGCCTTTGATGTACAAGGTCACCAACTCAATTTCCTGTTACAAATAGTGATAATAAGTTAGTCTAAAATAGGTTCAGCGTGGATAATTAATTAAGCTAAAATAGGCTATGTTAACTGTAATGCATATTTATCTCTTCATCATCTTCTCCATCGCTAGGGGGATCTTAGCCCGAGCCACTGAGAAAGGGGGATACACCTCTAAACATTTCATTCTTAATAAAGCTCTCATGGTCTGCAAGGCCTTCGGGAATATTTATTCCCCCTGCTGAAGTTATGCCCTTGACCAACTGCTCGAGGTACGAGACCATCGGCTTGACCATTGGCTGTTAAGCGGACGATTTCTTAGTCTCCTTCATCTGTGATGAGTAGATACTGCCACACTTACTTCTTGCTATGCTTGGGATAGAAACCGATGATGGCAGCTAGGATTGGGTACCTTTGAAACGGAACCTCCAAATGCTCCCAGTAAGGTAGATCGAAGAAAACCAACCTCTCATTTCAAGGTCCATCAGGTGTTGTACCAACCTTCTTCATCTTCTTCCCAAGAACAACGTTTAATTTCTTCACCTTTTTGTGTATAAAAATCCCCTTCAATGGTCTTGGATCCTTCCTCACTTCCTTCCCACCAAAAAACAAAAATGCATCCTCAACTTGTGTTTCATCAGTAGGAATTCTGGTGACCTAAATACACAGTCTTGCGACCATTCTTTAGCTACTGGTAATCTGTGGAATCTTCACACATGAGACACGCCTTCTGCCCCTTCACCACATAACCCGAAAGTTTTCTGTATGCGGGAAAATCATTTATGGTACAAAAAAGAATTGTGTTTAAATTGAACTTCGATCCCCTAAAACCATCAAACACTTCAACACTGTCGGACCATAGAACCTTCAAATCTTCTGTCAAAGGTGCCAGATACGTATTGATATTATTTCCGGGCTGTTTTGACCTAGAAATCAACAAAGGCATCAACACATATTTCTTCTTCATACACAAATATAGTGGAAGGTTGTATATGGCCAGCATTACTAACCATGAACTGTGCCTAGAGGACATGTTTCTGAACGAGTTCATTCCATCAGTACACAAAGCCATCCTCAATTTCTTTGGCGCACTTGCAAAGTTTGGATACCTCTTATCAAATCTCTTCCATTGATCGGCATCAGCTGGATGACGGATCACATTATTCTCAACAGAACCCCTTCTCATGTACCACATCATGTTTTTTGCATCATTCACATTCTTGAAAAACCTCTTCAACCTCAGAATAATTGCAAGATACCACATGCATTTCGCAAGAACCCATTCCCTTAACTTTACGACAACTACTTTATCGATAACTGTATTTTCCCTTTTCTTTTTCTGGATGACGGATCACATCATTCTCAACAGAACCCCTTCTCATGTACAACATCATGTTCTTTTCATCATTAACATTCTTGAAAAACCTCTTCAACCTTGGAATAATTGGAAGATACCACGTGCATTTCGCAAGAACCCATTCCCTACTTTACGAAAACTTCTTTATCGATAATATACGGGGCATGCCACCTCCTTCAATAAGTCACCCTTGTACAAAACATAATCATTGGGACAAACATATATTTTTTCATAATCCAATCCCATTGGACATAGTATCCTTTTTGGTTCGTAGAGGTTGTCCGGTATCACATTACTAGTGGAAAACTTTTCATTCAGAAACTTTAGCAACTTGTTTATGGTTGTGCACTCTTTGTATCAAGACCTTTCAAATTAAACAATTCCATCAAACATGACATCACCGTATCCCTCTTATTGCAATCGGGATACAATGACATGTCCTTCTCACCTAAGAAATTTGATAAAACCTCAGGCCTCCCCCTAAATTCATTGACAACCTCCTCACACATGTCATCTAAATTTAAGTCTCCAAAACACTCTCCTCCACTACCTACGACCACCTCCAGCGGTGCAATCTCACCATAAAATGTCCAAACCAAATAACCTTTTTCAAACCCTCTCATAACCAAGTGAATTTTCATGACGTCTCTATCACCACTACAGTTACGATTTATGCAATCACGTCAAGGACATAACACTTGCTTTTCACGACCAAATGCGTGCTCTAAAAAATCCTCCACGAAATCGACATATTCTTTGCTCAACCAACTAATGTTGCAATACACATGCTTACGCTTCTCTATTGCATGTTCCATCTCTACAAATTAAAGATTTTAGGATAACTATAATTTCACACAATGACCATGGCTATGCAAGATTCTAAACATTCAAAATCAATTCGGAAAACATTACGTACAACTCGCACCACAACATTCAAAACTAACCCAACATTATCACATTCCTAAGAAAGATATTAATCACATCAACAATTCTAGAAAACAATCACATTTTTTCCATGAATGTAAGTATCATGTACATGATCAAACCCACAAAATCATGATCAAACACACAAAATATATGCATAAAAACCATTTGTAACATATTAGATCATTAATAACATGCCAAATAATTTAAAACCTAACCTTTGTGGGTCTTTATTGGAGCATTTAACGTCAAAACCCTCCAAAAACACCATTAAGGACCTTCTCTCCCCAAAATCTCACTTTTTAACCACCAATGAATAGTGGTAGGTGTGCATTAAATGCTCTTCTAGCACTAGTGTGATGGATACATACTGGTGCTAGAAAATTTCCCACCTAAAAATTACCTGCCAAAATGACTATTCTCCAATTTTTGCATCGGTTTGGTCTTTTTTCGAGTACCTGTGCTAATCTTCCACTTAACATATGGGCCCCACAGTACAAGCACATGTTATTACTTCTGGTGCTAAAATTTCTCAGAGGCATCGGCAAACTGGCTTCGTACCGGTGCTATTATTTTCCTACATTATTTATGCGCCAAAGACAGTATTTTGTACATGAAACCTTTTCCAGCACCGGTCCTTTGCATGTTCATCATCGTTACCAATGCTAGTTCTCATGTATGACACCGGTTTCAGGCACCTGTTACACAAATCTGGTGATGATACACTTCTACAACACCATTTTTGTTGAATTTGGTAATAAAACCGATGCCTTTCATAATGCTAATACCGGTTTTTACTCCTCCCATGCAAAGTACCAGTGTCTATGTACCTATTTTCTAGTAGTGTCTGGATGCCATAATAGACAATAAATTGAAGTTATCGAACATGGCAGATGTTACAGAGAAGCTAGAGCCAATGGATCGGGTGATGGGGGATTTGTCATCTCTCTTACACCAACACTACAACTTCACAATCCTAATGTTCGGGTTTTGGATTTAGACCCCCCATCCTTCAGCCCATTTCTAAACTTTAGAAATTTTTATTCAATTTCAACTATAATACGAAATTATATTGAAATAGTAAAATTTAAAAGAAAATACTAAAAATACTCATCAAATATAAAATATTTAAACATTAAATAAAAAATATATAAATAGTAAAACATTGTATAAACATAAAAAAATACACATTAAATTAAATTATTCAAAACATAAAAAATACTAAGAATATAAAGTTGAAATTATAAAACATTAAATATGATATTTGATGTGGTAATCCGATCAGGTAAGCTATTCGTTTCTCACTCCATAAATCTCCTCTCCTACAAAACAAGTTCCGGAAGTGATTCCGGGAGAAAGACTCTGATGATCAATTCAGTCTCTCTCTTCAAGAACTGGAATTTCCTAGTGTAGTGAAGCTTACCTTAGCTCATTATGAGCTTCTTGTACTTATAGGCCATTGTAGTCATGGTTCCATGTTTTTAGGAGTTGAGATCGTGGGTCATGCTACGATCACCATATTTTTGGATCATGGCTTCATGTTCGTTCTTTGCTCCGCATTTCTCAGCTCATGACCGGCACCTTGGGCTGAAATGACTTCGTCTTAATATGAAGTGAAGTTGGGCTGGGCCAAGAGGCCAACAACCTTTTAGTTGCTGGGATGGATATACACTATAAGCCCCTAAGCCACGAAGTCAGTACTACACAAAGTTATGACCATGTTCAGGAGTTGCTTGCGAACTTATTATTTCGTCTTCAACCGATGCGTAATAGTATGTTCATTTTTGTTGTGACATGAACTATTCTCGCAAAGTGTTGAATGCTTCTTGGTTTTGTTTTACTACCTCATTGAATCATATAATCTTTGAAATTTGAATTTCAAAATTTGAACATGGAAGTATTGTGTAGATTTCCAGCTTTTGTGATCCTGTAGCCGAGATTCATTCCTTTGCATTCGCTATTCATTCCAAGATTTCCTCCTCTGCCGTTACACTTTCTTTCTTCTATACTTGCCTTGATTTTTTCGATTTGAAGGCTGTCACTATTCAGTGTACTCGTATACTGCCGCCTTCTCGGATTCCTGAAAAGGTATTTCACTTTTTGTTTGACCATCATAATTACTTACTTTTCACCTTTTGTCTTTTATCTTTTCACTTTCTTTAATTAAAACTCCTAACAATTTAGACTTCTTCATCATCTTCCTTTCTCCTTTATTGCTTTGATCTTCTGTCGTACTCCACGTTAATCTCTTAAGTTTTCATCATCTTCTTTTTCCTTATATGAAGTGAGTTGTGTAGGTTTGAATTTGTAAGGCTTTGTTTCCGTAGTATATTTCCATTTTCCTTCTCATTGAGGGGATCTTTTGTTTTTTCGGTGTTCTGTTTGTGTTTTTCTTTTTGGAGTTTGGCTAGAATCTTCACTTCTGGATTTTGTTGTTTTCATTGATGCCACATTATTTTGAATTATAGGGATCTTGAGTCCTTGAAAGTCTACTTCTAACGTTATTGAAACTTCTCCACCAAATGTCCCTGAAAACAGTGTCGATTCCAGGGAGGATTTCGACCACCTTACTGGTCCTTCTATCATTACTAGTATCCTCTCGATTCTTATGTTGAGGATTTAAAGCATAGTTTCCCTTTTTTTTTCTTTGTATGAGCTTAGGGCTCCTGAGTCCTCTGAAAGTGTTTGCACCCCTCTTTATGGTTATATTTCTTGTTACTTACACTACCCTAAGTTTGGACTTTCCTTCCTTTGCCTCAACATGTCCTGGAATTGCTTTCTCATTATTAGGTCACTTTTATGTCAGCTGCTGATCTGCATCATTATGCGTGCGTTAACCAATGCATTTGGCATAATAATTAGCTAATTTTTCATGGTTGATTGCTAGTATTATTTATGTTTATATGACAAAGGGTTTAGATGGCCATGTTTGGTTTTCTTATCTAAATCCCACTTAATTAGTACTAATGGACATCTTGTATCCACGGGCTCCTAGATCTTCCCTTGTGATCATCTTTAGCAGGCCGCTCGTGGATACTTTTCATTACATTCTATGTGAAGGCCATTCGCAAGGATGGTAGAAGAGATCAAAGTTATTCACACTAGAATGGTAGTAGATGAAGGTCACATATATCAAATTGTGGTAGTGGAAGGATGAGCCAAAGATAGGCAGCATTGGAGCTCAAAACCGCCAAGAGGAAAGCGGAGAATCTTGGTGTAAGAGTTGCGCCAAAATCAGAGAACGATCCGAGAAGAAATAGCCTTCAAGATTTATTCCATTGGATTTGTCATCTCGAGCGCTATAAAAGAAAATACTACAACTCTCGAATCGAACTAACGATTCATCTGTAGCGAAGGAAAGAAGTTCAGCCGACAAAGCACAAACGGGCAGGCGCAGAGCGTTCATGTTTTGCACCAACGGCCCGCACCAGATGACACGGTCCTCGCCAAGGGTCTTTGGCACAGACTGCGCCAAATGAAATGGGCCATGCATAAGTTTCACTAAAAAATGGCTAAGTATGGGCGCAGACTGTCCCATTTTCGTCGGCCCGCATCGTTCTAAGTGTAAAATTCCAAGACCAGCTGGTTGGGTGTGAAGAATCAAGCGCTCCGTGTCAAATTACTGAGCAAAACAACCTTCCTGAAGATGGGCCACGCTAAATGACGTGAACCGCGCTAAGCGTCCAAAACGGGCCACGCCAGATCTGGCGGTCCATGTCTACTACTCCCAGGTCCATGCCAAATGACTCGGCACGGAGCAAAGGTCCGTGCCAAATGATTCGGCACGAAGCACTATTTACGGCTCGCGCACACTATTCAAAGCTACCCCTTCTCTCACTATTTTGGCCATAATTATCTCAATTTTCATCCGATTTCCCTCTACCAAATTTCCAAATTTTCATCTTTCCGAGCTCTATCCAACCCACTAAAGTTCAGCCCCATAAAGTTTGTGGATTTGATCAGTTTATTCAAGAAAGATTCTTCCGCAGGGGGTTTTTTTCCGGGAAACTTAACTAGGGTTTTGACCTAAGTTTGGCCTATTTTGAGCCTATATTTACTCCCAATTCCCTACTAATATATATTAGAGCCTTTATTCTTCCAGTAAACCTATGTAGTCATAATGTAGATTTTTTTCTCTCTAGGTAGGAGAAGGAAGATGAGAGTTCTCTCTCTCTAGTGATCTTCTTCTCTATCCTTCTCTTTTTCTCTTCTTTTTCATCATCTAGTTAGTTTTTGATCATATTTGCATCCCACTCTTACAGAGAATGAGTATTTTAGAGAGAGAAACATCCTCTCTTCTTTTTTTCGTTCCTTTTTTATTTTTCTTTCATCCTATGATGTGGAATTCAAATCTTCATTTGAATTCCATGTCCATGGAGTAGAGTAGTAGATTGGGGTTGTTTGTATTCATGACTTGATTTTGACTTGTTGAGATTTATATTTCCCTATCTTATTTCTTCATGAATATTTGTGCTGGAACTTGTGTTTTCTAAGAATTATGATTTATGCTATGTGATTATGATGATGCATTCATGCATGTGTGGTAGTATAAAGTTGTGCTAGGCTTTATTGCGATATTGGAAAGTGTTGGAATTATGGAGTAGGTAAAGAACATCGGGGAAATGAGTGCATTCAAGTCCTTTGAGAGAAAATCATTATATGTGTTATACTATGATTCCGACTGGCTAGTTGTGTGAGAAATAAACATGTTGGACGGTCGATTTGGAAAATTCCGATGGGGAAAGCCCCTGGCTTAACCCGATAGATTAGCGTGTTGTCTGTAGTGACTAGAGTTGTTCCAACTCTAAAGTCATCACAATGTGTCTTTTTTTTGCCTCTCTAGGCCTAGGGATTGAATCCACAGTGGAATATCCGAGATATAATGCACTTCACTACATATCCAACGATTGTGACCTACACGAGGCATTACCCTTTTAGGCGGACTTTGGATTCCTCTAAGCGGGGGCACATTGGCTGTGGGAGTGAAGTGACTAGGGAATGGTCAGCGACATCGGTGGACTAGAGTGCATTCCCTAAAATTACGGAGACGGTGAGATATGGGCATTGTTGTAAGTACCACGTGTGATAGACGGGGGGAAAATACCTGGCTATCTCCACACTGTGTGACATGAGCATAAGAAAGGTTTATAAGTCTATATGTGAATGAATCAAGGATAGAAGTCATTTATCAAGCATGTTACGGAAATACCCCCAAGTGCCTGTTTATATAGTTTATCTGCTTTGTGCTTTTCTGCTTAGTAGTTGTTAATTGACAAACCAAACCCCCCTTCTTACTTTACTAGCTATTCTGACAACTCGTGTGGATTGACAACCTAGACGAGGTTTTGTTTAATTGATTTTTAGGCCACAAAATCTCTTTGGACATACCTAGGGCTTACCGCTAACTACCTTATATGTAGCATAGTAGTGAGTTGGGTGCAGAAATAATTTTTTTTATCTTTGATCCACCATCCTCCGCTTGAGTTAAATAGCTACAATTACTGACACCAAAGGGAGGTGGGTCAGCTGCATCCTAAAGTTGTTTCTATTTTGTTTTCTTCTATCATGTGTGCGAAGCAGCTGGGGTTCCTTTCTCCATTGACTTATTTCAAAACCTTTACCATCTTCAAAAAGTGAAAAATAACTCTGATGAGTTTACCCTTTATCCTGTGATTCCAATTGTTGAGTTCATGTGGGTTTCCAAATAATTGTGGAGTGTGGTGTGAAAAAATTTTCTATATAAAATGGTAATGATAATAGACCAGCTTTTCCGATTTTGAACTATGGTGTTCCTAAATCAAAACTTCCTAAGACTGGGTTTCATTTAATGCCGAGCCCAACGTTGTATTGTCGTTCAACCATCATTCTATCGCCCATTGCCCTGCTGGCTCTTTGGGCAAAGGTGTTCTACTTGTCTTTAATTTGGTTGCTTCTACTCTGTCCAACTTGTTTTTGTCTGTCGATGTTCTTGTTGTCCTTCTATGTTTATATGTTTGCCTAACTTTCTTTATGTGCTGAATTGCAGATGTGGAGCTCACCAAGCGCTCCGCCGATAGAAACTTCATTTCTGATGACAAGAATGACAACTTAGAGACTTTGGCGACTGAAACTAATGGCAAACCTGATATGGTTGTCCCTCAGGAAGTAACTATTAAAGCTACTGCTCTGCCAACGGCTTCTGGGGCCCTAACCAAAGAAGGTAAGGGAGGAGGTAATTGCATCTCCAATGATACCTCTCATAGAAGGAGGCAAAAGGAACAAACTGACGGCTCTACAACGACCCTAGAGCCTGTTAAAAAGAAGGGATGTGTTAGCCATTCTCTTCCTAACCTTCTGTCTCAAAGCTATGATTTGATGGTGGAAGGAACTGTTCCTGCTACTCTTTCTAAGCTGTCGCTTCCTATGACGTTGGCTGTAGTATGTTTTCTTTTTGTTGAAATGTTATCGCGATCTAATTAGGTGTTTCCTAGTTTGTAACTATTCTATTTTTTGTATGTTTTGAAAACAAGGTTGGTGAGATCCTTCAACTCACCAATGAATGAGTTGCTGAGTTCACTAAGGGAGATGGGGCGATGCTGGAAAAGTAGCAAGCCAGCAAAGCAAAGTGTGCTGCCCTGAATGTTTTTGTTGAAGCCGCCGAAGAGCGAGCACATGTTACTGAAGCTCATGCTTTGGTTGCTGAGGAAGAAATGAAAAAATTGCGTTCCTAGTTGGAAGAGATGTGGACCACTGGATTTGGTTTGCCTGGATATTCTCAGGTTCTAGTTGATCGACTTGTAAAGACAATATTATTATGCTTCATTTGAGGTCACAACTAGCGCTTGCAAATTTGGGTACTGTGAGCCCTTAGTCAAATTGCGGAAGCTAAATCCTACTGCAAAGGTTGATAAGCTACCTAAATTGGCCAAATCTGAGAAGGTTTTAGAACAACAGAAGGAAATTCTCAATAAGGGTTTCATTAGGAGCATTTCTGATGGTGGTCATCCTTTTGCACTACTATCCCATCTCGCAAGTCTTTCTAATCTACCTTCTAAAACTGAGTTGAAAGAGTGTGCGATTGATTACTTTGAGGATCTTCTATTTAGGTCTCCCATTTCGAGCTTCACATTCCTGAACATACGTCAAATTGTAATGATGATGCGAACCCTGGGGGTGATTTGAATGGCGAAGGCTCCATTCCTTACGTAAGCAAGAAGGATTCTATTGTTGTTGTCCACACTTCATACGCTTATCCTTCTAAAGTTAGTCAATCTTAGCGCTAGGAACTTTAAGATGTTTTTTTGTAGTTGATGACAATATTCTGAAATGTGTTTGTACTATTTTGTATTATCGAAGATTTTATTATTTTGGTTGTCTTTTCTAATTTTACCGTTCTTCTCATATTTATTTATATGCAGGGCTTTGATATTATAGTTGATCATAAATTTTTGAAAAGTGTTGAATATCTGGGATATTATGTTCATTTTCCTCATCATACTGGGTTTTTGTCTCCTTGCTTATATTGCCATGTTAAACGGATTGAAGCTACTACGTGTATATCCAAGCAATATCGCCAACTTATTTCCTTCTAATCACCTGTCTCGTGTGGAGTCCATTCTTTTACATATTGGGTTGGAAGCTCTTATGTCTTCATCAACTCCATCTATATCCACAACATGTCGTTGTAGTAAGTTTATTCCCGATGGTTATAATGTTGAATTGTTTGGAAAAGATATCGTTCAAAGTTTTGTTGTTCTTGAATCCGCTGGTGTGTACATACGTTTGCTTAACCTTCCTAGCCGTGTCCAAGAATGGGCGTTATGGTTAGGCATTCGTCTGAAGTAAATGCTCCTGGGTATTAATGATCTTGGAGCGAGGTGGGACAAGACTATAAAAGACACCCATGCTTCTCTGCATAAATTCAGAGGGTTTTGTGCTGAGTAGAACGGTCTTATTCTATGTCAAAAGTTGACTACGGTGAATATGTTTTGAAAATAAGAGGAAGCTAATTTTTTTTCTGCAAGTAAGACTCGTAAAGCCCATCAGAATACCTTGACCATTAATAAACAATGTACTCACATCAACGACTTGTTGGATCGATTGAAGAAAAAATAGGATGAGTGTGATCACTTTTCATCTTCTACAATCGGTTGGCAAAGCAAGTTTGATGAGCAATTTGCTATAGATACACAGCTACAAAGTGAAAATGAACAACTCCACACTGAGTGAAATCACCTTGATCGTTTGTGCACCAAACTTGAGCAAGCTTGTGTTGATTACAAAGATAAGCTTCAGGCCCTCCATTTGTCATCTCGTCGCTTTACTGGTTGTGGAGATCTTACTATAGAAATTGGTGGCCATAAGATTGGCTTGTTCAAGGCCGTGTGGTCCCATATTCGGTGTCCGGAGGACGAAGTACAAAATTTGGTTGAGATTAAGAGGTATCAAGAAACTATTGATGTTATAAGTATACCGCTAGATCGCAGGGAGTTTTGCCCTATAATCGACTTCAAAGCATATTATGCTAGATATCTTGATCATATGGAGCAAAGGGGTCAAATACGCCACCCTTCTTACTTAAATAGTTATACGATCACATAGTAAGTGAGGAGCGTGTAGCTGAGGAAACCTGGCATGGGGTTGAGCACTCCCATCGCAAGACTGAGCACACTCATCGTTGTGGTACTTCATCATCTTTTCGATCATCACGAGCATCTAGGCGTAAATAGTTCTCTTGTTTTGTACTAATTTGTTTTTCTTGTAATCCTATAACTAATTTTTCTATGATTATGTAAAATTTCATGTTTGCTATCACTTGATAAGTTGCATTCCACCGACGCTTATGTGAGATATCAGGCCTATTTTGCAAGTTGTATGAGTTGTGTGACTAAGTTTGCAAAGTTGCAAGATCTATGGCTTGCTCGTATCACATTTATTATTTTTGTTTTGTAGGCATGCTTGTATTTTTGCAAGGTCTATAGTTTGCATAGTATATATAGTGAAGCTGCAAGATCTATTGCTTGCAAATTTTAGAGCGTCGAATTTTACGACGTGAAAGATCTATTGCTTGCTGGTGTCCTTTTTATGAGAAAATCTCCCCTTGTGCAACATCTATAGCTTGCCAATGTAAGATTTGCAAAGTTGCAAGATCCAAAGCTTTCAAAATCCGGTAGTTGTGTAAGATCTATAGCTTGCAAATGTAAAATTTACAAATTTGCAAGATCTATAGCTTGCAGCTCGATGTTTGTTATGATATGCATGATTGTGTTCGTCCTTTTATAATATGAAGACCTTAGTGCATTGATTGTAATGTATTATAGATGTGTTATCATCTACAATTTGCAAGTAGAGAACTAAAAATGTAATCTTGGCCCGAAAAGATGGTTTTTAATATTTATAATGTACGACTACGATAATGTCACCTTGGAAACTAAGGAATGAATGAAACCAATGATAGTCTCATGGTTTCTATACAACTAGATATTTCCTATCTTCTTCCTTGAATCTAAACATAGAACTTTCTCAAATTGATCACGTGCCAAGTATTGGGAACACTGCTTCTGTTCAAACATTTTAGCTTATAGCAGTTGGATTTTTGTGCCTTCATAACCTTGTAGGGCCCTTACCACGTCGGACATAGCTTTCCTCTACCAGGCTTGCCTCGTTCTTTCTCAACACAAGATTGCCAATATGAAATTGCATTTCTTTAACCTTCTGATTGTAAGCTCTAGCCACTCTTTCCTTATACTTAGCCTCTGTGATCATTGCCAATTTTCTATTTTCTTCCTGTTTGTCTAAATCCAACCTCATAATGTTTGGATAATCATTCTCCATGTAATCGTCTACTCGGAGACATAAATTGCCAATTTTCACTGGTATCACTACCTCGTGACCATAAACCAGACTGTATGGTGTCTCTCCCGTTGGTTTATTAAAGGCCGTTATGTATGACCATAGGGTGTTAGGTATCTCATCAACCCAGCCGGTAGACTTTCCCTCCAATCGCTTCTAAATTCCTTGAACTATGGTCCTGCTTGTTACTTCTACTTGTCTGTTACCTTAAGGGTGCGCTACAGATGTAAACTTTGAAAGAACCCCTAGCTTTGAACACCATTCAATGAAGGTATCACTTGTGAACTGTGTACCATTATCCGTGACAATGGTGTGTGGCACCCCGAAGCAACACACTATATTCTACTAGACAAACTTTCTCGTTACCTCAGCTGTGACTCATCCTAATGGATTGTCACAATTAGAAATTTGGCGTTGCTCTCACCCTTTGGGAAGGGTTCAACCAGGTCAATCCCCCTTATATTGAATGGCTAAGCTCCATATATCCCTCTCAACGCAGCCCGTGGTTTATGTGACAATGAGGCATTAATCTGGCAGTTTTTACATTTGAGCACAAAGTTATGCGCATCATTAAACAGAGCTGGCTAGTAGTATCCTGCTTGGATGATCTTCTTTGCCACTGTTCTAGCTCCATGATGCATTCCACACAGACCTTCATGCATTTCTCTTAGAATTTCACTTGCCTACAATGGTCCTATGCATTATATCCATGGGATAAAAAACCTTTCTTGTATAAGACTCCTCTTTCATAGGCATAGTTGTTAGAAACAATTCCAATTTCTGGGCTTGCGCCTTATCTCCTGGAAATGTTCCCTTTGCAAAGTACTCTAATAGCAGTGTCATCCAATTTACACCTTCCATATGGATTGCTGACACAATTGTCATTACTGTGCTTCTGACTGGAATGACCTCCACTATCACATCTTTATGTTCGATCAAAGATTCAAACCCAGTCGTTGCTAGCTTGCTTAGTGCATCTGCCTTTGTATTTTCACTTCTTTGTACGTGCTGGATGTCGAAGCACCCGAGCTAGGCTATAAGCTACTGGACCCTCTTTAAATACTTCACCAACTGTCCTTCTTGCACTTTACAGTCTCCTCATACTTGTCGAACTATGATTAATGATTTGCTGAACCCCCGGATGCTTTTGACCTTCATTCTGATGGTAAGTTCTAGTCCACATATCAAAGCCTCATATTATGCTTCATTGTTAGTGAGTGGAAAGTCAAAAAGCGAAGTGAATATTTGTGTTCTCCTCTTTCCGGGTTGACCAATAGTAGTCTTGCACCGCAACCCTCTCTGCTAGAAGCACCACCAACGAACAATTTCCATGCAATATCACTTAGATTTCCCTTTGTCAATTCCCATATTTTGGCACTTGTTCGCGTCCCGTGCATTTTTGCATGTCATTTCTACAATGAATTCTGCTAAGGCCTAAGCCTTGATTATTGTTCTTGGTTGAAATTGGATCTTATATTGGCCTAGTTCAAGAGCCCACTTCATCCTTCTGCCATATGATACGGGCATGCTAAAAATATTATTTATAGGGAAATTGATATTGACCACGATGCAATGACTATGAAAATATGTTTTCAACCTTCTTGATCAGTATATCAAAACCAGGGTTAGCTTATCGACTAGTATGCATACTTTTTTAGAATTTTACAAAATTCTACTGATGTAGTACACTGGTACTTAATTTTGGCCTTCTTGGTGCAGCAAAACTGAACTGACCACATTATGTGAGATTGCTAAATACAAATATAGGGGTCTCCCAAAAAAAAGTGACTTCAACGTTGGCAATGTTTGAAGTTGCTCCTGTAGACATTCATACGCTTTCTAACATTCTACGCTCCAGCTAAACATTTTAACCTTCCTTAGGACTTCAAAGAGTGGGAAATGCTTTTTTGCTGCTTTTGAAACAAACCTGTTGAGCGCTGCCAGTGATCCCATCAATATTTGCATCTCCTTGACTGTTTGTGGTTAGGGAAGATCCCCTATAGCCTGGATTTTCTCTGGGTTGGCTTCAATTCCTTTGGAGGATACCTTGTATCCCAAACACTTTCCCGAACCTATTCCAATTATGCATTTTTAATGGTTAAGCTTCATCTCAATGCTACTCAGTGTATCCAAGGCTTCTTTTAAATATGCAGCAAAGTTTCCCACCTTTCTGCTCTTTATAATCATGTCATCAACATATGCATCTATATTTCGTCCTACTTGATTGTGAAATGCGTTCTCGACCACTCTTTTGTATGTTGCTTTTTGTATTTTTTTTAACCCAAATGGCATTTTCACATAAAAAAATGTTCCAAAGCTCGTTATAAATGTCATTTTCTCTGCATCCAAAAATGCTAGAACTTCATACCACGAAATTGCTTTAACTAGTATATCAATTTTTGGCAACGGATAACAGCTCTTTGAGTATGCCTTATTCTGGTCAGTGAAATCTGTTCACATCCTCCACCCCACGTCTGATTTTTTCACCATTATTGGGTTTGCCAACCACTTTAGATATATGACCTTTTTTAATATACCATCTTGAAGCAGCGCTATAACTTCTTCTTTGATTGCTTTTTTCCTGTCTCTAGCGAAGCTACATTTTTTTGTTTGATTGGTTTGACAGAGTCATTGATATTCAAATAATGGGTAAGATGCGTGGGTCGACTCCTCCCATGTTTTGGATGCTCCATATAAATGTATCTCTGTGACTTCACACAATTTGTATGACCCTCTTCTTTTCCATACACGGAAGATGTTTCCCTATCTTTTCACACTTGGAATTGTCTTCGTCATCCAAGATAACCAGCTCTGTTTCTTCCCCCAACTGTACTGCTGATTCTAACTACTTGAGTTGTCCACCACCTGAGATCGTGGTGATCATCTTAGTCTTTTTCACACTTTTCTATGCCTTCATTACAATAACCATGCACTGCCTCGCCGTTTGTTGGTTTCCTCTTACTGTCGCAATTCCTGCTGGAGTTGGGAATTTCATTACTAAGTGGTAAGGGGACCATATCACTTTTGATGTGTTCATCCAGAGCCTTCCGGTGATTGAATTTAATAGTCTTGGAGCATCCATGACCAAAAAGTCACACATGATGGTACAATTTCTTTCACTCTCTCCAATGGTGACAAGCAGTTGTATATTCCCCAAAGGCATTTCTGCTCGCCCTATGAATCCTACGAGCGAGGATGTGGACTTCTTTAGGTCAGTTTTCTTGAACCCCTAGCCTATCGAAACAATCCACAAATAGTATCTCAACTACACTAGAATCGCCCACGAACACTTTATGAACTGTTCCATTTCCAATTTTAGCAATAATGACCATGGGATCATTATGGGGCAAAGCGTTATGCAATGCATCCTCCTCGCTAAAAGTGATCATTTCGTTTGAACGAAGTCTTTTGTCAACAAGCTCTTGTGGGGAGAGGGGGTATCTTACTTTAGCCTTCCAATCATTGTTTAACAATACCTCCATGGATCCATGTATGGGCAAGATTACATTTATGGAACTTTATCTCTTGCATCGTCATTGTAATCCAATGCTGTAGTTAATTTTTAATTTTTGGCCAGTGTGCTCGCCGTCCCTTGTTTTTTTGCCACGGGGTTCCCTACTTTGTTGGCATCGCCATACTGGCTTCCTCTTTCTTTCCTATATTGACTTAAGTAGCCATTCTTCAAGTTTTCTTCAATTTTTCTCCTTAAATTTCTGCAATACTCTATGTCATGGCCATGGTCCTTGTAGAAGGCACAATAATACTCTCCGGTCCTCTTATCTGGTGGCACTATCATATGTGTCGGCTTGCGAAATAGCTCCTTGTTCTCTTGCAATATTTCCTTTCTTGATTTTTTCAGAGGCTTTTCCTGGAATGGTACACCTTGCAACCCTTGTTCTCTTCCCTTGAAAGGGATGTTTCCCTTACCTATCTTTATGAACCCCTTTTGTAAATCATCCATTGTTCACTTTTTGCCTCATTCCCTCTCTATCTTGCGATTGTTTTCTTCTTTCCATTCACATGTGTTGCTCAATCATATTTTGTAGCTCTCTTGGGTTTTCAGGCATGATTTCGTTAATTCTTGGTAGAACTCTCCTGATCACATGCCTCTTGTGAATGCTCCTAAGGAAGATTGGAATGACAAGTCATGAACCTGCAAAATCTCCATGACAAATGTATTATGATACTTCGCCAGACTTTCGTCACTTTGCTGAGCTATGTTTTTCAAGTCTGCGTTTATTTTTGTGAATTTTTGCTTCTAATAGAAGTGGCCCAAAAATATATCCGACAACTGTTTCCAATACTTGATTCTTCCATTAGGAGATCCTCGTACCATGTGATCGGTGTTCCCGATAAGAAAATGGGGAAAGCCTTGCATACCAATTCGATGTTTGCAACATAAAATCTGATGCGAAGTCTATATAAGTGTGTGAACTCTTCCGGGTTTGTGGTCCCATCATAGATTTTAACATATAAAGGAAGTTTAAAGTCCTTTGGCATTTAAAAATCCCACATATGTGGTGCTAGGGGTGACTTATCTGCATCATCGGCTGCAATTATGTCCCTTAACTCATCTTCATACTTGAGATTCTCACGCTCTTTGCTTACTCTTGTTTCCATTCCCAGAGTGTTTGGCTTGCGTGTGGTTAAAAACTGGTTGTATAAACTCTCCCTGTTTGTTTCCAAGAATGCTGCGAACGCCCCTTTTTTTCCTAGTTTGTGTTGGGAGATTCTGCTTCCTCTTCTTAATCTTCCATTTCTTCTTTATTACGCTCCCTTTCTCTACTGGGGATGTATTCCTGGTCCTGGCTAGGGTGCATACTTCTGTTGCATCCAGGTGTGTGTTCTTGTGTCTGGTGGTTATGGCTCTTATCACTTCTGGTGAACACCATTGTTTACCTGAAGAATTTTTAAAGGAAATAAATTTCAAATTCTCCACAGCTGACACCAAATGATGTGGTAATCCTATCAGGTAAGCCATTCGTTGTTCACTCCAAAAATCTCTTTTACTGCAAAAATAAATCCTGGAAGTGATTCCGGGAGAAAGGCTCTGACAACCAATTCAGTCTCTCTTTTCAAGAACTAGAATTTCTTAGTGGTGTATACCCAGCCCGTAAGCTCCATAGCACTGGGCCGCTGGCCCAAATCATAAATAAGCTATACGATAGGCCACAAACTGAACAAGAAAAAGTAGAAGCTGGTAAAATAGAGTTAGACCATAAACCAAGAAAGGCCAGAGTCACGATTTAGCTCTCGGACACGAACCACCTTTATCAGAACCACGATTAAACCCACGATCGTGAATTCAGATGAAGTGGAGCCATGTTTGTAGTACAATATAAAATGGACAAGATAGAGATCAATCGAGGTAATTAGACAAAGAAATTCCATTTCTTGAAGAGAGGGATTGACTTGATCGTCTGAACTTTTCACCTGGAATCATTTTTGGGACTTATTTTGTAGAAGAGGAGGTTCAAAAGTGAGCAACGATTGGTTTACGTGACTAGATTACCACATCATTTGGCGCCTTAGTGGGGAATTATAATTGTTTTCATTTCAATATCCTTTAGGTAAACAATGGTGTTCACCACAAGTGAGAGAAGTCATAATCACCAAACACCTGGATGCAACCAAATCATGCATCATAACTAGGACCAAGATCAATCCCCAGTAGAGAAAATGAGCGTAGTAAGGAAGAAATGGAGGAGGAAGAAGAGGAAGCAGAATGTCCCAACAATAACCAAGAAAAAGAAAGGATTCTTATAAGTGAACATAGAAAGTTCGTACAACCAATTTCTGAAAACACTTAAGCTAAACCCTCAAATACTGGAAAAAAGAGTAAGCCAGGAGCGTGAGAATCTTAAGTATTAAGAAGAGTTGCGGAACATAGTAGCAGATAATGATGCAGACAAATCACCCCTAGTGCCAGATCTGCGGGATTTTAAGATGCCAAAGGATTTCAAACTTCCTTTGCATGTTAAAATTTATGATGGGACCACAGATCCAAATAAATTCCTACACTCGTACAGAAATAACAAGATTTTGCGATGCGAACATCGAATTGGTATGCAAGGAGTTCCCAATTTGTTTATTAGGGACATCGATCATGTAGTACGAGGACCTTCCAAATGAAAGTATCAAGTCTTAGTCTCAATTTTCAGATATGATTTTAGGTTGCCTCTATCAGAAGTAAAGATTCACACAATCTATCGCAAATCTGAACAACGTAGCCCAGCAAAGTGATGAAAGTCAGATAGAATATCATAATAGATTTGTCACGGAGAGTCTGCAGGTTTGTGACTTGTCATTCCAATCTTCATTGGGAGCATTCATAGGAGACATGTTATCAGAAGATTTCTACATAGAACTAACAAAGAACATGCCCGAAAACCCTAGAGAGCTATAAAATATGATCGAGCTGCACATGAAAATAGAAGAGGCAAACAACCATAAGATAGAGTGGGAACAAGGTGAAAAGAGAACAATGGAGGATTTGCAAAAGGGGTTTATGAAGAAAGGAAAGGAAAACATCCCTTTCAAAGGAAGAGAACCAGGGTTGCAAGGCACACCTTTCCAAGATACGCTTTTGATAAAATCAAGGAAAGATATATGGCAAGTGAACAAAGAGCTATTTTGCGAGCCAGTACCTATGTTAGCACTGCCAGAAAAGAGGTCTATGGAGTATAACTGTGCCTTCCACAAGGACCATGGTCATAACATTGAGTAGTGCAGAGACTTGAGAAGACAATTTGAAGAAAACTTAAAGAATGGCTACTTAAGCCAATGTAGAAAGGAAAGAGGAAGCCAGTATGGCGACACTAACAAAAGAGGGAACACCCAAAAAAAAGTCAAGGGATTGCGATCACACTGGCAAAGAATAAAAAAAATGGCCGCATCAGTGGATTACAATGACAATGCAGGAGATGAAGTACCCAAAAAAATTATATTGTCTATATGTGGATGCACAAAGTCATTGTCAAATAATTCTTGGAAGGCGAAAGCAAGTTATTCTCCCCCACAAGATCCTGTCGACAAAAGACTTTGTTCAAACAAGGCTATAAATTTTAGCAAGGAAGATGCAGTACCTAACGCTTTGCCTCACAATGATCCCATGGTTATTATTTCTAAAATTGGAAATGCAACGGTTCACAGAGTGTTCGAGAACGATGGAAGTGCGGTCTAGATACTATTCATGGACTGCTTCGACATGTTAGGTTTCAAGCGAACTGATCTAAAAAAGTCCACATCCTCACTTGTATGATTCATGGGGCGAGCAGAAATGCCTTTGGGGAATATACAACTATCCATCACCATCAGAGAAAGTGGAAGAAATCGTACAATCATGTATGACTTCATGGGTATGGATGCTCCAAGCACATTTAACACCATCATCGGAAGGCCCTGGATGAACATAGAAAAAGTGATATGGTCCCCTTACCACCTAGTAATGAAATTCCCAATCCCAGCTGGAATTGCGACTATGAGAGGAAACCACTAAATGGTAAGACATTGTATAGTTATCACGATGGAGGAAGGGAAGATTGTGAAAAAGGAAAAGATGTTCAGCACAGTTTCCGATGGTGGGTTAATAGAGAAGCTAGAATCAGTAGTATACTTGGGGGAAGAAATGGAATTGGTTAGCTTAGATGAAAAGGACAATTCCAAGTGCGTAAAGATAGGAAAACATCTTCCATGCATGGAAAAGAAGAGGGTCGTAGAAATCTTACGAAGCCACAAAGATACTTTTGCATGGAATCCAAAACGCAGTGAACCCAGGAATCGCTACCCATTCTTTGAATATCAACGACTCAGTCAAGCCAGTTAAACAATTGCTTCACTAGCAATAGACAAAAGATGATCGAAGAGGAAGTTACAACAGTGCTTTAGTCCAGTATATTGAAGGAGGTCATATACGCGAAGTGGCTAGCGAACCCAGTCATGGTGAAGAAAATCTGACGCGGGGTGGAGAATGTGCATTGACTTCACAGATCTAAACAAGGTATGCCTAAAGGACTGCTATCATTTGCCAAACACTGATCAATTAGTCGAAGCAATTTCAAGGTATGAAGTCCTGGCCTTTTTAGATGCATATAAGGGATACCATCAAATCTAGAGGAACTTTTTTTTGTAAAAATGCTATTTGGGTTTAAAACATTTAGGGGCAACGTACCAGAGAGTGGTGGACAACGCATTTTCTAATCAAATAGGATGAAATGTCGAAACATATGTTGTTGACATGGTTATCAAAAATAGGATAGTGGACGACTTCACTGCAGATTTAAAGGAAATTTTGGACACATTACGTAGCATTGGGATGAATCTTAACCCTAAAAAATACATAATTGGAGTAACCCCAGGAATGTTCTAAGGATACAATGTATCCTTGAAAAGAATCGAATCCAACCCGGAGAAAATATAAGCTATAGTAGATCTTTCTCAGCCACTAACAGTCAAGGAGGTGCAAAAACTGATGGGGTCACTAGCAACACTGAGCTGGTTTATCTCAAAAGTAGCGGAGAAGCATTTCTCACTCTTCAAAGTCCTAATGAAGGAAAAAAAGTTTAGCTAAAGCTAAGAATGTCACAGGCATACGACTATATATAAAAATCTTCAAGCATTGACAACACTGAAGTCACCTGTTGCTGGAGAAACCCTTTATTTGTATTTGGCAATCTCACATAATGTAGTTAGCTCTATTTTGGTGAGCCAAGAAGGAAAAAAACAAGTGCCAGTCTACTATATCAGTAGAATATTACAAAATGCGAAAATGCATACATGCGGGTTGAGAAGTTAACCCTGGCTTTAATATACTCAGCAAGAAGGTTGAGAACGTATTTTCATGGTCATCGCATAGTGGCTTACACTGATTTCCCAATCAAGAACATCCTTAGCAAGCCTGAATATTTTGGCAGAATGATGAAGTGGCCTCTAGAACTGGCCTAATTTAAGATCCAATTCCAACCAAGAATAGCAATCAAGGCTCAGGCATTAGCAGACTTCATTGTAGAAAGGACCAATGAATAAGAACCAAAATCTTGGAATCGATAAAGGGAAATCAAGTGGGTAGAAATTGCATGGAAATTGTTCGTTTCTCATGCATCTAACACAGAGGGTTGTGGTGTAGGACTCCTATTGATAAACCTGGAAGAAGGTGAACACAAGTACTCACTCCGCTTTGAATTCCCACTCACTAACAACGAAATGGAGTATGAAGATTTGATAGGAGTATGAAGCTTTGATAGGTGGACTAGACATCTCCATCAGAATGTAAGTTAAAAGCATCAGAGTATTCAGTGATTCACTGATCGTAGTCCAGTGGGTGAGATGGGACTACGAAGTACAAGAAGGACAATTAATGAAGTATTTAAAAATATTTCAGCATCTCATAGCCCAGCTCTAGTATTTCGATATCTATCACATACCAAGAAGTGAAAATACATAAGGCGGATGCACTAAGAAAGCTAGCAACAATTGGATTTAAATCTTTGAGCGAACATAGAGAGATGGAAGTAGAGGTTATTCAAGTCAGAAGCACGGTTTCAACTCCTGTGTGAACAATCCATACATAAGGTGTAAATTGGATGACACCACTAATGGAGTACTTCGCGAAGGGAACATTTCCAGAAGATAAGGTATAAGTCCGGAAATTGGTGTTACGTTCTAACAACTACACCAATGAAGAAGGAACCTTGTATAAGAAAGGTTTTTTGTCCCCATGGATAATATGCGTAGGACTAGGGAAGACAGGTGAGATCTTAAGATAAGTACATGAAGGGCTGTGTGGCTGAATATGTTTAACAATGCGCATGACTTCTGGCTAAATATGTTTAACAATGCGCACAACTTCATGATCAAATGTAGAAGTTTCCAAATCAATGTTTTGTTGTCACATAAACCACAAGCTGTTTTGAGAGGGATATATGGAGCTTGGCCGTTCGATAAATGGGGGATCGACCTAGTGGGACCTTTCTTAAAAGGCGAGAGCAACACCAAATTCCTAACTGTGGCAATCGATTACGTCACAAATGGGTGGAGGCAAAGCCATTGGGACGAGTCACAACTGAGGTAACAAGAAAATTTGTTTGGCAGAATATAGTGTGTCACTTTAGGGTGCCATATACTATTGTCACGGATAATGGTACATAGTTCACGAGCGGTACCTTTACTGATTGGTGTTCAAAGCTTGGGATTCTCCATAAGTTCACATCCATAGTGCACCATCGGACTAATGAACAAGTAGAAGTAACAAACAAGACCATCGTTCAAGGGATTTAGAAGTGATTGAAGGGAAAGCGAACTGGATGGGTGGATGAGATACCCAACACCCCGTGATTATATAGAATAACCGTTTGAGAAACAATGGGGAAGACACCATACAATCTAGTCTATCGCCACAAAACTGTAATACCAGTGGAACTCGGTAATTCAAGCCACTGAGTATACAATTACAGGGAGGAGGACAATCCAGATATGATGAAGTTGGATCTAGACGAATGGGAAGAAAAATAGGTATTGACAATGATTAAAGAGGCCAAGTTTAAAGAAAGATTGTCTAGAGCTTACAATCAGAAGGTTAAAGAAATGCGATTTCAGATTGGAGACCTTGTGTTAAGAAAGAACGAGGCAAGCCTGGTGGAAGAACAAGGACAGCTATGCCTAAAGTGGGAGGGACCTTACAATTTTACAAAGGCTCACAAATCCAACTGTTACGAGCTAGAAATGATGGATGGCAGCAGTGTTCCCAACACATAGCACATGATCAATTTAAGAAGGTTCTACGTCTAGATTTGGGAAAACGACAGGAAGCATTTAGTTGTACAGAAACCATGATATTATCATTGGTGCCATTTGTTCCTTTGTTTCCAATGCGACATTATCGCAATCGGACATTATAAATATTAAAAACCTCTTTTTGGGCCACAATTATGTTTTTAGTCCTCTACATGGATGTTTTAGATAATAACACTTTGGTAGCACATTGCAATCAACACACTAGGGCCATTCAATTGTCAAAGGTTGAACGCAAGCACACATATCATAACAAACATCGAACTGCAAGCTATAGATCTTGAAACTTCGTAAATCCTACACTTGCAAGCTATAGATCTTGCACAACTTCCAACACTCGTAAGCTTTAGATCTTGCAACTTTGTAAATCTTATGATTGTAAGCTATAGATCTTGGACAAAGGCAGATTTGCCCATAACAATAACACATGCAAAGCTTACACGTCGAAAAATCCAAAGCTCTTAAATATGCAAGCGATAGATCTTGCAGCTCTGCTATACTGACTATGCAAGCCATAGATCTTGCAACTTTGCAAGCCATAGATCTTGCAACTTTGCAAACTTAATTACACAACTTGTACAATCAGCAAGAAGATGTCAATATAAGCGTTCAGAAAGTTAGCTTATTAAGTGATCACGGATATGCAAATTTACAAAATCATGGAAATATTATTCTAAACTTTACAAGAAGGACTAAGTAGCTTAAATAAAAAAATCTATATACGCCTAGATGCTCATGATGATCTATAAGAGGATGAACCACCACAGAAATGACCATGCTCAACTTCACAATGGGAGTGCTCAGATCTACGCCAATTTCCTTCAACCATACGCTTCTCACTTACTATATGGTCGTATTGCCATTTCACATGTAAATAAGAAGGATGGCATATTAGGCCCCTTTGCTCCATATGACCAGGATATCTAGCATAACAGGTCTTGAAGTTAGCTATCCTTGCTATCCAGTTGCATACTCATAACATTAACGGTTTCTTCATATCTCTTCATCTCAGTCGTCAAATTTTGTACTTTCTTCTGCAGCCACCAAATATGCAATTGGACAACCTCAGATAAGTTAATCCTCTACTCATCCATTTCCATAGAATGATCTCCACGACCAATAGCCCTTCGAGATGACGAAGGGAGAGCCTGCAGTTTATCTTTGTATATAAGCCTGCTCAAGTTGGTGGACAAATGTATCAAGCCGATCACACTCAGCGTGAAGCTTCTCATTTTAACTTTATAGCTACGTGTTGATAGGAAACTATTCGTCAAACTTACTTTACCAACCAATAGCAGAAGATGAAAGGTGATCACATTCATCCTGATTTTTATTCAACTGATCAAACGAGTCGTCAAATTGAGTACATTGTTTATCAATGATCAGTGTCTTCTAATGAGCTTTGCGAGTCTTGCTTGCAGCATAATTTCTAGCCTTATCCTGTTGGTGAAGCATCTTCACCATGGTCAACTGTTGACGGTGAATAAGACTGTTCGACTCATTACAAATCCTTCGTAAATCACGCACAACATCTTGGGCATCCTTCACATTCTTATACCACTTTGCTTCAAGATCATTAATACCCAGGAGCATGTACTTCAAATGAATTCCCAAAGATAATGCTCATTCTTGAACACGGGCGGGGAGGTTAAGCGAACTCATGTACACACCAGCAGATTCAAGATCAACCAAACCATAAACAATATCGTTTCCAAGTAATTCAACATTATAACCATCAGGGACAAACTTGCTACAAGGACATTGTGTGGAAGAAAAGGGCCACAGATCGAAAATAGGAAATTTCCATCCAAGGCATAAGGGAAGCGACTCCATACAAGTGAAGCTATCAAAAGAAATAGGCTCATCATATTCCTTGGTTAAAGACCGAGTAGCTAGAATCAATCTAACGTGGCAGTAAAAATCAGATGGAAAAAATCCATAGGGATCAGAAAAATTGATCAGTAGATCCCAGAAAATCAAGTCGTTTAAAAAATTTATGATCAACCAAAATATCGAATCCCTGCATATAAGTAAGTGCGATGAGAGGTCGTAAAAGTAGAAGGGAAAACCAAAATCAATAACCACAGTCACAAAAATAGTACATAAATACACCAAAATATTGTATTAAATTACTAGAAAAAAATACAAAAACACCATAGACAAAGAATTAACTAACTTTAGAGGAAAAGGTTAGCAAAGGCTGGGCAATGATAGTAGCATCTTTGCTTGGTTGCTGAGAAGGGACTTTAGTGTTTGCATCATCCTCAGTTTCCTCATTCAAAATAGAGTTAGGAGGTGGCATAATAGTGCGAGAACTAGATGGCAGGTTCTACAGATAATCAACCTCACACCCCTTTAACTCAGTTGCAGAGGGAAGACAAAGAAGGCTAGCAAGATGCGATAACAAGGCATAGGGGTATCCGCCATCAGAAATATTTTTAATAAAACCATCATTGAGTCTCACATTCTACGTTGCCAATGCTTCAGTACACCTCTTCAAAGAGGGCAGACTTTTCAATATTGCATGCGGGTTCCATTCGTGCATGTCTTTCACAACCTCACAATAACCAACGGTCTGAGCAGAGCTAGAAACATCCTCAAATAGTTTGAAGAAGAACTTCATTTTGCAAAGACGATCCATCAGAATTTAAGGATAATTAGGAGAAGCAGAACCATTGGTACGCATCTCCTTAAGTTCAGAACGAAGCTTGGTGATTTCTTCCTCTGCAACCTTGGTATGCTCCTCAACTGTGTTTGCCTGTTCCTGGGAAGCTTAAAGGGAAGTCTCTAGGGTTACACATTTATTATCCTTGGCCTTATTTTATTTTTTTTGCATGAGTGACTCATCAACAGGAGAGACCTTTGAAATTCGCTCACTCACAAGTTGAAGACTCTCACCGACCTTATACATAAAAAAACATAGAAAACAGACAGTCAATATTCTAAACACAAGGTATCAATTTATAGCGAAGATTACTCAAACTAACCAATGAACTTACAACGGCCAAAGTATCCGGAAGAGAAAGTTTGGAGAGAGTATTAGGTATTATTTCCTCCACCAAGAGATTATCAGTTTGCACAAAGGCCTGAGAGCGAGGATTGATGCCACAACCCCTTTTCACTGGTGGTGGCAAATGACCCATAATCCATTGGTCCTATCCCTCTTCTTCTTCTCCTCCTTTGACTCACCAGTAGGGCATTTTCCACCCATCTCTCTGCCTTTAGTAGACTTTCCCTTGGCAAGTGCAGTGCTAGTGCTCATTTTGTCAACACCCTATTATAGGGTGTCATTGTGTCACGGGTCACTCGCTAGGGGTGCTAACTGTGTGGCCTAGCCGTGTACTACCTTGTCACAACTACTGCCTAGTTCCCATGTGCGTCACACTCAGCTCGGTTTCACACAGCACACCAAGCCTTTAGAGGGACGTGGACGAGTGTGCAGCAGAAAATACACACACGAGTTTAGAATAGGAGCATGGCTCACACACAAAAGCCAAATATGCAATACAAAGCCCAACACTGGGGAGTAAACGCTCATAATTCAGTATATTGTAGAAAAGGTAACTAGGTGTGGGTAGCTCAATACTTCACATATATGCTGTGCAAACGTTATCACGAGTGCCAGCTACATAGGCAAAATAAGGTCAAAGGCTAAAACGGCACGTAGGCCTGGACCTTGATCAAAATAGCTACGCTAAACTAATAACTAAGCTATTACAACTATTTACAAGCTAAAGAGAAAACTTTTGGGACAAGGAGCTTGGGACGTGTCTTCTCGAGCCGGTGCGCAGCATTAACAGTGATAGCCGCCTAGGTGACCGGGCATTGCGCGCATGGGCGTTGAGCACAGACAGCTCGGGCGTTGTGCACAAACGTACCCCCAAATCTAGTATACAATTATGGAACGCCGACACATACCCCATAATACTGCCGGTCTGCACTAAGGTCCTTAAATGAAGTAATGCCAGGTTCTTCACATTTTTGGGCATGAAATGTTGCCTCACCTTGAGCTTCAGTCCATCCCACATGTCGATGGCTAGGCGTCCTGCCTTAATCTCTACGTCTTGGGATCGCCACCACACCATAGCAGAGCCCTCCAAGTATAAAGTCGTGACAGTGGCTTTCTCAGCTTCCGAATCCATTCCGGTCACCTTAAAGTATTGATCCAACTCGTATAAGAAGTTATCAAGCTCTCTCGAGTCATATGCCTCCATCGTATTTGGGAGGTTCGAGGACATTCAGTTTATGCACAGTACGGACACCACCGCCAATGCCCCTACCTTGGGACAAGTTGGCCACAACTTGAAAGAGCACGCTCACGTCTCTGCCCAGCTTCTCAGTGATGCCTCTCAACTTGGCAACATCTAACATGCGAGACGCTAAAGCTTCCCTCGGCTGGGAGATCACTTCATCCTGACGTGTCACCCTCACATTGGCCACTTTAAGGTCTCTACTGATAATAGCAACATCCATTTCTGTCTGATCCAGTCAGTCAGCTAGGCTTCCAGACCCTTGTGCTTCACCAAAGAAAACCCTCACAATGTTCCCCAACTGATTTGTTTTTTTAGACATAGCAATGACTATTCACGATGCACTCAAGTGCTGATTGGGCACTGATACTAACTGTCACGGGTCGCCCGCTAAGGGTGCTAACCGTGTCACCTAGCCGTGTACTACCTTGTCATGACTACCGCCTAGTTCCCACGTGCGTCGCACTCAGCTCGGTTGCACACAACACATAGAGCCTTTAGAGGTACGTGGATGAGTGTGCATTGGAAAATACACACACGAGTTTAGAATAGGAGCATGGCTCACACGCAAAAGCCAAATATGCAATACAAAGCCCAACACTGGGGAGAAAATGCTCATAATTCAGTATATTGCAGAAAAGGTAACCGGGTGTGGGCAGCTCAGTACTAGACATATATGCTGTGCAAACGTTATCACAAGTGCAAGCTATATAGGCAAAATAAGGTCAAAGGCTAAAACGGAACGTAGGCCTGAACCTTGATCAAAATAGCTAAGCTAAACTAATAACTAAGCTATTACAACTATTTACAAGCTAAAGAGAAGACTTTTGGGATAAGGAGCTTGGGATGTGTCTTCTCAGGCCGGTGCGCAGCATTAACGGTGCTGGCCGGCTGGGTGCACGAGCGCTGTGCGCACGGGCGTTGGGCATAGACGGCTCGAGCATTGTGCACAGAGGGGGACATCACAGGTCGTGAGCGATTAGGCAGTCGGGACTGGATGACCCAAAGGCGTGTGCAGCACGGTCGAGGGAAACCGGTTCGCAGTGATTCATTGAGCGGCACAGGATCGCGGTATCATTTTGGCGTCGATGTAGACATGGGGTTGCACACCCCGTAACATATTGGCATCAATATTGTCAAGTTGGGAATGAGTCCCAACCCTCCTCATCATTGCCATCAAAAGCGATGTGTTGATAGCACCTCCATCTAGGTCTATGTCTGCTAAAAACGTAAACACCATAGATCAAACAAACATATGAATGATGTGAAGGTTCGTAAAAAAAAGACAAAATATAGATCCAACATATAAAAAATAATGACAGTTCATAACACCTTCAACATCAGAATCAGCATGGTGGGGATGTTGTGTATGAGTGCGAAGTATTACCACAATCTTTGTTTCAGCAGTAAAATGAACACTCAAACCATGAAGCTTAGATTTGGGAACTTTGTAGTTCTAAGAAGGAAGGGCTACTTCGGGAATTTGGTTCAGTTTTACAAAAAAGTATTTTGTCCGCCAAGGATCAACATTGATGGGAAAATCACTCACAAGTTCACCCTCAACTATCCCAGGATAAAAGTAGAATTTATCCATGGTATTTTTTTACCTTTTGGAGGTGGTAAAATTTACAAAACAAATCAAGGGTTAAAGGAATGTTCACTTTTTCACACACCTGGAGAAACCCATTATGATAGCGATGCCCTTGGGATGAAACTAGGATAATGCAATTTTGTACGAACGCAAAAGGTTAACATGTGTGGGAAGAGACAAGTAGAGACCAAAATTCAAATAAGGTAAATAGCATGATATATAGCCAGGAAGAGGATTACGAACACATTTAGAGTTCGCAGGAGAATGAAGCCCAAATGAGGATAAATGGACAATAGTTCTTTAAATCGTCTAAGTGTGGACCGGTCAATATACTGCCTATAGCAGAGGGTCCGGTGACGTGACCAGAATCCCCTTCGGAGTGAGCATCTTCTGCGGGAGGTTTGATGTAGTTAGAGGAAGACATTGGGATAGACAGTGATCCTAAAGTTAGAAATAAAAACTTTAATTAGGGTTGCAAACCTTGGATGTAAACTTTTCAAGGCAGAGGTCAAGTAAATCAGCAAAAGGTTTGCTGGAGAAGATGATTGGAGATTGGTAAAGTAAAATCACAGGTGGTAAATTACCAGAAATTGAGGAGGAAATACCTTATTAAAATTAGCACATGCAACAAAGAAATCAGAGATAGAGTTAGAGACAAAATTACTCTTATATAGAAGGAAGAGTGGTGATTCGCAGAAGAACAAGGGATAGCCAAAGAAGATGAATTTTTCGATGATAGGGGAGATGAACTAAAAGAAAAATAAATTTTTATAGTTAAATAGCAATGGAGAAATGACAAGAATGAGGAGATCAATCAGTTCAAAAGTATAATGATTGTCTGACACAAAAGTAGGTTACCTTTTACAGATATCGAAATGACGGTGGCGATGAGTGGACATCGCACTGAATGATGATAGAAATAAAGTATTCGGTTATAATTCCTTATTTAAGAGATGGAGCGATAAAAAAAGTAGAAAAATAAGAACAATGCAGCGAAGAAAAAGAATGAATCTGAGCCCTTAGAAACAAAATCTAAACAGTCGTAGGTATAGCAAAAAATCTAACGTCACTTCACAATGACAACAAAAGTAATACTAAATGACAAACATGTTGTTAGTGTACAACATCAGTTCGCATTTATTTTACAAGTAATGCCATTGCTTCATGCCTTTTAGTATTTATGGCCCGGGGGGGGGGCGCTTATGGTGTATACCTAGCCCGAAGCTCTAAAGCACTGGGCCACTGGCCCAAATCATAAATAGGTTTTACAATAGCCACAAACTAAACAAGAAAAGGTGGAAGCTAGTGAAAGGGAGTTAGACCACGAAGTGAGAAAGGTAGGAGCCACGATCGAGCTCTCGGACACAAACCGCCTTTATCGAAATCACGATCAAACCCACGATGGTGAATCCGGATGAAGTGGAGCCATGTTCGTAGCACACTATAAAAAGGACAAGACAGAGACCAATCGAGGTAAGCGTCTCTAAACTTAGAAATTCCAATTCTTGAAGAGTGGGGCTGACTTGATCGCCAGAGCTTTTCACTCGGAATGATTTTCGGGACTTGTTTGCAGGAGAGGAGATTCATAGAGTGAGCAACGATTGGTTTGCCTGACCGAATTACCACATCACTTAGTGTAGTGATGCTTACCTTAGCTTGTACTGAGCTTCTTGTATTTATAGGCCATTGTAGTCGTGGTTCCATGTTTTTAGGAGTTAAGATACTTCATGCCACGATCACCATATTTTTGGTTCATGGCTTCATGTTTATTCTTTGCTCTGCATTTATAGGCTCATGATATATCCCACAACTACACAGTTCCACGTATACCTTTTCTTGGTCGATCTGCACCTTGGGCTAAAATGACTTCATCTTACTATGACGTGAAGTTGGGCTAGGCCTAGAGGCCAACAACCTTTTAGTTGCTAGGCTAACTATACACCAATATTAAAATACATTTCTGATAAAATTAGTTACAGGTAAAATAAAAATACTTAAACACACATAAAATTAAAATATTTATGTATTAAATAAAACTAAAATACACATAAAATAAAATAGTTAAACATAAAAAAAACATTAAAAGACATATAAAATAAAAAACGATTGAACATCAAACAAAAATACTTAAAGCTCTCAAAAAATAAGTTAAGACTAAATACATACAAAAATACACATAAAAATAAGCTAAACATAAAATAAAACACTAAAGTAAACATTATATAAGTATGCATAAACTTCAAAAGTCCAAAGTTAAAAGTAGTTTTTCTTATAGTGTTTCCTAAGACTTCCCCTCGTAAAAACTCTATTTTAACTTTGGTTTAACAATGAGTCGGTCACATGCATATCTTTGTCTTTGTTTTAAAATTTTTCCATTAAATCTTACTACCATCCATTTATCCCAAAATATGCCCACCTTGAATTGTTTATGAATTTTTGAAAAATGCATTCAAAAGATTTTAAAAATTGTCTCATTAGTTAAACTGTGTTTAATAATTTAATCAAGGTTTCTTTCTTGTGGTTTTATTATGCAAAATTCTGGGAAAATAAGCAAACCAAATACATTTGCATCAACAGTGCTTCAAAACTCTTATAATAGTTTTATTGTATTTAGTAAGTTAAACCAGCAGTTTTGTTCTTGTGGTGTTGTTGCTTGACCCGCCTCCACTCGGGGTCTTTAATTGTAGATAATTAACCTTAGCGAAGGCAATCCTTGGTCAAAGGAGGTTAAAGATAAAATTTATAGTTCTGCAGCCAGCTCACTACTATGCTACAGATGGTAGTTAGGGGTAAGCCCTGGGTATGTCCACAGATATGCTAGGGCCTAAAAGTCAATTAAACACAACCTCGTCTAGGTCATCAATCCGTAAGAGTTTCTAGGAATAGATAGCATAATAAATAGGGGGAGGATGTTGTTTTTTTATTAAAAACTACAAAACATGAAAGTAAAAATGAATGTAAACTATATAAACAGGCACTTGGGGGTATTTGCGTAACATGCTTGATAAATTAATTCTATTCCCGGTTCATTCACATATAGACTTATAAACCTATCTTATGCTTATGTCACACAATGTGGAGATAGCCAGGTATTTCTCCCATTTGCACACGTGGTACTTACCACAATTCCCATACCTCACCATCTCCGTAATTAGGGCTTATGCTCTAGTCCACCGATGCCGAGACCATTCCCCTTCACTTCACTCCCAATGCCAACATGCCCCCTATAGAGGAATTCAAAGCCTGCCTATAAAGGCAATGCTAGTGTAGGTCAAAACTATTGGATATGTAGTGAAATGCATTAAATCCCGGACTCTCCACCGTGGATATCATTCCCTAGGCCTAGAGAGGCAAAGGAAGACATCCCCTGTGATGACTCTAGAGTCGGCACAACTCTAGTCGCTACAAACAAACACACTAATCTATCGATTAAGCTAGGGGTTTCCCCCTATTGAGATTTCCAAATTGACTGCCCAACATGTTGATTTCTCATACAACTAGCCAATTAGAATCGTGGTATAACACATATAAGGAATTAATCTCAAAGGACATGAATGCACTCATATGCCTGGTGTTCTTTACATACTCCCTAATTCCAACACTTTCCAAGATAGCAATGAAGCCTAGAATGATTTTATACTAGCACACATGAATGAGTTCATCATCATTATGACATGTCATAAAACATAAATCTTAGAGCATACAAGTTCAAGCACAAATATTCATGAGACAATAATATAGGAGAATATAAACCTCAAAAATTTATAATCAAAACATGAATACAAACAACCCCAAACTATAAATATACTCCCTAAAAATTAGATCCATGGAAAACACTAAGTTAGATACCATAGATCTAGGAAAATAAGAAGAAAAAAATATGAAGAAAAGAGAGAAAAGAGAGGGAAAGAGAAGAAGAGAGAAAAGAGAGGGAAAGAGAAGAAGAATTCTAGAGAGAGAGAGAACTTTCCTCTTCCTTATACTTACCTAGAGAGATAACAAAATCTACATTATGCCTAGTTAGGTTTTCTTAGAAGACTAAAGACTCCTGCATATAGTGGTAGGGATTGGACCTAAAAATAGGCCTAAAATGGGCAAAAATAAGGTCAAAACCCTTGTCAGCTGCGAACCGTGAATGGTGCTTTGTGCCAAAGATCCTTGGCACAAACTTTTGAATAGTGCCCCATTCCAAAAACCCTTGGCGCAAACCTGTGAAAAGTGCACGTGGGGCGCCAGATCTGGGGTGGCCCGTTTTGAGCGCGGTTCGCATCGTATGCAGCATCCCATCTTCAGGAAGGTCATTTTGCTCAGTAATTTGGTTTTTCCCACTCAATTATTCACGTCTCGATGGCTAGTATCAACATTTTGCACTTGAAACGGCAAGGACCATCGAAAATGTGACGGTCCACGCCCATACTTAGCTGTTTTTGAGTGAAACTGAAACTTGACCGCACGGCCCATTTAAACTGGCACGGTCTACACAGAGCCTTGGCATGGCCCATGCCAAAGACCATTGGCATGGACCATGTCATCTGGGTACGGGCCGTTGGTGCCACCCATGAGCGGTCCTCGCCGACTCGTTTGTACTTCGGTCAACTGAAATTCTTTCCTTTGCTACAGATGAACCATTAGTCTATTTTGGAAAGTTCTTGGAGTCTATTTTAGGGTTCTCGAGGGGAAAATCCAATGGAACCAACCTTGAAGGCAGATTCTTCTTTTAATATTCCCAGGAGTTGGCGCAATTCTCGGACCACGATTCTCCATTTCTTCCTTGGCCGTTTTGAACTCCAATGCTGCCTATCTTTGGCTTCATCCTTGTACTACCATTTTAATGTGAATGGACATCACTCTCTTCTACCGTCCTTGCAAACGACGTTTAATATCTTCTACCGCTCTTACAAACGGTATTCACATCGAATGTAATGAAAAGTTCCCACGAGCGACCCACTAAGAATGATCACAAAGGAAGATATAGGTGTCCATTGATATAAGATGTCCATTAGTACTAATTAAGTCTACAAAATGCGGGATTTAGACAAGAAAACCAAACATGGCCGTCTAAACCCCTTGTCACATAAAATCAACTAATACTAGCAATCCAACATATTAAACAAACCAATTATTACGCTGAATGCAATGGTTAACACATGCATAATGAAGCACACCAGACCCCTACACTTAACCCTTTACTTGTCCTCGAGTAAATAAAGACAAGAAAAGAATTAAGAAAAATTTAGTGTTCTAGCATACATTTATCGAGGGACTAAAATTATTCCTAGATTACCATGTTATCCCCAAAAGAGTAAGAATCTCACAACTCTCACACTCCCCGAAGAACCTAAGTAATATAACCACCCAAAGTAAAATGTGGAAAAAGGTAAGCAAAGAAGAATTGGGTCAAGCTAGATTACTTTTCCCAAAATGATCCCCAAAATCAATCAGAGCGTTGTCTCCAAAAAGAATCCAACAAGAAAATCCACGAGTTATCGACTTGGTTGTAACATAGGGATAACCCTATATTCTCGACCTAGTTACAACCAAGGAGGCAAATGCATCATCAACATAGTTTTTTTTTTATTTTCTCTCAATTTCTCTCATTTTCCCTAGAGGCCCTTTTGGGTTTTCATCCTAGCTTTAACACACAAAGGGTACTCATAGTCTCACCTTTTCCCACACAGCTTCTCACTTTTGCCTAGGCTCGTAAGCCTAGCTGGGCCTAGCCTCTCACGTTTACCTATCTCTTTCGACCTATCCGGGCTTTTCCCAATGTTACCTAAGCTTCCCATTTGGGTTTACAATATATATATATATATATATGTATATTAAAAATTCTCCAAAATGCTCTTAGAAGAGCTATTAGCTATATAGAAAAAACAAAAAAATCTTAAGTTCTATCTAATCCCCTCCCCCACACTTAAAGCTTGCATTGTCCTCAATGCATATACAAAATCAAAGAACACATGTCAAGTGAAAGAAATAGGAAAGCACTTATGATGAAAAATGAACACTAAAATCTATCCTAGATGGCACAATCATGGAATGTAAAGAACAAAATACCATCACCCCAATATACCACCACTAACCTCTAATCAAGAAAGTTCAATCTAACCACTATCATGCATCACAAATCGAACAAAGAATTGAATAACAATGGGGAGTTGTTACCTCTTAGGTCTCGATGTGTGTTTCAAGAGTTTTAAGGGTAGGTGGGTTTGGGTGGTACTTTGGTGGTGGTAGGGAAGAAATGGTGATTGAGGTGTAGGAAAGTATTTGAGCTTCAAGGGACGTGCCCGTCTACACGGCCCATGAATTTGGGGTTTGGTTCTTCTCCTTTTCTACCATTTTCAGCTTCTCGAACATGTACATCTACATGGTCCATGATTTGGACTCCACGTTTGCTCACCTTCCTCCAAGAATCATATGTTTCCTACAATACAAACATGCAAACTAAGTGTAATAGTGTTAAAAAAGAAGAAGCAACAAATATGAAAACACACCAAAAATACTAATATACTCTAAGTTTTCAAAGCTCATATTGCCTCCCGAGAAGCTCTGTATATTTAAGGTCCTCGGCATAACCCTAATGTTATCCATATGGTGTAGGTTTGTACCCCATCACCATTGACAGCCAAAAATTGAGATGTGGGGGTAAGATCTTCCAAGAGGAAGATATAGTAGAGGAGTCAACTTTAAAGGGAATATGTGGTTTGGAAGCTTAGCATACTCAGTTGGATTCTCTATGGTTTCCTAGAAGGGTTATGAAAATGCAAGAGTTGGTTCTATAGGTGGACGCATGGGTGAAAATAAGTAATATTGTGAATTAAGTATAATCACCCCTTCCTCGACTTCTTTACTCTCAACAAACCATTCCCCACCCCATTTGGGTTTATTTACCAAAATTTCACATTCAACTAGGGATTGGCTCATTTTCAAAATATTGGGTTTCAAGTTGGCTCACCCTTTTCATCAAATCAAGCACTCACCCTTCAACTTTCTCAATGCTTAAGATTAGTTGAGTTCCTTAATCATAAGCCTCACTAAGAATTTGTGATTGGAGTAAGTCACTACTCCCGGTCACATTAGCTATAGCTTGAAGAATTTCTCCATAAACTAATTTGGGAACCAATCCTAGCGATTAATTTTGGGGCATTGGATAGGTTGGTGAAGTCCAACTATCCAACCCAAAGTGTTGGTTTCTCGATGCATTGCCATACCACAAATTCGAGTTACCACTAAACCTATAATTGGGAACATCGTGGTATGGGTACCAATTTTGATCCCATCGGCCTTGGGAACCAACAACTCCTCCCTCTCTCTCATTGTTTCTCATCCAAGAGCAAGACTCTGTAGGGTGGTCGCAATGACATATCCTACAAAATCTCACTCGTTGAGCCTCTCTTCTCTCAAAGTCACTCAACCTTGGGCAACACTCCATATGATGATAATAATGACACACCCTACAAAATGTTATCTGTTGAGTACTTTCCCATATTTTTTTTCTTTTCAATTAAACACAAACAAAGAAAACACACAAAATTTGGAATCGTAGTGCAAGGGTCCTCGGTTTGCACCAAGAACTCAAGCAATACCAACTCCAAAAAAAACAAACAAAAGAATGGTACTATCTACTCAACTAATGTGTTATACTAATTGATAATCAGACTGATTAGCACCCCCTTCAACGGCGCCGAAATTTGACCCGCTTCCACTCGGGGTCTTTAATTGTAGCTAATTAATCTGAGCAAAGGCAGTTCTTAGTCAAAGGAGGTTAAAGATAAAATTTATAGTTTTGCACCTACTCATGACTATGCTACTTATAGGGTAGTTAGCAGTAAGCCCTGGGTATGTCATCAGAGATGCTAGAGCCTAAAAGTCAATTAAACACAACCTTATCCGGGTTGTCAATTCGTACGAGTTGCCAAGAATAGATAGTATAGTAAACATGGGAGTTTTGGTTTTCTGATTAACAAATACTAAACATGAAAGTAAAAATGGATGTAAACTATATAAACAGGCACTTTGGGGGTATTTGCGTAACATGCTTAATAAATGACTTCTATCCTCAATTCATTCACATATAGACTTATAAACCTATCTTATGCCTATGTGATACAGTGTGGAGATAGCCAGGTATTTCCTCCCACCTGTCACACGTGGTACTTACCACAAATTCCCATATCTCACCATCTCTGCAATTAGGGAATGCACACTAGTCCACCTACGCCGCAGACCATTCCCCGTCACTTCACTCACAATGCCAACACGCTCCCTCTTAGAGGAATAAAAAGACCACCTGGAAGGGAAATGACTTGAGTAAGTTGCAACCATTGGATATGTAATGAAATACACTACACCCCAGACTCTCCACTATGTATCTCAATCCCAAAACTCTAGAGTAGGCACAACTCTAGTCGCTACAAACAAACATGATAATCTATCGAGTTAAGCCAGGGGTTTTCCCTCATTGGGATTTGCTAAATCGACCGCCCAAAATGTTGATTTCTCACACAAATAACCAATTAGAATAATGTTATAACACATATAAGGAATTTATCTTAAAGGATATGAATGCACTCATCTACCCGATCTTCTTTATCTACTCCATTATTCCAACACTTTCCAAGATAGCAATGAAGCCTAGCACAATTTTCTGCTACCACACATGCATGAGTGAATCATCATAATGACATAGCATAAATCATAAATCTTAGAACGCACAAGTTCAAGCACAAATATTCATGAGACAATAAGATAGGAGAATATAAACCTCAAAAAGTCATAATCAAAGCATGAATACAAACAACCCTTAGCTATAAATCTATTACCTAGAAATTAAATTCATGGAAAATATTAAGTTAGATGCCATGGATCTAGGAAAATAAGAACAAGAAAAGATGAAGAAAAGAGATCAAAAGAGAAGGAAAGAGAAGAAGGACTCTAGAGAGAGAGAACTCTCCTTTTCTTTCTACCTACCTAGAGAGAGAAAAATATACATTATGCCTACTTAGGGTTTCCTACCAGACTAAAGGCTCATATATATAGTAGTAGGGATTGGGCCTAAAAATAGGCCAAAATTAGGTCAAAATCCTAGTCAGCCGCCATCTGGTGTGGGCAGTGGTCTAAAAATCGCTAGGCGCTAGTCGGGCGGTTTGCTGGGGCCTAGCGCCTAGGGGATTAATCGGGGATTAATCGGTCTAGGCGGATTTGTATTATTTAATTATTTTTTATATATAATTAATAAAATAATACAAATTTTATTTAAAAATAAAATAAAAACCTATTTCCCAAGTCACAATAACTTATATTACATACAAATGATACAATACAAGAACGAAAATTTCATGATAAACGACACAAATGAATATATTATATATATTTATATATATATTGTCGAAATATTATCTTGGAGTTGAAAAATGAAATCCATACAAGCTTACAAAGTTTGAGGCACGTGGCAAAAATTACCAAATACAAACTAGTGAGTAGTGAATCCACACATAGCCATAGGCCAAAATTAAAAGTTAGACAAAATAAAAAAGTACCAAATACAATTCACACATAGCCTATGACATTTCAAATTCTTCTTCACCATTTATCTCTTGCACTTCATCGTTATCGGACTCAAAGTCATAAGTCATCTCATCTACTTCCTCCTCCTCATCCGATTCAAAATCATCTTCATGTAATTCTCTAACCTCTTGAATTCTAGAACTTCTTCTCAACTCCATGCCAAGACCTTGTTCCAATCCATCTCCATCCATATCCATCGCTTCACCATCTTCAATAACATCATCATCACCACCCTCAACAATCCATCCTTGAACCATGGTAGATTCATTAGAAAGAAGCACATCTATGTCCTTCACTTTCTCTCTTTGCTTCTTGTTCATAATCTTGGCATTGAATTGAACATAGACCAAGTTGTTCAACCTTTTCGTATCAAGCCTATTCCTCTTCTTTGTATGGATCTAAATAGAAGTAATATAATGAAATGATTAAAATTGAAACTTTGAGATATAACAACATTTCAACTTTAAACAAGGTCTTCCATCACAAACAATAAAGACTACAATATGTTTGCATATTGCCCAAACATGATGTGGGAAATTAATTTACTCAAAGTTTTGAAGAGTTAAAATGAGAAAAGTTATAGAAAGTTATTAAATATCTATTCAATCAAGTTATTATAGAATCAATGTATTTTCTTTGAAATATATAGCAACTACAATAGAAAGAAATGAATGAATAGCAAATATTACATACCCCTTCAAATGTGCTCCAATTTCTTTCACATCCCGACGCACTTGAAGTTAATGAAAGTATCCTTTTAGCCATTTTTTGCAAGTTTGGCACACCATTTCCATAGATACTCCACCATGAAACTATATCAAATATAACAAAGAGACAAAGAATTACTTCAATTCAAAAAGTGAAAGCCAAAAACATACAAAAAACCATTTATGTTAAACATCTATGAAAAAACAAAACTAAACGAGAAACACATTTCAAACAAGTAATCTTATTTACTTAACATGAATTAAAATAAAACATTACCCGGATCATAGTTCTCATCATTGTTTTTGCATCCTTCCATAGCCATCACTCTTCCAAATAACCCTTCTTTCTTTATAAACTTAGGCCATTCAACATTTATCACCAAGTGATGAAGCTCTCGAGGGAGCATGACCTCAACACAAGTCAAAAACCCATTCATAACAAACTCATCATTAGTGATATCCTTGTTATTGTATGAATAATAAGGATTCAAAATATAGGAAGCTAGATGCAATGTACTATCAAGGCGGTCTCTTGCTTTTGTTTCAATAATGTCAAGAATTGGACGACATTGGGCTTCATTGTGATTGTACACCTTTTGAATCTCCTCTTTGGCTTTGAGTATCTCTCCATACGCAAATCCCATTGTAGGCTTCCTATCTCCATCAACAAGTCGAAGGACCTTCACTAAAGGACTAAACACTCGTAAGCAAAAGTCCACTCCTCTCCAAAAAGCTATGCTATGTGCTATAGCCACCGCCGCCTTCCCCTTTTGAGTTTTTGAATGTTTAGTTGCACTCCATTCATCACTAGTCACCATAGCTACTATCTCTTTCTTTTTATTCATCAAACTTTGCAAAGTGAGAAAAGCGGAAGCAAACCTTGTAACTCCCGGCCTTACTATATCCCGTTGTTTAGTAAACTTTCTCAACAAATCTAAAGTCTTGTGATGAGAATACATGTAAATGGTGAAACTCTTTGCCTTTTCAATCACTCCTTTAAACTTTGAAAGATTTCCAATTCCTTGAAGCATAAGATTGAAAGTGTGAGTAGCACATGAGCTCCAAAAGATATTTGGCCTTTTCACCTTCATCAAGTCTCTTGCCAACATATTGTTAGAAGCATTGTCCGTCACCACTTGAACCACTTTTTCTTGCCCAATGTCTTCAACACATTTGTCCACATATTCAAAGATATAAGCACCGGTATGTGATTCACCGGATGCTTCCTTAGAGGATAGAAAAGTTGTACCTTCTTTACAATTTACACAAAGATTCATGATACTTCTTCTCTTTCGATCACTCCAAGCATCGGTCATAATTGAACAACCATTCAAAGCCCATTCTTCTTCTTGCTTCTTCATCAAACTTTTTGTCCTCTCAACCTCCCCTTTCAACAATGGTTCCCTCAATTGATATTGGCTTGGAGGTCGATAGCCCGGACCAAATGTTCCAACCGCTTCCATCAATCTCTTGAAGCTATCATTGTCAACCGCATGAAAAGGAATGCCGGATTCGTAAACCCACCTTGCCAAGAATTGATCCACTTGACGAGTTCTTTCTTTAAAAAGTGAATCATTAAGGTTTTGTTGCCTCCTCTTCTTACTTGTATCCATCGTTGAATCCGGGTCAATTGGATTCACAAAACGATTCATCGGACCAAGAATGCGTGACTTTCCACTCCCCTCAAAATTCACTTCAATTTCTTGAACTTCATCATCATGATTATGAATGACCCTATGAACTTCATTCCTTAAATCCTTTTCATCATTGAGCTTTTGTTTCTTCTTCGCCTCAATTTCATCTAAAGCTTTTTTGCACCTTGCTCTAGCCTCCTCGGGAGCTCTTGGACAAGGCTTAACATTACCCTTTACATGGGCAATATGTTGTTTGATTCGGTTTACTCCCCCACTACCCCTATGAGGACATAACTTGCACTTCCACTTATCTAGGTTGTTAGGATCAACCAATTCTCCATATTCCCACCCTATATCATCCGAACCTCTCTTCAAAGAAGATGTCTCCGACATGGTGGCAGAAGCGGTGGAAGAAGTAGTTCCCTCCATTGTTCCAAATTTCCAATGAATCAAATCAAACCTGTGACTTAAACTAGCACAACGACAAATTAAAAATACACAAGTGTTAGAACTTAAAATATTGAATTGTATCAACTATCAACAAATAATTCTATTCATAATTTAAGAGGTTCATCCATAAATAGTATAATGATTAGGATAACAATCAAAGAGATCAATGTTAAACGTTGTATACAAATTAAGAAAATAGCTAGTGCTGGTGCAGCAACCTTTTTTTTTTTAGGAATAAAAACCAGTGTCATTTCTCTCAGGAAAACCATCAAAGCAAACTCATCAGCTTCAGAATTATCTAAACTGAGTAAACTCTAAAAATTCAAATAATGATCAATCAGCAATCCATCATAAACCCAAGCTAACATGGCCAACACTTGCACTTTAATCATTCCCTAACTCCCGGCCTTAATCTGAGAACAATCACTGTCATGGAATCCACATAAACTGACTTCTATATTCCAGGTTATAAGCAACAATCATATATTCATATAATCATATGTGAATTTGTGCTTAATTGCCAAATTAACTGTCTGGAATTAAGGCAATTAAAGACCACATAAACTAACTTCTAGATTGTTTTGCCACTATCCCTGAACCAAACCCCTGAACCACAAATAAACAATCTTAAATATGGAATATAGATTGTTGCTTGTTGGAGATATAACCTGGAATTAAGGCAATTAAGCACAAATCAAGTTTATGGAATATAGAAGTCAGTTTATAAACTGTCTGGAATTGCCTTTAATTACCTCTATGGAATATAGACGTCAGTTTATGGAATATAGAAGTCAGTTAATTCCAGACAATCATATATAGAAACAATCTTATTACATGATTATGGAGCAATTTACAGCACAAATCAGCACAAATCAATTGGCACAAACCAATGAAAACAAGCGGCATTTAATAATTAATATGCAGACTTACATTGCAGAGAGAGGGAGGCGTCGACACCTCGACGGTGGCCGGTAGTTTGCTTCGGCGACGGCGAGGTGACGTTGACGTTGCTGCTGCTGGTTTGACCGTCCAACTAAGGTGACGAAAACGGCGAGGCGACGAAGACGGTGAGGTCACGAGCTGATGAAGACGGTGAGGTCACGAGCTGATGAAGACGGTGCGGTGATGAATACAGAACAGATGAAGGCGGCGGCCGGCGAGTCAACGAAGGTCGATCGGCGTCTGGGAGAAAAGTCAGAAAATTGAAGAGGAGGCTGAAGCGGCTGCGGGTTTGACTTGGGAGAAAAGAGGGGTTTGGGAAAATTATAAAAAAAAAAAAGAAACAAACCAAACCGCCCAGACCCGATTAGCGCCTAGACCCGATTAGGCGGGTCTGGGCGGGTCTGGGCGCCGCCCAGAGGCAAAAATGCCTAATGTCGCCGAACAGGCCCTAATCCGGGCATTTTGGTGGCGCCTAGCGCCTAGGCGCCGCCTAGGACCGCCTAGGCGCCGCCGTTTAGAACACTGGGTGTGGGGCACCAGATCTAGCGCGGATCGTGAATAGTGATTCGTTCCAAAGACCCTTGGAGCGGACCTTTGAATAGTGCTCCATTCAAAAAGCCCTTGGCACAGACCTATGAATAGTACCGAGGGCCGAGTCCTTAGTGCTGACCTGTAAATAGTGCGTGCGGGGCATCATATCTGGTACGGCCTATTTCGAACATGGTCCCCGTCGTTTGGCATGTTCCATCTTCTAGAAGGTTGTTTTTCTCAGTAATTTGGTGTGGCTCGCTCAATTCTTCACATAGCGCCGGCTGGTCTTGACACTTTGCACTTGAAACGGCACGGGCTATAAAAAATGGGAGGGTCCGCGCCTATACTTGGCCATTTTTGAGTGAAACTTTGAAGTTGAGTGCACAACCCATTTAGATTCACATGGTCCATGTCGAGCCTTAGAATGGTCCGTGAAAGACCCTTGGCGTGGACCATGTTGTCTGGTGTGGGCCGTTGGTACCACCCATGAGCTTTCCACGCGACCTGTTTGTGCTTCACAGGCTGAACCTCTTTCTTTCGCTACAGATGAACCATTAATCCATTTTGAGAGTTCTTATAGTTAGTTTTTATATTTCTCGAGGAGACAAATCCAATGGAATCAACCTTGAAGGAGGATTCTTCTTGGATAGTTCCTAGATGTTGGTGCAACTCTCAGACCATGATTCTCCGTTTCTTCCTTGGTCGTTTTGAACTCCAATGCCGCCTATCTTTTGCTCCATCCTTCTACTATCACGATTTGATGTCTATGACCTTCATTTATTATCATTCTAATGTGAATGGCCTTCGCTCTCTTCTACCATCCTTGAGAACGGCCCTCAATATCTTCTACCGCCCTTGCAAATGGCCTTCACATAGAATGTAATGAAAAGTACCCACGAGCCTGCTAAGGATGATAAAAAATGAAGATCTAGGTACCCCTAGATACATGATGTCCATTAGCACTAATTAAGTCTACACAATGCAGATTAAGACAAGAGAACTAAACATGGTCGTCTAAACCCCTTGTCACACAAACTCAACTTATACTAGCAATCCAACACATGAAACGAACCAACTATTACGCCAGAAGCAACGGTTAATGCATGCATAATGAAGCAAATCATTGCTGCTACCAAATTATGGGAAAATAGATAACCGAATGCAAGTGTATTACCTGTGCATTCAATTGAAAATTTTATTTGGATCAGCCATTCGCCTATTATTCGCACTTTTAATGCCCAATAACTTACATACAAAAAAAACTATCCAGAAATTGTTATTGAACTGAATCAAACAAAACAAATCATTCACTAATAATAGCCTAATAAATAAAATTTTCATTAAATACAATGATAAATCAAGAACAAAAATATTTTATGTATACTTATTATTATTTTTTAAAAAAAAAAAGGTATCATAAACGGTGTTATGTCCCCGAATTAAATCAATTGATCTTTTTTTTTCTCATGAGTAGGATCTGGAATGCCCTCCTAGTTACATGTCAGAAGGGATTATCTCTCATTATTGATTTTCTCAAGAACCCCCCCCCCCCCCCGTCCTCCAGCGTGACCAAAGCTTCTCGCTAGGGACACACGGAGTTGATTGTTCTTGGGCTTCATCCGAGAACCAAATCATCGACCATTGAATCATACAGGTACAACTAAACACCTCGTTGAGAATACTTGCATTTTTCCAAGTTGAATGGTACAATGAAAACATCCTATTGGCCTAGGCTTCCACATCTCTCGGCGGTGGTTTCAACCTGGGGAACTTCATCATGCAATAGGAAAGCTTGGAAAATCCATACCTGAATATTAAAATACGTTTCTGCTAAAAAACAGTTACATGTAAAAATAAAAATGCTAAAACACACATCAAATTAACATATTTATGTATCAAATAAAAACTAAAATACACAAGAAATAAAAATAGTTAAACATCAAATAAATACATTAAAAGACATATTAAATAAAAAAAATTGAACATTAAATAAAAATACTTAAAGCTCCAACAACATTAATTTAAGAGTCAATACATATAAAAATACGCATAAAAGAAGGTAAACATCAAATAAAACACTAAAATAAATATTAAATAAATATGCTTTAACTTCAAAAGGCCGAAGTTAAAAGTCATTTTTCTTGTAGTGTTTCCTGTGACTTCCCCTACTTGCAAAAACTCTATTTTAACTTTGGTTTCACAATGAGTTGGTCTCATGCAAAGCTTTTTCTTGGTTTCAAAATGTTTATATTAAATCTAACTACATCCATTTATATCAAAATACGCCTTCCTTGAATTGTTTATGAATTTTCGAAGAATGCATTATAAATACTTTCAAAACTGTCTCATTTTTTATTTTTTAAATAAACCATCATAGATGGGGGAAATTATATTGGCCTTCCCGAGCCGTAATAAAACAAAAATAAAGAAGCCAAAAGGCTAAGTTACTGTACAGTCTGAGCGGATTGCTCTTGAAGCAACCATAAATTGCTTCCAAAAGAATGAACTAGAGTATTAGGATGCTATAGGATGAACTCTCGAACTTCTTAGTGAATCGACATCGAGACACAGGTCAGTCAGAGAGAATAACCATAAGCATAACCTCTTAATTTTGCAAAACAAAAGAAAACTAGCAGATTGTAAGGGAAAGAAGAAAACTGATGTGAGCTTTCTTATTGCCCTACTCCAAAGTGGATGATCAGGAATGTCCATAGCAAGCTCATTCAAAAGCTTGTTACTTGAGAATCTTGAAAGGCCGTGTGTAGTCTGTTGAAGCGAATAGGAGGCAGTTATACAGCATAGACTTGAAACCTGCAATCAAGAGTGAGAATGAGTAGCATCCGAACTAAAAGATTCGTAGATCAGGGATGCCAATTTGATCTAGTCTGATTAGCCCCCTAACCGTGTTCGGAAGTTCAGATAAATCAATAAAAGATGAATCACATTCTAATTGTAAACAAAGTTTAGCAAGTGTATGGGCCACAAGGTTAGCCTGCCTATATATATGTACCAGATTGATGCCATTAAGTGATTGATGGATCTCATCAGCTAGTGAAAAGCATTTCCAGTGACAACGGAGTGGTTCAGTAGAAAAGAGAACCGCAGAAAGACAATCAGATTCCATATGAAGGGAGCCAGTTAAATCCTGTGAAATCTGGATGGCAAACTTAATAGCCTTCAATTCAGCTTCTAAAGGTGAAAGAGCTACAGTAAATAGAGTGTAAGCTCCCACGAAAGCCCCTGTAATGTCTCTAATGATCACTCCAATCCCACACTTCACAGTATTGCTTGACCAGGAGGCATCAACATTAATCTTAAAACCTGATGAAGGCCTAGTCCAAGCAATTTTCCAGATTTTTGGCTTTGGTGAAAGTTTAAGAAGTGGTAGAAAGGAATGATCAGCAATACTCACATCTAGAGGAGATGATATGTGAACCGGATTTGCACTGAAGGAGAAAAAAATCTGATCTCTAATGAGCTGGAGCACTAGGGTGGAGGAAGGCTTGGTAGATTCAAATAAGTATCTGTTTCTCATCTTCCAAATATTCCAAAAGGTGAAGATGGCAGCAGTACGGATCATAGTAGCATGTAAGGAGGTTAGAGCTGGCAAAGTCAAGTAGTATGAAATTCTTTCCCAAACCGAAGGGAATGCTCTATCATGAATACCCATAAACTGATGAATGATTTTCCAAACAGATAGAGAAAAATAACATGAGTTGAAAAAATGCTCTAAAGAGTCCTCATGGTTGTTGCACATACAGCATTTAGAAGCCAGACTGAATCTAAGTTTCCTGAGTATGTTATCAAAAGGCAGCAGAGAATTCACAACTTTCCACATGAAAACAGAGATTTTTTTCTCAAATCTGGGATTCCAAAGAAGTTTAGCAGAGGAAATCAAACCTGAGTGGTTACTTAGCAACTTATATGTGTCTTTGAAGGAGAAGTTTCCAGAGATACCTGGTTTCCAAATTAATCTATCAGCTCTGTGGGGGAAGAGTTTTGACTCCTGCAAAAGATTGATAATGTGAGATGGCAGAAATGGCTCAATTTTTGTAATAAGAAAAACTTTGTTAGATATGAATTCAGAGACTGAACATTCAACATCAATATCCACCCTACTGTCTCATTAGTTTTACTGTGTTTAATAATTTAATCCAAGTTTTGTCCTTTTGGTTTTATTGTGCAAAATTCTGGGAAAACAAGAAAACAAAATACACGTTCTTCAATTGTGTGTCCAAAATTCTTTAAATAGTTTTATTGTGTTCAGTAAGTTAATCCTTCTAGTTTTGTTCATGTATTGTTATTACTGTTGGAAAAATTATGGGCAAATAGATAACCCCATTGCAAGTACATAACCTTTGTATTCAATTGATATCTTTATTTGATCAACCATTTGCCCAGTATTCTCACTTTTAACGCCCAATAACTAACTTACAAAAAAATTATCCGAAAATTGTTATTGATTTATATCAAAAATAGCAAAATATTAACGAATGATAGTCTGGAAACTAAAATTTGCATTAAATCCAATGATGAACCATGGAAAAAAAAAAGTATACCTTAAAAAAGGATATCATAAACGATATATTGTGCAAATTGAATCAATCAGCCTTTTCTTTCTCACGTGTAGGATCCGGAATGCCCTCCCACTTAGTGGCCAGAGGGGAGTATCTCTCACTATTAATTTGCTCAAGAACCCCCACGTTCTCTAGCGTGACTGAAGCTTCTCCCTAGGAAAACACAAGGCTGTTTATTCCGGGCTCTATCTAAGGACCAAATCATCGCACCGCTGAATTGTACAGGCAGAACTAAGAACTGCTTCGAGAGTCCCTGCATTTTTCCAAGTTGAATGGGAGGTCGTCGCCGTACCTCTCAAAGTTAATAATTATAAGCCCTTTTATGCTTACTATCTACAACTAAGTAGATAGCGGCAAGTCGGGGTCGTCCACGAAGAAGGGGGATCTTCCTAAGCGTTTAGGCACAAAAGGTTGATATTAGGCTAGGGTTAGATATATAAACATACATATAAAAGCATGTAAAATGGGGGGGGTTGGATGGTTGGTTGTCCTAAGTTACGAAAGTAAAAAGACAAGATAACTAGCAAAGTCAAGTGACTATGCTAATCATCAAACAAAACTAAGAAAAAGGGGTTTAAAACTATAAAGATAAAAAAGTCTTGGGGGCAAGGGATATCCACTTCCAAACCTAATGTAGATCATTGAACCATTCACTCATTCTATCACATTCATTACATTACTTAACATTAACATACCCATCTAGCAAGAATCACAACACGTTATACACAAGAAGTTCTAAGTTCATGCTCATAGATTATCATGCAAAGGAGCTACGGAATTCGTCACGTTCCTAACACCTAACCAATTCAATCATACAAACACTTCCTATTCTCAAACAACCATGGCATAAATGAAGTGAAACACACCATCAAGAATACACAAATGCTAAATAACAAATACTTCAAGGATGAGTAAAGCCATCTATTCACTACTTCAACTACTTGTTGTGAAGATAAATCTTCTATCCTTCTTAGGTAGTAGTTTGCAAGAGTGAATTCGACATCTCTTGTCAAACCTCACCAATGACTCCCTTATTGCTAAGAGTATCCCATTGATGGCATTTAGCACGAAGAATCAACAAGCTTAGCAACACTTATGAACACTATAATGTGCCTAAGCATGTAACCAATTCATGCATTTACACAAGATTAGTCAAGAACGATCGACGCTCATAGACCTCTCTCGTTTGCTACCTAAAACAAACATGACGAAGAGTTCGACATCATCACATTCATCTAGCAATCATCAATCCATCAACACAATCAAAAGCTCTAAATCATACTCATAGATTCCTAACAAGAAAAAGGGGGAAATTAACCCAAATCCCCCAAACCCTAGCAAGCAATTCATACAAGTATTTCATATGCTCAAGCTTTCAACAACATTAATGATATCAACAAACACATTCAATACCCATAAATGCATAATAGCAAAAGCACCAAATAGATAGATAAAAATGGTTCTTAGTACATAGAAATGGAAGCTTCAATCCTTTGCTCCCAAGTACAAAACTAAGCTAGATAATCAAAACCCATAACATAGAACAAAAATCTACAAAGGAAGAAGAAGAAAATGGAAGAAAATGGTGAAAAACTAGGGTTTTGGAGCCCCCAAGTCGGGCTTAGAGCTATGGAGAAGAAGGGGTGAAGAGGTATTTATAGTGGAAGAAAAAGGGGAGAAAAAAATGATGTTGCGGGGCTGAATTCGCGCTGATGTCGCGACTCGCGATCAACCATCGCGACTCGCGACCAAATCAGTAAAATCCAGCCCTGTTTTGTTTTGCTTCCTCCGGGTGAACCGTTGATCCGTATCTGTTTTGGGAGTTCTTGTAGTCGATTTCATAGTGCTCGAGAAGAGGAATCCAATGGTACAACTCTTGAAGGCTGATTCTTTTCGGAAAATTCTGAAAACCCTGGACCATCCTTCACCCGTTGCTTTGCTCTCCTTTCTTCACTTTATCTTCTACCACTTTGTGAGTGGCCTTCAATCTTCTACCATCCTTTCGAATGGCCTTCACTAAACCACTTCTAAATGCTCATGAGCAATCTACAAATTAAGCTCACAAAAACGAATCTAGATGCTCATGAGGACCAAAAATCCCTTAGATTTAACATAGGTTACAAAAATGAAGGATTTAGATATAAAAACCGAAAATGGTCATCTAAACCCCTTATTATTGTAAACCTACGTAAATCTAGCAATCTCACACCAAAAATATAACAAAAGTGATCCTAAATACTACTAAATAATGCATATAAAATTGACACATCATTGAACGTAATTAAAACATCCTACTAGTCTAGGTTTTCATATTACTTGGCGGCAGTTTCAACCCCAAGAACTTCATTGTGTGATCAGAAAGATTGGGAAAATCCTTAAATGAATCTGGCAGTGGAACTTTGTTAGAGAGTTCCGCCAAAATAAGGAAGGTAGCCATCCTATCGTACAACTTGTTGGCATTCTCCTCCTAGGCTAGTGCAACAATCTTGGGTTTCCTTCTTTCAAGCGTGCAGTTCGTGCAGTTCTCCATCGCTGTCGTGAGAGTGATCTCGTTGGAGGTGAAAAAAAATGCAGTACGAGGAGGTGGTTTTGGGTGGTGTGAAGTATGTGTTCGAACCTCACACCTGATATAATTCTAGGTTTTATATTCCTTTGGAATCATTTTAAATTATGTGTGGTACTAACTCTGGAATGTGCTTTGGAAACTGGTATTCAGTCAGTGGCTGTTCATATGTAAATGGTGGAAGCTCTATTTCTTCCTCCTCATCATCATGGACGCCACCAACAATAGCCAACCTTGTAGGTCATCGACCTTGGCTTTTGGACTACAACCGCGTCGAAGTACTCTCGTTGGGATGCAACTTTTCTTGTAATCCTTGATATCTTTCTAGGTATTCCTTGACCTCTTTTAACCTTATCCATGCTCAAATAAGTTTTTTTAATAACTTTTGGTAAACATGTGCTAGCTAGGGTACGTAGATGCATACACAAAGATGTAACATGTTAATTTATATAGGTATGTTGATTGATTCTTGAAGAGCCGCTAATTGTATTAGGTGGCTCCAATGTACCCACTTAAGCAATTTCAGAATTTATTTTTAAATATTTTTAAATGTGTGTGCATCTTTAGTGCTTGGGTAATATCTAATAATTGTTCTATTTTGTATGTTTTAGGGTCCATTGTATATTCGTTTCAACATTTCTTCATCTGGATTTAGTATACTATACCTAATTAAGTCAATTAAGTTATGTATCGTACATACTAAATGAAAATAAAAGAGTATTCTATTATATCTACGTGGAATATGATATTATGAATTATAGGGTAAAGGGCATAAATAACCCTATTAAATTTTAGAAGTGATAATATGACCCTGTAAAATGTGCAAGTGCTAAACTAACCCTATGATTTTTAACAATGGTGCATATATACCCAAATTGCACTATTCTAGCGTTGACTAATGAAATTCAGGCGTTATCTGAAAAGACAAAAATACCACTTGGCTTGGAACTAAATATTTATTGACCCTTATACCCCCAGGATTCTCCTTCTTTTTCATCAAACAAAATACACCATAAATTAAATTATTCTTTTAAAAAAATACTAATAATATCAAGTTACGTTAAATAAAATATTAAAATATGTTTCTGATAAAAATGGCTAAATTTAAAATAAAATACTTAAAAACATATCAAATTAAAATATTTCTGTATTAAATAAAACTAAAATACACAAAAAATAAAAATAGGTAAACATCAAATAAATACATTAAAAGACATATCAAATAAAAAACAATTGAACATTAAATAAAAATACTTACAGCTCCAACAACAATAATTTAAGCGTGAATACATACAAAATACGCATAAAACTAAGCTAAACATCAAATAAAACACTAAAACAAATATTATAAATATGCTTAAACTTTAAAATCCCGAAGTTAAAAGTCATTTTTCTTGTAATGTTTCCTGAGACCTCCCCTACTTGTAAAAACTCTATTTTAACTTTGGATTCACAATGGGTCGGTCTCATGCAAAACTTTGTCTTGGTTTTAAAATGTTTACATCAAATCTAACTACATCCTTTCATCCCAAAATATGCCCTCCTTGAATTGTTTATGAATTTTTGAAGAATGCATTCAAAATATTTTCAAAATTGTCTCATTAGTTTTACTGTGTTCAATAATTTAATCTAGGTTCCGTTCTTGTGGTTTTATTATGCAAAATTCTGGGAAAACAATAAAACCAAATACATGTACATCATTTGTGCGTTCAAAACTCTTACAAGAGTTTGATTGTGTTTAGTAAGTTAATCCAACTAGTTTTGTTCTTGGGGTGTTATTACTGCTACAAAATTATGTGAAAATTGACAACCGAATGCAATTGCATTACATGTGCATTCAATTGACATTTTTCTTTGGATAAACAATTTGCCCTGCATTCGCACTTTTAACGCCCAATAAGTCACTTACAAAAAAAATATATGGAAATTGTTATTGAACAGAATCAAACAAAAAAAACATTCACGAACAATGGTCTGACAAACAAAATTTTCATTAAATCCACTGAACAAAAAATTTATAACTTAAAAAAAAAGTTATCATAAACGATGTTGGGTGCCCGAATTGAATCGATTAATCTTTTCTTTATCACGGGTAGGATTCGGAATGCCCTTCCAGTTAGTGGCCACAAGGAAGTATTTGATAAGATATAAAAATATCATTTATTATAGTTTTCTTAGTTTAGTATTTTTAAGAAGATAACACTACACTCTTTTTCCCACTGGATGTTTTAGTGAGGTAGTGTGATCATTGTAATTTATTTATTTTAGAATAATGTCTATTAACTCGGGCATGTTGGCATTAGAAGAGTTAATTTCGTCCATGCCTTTATTTTAGGGTTTAGAATTCAGTTCTAATTTAATTAGATTAGGTAATGTTCATTCAAGCACGTAGCTTGTATAATTTGGTCATCATTTATATTTAAATTAGGTATTGTAGTTAGATAAGGTTTTAACTTCTTAAACCAGCCATAAACATTCAAGTTTCTGACAGGAATTTCCAAATCCTTGTCTTCTTTGTATTCTTGAAGCTCATACCTATGTACTATAAATAGGGGATTGTTTTCAACATTTTAATTACGTTACACTTTTATCAATCATATATTCATATTTTGAGTTTATGCTTGTTGCTCGTTAATCATTAAACAGTTATGTTTGTCCATTTAAGATTATTTCTTAGAACCGTTATGATCCTTTGTGTTAATTTTGGTGCAACTAGTGCTTGGATTCTGTGGAATTCTACCCTTGTGTTAGTGAAGTTCATAAAGTTGTGTTCTTGACTAGTCTTCGTCCGTGTCTTCTTTATTTCAAGAGGTTGCTTCGATCAACCATCATTAAGAGTGCTTATCAAAATTCCAAAATCCAGAGTTTTCGCAAGGAGATTCATATCAGTTGGTATCAGAGCAACGCAAAAGTTCTTGTGACAATCATGTCAGTTGGCATTAATTGGTATTGCAAGGAGATATCAGTTGGTACCATAATATTCGTATTTTTATTTTTGAAAAAGTAATAATAATAATAATAATAAATCCTACCAGTGTCACTCCGTTCATCTCCAACGAAGCCGCTATCGTATTACCACCAGACATCTTCGCCATAGGTTACCTCTGCTTCGTTTCCAACAGTAGCCAGGAAAGCTTCCATTTATCCCGGCAAGCATCTCTACCATTCTAGATGAGCTCTAATCTTCGCATTTTCTCCAACCGAATCCGTCGCTGCTGAAGCCGTCGACCACCTGGAATCTTCTTCTCCTTCTCGTTATAGCATCGTCGCCTCCAGCCAGAAGTCCATTGAGTCTCTTAAATCCACAAGCCTATCAAGCCAAATGCGCGAGTTCACACCAAGGCACATGTGTGCCTTGGTGTGAACTCGCGCATTTGAACTCATGCACACACCATTTGAAGGTGCGTGCTACCCATGCGTGCAGCTCGAGGGTTAATATCTTCATCTCGCAAGTCAAGAAATACATCCCGGATTGATAAGTTTCTCGTGATTTGATTAGTTTATCGAGAGTAATTTGATTTTCTCGTGAGCTATTCTCTTTTCATGAGTTGAAGCAGTTTTTGTCCTGCCAATGCCCAGTCATAGCTTAGTCAGCATCCAGTGACCGTTTATTAGCAGGACTTTGCAGGGATGTCGTGGGACGTTTATCTCTATTTACTTTTGAAGAACGTTCACATTTTGAAGAAATTGTTTTTTACCATGGAGGGAATGATATGATATCAAAAATATCATTTATTATAGTTTTCTTAGTTTAGCATTATTAAGAGAATAACACTATACTCTTTTTCCCATTGGTTTTTTAGTGAGGTAGTGTGAACATTGTGATTTATTTCATTTTAGAATAAGGTCCATTAACTCAGCCATGTTGGCATTTGAAGGGTTAATTTTGGCCATACCTTAATTTTAGGGTTTAGAATATTTAGTTCTGATTTAATTAAATTAGATTAGGTAATATTCACTCGAGCATGTAACTTGTAGAATTTGGTCATCATTTATATTTAAATTAGGTATATTTAGACATAGTTTTAGCTTCTTAAATCTGCCATACATCATTCATGTTTCTGACATGAATTGCCAAATCCTTGTCTTCTTTGTATTCTTGAAGCCCGAACCTATGTACTATAAATAGGGGATGGTTTTCAACATTTTGATTACCGTACACTTTTATCAATCATATATTCATATTTTGAGTTTATACTAGTTGCTTGTTAAGCATTAAACCTTTAGGTTTGTCCATTTAAGATTAGTGCTTAGAACTGTTAGGATTCTTTATGTTAATTTTGGTGCAACTAGTGCTTGGGTTATGTGGAATTCGACCATTGTGTCAGTGAAGTTCATAAAGTTATTTTCTTGACTAGACTTCTTTCGTGTCTTCTTGATTTCAAGAGGGTGCTTCGATCATCCTTCGTTAAGATTGCATCTCAAAATTCCGCAATTCTGAGTCTTCGGAGGAACATTCATATCAGTTGGTATCAGAGCAAAGCAAAAGTTGTTACCATCATATTAGTCAAAATTAATTGGTATCGTAAGGCGATATCATTTGGTACCTTCATACCCGTATTTTTATTTTTGAAAAAAGAAATAAAAAATTAAAAAATCCTACCAGTGCTGCTCCGTTCATCTCCGACGAAGCCGTGCCGCACCACCACAAGGCCTCCTCGCAGCTGGTTCCCTCTGCTTCATCTGCAAAAGTCATTGGGAAAGCTTCAATTTATCCCAGCAAGCATATCTATCATTTCAGATTAGCTCCAATATCTGTAGTTTCTCTGACCGAATCCGTTGCAGATGAAGCCGCCAACTACCAGAAATATTCTTCTCCTTTCCGTCATAACACCGTTGTCTCAGTTTAGAAGTTCATCGCATCTCTGAAATCTGCTCTGGCCCGCGCTACATTTTGTGATTTTCCAGCGCATGTATCCCATGCGCCCGTGAAACCGAACACGCGAGTTCACACCAAGGCACGTGTGTCTCACGCATAGATCATTTGAAGGCACGTGCTGCCCAAACGTGCAGCTCAAGGGTTGATATCTTCATCTCGTGAGTCAACCAATATATCACATATTGATTAGTTTCTCACGATTTGATTACTTTATTGCGAGTTATCTTATTTTCTCGTCAGCTATTCTCTTTTCATGAGTTTAAGCAGTTTTTGGCTAGTTAGTGCCCAATCACGGTCTAGTCAGCATCAAGTCACCGTTTATTACGAGGACTTTGCAGGGATGGTGGAGGAGATTTATCTCCATTTACTTTTGAACACCGTCCACATAGAGAATGATACGATATCAAAAAAATCATTTATTATAGTTTTCTTAGTTTAGTATTATTAGGAGGTTAACACTATACCTTTTTTTCCCACTCCATTTTTTAGTGAGGTAGTGTGATCATTGTAATTTATTTCATTTTAGAATAAGGCCTATTAACTCGGCCATGTTGGCGTTGGAAGAGTTAATTTCGGCCATACCTTTATTTTAGGGTTTAGAATATTCAGTTCTGATTTAATTAGATTAAGTAATATATTCAAGCATGTAGCTTGTAGAATTTGGTTATCATTTATATTTAAATTAGGTATTGCAGTTAGATAAGGTTTTAGCTTCTTAAACCTTCCATAAGTCATTTAAGTTTCTAACATCAAATCCTTGTATACCTATGTATTATAAATAGGGGATGATTTTCAACATTTTTATTACCTTAAACTTTTATCAATCATATATTCATATCTTGAGTTTATACTCGTTGCTTGTTAAGCATTAAACCGTTAGGTTTGTCCATTTAAGATTCGTGCTTTGAACCATTAGGATTTTTTTTTGTTAATTTTGGTGCAACTAGTGCTTGGGTTCTGTGGAATTTGACCCTTGTGTTACTGAAGTTCATATAGTTGTGTTTTTTACTAGACTTCGTCTGTGTCTTCTTGATTTCAAGAGGGTGCTTTGATCAAACATCGTTAAGAGTGCTTCTCAAAATTCCGCAACCCAGAGTCTTCGCAATGAGATTCATATCAGTATCTCTTATTATTGATATCCTCGAAAACCCCAATAGCCTTTAGAGTGACCGAAACTTCTCCCCAAGGAAAACAAAATCCGAAAACAAAATCATTGCACCGCTAAATCGTGCAGGTAGAACTAAGCACTGCCTCGAGAATCCCTTCATTTTTCCAAGTTGAACTGTAATGAAAACATCATACCAGTCCAGGTTTTCATGTCTCTAGGCGGCGGTTTGAACCCTAAGAAATTCATCATGTGATTAGAAATCCTGGGGAAATCCATACTTGAATCTGGCGTTAGAACTTCGTTAGAGAGATCTTCCAGAGTGAGGAAGGTGGCCATCCGATTGTACACTATGTCGTGTCCTCCTCCTGGGCAAGTGCAACAATCTCGTCGTTCCTTCTTTTGAGCGTGCAGTCTGTATAATTCTCCATCACCGTCGTGAGAGTGATATTTCCAGAGATGATAAAGATGAGGTATGAGGAGGTGGTTTTGGGTGGTGGGGACGATGTGTTCGAACATCACGCCTGATATGATTCCAATTTTTATATTCCGATGGAATAGTTCAAAATTTTGAGCAGTATTTACTTTGGAATGTGCTCTGGAAACTAGTACTCACTCTATGGCTGTTTATATGTGATGTGCTCAATGTATATCCCATTTTTAGCTTATTAAAAATCTAATTTTGTAATAGATTAGGGACTTATTAGGAAAGAAATATACATTTTATCAATTAGAGGGTTAGGATGACATCACATATTTTATGTCCTAATTCTTTAATTTATGAATTATTTTAGATCAATTGAAGTGTCAAGGTTTGGAAAAGTTTGAGTTTCGGAAGAAGAATTGAAGAAATGAGAAGATTTGGATGAGAAGGCCAATTAATTGGACAATTGGTAGAAGCGGGACACAAGGCCATCTAATGATGCAGCTAAATGATTGGACAGAGAAGCCTTCACAAGCCGTGACAAATAGTGCAGCCCACAAAAGACGGGTTGACCAGCTTTTACTCTCCTCCAATTTTAGATCTCTCTCTCTTCTATTACTTCTACTCGAAAACTCTTCCCAAAACCCCAGTTTGCATTTAATTTTCATCATTTACTCAATTTTTACTATTGATTCTTGCTATTTTGTTATAGGTTTTAGTTATCTAGGCTAAATACACTATTGGGAGCAATTGGTAAGCATTTATAGTATGAATTTGTGAGATTTGATTTATCCTATTATGTGCTTTGATAATCAAGTATGTTTTGTGATTTCTTGTGTGATTAATGCATTATTTATGCTAGGATGATTAACTAGTTTATGATTGTGGGCTAATTATTTGTCAGGTTTTTGGTCAAACCCAAAAGGCTTTGACTTTTGTCGATGTGATTATTGTTAGTCAATGTTATGTTATAATTGGGTGTGACCACTAATTATTATTATTGATTAATGAAATTGATTATATTTAAGATAAATTTGAATGAGTTTGACTAATCATCAATGTGGCTCACTAATAACAACTAGTATGAAGACCGATTCTTGTAGTCGTTATTAGTAGATAAATTTGTGCCATCCCATTGTTTCTCTCTTGTAAGACTTTGTGTTAGTTGTATTGAGTCTCCATGTTTACTGCTATTTTTGGGGAAGTCTGTGATGCTGATCATCTAGAGTGACTTGAGGGTAATGTTATTGTGTGGCGCTAATCGCCCTTTCGAACTATAACCGAGGAGAGGTGAGAAATCTATTCACTCAAAAAGTGCTGACAAGTTGTCCACAATATGTGGTTAATGAATGAAAATGGGATAGTTAGTCAATGATCAAAGGATGACTAGAAATGCAAACCATTTGCGCCTAAAACTTGTTATCATCTTTATTCCATCTTATGTGTTAGTGTGATTGATCTGCTTCATTACGCGTGCGTTAACCGATACATTTGGCATACGTTTTAGTTAGTTTTACTTGGTGGATTGCCAGGATTAGTCGAATTTACATGACAAGGGGTTTAGACGGCCATGTTTGATTTTCTTGTCTAAATCCTGTGTTTTGTATACTTAATTGGTACTAATGGACATCTTGTATCCACGGGCTCCTTGATCCTCCTTGTGATCATTTTTAGTAGGTGGCCTGTGGGTACTTTTGATATACATTCTATATGAAGCCATTTGTAAGGGCAATGGAAGGTATTGAAGGCCATTCACATTAGAATGGTAGTAGACAAAGGCCGGTAGAAGGAGATTGAAGCCAAAGATAGGTGGTAACGGATTTCAAAGTGGCCAATGAAGAAACAGGGAATCGTGGTTTGATAAGTTGTGCTTAAGTCCAAGAACGGTCCAAGAAGAATTAGCCTTAAAGGCTAGTTCCATTGGATTCGTCTTCTTATGTACTACAAAATTGACTACTAAAACTCCAAATCGGACTGATGGTTCTCCCGTAGCGAAGGAAACTAGTTCAGCCGGCCAAGGCACCAACGGGTCAGCATGGGCTGTGCATGGTTTGACACCAATGACCCCCGTCGAAGGAGATGCCCCACGCTAAGAAGAACACCACGAGGCTATGGCGCAGCCTGCGTCAGAGGCCATAGGGCACCAACACAGATTGGAGAACCCTTCCATGAGACTAATTATGGGCGTGAGATGTCCCGCGCCATTCCAACCTCAATATGCCAAGACCAGCCGGCGGGGTGTGGGAAATCACACGGGCCGCACCAAAGTTTCTGAGCAAAGCACAATTTCCCACACCAACAGCCACGGGTGCGGATCAGAACCTCAATTTTCAGCAACCTGGCAATGCCCCGCAGAAGACAATGTGGCTCGTTCTAGGGGTTAGATGTGGCCCATGTAAAGCCTTACGCCCTGAACGACATGAAAATCTGTGCCACACTCCAGATTTGGTACCCCACGCACATGAAGGGACACAGCCCGCGCCAGGCTTCACATCCTGCGCCAAGGACAAGCCACGGGCCGCATCATCCGTGATGCCGGGCGGTGGCTGAGCTATGGTTTACCTTTTTTTGGCCTATTTTTAGGTCCAATATCCTACTACTATGTATAGAACCTTTATCTACTAGGTTTTCATACCATACATTACATTAGTTAGATTAGAAGAGTAGTTTGGAGACTCTTTCGTTAAGAGAAACTTTATCTTTTTCTTCTTTTTATTTTTCTTTGATCCTAAGATGTGGAATTCAAATCTTTATTTGAATTCCATGTCAACGGAGTAGTTTCTATAGCTTGGGGATAAATTGTAGTAACTTGGTTTAATTTATTTGCTTTTTGAGATTCTTTAGTTCATCCTAATTTTGTGTTCATGATATTATTGTGATTTTCTCTTAAGTTTAAATGCATGAATAGTACACCACATATAAGCACCTTGTTAACTGTCCTAATTATGATGGCGGCGTCGATGGAGGGTTGTAAGAGAATTCACCATGGCAAGGACGGGGAAGTGTATGCCATCAGCCACACCAAGTATTATGAACACTCTATTAGGTTTACCTGGATCTCTATTTGAATGAATCGAGGATAGAAGTATTAGATTGACCAAGTTTCTCAATGATTTCCCCAGGTGCTTAGTTTAATATTGTATTTGTGTTTTTACTTTCATGTTTCGTAATTGTTAGATTAAAAAACCAACCCCCCTATTTTCATGTTAGCTTTACTAGTTATTTCTTACACTCGTACGAATTGACGACCTGTATGAGGTTGTGTTTTGAGTTGATACATTAGACCTAGCATCTCTGTGGACAACCCACGGTATACCGCTAACTACCCTATAGGTAGCATAGAAGTAGTAACAAGATGCATAACTATAAATTTCTATCTTCTGACCAGACCGCCTCTAACTGGGTTAACTCTAAGCTACAGTCTTGACGACCCTGGGAGAGGCAGGTAAGTGATCGTATTTACATCGTTCTTTATAATCATTTGTCAATTTAGTAGTTCAAAGTAAGCTTAGTCTTTTCCAAAAACAAAACCTCCCACTTTTATCGTACAAGTAGAGTGACTTCTTCGTGTGTTTTAATTACATTTTACCCATAATACACTACAAGAAATTGAACCTACTACTTCTCCTTTTATACCTTATTTTTTTTGGCTTAGGTGAAAATATCGAGGAAAGAAGTTCTTTTACCTGGTTTTTTTCAAAGTAAATAATATTATTTACCTCAGTTTGAAAAAAGTTGAGGTAAACATTAGGTTTTTTACCATGGTTCTACGATAACCAATGTAAATATTCTTGAAAATTGAAGCAAAAAGTATTGTTGACGTAGGTACAACATCGGCAATATGGTATGACCTAGAATTAATAGTGAATGATGAGAAGATTGACTTCCCAGTTGTGATCGATTTTGTCGGAATCCTGAAGTCACAATACCCGTATGTTTAAACCTGTGCCCAAATCATTCACATAAATTAATTCATGTGATGTGTATGGTAGTCGGTGACCTGTCGGTAAACTCAAAATCATATAGTGAAAATGAAGTGTGATGTCGCACTTATCTATCATTCCTAATAAATCAATGATAACTAACCAATACAGCCAGACCTTGGAATGTGACATCTAAAGGTTCCATTGCAAGTTCAAACAACTAGTCACAAATTTCATCAAGTTTCATGGGTAAGACTATAGTTAGGTACGTACGTATATCCAAAAAACATAATGCTACGTACCATATAGCATCCTATCAAATTGAAAATTAAACAAAAGACATAGAATCCAAATAAAATCCAAAAAAAAATTCTTCATCTTCTAAGACAAACTAATATATATGATCTAGGGCAAACAATGGGGTGGTGACTCGGGTGGAATAACATCGTCTACCAACTAACTACTTCAATCGTCTTGAGAATTAGTCTCCGACTCTCCAATGGAAGACTCGGTATCGCTGGTACTAGACCCTTCTTCATCATCCGTGGTATCCATCCCATCCTTGTCAACCCCATACCCTTCATCCCCAGGTTCATCGATCGCATGGCCAATCATAGACTTCAGCCCCGCCAATTCTTCCATAAGCTTACGCAAGTTGTGTTCCATGTGCTGCACCTGTGCCTTGGTCTCATCCACGTCCTTTATGAGGATGCCCCAGACCATTTGTGTAAGTCCCGTGGGAAAAGAAATTAGTTACACTAAATTAAAATGTTAAAATTTTAATTAATAATAATTTTGAATAACCAAAAAAACCTAAAAACTTTTATTCTCGTTGGTGGGGCAGGAATAATGGTGAGTGAGGAATCCATAGTTGTGGAAGCTGATGGAGTCACCTCGGGCCCAGGTGTGGGAGGCACGTCTATATCCCCCTTGGGAACATTACGATTAATCCACTCCATGCCTTCCAAAACCAATGCTTCAGCCAGAAGTAGTTTTCATCGTAGTACTTAGGCTGGATCATCGCTTTCGATTTGATGGGAACCTTCTTCTTCTCCAGAATGGTGGTGATGACATTACCGTAGAGAAGTGTCCAAATATTTGTGGCAAGGGTCATTTGGTGTATGTCCTGGATGATGGTGTACCCGGGGTCAACTACATTCTTCTCTGCAAGGTGGTAGTACATGACGGTCCTGTTGATCGTGCACTCCATAGGATGTCCAGCCGGGATTAGTACTTGTACAATTATACTGAAAATCATTCTTTGCTAAAGGTTGAGAACACCTAGCTTGATCTGCTTTGTTTGGATGAGCCCATTCCTCACTTCAATTTTGAAATACTTCTTCACTGTAGTACAACTGTAGAGGCTCAACCTCCGGGTGATCCTCCCCACCAATTGTGCACTTAATCACCTGATTGATAAACTCTGTGGTCATCTCTATATCTATCACGTTCACTCTTGTATTGTATATGGTCTTCAATTCCCTAGTGAAATTGGCGTAGAATTCCTTGACATCCGTATCATATATCAGTTTATCCAAGCATATAAAACCCTATATTCCTAACAGTTTGAAGGGTCCGAGGAAAACATCAAAGTGGAATCGCTTCATGCCCTCAGGCTTCATCACCTTGACCTTCTTTATTCTTCGACCCCAGATCCTTTTGAAATACTTCTTTGCCTCCTCTTTAACGAAGCGTATTCTGTCCCATGTTGGCAAAGAAGTGGTAGCCATTGTCTTTGCCTTCTTGGTTCATAATGGACCTACTCCTGTGGTGTCTTCACTTTTCCTCCCGGCCATCTACTTCATTCGAGCTATCTGAGAAACAGAGGAACGTAGAACAATGAGTGCAACGGTCAAGAACCCAATGATGTTAATGTGTTTTGGCCGACATTGTATCCATGTCGCAGACACTTCGGGTAGACCAATGCAACCTATGCAAAGTTGCAGATACATGTGTTTAAATGTGTGACGTCGCAGCCCAATTGTTTAAGCTAAAACAGTATGAGACTGGAACACGAATGGTCCTAAAACACTTATAATGTCAACTAACATCAACATAAAAAAGTAAAAAGCTAACTTGCCACTATCGTAAAACCAAGCAATGGCCAACAAAAGAAGCATATGAAACCTGAAAAACCAACATCAAGCTTGATAAGAAAATCCGTACCTTAGTTAGGGTTTCTTGCTCTTCACCTTTGAAGAAATCCGCCAATGTACTACATCCAAAGCAATTGAATGTGGGTTTTAGGGCTATAGTGATATGGACCAAGGTTTTTCCTTGTGATTTGAATGTTTTTTGATCATTTTTCTCAGGTGGGAGGTTTTGGTGCAACGTCGTCCGTTGGGAATGCAAAGGGGGAGGGTGGTCGGCTATTTATATACCCACAGTGAAATGATTTTGTTTAATCACATGTGCGACATCACAAGCTATATCACAAAGAAAGACTAAGACAGAAAATATAGTGCGACGTTGCTGTTCGTAGGTTTGGGCCCACGAATATGATTGAGCCCAAACATTATAAATTTGAGCCTTGACCAGAGGTAATCAAATCAACATAAGTCGATGTGCAAATAAAATCGATCAATCCGACAGGGATTTGAAGCATGCCCGACATCACTTATAATAAACAATGGGATGTATTAGAGCAGCTACACAATCCAAAATTAACTACGACCCTGGTCAGTGGTGGACTGAAACCACAAATGCACAATGTCGCATCAATGTCGTCATCACTAATTATTGACCAACAACGGAATGACGTCACAACAATGGATTGCTGGTCGAATAGCCAAAATTTCCTAGTCTAGGTTTTTTATGAAATATAAAAGTAATAAAATTCCATCCATAAGATTTTGTACTGTCTTACAGGCACGCGAACTTGGGTAATTGTCCAGTTTTTTTATAGCATTCAATTAATACAATTACAATAAGCATTATGGGAACTATAATTTTCACCACATAAAATCACATGAAATTTTATTTTCTAGGGTTCTTGTGAAACATAAAGTAATAAAATTTCGTCATTCAAATTTTACAAAGCACCATTATGTGGTATAGATTAAATTGTAGATGATTACTTAAAAGTATACAAGTGTCAGTCGAAGAACTAGTGGAAGTCTATGTGGAATAAAACCAGTTTCTTTATTACTCTCGGTTATTATGAGTTTGACTATATATGGACGACAAAGCTTCTTTTTGGGACGATCGGAATCGAGTTTGGGACAACCAGTTCTTTTTAATTTTATTTTTGCACTTAGGTCCCTCCAAGAAAGTGGGAGATGTCAAAATGAAAAATTGGAGATACACTTATTTAATTCACATTGTCATGGCCACTATGTTTGAATTTAGCCATGAACGTAACGAGCACAAATTATTCACAGACACTACATTACGAAACTCTTGGAAAATTTCACAATGACCCAAACTTCATTGCATGTCACTACGTTTAAGAGACATGCACCTGAACAAAAATACAAATGCTTCATATGATAATTATGCGTACTCTCTTACAAGCACACAAACCTGGGTAATCATATGTTTTTAATAGTATTCTATTAATACACTTACGATAAGTATTATGGGAATGATATTTTCCGCCACATAAAATCACATGACACTTCATATTCTTGGTTTTTTTTATGAATTATAAAAGTATTAAAATTCCATCCTTCAAATTTTACAAAGTGCCGGTACGTGGTCTAGAGTAAATTGTAGATGATTACTTAAAAGTATACGAGTCTTAGTAATAAGTACTTGTGGAAGTCTATGTGGAATAAAATCAGTTTCTTTATTACTCTCGGTTATTATAAGTTAGATTATATGGATGACAAAGCTACTTTTCGGGATGATCAGAATCGAGTTTGGGACAACTGGTTCTTTTTTTTATTGAAGTTAGGTCCCTCCAAGAAAGTGGGGGATGTCGAAATGAAAAATTGGAGATAAAATATTTTTATTCAAATTTTTTACAGCAATGTTGTTCTGATTTGGGCATAAATGGGTCAACGAAAGCGCCTGGAACCTTTAAACGGAGAATTTTACGTAATTTTTTGAATATTAGACTATGGCCACATATGCATCATCGTACACATGTCACGTGTAAGGAAACATATGGCGAATACCGAGCAAGATCGCTGAATCTGAAGTTTCTAGTGGGAACCAAAAAATTTTAGACGAAAATTCCCAACCCTATTTCATGTCAATAACTATCAACACTAACACCCATTTCCATCTCCAATACAAATCCGACAAACCCACCCTATCTATTCACACCATTACAACAATGAAAGGGCTCAATCAAATTGCTTCCCTTAACCATCAACAAGTATCCAAGGATGGAGCATTTTTAGGCTAAAATTAAGTGAGGTACTTTTCCATCTTTTACATGTTCATTTAGCAATTTTGTTACCGTATACCTTCTATATGTTTTGTTTCCTCATTCATCAAAGATCGAAGATTTTGATGAAGGATGAATCATTGTGTTGCATGTTATATATTGTTTCTTATTTTTGTTTCCAATATGATGCCATGTTTGTAAAGGGTGAGATAAAAGGCTTAGATTTGGATGAAAACAATATGAATGTGCGATATTGGTTATATTTAATCACTCCATACGATATGGTACCGAATAAAGATTGATGTCGCATAGGTCAAAGAAGTGTTGCGTTTAGAAATATCTATCTATATCCGAAGTCACTTTTTAACTTGGTCTTTGCGACGTCGGTTTTTATGAGTGTTACGTCGCTTTCAATCAGATCAATTACTATTCCCATATTCAGAATAATGCCACCTACGTATGACTATATTATGTGTATTGTTGGGTACTACCCAATTGTAACATAAATTTTGTTCTTGTGTTTTGGTTATAATAGGATCAAAGGGAGTTCTCGATGGACTTCTAGCATTTAGATGGATGGAGTTGTCTTTTCACTGGTCGCCCTGAAAATCTAAATGTCGTACAACATAGAAAATGGAGGTTAAATACAATTAATGTTTCAATTTTATATCAACCTTATGTATTTTAATATATTGTTACATTTATTTTAAATATATGTCATAATTTTGTTGGTTTTAATTAACATGTAAGACATTCCCACAATAATTGAACAACAATTGAGTCTTGTATGATGTTTAACCATTTCTCGATTTATCACATTTTAAATAACATGTAATGGCTATTGACGATGATTGTTTGCGTCATTGAATATTTAATACTATAATATTTTACAAGAAATGAGAGCTGACTGACTAAACCGTAATGTCGCATAAACCGGTTCCAAAATGACAAATTAACGACGTCGCATATGCTATCACCGGCCATTCAAAACGATGTCATTTTGCCAGCGTTCCACATCAGTTAGCACACGATGAAGGTTCCTCAATATGTGCGATATCACTTCTCATCGGTCACGACATTGCTCATATTATGAACGACGTCGTCGTTTGTGATGTCGTCGCACTTTCTCTCCCATCGACTGCCATCCTCCTATGGTCAACGTCATGTGCTTTATAATGCCAATGTCAATCACAACGATGTCATAGCTTGGGTGCCCTATGGTCGGCCTTCTAGCATAGAGCGATGTCGGTCACAATTCCTGTCGAGGTAAAAAAATGTAATTTTTACTTCGGCTATATTTACCTAAATTTTTTATGGACTACAACCAAGGTAAAAGGTCACCTCTTTGGGAAAATGTTACTTGTGAGCTTAAGTCCGGGATGATTCATTATCCACATCCTTTCAAAGGATGAGTGGGGAGGATGCAAACAAGCACTTGTCCGAGTTCCACCTTGTGCGAATGAATAATTAAGCCAACTGGATTTTTGGAGGGTTATTTCAATCTATAGGCGTTCACGTTCTCTTTGAAGCATGTGGCCAAAGATTGGTTGTACTATCTCTCTATGGGACGTATAACATCATGGGTGGACATGAAGCAAAAGTTCTTGGAGAAATTCTTTTCGGCATCCAAGTAAGCGAGTTTGAAGAAAGAGCTAAGCAACATCTCTCAATATTCGGGTGAATGTTTATATAAATATTGGGAGAGGTTCAAGAGGTTTCTAGCTAGTTGCCCCTATACCATTCATACAATGAAGAAGATATTGTATACTATTTCTTTTATGGATTGTTTGTTGAAGAAATAAGGATGGTCAATGTCGCTTGTAATGGACTAGTTTCTAATAAGAGCTCTAAACACACCATGACATTGCTTGAAGACATGACTAATGGTACGAGAGAATTTGGTATAAGAGGAAGGGAAATGGTGCAAGTGTTTCCAAATCCAGAAACCCCCAAACTTGAGGAGCAAATTCAAGCCTTAGCTTTCATGATGAAGGATCTAATGAAGGGGTGGGTGCATCTAGTCAAGGCTTGTGGGGTATGTTTGTTGTAAAATCCGACTGACTCATGCCCCCAAATTCAAGATGAAGAGTTTGGGGAGGCTAGGGCAATGGGATATCAAGGAGGACAATGCTAAGGTTTCCAAGGAAATATAGGCTACCAAGGTGGTCAAGGTTTCCAAAGGGGACAAGCCAATGACAAGAAGTATGATCCCTACTTCAAGACCTAATATCATGGAAGGAGAGACCATCCAAACTTTAGATAGAGAGATGATCAAGTTGGGAAATCAAATCCCCAAGTTGGTTATCAAGGTGGCCAATGTGTGTATCAACCAAATCCTAAGGGGAGACAACCCCAATACCAAGGAAATCAAGGGCACAATGGGGCACCACAAAAACCCTACCCAAGGGATAAGGGGTCATCTAACCCCCGAGAAGGAAAACCAAGGTCGAAGTATGAGGATCTCATGTATGCTATAACAAATATGGTCACTAACTTGGAAGACCTAACCACATCTAGAATCACAAACGTGGAAGCCTGCTCTTCCGCAAGATTCAAGATTTTTGAAATCCAAGTTAGCCAAATAGCATCCTCCATAGCCCAATTGGAAGCTAGGGATTCCAGGAAACTACCATCACAAATGGAGTTAAACCTCCGACCTCCGAATGCCAGTGCCATAACCTTGAGGAGTGTGAAAAAGACCAAGGTGCAAAAGAAAATTATGAAGATCAAGAAGGAGATAGAAGAAGAGCTAGTGGTGAAGGACAAAGCTTTTGAGGAGGTGGCCACTCAACCACCAGAGAAATGTGAAATCGAGAAGATTATTCCACCACCACCCTCAGCTTTGCGGGACAAAAATTGCAAGGATAAGAACAAAGAGCCTTTTGAAATCTTCCGCAAGTACGAGGTAAATATTCCTCTTTTTTATGCCATTTATCAAGATCCTAGGTTTGATAAATTCCATAAATAATTATGCACCCCTGGGAGAAACAAAACTTTGAAAATGTCTAAAAGAAAAAAATTGGTGGTAAAGTGTCGGCCCTTTTTGAAAATAAACTCCCCCCCAAATGCGATGATCCCGACATGTTTACAATTCCTTGTATCATAGGTGGTAAGAATTTACAAAATTCCATGTTAGATCTAGAGGCATCAATCAATGTGATTCCATACTCCTTATATGAATCCTTAGATCTTGGGAAATTGCATGAAACCGAGTAGTGATCCAATTAGCCAATGTTATAATGACTACCCTAGGGGAATTGTGGAGATGTTTTGGTTAAGGTTGATAAATTGATTTTCCAGGCCGATTTCTATGTTCTAGATATGAAGAATGACAAACGCGCCGCCCCTATCTTGTTAGGGAGGCTATTTTTGAAAACGTCTAGAACTAAAATCGATGTGCATAGTGTACGCTTAACCATAAAATTTCCTAGTGAGGTCATTCTTGCCATGCTATTGATATTGTTGGTATTTTTGATGATTATATGCAAGATATTTTTGTGCTTGATGGCATGGATTGTTTAAAGGTCACTTTAGAAAATAGTCTTGATGTAAAGGAATTGCATGATTATTCTTAAGATAAATTTGCGTGAGACTACAGAAAAACTTAATTTTGTTGATAAGCTACCTCTGAACCCCCTTGGTGAAGTTCTCAATGCCTCTCAAGATGTGGGAATACCCACGTCTCTTGAGAAGCACCAGTAGTGGAATTGAACCACTTCTCGAGAATTTGAAATATGTATTCCTTGGTGAAGGAGATACTTTACCCGTGGTTATATTGAGTAAACTCATCAAGGAACAAGAGGGGAGGTTGATGGAGGTTCTTAGTAGCCATGAGGAGGCAATGAGGTGAACCATTGCTGATATCATGAGGAGGTAATTGGGTGGACCAGTGAGGCAACCCCAACTTGGCTTAATCCACTGATGATGGAGGTAGTGAAGAGTGAGATCCTCAAATTTCTCTGAGCCTGAATGATTTACCCCATCTCCGATAGGAAGTGGATGAGCCCCACCCAAGAAGTGCCTAAGAAAAGTGGTGTGGCGATGATAGAGAACCAAGAGGGAGAGTTGGTTCCTACTTATGTACAAAACGGGTGGAGAGTGTGTATTGACTACCATAGGTTGAATGTGGTAACTAGGAAGGACCATTTCCTTCTACCCTTTATTGATCAAATGCTTGAGAGGCTTTCCAGGAGGGAGTTTTATTATTTCCTAGATGGGTATTCCGGGTATTTCCAAATTGCCATAGTCCCAGAAGACTAAGAGAAGACCACCTGCACATGTTATTTTAGCACTCTTGCCTATAGGCGCATGCCTTTTAGTCTATGAAATTCTCCCAACACATTCCAAAGGTGAATGGTTAGTATATTTTTGGAGTTTGTTGTGAAATTCATGGATGTTTTTATCAACAATTTCACCGTTTATGGAGATTCTTTTGATAGTTGTTTAAACCATCTACCATTAGCTCTCAAGAGATGCATTAAAAGAAATATCGTATTAAAATTAAAAAAAAATGCCACTTCATGGTGGAAAAAAGCATTGTATTGGGTCATGTGGTCTCTTCCCAAGGTCTAGAGGTAGACAAAGCTAAGGTTGACACGATCCAATCCCTGCCATACCCTTCGAGTGTTAGAGAAGTTAGGTCATTTCTAGGTCATGTAGAATTTTTATCGGCGTTCCATTCAGGAATTTTGTAAGATTGCCTTCCCTTTGTGCAAATTGTTGCAAAAAGAGATGGATTTCGTGGTTGACCTAGAATGTAAAAGAGCCTTTGACCCTTTGAAGGCAATGCTTGTTTCCGTCCCCATTATCCAACCCCCTAATTGGAACCTCCCTTTTGAGATTATGTGTGATGCTAGTGACTATGCCATTGGTGTGGTTTTAGGTCAAAGGGTAGGGAGGATCCCTCATACTCTGTACTACACCTCGATAAATCTTAATGATTCACAACGCAACTACTCCACCATGGAGAAAGCACTACCACAGAGACCTCCATCTAGCACCAATTTTTAAAATCGGTGCTAAAAATGTAATAGCACCGGTTTTGTTTTTAAATTAACACCGATTTTTTAAAAACCGGTTCTAAATTTTAAAATACCACAAGTTATGGAAAAAATTAGCACCAGTTTTTAAAAACCAGTGCTAAAAATTTGAAAATTTCATTTTTCCCGAAAAAGAAATAGCCAAAAATTTTTAAATAGCACTGTTTTTGGAAATATTAGCACCGTTTTTTTTCAAAATTGGTGCTAAATATTTGTAAATTTTATCTTCCCGCAAAAAAAATCAAAATAGCATCGGTTTTAGTCAAATAATGGCATCAGTTTTAAAAACCAGTGCTAAAAACTAAAAGATAGAACCATTTTTTTTGTAAAAAATAGCACTTGTTTTAAAAACTAGTGCTAAAAATTAAAATGTAGCACCGATTTTTGTAAAAATTAAAACCAGTGCTAAAATTAAAAATTAGCACTGGTTTTTTAAAAATCGGTGCTAAATATTTTAAAAATTCATTTTCCCGCCAAAGAAATAGGCAAAAAATTTAAAATAGCACCGGTTGTGGAAGAAAATAGCACCGGTTTAAACCTGTGGTAAAAGTTTTAAAAATTCATTTTTCCCGCCAAAGAAATCGCCAAAAAAAAAAACTGCACACTTTACTATTTGACACCATTTACTGTAAAACTTCACCCACATATTTAAAAAGGTCTATAAGTAATAATATTATCATATGTGATATTGTTGAATTTTTCATAAAAAATAGTTTTTTATAAAGTAACTTTTTATTTGCTAATATTATACGTAATTAAACATATGAACGGTCAAACATGATTCTTGATAACCGTGAAAAAGATTCCTTGCAATTTAATCCAGGACGGAGGGTGTAAGAAAGTTGACTTTTACTAATTAACAGTCAAATTTTATTTGAATTAGTATATAATAAATACTAATAAAAATCTTTGACTTTGTCTAAACAGCGGTCAAACCTTACTTGACTTTCTATATATAAATACTTGTGACTAAGTTGACTTTAATTAATCAACGATTAAACTTTACTTGACTCTCTCTATATAGAAACACTAGTGACTAAGCTGTACATGATAGAAACGGTGGGCCACCTCTCCCCGGAGAAAAGGTCATACTACTTCACTTGAAGGCCGAGACCATTCTCGGTTCGGAAGACACCCGTGGGGAACAAACCACGGCTGAAGAGCCAGTTCACACAACCGGTTGTACAAAAGTTGCATGGAGTGAGGAGCTAGTGAGTTTGTTCTCATGCCCCTCGGTATTTTCACAAATGCTTTTCTACAGACCCCTGTCATCATGAAGGGGTTAGCATTATTTTCTCATGGATGGTTTCTACAGGCCCCTGTCACCACGATGGGGTTAGCATCTTTTTTTGGGCCACATGGCTGTATCATCTAGTCCAGGGGCAGCTTAGTAGGTATCATGTATTCACGGAGTGGGACAAGGTTACCATTCCCGTAGACTTTTCCGGTTACTTCTGGGCCACCTGATTGTATCATCTAGATCAGGGGTAGTTCAGTAGCTTTCATTGTATCACGGGAGTGGGATAATGTTCCCACTCCCGTACATTCTCACGGTTTCTTTTTTATTTACCATTACCTTCGACTAGTGACTAAGCTGACTTTAACTAATCAATGATCAAACTTTACTCGACTTTCAATATATAAACCCTAATAACCAGGTTTACTTTGTCTAATCAACGTTCAAGCTTTACTTAACTTTAAATAAATAAAAACTAATAACAAAGTTGACTTTAACTAATTAGCGGTCAAATTTTATTTGAATTAGTACATAATAAATACTAATAAAAATGTTTGACTTTGTCTAATCAACGGTCAAACCTTACTTGACTTTCAATATATAAACACTAATAATAAAGTTGACTTTAACTAATTAACGGTCAAACTTTATTTGAATTAGTATATAATAAATACTAATAAAAATGTTTGACTTTGTCTAATCAACGGTCAAACCTTTGACTTTCGGTAAATAAATATTAATAACAAAATTGACTTTAACTAAATAACAGTCAAACATTATTTGAATTAGTATATGATAAATACTAATAAAAATGTTTGACTTTGTCTAAACAACGGTCAAACCTTACTTGACTTTATATATATAAATATTAGTGACTAAGTTGACTTTAACTAATCAACGGTCAAACTTTACTTGACCCACTCTATATAGAAACACTAGTGACTAAGGTGACTTTAACTAATCAACGGTCAAAATTTACTCGACTTTCAATATATAAACACTAATAACTAGGTTGACTTTGTCTAATCAACGGTCAAGCTTTACTTGACTTTCAATAAATAAACACTAATAGAAAATTTAACTTTAACTAATTAACGGTCAAACTTTATTTGAATTAGTATATAATATATACTAATAAAAATGTTTGACTTTGTCTAATCAACGGTCAAACCTTGCTTGACTTTCAATATATAAACACTAATAACAAAGTTGACTTTAACTAATTAACAGTCAAAATTTATTTGAATTAGTATATAATAAATACTAATAAAAATGTTTGACTTTGTCTAAATAACGGTAAAATCTTACTTGACCTTTTATATATAAATACTAATGACTAAGTTGACTTTAACTAATCAACGGTCAAACTTTACTTGACTCACTCTATATAGAAACACTAGTGACTAAGCTGACTTTAACTAATCAACGGTCAAACTTTACCCGACTTTCAATATATAAACACTAATAACTAGGTTGACTTTGTCTAATCAATGGTCAAGCTTTACTTAACTTTCAATAAATAAACACTAATAACAAAGATGACTTTAACTAATTAACGGTCAAACTTTATTTGAATTAGTATATAATAAATACAAATAAAAATGTTTGACTTTGTATAATCAACGGTCAAACCTTACTTGACTTTCAATATATAAACACTAATAACAAAGTTGACTTTAACTGATTAACTATCAAACTTTATTTGAATTAGTATGTAATAAATAGTAATAAAAATGTTTGACTTTGATTAAACAACGGTCAAACCTTACTTGACTTTCTATATATAAATACTAGTGACTAAGTTGACTTTAACTAATCAACGGTCAAACTTTACATGACTTACTCTATATAGAAACACTAGTGACTAAGCTGACTTTAACTAATCAACGGTCAAACTTTACTCAACTTTCAATATATAAACACTAATAACTAGGTTGACTTTGCCTAATCAACGGTCAAGCTTTACATAACTTTCAATAAATAAACACTAATAACAAAGTTGACTTTAACTAATCAATGGTCAAACTTTTTTTGAATTAGTATATAATAAATACTAATAAAAATGTTTGACTTTGTCTAATCAACGGTCAAACCTTACTTGACTTTCAAGATATAAACATTAATAACAAAGTTGACTTTAACTAATTAACGGTCAAACTTTATTTGAATTAGTATATAATAAATACTAATAAAAATGTTTGAATTTGTCTAAACAATGGTCAAACCTTACTTGACTTTCAATATATAAATACTAGTGACTAAGTTGACTTTAACTAATTAACGATCAAACTTTAGTTGACTCTCTCTATATAGAATCAAGTCAGCCCTCTTCTCCATGTCCGATGACAAAGCTCCAGGCCCGGATGGCTTCACTGCAGCTTTTTTCAAGAATCAATGGGAGATCGTGGGACAGGATATCACAGAATCGGTCTTGGAATTCTTCCGCACTGGTGAACTGCTAAAAAGGCTAAATCATACCGCTGTTGGACTTATTCCCAAAAAAGAAGACAACCTAAGGGTGGCTGACTTTAGGCTCATCTCCTGCCGCAATATCATTTACAAGATTATCTCCAAAGTCATTGCCAACAGAATCGATCCTCTCCTCCCCGGCCTCATCGACCCCTGCCAAGCAGAGTTCATAAAGGGATGGAAACTTTCTGATAATGTCATGATGGCTCAAGAGCTCGTGCTGGGCTACAGACTATCACGATCCTCTCCCCGCTGTATGATTATGGTAGACCTCACAAAGGCATTCGACACAGTTTCCTGGGATTTCATACAGGAGGTACTAAAGGGCCTAGGCTTCCCACAAACATGGGTTGATAGAATCATGGAATGCGTAACAACATCGACATTCTCCATTGCGATAAATGGCAAATTGTGTGATTTCTTCAAAGCTAAAAGGGGACTGCGACAAGGTGACCCCCTTTCCCCCCAACGTTTTGTCATTTGCATGGAATACCTTTCCAGGTTACTGAAAAACAGGGCGGAAACCTCTCCGTTCTCCTATCACCCGAGTTGTGAACACCTAAAAATTACCCACCTGACATTCGCGGATGACCTGATGCTTTTTTCGAAGGCAGATCGGAACTCTGTCCATACCATCATGTCTGCTCTAAACAATTTCTAGCAGACCTCATGCCTAGCCATCAACGCCGCAAAGTTAAAATTCTTCGGGGTGGGTATAAAGGAGGACTTAAGCTTCACCGGCATTCCGTGGCTACTTTTCCGGTCAGGTACTTAGGTATCCTGTTGGATTCCAGTAAACTGAAGGTCTCTCAGTTTCAAATGCTTCTCGACAGCGTCGACAAGGAAATTGCAAGATTCAAAGGTCATACATTATCTTATGTGGGGAAACTGAACTCATAAAATTCGTGGTACAAGAAGTTGTTGGATTCTGGAAACAACACTTCATCATCCAGGGAAATGTTATGGATTCACTGGAACAAAAATGTAAACACTTCCTGTGGGAAGAAAAGAAGCAGAAAAAGGTTTCCTGGAAAAGGCTTTGTACCCCGAGGAGTAATGGGGGTTTGGGAATTTGGGACTTCAAGACTTGGAATATGGCCATCCTCACACAACAACTATAGGATATACACTCAAAAAAGCAATCACTCTGGATCAAATTGGTCTATTCACAGTTCCTGAGCACGAGCAATATATGGAATGTACACACAAGGGCTCCGTGCGGCAGAATCTCGGAGAAGTTCTCACTCTATGAATCTGTGCCAAATACGAGACAACCTGATAATCATGTGTGGAGGCTCAAGGGAAACACTCATCGACTTGCTGGCGGTTTGGACAGGATCCAGAAAATTCACGGCGATAGCTCATGATCATTTCCACAGGTTCACTTACCCTCACCTATATGACATATCCACCCTCCCAAGACCAAGCTTCTTCAAATCAATTTGGAGTGGCTCGATACCACCCTGGTTCTCTTTCATTACATGGCTTGCATCGCTTGGTCATCTCCAAACCAAGGGCAGGTACAATGGAGGAGCTGACGAACCCCGAGACGACATCTGCTGCCTATGTCGCTCTGAAGCAGAGACACACGATCATTTGTTCTTCAACTGTGATTTCGTCAAACCGGTATGGGAGAGAGTGCAAAACTGGATTTGAATTGAGATGAGCTACCACCTCCGTTGCAGCCTCAGAAAAATGGATCAGAAGACAGGTAAGAGGATCGAAATTGAAAAAAAAATGTGGGTCCACTGGCGCTGACAACCACAATGTACTACATATGGAGTGAAAGGAACGGAGTTCTCAAAAATGGACTTCGTAAAAATAGACTTCGCCCGGACTTGGCAAGGGTTTTCAAGCTTATCCAAATGGACTGTTACCTCATCCTCAACAGATTATTCCCGCACGAACTGCTGTTCTAGACAGGGATCCTTCGCAAACCAACGTAAAAAATGAGGAAGTCCCTTCTTTATTCCTAAAGTTTCCTGCAGGTAAGCTTAGGGGACACCATCGATACAACACCAGAGAGGTAAATATTTCTTTTGCAAGTAACAATAGATGCGGACACCCCTCTGGCGGCCAAAAGAAGCAGAAGGGAAAAAAAACCCAAAACACTTTAGGTCTCGAGGGCCAGTTGTTCGAGAGGTCTCAAGGACCAGTTGTTCGAGAGGACTCGAGGGCCATATGTTCGAGAGGCCTAGAGGACCAGTTGTTCGAGAGGTCTCGAGAGCCAGTGGTTCAAGAGGTCTCGAGGGCTATTAGTTCAAGAAATATCGAGAGCCACTGGTTCGAGAGGCCTCGAGGGCCACCGGTTCGAGATGTATCGAGGGCTACCAGTTCGATAGGTCTTGATGCCCACCGGTTCGAGAGGCCACAAGGGCCACCGGTTGGAGAGGTCCCGAGCTCCAGAGGCTCATGAGGCCTCAAGAGGTCCCCAGGGCCAGCGGTTCGAGAGGTCTCGAGGGCCAGCAGTTCGATAGGTCTCGTGGGCCAGCGGTTCAATAGGTCTCGAGGACCAGGGGTCCGAGAGGTGTCGGGGGCTAGTGCTTCGAGAGGTGTCGAGGGCCAGTGGTTCGAGAGATCTCGAGGGCCACTAGTTTGAGAGGTCTCAAAGACCACCAGTTCGGGAGGTCTCGAGAGCCACCAGTTCGACAGGTCCAGAGGTCCAAAGGTTCATGAGGTCTCAAGGGCCAGAGGTTCATGAGGTCTCGAGGGCCAGCGGTTCGAGAGGTCTCGAGGGCCAGCGGTTCGAGAGGTCTCGAGGGCCAGCTGTTCGAGAGGTCTCGAGGGCCAGCGGTTCAAGAGGTCTCAAGCGCCAGGGGTTCTAGAGGCCTCGAGGGCCACCGGTTCGAGAGGTACCGAGCTCCAGAGGCTCGTGAGGTCTCGAGAGCCAAAGGTTTGAGAGGTCTCTAGGGCCAGCGGTTCGAGAGAACTCGAGGGCCAGCGGTTCGACAGGTCTCGTGAGCCTGCGGTTCGACAGGTCTCGAGGACCTGGGGTACGAGAGGTCTCGAGGGCTAGTGCTTCGAGGGGTCTCAAGGGCCAGTGGTTCGAGAGATCTCGAGGGCCACTGGTTCGAGAGGTCTCAAAGACCACCAGTTCGGGAGGTCTCGAGGGCCACCAGTTTGACAAGTCCAGAGGTCCAGAGGTTCGTGAGGTCTCGAGGGCTAGAGGTTCGCGAGGTCTCGAGGGCCAGCGATTCGAGAGGTCTCGAGGGCCACTGGCCCGAGAGGTCTTGAAGGCCAGTGGATTAGAGGGCAAAGTGTTAAAAAAATTTTTTTGAAAATGATAAATATTTTGGGTCTCGAAGGGCCAGTTGTTCGAGAGGTCTCAAGGGCCAGTTGATCGAGGGGTCTCAAGGACCAGTTGTTCGAGAGGTCTCGAGGACCAGCTATTCGAGAGGTGTCGAGGGCCAGTGGTTCGAGAGGTCTCGATGGCCAGTAGTTCGAGATGTCTCGAGGGCCAATGGTTCAAGAGGCCTCGATGGTAACTGGTCCAAGAAATCTCGAGAGCCACTGGTTCGAGAGGTCTCGATGGCCACCTAGAGTGATCTCGAGGGCCACCGGTTTGAGAGGTCCCCAGACCCAGAGGTTCGTGTGGTCTCAAGGGCCAGAGGTTTGAGAAGTCCCGAGGGCCAGCGGGTCGGGAGGTCTCGAGGACCAGCAATTGGACAGGTCTCGTGGGCTACCGGTTCGATAGGTCTAGAGGACCAGTGGTTCGAGAGGTCACGTGGGGCCAACGGTTCGAGAGATCTTGAGGACCACTGGTTCGAAAGGTCTTAAAGGCCACCAGCTCGAGAGGTCTCGAGGGCCAGAGGTTTGAGAGGTCCCGAGGGCCAGTGGTTTGAGAGGTACAGAGGTCCAGAGGTTCGTGATGTCCCGAAGGCTAGTGGTCCAAGAGATCTCGAGGGCCACTGGTTCGAGAGGTCTCGAGGGCCATAGGTCCGAGTGGCCTCGAAGGCCAGTGGCCCGAGTTGGAAATGTTGAGATATTAAGCCTTCTTTTTCCTGGGTAGAAAATGTGGATCACGGGTAAGGGAGTTCTCAGTTTCCCCATCCACTGGGGTGAAAGCTTTCATCACTTGGGTTGCACAACTACTTGAATTGGGTAGTGGATTAATTAATTAGCGTACGCGAAATTAATTAACCCACTACTAGCTGAGATACTTGGATTTGACGGCTGCGCGATATGCCTACGCTACACTGAAAAGTGTAAAATAGCATAAGGCTGTCCATTTGCCTAAAATGGAGAAAACAGTTACAAAATTGTTACGCGGGGCGTGCGCGGTAGAAGTCATGCCCGGTCTCTTATCATTAGGAAGTCTATCTGCGGGGAATAACTGGGAGCACCATCGACTACGGTCAACTAGCTCCCATCCCCAAAGGAAAAACCTCGGCATCCACACAGAGATCGTTACAGAAGGCCAATAAAACCCCTTTATCTTCATCTTAGGGGTGTACATGGTAGAAGCGGTGTACCAACTCCATCAGGAGAGGACTCATTGCTTCATTCCTTGGAAGGTCGAGACCTCTCTCGGTTTCGAAGGCCGTCGCCGCACTTCAGCGATGGTTGGGATTACACCTATGGGGAACAAACCATGGGTCAAGAGCCGGTTAAGACTCCCGGTTGGATGGAGGTTCCATGGAGGAGGGGCTAGCGAGATTGTTCTCATGATCTTCTGTTCTTTTTGTTTTTGGGTCACCTGGATGTAACATTTAGACAAGGGGCAGTATTTTAGGTAACATGTATTGAGGGAGTGGGCCAATGCCCCCACTCCCGTACACTCCCACGGCATTTTTTGGGGCCACCTGATTGTACCATCTAGATCAGGGGTAGTTTAGTAGGTTTCATTGTATCACGGGAGTGGGACAATGTTCCCACTCCCGTAGACTCTCACGGTTTCTTTTTATTTACCATTACCTTCGACTAGTGACTAAGAGGACTTTAACTAATCAACGGTTAAACTTTACTCGACTTTCAATATATAAACACTAATAACAAAGTAGACTTTTACTAATACATGGTCAACCCTTACTTGACTTTCTACATAAAAATACTAATAACAAAGTTGGCTTTAACTAATCCATGGGCAACCTTTACTTGGCTTTCTACAGACAAATACAAATAACAAAGTTGACTTTAACTAATCGACGGTCAATCTTTACTTGATTTTCAATATATAAACACTAATAACTAAGTTGACTTTAACTAATGCACGATCAACCCTTATTTGACTTTCAATATATAAACACTAATAATAAAGTTGACTTTAACTAATTAACAGTTAAACTTCATTTGAATTAGTATATAATAAATACAAATAAAAATATTTGACTTTGACTAATCAACGGTCAACCCTTACTTGACTTTCAATATATAAACACTAATACCTAAGTTGAATTTAACTAATTAACGGTCAAACTTTATTTGATTTTAGGTAATGAAAACTTTAATGGGCTCAAACACATAATTTTGGCCCAAACCCCATGTCCTATTTTCATATACTTAGCCTTCCTTTTCCCTTGCCCCAATTTTATTCGATCAAACCCTAGATACAACTCTCCCACACCACACCATCCCTCCGCCTCCTCTGGTTCTCTCTGCTAATCAGCCACCAGCCATGCATCATCTAAAGAAGTTGAAGGAAGGGGAGATGGTGCCGGTGCCCGGCGCCGATTAGGGAGGCGATCTTCCCGCTCATCTTCTCGGTGAGGGACCCCTTTGCCGTGCCTGGGCTCCACCATCACCCATGCCTGGAATCCTTCCTCCTCCACCACCATCTCCATGCTATAGAGACTTCACCACCGTGAAACGTTCAAGTGGCACCAGCGCTGCTCATGGTTAGTATTTTAGTTGAATATATTTTTTTAGCCGGAGAGATTCTGGAAAAACTATGGTTAGTATATTGAAGCTGATTCTATGATTATGATTCGCACCCTAGGATTTATTAACAAACGATATGATGTGAATGTCCAAAGATGCGAATAAATTTTATGTGGATGACTTGAAAGTTGACAATGGGTTGTTCAAGTCCTTTGATGAGATAATAAGATGGCAGTTGGATCCCATTTTGTATACACTGGGTAAGAGGACGAAAAAACTTGCTTGTAGGCACATGAGGCTCTCAGAGAAAGTTGTTGGAAGGCTGAGAGCGAAGTGAGATTCAAGTTTTATTGGAGGACTGGAGCATTTGTTGGCACGAGTTTTGAGCATTGGTCATCGTAGCGCTTCAAAGTGGCATCATCAGGTACCTTTTTGCTTCCATACGAGCTGAAATCCCTAGTTTAATTAATTTTCCATTCCATGTAAGGATCTGGCTGCAGACGAGCTAATTTAATTTGTTTATGATTATCACTTGTTCAATTGGTTGAAATTGGCCGCTAGGGTTCTGAGTGGGGAGATTTTTTGCTTGCATGTTCATCTCCATACAGATGTTTTAGTTATGGTTTCATTTGTATATTTGTCTCATGATTTAGCTCTTATATATGTAGGAAATTGTAAAGCTAGAGCCATTTTCTAAATTGCTAATATGATGTTCCTCTGGATGTCACTTATGTTTCTAGCATGTTGGTGACTAGTGTAGCGTTTCGTTGCTAGCTAGGACTTGTTTTTCCCCAGTCAGTGCATATGTTGAGTGGTTTTAAGCTTGACTTTAGAAATCTTAAAAGAGATCACTACTGTTAGAATAATTTGGAATTACACTATGTGTGAGTGTTTGTGTGTGTGTTCTCTTCTTTATTTATAATCTTGCATTTAGTGCTTTACTGGGAAGTATTTTCTGACAGTTATGTAGAGAAAAAAACTGCCCATAGTCTCTTATCATTAGAAGTGAATATGCAGTTATGGATGTCATCTAGTTTAGAAAGATCTGGTTGTTTTGACCTTGGTCCTTATTTGAACCCTTTGCTCTTAAGATAAACTGGAGTTCCCTTCAGTAAACAGTTTAATGTCTTTTAATCTCTCTGTTCTTTTCTTATTGACCAGGAAAAGTGGTATTATTGTGTTCTCCTTGGACTAGTTGACGTGGAGGCCAACTTTCTAGGTGAGAATATGAGATGTACATTCTAAAGAAGTAAGATGTTTGATGTTTTTCCGCCAAATATGATTTTATATTGATTTAGTGTTTAAATATTTTCCTGGTTAAAGAACATGACTCTGTCTATAATCTATCAAGTTTTGAAGCAACACAATGTGTTGAATTTATGTTTTGTCATCATTTAAAACATGAAGACTAGTGAACTAAGTCAGTTGATATTTTGGAATGTTAATTAAGTCTTTGTCACTTCTTAAGCATTCAGCCACTGCAGGCTTTAGGTTTCTAGTATAACTGGAGTAATCCAATGTGTTTCATTAGGTCATTTGACCTCTTACACTTTTGCTGCTACATGGCTGAAATTGTGAAATTCTCTAAGCCAGAAAACTGAACCTATCTTTGATTTTTAATTTTGGTGTAAATTTATAGTGATGGGGTTTTGATAGGAATATGCAATAAAGATTTTTATAGAATAGCTTTTTGTCACTTATCGTTACCATCATGAAATTACCTTTACTGTAAGTGTCATGTGTGTTCCATCTGTTAAATTTGGTTATTTAACATTTGACTTCCTAATATATAAGATATCAATGATGTAGGAAGATATGGATGGGATTCAGTGCACGGTTCTCACTCAGAAGTTCATATAGCGAGTTTTGTTTGCGATATATATGTCTCTCTCTTTAACCTGTTTTGTTTCTCCAATTTCAATGGAGAAAATATCCCTCTCCGTTGATTTCATTTGATTCCTCTGTTATCCCATCGGAGATCCTGAGAGGTATGAATAAATTTGTAATTTTATTTAAGTTTTGTAAAATCTAATGTCTTATAAGTTTTTTGTGCCCTTTAACGACGTGCTTGCTGAGTTATGTGATTATTGGGGTACATTTTTGAACTCTGGGGCTCACTTGCATCTTTTTCTATCTTTTCTTTTGGTCGTAGGTGCAATTTTTTCCCTAGGGAGGAGCAAAAAATGACGTACGGTGTGCTTGCCCTTTTTGGGGGGCTTACATTTTTTTGAAGTGCCCTCGTTTTGAAGTGCCCTCGTTCCATGGGTCAATTTTTGTGAAGGCTCTCCAGAGTCATAAATTTGTGGATGAGTGTTGTTGGTGACAAAATAATCTGCCACACTCTATGGACTGAAGATGCATGAATTTATCTTATGATAAGGCTCTTATTTCCCGTTTGTTCTATGTGAAGGCTCTCATTGCAAGTGTCGGTGGTGGTGACATTTATTCCTATTCAGGGTCTCGGCCACAATTTTTAGTCTCATAGATTATTATTTTTGTATGATAACTTTTTTTGGTTTTATTTCTATATTATAAATTTAGTGAAGTTAATTTTATTACTAAATTGATGTCCTACTAAATTGCTAGTTTCGGGTCCTTTTCCCTTCCTTTGAAAGCTGCAGCATGCTGCAGCTTTCAGAGTAAGGGATTTCTTTTTGTTCGTCGTAAATATTTTAGCACCGGTTTAAAAAACCAGTGCTAAATTAGTAGCGAACAAAAAAACCGGTGCTAAAATAAGCACCGGTTGAAAAATGGGTGCTAACAAAAAAACCGGTGCTAAAATTAGCACATGTTTAAAAACCGGTGCTAGAAAAAACACTGGTGCTATCGCGGTACATAGTAGCACCGGTGCTAAAAGTAGGGATTTAGCACCGGTTTTTTTTCCGGTGAAACCGTTTCATCGGTTACTTGGGCACCATTTTTTTTGCGAAACAACCAGTGCTAGAACATAAAAAAACCGGTGCTATAGGGGAATTCTTGTGATATTGAAGAGTTATTGGCGGTGGTATTTTCCCTTGAGAAATTTAGGTCGTACCTACTTGGTACAAAGGTCATTTTCTTCACAGACCATGCGGCTCTTTGCCTTTTAAAGACCAAGAAGAAAGCCAAGCCTAGGTTTATTAGATAGATACTTATCTTGAGTGAATTTGACTTAGAAGTGAGGGATGAAAGGGGAGTGAAAATGTAGTGGCCGACCATCTAAGTCGATTGACATCGACTCTTTAGTCAGAGAGCGCTATAGAAAAGCCTAGGAGGGAGACCATCCGGGAAGAATTTCCCGATGAATACTTGTTTGCAATTAGAGAGGCGCACTTTTGGTATGCCAATCTAGTTAACTTTCTTGTCTCCAACCATTTTCCCCAAAATTTCCCCAAGGCCCAAAGGGATAGGTTGAAAAGTGAGGCCAAATACTATGTGTGGGACAATCCATATTTATGGAAGCATTGCTCGGATTACATGATCCAGAGATGTGTCTGGGAGAGTGAAGTGAGTTCAATTCTTAATTTTTGTCACTCTCTTGCATGGGGTGGGCATTTTGGTGCCAAGAGAACCTCTTTGAAGATGTTAGAAAGCAGTCTCTTTTGTCCTCACATGATGAAGCATTCCTTTATATTTTATCAATCTTGTGACAAATATTAAAGAAACAAGAAACAATTCCCAATGGAATGAAATACCACAAATAAGCATCTTGTATTGTGAGATTTTTAATGCGTGGAGAGTTGAATTCATGGGACCTTTCCCAAACTCTTTCAATTGTACCAATATTTTACTTGGCATTGATTATGTGTCCAAGTTGGTCGAGGCAAAGGCCACTAGGACCAACGATTAAAAAGTGGTTGCAGAGTTCTTGAAAGCGAATATCTTTTCCCGGTTAGGGATAATCTGAGTCGTGATAAGTGACCGAGGAACCCACTTTTGCAATCACACAATGAAGGATTTGATGAAGAAGTATGGAGTAACCCATAAAATCTCCAGGACCTATCACCCATAATCAAACGGCTAAGCTGAAGTTTCCAATCGTGAGATCAAATCTATCCTTGAGAAAATGGTTAACCCGAATAGGAAGGATTGGAGCATTCGACTAGATGATGCTTTGTGGGCATGTAGAATGGCATATAAGACATTGATTGGAATGTCTCTATATCGGGTGGTTTTTAGGAAGCTGTGCCACTTATTGGTTGAGCTTGAACACATAGTATATTGGGTTGTAAAATGCTTCAATATGAATTTGGATGAAGCCAGTGTGCATCGAAAGCTTTAATTACAAGAGCCTAAGGAGATTTGAAATGATTCCTATGAGAATTTTTCCTTTTACAAGGAGAACACCTAGGCCAAGCATGATAGTTTGATCACTAGAAAGGTCTTTCACATTTGTAAAAAAAAAGCTTCTATTCCAATCACGCCTTCGGTTGTTTCTGGGAAAATTGCGGTCAAAGTTGATTGAAACTTTTGTGGTGGTGAAAGTTTTCCCACATGGAGCGGTAGAGATTATGAGTGGGGAGACTTCTAAAGGTAAAAGGTATATTTTTACCTCAGTTCCGAACTGCAGTAAAAATTCCACTTTTTACTCCGCTAGTATTTACCTCGGTTCTTTCAGGCCAAAACAATGAGGTAAAAGGACCTGGAGAACCAAGGTAAAAGATACTCTTTTTTTAGTGAAGCCAGATTAAATCAACCTCATACAGGTGGTGGAGCAATGGAGGAAGCGGATGATCCAGTAGAACCTGAGCTTCGGCATTACACTAGAGAGACACGACCTTTGTCCAGATAGCCTTGAGATGAGTACGTGACACTCACTGATAAGGGGAGCCTCAAAAATATTCCAAAGCTATGGCAAGTGATCATAGAGACAAATGGGAAAATGCTATGCAAGAGGAGATGAAATCCTTGCACGAGAACCATACCTATGATCTTGTAGAGCAATCAAAAGGGAAACGAGCTCTAAAGTGAAAATGGGTGTACAAGGTTAAGACCAAGGAACCCTCCCCCCCAAACCAAGGTATAAGGCCTGGATTGTTGTTAAAGAATGCGATCAGAAGAAAGGAATAGACTTTGATGAGATATTCTCACCCGTGGTGAAGATGTTGTCAATCTGAGTTATGCTGGGTGTCGCTACTAGTTTAGATTTGGAGGTTGAACAAATGGATGATAAGATGACTCTCTTGCATGGAGACCTTGAGGAAGAAATATACATAAAGAAAACAGAGGGATTCATACATCTGAGAAAAGAGCATTTGGCGTGCCGCCTCAAAAGAAATCTCCATGGTTTGAAGCAAGCACCGTGCTAATGGTACACGAAATTAAAATCCTTTGTGAATCATCATGGATTCAAGAAGACGCACACTGATTATTGTGTCTTTGTGAAGAGGTAGAATAAAGGTGACTTTCTCATACTCATGCTTTATGTCGATGATATGTTGATTGTTGGGTGGGATAAAGTTACAATCACTGCCCTTAAGAAAGCAATGATTAATTATTTCTCTACAAAATATTTGGGACCAGCCAGATAGATTCTTGGGATGAGAATCACTCATGATCGACTGAAAAGTTACCTTGGCTATCCTAAGAGAGATACATTGAGAAGGTCATTCAGAGATTCAACATGGACACGGCCAAACCTGTTAGTGTATCACTTGATGGGCACTTCAAGTTCGATAAGAAACAAAGCCCAAAAGATGATGAAGATACAGGTGTTCTATATTTATTGGCTGTTGGTAATCTCATGTACGACATGATATGTACACGGCCATATATTGTACATGCGGTTGGTGTGGTGACCGGGCATTTGTTAAAGCCTAGGAAGGAACATTAGGTAGCTGTGAAATGGATACTTTGATATCTCAGAGGAACAACCAACCGGTGCTTTTGCTTTGGAAAAAAAGAACCCTTGTTGGAAGGATACATGGATGCAGCCATGGCTAGAGACTTAGAGTCTACAAAATCAATATCAGGATATTTAACTACCTTTGAAGGGGGAGCTAAGTCTTGGCAGTCAAAACTCCAAAAGTGTGTGGCTCTTTCTACGATAGAAGTGGAGTACATTGTTGCGACGGAAGCTTGCAAGGAGATCCTATGGATGAAGAACTTCCTTGTGGAATTGGGGTTAAAGCAAGAGAAGTATGTCCCATTTTGTGACAACCCAAGATCCAACCAATTAGCCAAGAAATATGCCTTCCATTCACGAACAAAATATTTTGTGTTCTAGATTCGGGATGTATTGGAGGAAAAATAGCTACAACTTGAAAAGATGCACACTGATGATAATTGGTAAGACATAATGACTAAGGCATTACCAAGTCAGAAGTTTGATGATTGTTGCAAAGGTTCCGGTGTGATGATCCCTCCTAATTAGGTTGGAAGGGGAAGATTGATGGGTTTCCTCCCTAATTCTAGATCTCTCCGTTGATGGAAAAAGGGAAATGTTTCTAGGAAGTTGGGGGAAGAATCTTGACTACCTCCTAGAAGGCTCTAAGCCTTTACTACCGTAGTTGGAGAGATGGAAGAAAATTCTAGAGCATGCTTGGTTCACCTATCAATAGAGGTGTTGGAGAATAGTTCATTATTCAATCCCATCAACTCCATTCCATAGCACTTCCATTCCTTCTAGTGTGAGAAATTCACTCTTAGACTGAGGAGTTAGAGAGAAGTCTTCATCCCCTCTAGTTAGTGAGTGTTCCACCATTGTGTGAGTAGACTTGTAATCCATCCAACTTGGGTGAGATATTTGTAACCATTCCATAGCCTCAAATAGTGGAAGATTTGGACTACATAGTTCTGCGATTTTTCCCGATTTGGGTTTTCCACATTACCAAATTTTTGTATCCTAATTTTCGTCATTTTTCATTTATCATCTTGATCACACAAAGAGGGAAATATCAAAATTTTCCAACACAATTGAAGATTTCAGGTTTGGAAGAGTTTGAGTTTTGTAAAAAGAATTGAAGAAATAAGAAGATTTGAAAGAGAAGACCAATTAATTGGATAATTGGTAGAAGCAGGACAGGAAGGCCATTGTGGGCCACGATATATAGCGCGGCCCTAGAAGGTTATGATGCAGGTAAATGATTTGGATAGAGAAGACATCGCAGGGTACATCATATAGCGCAACCCGTAAAAAACAGGTTGACCAACATTTACCCTCCTCACTTTTTAGATCAATCTCTCCCTCTCTTCCATTTCTCCTACTCGAAAACTCTCCCTAAAACCCTAGTTTGCATTTACTTTTCATCATTTAATCTATGTTTACACGGATTCTTGCTATTTTGTAATGAGTTTTACTTGTCTAGGCTAAATATACTCCTAGGAGCAATTTGTAAGCATATTTAGTATGAATTTGTGAGATTTAATTTATCCTATTTTGTGCTTTAATTTTCAAGTATTTTTTGTGCTTTCTTGTGTCATTAATGCATTATTTAGGCTAGGGTGATCAACTAGTTGATGATTGTGGGTTAATTATTTGCTTGGTTTCTGGTCGAACTCGGAAGACTTTGACTTTTTGTCGATGTGATTACCGTTAGTTGATGTTAGGTTACAATTGGGTGTGACAACTATTTAGTTTTAATTAAATTTAACACTCGATAAAACACCCTTTTCCTCGTGGATGACCCCGTCTTACCACTAGCTACTATTTAGCAGTTAGATGTTATTTGAGCCTTTAAATATTATCTTTGAGAGGCACGACGACTGCCTCCCAATATGTAAATGGAGGAAGCTCTATTTCTGACTCCTCATCATTATGAACGCCACCAGCAGCAACCATCCTTATTGGTCGCTGACCTAGGCTTTTGGACTACAACTGCATCGAACTACTCTCATTTTGGCGTGACTTTTTTAGTTCTCCCAAAAATCTTTCTAGGTCTTTTTCAGCCACTTTTAACCTTATCCATGCCCGAATACATTTTTTTTTAAAATAACATTTTGGTAAACATGTGCTAGATAGGGTATATAGACACATATAGAAATATGTAACATATTCATTTCTATAGGTACGGTTATTGATTCTTGAAGAGCCGCTAATTGTATTATGTGGCTCCAATGTACCAACTTCAGAAATTTTAGAATTTATTTTAAAAATATTTTAAAATTTGTGTGTGCGCATCTTTAGTGTTCGGGTAGTATCTAATATTTGTCCTATTTTGTATGTTTCAGAGTCCATTGTATCTTCGTTTCAACATTTCTTCATCTGGGTTTAGTTATACTATAGCTAATTAAGTCAATCAAGTTATTTATCGTACCTACTAAATGAAAAAAAGGTATTCTATCTGATAGTATTAGTTTATCAAGGTATCTACGTGTGGAATATGATATTGTTAGTTTTAGGATAAAGGGCATAAATAACCCTATTAAATTTTGGAATTATAGATATAACCCTGTACAATATAAAAGAGCTAAACTAATCCTATGATTTTGAACAATGGTGCAGATATACCCAAATTCCACTATTCCGGCATTGACTGAAGGGATCCAGACGTTATCTAAAAAGACAAAAATACGCCTTGGATTAAAATTAATATTTTATAGATAATTATACCCATAGGCTTATTTTTCTTCATCAAATAAAATACACATTAAATTAAATTAATTAAAACATAAAATAAAATACTAATAATATCAAATTGAAATTTTTAAACAATATAAAATATTAAATACATTTATGATAAAATAGTTACATGAAAATAAAAATACTTAAACACACATCAAATTATCTAATTTATGTATTAAATAAAAACTAAAATACATCAAATAAAAATAGTTGAATATCAAATAAGAATGGGTAAACATCAAATAAAAAACATTTGAACATTAAATAATAATAATTAGAGCTCCAACAACAATAGTTTAAGAGTCAATACATAGAAAAATAAGAAAAACATCAAATAAAACACTAAAATAAACATCATATAAATATGCTTAAACTTCAAAGCCCATAGCTAAAATTTATTTTTCTTGTAGTGCTTCCTGAGACTTCCCCTACTTGTGAAAACTCTATTTTAACTTTGTTTTAACATTTTTTTTTAAATAAAACCATCCGAGAGATGGGGGGAAGTATATTTGGCTCCCCAAACCGTTAGAGAAAGAAAAATATAGATGAGAAGAAACAAAATGACCTCGGAGAGAGGCATAGTACTATACAAAAAGGTCATCCTATTGATGATCCCGGAGCTGTATTTAGCTCTCGAAGCAACCTATTTGCTCCCAAAAGCGTTGTAGCCAACTATGGTAATGATAAAATTATACTAACTAATAAAACTCAAAGGGGGGTATGATACTATCCATATGTACCATCTAACCGAAAAACCACGAACATGTCGGCGAATCGAAATTTCGAGATGCCAGTTTGTCAATGACAGGTCAGCTAGATGGCATTAATTCAGAATGAGACCCCAAAGAAAACAGTGCTCCGAAAGATAGATTGGCCAAAATGAGTTGATAAATTGTCCCTGTAGAAAGATTTGCCTCCATCCGGCCGCCTTCCATTTGTTGAGATAAGCTGCTTCAGTTTGGTGGTTGTATAGAGAAATCAGCAGCTGTTGTGTTAATCTTCACGCCAAGTTAGGGTACCTGTAAACACAGAGAAGGAAGGACTCATTGTGTAGATTCTATTCAGAGATATCATGTGCAATTCTAAAAGAGGGGACACTCCTTTGGTCCAAATAGATTAGGCCTTTAGTCTTGCCATCCAAATCATCAAAGTTGAAAATAGAGTTTACATTCTCAACTCTGGCCCTATTTGCCAACCAGTCTGCAGGCATGTTGCCTTGCCTAAAGACATGAGAAAGTTTTTTATTACCCAACAGATTGTGTATCTCGTCAGATAACTCATATAGTATCCAAGGGGCACTGAAAGGATACATTACACAGGATATAGCATTCATACAATCAGTTTCCAGCTCAAACTCCGATATGTTTTTCTCATGCATCAATTGAATGGCACTCTGTATTGCGATCAGCTCCGCATTCAGAGCTGAGCAAGCATTTATACTGAGAGCTTTTGCCAACAAACATGTACCATTTTCATTTCTAACAATCAGTCCAATACCACATTTTTTTGACTTTGAATCCCATGAGGCATCCGCATTTACTTTGATGAAATTATCAGGTGGTTTCCATATTACCTTTGTGATTGTTCTCACTCTTTTAGTTGTCAGGAAAGGCACTATGTTGGATGATGTCCATATTTTATCAAACTCACTGCCTAAAAGGAAGGGGTGAACAGTGGAGATATCATGCAGTGACTTCTTAATGTCCACTAAAATAGTACCATATCTCGGTTTCATTTCATCAAATAGCAGTTTATTACGTGCTTTCCACAGATGCCAACAAACTAGAAGTGGTAGAAGATGAATGAGTGCAGAATGTGTGTTTGTGAAACCCACTGTTGACCAGTAGTAAGACAGTCTATCCCACAGTGAATTAAAAAGAAATACAGGTAAGGAAAGCCATCTATGTATCTCTTCCCACACAAGTAAAGAGAGAGAGCAATCATTGAAAAAGTGTGAAATGGAGTCTGTGTATGTACAGCAAACACACTTTGATACTAATTGGAATCCCATAAATTGAAGCACATTATCAAAGGGGAGTAAACTATTTAAAAGTTTCCAGGTGAAAATACTTATCTTTTTTGGTATTCTGGAGTGCCATACTTTGCTCATTGCCATCACCTTCTGCCTGGATTCCCTTATCAAATTGTATGCACTCTTGAATGTGAAAGAACCGTTCCATGAAGGTTGCCAAATCATTCTGTCCTTTCTGTTCGATGTTATTCTGAGATTTGCCAGCATGTGGAGAATAGGTTGAGGCAGTGATGTCTCAAGAGTTGGAAGAATTTCATTTCTATTTTCCAGAAATTGAGAGATAGTCAGATTCATGAGTTCCTGTGGTAAATCCTGTGTTAAAGAGTCCTCTAAGGGGCCAAATTGAGACCAGTTGGCTGTCCACATGTTGCAGTGTCCAACTCCTAAAATGGTTTTGGAGAAGGATTCTGCTAGGCTGTTTATCTTGCATATTCTGTCCCAATTCCTAGACTTTCTAGACATAATTGACAGAGACCATAGAAACCTTGACCAAGGGGTCTCCCCTTGTTGGAATTTCCACCAAAGCTTGATGGAGAATGCTTTGATGATTGATTTTATATCCCTAAGGCCAAGACCATTTTCCTCTACAGGAAAACAAAGTTTCCTCCATGTTCTCCAGACTTTTTTCCTCTTCCCATCTTTTTCACCCCAAAAAAACTTGGAGAATTGCTTCTCCAGAGCATTGATCACATTCTTTGGTGGGTTTATGGCTACCCAGATATGTTGTGGAATGGAATATAGGCATGTTTGGATTCGAGTTAGTTTCTCACCCATTGAAAGCCATTTATTTTTCCAATTAGATAATTTAGATGTCACTGTTTCCAGTAAAGTTTGGAAATGGACTTTTTTAATTCTTCCAACAAATATAGGGCATCCGAGATACCTGAATGGGAATTCGCCTCGTTTCATACCAAGAGTGATTTTTATGATTCTATCTCGAATTGAGCTGACAGAGTTGCTTACATAGTATTCACTCTTGGAATAGTTAATCTTTTGACCTGTTGTTAGCTCAAATTTCTGGAGAAAAGCCTTTATGCGGATAAGATTTAGCTTAGTAGCCCTTAGGAAAATTACAGTATCGTCCGCGTAGCTTAAATGAGTTATAGGAATAGCATTCCTTGGCAAGTCATAGTAGTCAATTTTTCCATTCTTAAAAATGAAAGAAAGACTCCTAGTGAAAGATTCAGAAACAATATTAAACAGGAATGGAGATATGGGGTCTCCCTGTTTAATGCCTCTAGTTGCTTTGAAAAAACCATTTGGTTTGCCATTTATCAGTATGGAAAACCATGCATCAGATATGTTATTTAAAATATTCCGCACCAGATGACCATGGAAACCAAACTTTAGTAAGATGCTGTTCAAAAAACCCCAATTTACCCTGTCAAAAGCCTTCATAAGATCCAGTTTTATAATACAATTTTGACCTCTAGCTTTCCTACCCAAAAACTTTATCATTTCCTGAAGATATATCACATTATCTGCAATGTCTCTACCCTTTAAAAAGGAAGTTTGTTGAGGGGAAATGATTTTATGCATTAGAGGCTCCATTCTATCAACTAAGATTTTAGAGAAAATCTTATTGATGAAATTTGAAAGGGAGATAGGTCTATATTCTGAGAAGCTTGAAGGGGAGTTGGTTTTGGGATGAGTGTGATCCATGTACTAGAGACTGCTCTAGGGATATGAACTCCACACAAAAATTCATTAGTGGCCTGAAGCAGGTCATGGCATATAATATCCCATGCTCCACAATAAAAAGCACCACAAAAACCATCTGATCCAGCAGCACTATTTTTACTAAGGCTAAAGATTGCCTTCTTAAGTTCCTCCATAGTGGCTAATTGGACTAGTTTGATATTTTCCTCTTCACTGATCAGTTTTGGGATCTGGCTTAGAAAATGTGGGAAGAAAAGTCCAGCTTCTGGTTCATAAGGCTCAGTCAGGAGGTTTTTATAAAAAGTGACAGCAGCCTCTTCTATTTCAGATGGTGAATTTTTCCAGTTTCCATTAGTATCCTTTATCGTGGTGATTAATGTCTTAGCTCTTTTTTCCTGAACTACTTTATGAAAATAAGATGTATTATTGTCTCCATCTTTCAGCCACTTAAGTCTAGCCTTTTGCTTCCAAAAACCTTCCTCTTCTTTAAGAGCTCTAACTAACATAGCTTTTTTCTGGTTAAGACTAATAAGTTCAGCTTCTGTGGGGTTATCTTGGTAAATTAACTCTTGTGCGTTCAAATTTTCCTCAGCTCTGTTGAGATTTTCATGGACATTTCCAAAAATTTCTTTGTTCCATTTTTTTAAGACCGGCTTAAGTCTTCTTAGTTTAAGCGAGAAGCCTAACATTCCCCCCTCATGGAGTGGGAGATGCCAATTATTCTCCAAAATCTGAAGAAATTCAGATCTGTGAAACCAAATATCCATAAAGCGAAAAGGTTTGGGAAATGCAGGAATTTCAGAGCCTAAGGTCAGAAGCATAGGGCAATGATCAGATGGATGTCTATTCAGATTATGCACAGAGCTATGAGGGAAAACATTATTCCAGGAGGAGGTACATAAAGCCCTATCCAATTTTTTGAAAGTTGGAATTTTCCTTCCATTTGACCAGGTGAAAAAATTCCCCACTGTATTGATTTGTTGAAGATTATTTTGGGAAATGAAGCCAGCAAAATCATTAATACTACCTAGCTTTGGTGTACTAGGACCCTTATATTCAGTAACAGATGCAATTACATTAAAGTCTCCAATGAATAACCTTTCAGTATCAGAAATCTGTGATAGTTCAGTCCATAATATTTCTCTTTCTGCTCTACTGTGGAGGCCATATATGAATGAAGCTTTCATTTGTCTATCTAATGTGCAGCAGTCTATATGAACAGATAAGTGCTGAGGGTGATCTATATCAACAGATACATTAACATTTTGGTTCCACATTATCCAGATTTTTCCCGATTCTGAGGCAATGCAATTTTCGAAACATAGGTCATGCATATACTGAGAACATTCCATATTGGCATGCTTTGGTTCAATAATGCACAGAAAATCAATATGATGTACTTTCAGCAGTCTCTTTAGTCTTAGCATAGCAGGATTCATGCCTCTAACATTCCAAATTAAAAATTTTTGCATGATTGATTTGTCTATCATTTATAACTAATCTTGGATCTCTTTGTCGAGGATCTTAAATTCCTCAAATTAGCTTGAGTGAAGAAGGTTTGGAGTACCTGTTTTCCTGATTCAGAGTTAGTAGCTGATGCAACCTTACCTAACTTTTTTTCCAGCTCCCTCCCTAGATATATCTGATCCTTTCTTGAGGTGGTGAAAGTTTCAGGAGTTTGCCCCTGTACAGCTTCCTCCTTGGGTAATGAATCATCTCCTTCATTTTCTTCTGAATCCATAAAATGCCCCAGAATCTCGAACCGATTGGGGGAAAGTACATGCTCCTTAGGAGACTGAGGGGGAGAAGAGACATTAGAGTTTAAATCAATCTGAACAGAGTTAGTGTTTTTACCTGTGAGGTCATCTTGACTGAAAAGCATTTTGGTCTGTGGGAATAAATCAATAGCAGCACACATTTGTTTCTCCATCTCAGTTAGTATTGGTAACTGAAACTTCTGGAAGCATCCTTGTGTGTGTTTCTCTATTTGATCGTTTTCTTCTATGATTGTACCCCCCATTGAAGTCTCAACAGAGTAAAGATCTTGCCTTATAGATGTATCTGGATGTATAGAATCAGGTGAAAGGCTTTTAGTTTCCCTCTCAAGGTTCTGCTCTGGCCCCTGGGAGTGAGAAAGAGGCTGGGATTTGTCTAGATTGAATTGCGACGCAGTTTGAGTAGGGGAGGATGATTGGTCCAGGGGGTTTGGTATTACTGGATCCTGTTTTTGATCAATATCCGCCCTCAGTGGAAGTTCCTGGCTGGTACTTCTAAGGTATTCAGGCACTAAAGTTCTACCTGTGGGTTTCCAGACGGTTTGTTGGTTTTGATCATTGACATCTCGAGCCTGAGTAGGATGAGATCCCAGGATACCGCCTGATTGTCCATTCCTATGGATTGCTAGCATATTATCTTCTCCTAATTGAGGAACAGCAAGAGGTCTAGGTTGAGGCTTATTTAAGTTTAGATGCTTGCAGTTTGAGGTGTTATGACCCAATTTTTTGCAGTAGCTACAGAACAGAGGGACATTTTCATATTCTATTTCACACCTTACACTATGTTCAGGGGATCCTAATCTTAAGAAAGAAGGGAGGGGGGAACTCACATCGACCTCAACACAGATCTTGACTGCCGAGGGGCGTGTAAGAGATAAAGTTGCAGCATCCATCTTCATGTATTTTCCCAGCTGGTTCCCCACGTCTTCTATTACAGCAAGATTGTAATAGAAAATTGGAACATTTCGAATTGTAAGCCACACAGGAGCGATAGGAGATTCCGTTGATGTGGAGAAATCAGAGGTCCATTTGAAAACTCTCATTTGCTGCCCACCCAGAGTCCAATTTGCTTTTAGCCAACAGCGCTGGTAGTCATCCTTTGACTGGAATCTGATGAGTAGATGCTTGTAGTCGATAGCCCCTAGTTGGTATCGCGCCTGAAATTCGATCGTCTTGAAAGCCGTTTCTAGTACCTCCATTGAAGGGCGGCCTTTGTTGAATTTACCGATTAGGGCGTTTTGGTAATGGATTGAAAGTTGCTCAATCTGCTCCGAAGTATACATACAGGCAAGCTCCCCCTTGTATTCTTTGATCGGTGTTAGATTGGGGGTGTAAGGGAGAGTGGGATTTAGTGGCATGGATCTGGTTGTGAGAGCTGAAAGAAAGGATTTCCCCCCCAGGGGGGGAGGAGCCTCCGCCATTAATGGTGGCGTCAGTATTTGCGGCTGTTGTGTGACCGTTATCAGTGGATTTTGGCCGTTGATGGTAAAGATTAGGTTTCCGTTCAAGTGACCATTTTTTCGCTCAGAGAGAAGGAATTTTGCCCTTAACTTTGTTTTAACAATTAGTCCGTCTCATGCAAAGCTTTTTCTTGGTTTTAAAATGTTTATATTAAATGTAACTACATCCATTTATCCCAAAGTACGCTCTCCTTGAATTGTTTTCGAATTTTGAATAATGCATTCAAAATATTTTTAAAACTATCTCATTAGTTGAACTGTGTTTAATAATTTAATCCAGGTTTCGTTTTTGTGGTTTTTTTATGCAAAATTCTAGGAAAACTAGAAAACCAAATACATGTGCATCATTTGCTCGTTCAAAACTCTTTTAATACTTTTATTGTGTTTAGTAAGTTAATCCTCCTAGTTTTGTTCTTGTTGTGTTATTAATGTTGTAAATTTATGGGAAAACACATAGCCGAATGCCCGTGTATTACTGGCTGTAAAAGGGATTCAGAATCCAATGACATGCCTGTGGAGAGTTTTCTCTATTTCCAGCAATCTAAATTCAAAACATTTAGTGCATCCAATTCAACACACTCCCAGGGAAGCTAACACTGCTGCTGATTTTTTGGCTAAATTTGCCCTGGAAAATAACTTACAGGGAGATCTACACATAGATAATGTTCCCCTATTCCTTAGGGGTCTTTTATTTTTGGACAACAAACATTTCCCAAGGGTCAGAATTGGCTCTCATTTTGGACAGTAAAAGGACTGAGACTGTGGTTATGTCCTGTTAAACCCCATTTCTGCCATGAGGATTCCATATTTATTCATATAATCATCCTTCTATCCATTTCGAATAGATACTGTTGTCTTCTCCTCTTCCATTTGCAGGTTTGATGACGAGACGATGCTGAGATAATATTGCAATGGGAGCTTAATTAGATTCCATGCTGGTGTTCATGCTGGATGCTCTACTCTCCTCACCCCAATTCCATTGCTCCTTCTGTTACACATACAACCAACTTCTTTTTATTCCTTCTGATTGCTTATCATTGACAAACAGGGGTTTTGAGCTTCTCGATTCCCCGATCTGTTCGTGATATTTCAGTCTACAGGAATAATAAGAGCCACAGCTAGTGCACTAATGCCTTCTTAGCTTTTCCTAGCTCAGAATAGGTGTATACACCGCTTTTGGTAGCAAGTGCTTTTAGCTACAGGAGCTTACTTGGGCTCTTGGATCATCATATGGAAGATCTTTTGTAATGAATAGATTCATGTTGCACCTCTTGGCTATATCAAGTATGGTTTGGGGAGCCTAATATATTCCCTCCATCCTCGGATGGTTAAAATTTTAAAAAAAGAATGCCCGTGTATTATTATTTTTTGAATGGGAAGGCACCCGAGGGTGGGGGTTGATCTATTGGTACCCCAAGCCAATAAAAAGAACCATAGTATAGTAGCGTTAGTTTTTACAGAAGGCAACAACATTGCCCGCAAAATGGTAATTACAGCCTAGGTTATGAACTATACTAAGTTGTCCTGACAAGTTAAGATAAGTTAGTTGCGACTCCAAAGCTAACGAATCTCCACACCCCGTGTTGATTCGTACTTTGGCCAGGCAACTAACTTATCGGTAGTCAAAGAGTAGGTGGAGCATTAATGCTGATATCTGAGTAGTTGCCTCGAAGTATGCCTCAGTACATCATAGCAGCGGGTGTGGTGGTTTGATGAGAAATTAGCCATGTGAGCCAAGTCTAAATTGTACCTGTATAAGCAAATATTCCATCAGCAGTATCCATCCTTTCCCTATCAGTTAGAAAGCACTCTAATCTGTGGAAATTGTTCCTTATCTAATGCTAAGAGACCCTTAATATGAACTGGAACATTAAATAGATTCAGAGACTGATTATGGGCGGAGTGGTGCTTAGCAATTGCATTAGCCACTGAGTTTCCTTCCCTAGGAACATGTACAAGAACAGCACCACATAAAAGGTGATTGACTTTATATGCAGCATTAAACAGTTGCCAATGAGCTGAATATGGATCACTTATCATGCTAACTGCTGATGAAGAATCAGATTCAATAATAACAGAATCATCCAATTGGTGAAAATTTTGACAAGCAAATTGGATGGCAAGTATTTCAGCAAGAAGAGGAGAATCTGCAGAAATGGTTGCTGAATTTATCAGTATGGGGGTACCAGAACTAACCCTAGCAACCATCCTTACTGCCGCCTTATGGGAAAACCATGAAGCATCTGTATTGATCCTGATGCAATTTAATCTAGTCCTTTCCCAGCAAACAGTCCATATGATCGGCTTAGGTGGTGGCCTAAGGTGGGGAATTATGCTCTTAATTGAAAGTGGAATGGCATTATAGGATTTCAGGTGTGTAGGATTGGAGTACAGAGCTAGCCTAATGAGTTCCAGAGCTTCCTTGCAAATGAAATCAGTAGAGAATGGAATCTGATAAAAAATGAATCTATTTCGGGCTTTCCATAGACACCAGCATATGATAGGAGGGAGGATATTGCATATCAATTGATGGCATTTAGGAAGATCTAGGTAGTTCCAAAAAAGAAAAAATGTCTGAGACATGGAATGAGGTTCAATTAGGTGGAATTGAACTAGGGATGTCATGTTACTCCATATAGTTTTAGCCAGAGGGCAGGAGATAAAAAAATGTTCAAGTGAATCCGCATGACAGCAAATAGGACATTTCGATGCAAGACTATATCCAGAAGTAATGAGCACTTCACGAATGGAAGAAAAGAATGTAGCATTTTCCAAGTGAAAATAGAGATTTTTTTCTGAAGTGATTTGTTCCACAGAAATTTGTAGGCCGGAAAATTACCTGGTGCACTTGTGATTGCACGATATGCTGATTTGAAGGTAAAATTGCCTACTGAATCAGGTTTCCATATAATCCTATCTTCTCTTGTCTCTACAAGTTCTGCATTCTGCAAGAATAAGAGAGTATCATTTTCCAGGAATGGAGAGATCAGAGCTAAAATTTCAGCTTTGTTCCTAATAAATTCTGCAACAGTACAGTATTGGAATGCTGCAGATATATGGTTAGGAACATAATTAAGGAGGGGACCATTAATACACCAATTTGCAGACCAAATATTGCAGGTACCCTTACCATGAATGATGAAGGAATTTTGTTCAGCAAAAAGGTTCACTGAACAAATTCTTTTCCAGGAAAAAAGAAAAAAAGGAAAAAGAAAAAAGAAAAAAGAAAAAAGAAAAAAGAAAAAAGAAAAAGAAAAAAGGAAAAAGGAAAAAGGAAAAAGAAAAAAAGAAAAAAAGGAAAAAAGAAAAAAGGAAAAAAGGAAAAAAGGAAAAAAGGGAAAAAGAAAAAAAGGAAAAAAGAAAAAAGGAAGAAAGGAAAAAGGAAAAAGGGAAAAAGGGAAAAAGAAAAAAGAAAAAGGGAAAAAAGGGAAAAAGGAAAAAAGGAAAAAGGGAAAAAGGAAAAAGGAAAAAAGGAAAAAGAAAAAAGGAAAAAGAAAAAAGGAAAAAGAAAAAAGAAAAAAGAAAAAAGGAAAAAAGAAAAAAAGAAAAAAAGAAAAAGGAAAAAGAAAAAAGAAAAAAGAAAAAAGAAAAAAGGAAAAAAGAAAAAAGAAAAAAGGGAAAAAGAAAAAAGGAAAAAAGAAAAAAAGAAAAAAAGAAAAAAAGCAAGAAAGAAAAAAAGCAAAAAGAAAAAAGGAAAAAAGGAAAAAAGAAAAAAGGAAAAAAGGAAAAAAGGAAAAAGGAAAAAAGAAAAAAGGAAAAAAGGAAAAAAGAAAAAAAGAAAAAAAGAAAAAGGAAAAAAGGAAAAAAGAAAAAAAGGAAAAAAGGGAAAAAGAAAAAAAGGGAAAAAGAAAAAAGGAAAAAAGGAAAAAGGAAAAAAGAAAAAGGAAAAAGGAAAAAAGAAAGAAGAAAAAAAGAAAGAAGAAAAAAAGAAAAAGAAAAAAAGAAAAAAAAGAAAAAGAAAAAAAGGAAAAAGGGAAAAAGGAAAAAAGGAAAAAAGAAAAAAAGGAAAAAAGAAAAAAAGGGAAAAAGAAAAAAAGGAAAAAAGGAAAAAAGAAAAAAAAGAAAAAAGGGAAAAAGGAAAAAAGGAAAAAGAAAAAAAGGAAAAAAGAAAAAAGAAAAAAAGAAAAAAAGAAAGAAAGAAAGAAAGAAAGAAAGAAAGGAAGAAAGGAAAAAAGGAAGAAAGGAAGAAAGGAAGAAAGGAAGAAAGGAAGAAAGGAAGAAAGGAAGAAAGGAAGAAAGGAAGAAAGGAAGAAAGGAAGAAAGGAAGAAAGGAACAAAGGAAAAAAGGAAGAAGAAAAGAAGGAAAGAAGGAAACAAGGAAACAAGGAAACAAGGAAAAAAGGAAAAAAGGAAAAAAGGAAAAAGGAAAAAGGAAAAAGAAAAAAGAAAAAAGAAAAAAGAAAAAAGAAAAAAGAAAAAAGAAAAAAGAAAAAAGAAAAAAGAAAAAAGAGAAAAAGAGAAAAAGAGAAAGGAAAAAGGGACGGAAAAAGGGACGGAAAGGAAGAAAGGAAGAAAGGAAGAAAGGAAAAAGGGACGGAAAAACGGAAAAACGGAAAAACGGAAAAACGGAAAAAAGGAAAAAAGGAAAAAAGGAAAAAAGGAAAAAAGGAAAAAAGGAAAAAAGGAAAAAGGGAAAAAGGGAAAAAGGAAAAAAAGGAAAAAAGAAAAAATAAAAAAGAAAAAAAGAAAAAAAAAAGGAAAAAAGGAAAAAAGGAAAAAAGGGAAAAGGAAAAAAGAAAAAAAGAAAAAAAGAAAAAAAGAAAAAAAGAAAAAAAGAAAAAAAGAAAAAAAGAAAAAAAGAAAAAAAGAAAAAAAGAAAAAAAGAAAAAAAGAAAAAAAGAAAAAAAGAAAAAAAGAAAAAAAGAAAAAAAGAAAAAAAGAAAAAAAGAAAAAAAGAAAAAAAGAAAAAAAGAAAAAAAGAAAAAAAGAAAAAAAGAAAAAAAGAAAAAAAGAAAAAAAGAAAAAAAGAAAAAAAGAAAAAAAAAGAAAAAAAAGAAAAAAAAAGAGAAAACCCACTAAGTTGAAACCCGAGAGGGCAACTTAGGCAATATTGGAGGCCCGGATAGGTCAAAAACTCGAAAGGGCGGCCTAGGCAAAAATGGGAGGCTAAAATGTGCGGAAAAAAGTGAGATGTGAGCCAAAGAAACATGATGTGTGGCTAGGATGAAAACTGGAAAGAGCTCCTAGGCAAAATGAGAGAAAAAGAGAGAAAAAGGGAGAAAAAGGAAAATGCTATGATTTCACTCATTTGACGGCGTTGGAGTCATAAGGTTGCGGTTGTCACATGGATGGATCGGGTAGCTCAACATCTAGAGACCTCTTGGGATTGGGTAACTTAGTGGGTTAGGAAACGAAGTATGGTTATGAGATTCTTGATCTCTTTCTACTTCATTTTTGGTTTATATATTGGCATTAGGTGAAGCATGTGTTTAAACTTCCTATATGATTTTAGCTTCATTTTATATCATTGGATTTTGGTTGATATATTGGCATTAGGTGAAGTGTGTGCTTAAACCTCTTAAATGGTTTTAACTTCATCTTGTGTCATTGGACTTTGGGAATATCAATTCGGGGCTTTGAAATATTTTTATGGGTAGTGAATTGATAAGTGGTAGGTTTGGTTAGATTTAGGATCGGGGATGTGTGTGAAAAAATTCTCATTTGAGCTTTTTTATTTTGGGATTTATGATATTGATAGTTTTTGTGAGGCTTTGATTGGGGGATTAGTAGTTAGGATGTGGATATATCATTTCCTTCGTGTGCTTGGATCTTTTCTTACTCGAGGGCGAGTAAGGTTTAAGTGCGGGGAGGTTTGATGTGTCCATTTTATATGCATTATTTAGTAGTATTTAGGATCACTTTTGTTATATTTTTGGTGTAAGATTGCTAGATTTACGTAGGTTTACATAATAAGGGGTTTAGATGACCATTTTCGGTTTTTATATCTAAATCCTTCATTTTTGTAACCTATGTTGAGTCTAAGGGATTTTTGGTCCTCATGAGCATCTAGATTCCTTTTTGTGAGCTTAATTTGTAGATTGCTCATGAGTATTTAGAAGTGGTTTAGTGAAGGCCATTCGAAAGGATGGTAGAAGATTGAAGGCCACTCACAAAGTGGTAGAAGATAAAGTGAAGAAAGGAGAGCAAAGCAACGGGTGAAGGATGGTCCAGGGTTTTCAGAATTTTCCGAGAAGAATCAGCCTTCAAGAGTTATACCATTGGATTCCTCTTCTCGAGCACTATGAAATCGACTACAAGAACTCCCAAAATGGATCAACGGTTCACCCGGAGGAAGCAAAACAAAACAGGGCTGGATTTTACTGATTTGGTCGCGAGTCGCGAAAGTTGGTCGCGAGTCGCGACGTCAGTGCGAATTCAGCCCTGCAGCGGCGTTTTTTCTCCCCTTTTTCTTCCACTATAAATACCTTTTCACCCCTTCATCTCCACAGCTCTAAGCCCGACTTGGGGGCTCCAAAACCCTAGTTTTTCACCATTTTCTTCCATTTCTTCTTCTTCCTTTGTAGATTTTTGTTCTATGTTATGGGTTTTGATTATCTAGCTTAGTTTGGTACTTGGGAGCAAATGATTGAAGCTTCCATTTCTATGTAGTAAGAACCATTTTTATCTATCTATTTGGTGCTTTTCCTATTATGCATTTATGGGTATTGAATGTGTTTGTTGATATCATTAATGTTGTTGAAAGCTTGAGCATATGAAATACTTGTATGAATTGCTTGCTAGGGTTTGGGGAATTTGGGTTAATTTCCCCCCTTTTCTTGTTAGGAATCTATGAGTATGATTTAGAGCTTTTGATTGTGTTGATGGATTGATGATTACTAGATGAATGTGATGATGTCGAACTCTTCGTCATGTTTGTTTTAGGTAGCAAACGAGAGAGGTCTATGAGCGTCGATCGTTCTTGACTAATCTTGTGTAAATGCATGAATTGGTTAAATGCTTAGGCACGGTGTAGTGTTCATAAGTGTTGCTAAGCTTGCTGATTCTTCGTGCTAAATGCCATCAATGGGATACTCTAATAAGGGAGTCATTGGTGAGGTTTGACAAGAGATGTCGAATTCACTCTTGCAAACTACTACCTAAGAAGGATAGAAGATTTATCTTCACAACAAGTAGTTGAAGTAGTGAATAGATGGTTTTACTCATCCTTGAAGCATTTGTTATTTAGTATTTGTGTATTCTTGATGGTGTGTTTCACTTCATTTATGCCATGAGTTGTTTGAGAATAGGAAGTGTTTGTATGATTGAATTGGTTAGGTGTTAGGAACGTGACGAATTCCGTAGCTCCTTTGCATGAAAATCTATGAGCATGAACTTAGAACTTCTTGTGCATAACGTGTTGTGATTCTTGCTAGATGGGTATGTTAATGTTAAGTCATATAATGATTGAGATAGAATGAGTGAATGGTTCAATGATCTACATTAGGTTTGGAAGTGGATATCCCTTGCCCCCAAGGTTTTTTTTTATCTTTATAGTTTTAAACCCCCTTTTCTTAGTTTTGTTTGATGATTAGTATAGTCACTTGACTTTGCTAGTTAGCTTGTCTTTTAATTTTCATAACTTAGGACAACCAACCAACCAAACCCTCATTTTTAAATGCTTTTATATGTATGTATATATGTCTACTCCTAGCCTAATATCGACCTTTTGTGCCTAAACGCTTAGGAAGATCCCTCTTCTTCGTGGAATCCCGACTTGCCGCTATCTACTTAGTTGTAGATAGTAAGCATTTAGGGCTTATAAATATTAACTTTGAGAGGTACGGCAACGACCTCCCACATTACAGAAACTGTCCAAGTAGACGTGCGGTAGAGTAAGTCAGTCACCATTGTTACTTGCAAAAGCGGGTAAATACTGAAGCTCTGGAATGGGCAGTGGAATATAGATGAGAAACTACAGAACTGGTGTGGAGTACTGTTACCTGGTGCAAGGATCAGCAATGGAGTATTGTGAAGAGAAACTGGTTGCTGGTGTGGAGGAGATTACAGTGGTACCTGTGGTAGAAAAAAGAAACAAATCAGCAGTATCAATCATCCTTAGTGGCATGTTTATGGGTTCTAATGTAGGGTGTATGCTCTCTATCCAATTTGATGAGGCCTCTGATGTTTGCAGGAATGTAAGAGTGGTTGAAACTGGAATCCATAAGGTGTGAAGATTGGTGTTTAGCAATAGCATCAGCCACTGAGTTACATTCTCTGAAAGTATGTTTAAGGGTGGCATTTTTTAAAAGAGAGTGGACTCGGAAAACTAGTGTATACATGGACCATATAGCACAATTGGATCATTAATCATATTCAGTGCAAGCAGTGAGTCAGATTCGATGATGAAGTTACTATCCAATGAAGGGAAAACCTGACAAGCAAATAAGATAGCCTTTATTTCAGCTTCAAGTGGTGATTTGGCAGAGATGTTTGTGGACTTGATTAGGTAAGGAATTCCATTAATGTCTCTGGCAATAAGGCCAAGTGATGAGTTAGTAGATGACCAGGAAGCATCTACATTAATTTTGATAAAGTTAGGTTCCGGCCTTTCCCAATAGACAATGGAGATGGAGGGTTTTGGAGGTGGCCTGGGGGGAGGGATCAGTGAAAAAAGGGAAAGCTCATAATAGGGCGTTTGTTTGATGGACAAAGGTTAGTTGAAAGGGATAGGAAGATTAGGTCTCTAACTTCTTTGCAAATATGAATTGCTGAGAAATTTTTGTTATCCAAATAGAAAGCATTTATGGCTTTCCATAAGGACCAACAAATCAGTGAGGACAACAGTCTACAAATCACTCTTTGCATTCTAGGAAGGTCATTACAGTTCCAATATGTAAAGAATCTCTCAGTTAAATTGTCTAGATTACGTAGGTTAAAACCCATAAATGCAGCAGTATCATTCCATATAGATCGAGCCAGGTGACAGGAGATGAAAAAGTGTTCCAGAGAATCAGCATGATTACAAGCTGGGCATTTAGAAGCAAAGCTAAAACTACATTTGATTAAGACATCATCAAAAGGAAAAAAGGATTTTAGCATTTTCCAGGTAAAAATAGAGATTTTTTTTCTGCAGCATGGGGTTCCATATAAGTTTAGTAGCAGGGAAGGTACCTGTTGAGTGGGTGAGTATCTTGTTTGCCGATCTGAAAGTAAACCTTCCAGTCTCCTCTGGTTTCCAGATAAGTTTATCCTCTCTTTCCTGGGTAATCTCTGCCTCCTGCAAAAAAATCAAAGTATCATGGTCTAGAAAAGTGGAAATCTGGGGCAAGATAGAGCTTTTGTTATAGATGAAATCATCAACTGAGCAAGGGGAAAGTGTAGAGATGGTAGAGGGAGGAACATAGTTAATAAGTGATCCATTTGGGCACCAATTTGCAGTCTAGAAATTACAGTTACCTTGGCCATGAATAACCAGAGAATTATTTTCAGCAAATGAGTTTATGGTACAGATTCTCTTCCAGGTTTGGGATTTTCTATGTGTTTGAGGTAGTGACCATATCAGTTTAGACCACATGGTCTTACCCAGTTGGCTTTTCCACCAAAGTTTAAGGGAGCATGAATCAATTATTGCCTGTACTGATCTGAACCCTAATCCATTCTAAGATCTATGTACAGCTATGTCAGACCATTTCTTCCAAACCTTATTCTTTTTTCCTTCAGTTTCACCACAAACAAATCTGGACATTCTCCTTTCCAGTGACTTATCTATATACTTAGGGGGTTTAAGGACAGACCAAATATGTTGTGGAAGGGAATATATGCATGATTGAATGAGAACCATTTTTCCTCCTGCACTTAACCATTTATTTTTCCAGTTTATCAGTTTCTTATCTATGAGTTCAAACAATGGTTGGAAATAAATGTTGAGTGTTCTACCTTTAAAAATTGGGCATCCTAGGTATTTAAATGGAAATGACCCTTTTTTCATTCCTAGGATTATCCTAATCTGATTTATCTTTGCAGTTGTAGCTCTTTTACTAATATAAAAATCAGATTTTTCATAATTGATTTTCTGGCCTGTGGTAGATTCAAAAATTTCTAAGAAAGCTTTGATCTTTATTATATTAGGTTTTGAGGCCTGCATAAAAATTATGGTGTCATCATCATAACTTAAATGTGAAGCTGGTGTGATGGCAGAGGGCAACTGAAAGTATTTAAGACTGTTATTCAGGAAGATGAAAGACAGACTCCTAGAGAAAGCTTCAGAGAAAATGTTAAAGAGAAAGGGAGATAAGGGATCACCTTGTTTGATGCCTCGGGTAGCTTTAAAAAAGCCAACCGGGTTACCATTTATGAGAACTGAGAAATATGCCTGAGAGAGATTGTTAATCATAGCATTCAAGAAATTATCTGAAAAACCAAATCTACAAAGTATGATTTTTAAAAAGTTCCAATTTACCCTATCAAAAGCTTTTCTGAGATCTAACTTAAGTATACAATTAGGAACTCTGTTTTTTTTGTCTAGAAACCTTATCATTTCCTGAAGATAGAGTATATTATCAGAGATGTCTCTGTTTTTCATATAAGAAGATTGATTAGGTGAAATGAGTTTCTCCATGTAAGGTTTCAGCCTCTCCATTAGGACCTTGGAGCATATCTTGTTAGCTACATTTGAAAAGGCTGATTGGTCTATAGTCATCAAAAGAAGAAGGTGTTTGTTTTTTAGGGATTAAAGTTATCCAGGTACTGGTGATGCCTCTTGGCATATCAGTGCCTGAGAGGAAATCATTTACAGCAGATTTTAGATCTTCTTTAATGAAATCCCAGGATTTGGTATAGAATTTACATGAGAAACCATTAGGCCCTGGGCTACTGTTTTTATTCAAACTCATAACTACTAGTTTAAGCTCCTCTTCTGTTACTGGTTTAGACAGATCGAGATTGTCTTGTTCAGATATGATAGTAGGTAAATGACTGAGAAAGTGAGGGTAGTAGGTATTGTTTGAAGACTGGTTGGGCTCAGATAGGAGTTCAGAAAAATAGCCAATGACTTCTTTTTGAATTTCTGAGTAGTTATTTAGCCAAAGTCCCTGTCTGTTTTTAATTTTTGAAATGTTTAGCCTACAATTTTTTTCATGTGCAGTTTTATGGAAAAACTGAGTATTGTTATCACCAAGTTTAAACCAATTAGTTCTTGATTTTTGTTTCCAGAATTTTTCTTTTTCCTTTAAAGATCTAATTAGTAAGGCCCTTTTCTCATTAAGTTTGATAAGGTCTGGATCTGAGTGGGTGGAGTCATAGATAGCTTCCTGTATTCTCAGGTTGTCCTCAGCAATGGTTATGTTAGAGTCTATATTACCAAAATAGTCCTTGTTCCAGGTCTTAATTATTTTCTTATATCTAATCAGTTTCAAATATAAACCTAGCATTCCTGACTGAGACATAGGGGTGATCCAGTTGTCTTTAATTAGGTTTATAAACTCTGGTCTGTTAAAACCAGGTGTTTATGAACCTAAAAGGTTTAGGGTGAGAGGGGACCAGGGATGACACCTATAGGAGAAGAGGGGAGTGATAAAAGGATTGCCTATTAAGGATTTGGATAGAAGATGCTGGGAATTTAGTGCTCCACTGTATATTACATAATCCTCTATCTAATCTCTTAGAGGTGGGGTTTCTTAGTCTAGAGTTAGTCCAAGTGTATATGTTCCCAACAGTGTTAATTTCCTGTAATCCTTTAGAGTTAATCCAATTATGAAAGTTCCTAATACTACCAAGATTAGGAGAGCTAGGACCTTTATACTCTGAAAGTGTGGTGATTGTGTTAAAATCTCCTATGTACACAGTATCATTGGGTGGAACTAGACTAAGATCATTCCATAGAGCTTTCCTACCTTCCCTAGTTCTAAGGCCATAGACAAAAACAGCTTCCATGTCATTGCTTGAGCTTGGGTGATTGATTTTAACATATAGAAACTGTTCATGATGGGATCAGAGCAACAGCTATAGAATCATTCCACATAAGCCAAATTTTGCCATTATGAAGAGGAAGGTTAAGTGAGTAATTAAGCTTTTCAATATAGGAATGGCATTCACTATTATCATGCATGGGATCAATAATACATAAAAGTTGAATTTTCTTCTGAATGATTAGATGTTTTAATCTAAGCATTGAAGATTCCATTCCTCTTAAGTTCCAGACTAAAAAAATTCAAAGTAATTGTGTGTGTCATTGTTCACATGATTTGTGACTTTTAGTAGCTGATCTTAACATCATCCTGTTCAGCTGGCTAAGATAGTTGTTCTTTTTGTGTTTAGACTTACCTTGGCATTCTTTGTTACCTGTTGGTTTTGTTTGTTCAGTCAATAAGATAAAGTGAGAGTGGAGGCTATCTGAGTGTGTTTTATCCTCCTCCACTATATCTTGGAGTTCCTGATCCAAATAGTCATCAGTTTGTGATAGGAGGTTCATACCCTGTAATAAAGAAAATCTGTTTTCCATCTTTCTTTGTGGAGAAAGTGGGGGATTGATAGGTGAAATCTGATGAAAAGTAAGTTTGTGAGAGCTAATCTGAATATCATCTTTTGCATAGATTATATAAGGTCTGTTTGGGATAGTAAGAACTGTTGCATTTAACAGATTTGTGAGAGGTGACTGGGGGTTTGAAGAGGGAGAGTTGGCAGGGGACTGATTTGGGGGAAGGGGTTGGGATAGTTGAGGGGTGTTTTTTCAGGCTCAATATATGGAAGCTGGGGTAAATAGGAGGCTGGGTTAGAGGTAGGGTTTGTTGTGCCTAACTGGTGAGCTAATTGGCCTTTCTAAGTGAATTGTTCTGGGACTGGTTTTCAGTAAACCTAATTGGGGCCTTGTTAAACTTATTCCCAGTAGCTTGCCACCGAGGCAGAGTTTGATTTTGGGTTTTCAGTGAATGTCCTAGCTTATCACAATGATCACAGTACAGAGGAATGTCTTCATATTCAATTGGGTATTTTCTATTATTAGTTACTGAACCTAATCTGATGAAGTTATTTAGTGGCTTCTAAAGGTCAATTTCCACACATAATTTAATTGCAGAGGGTCTGGTTAGCATTTCAGTAGCTAAATCTTTCTTAATGAAATTTCCTATGCTATTACCAATAGCCTCCATCGACGAAGTATTGTAATAGTAAAGTGGGACTTCCCAGATTGTGCACCAAATTGGAACGATTGGAGATTCCTTATGAGTGGAGAAATCGGGTGACTATTTGAGCACCTTCATTTGGATGCCATTGAAGCTCCATATTCCTTTAATCCAGCATCTTTGATAGTCGTTTACTTGTTCAAATCTGATCAGAACATGTTTAAAATCCAAGGATCCCAGTTGATACTTTCCACCAAACCCTACTGTCTTGAAAGTCGACTCCAATTGCTCCATTGTAAGCCTTCCTTTAGTGAATTTCCCAACTAGGGTGTTGGCATAGTGGGCGGAGAGCTTGGTGATTTCTTTATCCAAGTGGAGGCATGCCGGTTGCCCTAAGTGCTCAGATTTTAGAGTAAGCTCAGGGTTTTTTGGTAGGGTTGAGCTAAGGGGAGGGGATTTGGATTGTAGGGCTGAAAGGAAGGATTTTGGATTATTTGGGGAGTTGTTGTTCTCCGCCATAGTGGCCGGCGGGAGGCGAGCCGTAGCTGGCGAAAAAACCGTTAACGGCGAGGAAGAGCCGTTGACGGCGGAGGATGTAGCCATTTTTGGCGAAAGCGTGAGAATTCAGAAGAGGGGAAGGTTTAGGAGAGAGAAGAGAGAAGATTCAAAAGCGTTACAAAAAAACAAACTAAATATTTATAAATTAAAAAAGGGTATCATAAACGGTGTTGTGCGCCCGAATTGAATGAATTGGTCTTTTCTTTCTCATTGGTAGGATCCAGAATGCTATCCTAGTTCCTGGCTAAAAGGGAGTATATCTCATTGTTTATTTTCTCAAGAACCCTCACGTTCTCTAGCGTGATTGAAGCTTCTCCCCAGGGAAATGCAAAGCTGTCTGTTTGCGGTCTCCATCCGACGATAAAATCATTGTACCATTGAATTATACAGTTAGAACTAAGTACCACCCCGAGAATCCCTGCATTTTTACAAGTTGAATGGTGGAATGAAAACATCTATTATGTCAATGCTTTTATGTCTCTCAACGGTGATTTCAACCCCAGGAACTTCATTGTACGATCTGAAAGCCTGGGAATCCATACCTGAATTTGGAGGTGGAGCTTCATCAGGGAGACTTGTTAGAGTGATGAAGGTGGCCATTCAATTGTACACCAGGCCGCATCCTGTTTCTAGGCAAGTGCAACCATCTCAACATTCATTCTTTTGAGCGTGTGGTCCATGCAGTTCTCCATCGCCACCGTGAGAATGATATCGTTGGAGGTGAAAAAAATGAGGAATGAAGAGGTATTTTTGGGCGGTGGGGAGGTTGTGTTCGAGCATCACGTCTGATATGATTCCATGTTTTATATTCCGATGGAATCATTTGAAATTATGAGCAGTACTCACTCAGGAATGTGCTTTGGAAACCGGTACTCACTCAGTGGATGTTCACATGTAAATGGATGAAGCTCTATTTCTAGAACCGTTAAATGGATGAACATAAAAGTCAGTGGGGAATGTTAAAGAATCCACTTTCACCAACACATCCTTCATAATACCTTTCAGGTATATGCTAGAGTGATCGGCTAGTTGGACAACAACCCTGGTTTTGTGCTAAGTGCCTAGATTTAGACTTTCATACAAGGAATATGGGATTACATTGATTAAAGCATCTAAGTCTAATATGGCCTTGTTAACACATTTTCCTCCTATCTCACAAGGGATTGCAAACATTCCCGGATCATCACATTTAGGGGGCATATAAGTATCAAACACGACGGAGATAGATTCACTCTTCACACTCTTTTTCTTACTCTTCAATTTCCATTTCCTATTGATGGTACATAATTATTTAAGAAATTTCACATACCTAGGAACTTGATTTAGAGCAATTAAGAGTGGGATATTTACCTCGCATCTACGAAAGACTTTGTAAATGTCCTTGGTGTCCTGCTTGGTTCTCCTATCCTTTAGTGCCTCTGGAAATGGTGGTTCCAGCACATAGATAGGGATCTCCACCCCTCTCGATTTCTTGTGAGGTAGGGATGAGGTTTCAGGATTTGATCCCGGTCTTGGCACAAATGTCTCCACCTCTGTTTCTTCTCCTTGGCTCTCCTTAGTCAACTTCTCTGCCTTCTTCTCATGTTCTTCTTCTTTCTCAACCTTCCACTCAAAAACAACCCTTGCTTAGGGCTCCTCCACTTCCCTTCCACTTATCAATGAGATTGCACTCACATTTTGTCGAGGATTGATTTCTGGTTGGGAGGGAAGTTTACCCTTTTCTCGGACCTCCATCCGATTCACCACTTGAGATTTTTGGCTCACTTGAGTTTCCAAGTTTATAATGCTTGCCTTGGCTTCATCTTGGAATTTTCACTTTTTTCTGCACACATCCCCAATCAGTAAATGGCTTGCATCACCTTATCCTTTGTTAGCCTCAAGCTCTCCCCTTGGTCTCGGGGTTTGTCTTGGAGCCTTTGGAATTGTTCTTGAGGTGGCCTATATTGTTGTGGAGGGAGCCGATATGGTTGAGGATTTTGGCTCCTTTGAGGGTTTCCCTACCGGAGGTTCGGGTTATCACGATTTCCCGAATTGTATAGCTGGTTTTGGTACCCTTGATACCCTTGGTAGCCTTAGTGACCTTGGTAGCATTGGCCACCTTGATACCCTTGGTTTCCCTGGTATCCTTAATTCCCTTAATTCCCTTGATACCCCATGGCACTCACCTCTTCGACGTAGTCTTCTTACAAAGTAGGGCAAGTGTTCGTTGGGTGCGCCGAGTAACAAATTTCACATGATTTAACATGTGGCGCATTTCCAGGCGTTGTCATCAAAGATTTCACCATGGATGCAAGAGCCAAAACTTGATCCTCTAGCTTCCCACTAGTGGAAGAACCACTCGCGAGCATTGGATTTCTCCTTCTCAAATCGACCCTTGAGCTAAAGTTTCATGATTCTTCCGCTAGCTCCTCGTACAATTGCATTGCCTCAGATGAAGTTTTGTTCCCGAGGGTTTCACCACAAGAACTTCTAACCACCTTTGGTCCTCATCAAGAAGTCCATTGTAGAAGTAATACACCAAATCACCCTCCGAATAACCATGGTAAGGGAAACTTGCAAGAAGCTTCTTGAACCTCTCCCAATACTCGAAGAGAGATTCTTCATGCCACTGAAGGATGTTGCTTTTGTCCTTCTTCAAGGCGACGGACCTCGAAGCTGGGAAGTACTTGGCTAGAAACTTCGTTTTCATATCAAGCCAACTATTAATGCTCTTGGACGGTAGATAGTGGAGTCAATCCCTTTGTGTGAATGGGAATGCCTTCAACCTATAGAATTCTTCATCCACTCCATGGGGGACCGTACCACCACACAAGAAGTGAAACTCGGTGAGGTATTTGTTGGCATTCTCCCCTTGCCTACCAAAGAGGACGGGTAGCATGTTGATGAACCCGGTCTTTAGCTTAAAATGCCCATTTGGTTAAACCGTGGGATACTCGATACACATTGGTTGTTGATCGAGGTTGGGAGCCTCGATGTCTTTCAACAAGGGTTGCCCTAAAGGCATCTCTCTTTGGTGGAGAGGAGGGTGGTGAGATTCCCCTCTCGGATGCTCATCTTTGTGCTCGATTTAACGTTCCATTGATGAAGATGTATCTGTAAAATGGTCACTAGGAGGTGTGATTCACACTTTCCAAGACAGCCTCCTAGTCCGTCTCAAATTCAACTCCAACTCGGGGTCGTAGTGTAGGGGTTCTTGTGAAGAGGATCGCGTTCGAACCATACACCAAGAACTCGAACAATACGTCTCCAAGCCAAGTGAAAATGACAAATCAACTAAGAAATCAAAATAAGAACCAAACTAACAAATATTTACAAATAGCATATAATCACACAAAATATGCCCAAACACTTAAAAATAAACGCCTCTTCCACGGCAGCGGCGCCAAAATTTGTGATGTCGTCACTGTACCTCTCAAAGTTAATACTTTTAATCCCTAAATGCTTCCTATCTACAATAAAGTAGATAATGGCAAGTCGGGGTTGTCCACGAGAAGAGGGATCTTTTCAAGTGTTTAAACATATATAAGAGAAGACATACTAGACATTTACATACATAGACATATATATAAAAACATGTAAACAAGGGGGGGTTTGGTTGGTTTGATCCTAAATTATGAAATTGAAATACAACTAGCAAAGCAAGAGAACTATGCTAATCATGCAATACAACTAAAGATACGATATAAATGATAATTAACGGAGCCTTGGGGGCAATCGATTTCCACTTCCAAACTTCATATAGCTCATTGATTTTTGCTCATTCAATTTTATTTATTGTCTATGGGAAGTGTATCATTTCTCATTCAAATATCAACATGAACTCCATCAAAGATCAACATGAACTCAATGATTGTTCTCTTCTCCATGTTCTTGAACTCCATCCAATTTGCAACTTTGACCCATCCACTACGAATCCACAACTATGCAAATCCCGATTAACACTCATAAAAGACAACAACTAGTAGTACTCCTAGATGCTGGTGTTGGTGGTGGTTTTTGGTGGTGGATTGTGGTGGTATTCTTGTGGTTTTGGGTAAGGGTTTAAGGGCATGGTTGAGGATATTTTTTTCATGTTTTAAAGAAAAATAAAAAAAAATGCTAGCATAAATGAAAAGCTTTGGTTGCCTCATGAGAAGATCTGTATATTTAAGGTCATTAGCACAACACTAATGTTATCCATATGGTGAAGGTCTAAACCCCTTCACCCCGAGCATAAAAAAATAGAGCGATGGGCATTATAAAAATTTCAAGAGGAAAGTTTTGTAGAGGTAGAGATGGTTTAAAAGGAGTTAGGTGGTTAAGAGGTTTGGGGTAGTCTTTTGGTTCCTCTCTTATCTCCTTCAAAACTTCCAAAAATGGTGGAGTTGGTTCACTTGGTGGGGTATAGGGGTGATGATGGTAAGAATTATGAATGTAGCACAATCACATCTTTCTCCACTTCTTTTTCTTTCACATCCGACTCCTCATCCCCTTTGAACTTGAACTCATTTCTCAAGGTGACCTCACTGACCAAATTTTTGAGTTCATCTTGGGATGGTATCTTTGGAATAACGAGCTTCTATTTGGGTCACCATTTCAAATAAATTGATCACATTCCCCTCCAAGGCCTCAAGAATATAGGAGATTTGGTTTTTGATCCTTCATTAGTCTTGGCCAAGTTGCTCGAGTTTTCAATTGCATTCATGATCTCCTCATGTGTCAAACTTGAACCTTCTTGTTGGACTTGGTTTTGGGGTATGGTATAAGGTGGTGAAGGACAACTATTTTGCTTGTAATTTCGGTTATCCGGCTCATTCTCATGCCACCAATCCAGACTACCACTCCACTCTGAATTGTAATAGTCGTGGTATGGATACCACTCTCGAGCATCTTGCCCTTGAAAACCAACGTCTCCAACCTCTTGGTAGCACTCTTCATAATACCCTTAGTTTTAGAAACCGATGGTTCTTTTCTCTTCATAGTGCTCCTCTCTCAACATATAGAAAGACTTCGTAGGATGGTCGGAATGACACATCCTACAATACCTTTCCTGTTGAGCCTCTCTTCTCATCATGAGTTCCCTCAAGGTTAGATATTGTATTTTTTTTCTTTTTCAAAAGTCCGGATTCATATTGCAAAGATTCTTGATAAAATTTCACCAAGAAATCAAGCAAGAACAACCAAAAAGAAGTGGAAAATAAAAATAACTAGATAATATGCAACAAAATATACCCAAACACTTAAAAATAAATGCCTCTTCCCCGGCAGCGGCGCCAAAATTTGGGAGGTCATCGCCGTACGTCTTAAAGTTACTATTTTTAAGCCCTAATGCTTCCTATCTACAGTTAAGTAGATTAGGGCAAGTCGGGGTCGTCCATGAGAAGATGGATCTTTTCAAGGGTTTAAACATATAAAGCGGAAAACATACTAGGCATAGATATACACATACTTATAAAAACAAGTAAATAGGGGGGGGTATTGTTGGTTTTGTCATAAGTTTTTAAATTAAAGACAAGTTCATTGAACATGCAACCTATTTACTACTTTCACTACTTGTTGTGAAGAAAAATCTTCTATCCTTCTCCTATAGTAGTTTGCAAGAGTAAATTCGATATCTCTTTTCAAACCTAACTAATGTCTCCTTTAGTTGATAAATGGCTAAAAGCATCCCATTCATGAGTTTGAGCATGAAGAATCAACAAGCTTGGTAACACTTATTAACACTACACCATGTCTAAGCATTGAACCAAGTCATGCATTTACACAAAATTAATCAAGAACGTTCAACGTTCATAGATCTCTTCTATTTGCTAAAATAAACAAACATGACAAAGAATTCAACACTATCACATTCATCTAGCAATTATCAAAACATCAACACCATTTAGAAGTTCTAATTCATGCTCCTGGATTCCATATCAAAAGAGGGGAAACATAACTACTTTCTCCAAACCCTAACAAGAAATCATACAAGTAATTCATATACTCAAACTTCCAACAACATTAATGATATAAACAACACACATTAAGAGCTCATAAATGCACAATAGCAAAAATAATAAATACATAGAAAAGATTCTCAAGACATGGGCTTGGAAGCTTTAATCAACTGCTCCCATTCACAAAACTAGCCTAGATAATAAAAAACCATAACATAGAACACAAATATTCAAATAAAGAAGAAGAAATGGAAGAAAATGGTAAAAAAACTAGGGTTTTGGAGCCCCCAAGTCGGGTCTAGAGAGTTGGGGTCTATTTATAGTATAAGAAAAAGGGGAGTAAAAAGAAAGTTACAAGCAAATTTTTGTGAGTCGCGATGCCTCTTTTGCGACTCATGACTAGATCAGGAATTTTGTGAAAATTGCGAGCTTTCAGATTGGCATTTCGCAAGTCACGACACCATTTTCCGAGTCGCGATACAAAAAAGTCCAGTTTTGTTTTGCTTCCTCTGGGTGAACCGTTGATCCATTTTGGGAGTTCTTGTAGTCGATTTTATAGTACAAAAGAAGAAAAATCCAATGGTACCACTCTTGGAGGCTGATTCTTTTCAGATAATTCTAAGAACTTGGCTTAAAAACATAGATCATTCTTCACTCTTTGCCTTGCTCTCCTTTCATCACTTAATCTTCTACCACTTTGTGAGTGACCTTCCTTCTTCTACCATCCTTTCGAATGACCTTCACTAAAAACATCCTAAGTTCTCAAGAGAAATCTACAAATTAATCATACAAAAAGGAATCTAGATAATTGTAAGGACCAAAAATCCATTAGACTAAACATTGGTTACAAAATGAAGGATTTAGATATGAAAACCAAAAATGGTCATCTAAAGACCTTATGATATAAACCTACCTAAATCGAGAAATCTTAAAACAAAAAGATAACAAAAGAGATGTTAAATGCTACGGAAAATACATGCATTTGATGTCTCATCAAATATCCCCACACTTGAAGATTTACTCATCCTCGAGTAAACAAGAACAAGCAAAGATCAAAGCGTAAACTAGTATGCAAAAGTTTTCCCAAAACATCCAACATCGTATTCCTAGACTACCCTAACCTCCAAGGCATAAGAATCTCTCACACTCACACATCCGAAAGTTTAAGGTAATCTAAACAACCATCATACCAATCAAAGGTGAGGTATACACTACAAATGTAAAACTAGCTTACTCTACCAAAGAAGCTACTCTCATTTTACCTAGGAGCCCTCTCAGGTTTTCATGCTAGCTTAACACATTTTTTTTTCAATGCTCACCCTCACCTTTTTCCCACCATTTGGTTGTTCATTTTTGCATAAGTTTCCCTTTTGGTTTTCAACCTATCCAGGCCTTCCACTTTTGACTAAGTTGCCCTTTCGGGTTTTCAACTTAGCGGGAATTTTGTTTTTTAAACGAAACAATCATATTAGAGCATATGCACACTGTAATACAATAAAATGAGATATATTTCCCTTAAACTCCCCACACTTGAAGCACACATTGTCCTCAATGTGAACCAAAGGACAAGATAAAGAAATATGGGAGGAAAAAAAGGAATACTCACAACTAGGGCTTGAAGATCCTTCCCGGTAGTGGAAATGCTTACTTATGAATGATTCTTCTCTCCTCCATGTTCTCGAAATCCACCCAATTTGCAACTTTGACCCTTCCACTACGAATCCACAACTATGCAATTCCCAATCAACACTCACAAAAGACAACTAGTAGTACTCCTAGATTGTTGTTTTTGGTGGTATGGTGGTTTTTGGTGGTAGATTGTGTTGGTATTCTTGTTGTTTTGTGTAAGGGTTTGAGGGCATGGTTGAGGATTTTTTTTTCATTTTTCCCAGAGAAAGAAAAAAATGCTAGCCTAACTTAAAAACTCGAGTTGCCTCCCGAGAAGCTCCTTTTACTTAAGGTTGTCGGCACGACCCTAATGTTATCCATATGGTGAAGGTTTGAGACCCTTCACCATGAGCATCCAAAAATAGAGAGGTGGGGGCACAAAACTTTCAAGTGGAAAGTTTGTTGAGGTGGAGATGGTTTAAAAGGGGTTGGGTGGTGACCTACCCCAACCGGGTTGTCGTTAAAACACGAGCTAAGGGCCTTTCGGGGTCAAAGATAGAGATTTATATATCGCAATGTTTTTACTGCTAAGCTACCAAAGGGTATTAAGAGGCAAACCCTAGGTTTGTCCACAAGGATGGTAGGGCTCAAGTACTATTTAAAACACAGCCTCGTACGGGTCGTCAATCCGTGCCAGTGAAAGGAAACAACTAGTAGTGTAGACATGCAACTGGGGGGGTTGGTATTTTCAACTAACAAATACAAAGAATGGAAGTGAAATAAAGCAAAAAGCTATATAAATATGCATTTTGGGGTATTTGTGTAACATGCTTGATAAATGACTTCTATCCTAGATTCATTCACATATGGACTTATAAACCTATATTATGCTCATGTCATACAATGTGGAGATAGACAAGTATTTCCCTCCACCTGTCACACATGGTACTTACCACAATGCCCTTATCTCATCGTCTCCATAATTTTAGGAAACGCACCATAGTCCCACGTTGCCGCAAACAGTTCCCTAATCACTCACTCCTAAGGCCAACGCGCCCCCTTAGAGGAACAATGCCCTCCTAAAAGGGCATTTCGCGTAGCTCGTAACCGTTGTATTTGTAGTAAGATGCTCAGACACTCCACTTTGGATCTCAATCCCTAGTCCTAGAGAGGCAAAGGAAAAGACACCTTGTGATGATTCTAGAGTTGACACAACTCTAGTCGTTACATACAACACGCTAATCTATCGGGGTAAGCTAGGGGCTATTAGCCCGCTGGCATTTGCCGAATTGACCAGCCAAAAAGTGATTTACATAAAGCACATCTATCCAATCAGAATCATGGTATAACACATATAAGGATTTTCTCTCAAAGGACATGAATGCACTCATCTCCCTAGTGTTCTATACCTACTCCGCAATTCTAACACTTCCCAAGATCTCAGTGAAGACTAGCACAATTTTATACTACCATACATGTAGAAGTGCACCATCATAATGACATAGCATAAATCATAATTCTTAGAAAACACAAGTTGAAGCACAAATATTCATAAGTATTAGGATAGGGAAATCTAAATCTCAAGAACAAATCATCAAAGCATGAATACAGGTATCCCCAAGCTACTAAGCTACTCTACAAAGGTTATCCATGGAAAATATTAGGTTAGATGCCATGGATCTAGAAAATAAGATGAAAGGAAAAAGAAAGCAATGGAAGAAGGAAGGAGAAGAAGAACTCTCATATTCCTTTTATCAAAACTAGAGAGAATCTAATCTACATTATAGAAGAAGACTAAGACTCCTATATATAGTAGTAGGAGATTAGGCCTAAAAATAGCAAAACCCTAGGTCAGTCGCCAAGGCTTCACGGATCGACACATAAGTCACGATCTGTGAAGCATTCAAGGACAGGGTGTGGGATCTATCGTGGTTTGTGAACATTCATAGCCGCAGGCCGTGGGATCTGGCGTGGTCTGTGAAGCAGGTATCATGCCACAGTCTGTGAAGATTGTCACGGACCGCGAACAGTACACAGTTTTTGCTCAGAGTTTTCCCACGATCTTCATAGACTGTGAGTAGCCTGTGGTCTTTGCTCAAAATAGTACACATGTTTTCATAAACCGGCTCCATACTTAGCCAAATCTTCAACTCTTTATCCCCTTACTTCATGGCCCGGTACTTTTGGCACGGCCTGACGCTTTGCCTCATGAAGGTCTCGTGCATGTCTTCATGGAACCCATGGATTATTGTGTAGTGCGGGCTGTTAAGATTGTCACAGGCTGCTGGTGCTTGACCATGCGCCATCCGTGACCGGCCGCTTGTGCTTCGTTGGCTAAACTTCGTTTGCTTGTCACGGGTGAACCGTCAGTCTAAATTGGGTGTTCTAGCAGTCGATTTTGTAGTACTCGAGAGAAGAAAAATCCAATGGAACCAGTCTTGAAGGCTAATTATTCTTGGATCATTCTCGGACTAAGGCAACACTCCTCGGACCCTGATTTACCATTTTCTCCTTTGACTATCTTGAACTACGAAGCCGCCTATCTTTGGCTTCAATCTCCTTGTACCATGCATTGATGTTTGTGGCCTTTGTCTACTACCATTCAAATGCGAATGGCCTTCAAATATTCTACCATTGAAAGCAAACGACCTTTACAAGAATGTAATGTAACAAATAGCATTCACGGGCAACCTACTAAAGGTACTCATAATGAATACCAAGGAGCCCGTGAACATGGGATGTTAAGAATCATTATTTATGTATACAAAACGTGGGTTTTAGAATAGAAAACAAAACATGGTTTTCTAAACCCCTTGTCATGTAAACTCAACTAATGTCGCCAAACCGCTAACCAAAAGAAACTAAAAATTATGTCAAATGCATTGGTTAAAGCATGAAAAATGGTGTAGATCAGGTGGTTAGGAGGCTTGGGGTAGTCTTTTGGCCCCTCTCTTATCTCCGTCAAAACTTCTGAAATGGTGGAGTTGGTTCACTTGATAGGGGGTAGGGGTGATGATGGTAAGAATAATGAATGTAGCACAATAACCTCTTCCTCCATTTCTTTGTCTTCCACAATTGACTCTTCATATCCTTGAAACTTGAACTCATTTCTCAAGGTGACCTCACTCACCGAATCTTTGAGTTTGACTTGGGATGGTGTATCTTCAGAATAAGGAGCTTACATTCGGGACACCATTTCCAATAAATTTCTCACATGCCCCTCCAAGGCCCCAAGCCTAGAGGTGACTTGGTTTCCTGATTCATCATTAGTCTTGGAATAGTTTCTCAAGTTTGCAATTGCAATCATGATCTCCTTATGTGTCAAACTTGAACTTTCTTGTTGGACTTGGTTTTTTAGGAATGGTATAAGGTGGTGAAAGCCAACTATTTTTCTCGTATTTTTGGTTTTCCAGCTCATTCTCATACCACCAATCTGGATTACCACACCACTCCGGATTGTAAGAATCGTGGTATGGATACCACTCTTGAGCTTCTTGCCCTTGAAAACCAACATCTTTAACCTCTTGGTAGCACTCTTCATAATACACTTGGTTTTGGAAAACAATGGTTCTTTCCTCTTCATAGTGCTCCCCGCTTAACATATAGCAAGACTCGGTAGGATGGTGGAATGACATATCCGAGAAAACCTTGCTTGTTGAGCCTCTCTTCTCATTATGAGTTCCCTCAAGGTGAGATGTTCTATTTTTTCTCTTTTTCAAATGTCCGGAATCATATTGCAAGGGTTCTTAATAAAAATTTATGAAGAACTCAAGCAATACCTACTCCAAACAAAAACACCCACAAAGAAGTGGAAAATAAAAACAAGAAGCTAATATGCAACCAATATGGCAAAAAACTTAAAAATAAAAGCCTCTTCCCCGGAAGTGGCACCAAAATTTGGGAGGTTATTGCCGTACCTTTCAAAGTTAATATTTTAAAGCCCTAATGCTTCCTATCTACATTTAAGTACATAATGGAAAGTCGGGGTCGTCCACGAGAAGAGGTATCTTTTTCAAGTGTTCAAAAATATAAAGTGGAAAACATACTAGGCATAGATATACACATACTTATAAAAACAAGTAAATAGGGGGAGAGGGGGGGGGGGGGTTTATGGTTGGTTTTGTCCTAAGTGTTTGAATTAAAGACAAGTAACTAGGAAAGAAAGGTAAAACTGTTAAATATGCAACAAACTATAAGAACAAGATTTAAAATACAAGTTACGGGACCTTGGGCGCAATTGAATTCCACTTCCAAGCCTCTTGTGTATCATTGAACATGCTACATATTTACTACTTTCACTACGTTGTGAAGATAAATCTTCTATCCTTCTTATATAGTAGTTTGCAAAAGTGAATTCAACATCTCTTGTCAAACCTCACTAATGACTCCTTTGGTCGATAAAGGGAAAAAAGTATTCCATTAATAGCTTTGATCATGAATAATAAACGAGCTTGGAAGCACTTATAGACACTACACCGTGTCTAAGCATTGAATCATTTCATGCATTTACACAAGATTAGTGAAGAACGTCCAACGTTCATAGACCTCTCCGATTTTCAACAATAGACTAACATGATAAAGACTTCAACATTATCATATTCATCTAGAAATTATCAACACATCAACACCATTTAGAAGTTCTAATTCATGCTCTTGGATTCCATATCAAAAGAAGGGAAACTTAGCTACTTTCTCCCAGCCGTAACAAGCAATCATACAAGAAATTCATATACTCAAACTTCCAACAAGATTAATGATATCATCACCACACATTAAGAGCTCATAAATGCACAATAGAAAAAACAATAAATACATAGAAAGGATTCTCAAGACATGGGCTTGGAAGTCTTAATCAATTGCTCCCATGTACAAAACTAGCCTTGATAATAAAAACCCATAACATATAACACAAATATACAAAGAAAGAATAAGGAATGAAAGAAAATTGTGAAAAACAAGGGTTTTGGAGCCCCCAAGTCGGCCGTAGAGAGTTGGGGAAGAAGGGATAAAATGCTATATATTTATAGTACAAGAAAAAAGGTAGTAAAAAGCAAGTTGCAGGGAAATTTTTGTGAGTCGCGATGCCTCCTTCTTGACTCGTGACTAGATCAAGATTTTTGTGAAAATTGTGAGCTCTCAGGTCGATAATTTGTGAGTCGCGACACAAAAAAGTCCAGTTTTGTTTTGCTTCCTCCGGGTAAACCGTTGATCCATTTTGGGAGTTCTTGTAATCAGTTTTATAGTACTCCAGAATATGAATACAATGGTACCACCTTTGGAGGCTGATTCCTATTAGATAATTCTTGGAAATCTTCTTCAAAACATAGATCATTCTTCACCCTTTTCTTTGCTTTCCTTTCTTCACTTTATCTTCTAGCACTTTGTGAGTTGCCTTCATTCTTCTACCATCCTTTCAAATGGCCTTCATTAAACTACTCCTAAGTGCTCACAAGAAATCTACAAATTAATCTTACAAAAAGGAATCTAGATGCTCGTAAGGATCGAAAATCCATTATACTAAACATAGGCTGTAAAATGAAGGATTTAGATATGAAAACTAAAAATGGTCATCCAAACCCCTTATGATGTAAACCTATCTAAATCGAGAAATCTTACAACAAAAAGGTAAGAAAAGGGATGTTAATTGCATAAAACAATTCATGCATTTGTCGTTTCATCAACATGTGTGCGGTGTCGATCGTTTCATGTATCCGATAGGTACTTGCACTGTCGGTTACAATTATAATCGACGTTGGTAAGCCAGATATACACCCGACATAAAAAATTTCATATCTGCGAGTGGTACGTTCGACCTCGCTCTAAAAACTGATGTTGGTAAACCAGACATGCGTACGACATCGATCCAGGATTAAAAAAATGTGTCTATCTCATGTGAGACTGCTTTATGGTAAGATCATGGGCATAGAGATAATAGTGGACATATAAAATGAATTAATTTCAATTGTGGGGTTAAACTACAGTTAAGTATAAATTAGGTTAAAATTTAAAAGGATCTATGAAATTTAGGGGCGGACATGCGAATTTGTGAAATGAAGAAGGGTTTCAAATCTTCTTCTGAAAAGATGGAACACTGAATGATGGTTTGTCATCTCCAGCAAGATGCTTGATGTATTTTGTGGTGGAATTCGCACACTGGAAGGCTGGGTTTAACTTTTGGAGATGGAACACGGCCCCTTATCATTGTGTCTTGAACGATGCATTGTCGTTGTGTCTCAAACATCGGTCTTATTCCTGGAATTTTAGAATAAATCAAAAAGAACCTAATAGCTTTTTAATAGTTATCAGGACTTGCATCTTTCTCAGTGAAATTTTGGGTTGCATAGTTTTGACAATCGGCTTGTCTGAAATTGGGCATATTGATGAAGAAAAGGGGAAAATGAAATTGGAAGATTAACATTCATATACTGAAAAGGATGAGCTTTCAGCGATTATGAGATATACTAGGTGAAGTCGTCGGATATGGCAGATGTGGCGGAGAAACTGAAGCAGTTGAATCAGGTGATAGGGGATTTTCTCCGATACCAACACTACCACTTCACAAACCAAAAGTTTTGGTTTTGAATTTGTATCTGGCCTAACCCCATCATTCAGCCCATTTCCAAAAACTTAGAAATAAGTTGTTCAATTTCAACTAAAATACAAAACTATATTAAAACATTGAAACTAAAAGGGAAATTGGTAAAATGCATTCATGCCCCCCCAGTTCCCGTGGTTGTAATAACCCTGGATTTGCATTTATTTTGAATATCTTACCCCCGATGCCATTTTCTGGAATTGGCCTTGTCTTTTCTAGGATTGACTAAATTTGAAAGAACCAAATACCCCTCCCTAAAATTCTAAATTTCTACAAACATTTTACCCCTTCTCCACCTTTGCCCCATCAGAAAACACCCTGTAGCCACGCACCCATCTGCTCCTTCACTGCCACCCCACCAAAAACCCAACCACCATCAAACATCCACCTCGTGGCCACCAACCAGAACCCCGATAACCCCCAGAACTACTCTCGTTGACTCATGGCTAGGCTAGATCCCAACACCACACCCATCCAACAACTTATACCACACTCTTAGATGACCCTCACCACCTCTTTTGACGCCAACACATGCCGCCTCCTGCCAACGATGCCATAGACCGCCACCTTAACGCTCTGTCGCGGCCCAACCCATCACTACTTTTCGCAACCCACCCATCTCCCAAATTGATGTCACATACCAGTTAGCTCTGGTTCTAAACTCACCTACCTCTTCAACGCTCCATGCGACCAAACCCTGCCCAACCCCATTACCGAAAACCCCCCTTCCTCCTCAGCCTTATCGCCATGACCGTTCTTCCCAAGCCCAGCCTCGGAGCTAGTAATTTCGACCCTGGAGCCCAATCGCCACCCCATTACTTCGTCTCCAGCTCTTCCCCTTCCCATCCTCAACCCCTCTCGTTGTCACCTCTGTTGGTTTTTTCTTGAACCACATCGCCGCTGGTTCTCTCATGAACCATGTTATTGGTGGCTCTCGTGAGCCATGCGATCACGAACTTCAGCTGGTTTAGAAGAAGAATTAGGTGGTTTAGAAGAAGGATAAGAATCGGTTGTAGAGTCTATGAATGCTTCCGTGGAGGAGGGGTGGTGGAGTGAAGATAAAATGTAAGAAGTGATTTTTAAGTTTTTGAATATTCAATTATAGATTTTTTGGTTATTTTTATTTCAGGGTCAAACAAGTCATTTCAGTTAATTCCCGCCAAGATAAAGGTTGACCAAATTTTCAGGTGAGACCAGGGGCATAAGTACACTTCTAAAAACTGAGTGGCCTATTTGGACAAACCGAAGAACTCAAAGGTATGACTGCACATTTTTCAAAGAAAATAGTAAAATCCACGTCAAATAAAAAATATTAACATCAAATAAAAAGTTGATAATGCATAAATAGAAATAGCAAAGCATTAAATAAACATAAAGATACACATTATATCAAATTATTTAAAACATCAACTAAAATACTAATAATATCTAATTGAAAAAAAAATCAAATTATATAAAACATCAAATAAAATACTAATAACATCAATTGAAATGTTAAAAATCAAATAAAATATTAAAATATGAATTTGATAAATATAGTTACATGTAAAAATAAAAATAATTAAATATAATAAAATCAAAATATTTATGTATTAATTTATTAATAATATACACATAAAATAAAATAGTTAATTATCAAATAAATACATTCAAATACATATCAAATTATAAACATCAGATTTCCACACTCATCTCTCTCCTCCATCCCCTCATCTCTCTCCTCCTCCATCCCCTCTGAAATAATTTTTCTACTATAGAGACCGGAAACGGTCACATCTCCACCGTAAACAGCTCTCTCTCGCCTTGATGAGAGAGTTGCTCCGTTTATCAGAAACCATGGCTAGCAAAACAATAACCACAAATGCTAAATCTTTCATCGCAGCGCTCCAATCGAAAGCCCCGCCACTCCTTTCAGTCCTACCAAACAATCCAGAGATCACCCCAAAATCTGAACACCTCGGAGAACCCGCTTGTTTATACTCTGATGATGACATATCCACACTCTCGGCTCACTATACAAATGCCCTCGTGGGTAAGTTCACCAAAGGGAGATTATCTATGGAGCAGCTGGAAGGGGCTTTCAAGACTGTGGGCTTCTCTAGGAAATACCAATTGGGGTCGCTCGACTACAAACATATACTCATCCGCTTCGAACTCCCAAACGACTATCAACACTGCTGGATCAAAGGTCTGTGGAGTTTCAACGGAGTTCACATGAAGATGCTCAAATGGTCGCCGAACTTCTCCACATCGTCCCAATCTGGTGCACAATCAGGGAAGTTCCCCTTTACTATTACAATACTTCATCTATAGAGGCTATTGCGAATAGTATTGGAAATTTCATCAAAAAAGATTTAGCAACTGAAATGCTAACTAGACCATCTGCAATCAAACTCTGTGTTGAGATAGACCTGCAAAAACCCCTAAATCAGTTCATAAGATTAGGCTCTGTCTCAAACAATAGGAAATATAACATTGAATATGAGGACATACCCCTATATTATGAAAATTGTGCTAAGTTAGGACACTCACTGAACCAACGTAGGGGTCTAATCCAGACCAACACAGCTCCACAATGGCAACCCACATGGAAAAAATTTGAGAAGATGCCTAAAATTGTTAATGATCCACAACCTACTAACAACACCTATCTCAAAGACCAGCTCCTGCATCAAAAAGCCACTACTAATCCTACACTGTAACCATCCTCCTACATACCCAAGCACTTGGAAACTAACCCTGCTAAGATTATTGCACTGCAAGAAGTCAGTCATGTAAGTATCACAACACAGACACCTCATCCATCTCCAATTCTTGACCTCACAGACTCACCCCAAGCTGACCCAGAATCACCTACTACAGAGTTGATTAATGCAACAACACTACCAAGCCATAAAAAAACTCACAAAGTCTATGCTCAGGATGATATACAGATAGGGTCCCAAAAACTTTTTACCCACAAATTCTCTCACAATAATCCTTCACGTTCTCAACATAGAAAGATGGCAAATAGATTTTTTGTTCTGTAGGACACAGGTGCATCCCCAGAAGCAGAAGAAGAATTTAACCATCCACCACAACAAACATTGCTAGGAGAAATGGAGGAAGAAAGACCTTTCCTGGATGACACAACTACAATACCTGAGCTGGTTAATGTTCAATCTCAATCAACAGGTAACATAAACACTACAGGTAAGTCCAAGTCTAGGAAGAACACTTACCTGAATCAGTTTAATAAGATGATGTTAAGATCCAATACTAAAAGCCACAAATCAGGTGAACAATGACATACAACACTTCCATTAATTTCCTGGTCTGGAACCTTAGGGGCTTAGAGACTTCAATGCTTAGATTAAAACACATCGTCAGGAAAAAAATTGAGTTGTTGTGTATAATAGAGCCAATGCATGATAACAGTGAATGTCACTCCTACATGGAGAAACTCAGTTATTCACATTTATTACCTCTTCAAAATGGGAAAATATGGTTGTTCTGGAATGACACTCTAAATGTTGCTTTACTCTCCCAGCATGAGCAATTTTTACATGTTAAAATTACCCATGTTATAACAAAGATTGAAATGGATGTTGTTTTTGTCTATGGCCTTAGGAATAGGGAAGGTAGAAAGGTTCTATGGCATGAACTGAGTCACCTTCCAATTTCAGAAACTATTTACATAGGTGATTTTAACACAATTTCTTCACTTACAAAATACAGGGGACCTTCCAACCCAAGTCTAGTATAAGAGATTTTAATAATTGGATAACCACTAATGGAATTCAGGAAATCAATACAGTGGGAAATCTCTATACATGGACTAACTCTAGGTTGAGAAAACCCAAGTCTTAGAACCATGAAATGGAATGCTAAATTCCCAGTATCTTCCATTCAAGTACTAAATAGACAATCCTCAGATCACTCCCATCTTCTTCTACAAATCTCATCCACAGTCCCCTCTCAGCCAAAGCCCTTAAGATTTCTTAACACATGGTTCAACAGATCAGAATTTATAGAATTGGTTAGGAATAACTGGGCCATACCAATCCCTAACCAAGGAATGCTCAGACTTTATCTTAAACTAGTAAGGCTAAAAAAGGTAATTAAGGTTTGGAATAAAGAGTCTTTTGGAAACATTGATTCTAATGTATTAGCTGCTGAAGAAAATTTAAGACTGCAGGAGATAAATTATGACTCCATAGGCATAGATGCAGAATTAATTAAACTGAATGAGAAAAAAACCTTGCTAATTAGAGCTTTAAAAGAAAGAGAAAAATTTTGGAAGCAGAAATCAAGAACTAACTGGACCAAACTTGGAGATAATAACACAGCATTTTTTCATAAATCAGTTCAGGAAAAGAACTACAAGCTACACATCTCAAAAATAAAAAATAGACAAGGTCTCCGGTTAGAAACTCATACGGACATACAGGATGAGGTTGTATCTTTTTACTTTGACCTGCTCTCTGAACCTAATCAGCCCAACACTACCACATATTATTCCCACTTTCTCAGCCAAATCCCAGCAATAATATCTCCCCAGGACAATCAGTCCTTGTCTAAACCGGTTTCAGAAGATGAATTAAAAAAAGTGGTAATGAGTCTGAATAGGAATAGTAGTCCAGGCCCTGATGGTTTTACCCCAAAATTTTATGCTAAATGCTGGGATATAATCAAACAGGACCTAATAGATGTAGTGAATGATTTCCTGCTAGGCTCAGAAATACCAAGAGGAATAAGCAGCACATGGATAGCCTTAATACCCAAAAAACAGACACCCTCCTCTTTTGATGATTACATGCATATTAGTCTATCAAATGTTGCAAATAAAATCTGTTCTAAGGTGCTAATGGAAAGAATGAAACCATACAATGACAACTTAATTTCCCCTAACCAAACAGCTTTCATGAAAAATAGAGATATCTCTGATAATGTACTCTACCTCCAGGAAATGATTAAGTTCTTAGATAAGAAAAACAGGATACCAAACTGCATCTTAAAGTTAGACCTTAGAAAAGCTTTTGATAGAGTAAATTGGAAATTTCTGGAAAGGGTTCTTAGTAAATTTGGATTCACAGGGAGTTTTTTAAAAGCTGTAATGAACAACCTTTCTCAGGCTTATTTTTCTATTCTTATAAATGGTAATCCGGTTGGATTTTTCAGAGCTACAAGGGGCATCAAACAAGGTGATCCTCTATCTCCTTTTCTTTTCAACATTTTCTCTGAAGCTTTCTCCAGAAGCTTATCTTTTATTTTCTTGAATAAAAAGCTCAGTTACTATTAGCTCCCCACTGGTATCACACCTGCATCTCATCTGAGCTATGCTGATGATACTATCATTTTCATGCAAGCATCAAAGTCTAATCTGATCAGAATAAAAGCCTTTTTAGAAACTTTTGAACTAACCTCTGGGCAAAAGATAAACTATGATAAATCTGATTTCTATGCTAGCAAAAGAGCAACAACTGTTAAGATAAATCAGATAAAATCAATTTTAGGAATGAAGAAAGGAATCTTTCCATTTAAATACCTGGGATGTCCAATTTTCAAAGGTAGGACTTTAAATGTATATTTTGAACCTTTGTTGGAAGCTGTAGATAGAAAGCTCTTGAACTGGAAAAATAGGTGGTTAAGTTTGGGAGGCAAAATGGTGCTTATTGAATCTTGCCTATATTCCCTCCCACAGCATATTTGGTCAGTCCTAAAGGCCCCTAAAAAGATAATAAAAGCACTGGAAAAGAAGATGACAAGGTTTTTCTGGGGGGAAACGGACGGAAAATTACACAAAGTGTGGAGGAAATGGACTGACCTGTGTAAACATAAATACCATAATGGTCTAGGATTTAGATCTGTAAGAGCTATAATTGACTCATACTCAGCCAAACTGTGGTGGAAAAGCCAATTGGGTACAACCATGAGGTCAAAACTGCTATGGGCACTTCCACAGTCCCATAAGAAGTCCCATACCTGGAAAAGGATATGTAGTATCAACTCCTTTGCAGAAGAAAACTCTCTCATCATACATGGTAAAGGATTGAGTAATTGCTGGAATGAAAATTGGTGCCCAAATGGTTCGCTCTCTAAATATGTTCCACTCTCAGCCCTGTCACCCTTTTACTATCACACCATTGCTGACTTCATCAGAGAAAAAAACCAGATTCTGCAGAATATCTCACCTTATCTGGAACATGATACTTTGACTTTCTTGCAGGATGCACAACCTCACATAGAAAGGGGAGATAGACTAATATGGAAACTAGAAGACACGGGTATCTTCTCTTTCAAATCAGCATATAGAGGCCTTACTCAGCAATCAGGTAATTTTCCAGCCACTACATATATCTGGAACCCCAGACTACCAAAAAAGATTTCCATTTTCACATGGAAACTGCTGAACGCCCTCCTTCCTTTTGATGATGTCTTAGTGCAATGTGGTTTTAGCTTAGCCTCGAAATGTCCTGCATGCAATCATCCTGATTCAATATAGCATTTTTTCACTTCATGCCATTTAGCTCAAGCAGTTTGGGATAATACTTCTGACATTCTGGGGATACAAATGGATACATTAGACACCTTAACCCTAAGGTTTTTTGCATACTGGAACAATACTGAACTCTCTAAGGTGCATAGAGATATCGGTAGAATGTTACCATCTTTGATATGCTGGTCATTATGGAAAGCAAGAAATTCCTTCCTTTATGACAACAAAAAATTTTCACAAGCACTAATTATTAAAGAAGTGAGGGATCTTATCTTTCTGTCATTCTCAGCTAAACCTGCTCACTCCAATGTGTATCTTACCAGAAGCTATCCTATTTTCTCCCTAATTCCGTCTCTGAGACCACCACCTAAGCCTTTGATATCCATTATCTCTTGGAAAAAGCCACCACAAAACAGTATAACTGTGAATGTGGATGCATCATGGTCTCCCAACATGTCAACAATTGGCCTCATAGCTAGAGACTGGACTGGTAAGCCGTGCCTAATACAATCTTTCACTACCATTGCTAGTACGCCTTTAGAGGCTGAAATGAAGGCCATCCAGGCAGTAGCTAGATGCTTCCCCAATTTGGACCCCGGATGTTCTTATATAGTGGAATCAGATGCCATGAGTGCAGTGAACATGATAAACAATCCCAGATATGCCAAATGGTCTCTATGTGTCTTAGCTTTCCAAACTCACACAGAGCTTAACCAAGCTACTTTAAGACATGTATATGGGGAATGTAATGCAGTTCCTGATGCAATCTCAAAGCATAAACCAACCCACCCTTCCCAACATAACATTAGCATCTCTAACATTCCAGCTTTCATAAGAGGTCTTATCGAACTGGACAAAAATGATTTCCCTTACATCCGAACACAGAAGCATGCTGCTAAATAATAGATACTGCCGAGTTGTTCCTTTTATTTTGTGCAGGGACACACCATTGAACATAGACTACTTCTTCCCCGAGCCTGGAGCGACGAACACTCGAACAGGGAGCCCTCGAGCCCTTGCACCCTCGAGCAATCAAGCTTTGGTGGCTTTGTGTATTGGAGCCCTCGAGCTACAGAGCACTCGAGAACTGGATACCTCAAAGAATATCAGTTTGAATCACGACATTGTACATAGACTATTTTCTTGCTTGAGCCTGGAGCATCGAGCACTCAGTCCTGGAGCATCGAGCACTCGAGCTTGGAGCTTCGAGCACTCGAGCTTGGAGCATCGACCACTCGAGACTGGAGCATCGAGCACTTGAGACTGGAGCATCAAGCAATCGAGACTGGAGCATCGAGCACTCATGCTTGGAACCTGGAGCATCGAGCATGGAGTATGGAGCATTCGAGACTGGAACATCGAGCACTCATGCTTGGAACCTGGAGCATTGAGCATGAAGCATGGACCACCCGAGATTGGAGCATCGAGCACTCGAGACTCAAACATCGAGCACTCGAGACTCCAACATCGAGCACTCGAGACTGGAGCCTGGAGCATCGCGCTCTCATTTTGGAGCCTAGAGCATCGAGCACTCGAGAATGGAGCATCGATCATTCGAGACTAGAGCTTCAAGCACTCGACAATGGAGCATCGAGCACTCAAGACTGGAGCATCGACCATTCGAGAATGGAGCATCGAGCACTGCTAGAGTCTGGCGTATCGAGCACTCGAGCCTGTAGCATTGACCACTCAACCTTGGAGCATCGAGCACTCGAGCCAGGTGCATCGAGCACTTGAGCTCCTGGAGCATCGAGCACTCGAGCACTCCAGCAACGAGCACTCGAGACTGGAGCATCGAGCACCCGAGACTGAAACACTCAAGACTGGAACATCGAGCACTCGAGACTGGAGCATCGAGCACTCGAGACTGAAGCACTCGAGACTGGAGCATCGAGCACTCGAGACTGGAGCATCGAGCACTCGAGCGAAAGACCTCGACCCATGGAGTCCTCGACACCATTGAGCCCTCGAATCTTGAAGCCCTCGAACTATGGAGTCCTCGAACACGAGCGCACCACCCCTCGAGAACTAAGGCACTCGACAACTATGGACCCCTCGAGCACGGGACCCCTCCGGACCTCGACCCAGCAAGCTTTACTTCCTTCAAATTTTATCCACCAGTCCACTACTATTAGTGTATTCTTTTGAAGGCAACGAGGTTGACTTATCGATGTAATATCCCAAACATCTTTGTACATATTTTGGTTCTACATAGGTTTGGGAAACCTAATACATATCCCCCACCTTAGGGTGCATTTAAATTTTTTTTATAAACATCAAATAAAAAAACTTAAAGCTCCAACAATAATAATTTAATTTTCAATACATACTAAAATACGCATAAAAATAAGTTAAATATTAAATAAAAAACTAAAATAAACATGATATAAAATTTATTAAACATCAAAAGGCCGAAGTAAAAAGTCATTTTTTGTAGTGTTTACTGAGATTGCCCCTACTTTTATAAGTCTATATTAACCTTCGTCTCACAATGAGTTAGTCTCATACAAAAACTCTTCTTGGTTTTAAAATGTTTATCTTTTAACGTTCTTTGAATTGCTCATGAATTTTCAAAGAATGGATTCAAAAGATTTTCAAAATTGTCACTGCATTCAAATGTTTATATTTTCAAAGAATGCATTAAAAAATATTTTACCTCATTTTTTAAAGTAAATAATATTGTTTACCTCGATTTTATAAAACCGAGATAAATAATAGGTTTTTTTTACCAAGGTTCTACAATAACTAGAGTAAATAGTCTAGGAAATCGAAGTAAAAATGATTTTTGATGTAATTGTGACATCGGCAATAAGGTTCCGACTTAGCAGTAATAGTCATTGATGAGACGATTGACTTCGTACCATTAGTCGACGTGACTGACTTCTACCCGACGTATAGAGCGACATCAAATTTTCCACTAGGCAAAGTCACACATGCTCCTCAGCCCAAACCCATTCTTAAATCAATTCAGATAAATTAATTTATGTGATATCGCATCTGAATTGGTGACATGTTGGTTAACGCAAAATGATGTTGTGCAAATGGAGCGCGAGGTCGCACATATCTGTCATACCTAATATATGTGCACGAGGTCGTACATATATGGTCGCACTCGGTGGCCACTGTTTTGGCCAGCTGACTGTGGACCTCTCCTTCGATGATGACTCTTGCTGCTTCTGAGCCACTACTGCATTGCTGATGCTACACTGCTGCACCGTTTACTCAGCTACACTACTGCAGTTATCTACTACACTGCTTGGCAATGTCTCATACTGATAGTGCACTGATATCCATGTTAGTTGCCTGGCCAAAATGCGAATTAACACGGGGTGTGGAGATTCGTAGCTTTGGAAACGCAACTAACATAACTGGATCTTCGCCAGTTCATGTACAGTCTCTAGATTAGGATTACTTTTGCAGGCAATGACGTTGCCTTCTTGTAAAATCAACCTTCTATACTCTGTTTCCTATTGGCTTGGGGCGCCAAATATATATATACCCCCACCCTCGGGTGTTCGTATTTAAAAAAAAATACCTAATAAATTAAGGATACTTAACCAATACAACCAAAACATAGAATGTACACATCTAAAGGTTCCATTCCATGTTCACCACATCCAGTCTCAAATTTCATCTAGTTACATTAGTAAGACTAAAGCTGGGTAACGTACGTATATCCAAAACACGTAATGCTACGTACCATGTAACATCCCAGGAAAATCAAAATTAATAAAAGACATACAATCTTATCATCATTTGGGCCACTCATCCCCTGTAGGTTCATTGATCTCATCGAAAATCATAGACTTTAGCACCGCCAAATCTTCCACAAGATTACGCAGAGCGTATTCCATGCGCGACGCCATGGCCTTGTTCTTGACCATATCCTTCAGGAGGATGCCCCAGGCCTTTTGTTTAAGTCTCGGGGGATAAGAAATTAGTTACATAAAATGAAAATGTTAAAATTTTAATTAATTTTAATTTGAAATAAACAAAAAAACTCAAAATTTTGTTACCCGTTAGGGGGGCACGAACAATGGTGGGGCGAAAGCCCATAGCTGTGAAAGCTGATAGAGTTGCCTCGGGCCCTGGTGTGGGATGCACATCCATATCCCCTTTAGGGATATTGCAATCAATCCATGTCCCTGCCTCCCAAACCCAATGCTTCAGCCCGAAGTAGTTTGCATCATAGTACTTCGGCTGGATCTTTGCTTTCGATTTGATGGGAACCTTTTTCTTCTCCAGAATTGGCAGTGATAACATTATCGTAGGGGAGTGTTCGACTCTTCGTGGTGAGGGCCACTTAATGCATCTCCTAGATAATAGTGTACTGGAGGTCGACTACCTTCTTCTCCGCAAGGTGGTAGTACATGACGGTCCCGTTGATTATGCACTCTGTAGGATGTCTGGCCAGGATACATACTTGTACAATTATATTGAACTTCATTCTCTCCTAAAGGTTGAAAAGACCAAGCTTGATATTCTTTATTGGGATGAATCTTTTCCCCACTTTAATTTTGAAGTACTTCTCCACCATTTGGTTGGGGTCATGCGCCCCGGATAGGTTATTCTCGTCGACTCGTGCAGGCTAATTTTAGGGGCAGTACAGCTGTTCAGGCTTAACCTCTGGCTGATCCTCTCCCCGATTGTGCACCCAATCACCTGATTGATGATCTCTGTCGTCATCTCCACATCTATCCCGTTCACCCTTGTCTTGTAGATAGTGTTTGATTCCCTTGAAAGTTTGACTTAGACCTCCTTGACCTCCATATCATACATCGATTTATCAAAGCATATCAAACCCTCCATTCCTGAAGGTTTGAAGGGTTCGAGGAAAACATTGACGTGTGGTCATTCCACATCCTAGGGCTTCATCACCCTGACCTCTTTTATTCTTCGGTCTTGGATCATTTTGAAATGCTTCTCTGCCTCATCCTTGACGAATCATATTTTATCCCATGTTGGCAATGGATGGGTGGTCGTTGTCTTTGCCTTCTTTGTGAGCTACTGACCAGCTCCCGTGGTGTTTTCCCATTTCCTCCTATTTGTCTACTTCATTCGATCCATTTGACTATCAGAGGAATGTAGAACAGTAAGTGCAACAGTTAAGAACTCAATAATGTCAATGTGCTTTAGCCAAGTTCGTATTCATGTCGCACACATTTTGTCTAGATTGATGAGACCTATGCAAAGTCACTGATTTATGTGTTTGAATGTGCGACATCGCTAGCCAATCGACTAAGCCAAAATAGTATGCAAATAGAACATGAATGGTCCTAAAACACCTATAATCTCAACAAACAACATCCCAAAGTAAACAACAAACATGCCACGATTGAATAACCAAGCTACCATAAACAAAAGAAGTGTATGAAACCCAAAAAACCAACATCAAACTTCATCCTGAAATCCTTACCTTGTTAGAGTTTGTTCCTCTTCCCCTTTGGAGAAATCTGCCAATGTATTACATTTTAAGTATTTGAATATGGGTTTTGCTGCTATGGTGATATGAGTCTAATTTTTTCTGTTGTGATTTGAATATTTTCTAGTGGTATTATTGAGGTGGGAGGTTTTGGTGCGATGCCGTCAATTGGGAATGCAAAGGGGGAGGGTGGTTGGGTATTTATATACCCGCAATAAAACACTGCCGTTTGGTGTGACTTCACATGGTGTGTCGTAGAGGAAGAATAAGACAGGCAATGTAGTGCAATGTTATGGGTCACAGGTTTAGGCCCATGATAAGGGAAAACATTATCAATTTGGTCCTGGACGATAGGTAATCAAATTGATAAACAATGATATCAAGAGAATAATCAATCTATATGAGATAAAACCTACGCATGATCGACATTGCACATAATAAACAGTGGGCCGCATTAGTGGAATGGCCCAATCCAAAAATAACTACGGTTGTGGTCAGTGGTGGACTATAACCACAGAAGCCCGATTTCACTTCAATGTCTTTGTCCCCGAATTTGGACCGATACAAGAGCGACGTTGCATTACTGGACTACGAGCCGAATAGCCCAAATTTCATAGTCTATGTATCTCATGAAATATAAAAGTAATATAATTATGCCCATCAAATTTTGACCGCCGTGTTTGAATTTGTCCATGAACGCAATACCGAAATAGGCTAAAATTATTCACGGACAGTGCATTACGAAACTCAGGGGAAACTACACTACGGCCAAAACTTTAGTGCTTGGCACTGTGTGTTAAGAGAAATTCACCCTAATAAAATGTGAAATGTTTCATATGGAAATTATGTGTACTGTCTTATAGGCACGCGAACCTGAGTAAACTTTCGGGGTTTTTTCATAGTATTCCATTAATACTAAATTGATAAGCATTATGGGGACGAAAATTTCTGCCACATAGAATCACACGAAATTTCATATTTTAGGTTTTTATTGAAATAAAAGTTATAAAATTCCATCCTTCAAATTTTCCAGATCACTTGTACGTGGTCTAGAGTAAATTGTAGCTGATTACATAAAAGTGTATGAGTGTCGGTTGTATAATCTTGTGGAAGTCCATGGGTAAATATAAGACCAGTTTCTTTATTACTCTCAGTTATTATAAGTTCGACTGTATATGGACGACAAAGCATCTTTTTGGGAAGATCAGAATCAAGTTTGGGACAATACATTCTTTTTTTGCACTTAGGTCTCTCCAAGAAAGTGGGAAATGTCGAAATGCAAAATTGAACATACGCTTATGTAATTAACATTGTCATGACCACCATGTTTGAATTTGTCCATGAAAGCGTCACTGGAAAGGGTCCAAATTATTCATAAACAGTGCATTACCAGACTCTGGGGAAATTACACTACCACCCAAACTTCATTGCTTGTCACTACGTGCAATAGACATTCACCCAAACAAAACAACAAATGTTTCATATGGAAATTATACGTAATGTTTTACAGGCAGGTGAACCTGGGTAATCTTCCGGGTTTTTTTCCATAGTATTCCATTAATATTGTAACGATAAGCGTTATCAGAATGAAAATTTCCACCACATTGAATCATATGAATTTTCATATTCTAGGTTTTCTTGAAACATAATAGTAATGAAATTCCATCCTTCAAATTTTACAAAGCGCCAAGACATGGTCAAGAGTAAATTGTAGATGATTATTTAAAGGCATAGTGTTGGTCGTACAATCTTGTGGAAGCCTATGGAGAAATATATAACCAGTTTTTTTATTACTCTCTGTCATTATAAGTTCGACTATATTGTGGACACATAATTTAATTCAAATATTGACGACATTGATGTTCCAATTTGGGCATAAACAGGTAGACAAAAGGGCCCAAAACCATTAAATAGAGATTTTTACGACAAATTTCAATTATTAGACTATGACCACATATCCGGTGTTGCACACATGTCGCATGTAACGATATATATGCCGAATATCTAGCGACATCAATCATTCTAAAATTTCTAGACGGAACCAAAATTTTCTAACAAAAATTTGAAATAAAATTTTCCCCCAAACCTATTTTTCAATTCAATAACTATCAGCACTAACACTCATTTCCATCTCCAATACATATCCCAAAAACCCACCCTATCCATTCACACAATTACAACAATGAAAGGGCTCATTTAAACTAATTCCTTCAACCATCAACAAGTATCCAAGGATGGAGCATTTCTAGATTCAAATTTATTGAAGTAGTTCCCATCTTTTACATGTTCCTTTAGCAATTTTGTTACCATTTATAACTTCTACATGTTTTTTTCGTCATTCATGAAAGATCAAAGAATTTCATGAAGGTTGAATCATTGTGTCGCATGTAATATCACTAGTGGAGGTTGATCTGCACCATTTCTCCTCCTTTAACCAATGCACTTGACATAGTTTTTAGTTACTTTTGGTTGGCAGTTTGGAAAAATTGGTTGAAATTACATGACAAGGGGTTTAAACAACCATGTTTGGTTTTCTATTCTAAATCTCACATTTTTTCTACTTAATTAGTGATTCTTGACATCTCTGTTCACGGGCTCCTCAGTCTTCATTATAAGTACCTTTAGTAAGTCACCCATGAATGCTATATGTTACATTACATTCTTTCGAAGGTGATTTACTTTTAATGGTAGAAAATTTAGAGGCCATTCACATTTGAATAACGCTAGACAAAGGCCATGAACATCAATGTGTGATAGAGGGATATTGAAGCCAAAGATAAGTGGCTTTGGAGTTCAAGACCATTAAAGGAGAAAAGAGTGAATCCTGGTTCAAGGAGTGTTAGTTCCTTTAGATTTGTCTTCTAGATTACTACAAAATCGAAGCGCCAGTGGCCAGTCACAGACCGTGCATGGTCAAACACCAGCAGCCCATGAAAATCTTCACAACCCGCACTACACAAGAATCCAGGGGTTCTGTGAAGACCTGCATGAGACCAGACAGAGTCCAGCACGAGGCAAGGTGCCAGGCCGTGACATAAGCTCTGGACCGTGAAGCAAGTGGATGAAGAGTTGAAGAATTTGGCGAAGTACGGAGCTGGACAGTGAAAACCTTCACAGACCATGAGAAGACTTCTGAGCATAACCACAAACTGCTCGCAGCCCGTGAAAACCTTCACGGGTTGTGACAAAATTTCTTAGTTGCACAAGCTATTTGCGGTCTATGAAAATCTTCACAGATCATGGGAAAACTCCGAGCAAAAACTGTATGTTGCTTGTGGTCCGTGAAAACCTTCACGGACCGTGGCACAATCCTAGCTTCACGGACCGTGCCACATCCTATGGGCCACAGCTATGAAAATTCATGGACCATGGCAGATCTGGTATCCCGTGTCTATACATGCTTCACAGACCGTGGCATCCGTGCTGGTCTGTGAAACCTTGGCAGCTAACCCAGGGATTTGCTACTTTTTACCCATTTTGGGCCTATTTTTAGGTCCAATCTCCTACTAATCTATATAGAACCCTAGTCTACTCATTTGAAGAGGTTTGATCATATTTGGAAACACATTTGGAGAGGGGAGAGCTTGAAGAGAAGGACATAGTTCTATTTTTAGGTTTTGTAATATTTTCTTTTCTTTTCTTCTTGTGTTTTCCCAAAGATGTGGAATTCAAATAAATATTTGAATTCCATGACTGGGGTGTAGTTAGATTAGCTTGGGATTCATTTTGGCACTTGGTATGTAATAAATTCTTATGAGATTCATTGGATTCATCTTATCTTTGTGTTTCTTATACTATTATGATTGTTCTTGAATGTTATAAATACACACTTTGGGATATACTTATGAATGGTGCAATTATTTATGCCCTATTGGGAAGAGAAACCTGGATGTAAGAATGGGTAGGGGAGGATGCGTCCGCTTGAGTGTGTGAACGGGGAATTCGAGAATGCTCTGGCCTATTTGTAATTTCACCAGTCTTAGCTGACTTCGTAAATGTTATCCGGGAGCTTACGAGTAGAGATAGTGAATAGTAGCAAGCTAGGTGTTGTGTTGAAACCCTAGTATTCCAATAAAGATGCCTACGAACCATTGGCCAAGCGTATATAGGACCCAGGGGAAGTAGTTGCATTAGTGGTAGAAACCTGAGATATAATAGCACGGGGGAGAAACAAACCTACAATGATGGTCGAACCTCGTTGTACTCCCTTAATTATGATGATGGCACCGATGGAGGGTTACGAGCGTACCCACTGTGATAGGGTTGGGGAAGTGTATGCCATCGGCCACACCACATGTTGTGAACACACTGATAGGTCTGTTTTATGCCTGTATGTGAATTATTCGAGGATTGAAGCATTTGAACTACCATGTTGCTAAATGATTCCCAGGTGCCTAGTATAAACAGTTTACTCATTTATCAACTGCATGCCTGTAGTTGTTATTTGAAAACACCAACCACCCCTACCCCACCCCACCCCACCCCACCCCCAGTTGCATGTCTACACTACTAGCTGTTTCCTTCACTCATGCTGATTGGGAGACTTAAGGAAAAAAGAGTCACGTGTGACAATCTGTCACAATAAGGTGAGTGATATCTCTTTTGACACCCTCAATTTTTTGAAATTTTATTATTGTTGCATCTCGTCGATACGATAGGTTTATTTACCTTACTAGTCATATGCCCTAAAGGTTTACTGTCTGGATAAGACTTTTCAACAGATAAGATGTAAGGCATTTCTAAAGAAAAAGGGTGAATTTGAGCATGAAGTTTAGCATGAACTGATTGATCCTAATAAAACAATACAACCCCCCCCCCCCCCATGATTAATATGACATTTTTGTGCAAGAAATATTTACATAGACATGGGGTTAGCATTGGAGGATAGTGCTTTAAATAATATATTTGATGACACCATGGAAGCTAATCTTGTGGGAAGTGTAGAAGGGATCGAACCTCTGGGTAAGGATTGTGTGGAACCCTTGCCTAAGAACTTAGATGAACTAGTCTTGCTGGAAACCAAGCCTTCGGTAGAAGAGCCACCCATAGTGGAGCTTAAGCCTTTGCATAAGCATTTTAAGTATGCATTCTTAGGTGCAAATGAGACATTACCAGTGATAATTTCAAGTAAATTATTTAGTGACCAAAAGAGTAGGTTGATTTAGGTGTAAAAAAAATTCAAGGGTGCAATAGGGTGGACATTGGCTGATATCAAGGGGATAATCCCTTCAACATGCATGCACCATATTGTATTAGAGGAGGGTGCAACACCTATACGCCAATGTCAAAGGCGATTAAACCCGCCTATGATGGAAGAAGTGAAAGTTAAAGTCCTTAAGTTACTTTAGGCTGAGGTAATATACCCTATCTCTGATAGTACTTGGGTGAGTCCCACCCAAGTAGTGACCAAGAAGAGTGGAGCCAAAGTGGTAAGAAACAAGCACAGGGACTTGGTGCCTACCCGTATTCAAAACGGGTGGTAGGTAGGTCTTGCTTACCGCGGTGACTCGCATAGACCATTTTCCTTTACCTTTTCATTAACCAGATGCTCAAAAGGGTAGCTGGTCATGCGTACTACTATTTCCTTGATGGATAATCTGGATAGTTCCAGATAGCCATCGATCCAGAAGACTAGGAAAAGACCACATTCCCTTGCCCCTTTGGAACCTTTGCTTATAGGCGTATGCCTTTCAGTCATTGGAATGCCTCATGCACTTTTCAAAGGTGTATGTTTAGAATTTTCTATCAATTTATTGAGAAATTTGTCGAGGTATTCATAGATGATTTCACAATCCATGGAGATATGAGAAATTCCATTTCATGGTGGAACAAGGTAAAATGTTAGGGCATATTGTATCAACTAAAGGGTTAGAAGTTTACAAAGCCAAATTAGATGTGATCAAATCCCTACCACAACCAACCAATGTCAAGGATGTGAGATCATTCTTAGGATATGTCCTTTTTTACCGACGTTTAATTAAGAATTTCTCCCAAATTTTCTCACCTTTGTACAAGCTACTACAAACAGATGTTGACTTTTTTGTCGATGAGGGGAGTAAAAAGGCTTTTGACACCTTGAAAAATGAGTTAGTGACTTCCCCAATCATCTGACCTCTAGATTGGTCCCTTCCTTTTGAAATCATGTGATGCGAGCATTCATGCCATAAGCATTTTTTGTCTAGAGAGTGGGGATAGCACCACATGTGATATACTACGCATCAGTAACCCTCAATGATGTTTAACACAATTACTGTACCACCGAGAAGGAGCTACTGGCCATAATCTTTGCCCTAGAAAGTTTCGTCAATACCTCCTAGGAACCAAAGTCATTGTATACACCAACCATGAAACACTTCACATCTAATGATGAATAAAGAGGCTAAGTCGAGACTTATTCAGTTGATACTTCTTTTGAGAGAGTTTGACCTAGAGGTGAGAGATAAAAAGATCTCAAAATATGTAGTGGCCGACCATTTGACCAGGTTTCCAATTCATGAAAGCCCACAACCAGCCAAAGAAAAGGCAAAGCTGGAATGTATTCAGGAAGAGTTTCCTAATGAGTAGTTATTTGGGGTAGTGACTAGCCAGCCTCGGTAAGCCAATATATTGAGCTACCTCACCACCAGGAAGTTTCCTCCATCCTTTGACAAATCGAGAGAGGAGATGTCGATGAATAAAGTGAAGGAGTATGTCTGGGATGACCCCTACCTGTCGAAGTATTGTTCCGATCAAGAAATCAGAAGATGTGTACTAGATTATCAAGTCAGATGTGTACTAGATTATCAGGTAGACGTGTTCTCGAGATTTGTCATTCATCCCAAGTTGGAGAGAATTTTGGTTATAAGAGAACTAAGAGGAGGGTAACAACATGTGGTCTGTACTAGCCTAATATACTTGATAATGCTAGAGAATTTGTGGCATTTTGTGATCAACACCAAAGGGTAGGTAACATCTTATCAAGAAATGAGATGCCTCAAGCCTTTTCAATGCTAGTGAAAGACTTTGGTATATGAGTTATAGAATTCATGGGTCCATTCCCCAATTTAGGTGGTAACTACTACATCTTGGTGCTAGAGGACTATGCATCTAGATGGGTAGAAGCCCAGGCCACAAAGAACGATGCAGCAATTGTGGTAAACTTCTTCAAATCCAAGATCTTCTCAAGGTACGGGGTACCTCGAGTCCTTGTCAGTGATAGAGGAACCCATTTTTGCAAAAAGGTCATGGCAACATTGCTTGATAAATATGGAGTAACTCATAGAACTTCCACCAGTTACCACCCACAAACAAATGCCCAAGCAGAAATATCCAACTGCAAAATCAAAACCATCCTCCAGAAGGTAGTTAACACCTTTAGAAAGGATTGGAGTTCTCGGTTGGACAATGCTCTTTGAGCCTACCACACTACATAGAAAACCCCAATTGGCGTGTCACCTTTCAGGAACCTTTTTGGTAAAAGATGTCACTTACCGGTTGAACTTGAGTTCAAAACACATTGAGCTATCAAGTGCATGAACTTAGACTTGAGGGAAGTTGGGAAACAAAGGATGGCGCAATTGCTAGAACTTGAAGTGCTTAGGTGAAATTCCTATGATACTTCTTTAATCTATAAGGAAAGGACAAAACCTAGACATAATGAAAAGATAGTGAAGAAGGATTTCTTTGTGGGGCAAAATGTCCTCGTCTACCAATCTAGATTTTTTCTCTTTCCTGGAAAACTAAGATGTACCATATGATGTGACAATGGTTTTTTATCACGTAGCAATAGAAGTGAGGAGCAAAAAAGATGGCACAAAGCTGGTGGTTAATGGATAAAGGTTGAAGCATTATCTTGAGTGGGGAGCTTTAGAAGAGAACAAGGAGGATGACCCCCTCCTTGGGGAACAAAACTCTTGACAGCTTGAATTTAAGGAAATAAGTCGTGAGGACAACAATAAATATACAATTCTTTTTCTTTTTTCTTTTTCTAGAGATAGATTGTGCATATCCTTGATATACATGTTTTTCCACTTGATTTCATCATTTTCACTCTCTCCCTTCTTAAAGGAACACTTACACACATGAACTCTTGGTGAACTATTTGTTTACAAGCTTTATTAACATTGTGGTGGTTTTGTAAAAGCTTGATTTCTAAATGAAATTTTTATCTTGAGATACAGGTTTGAGTTGTGTGAAAAATGTTTCATTGAGTTGTTGAAAATTTTGATTTCTTTTGAAATGGAATTACACTTGTGTTTCATTTTTGGATGCAGATTTTTTTCATCGGTATCATTCATCTTCATGGAGTCACGAGGAATTCATCACTAATTTCCCTAATTCACCTTTAATTTTACATGAGAATGCATAAGGGACTATGCATTGTTTAGGTGTGGGGAGGGGATTAGTGAATACTTAGGAATTCTCATTCATGGATGCCTTCGAGCATGCATGCTTTGTTTGTTTTTCTTGGTAGATTTTTTATTAATTATGATTGGGATACTTTTGGAAAATTTTGGATTTTTTCATGTTATGCTATGATTTTAGGATTCTAGTTTGAATGTTTAATGTGGCTTTAGGATTTGGTGGTGGATTGGTTTATTGCTTATCTTTTGTAGTATGAAGCTCACTTTTGGGGAAATTTAGTACGACACCAAAAAAATTGGAAAAATTTTAAAATGGAAAAAAATTTAAAATTAAAACCTTGAAAAGTCAAAAACCCGAAAGGGCAACTTGGGTAGCATGAGGAAAAGCCATGATAGGCCGAAAGTCCCAGATAAAAGTGGGAGGCTTGGCCCTGCTAGACTTATGAGTCTTGGAAAAAGTGAGAGGCAGTGTGGAAAAAGGTGAGGGGTGAGCATGTTTTCTGGGATAAAGCAAGGATGAAAACCTGAAATGTCTCCTAGGAAAAATGAGAGAAATTGAGAGAAAAAGAAAAAAGAAACAAGAAACTAGGTTGACGATACATTGGACTCCTTAGTTGCAACTAGGTCGAGAATATAGATTTATCCCTATATTGCAACCAAATCGACAACTTTTGGATTTCCTTGGTGGATTGTTATGCTAAAGGATTAATCTTTGATTGCTTTAGGATTACTTTGGGAAACATAAGCTTGGCTTTATTCCGACCTTTTTTCACTACACATTTACTTGCTTTGGGTGGTTTGGTTGCTTCAGGAACATTGGGGAGTGTGAGAGCTGTGAGATTTTCACCTTCTTGAAGGAACTATGGTAGCTTGGGAATACGTTTAATGCATTGGCTATTTTTACACGATTCATTCCGCTTGAGCCTTTTTCTTTGATTTTATTTACTTGAGGACGAGGAAATGCTTAAGTGTGAGGAGTCTGATCTGAACTATTTCACATGGTTTAATCAATGCATTTGACATAGTTTTTAGTTACTTTTGGTTGGCGGTATGACGACATTAGTTGAGTTTACATGACAAGGGGTTTCTATTTGTTACTTCACATGATTACTTCTATTCTAAATCCCACATTTTGTATACTTAATTAGTGATTCTTGACATCTCGTGTTCACGGGCTCCTTGGTCTTCATTATGAGTACCTTTAGTAGGTCTCCCGTGAATGCTATTTGTTACATTACATTCTTTCAAAGGCCGTTTGATTTTAACGGTAGAATATTTGAAGGTCATTCACATTTGAATGGTAGTAGATGAAGGCAAAAAACATTAATGCATGGTAGAAGGAGATTGAAGCCAAAGATAGGCGGCTTTAGAGTTCAAGATAGTTAAAGGAGAAAACGGTGAATCATGGTAGAAGGAGTGTTTCCTTAGCCTGAAAACAATCCATGAAGAATTAGTCTTCAATGCTAGTTACATTGGATTCTTCTTCTCGAGTACTAAGAAATTGACTACTATAACTCCCAATTCGGACTAACGGTTTAACCGTGACAAGCAAACAAAGTTCACACAACAAAGCACCAGCGGCCGGTCATGGACTGCGCATGGTCACGCACCAGTGGCCTATGACAATCTTTACGACCTGCACTACACAAGAATCTAGGGGTTCTGTGAAGACCTGCATGAGATCTTCACGTTGCAAGGTGTCGGGCCGTGACAAAAGCACTGGGCCGTGAAGTAAAGGGATAAAGAGTTGAAGAATTTTGCTAAGTATGGATCCGGTTCGTGAAAACCTTCACAGACTGGGAGAAGACTTCTGAGAAAGACCACAAACTACTCACGGTCTGTGAAAACCTTGACGGGCCATGCAATTTTTTTGAGCAGAAGCCACAAGCTGTTTGCGATCCGTGAAAATTTTAACGGACTGTGGAAAAAATCTGACCCAAAATCTCATGCAGCTTGCGGTCCGTGAAAACCTTCATGGACTGTGGTAGGATCCCAGCTTCATGGACTACACCATATCCCACTGGCCATAACTATGAACATTCAGGAACTGTGGCAGATCTTGCGTCCCTTAGCTATACATGCTTCATGGACTGTGGCATCTGTGTCGGTCCGTGAAACCTTGGCAGTTGAACTAGAGTTTTGCTAATTTTGGCCTATGTTGGGCCTACTTTTAGGCCCAATCTCCTATTACTATTTATTGAACCATACTCTACTTATTTGAGGAGGTTGGATCATATTTTGAAATGCATTTTGAGAGGAGAGATCTTGGTGAGAAGGCAGGAGTTCGTTTTGTAGGTTTTGCGATCTTTTATTTTATTTTCTTCTTGCTTTGTCCTAAAGATGTGGAAATCAAATCTATATTTAAATTCTATGTCTAGGAAGTATTTAGATTAGCTTGGGATTCATTTTGGCACTTGGTATGTTCAAAATGCTTTATGAGATTCGTTAGATTCATCTTATCTTTGTGTTTATGATATTATTGTGATTGTTCTTAAATGTTATAAATGCATGAGTAGTAGGCCACATATAAGCACATACTTTGGGATATACTCATGTATGGTGCAATTATTGATGCCTTATTGGATAGAGAAACCTAGATGTTAGAATGGGTAGGGGAGAACGCGTCCGCGTGGGTGTGTGCATGGGGGATTCGAAAATTCTCTGACCTATTTGCCATCGCACCAGTCTTAGCTGAGTTTGTAACTATTGTCCGAGAGGTTGCGGATGGAGATAGTGAATAGTAGCAAGCTAGGTGTTTTGTTGAAACCCTAGTACCACAGATAAGGTGCAAATGAACCTTGGGCATGGCGAATATAAGACCCGGGAGAGTAGCTGCATTTGTGGTGAAAGCCTGGGATGTAATAGCGTGGGGGAGAAACAAACCTACAACAATGATTGGACCTCGATGTACTCCCCTAATTACGATGGCGGGGTCGGTGGAGGGTTGCGAGCGCACCCACTATGACAGGGTTGAGGAATTGTATGCCCTTGGCCACACCATGTGTTGTGAATACACTGATTGGTCTTTTGTATGTCTATATGTGAATTAATCAAGTATTGAAACATTAGAACTACCATGTTTCTACCTAGTATAAATATTTTACTAGTTTGTCAATTGCATGCTTGTAGTTGTTAGTTGAAAAAACCAACCCCTCCCCCCAGTTGCATATCTACACTACTAGTTATTCCTTTCATTCGTGTAGATTGATGACCTGCATGAGGCTGTGTTTCTAACTCATACTTGAGCTCTAGCATCCATGTGGGAAAATCCATGTCATGCCACTTACTACCCCTTGGTAGCTTAGCAGTAAGAATGGGTGCAGAATATAAATCTCTATCGTTTACCCCTAAGCTCCTTAGCTCGTTTTTTAATGACAACCAGGTCGGGGCAGGTCATAGGCGCCTCTATGAAAGGAAGCTCCTTTGGCCATTAGAAATCACTTTGGGGGTGACTTATGTAGACATGCCTTCCATTGATGACGTTGGAAAGAATTTCCTGGAACTGTTTTCAAACACACTAATGGGAGGTGGTTCGAAACCGCCTTCTAGCCTTAGGGTGGAACCGCCTTCTATTAATTCTGAGCCCATAACAGCCTGTTGTCCTTAAACCAGGCCTCTGGTTACGAGATCATAACATAATTCACTTCGTCGGAGTTTTGGCTTGTTACGATCTCGGAACAAGCACACAACTATCAGACATAGTGATTGGTTCCAAACTCGGAACATGACCCAGTATGTCTGATTTATAAGCTCATTGCGATCTTAGAACCTCAGGACATTCTGAGCTCGGACTTGTTTTCTGTTCCTAATTTATGCCCTTAGGGTTTTGATCATTTAATGCTTGATATTTTGTTCCAAACTTGGATATACTCTCAGGATCGTATGTTCCGAGTCCGGAACACGTGATCTGTTCTTTGTTATTTTTACATTAAAGCAACAAAATATGTTCCTAAGTTGGAACTGCAATTAGAAAGTAGGGTAAAAAGTGCATTTTCAATACAATCCGGCTAAATGGAAGCCTCCCATACCAAGTAAAAATACACCAAAATAACTTGTCATATCCACACTATCTATAAAAAACTTATAGACTATGCTAGGCCAACAACAATCTATAGATAGGAATAGAAATCTAACAAAATCTATTCCAATGACAATGACATCATATATACTAGTTATTTATACCACTCCTATATTGGGATTTCCGATAGAATTGGAACGGACGTTCACAATATACCATGCCAAGCAATTTCTGGCCATGTTGTTATCAGTTTGTGAATACGGCTTCTCATTCTCTTTAAACATCTGTGAATTTGGGAATGTCATTAATGTGTGTAATCAACCTATAGCATTGAAAAAATTGAAGAAGAGGTAATTCAAATCTTACGTCCATGATTTCAACAAACTCCATACGGATTTGGTGAAGACACTCCACCGTGTATAACATTACGTAATACACGCACTCCCAATTCTTAGCTTGTTTCTTTTACTGTGTAATAGAATAGAATAAATGAATCATATCCAAAAATTTGAATTCTATATTGTAATTGAATTGTGAACGTGGAAAAAAAGGTTCACCTTGATCTCGACTATCTCCAAACTCTTTGTACTGTACTCAGTGGTGAAATTGACCGAAGCATCCAAAATCATAATAAATGACCCAAAAGTTTAATGATTTATATGATCCATCCAATATACACAATTGTTCTCCTGGACAATAACTACTAATATCCAATGATCCCTACAAGAATATGATACATTAAAATGATCCAAAATAAAGGTATGTTTTTAGTAGATTTGATATTTGACCACCACCTCTCAATGTATGTGAGGCAAATATTTTCTTATTCGTTCATCCAAAACTCTTGCGGAAGTAGTCAACCCACTCTTTGACTGTATTTCCAATTTCTTGTGTCATTACCGGGCTCAAATACCCTATCCATGCCTTTGCCCTTTGGTTAGCAAAATAATACATGTACCTTCGAAATAGAATGAGAAAACCTTATTTGTAAAAATAGTAAAAATAATAAATTTTTCCTTCAAACTATGAAAGTATGTATTAAATACAATATGTATAAGGACATTATGGTTTGATTGACTTGGTCACACCTCCACAACTCTTCTAAGTCACTCCATCTGGCAATTATTTCCCCCTTTTGACCAAATACACATTCATTTCCCGAAAGTGTGTAGTTTGATTTGACTTGGTGTCCGCCAATCAAATCATACAAGACTCTAAAAAAGTGCGGCTAATCCTTCAAAACTTCCACCCTTGTCATTGTGGACTTAGCCTTCTTCAGTGTTTTGTGAACTATTCCGGGTGTTTTTTTAGGCTCGGCCTTCAAATGACCATCCTTTTTAGGGTCCACATAGATTAGGCAACGAGGACATCGGAGAAAAAGTCCTTTGGCGGTTCCCACATGCTTGAATTGGCCATCTGGAGTTGGCAATAGGGCATTCAGGACTAGTGGCTTACCCTGTGAGACTCTACATATCCCATCCCGAATTAGTACAGAGTGATGTTGCCGCATTGACTCGTGCAAAATACCATTGGCCATGTGGATCGGCCTACTATTCTATGCATGATCAATGTAGAACTCACACAAATGTGATGTCTACAACGTAAACCAAAATAAGGAAGTAAATCAAATGAAGGTAAATGAAAAAACTATTATTATAAATATAATAGTTTAACCTTTTTTCGGCAACCATGATGGCGAGGTCAACATTATTGACTTCATCCACTTGCGGAGGTAGAATAGGTACATGGTTAACGAGAACATCTCCCGGTGAGTGGCACGATCCTCTAGAAGGTGGAGTACAACCTAGTTTTAAATCAACTAAATTTTTGGGTACGGGGAGACCAGTATGTTCAATTAACTTCCGAATCAGTATATTTTATTGCTTAATTTTTTTGTTTTGCGCAAGCGCTTCTGCTTGCAAAACATGAACCCGGGATGGTTAAGCCTTCTTGTATGGCTGGAGAATTCCGAATGCACTCTTTGAAACAAGAATGATTCAACACCTCTTGCACGACCCGGGTGATCTGGTTTTTCTGTAGCCTCACGGAAGATGTCGTTCTTACCCTTGGTAATGAAATTCCCTACTACTGGCTTGATCTTTAATTTAGCCTAAGAAAATATTTTAAATAAAACAGTTTAGTATGGTGAATTACATCTTTTATTAAAAGCATTAGAGAATAATGGTTCTTACAACTCGTTCGGCAATTTCACATGCGGGTTCCTTATTGTATTCGCCTTTACTGTTTTGATGGCTAATCAGGAATAGATCTCACCGGTTCCACATCCATGCATATCACTAATGTTCTTGCCTCCTCATCGGTTTTTCCCCTGCCAATTTCTATTTAGACATCCCTTTCAAAACTGTCCTTAACTAACTGCATAACCGCCAATCCGTATCCACCACGGCTCTGACGATGAGGTGTTTTGTTTTTCTTTGAAAACCATCTATTTTCACTCCTCGTACCCTGTATTTGTAGGAAAAAATTTAAATTTAATAATATATCAAATACATTATATTAAAATAAAAATAAGCAAGGTTTACTTTGGGCTCACATTTTCATCATTCTCCAAAGCCCACCTTTTTGGATTTCCCAACTTTCGGGTTCAATATGTGTATAAATCAACCATGGATAATCTTCCTTCCATCTAGAGAAAATGTAATTCGACGATAGGTTATATTTGTGCTCCCTCAAACTCTTTGCCATCTGGTCGTTGCCCTTTTTTAAAAATCATCCATATCCGGGGCATCGAACTCAAATGGTCACTACAAGGACTATTAATCAAAGTTAATAAATCAAGATTAATCTACGATACAATTTAGTTACATTTGTAGTTAAATAATTTCAAATACCATAGTTACCTTGCACTCAAGCCAAAATACATCTTTATATTCTTCAGGAACCTTATGCCAACTATCATACTTGATGTCTACCCTTGTTCTTCTAAACTTCCCTACCCAACTATACAATTTAGCTCATTCCTTGAATATACACGTTCCGGCTTTGTTGAAAATAAAAAAAGTTAATCTTTTCTAGCCATTATCCTTTCTAATGTTCTACAATGAGTTCTAGCAAAAGAACCCACCTCCGATCCCTCTTCCTCATCGCCATCACCACCTAGGTTTTGTGAATCTCCACCTATTGGACCCACATGTTCATCACGAGTCCTCTTCTGTGACATTAAAATACCTAAAAACATACATGACAATCAAAAACTAGGGTTCAAATTTTAACAAATGGAAATATAACTTTTATACTTAAAACATATATCTACAATTACAAAAAATAGATTGACATTTCAAGATATGATAACCCTAGCTAGAATTCATCAAGTGGGACAAAGGAAATGTTGAAATGTTTACCTTTCCAACCAAACAATTCAAAGTTGGATGTGACTTTTTCTATGAATACATATGAACACTCACAAACTCTGAAAACCCTAACCCGTGGATAGACTTTGGTTTTGTAAAACTCTTTAGGAACCTCATGCCAACTATCTTACTTGATGTCTACCCTCGTTCCTTCAACCTTCCCTACCCAACTAGACTATTTAGCTCGTTCCTCTGATATACACGTTTTGGCTTTGTTGAAAATTAACAAAGTGAATTCTTTTCTAGCCTTTCTCCTTTCTAATATTCTACAATGAGTTCTAGCAAAAGAACTTGCCTCCGACCCCTCCTCCTCTTCGTCATCACCACCTAGGTTTTGTGAATCTCCACCTAATGGACCCACATGTTTATCACGAGTCCTCTTCCGTGACATTAAACTACCTAACAACATACATGACAATAAAAAACTAGGGTTTAAATTTTAACAAATGGAAATCTAACTTTGATGCTTAAAACATATATATGCACTTACAAAAACTAGATTGACATTTCAAGATACGATAACCCTAGCTAGAATTTATCAAGTAGGTCAAAGGAAATATTGAAATGTTTACCTCTCTAACCAAACAATTCAAACTTAGATGTGACTTTTTCTTTGAATAAACGTGAACAATCATGAACTCCGAAAACCCTAACCCATGGATTTCCTTTGGTTTTGTAAAACTCTAGGCCTTTGGATGTGATTATCACACATTTAGTAGGGTTTTATGTAGTTAGGGTCAAAAGATGAAGATTCTCAGAAGAAGTTTTGAAGGGATGAAAGATGGAAGAATGGAGGAGGGTTTTTGAGGGAAAAAATAGAGGGAGTTCGTGGTTTTCTGGAATGAGTATTAAATGCCCATTTGAAAACTGCTTTTATTGCACTATAAAATTTCTACCAGATTAGATGTTCCAAGCTCGGAATAGGGTTACTCAATAAGAATTGGTTTAGACCTTTTATACCAGGAAAAGATCAAGTTCCGGACTCAAAACTTAATCTGACTATATAAAAAAAATTTGGAAACAAGCAAATCATTTCCATTCGCCCAATTGAAAATCCACAAAACCCCTTTCACCCAAACCCTAGAATTTCAATTGCCCAATAAACCTAATTCAATCATTCCAAGGTATAGAAGTGGACGTTCTTGCGGTGGATATGGGGACACTTCAACACGGAGACATAATCCAAATGAAGAGTTGGGGAAATCATCCCTATGCTTCAATACTGATGCAAAAGTGAGATATGTGAAATTTCAAATCATGAAATGTAGCAATCCTAGGGTTATTTTCCATCTGAGACATTGAATAACAAGCAGGAGAGAGATAACAATAGTCTTCCTCAATAACGGGACAATGATTTTCCCTAATACCAATATCAACCAATTCGAGTCAGACTTCAACCCATCTTTTGTTTTACCAGGAGTAAAGTGTGCCAATTAGAGCATCGCAAACATTTTTCTCTATGTGCATTACATGGAGACAGTGTTTGACATCCATATCCGTTCAATAAGGGAGTCTAAAGAAGATTGACCATTTCTTCCAACTACAGTAAATTTCAATCTTCCACTTCCCCTTACCAAAATTGTTCGGTAATCCTAAAACTTTTTTAAATACCTCTGCGCTATTTACTGGTACAGGTGCACCTCGAAACTCTGTCTTTCCATTGAACCACTTCTTTATAGAATGCCACAGATGCCCTTCGGGGAGAAATCATCGATGTCCTTAGTAAACAGTTGTAGAACCATGCTTAAGTTGAAAAAATGATATTTCTTTTTCACAAATCGGACATGCATAGTGCCCTTTCAAAGCACAACCCAAATATTTTCCATACGCTGGAAAATAATTTATGGTGCAAAACAAAAGAGCCTTTATTGTGAAAATATCATCCACCACAGCATCGTAAGTACGTACTCCATGATTGAATAATGTCAACAAATATTTAACTAGGGGTGCAAGAAATACATCAATGTTCTTACCCGGTTGCTTGGAGCCTGAAATCATCATTGACAAGAGAACGTATTTTCTTTTCATTATCAGCCACGATGGTAGATTGTAGATCACCAACATTATGGGCCAAGAACTATATGTGCTACTCATGTTGCCAAATGGATTCATTCCATCGGTTGGAAATCCAAACCTTAAATGTCGAGAATCCGATTAAAACTCAAGATATATGGCATCAAGATTTTTCCATTGCTCACCATCAGACGTATGCCTTATGACATCATGCCATCATAGTAATTTTACATCTTATTTGGAAGCAAACAACTTCTGCAGCAATTATCAGAATAGACCATAAGACCTTAGTGGGTGTCATGTTCTTTAATACAGTCCCCACATCCGCACACACCACCATGCTTTAACTTGTACTAAGATTAACCACATACCCGACGTGTTTCAAGTTTCTCATCCTCCTTTCCTCTACACAACATGCAACCATTCTTTCATGCATGGATTTTTTCTAGTTCTAAACCCATAGTAAAAAGAAGTCTTTTCACCACATAGGTTTTCTCAGGCATACGATTTCTTCCATAAGCAACTCTCGAACCAAATACAAAGTTTCAGTCATCCCTTTTTCAGTCCAACAAAATTTGGCCTTCAAATTCATAATTTTCAAAGTTGCGCTCAAAATGGAATGTTTTAAGCCCACGTACAATGGGAAATTTTGTATTAAGAAACAACTCTAGGAATTTGGTTTTAACATGGAATTCTCAGGCGACATCCTCCAGTGTCTCATCAAAGCGATTGTTACAATCTGAATCAGTCTTTTCCTTCATTCCAACATTTCCATCAATATCCTTTGGTACCTCGCTGTGCCACGCCCAACAAGTGTAACTTGTTTGGAAACCTTGAATAATAAGGTGTTCACGCAACTTCTTACTCCTTAAAAAAGCATCTTTCTTGCAATCCATATAGGGGAAATGTGCCCGTACAACCTCATTTTTAGCTGCATGTTCAAAATCCAACACAATAAATAAATCTACTAAATGAATATAATAAGGTGATGTCCTAATGTTGCTCTTGATACTTCTGATTCTATCCATTAACTACATGAAAATGACATCAACACATAGTGGAGTACCCGAGATGCATTATCCTAACTTTCATATCTAATGGTGGCTACCTATGCAAGACACTGTTCCTTTAAGCGGTGACACATTAGCAATGGAAGAAATATTGTTATTATGGAGGCGATGTGGTAGCATGTATGACTGGAGATGTGCCCTTGTGTTACAAACATTGGGAAATGCCTGGATATCTCCACACTATGTGACATAGGCATAGGATATGTTTATGTATCTTGCATGGGATATAATCTAGGATTTAAGTCATTCATTGGTCATGTAATGTAAATCATCCCAAATTGGTAGCCATGTATAGTTTTACTCTCTTGTGATCTTGAATTCTTGTAGTTAGTGACCCAAAATCCCCCAAAACCTGTTTTGTAACATTTGCTATTCCTGACTTGTATGACCCGAGTGTGGCTGTGTGTAATTAACTTTGAGATTCCAAGCATCTTTGTGGTGAACCCCGGTCTTTCCACTATCTACCCTCTATGTAGCTTTGTAGTAGGACCAGGAGAAATAATATAAATATCTTATCTTTGTGAAGCCACTCTGCGGGTAAGTAAATCTCCTAAAAAGATGCTTATAACAACCCTGTAGAGAGGCAGATCAAATTTTGGTGCCACTATCTGGGATACTAGTCTAAAGGTTTAATTGTTAACTTTCATAGCTTGTTAATTGAGTAGTTAGTGTTTTTTTTTGCTTGAGTTTGTTTTAGTTGTTGAGCCTGTGTGATAGTTATTCAGGTTACTTCTAACCCATTTGATAGTGTTTACCTTTGGTTGTTTACTGTTTAGTTTCTAGTTTATGATCCATAGCCATACCAAGAACTTAGGAAATTTATTACACCTACCGAAAAGCACAGGTGGTCGGAGAAGAAGGAGGAGGAGAGCTAGACTGGGGAGAGCCGATAGTAGTTGAGGAGTCTGTAGTTAGGGAGGAAGTTAATCACACCCCTAGGGAGTTGATGACTCCTAACTTAGAGAATCAACCCCTATGCATTGTCTTTCCCCCCTTCCCAACGAATGTGACATGTGAGCTTAAGAGCAGTATAATCCAGTGTCTGCTAACTTTTCATGGAATGGCCGGTGAAGATCCGAACAAACAATTGTCATAATTTCACCTAGTGTGCACCAATATGAAGCCCTGGGGGTTTTAAAAGATGATTACAACTTTCTATCCTTTCCTTTTTCATTGTGCAGCTAAGGACTGGTTATACTAACTTCTCCCGAGATCCATCACCTCACAGATGGACATGAAGTGGAGGTTCCTTGAAAAATATTTTCCGGCTTCCAAGTCCATGGGCTTGAAGAAACAAGTTTCCAACATCTCTCAAATGGAAAATGAGTACAACTATAGTTATTGGGAATGATTTAAGAGATTGTTGGCGAGTTGTCCATACTGCCAATTCAAGGAGGGTGATTTGGTGTACTACTTCTTCGAAGGATTTTGTGATAAAGATATGATAATGGTCAATGTAGCTTACAATGGCTCCATATCTAACAAGAGTCCAAAGGATGCAATGGAATTTTTTGAAGAAATGGCCAATGAAACAAGGCAATTCAGCACTAGATCCCAAGTGAAGACATTGGATAAGTCGACTCTATCTCCCAAATTGGAAGAGCAAGTTCAAGCACTTTCCTCGTTGATGAAGGAATTGATAAAGGGGAGAGCACATCAAGTTAATGTGTGAAGTATAAGTAGTCTAGATCATCCTACCGACACTTGTCCGCAAATAGTTAAAGATTTGGAAGATGTAAAGGCGTTGGATTTTATCGGAGGAAATAGGAAATTTACGAGGGGGTAACAACAAAAAGGGTTCCGGGGAAATCCAGGAGGAGAACGACAAGATCCCTGCATAGATACATTCAACCCTAGATATCACAATCACCCCAACTTTCATTAGCGTGAGTAGAACCAATGTCAAGGGTACAGTCGAGGTGCACAACCTCAAACCTAGCCGAGGGGAGAAAGGCCTTCCAAAAACAATGTCGCCTTATACAAGTCAGACTGAGAAGAAATACAAGATGCGATTGCCCAACTAGCAAAAAAGAGATATTTTTACAGAGCGGACAAGGAGAGAAATTGAGGAACTATGCACTAGAGCATTATCGATTAGCAAGAATCTCAAATTCAAAGTCAGACTACTTGCCACCTCGGTGAGCGAACTTGACGCTAGGGAATCTGGCAAGCTGTCTTCCTAACCCGAAGTTAACCCAAGAAATGTAAGTGCTTTGAAGCTAATAAGCAAGAAAGACGTGCGTGAGGCCAAGAAAGAAATTGTGCAAGAGGATGATTTGATCGTGGAGGTGGCAAGACTAACTTTGAAGAGCGAGAAATGGTTTTTGAAGAGGAACCCACCAAAGAGCTCCCCTCCACTGAGGCAAGGGTGATCCCTCCACCACCTTTTCCTAGTGCACTTGGAGAAGGCCAAAGGTGGAAACCGATGAGGCAACACAATCACAAAACCTTCGAGAAGGTTGAGATTAGCATTCCTATTTTGGATGTGATTAAACAAGTCTATCTTATGCTATGTGTTTTTTTCAAATGCATCCACTAAAAAGAGGAAAAAACCAACTAGGAAAGTAGGGCAATTTAAAATAGGGGGAGTGGCTACTCTAAATCATAAGAATTTTCCTAAGAAAGGTTAGGACCCTAGGATATTTTAAATTCCTATTTCCTTAGGTGGAAAGTTAGTGAAGAATGCTATGATAGACTAAGGTGCATCTATTAATGTAATCCCTTATAGCCTTTATGAAAATCTAGACTTAGGTGAGCTTAAGGAAACTAGGGTAATTATTCAACTAGCTGATCATTCCCAAGCTATCCCTAGAGGTTTAGTCAAGGATGTAATGGTTAGAGGAGGAAATTTAGTGTTTTCGGCGGACTTATATGTCCTTGACGTAGTGCATGATGGTGGTGCGCCACAAATTTTATTGGGGAGACCTTTTCTAAAAACGTCAAGGACCAAAATATATGTTCATTTGGGGATACTAACCCTAGAGGATGACATTGATAAGGTGGGATTTGATATTTGCAAGTCTAAGCATGATTCACCTATTTGCTCTCTTATGTGCAATGTCGTATCTTTATGTGATAAACTTGTTCAATGTGATAACCCTTACATGATTAATGAGAATGAACGCCTAGAAAAGTTCCTTGATTATGATGAGATTGATGAGAAAGATAGTAGCTTGAGCTTCAATTGTGATAATCGTGTTGATGATACCTATGCTCTGCATGACTTTAGTGATGGCATGTCTCTCGTTGATTTTTTTATACTAACTAACTTGCAGTGGTTAGAAGAGAGTAGAGAGAATGTAAAGCCTCCTCAATTACCTCCTAAACACAGAGAATTTACTGGGGATTCAATATCAGCTAAGGACATACATTCTCTATGGCTAACAAAGGGTGTAAAGGTAAGGATGACTCTTTGTGGAGACATCTCCACAAGGATGTCATCGTGGGTGGAGTTGCCGATGGCGACTCTGGAAACCCAACGTTAAGTTCATTTTAATTTAAATGCATGAAAAATAAGTCGTGAGGACGACAATAAAATTATGGCATTTTTCTTACTTTGCTATTATGTTTTTCGCTAGTTAGATTTTAGATGACATTTTGGGTGTCAAAAAGGATTTTTTGTGAGATTCTTGATGGTTGTTAAATCTAAGATTGGGTCACTTATTTTTTGGTTGGAAGGAAATAGGACATTTTTGGTGAAATTTATTTTCAGAAAAGGGAGGCACCGGGGAAACACGGCCGCGTAGCTACACGGATCATGTTAGATCGAGTCAACACAATGGTGGCTTGTGTTAGACAAGGTCTGCACAAGGCTATCATGTGGCATCGGTCATGCCACTGCCTCATTCCATGCTGTAGATGGGGCAAATGTGGAGATTTTTGAGGATTCAAATTTTAGCCAAAACAAGCATTTTCGGCCCATTAATTCAATTAATCTTTTATTCCCTACGATTGTTGATGCAAATAGTACAATACTAAACATTACCACCTCCCTTGGGAATTAATTAAGTGATAATTTTGTCCCATAAAGTTTTTATTTTTGCATAAACCATCACTATCTCATTTGTACCTCCCCCTAAATAAGCTGCTTTTAGATGAGCAAGGATATAAAATTCAAAGTACATTCCCTTATCCACAAGAGTCCTTCAACCCATTGCAAGTGGTTAAAAAACATTCACACTCACTTCACATTTGAGTAGCTCGAAAATTTGAAGCTTTTTCTCTCAAAGGAGAGTATATTTTGCTTCTTCTTGTGTGGTTCTTCAACTCTTAGCTTCAAATTCCCGGTAATTCTTTGAACTTTGTGTTTATTTTCTTTCTTTATCATATGTGTTGTAATAGGAAACTTTAATTTCGAAATTTTGAAGTGTTTTAGGAAAGTATGGGTTATATGAATGATTTTTTGATGATTTAAGTGTGGGGAAGTGTATGATTTTTGTTTTGAGATGATATGATTTTCCATGTTGTGGTTGTTTAGGAAGAATAATTTTTGATTGAATGATCTTTTTGAGAAAGTGATATGAATTTCCATGTGTTGGTTGCTTAAGAAGAATGATTCTTGATTGAATAGCCTTTGTGTTGAAATGCCACTATTTTTATTTTATTTTAAAACCATCCTGAGATGGAGGGTATATATTGGCTCCCCAGACCGTTAGATATGCCAATAGGCGCACAATGTTCAAATACAAAATATCATTCCTTAGAATGTGAATCTTAAAAGTAATAGGTTGTAACCTATTCGTTTTTATCCTACAAGTAGCAAAGAAAAAAACACAAACTTAGCCGAGACATCCTCTATGTAGTCTATAGTTTTAGCCGAGACATCACAAATAGGTCGAAGAGTTGTACAGAACGAAACTTCTATTTGTCGATGATTTCTGGCCAAAAAACCATAGAGCTTGAGAGAAAGGTTGGTACTGTAAAAAAACAGCAAAAAGTCTTCCCAGAAACTTCCTTAGTTGATTCCTTTAAGCTGTAGTATCCTCCTCTGTAGTATAAGGAATCAGTCTCTTCCTCTGTTCAAAGATTAGTTAATCCTGTCTTTCCATTCTTAGTCTGCTCCACCTGCAAATGCATAAAACAAAAAGCGAGCAGTATCCAGTAGAGATGGATATAAAAACCAGTTTAAAAGCTTCAGCCGAAGATTTAAATATTAGCTATGTTCCTATGTTCCAATTCTGATTCCATGTAACCCTGCTCTATCCAAATATAGCAAACCCTTTAAAAAAGAGGGAATATCTTCTAGATTAACATCTCCAGTTATTTTCCTTTTCCTAGCATATTTAGCCATATAATCTGCAGCTACATTTGCCTCCCTAGGAATGTAATGAATCAAAGTTCCTTTGTTCCATTTATTCAAAGTACAGCATAAGGAAAAAACTGACCAGTGACATTTTTTTGGGTTTTGGGATCCCATAACCGCATTAAAGCAGTCTGTCTCTACTGTGAAGGTTAAAAGATCAAGTTCTAAACCTAGGAGATAAGCATAGTGTATTCCAATAAGTTCTGCATGTAGAGGTGAATCAGCCTTAAAGTGATAAACTCTTAAATTAATCACCTCTCCCCTCCAGTCTCTAATTATAACAGCACTTGTAGATTCACAATCAGGTTTCCATGTTGCATCTGTGTTAAGCTTATAACCTACTGTTGGTTTTTCCCATCTTACTGCTGTGATTAAAATCTTATTTTCCTGATGTGGAGCAGGTATGATTTCCTTTCCACTAGTGTTGAAATGCCACTAGTGGAGAGCCTTCTATTTAAGGTAGCAATGGAAGTTAGTTTCAAATTTTTGGCCCGGAGCTGCCTTAAAAACTTGTTTCCGAGCACCCTTTATCCAATTAAAGGCGCTTTTTTACGGATCTAAGGTTGTTTTTTTAAAACGGCCTTAATTTTGGTCTTGAAAAATGTTGTATTCCGAACTCAAAAATAGGATACGAACAGGTTTCCTTAATCGGAAACCAATATGCAACCATATGACAAACGGAAAACAATTATTCCAATTTTTTAATTACATTTCTTAACTAGGAAAATATATAGTAGTGTCCCTGTTTAGATGAATGCACTTTCTGAGTTTGGAAATTGTCCTGCATAAGTAAAACAAATGCACCCAATTGCATTTCTTGCACCAAATCCCTATTTTTTTCTTCCCCTCCTTTGAAGAAAAGGTGTTGTACTTGTGAGTTCATCATTTTCCATTGGTGAAGGTTAGTTTTATTCAAATTATGTTACTAGTGATCTTGATATATTTGAAGGTGTATTTAATGCTTTCTATGTAAGATGGTGAAATTAGGGTTTGAAATTATATAGGATAATGATTATTATTGAATTAATCCTCATGTGTTGAATTGCAATTGATTTTTAGGATAATGAATCAGGATGAGCTCATTGGTCATGATCTTAGGAAATCACCCGAGTACATGCCATTGAATGAAAATTTATTACATTTGCATTTGAACATGCTTCTAAAAATGGTTCTTCCCGGGCATGATGCCCGTATAAGGATTCTAGAAACGATGCATATTTATTGAGTAAGAAGATGCAGGAATATCTCATAATGAGGGGTTCCAAACAAGCTACACTCATTGAATATGGCATGGTGAAGCTATGAAAGCCTCTTATGCGAATGAATAGGAGGTATGGATGGTGGGTGATGAATTAGATGGGAACATGGAGTTTGATGAAATAGTGGAAGATATTGCATTGGAGTTCAAAAGTAAACCGGAGTCGTTACAAGCTTTGATAAACAACAAAGGCACCCCCTTGTACAATGGTTTGAAATAACTATGTTTTGAGTACGACCATGCGTATAATGAACTTGAAGGCAAAATTTGGATGGCTGGATAAGTCGATGACAGAGGTTCTCGACTTGTTTAGGGATTTTCTTCCCAAAGGTAATTTAATGCCTGATATGTTGTATGCTGCAAAAACAATTCTTTTCCTGGTAGGATTGAAGTTGCAAAAAATCCATGCATGCCACACGATTGTATGTTGTATAGGGGGAAAGTAGATAAAGATAATGAAACTTGCCCTGTATGTGGTGAGTCACGGTACAAGTTGAAGAGAATTGCGATTGTAGTGGGTTTAGAAGTTCCAGTAAAATTAAGGAAAATGACACAACTAAAAGTGTTATGGTACATCCTGATCATTTCTTGTTTGAAGAAGCTGTATGTGTTTAGGGAAGTTGCAAAATAGTTGCATTGGCATGCTGATAGGGACAGACCAGCGGATGATGTGATTAGCATACTTCGAACGGGGAGCAATGAAAGAAAATCGATACTCTATACCCCAATTTTGGCAAAGACTCTTAACATTTGAGGTTAGGATTGTGTACAGACGGTATGAATCCTTTTTGTAATATGAGTAGTACATATAGCTCTTGGCCCGTTATGCTGGTCATTTACAACCTTCCATCGTGGTTGATGATGAAATGTAAGGATGTTTTGTTGCCTTTGATGACATCAGGACCGAAGAAACCTAGTAATGATATTGATGTGTATCTTGCTTCTCTAGTTGAGGATTTGATGACTTTGTTTACCTATGGTGTTCAAATTTATGATGGGTTGGTGGAAGAGTTTTTCACTGTTAAGGCATTTTTATTTTGCACAATTAATGATTTTCCTGCATATGGGAATTTGTCAGGCTATTCTATGAAAGGGCACTTGGCTTGTCCCTTTTGTGAAAAAGACACTGATTTTTGTCAGTTGAAACACAGTTGTAAGACCGTTTATTAGGGCCATAGGCGGTTTCTTCCCGGAGGGGAATACCTGGAGATTTTCCAAAAAATGGTTCAATGGAAAAGTGGAGGAAAGAGGAGCCACGTTGCCACAGATAGGTACAGAGATTTATGAAAGTGTTATGAATTTTCCTAAAAACGTTTGTGAGATGAAAAGAAAAGCTGTCGTTAAAAGAAGTTGGAAGAAATCTTCAATCGTTTTTAACCTACCCTATTGGGAGCATTTGGATGTTAGACATTGCCTTGATGTTATGTACATTGAGAAGAATGTTTGTGATTCATTTGTTGGGACGTTGTTAAATACTCTTGATAGAAAAAAGATGCATTGAAGTCTAGGATCAATTTTGTTAAGTTGGGTATTCAAAAAAAATTGGGGCCAGTGACTACCGGTGAAGAATGTTATTTGCCCCTGCTTATTATGTCGCAGTCAGAGAAGAAATCCTTTTGTGAGACCCTTAGTAGTGTAAAAGTATCTGGTGCATACTCGTCGAACATCAGCACTTGTGGTGCAGTCGAGGATTTGAAGTTGGGTGGGTTGAAGTCACACGATTGTCACAACCTAATGGAGGAACTGAATGGAATTTCTGATCTACAATGCCTTCTTAAGTAAGATTGTGCATTATGAAACTCTGTTTTTTTTTTCAAATCCATTTTTCCCAAAAGTATAAGTGTTTCGAGGTTAGATAGGTTGCAAGTGATGATTGTTGAAATTTTGTGCCGTATGGAGATGTATTTCCCACCATCATTTTTTGACATTATGGTTCACTTGATGTCCATTTGGTGTTTTAGATAAAAAGTTTTGGTCCAGTTTTTCTAAGATGGATGTATCCATTTGAAAGGTACATGAAAATTTTCTAGCACTTTGTGAAAATGTCCACTTGATGTCCATTTGGTGACTGAAGAAGCCATTGAATTTTTCACTTATTATATAAAGGAAGTTGAATATTTTGGGGTTCCAATTGGTAGACATGAATGGAGGTTGGAAGGTGTAGGGGTGAGACAGGGGAAATTATTTAGCCCGACTGCGGAAGATTTATGTGCTGCTCACCTTTATGTCCTGCGCAACTATAAGGATATAGTTCCATATATTGAAATTCATATGGACAAGATACAAGTTGAGCACCCTAATTTCAATGAGGATTAAGTCCTCCAATTACAAACTTCAATTGTGAGCCAATACATCAAAATCCAAGAATCGATAAGCAATTGTTCAATCCTGACAACCTCACCAATTCTATACTTGAAAATGAGAAAAAGATACATAATTCCATCTCATGATTATCGCTCTATGAATAACTATCGAGTTTAATATATGTTTTCTTAATGGCCGTAGAAATCATATCCGTGTGAACTGTACATTGATGAAGATAACGTAGGCTGTATCATGTTATCGATGGACTTTTGCATGAGTTAATGAGTCATCATCAGTTCGTGCCTATTACAGATGGTCTTTTCAGGGTTTCATTGGAGAATCCTCATTGAACCCTTCCCCAATCCCGGACTGAGAAAAAAGGAAGTTGGCCCTTCCTGAGTAATGTTCCTTACTTGGCCCCTAAGACTTATTTATGCGGATCCCATCACGGATCAACATTAGATGGAAACAAGGCCCACATCACCTAAATCAGTGAAGACTACACCAAGACCGGTAAAAATAACCCTCAAATCCATCCCAACAACACCAACTAGGGTTAGAGCTCCATTGGGAACAACACATGCCCTACGAAACTCACCTCACATCGTATGTGTGCTTTATAATTTGCTACACCCGCATGATCGAAACTCAATATACACATTTTTAGGAAATGAATGTGTATTTGGATGCAAACATGAAATCATGGTGTTATGGAGTGATTTTTAATAACCGTGGAGATGTGACCAAGTTAATCAAGCAATTATTTCGATCTACACCTTAGGAGTTATTTTATAAAATTTATTTATAGAGTCTATTTCTACTACACTAAGCATTAATGCTAATGATGACTAAATTGTAATTCTCGAGGTACATATTTTTCACAACTAATAAAAAAAAGGGGATGGATTGGATACATGTGCCCAGTCATGATACAGGAAGTTGGTTGTATGAAACAAGAGAGGATCGACTACATTCAAAAATGCCTTGACTGGAAGGATAACAAGGTTTTTGTTGCTCCATACATCGAGAGGTAATCTACTACGTTCATTTTCTTTTCCAAAATCATTTCATTGTAATTTATATCATAATTTAAAAAAATAGCGACCATTACAGATTGATATTGTTAGTGCCCACAAATACGCGGGTGTATTGGATGGATCCCATGCACTTTCCATCGGCAGAGGCATTTGTTCTCATTTTGGAATTTGCAATGAAGGAATCAAGAGACAAAAATAAAATTTTGTTTCAGTTGTTCAACATCAAGGTGGTCTACCAATAGCTTTATTTTATTTTAATATACACTCTTGGTCTAACATAGCTGAAACTTTATGTTTCTCACAATTAGAGCAAGAAACAGGCACAAATGTGGGAGTGTGGGTATTACGTCATGTTATATGCGACTGAGTGCATAGAGAAAATCGAAGAAGATGTACTTGAACTTGACAAGGTAATTGTGTAATTATTTGTTGTCATCTTCTTATATAAATGGTGTACCATATTGTTGTCAACATATTTTCAAAAAGGATACGACACCCTACTCACTATTAGATAAATATTGTAGCTTAGAAATGTCGGAATAGATTTGTGGTCATTTTTATTCCTATTTATAGATTATTGCTTGGTTAGCGTTATCCACAGATGTTTTTTAAGGTTGAATATACTATCGTGTATAGTTTTAACATTCTGGCTGTGAATCGTGGCTTTTTTGGAGCCGGAATTGTTAATGAAACAATTGTTTAACCAAAACACCAGAGCATATTTCTAAAACCCAAAATCATCTTGGATCTAGGAATGCATTTCTGCGTAGGTCAGAATAAAGTTTTGAACTCAGAAACAGAACCACCTTAAAACATTTCCGAACTCAGAAACAATTGGGTACAAAAATATAGGCGCCTTCAATTTAACAGTAAGGTAACGGAAAGGGGACAAGATTTCGGAAATTGAAATCAACATAAAAAAAATCCATAACTGATAAAAGTGTCTGAGCTTGGAAAGGATTTCAGCACACGACACCTCAAAAAAATCAGAGCTTGTAAAACAAACGTTTCCGAGTTTGGAAACGGTGTGCTTCGTAGAATGACCTAGCTATATTTTTCGAGTTCGGAAATATTTTAAGGCGGTTCCATCGACAATTATAAGGCAGTTTTTAACCGCCTTAAAAGGCCATTTTTAATGTGGTTCCAAGAACCGCCTTATTCTAGATATGATCTAAGGAACAACCATTAAAGGAACCAAAAAAGTGCCTTAAAATTGACGATAGAACTGCCTTAGATAGGTTATTCCTACACTAGTGTGCCATGAATTGCAGTGTGTAGCTCTTTAGGAAGAATATTCTTGTTGAATGATACTTGATACCCTTGTATATTCTTGCCATTACCATATTTTTCTTGTTGTGATAGAATGACCCTCAAACAAAGTAAGTCGGAGAAAGAAACAACTTCCCGGGATGAGAAAAGGAAGAAGTCAGCAAAAGTTGGGAGACAAGAGCCTATAACTTCCCTTCTTCCCAACCCCGCCTTTGTGGTGGATGAGCACATTGGGTTAACTACCATATCCGGGAGTGCAGCCCAAAGATGGAAGTACCTAAATATTCCAAAGATGACCATCCTAGAGAGCTTCCTAGAGAAGAACTCCTAAACCTATGTAAGATGGACCTTGGAGTTTTTGGCGACCTTGGATCAATTAATGGAAAATGATGAGAAGAAAACCATCAATTTTCACCTATACGACAATGAGTACACCATGACACAAAGGGAGGTTGCTCAAGCGTTTGGGTGGAAATACAGAAATGAAATTCCAAGGACACACTGACAAGGCCTTCCATTCTACTTGAGCCATTTTTGGAGGATTCTTATGGGCACTGAAAGGAGACACTTTTACAAGAGTACCGCAATAGTCCACCCGGATTTGTAATATGTCGAATGGCTCTTATCCATTGGAGTGTTTTTCCATGTAGACATCTTACAATGCCCTAGTCGGGACGTCCAAATCCTTTAGGCAATGAAATTGGAATGGAATTTCTAGCCCAATCTAGTGGGGGTCTTCATGGAAAAATGCTTAGCTGCGGGAAAAAAAGCATGGCAAGATACCAATGGGAGGTATGGTCAGATATTTAGAACAAAAATTGGGACATCTTGTTCCTTCTCCATTTTTCGTGGAAAAATTATGATGCTCGGGCACAAGATACACAATGTACAAGCTAGAGAGGGCGTCAATGGTTGCCCCTACTACATCTGAAGACTGTTTCATTTGGTTGTACGGTTGTGCTTTGGTGTGCAATTTCATGGTATTGTCACAACCCAGACGCACGGCTATAAACTAAGATACCGCATTGGAAGATTTTTTATAGCCCCGATACGAGATTCGAGAGGGTGCTCTACAACACCCATTTGGCTCTAGACATAGATGTAGAGGAGGATGGCAAGATTTCACTTAGATTGTCACCTACTCGAGGTGCCCTACCCGTGGAGTTACTTGACCAATTCCATACTTTTGGGGAACAATTTATGTTTTCAACCAAAATAGTGCAAGAAGTTGGTCAAGCGGTGGGGGAATGAGCTTACAACCCATCTTCGGGACCTTTTGTGCTACACAAAAAAAGCATAAATGAGAAAAATATATACCTAACTAAGTCAAAAACTCAAAAGGACAACTTAGGAAACAATGGGAAAGGCCCGGATAGGTTGAAAAACCTTGGAAAAAATGAGGGTCAATGGTTTGGAAAAAGGTTGGAAGTGAGTTCAGTTTGTGTGTGAAGCTAAGATGAAACCCCTAAGGGCTCCTAGGAAAAATGAGAGAAATTGAGAGAAATTGAAAAATATTTTAAGCATCTCTTGGATTGTCTTTGGCAGATTCTTCAGCGGAATAAGTTAGTTTTGTACATATCATGTATACCCTACCTTTTTCTTGGTATGATCAGTTGAATATATTTCTTTAGCTTCTTTGAGGAGAGTGAGAGTCGTTAGATTCTTACATCTTTGGGGGAACTATGGTAGTCTAGGAATAAGTTTGAATGTATTGGTTGACTTATTCTTGCATGCTTCTTTCCTCTTAGATCTTTGCTCGTTTTTTTACTCAAGAACGAGTATTGGTTTAAGTGTGGGGAATTTTTCTTCACTTTAAAGCATGTATTAACTGATGCATTTGAAACATTTGTTATTATGTTTTGGTTGGTTGATTGCTAGTTTTTGTTAGATTTACATTACAAGGGGTTTATTTGACCATTGTGGATTTTCTTATCTAAATCTCAAGTTTTGTAGACTTAATTGGATCTAATGGACACTTTGTCCTCACAAGCACCTAGATTTTCTTTTGTGAGCTTATTAGTAGGTTGCTCGTTATCACTTCAGCGTAGTTTTTGTAAAAGGCCTTCTACAAGGTTGGTAGTTGATAGTAGAAGGTCATTCGCAAGATTAGTAGTAGACAGAAGGCTACAAGTGAAAACATGGTAGTAGATACAATCCAGCCGGAAGAAGAAGGGAGTCAAGTCCATCACATGAGACCTTGCACTGCCGTCCCAATAAACATGGACTGTGCCAGTCAGCATGGTTGTGGCAGAGACCCTAGGCATGAGCCACTTGGTTCAACACGGCCCATGCCAACCAGATGCTCAATGCAGCTAAGTATGGAAATGGTTCATGCCATTTTACACGCCTCGTGTCGATCCAAATCCAACATCCAAAGAACAACCCACGGGATGTGACAATTTACATGGCTGCGCTAACATTTTACTCGGAAATCTACTTCCAGCCGATAGCCCACAAGTATTTACACGACCCATGCTACTGAGAATGGAATGCATCTAGCTTGTTGCCCATGAAGAATTACACAGCCAACGCCATTTAACTGATCGAGGAAGAGCTCCCATCCACTGGCCCGTGCCGAATGACATGGATGTGTACATCAGAATGGCTAAGGCCAATGCCTAGGCGGCAGCTCGTGCTAAACAACATGGGCCATGCAAAGCTAAGCCAGCACAGCTGTGCCAGACAACACAAGTCGTGCCATACCTAGTCAACATGGGCCATGCCCTTTCACAACGGTCGTGCCAATTTTGGCTGCTAGGCCTTTTGGCCTCTTTTTGAGCCTATTTCAAGGTTCAATCCCTACTACTATCTATATGATCCCATGTATACTAGGGTTTAAGTTTTAGATAGTTTTAATTTCATTCTCCTAGTTTCCTAAGGGTAAGTAGAGAGAGGAATGGGCTAACCCTTCTTTCTAATTTATTTCTCCTTGTTTTTTCCCAAGGGCATTGAATTTAATGAAGTATTTGGGTTCAATTCTCGGGAGTAGTGATTTATCTTAGGGATCTATATTTCTATTCATGACTAGATAATGACTTTTTGAGATTCATGGATTTCGCTATCTTCATGTCCTATGAATATTTGTGCACAATTTATTATTTCTATTCTTGTGGAGATTTATACTATACCATGTTTTATGATACACCCACACATCCATGTGTAGTGTAATATCCTGCTAAGATTCATTTCTATCTTGAGAGTGTCAGATTATGGCTATTGTAGGTTCGAGGGTACCGAGGAGATGAGTGCATTCAAGCTACCTTGAGAGTACAGTTCCAATTGGTTAGACTATAGTTCTAATTGGATAGCCATGTAAGGAATTGCATGTTATGGGCACTAGACTAATCCTTAACGAGGGGAAACCCTTGGCTTACCCCAATAGATGAGCATGATTATTTGTAGCGACTAGGGTTGTTACATAGCTACTAGGGTCATGTCAACTCTAGAGTCATCACAAGATGCCAATTTCTTTGCCTTCCTAGGCCTAGGGATCCATATCCATAATGTTGTGCTCAGGATGTATTGTCCTCACTTACATATCTAATGGGTGAAAATTTTGGGAGGTCATCTTCATAACTCTTAAAGTTATAATTTATAGCCCTAAAGTGCTTCCTAAATACAACTAAGTAGATAGTGGCAAATCAGGGTCGTTCACGAAGAAGTGGGATTTTCTTAAGGGTTCATGCATATAAGGTGAATATAAGAATAGATATAGATATTTATATATATATATATAGTAAGTAAAGAGGGGGGGGTTTGTTGGTTGGTTGGTTTTTCTAAGTTGTGAAAATAAAAGACAAAGAACTGTCAGAAACTAGAGATCAAGTTAAACATGCAACAAACTACAAAGAGATGATAAAACACAAATTATAGGACCCTGTGCGCAATTTATTTCCACTTCAAAGCCTCTTATCTATCCTTGACTCCATCACCTATTCACTACATTGACTACTTATTGTAAAGATAAATCTTCCGTTCTACTTTGGTGGTAGTTTACAAGAGTGAATTCAACATCCCTCCCTTGTAAACCTCGCTAATGTCCCCTTTTAGTCGAGAAATGACTAATATCCCATTAATGGAATTATGTACGAAGAATCAACAAGTTTGGTGACACTTATAAACATTGAACCAAATGTCTAAGCATTGAACTAATTTATGCATTACTAAGGTTAGTCAAGAAACTTCAACATTCAATGACTTCTCCTATTTGCTATCTTAGGATAATCATGACAAATGATTCAACATCATCTTATTCATCTATAAATTATAACATCATAAACCCAATTATAAGCTCTAACTCATGCTTTTGGATTCCATGTCAAAAGAGGATAACTTAGCTACTTTCATCAACTCCTAACAAGTTATCATACAAGCATTTCATATCATCAAACTTCAAATCACATAAATGATACCAACAACCAACATTAAAAATCCATAAATGCACAATAAAAAAACATTAAATAGATGCAAATGATTCTCAAGGAATGGGCAACGAAGCTCCAATCAATTTCTCCCAAGATTAAATCTACCCTAGGTAATGAAAGGGTGATTCTATTTGCACCACCCCTATTACCATTTACACCACATTTGATAGGTAGGTCAGCTTTATAGGTGGTGTAAATAAAATAAGTTTCTATTTAAACCACCTCCATTAAATTTGGTCAAGTGTCAATATCCAGGTGAACACATTTTAATTACTTTTTTAATATTATTTGTTTGCTTATCTTTTATTAAATTTTATGGAATGTGTTTCAATTTAATTAATTAATTTTTAAATTTTATTTCAAATTATGATAAATATAATATTCTCCTCTATTATATATAATATTTTTTGCAGTATCTAATGATTAATAAAGTTTAATAATAAAATTAGTTCTATATTATTATTATAATATTATATATAGTTTAATAACACCCGTGTATATATGAACCACACGAACGACGGAACTAGTCTATTATATATATAGTGTAGTCTTCTCTCTTGTACTATTTTCCCCAATTTCATCGTAGACATCCATATTACTAATAGTTTTAATACTACAAATTACAAGATTGAATAAGAAATTTTATCACGTCATGAAATTACACTGACTCACATCGATAATAGAATGATTATTCTTGATTAACAAATGTAATCATGAAAAATTAGACTGGCTCAAATTTAAAAAGGAACAAAAATAAAAAGAAACCCACTAAGTTGAAAACCCGGGAGAGTAACTTAGGCAACATTGGGGGACCGGATAGGTCGAAACCCAAAAGGGTGACCGAGGCAAAAATGAGAAGCTAAATGTGCGGAAAAAGGTGAGATGTGAGCCAAATAAACATGATGTGTGGCTAGGATGAAAACCTAAAAGGGCTCCTAGGTAAAATGAGAGAAATAGAGAAAAAAAGAAAAAAGCTATGATTTCACTCATTTTCCAGCGTTGAAGTCATAAAGTTGCGATTTCCATATGGATGGATTGGGTAGCTTAACATGTTGAGTCCTCTTGGGATTTGGTAATTTAGAGGGAAAAACGAAGTAAGGTATTAAATTCTTGATTGTTGAGATAATTTGTTTTTGGGATGATATATTGGTATAGAGTGAAGTATGTGTTTGAACTTCATGCATGCTTTTGGCTTCACTTTGTGCTATTGGATTGGGGATTGTCAATTCGGGACATAGCGATGTTTATATGGATATTAATGAATTGATAGGTTGGTATGGTTGGGTAGATTAAGGAATGAAGGTTGTGGGTGAATTCAGATTTGATCATAACTTTGGGATGTGTGATATTGAGATTTTTATGAGGTATCGATTGGAGGGAATAGTAGTTTAGGACATGGATACATGAATTCCTTTTTGTGTGCTTGAATCTCTTCTTACTCGAGGACGAGTAAGGTTTAAGTGCGGGGAGGTTTGATGTGTCCATTTTATGTGCATAATTTTGGACCTTTTGGGATCTCTTTTCCGCTATTTTGTCATCTCGAGCTTGTATTTATCTAGAAAGTCTCTTAGGAGAGATAAAAGAAACTTTTATGTTCTTTTACCTTTTTAAAGTGGATTTTGTGTGCAAAGAAGTAACATCAAGATTGAAGATTAGAGGCCATTGAAGACCACCTTTTGAAGACTTTGATGACTATCTTTGAAGATTTAAGAATTGAAGAATTGAGGAAACTTGTGGTGAAGTGAAGGAGAAAATAAGAAGAAGAAAGAAAATTACTTGTTGTTTCTGGTGCCCATTGTGACTCATGACGAAATTTTTGCAAGTCGCGATGAACGGGTGGCAAGAATTCCGTCTTCTTGTTCTTGTACTATAAATAACACTTTATCTATTCTCTCTCTTCACTGCTTCACCAGTCTGATTTCCTACTATTCTAACCCTAGTTTTCACCATTTTCATCTTTTCTTTAGCTTGAATTATGTTTGAATTTTTTTCGGTAATTAGCATGATTTTTAGTAGCTAATCTTAGTACTTGGGAAAAATTGACTAAGGCTTCAAACCCATGTCTTAAGAACACTTTGTAACCTATTTAATGCTCTTATTATTATACATTTATGGAGCATTGAATGTGGGTTGTTCATGTCATTAATGTTCTTGAAAGTTTGATTATATGAAGTACTTGTATGATTGCTTGTCAGGGTTTGGGAGAAGTAGCTAATTTTCCCTCTTCTTGATATGAAATCCAATAGTATGAATTAGAACTTTTAATTGTGTTGATGGGTTGATAATTACTAGATAAATGTGATGATGTTGAACTCGTTGTCATGTTTGTTTCAGGTAGCAAATGAGAGAAGTCTATGAACGTCAAACGTTTCTACTAATCTTGTGTAAATGTATAAATTGGTTCAATGCTTAGACACAGTGTAGTGTTTATAATTGTTACCAAGCTTGTCGAATCTCCGTGCTCAATGTCATCAATGGGATACTTTTAGTTATTTCTTGACTAAGGGAGTCATTGGTGAGGTTTGACAAGAGATATCAAATTCACTCTCGTAAACTACTATCTAAGAAGGATAAAAGACTAGTTTTCATAATAAGTTGTGAAATTCTTAGTCAATGATTAGCCAATCTTGACTAAGGGAGTCATTGTTGGGAATGATAGCCATTCAAATTAACCATTACGACCTCCATGATACCTCGATGGCATGTGGTGGAATGATTAGCCAATTTGACTACCACCCAGGTGACATGCATTTTCCCTAAGTTTAATGATCTATACAGAAAGTAAGTGATAACATTAATGGAGACCCCTAAATCTACCATAGCTTCCTTAATCAAGGTTCCTTGAGTTGTGAAAGAAATAGTAAACATGCCAGGATCCATACACGTAGGTGGGAAGATAATTTGAATGAGAGAAAAGGGAGTCGTAGTGCAAGGGTCTTATATCACACCAATAACTCGAGCAATACCTACTCCGGAAAACAACAAATAAACACAAGAAAAACATAACACCAACTACTCTACTAACAAGTTAACAAATAAACCTTAAGACTAGCATCCCCAGCAGCAGTGGCAAAATTTAATCCGCCTCCCTGCATGGTCGTTAATCTAGGCAATCAATTAACCCGCAGAGAAGCTAATAATCAAAGATGAAGATTTGTATTGATGCTCACGTTCTCACTAGTAAGCTATGTAAAGGGTAGATATAGTGGAACGACTAGGGTTGTCCACAGAGATGCTAGAAATTTAAAAGTTAACTACACACAACCACGATTGGGTCATGAATCTGATCACGTGTCAGAATAGCTGATGTTGGAAGACAGGTTTTTGAGGAATTTTATCTAACAACTACGAGCATACGAGAACACAAGAGAGTAAAACTATATATTGCTAGCACTTGGGTAATATTTGCGTAACATGACTAGTAGTATATTTTGGTATTAGATTCAATCATATTCAAGACATACAAACCTATCATAATGCTTATGCCACATAGTGTGTGATATGAATCTCCTTGCAAAGACTCTGGAATGCAAAATTTTAGATCTTTAACTAAATGAGGAATTTTGCAAACCCTAGTGAAGTCGCACGAACTGATCAAGAGTAACCCTCGGGATCTTGAACAACTCAAGAATTATAACCCTAACTAGCCTGTGAGATTAATTCACAAATCAACTGTATTAATACCTAATTAACCCTCAGGATTAAGCAACAGTGAAGAAAGCTCACAAGCAATGAGTATAATTCGAAAATGGATATATTTCACCGATAAAAGTGTGAAAATTGTGAATGGCCTCCCTTATTTATAGGGTGTAATTCGGCCAGTACAAATAGAAACTAGAAATACTTATGGCAGCTTTAAGTAAGTTAAAACCGTATCCAACTAGAATACCTAAAATAAATGACTATATTCTTCAAGATAAATGTTGAAAGAATATTTCCTTATCTAATCTTACCAAATCTAATTCTAATCAAATCTGAACTGAATATTCTAAACCCTTAAATAACGCATAACCATAATTAAAATCTTCTAATGCCAACATGACTGAGTTAATGGGTCTTATTCTAAAATTAAATAAATTACAAATGATATCACTACCTCATTAGATATTTCAGTGGAAAAAATATTATAGTGTTATCCTTCTAAAACCCTAATATAATAAATAAATGAAGAAAACAATAATAAGGGATAATTTTGACATCGTATCAGTTTGGTTGATTGTCAATACTTCCCCCTATCTGTCACATAAGGGTACTATTATATTTTTCCATCAACACCGCCTCCACAAATGGGGAAGTGCAACAACGGCCCTTCTTGCTATGCAGATCTGATTCTCCCCCGTATGATTAAGTCCCAGGCACTCTATATGAATGCTTCTCCGTAAGCCTATGGGGGCAAAGGGATATGCACCTCATCGTTTACTCTAAGGTTGTAAATTACACTAAGCCTAGTTTCAATTACACTATCTCTATCTTTAATCCTTCGAGCTCAAAGTCTAACTAAGACTAGCGTACGGTTGATCATAATGTTGACTCTGTGACCCACATGCATACACCAATACGGTCCTGGACTATCGTTACCCCTATTCCAATATGAAAATAGCCTAAGGTATATGACAAAATAGTGTAAAAATCATGAAATTAACTAGATTGTAAAGAACAAACAAACATAATGTTCATAAGCATATAAAGATAGGTAGATCTTAGAATCTCACAAAAAAAACTACCACATCATGAATAAAAATATAAATCCTCAAGATAAACAACTACTCCCTGAGCTTTGAACCCAAATATTTCATTGGATTCAATGCCCTTGGCCAAAAACAAGGAGAAATAAATTAGAGAGAAGGGTTAGCCTATTTCCCTCTATACCTACTTTTAGGACAATGAAACAAATGAAAACCAAACATTACACCCTAGTGGAAATAGGCTCATATATATAGTAGTTGAGAATTGGGCTTTGAAAAAGGTCCTAAAAGAGGCAAAAAAACCCTAGCAACAGAAATTGGCACGGGCCGTACTATAACACATGGCCTGTGTTGGCTAGGTCTGGCACGACCCGTGTTGTCTGCCATGCCCATGCTGGCTTGGCTTGCCATGACCAGTGTTGTTTGGCACGTGCCTCCGACTAGGCATTGTCCCCAGCCATTTTGATGCTTGTAGTCGCGTTGTTCATCATGGGCTATCAATTAGATGCTGGATTTTCCCTTTTGAATGGTGCAGGCCATGTAAATACTTGTGGGTCATCGGCTGGGAGACAATTATTTAGCAAAATGATGGTGCAGCCATGTCAATCTTCGCACCCCATATGCTGGTATTTGGATGTTTAAACTGGGGAGACACGGGCCCTATAAAGTGGCACAGCCCGTGCCCATTCTTAGCCTCACAGGGCATCAGGTTGGCACATGGCATGTTGAATCAAGTGACCCGTGCTGAAGGTCTCTGGAATGACCGTGATGGCTAGCACGACCTATGTTTTTTGTCACGGCCGTTCCAGGTATTCATATGTTAGACTCGATTCCCTTATTCTTCCAACTTGATTCCATATACAACCAAGTTTTGACTCGTGATCTCCCTTGTGAATGGACTTCTTCAATCTACTACCACCCTTATGGATGGTGTTCTATAAAATTACACCGAACTGCTCACAGTAACCTACTAAAAAGCTCACAAAAGAATATCTAGGTTCTCTTGAGAACAAAGTGTCCATTAGATCCAAGTAATTCTACAAAACTTAGAATTCAAATAAGAAAACCAACAACGGTCATCTAAACCCTTTGTAATGTAAACCTAACTAAAACTAGCAATCAACCAACCAAAACATAATAAAATTGTGTTGAATCCATTAGTTAACACATCATTCTAGGTGCAGATCAATTCCTCCACTCTTAAACCTTTATTCGTCCTTGAGTAAACAAAAACAAGCAAAGGTCTAAGAGAAGAGTAGCATGCAAGGATAAGTTAACCAATACATTCAACCTTATTCCTAGACTACCCTATTTTTCGGAATATGTAAAAATATCACAACTCTCACTCTCCCCAAAGAATCAAAAGTAATCTATACAACCGATCATACGAAGAAAAAGGCAAGGTATACTTGATAAGTGTCAAACTAACTTATCCGTCGAAAAAGCCACTGGAGACAATCCAAAAGATGTTCAGAATAGTTTCCAATTTCTCTCAATTTCTTGCTTCTTTTTTTTTTATTAAACCATCCATAGATGGGGGAAATTGTATTGGCCTTCCCAAGCCGTGAGAAAAAGAAACATTTAAACAGAGAGTAGGATGAAGCCGAAGCTTAGTTTAGATATACAAAGATAAGCATACGGCTCTTGAAGCAACATTCGTTGCTTCCAAAAGAATGGTAGAAATGTTGGTGACAGCTAGAGGATTACAAAGACTGTTAGGCTAAGTAAAACATTCCTCGAACTTGTTGGTGAGTCGAGAGAATGAAACACAAGTCAGTCAGAGAAGTGTCACTTAGACTAAGGAGCCTATCCTCTTACTAATAATTGAAGCTGTGAATGTAGCTAGAATATGCAGCTGGCCGATGAGCGGGTCAGATTGCAAATTATGAGCAATTATGCTCTGCTTGGTCAGTGGTGCAACAAAGCACCCGAGCTCGGATCCTGAAAATTCATCCTCCTGAGCTTGCTACTGTCCGAGGTTGGATCCTGCGAATTGTCCCTGAGCTTGCTACTGCCCATCACTGCAAAAAAAGCAAACCGGACTCAGTAGCATCCATTCATTGAGACAGTCTTAACGAGTGTGTGCCCAACTAATCTAACCTAATCAGACCCCTACAAATATGAGGTAGCATTTGAAAACTATTGAAAAAGAAGCTAGTATGAGTAGTGAGACAGTCCTTAGCCAAAGAATCAGCAACCAAATTAGATTGTCTATGTATATGCTGTAAAGTCATATCACCCAATGCCTGATGTATTTCATCTGCCAATTGAAAAAGTTTCCAGTTTCCATGCAAAGGATCATCAACACAGTGGACTGCAATTAAGCAGTCTGATTCAATTAATACAGGAGCAGAGTATCCTACACCAATATGAATAGCAAAAAGTATTGCCCTTAGTTCAGCCTCAATAGGAGAATTTGCCTGTGTAAGCCTAGTCTGAGCCGAAATGAAACTACCTCTAGAATCTCTAATAATCAATCCTAATCCACACATGTTAGAGTAGGCACACCATGCTGCATCTACATTAGTCTTGTACCCCTCATTTGGCCTTTTCCAAGCAATTTTGAAAATCTTTGGTTTCGGAGCAAGTTTTATCAAAGGTAAGAATGAGTGGTTTGCAATACCAAAATCAAATGCAGATGTAATGTAGACTGGTTTGGAGCAGAAAGAGTAGAAAATTTGATCCCTGATATGACTTAGTACTGTGCCCCTATTTGGCAGGACAGAATCATGTATGCATTTGTTCCTCATTTTCCATATATTCCAGCATGTAATTAGAGATGTAGTTCTAATTAATGTTGAGTGTAAGGAACTTAAACCTGGATAGGTTAGATAGTATGAGATTCTTTCCCATATGGAGGGGAAAGGTTTATCCCTAATACCCATGAACTGATGTAATGTACTCCAAACATGTAAGGAAAAGGGGCAGGAATTGAAAAAATGATCTAAAGAGTCCACATGATTACTGCACATGTAACATTTAGAAGCCAAGCAGAATCTCAGTTTTTGCAAAACATTATCAAAAGGTAAATACGAGTTGATCATTTTCCACATAAAGACTGATACTTTCTTTTCAATTCTGGAATTCCAAAAAAAACTGAGTCGAAGCAATGTTACCAGACTGTGAGCTGAGCAGGAGATATGTAGATTTGAAAGTGAAATCTCCCTTAATACCAGGCTTCCATATAAGCCTGTCGTACCTGTGTGGATAGAGCTTAGAGTCCTGCAAAAGAGAGATGACATGAGGGGGAAGTAAGTGGGAAATTCTCTGGATCAAAATATCCTTGTTTGAGATGAAATCTGAAACTGTACAGTCCTCCGAGATATCAACATGGTCTGGATCACAGTGATCTATAATAGGTCCAACATCTAGCCAATTAGAAGTCCAAAAATTGCAGTTACCCCTGCCCACAATGACTCTGGAATTTGATTCAGCCCAAGCATTAAAGATGCATATTCTTTTCCAGTTAGGGGAGGATCTATATGAGGGTGGCAGGGATGCAAGAAAATGTGTCCATAGAGCCTCTGCCTTTTGATATTTCCACCATAATTTAACAGAACATGTATCAATTATGGAGTTTATTGATCTGAAACCCAGACCATTTTGGTGAATAGGGTAACAAAGAGCTTCCCATTTTCTCCATGATCTTTTAGGTTTCTGATCAATAGACCCCCAAAAGAATCTGCTCATTTTTTTTCTATGCTGGAAACAATTCTCTTGCTCGGTTTTAAAACTGACCATATATGTTGGGGAATAGAGAAAATGCAGGATTTTATAAGTGTCATTCCCCCCTCCCCCCCGTAGATAGCCATTTATTTTCCAACTACAGATCCTGCTATCGATCTGTTCAATTAATGGATGGAAATAGGCTCTATGTGCAGCACCCGTGAAAATAGGTACACCCAAGTATGTAAATGGAAAGCATCCAATTTTCATACCTAGAGTCCTCTTCATTTTGTTAGCAGTGTGAGCAGAGGCATGCTTTCCAATGTAAATATCACTTTTACCATAGTTTATTTGTTGCCCAGTGACATCCTCAAATGTAGATAGAAAGGCTTTAAATCTAACCAAAGTTTTATTTTCAGCCTTTAAAAACACTACTGTATCATCCGCATAAGATAAATGAGAGATTTGTAGGGCTTTACCTGGAAGTTGATAGTAGGCCAATTTACCAGTTTGGAAGATAAATGCTAAACTTCTAGTAAAAGCCTCTGAAAAAATGTTAAAAAGAAAAGGAGAGAGGGGATCTCCCTGTTTGATGCCCCTCGTAGATTGAAAAAAACCAGTTGGCTTACCATTTATCAAGATAGAGAACCAAGCCTGTGATAGATTATTCATGATGGGAAAAATAAATCTAGCATGAAAACCAAATTTAGCAAGGACACTATATAGAAATGACCACTTAACCCTATCAAAGGCCTTCTTAAGATCTAATTTGACAATGCAGTTTGGTTGTCTTTGCTTCCTATTCAGAAATCTGACCATTTCTTGTAAGTAAATTACATTATCCGAAATATCTCTCCCTTTAAGAAAAGCAGTTTGATGTGGAGAAATGAGTTTTGGCATTAATGGTTTAATTCTTTCCATTAGCATTTTTGAACAAATCTTGTTAACTACATTGGAAAGACTTATTGGCATGTAATCATCAAATGAAATAGGTGTTTTCTTCTTAGGTATGATTGTGATCCAGGTGCTACTAAAAACCCTAGGAATGACATTCCCATCAACAAAGTCCTGAACTGCAGCTAGTAAATCAGTGGAAATTATATCCCAAGATTTAATATAAAATTAAGAAGTGAAGCCATCAGGACCCGGGCTACTGTCTCTGTTGAGACCAAGAACAATCTGTTTGAGCTCAGACATTGTAACCGAATGCATAAGATTCTCATTATCTTGTTGGGTGACCAAGTTAGGAATCTGGCTGAGAAAATGAGATTTGAAAAAGTTACATTCAGGCAAGCTATCATCTGTTAAAAGGCCCTGGTAGTATTGGATGGCTTCATTTTCTCAATTTCTTGCATTTTGCCTAGGAGCCTATTCGGGTTTTCATCCTAGCTTAACATACAAATTAAAATCACTTCTGACATTTTTCCACACCATGGCCTCTCATTTTTTTCCTAGGGTTTTCCTCATATCCAGACCTTTCCCATTGTTTCCTAAGTCGCCCTTTCAGGGTTTCTATTAGCCAGGTATATATTGTTTTTCTTTATATTTCAAAACATTTTATTGTGTAGCACAAAATGCCCCGAAGATGGGCTTCATACTACATGAAGATAGTAAATAACGAAAAATGACACCACCAAAGTGTTCCAAAACATCCCAAAAACAAACTACAAAAAAGGTTTCCCCACACCAAAACAAACTAGCAACCAAAAGTTTGAAAATCCAAATGAGGGAAAACAAAGGGAAAACAGTCAGCATCACTAACATCCACACCAAAGCGAAAAAAGATAAAAGTGAAACTAAGGAGATGCCACCATGATAGTGTTCCAACCCCTTCCCCACACATAGTTCATGCATTGTTTCCAATGCACACTACAAGAAAAATGAACTTTTATTTTGCCCCTTTTACCTCGGTTTTTTTGTTAAACTAAAATAACCGAGGTAAAAAGTTCTTTTACCTCAATTATATTTTTTAAAGTAAATAATATTTTTTATCGCGGTTAAAAAAACTAAGGTAAAAGGTACACTTTTCACCTCATTTTTTTCAAAATCAAGGTAAAAATTCTGAAATGACCGACGTCACATGCATGTCCGGCTTACCAACATCGGTTATTTTTGCAACCGACGTCGCGCATGCAGGCATGAATTACCGATGTCGCGTGCATTTCTCGCTTACCGGTGTTGCTTATTATTGTGACTGACGCCGCATGTCCCTCTCGCCGACATGAAATAACCGACGTCGCATGCCTTTCTTGTTTCTTGTTTTTGTGACTGACATTGCACATCACTCTTGCAGAAAAGGTATTTATAAGTATATGAAATACTAGATTACACCCTTGCAATGCACAATTTAAAATAAATATATATATATTAATAATGTAATTTATTTTTCAACAAAACTAATATATAAATTTTAAATTTTTTTATGCACATCCATTTCTTTCGAATTTTAAATGTTTTATAATAATAATTTTAACTATGACTTTCTGTTTATATTTTCAAATAAATTAAATTAACCGTAGAGTTTGAGTAATACATGATCGAAGTCAAATATAAATAAATAAAATTTGTTTTTTCACCTAATAAAATTTTATATCCTGCTTAGTCATAATTAAATAAAATAAGTAGTATATAAAATTTTATTCGGTGAAAAATAGAGTTATTTATTAATATTCGACTCCGATCACATATGACTCGAACACTACATTAATTTATTTCATTTGAAACGTGACTAATTCCAAGGGCAACATGTGTTAAAGGTGACGTGGGTAAGAGTTGCTCTTTTAGTATTTTCCATTTGACACATGGCTAATCCCTTTCTTACTTCTATGTAACCAACTCTAAGTTACTCTAGAACATGTATTAGCGTTTTCCAACGTTTCACCAAAAAATTCATCTATTTAATATTTCTATATTGGCAAAGTTTTGGGAAAGACCGTCATTCCATAGGCTTACTGAAAGACAGAGTTTAATTAAATAAAAGGTAAAAGATCTTAGTTGCAGTATTAATAATTTATTATGCAGCATAGAGTAGTTATAAAGTTTATAACCCGATTCCTGCAACCTAAAAGTTTTATTTTTATTTCTTCTGATTTGCACTTTAAACCTTGGTCTATCCATAGCTTATGGAAAGACCGTCTTTCAAGAGACAGACTCTTCTATATTTATGCAAGAATAACAAAAATAATGTATTTTGGAGTAATAGATTATAGGGTAACACAATTTTTGGCCATAGTGTCAATTTTCAAGATTGTGTAGAAGTAATCAATGTTGACTTTCGAGGCCCTTTTATTCACCCATTCATGCCCAAATTACAAAATTGAAACTATATATTATTGAATTGCATTTTGGAGGTGCCAATTTCCAACGTTTTTGGAGGGACCTAAGTACAAAGAGTTAAAACTTTACTCGTAGCTCCAAATTGAAATTCACTCGAATGTGATGCTACCCTATAGACCCCAACTATATTCTCCAAGTCCGTAACATAGTATTTATCAATAAACATGCTCAAGAATATATTTATAATCTTTTCCCATTTCCCTTTATTAATTCAATGTAACTAACTCTAAGTTACTGTAGAACATGTATTAGCGCTTTCTAGCATTTCACCAAAAATTTCATCTATTTAATATTTCTACATTTATGCTACAATAACAAAAATAATGTATTTTGGAGCAATGGATTGTAAGCTAACACAATTTTGGGCCTTAGTGTAATTTTTCAAGATTGTGTAGAGGCAATAAAAGTTGACTTTCGAGGCCCTATCGTTTACCCATAATGCCTAGATTGAAATATGACAACTGTATATTATTGAATTGCATTTTGGTGTTGCCAATTTTGTAATTCGACAACTCCAACTTTTTTTGAGGGATTTAAGTGCAAAAGGTAAAACTTTACTCGTATCTCACAATTGAAATCTGCTCGAACGTGATGCTACCCTATGCACCCCAATTGTATTCTCCATGTCCCTAACATAGTATTTATCAATAAACATGCACAAGAATATATTTGTAATCTATTCCGATTTCCCTTTCTTACTTCAATGTAACCAACTCTATGGGAAAGATTATCATTCTATCTTACTTATCCTGGTCTGAGTGCTTTGCATTCAATAATTATTAGAACTGCTTCTGTAATAACATGTTGGAACCTTTGGAAGATGAGGAATAAATGTTTATATGACTCTGCCATTCCATTAACAAGTCTAGTGCTCAATCAAACAAGGGATCAAATTTTCTACACATTTAGTGCTAAACCTATTTTTATAGCATCCCATTTTGACTTCAGTATTGCTGAACACTCCTTTTTGCCACTGAATATACACATGCCAATTCCCCTCTGGAAGCTGAACTGCTTGCTATTCGGTTTGCATTAACTAAGTGTGTGGGATACTCTGTTACTGTTTATATGGAATCGGATTGTCTAAATGCAGTACATTTTGTGCTTGATCCTTTTCTTGCACACTGGAAACTATTCCAATTATCTGATGACATTCACCAACTTATGCCTGATATTAGCTTAGTGCATATTCATAGACAAGCTAATCTAGTGGCTGATTTGCTTGCTAAAACTTATCTCAAAGCTCGAACTGGTTCCTCCATTTATAGATTTGGCATGCTCTCCAATACTATTCAAGGTTTAGTTAGACTGGATCAGATAGGTACACCATCACTAAGGATGGTACATTGAATGGATGCTACTCATTTGTACTGGTTTATGCAGGTTGAATCGGCATCAATGAATGACTATATTGGTTGGCATTCGGATTCAGAGATTCTACTTGCAGCATCATAGGGATCACTAACCCCTGCAGCAACTGACGGATTCAAGGCTTCTTTCTTCGGTTGGAGAATAAGGGTTTCTAGCTTCACTATTTCAGGAGGATGACACATCAAATCCCTGTTACAACTGATATACATGCACACGGATGGAGTGTCCTCATTGCCTAATAGTATCCTTTGCTGGATCACTTTCTTTTGATTTCTAGCTTAGTAGAGGATAAGCTTTTTAGATTGTTTGGGGTGAATCTGACTGACTTGTGTTTCGTTAATTTGATTCACTAATAAGTTCGACGATCTTCCAATATAGTCTAAGAGTTTTTGTAATCCTCTAACTTTTAGCGACATATCTTATTTCAGTTTGGAAGCAACAATGGTTGCTTCATGAGCTTATGGCTCACTCATGTAAATATCAACTAATCTATGGCTTCACTTTATCTTTATGTTTTATGTTTCTTGTCTATTATACGGCTTGGGAAGGCCTAATATAATTTCCCCCATCCTCGGATGGTTTTAACTAAAAAAAAAAGTAACCAACTCTATGTTACTTCAGAACATGTACTAGCGCTTTCCAACATTTCACCAAAAAAATCATATATATATATATATATATAATATTTCTATATTTATGCAAGAATAACAAAAACCATGTATTTTGGAGGAATGGATTATAGGGTAACACAATTTTGGGCCATAGTGTAATTTTTCAAGATTGTATAGAAGTAATCAATGTTGACTTTTGAGCCCCTTTCGTTCACCCATACATGCCCGAATTGAAAAATCGCAACTGCATATTATTGAATTGCATTTTGGTGTTGTCAATTTCGTGAATCGACAACTCTAACTTTCTTTGAGGAACCTAAGTGCAAAAAATAAAAAATTTACTCGTAACTCCAAATTGAAATCTACTCGAACGTGATGCTACCTTATACACCCCAATTTTATTTTTTAATGGAAAATAATTCATAATTTTATCATACTAAGAACAGAATAACCTAAGATGATTGTGTGTGTCGAGTACGTAACATCATCGTAATTAGATATATAATTATTTTACCCTCTAAAAAAATAAATTTTACTAACATAAATATTTAATTGAAAATAATATAATGAATTTTCATAACAGATTTATTTATTTAATTAAAGTGATTAAAATATTTAATTAATCTTTAATTAATCCAACCTAATATTAATTAAGGTAATGAACAAATTAAATTAAAGGCTGATTTTTTTCAGCCCTAATTCAACCCTAATCTAGCCTCAAATCCTAATACGATATAGCCTAAACCCTAGTCAATGTTCAGGCAGAAACTGTCGATCCTCCTTCTCTACCCTTCCACAGCCGATTGTCCATTTTCTCTACCCCAAACTACCGATCTTCAAATTTTTTACCCCTAATCGTTGTGCTCTCCCGTTCTTGTGAATGCTGCGTGGTGCGCTCCGCCAAGCTGCGTGGTGCACTCCGCCACGCTGAGCTGTGCTCTGCCTTGCCTCTACCCTGCGCTCCGCCCCCCTCTTCCGCCTGCCGCTCTCTTCCTTGTCTGGCCGCTCTACCCTGCTCCACCCCCTACTCCACTTGCGTCCACCTCTGCGCTGGCTACAACTAGTGTTTTTTTTATATTCATGTTGATGGCTCAAATGTAACTAGATTTGTATTTTGTTAAGTGATTTGAATTTAATCAATTTTTTTCTGTAGAAATTCAAGTCATTTAATTTGTTTCTTGCTATTTTTTTCCTTTTCTATTCATTTAAAATGAATGAATAAATTTGAATGATTTAATCTTTTTTGTTCATTATTTGTGTTAGTCCTCACAAAAGGGTTTGTGGATTGAGCCGGGGATCTGGCCAGAAAATTCTTGTTGTCTATGAACTACCAAAAGCATAATTGACGATTATGTTGATTATGCGTTTGGTAGTTTTTTTATTTCCAGAAAAATCATGTGTGACGTCGCACTGTCATCGTTCCTATTTTTTTACTACGGCTTAACTGGTGCAATTTCGCACCTCTACTGGTCCATTATACTTTTTAGCTTGATTATTTTTAAAATAACCGAGATAAAAAGTGTGGTTTACCTTGGTTATAAGCCTTGGTAAAAAGTATACTTTTTACTCCGTTCACATTTACCTCGGTTTTTTATAGCTGAAAATCGAGGTAAAAACCCTTGAAAAACCAAGTTAAAAAGTGTTGTTTCTTGTAGTGGCATGTGACAAAGGTGAAAATAATGGTTGGGAACACCAAAGAGTCCTCAATTGTTTTTTAATTCCCGGGATCATTCTTGTGGCACGGTCCGTGTTGTATGCATACCTCGTGCCAACTTGAATGCCTTGCACCGACATGCTTTGGCATGGTATGTGCTGGCCTGCCTTGGCACGAGGTTGGCTTTGTTCGTGACAAGCTTTACTTCTTCCAAATTTTGTTGCAAAAATCTCTGCACCCAAAAAAAATAAGCGTAATACTATTCCAGCCAGAAAATCTGATGACTATATATCCCTAAAAGCACTACAAACAATTGAACAATTACCAAAAATCATAAGAAAATCAAGTTTTCAAAATTTACTAACACAAATATAAAAAAGCACTGTTTCTTTATTGTCGTCCTCATGACTTATTTGTATAAGAACAATTCATGCATGTATTTGCTCATGGAAGGGACTGTTCTCCTTGTCTACTCCCAAATTTCCCCATTCATAATAAGGTTTTAACCTTTTCCCATTGACTAGACCTTTTATGCCATTTTTTTCATCTTTCACCTCTATCGCTCCTTGACCATATATCTTGGTCACCACTTATGGGCCTACCCACCTTGACCACAATTTACTTAGAAAAATACGCAGCCGAGATTGGAAGACAAGGACTTTTTTTCCCATAAAAAATTCTTTCTTCACTATTTTCTCATCATGTTGTGTTTTCGTCCTTTCCTTATAAATTAGTGCGGTGTTATAGGACTCGCGCCTAAGTTCTTCAAGTTCTTGTAGTTGCTGTTTCCTATGTTTCCTGGCTTCACTCAAGTCCATGTTGAAGCATTTAATGGCCCAAAGTGTTTTGAACTCGAGTTTAACTGGGAGGTGGCATTTCTTACCAAAGTCGATCCGAAAGGATGACATGCCTATGAGGGTTTTGTATGCGGTCCATTAGGCCCAAAGCATATCGTCCAATGAGGTACTCCAATCCTTTCTAGGTGTGTATACCATTGTTTTAATGATGGCTTTTATTTCCCAATTGGATATCTCTGCTTCACCATTTATTTGTGGGTGGTATGTGGTGGATGTCCTATTGGTCACTCCTTATATCCGAAGCAAAGTTTTCATGGTTTTGTTGTAAAAATATGTTCCCCTATCACTAATTATGTTCCAGGGAACTTCAAAATGAGAAAAGACATTGGATTTGAGGAAAACGATTACTGTTGCAGTGTCATTTCCTTTCGTCTCCTTGGCTTCAACCAATTTGGACATGTAATCCACCACCACTAGAATATAGTAGTTACCATTGGACTTAGGGAATGGACCCATGAAATCCATCCCCCACTGATACGAATCAGGGTTTCTAAATTCATTTATTAAATTAGGGTTTTTAGGATGAAAACACTATACTTCTTTTCCCACTGGGTTTTTTACTGAGGTAGTGTGATCATTTGTAATTTATTTTATTTTAGAATAAATCCCATTAACTCAACCATGTTGGCTTAGAAGAGTTTTGGTTATATTTTAATTAGGGTTTAGAATATTTAGTTTTGATTTGATTGGATTTAGATTTGGTAATATTAGATAAGACAACATTCAGTCAAGATCTATCTTGAAGAATACAATCATTTATTTTAGGTAGTCTTGTTAAATATCATTTTAGCTTATTAAAGATTCCATAATCATGTATAGGTTCTTGTATGTATTTTGGAATACCATACCTATGTACTATAAATTTGGGTGGTTTTAAACATTGTTTTTACCAACACTTTTATCAATCAAATACTCTTTGCTTGCGAGCTTCTTCAATTATTGCTTATGCCTGAGGGCTAGTTAAGTATCAATAAACCTTGTAATATGATCCTTGGGGCTAGTTAGAGAGCAAGTCGAGATTAGGCGTACCCCAAGGGCTAGACACCTGAATTTTGTACGAGATAGTGAGGGTATGCAAATACCTTCACTAGATCAAAGATATTAATTCTGCAATCATGAGTCTTTGCAAAGATAGTTGCCCTCTCGGGTTTTCAACTTAGCGGGTTTTCTTTTCTTTCTATTTTTTTCTTTTTTCATTTTCTATTTTTTATAAATTTTATTTTTTTTCCTTTTTCTCATGTTTTTCCAATCAAAAATAGCAAAAAACATTCCAAATGAAGCTAGCATGCATGTGAGTCCTCTAACCCCTCCCTGTACTTAAAACATTACATTGCCCTCAATGTAAAAATGTAAGGAAAGAATAATAAAACCCAAGGCAAGAGGTAGAGTGACACCCGTTATTCCGCATAGTCACCGGTGATATAGCGCAATTCCAATGTACTTGTATAGAATCAGTCCTAAAATTGGTTTCGGAGCTGGGAGGTGGAGCAAACGTGCCGTAGAAGAACTCACCCCTCGAGCAAAACGTTGTCTTCTTGGTGCCGTTTGATCAAGACTAACACCACAAAGAACAACATCAAACTCACAAGTACATAAGGATTTGTAATACTAGGTTTAGCATCAAGAGTTAATAACCATAGTATTATCAAAGAACAACCAATCCATCATGCAATCAACACTATAAGATTGTCCAATAAAAATATCCAACATATATTGACACATATCCAAGCATCATTACAGAATATAACACTTAAAGACTCAATGATGTAGTCAGCATACTACAATCAATAAAGATACTATAAAGGTCCAAGAATTTTTATATGTCAATATATGTCAATATATGTAAGATGGTGGTTGAATGAGTGGATATGTGTGGTGGTTCTTGGGAGTATTTGGAGAAGAAGGAAGGATTATGCAGTGTTTAAGCTCAGTTGAAAATTTGGATTATCATCGCAACTCGCAAAAGCACTGGTCGTAACTTGCGATGCATCGTCTCGAGTTGATGGCTTTTAACATTGAGAACTCGAGGTCTCGAGGGCTTCAGTACGAGTCAGATTGCAGTCTCGAGGACCCGAGGTGTTGATGACGTCTACTCTAATTGAGTGCTTATGGACTCGAGAGCCTAAGGTCTTGAGGGCTTCTGCTTGAATCGAATGCTTGTGGCATCAAGAACCTGAGGTCTCGAGAGCTTCAACACGAGTCGGATTGCAGCCTCGAGGACCCGAGGTTTCGAGGAGGTCTGCTCAAATTGAGTGCTTGTGGCCTCGAGAGCCTAAGGTCTCGAGGGCTTATGCTCGAATCGAATGCTTGTGGCATTAAGAACCTGAGGTCTTGAGGGCTTCTGTTAGAATCGAGGAATGATGGTCTCAAGGAATGATGTTCTTTCAGGTTCGGCTCAAGCCAAGGACTTTGTGGCCTTGAGGTTTTGAAGGGGTGATGTCTCGAGAGGGTTTATGTCTCGAGGGCTGGTCTCGAGAACTAGCCTCAAGAGGGTGATGGACATTCAAGTTTACTCGAGTTGAGGCATGATGCCTCGAGGTCTCGAGGGAATGATGTCTCGAGTACTGGTCTCGAGGACTTGAGGTCTCGAGGGCTGATGGACTTTTCAGTTCTGCTCGAGTTGAGAGCTTCTATCATCGAGGGCTTTAGAGGGATTGTGGCCTCTAGAGGGATTGTGGCCTCAAGAACCTGAGGTCTCGAGGGCCTCAGCTCGAATCGAGGGCTTGTGGCCTCGAGAACTTGAGGTCTCAAGGGTTTGTACTTGTTGGGCTCAGCCCGACTCAAGAGATTATGGCCTCGAGGACCCAAGGTCTCGAGGACTTCACTGGCCTCTAGGGCTTCTACTTGAGTCGAAGGCTTTTAGCCTCGAGGACCCGAGGTTTTCGAGGGTTTGCACGGTTGAGCTTATCTCGACTCGAGGACCCGAGATCTCGAGGACTTCATTGGCCTCGAGGGCTTCTACTCGAGTTGAAGGATTTCGGCCTCAAGGAACCGAGGTCTTTGTGGGCTTGCATGGTTGAGCTTAGCTTGACTCGAGGGCTTGGGGCCTCAAGGACCCAAGGTCTCGAGGACTTCACTAGAATCGAGGTCCTGAGGTTTCGAGGACTACAGCTCTAGTTGAGGACCTATGGCCTCGAGGACTGATGGCTTTGTTTTTGCATTCAGCTCAACTCAAGGTCTTGAGTGGATGTAGTCTCAAGGACCTGTTGGTCGTGACTCGCGACTTCCCTTTGTGACTCGCGGAAGGTGGTGGCTAGGAGGTTAATTTTAGCACAAAAATCTCTGATCACATCGTGACTCGCGATTGTCCTTCGCGAGGCTGTTGTGACTCGCGATGTCAAGGCCTTCCAGCACTTAGAAAGAATTTAATCTTTACCAACATTCCAAACTTTCTTCCCTTTCTCATGGATCTCATTCCTTCATCTCCTTCAATGCAATGCACTTCACTTTGCAACTAAATCATAGAAAAACACACCGTAAGAAGAACAAGACAAAATAACAAAAACTAAACAACAAAAACCAAAATAAAAGGCTGAGTTTATTTACGTCGTCGACATGACAAAGCTCCGTATATTTAAGGTCATCGGCACAACCCTAATGTTATCCATATAGTGAAGGCTTGAACCCCTTCACCGTGAGTATCCAAAAGTAGAGAGGTGGGGGTACAAAACTTTCAAGTGGAAAGTCTTATTGAGGTGGAGATGGTTTAAAGGGATTTGGGTGGTTAGGAGGCTTGGGATAATCTTTTGGCTCCTCTCTTGCCTCCCTAAAAACTTCCAAAAATGGCAGAGTTGGTTCACTAGGGGGGGAAGGGGTGGCGATGCCTATGGATGTAGTACAATCACCTCTCCCTCCATTTTTTCATCCTCAACAACCAACTCCTCATCCCTTTCGAACTCAAAATCATTTCCCATGGTGAACTCACTCACTGAATCCTCGAGTTCGATTTGGGATGGTGTATTTTGGGAGTCACAAGCTTCCATTGGGGCCAACGCTTCTAATATACTCCTCGCATGCCTCTCAATAGCCTTAACACTAGAGGAGAGCTGGGTGTTCGATTCTTCTCTAGCAAAGTTGTTCAAGTTTGCTATTGTATTCATGACTTCCACACGTGTCAAACATGAACTTCTTTGTTGGGCTTGGTTTTGGGGTATGGTATAAGGTGGTGATGGCCAACTATGTTGCTCGTATTGTTGGTTTTTCAGCTCATTCTCATACCACCAATCCGAATTACCACTCCATTCTAAATTCTATGGATACCATTCTTGAGCTTCTTGCCCTTAAAAACCAACATCTCCTACCTCTTGGTAGCACTCTTCATAATACCCTTGGTTTTGGAATCCAAGGGTTATTTCTCCCTCATAGTAATCTTCCCACAACAAATAGCAAGACTCAGTAGGATGGTCGGAATGACACATCCTACAAAACCTCACTTGTTGAGCCTCTCTTCTCATCATGAGTTCCCTCAAGGTGAGACGCTCCATTTTTTTTTTCAAATGTATGAAATCATATTGCAAGAATTCTCGATAAAAATTCACCAAGAACTCAAGAAATACCTACTCCGAACAAAAACAACCACCAAGGAGTGAAAAATAAAAATAACTAGCTAATATGCAACCAAATACACCTAAACACTTAAAAATAAATGCCTATTCCCCAGCAGTGACGCTAAAATTTGGGAGGCCATCGCCGTAACTCTCAAAGTTAATATTTATAAGCCCTTTTTGCTTACTATCTACAACTAAGTAGATAGTGGCAAGTCAGAGTCGTCCATGAAGAAGGGGGATTTGCTCAAGCATTTAAGCACGAATGGTTGCTATTAATCTAGGAGTATATATATATATGTATACATACATATAAAAGAATATAAATGGGGGGAGGGGTTTGGTTGGTTGGTTGTCCTAAGTTATGCAAGTTAAAAGACAAGACAACTAGCAAAGCTAAGCAACTATGCTAAATCATCAAACAAAACTAAGAAAAAGAGTTTTAAAACTACAAAAGACAAAGCATTGGGGGCAATATATATCCACTTCCAAACCAAATGTAGATCATTGAACCATTCACTCATCCTATCACATTTTTTACCTATGGGGAATGCCAATGGAAGATCAACACTCATTCCTTCTTAAGAGTAGTTTGCAAAGACAAACAACGACTATTTGCAAACCTCGTTGACGATTACCTTAGACAAACAATGACCATAGAGGTATTTCATCAATGGCATTATAAACGAAGGACCATATATTTGACAACAAGCCTTCTACCAAAGACATAGCCATTTAACCAAACATAGCATTCATTAGGCTAAACCTAGAACAAACCACATTCAAGGTTCAATCTTTCATTGCATCGATAGGATAGATATGAGAAAAAACCACATTAATATAGTTATCTTGCAAGGATCACAACACATTATGCACAAGAAGTTCTAAGTTCATGGTCTTAGATTTTCATGTAAAGGAGCTAAAGAATTCGTCACTTTCCTAACTCCCTAACACTTTAATCATATAAACACTTCCTATTCCCAAACAACCCATGGAATAAATGAATTGAAACATAGCATTAAGAATGCATGAATGCTAAACAACAAAGGCTTCAAGAATGAACAAAACAATCTATTCACTACTTCGCCTACTTGTTGTGAAGATAAATCTTCTATCCTTCTTAGGTAGTAGTTTGCAAGAGTGAATTCGACATATCTTGTCAAACCTCACCAATGATTCCATTAGTACTAAGAGTATACCATTGAAGGCATTTAACAAGAAGAATCAACAAGCTTGGCAACACTTATAAATACTACATCGTGTCTAAGCATTTAATCTATTTCTGCATTTACACAAAATTAGTCTAGAACGATCGACATTCATAGACTTCTCTCATTTGCTACCTAAAACAAATATGACAACGAGTTCGACATCATCACATTCATCTAGCAATTATCAACACACTAATATCATTAAGAAGCTCTAACTCATGTTCTTGGATTTCACATTTAAAGGGGGGATTTCTCCCAACCCTAACAAGTAATCATACAAGCAATTCATATACTCAAGCTTCCAACAACATCAATGTCATTAACAATTCACATTCAAAGCTCAATAAATGAATAATAGCAAAAGCACTAAATAGATAGATATGGTTGTTACTACGTAGATATGGACATTTCAATCCATTGCTCCTAAGATAAAACTAAGGTAGATAATTAAAAGACATGATTAACCTACAAAAACTAAGAAAAGAAAGAAGGAAAAACTAGGGTTTGAACCCACAAAAATGCAGGAAGAAGAAGGTCTCAAAAGCTGTTGAAGAGGAGAGGATAAGGTGAGTATTTATAGTACAAAAAGCAAGGAGAATTTCTGGCCCTTCGTCTGTCGTGAGTCGTGACGACATCACGACGGCTTCGCGACAGACTCCAAGTCCAGCACTATTTCTTCTTTATTCTTTTTGTTTCATATCCTTCTCTTCTCTTCACTTCTTCAATTCTTCAAATCTTCAAAAGCTCAAATACAAGTCTTCAAATCTTCAAAAGCTCAAATACAAGTCTTCAAATCTTCAAATCTTCAAAGGTAATCTTCAAAGTCTTTAAAGTCTTCAAACAAATTACCTTGTCACGCAAAATTCTCTAGAAAAGTAATAAAAGCGTAAAAGTCGCTTTTAACCCTCCTTAAAGAATTGCAAGTTAAAATGTCACATTTAGAGCACAAAAGTGTACAAAAGTGAATTCCAAAAGTCCTAATATAACTGTATGAAATGGGCACATCAGCTACTATTATTTCCTTACTGATAATTAGTAATACTAAGGAAATTTTAACAAATCTAGGATAAAATAAGAGCCTATTTCCTGCGAGAGTGTCCTATGGTAAGATCTTGGGCAAATAGATCATATTGGACATATAATGTTGGATAAATTCACTTGTGGGGGTTAAAATACCATAAACTATAGTTTGGGGTAAAATATAAAATAATCTATGAATTAAGGGGAAAACTTTCAAATTGACAAAATGAAAAAGAATTTAGACTCATCTTCTCCGGCAAACCCTAAAAGGTGATTTGTCGTCTCCGACAAGACGCACGAGGATTTCGTGATAGATTTTGCGCACGGGGATGGGTTTAACTTCTAGAGAAGACACATGGTGCATTATCGTTGTCTCTTGAATGAAAAATTTATCCTCTGGATTTTAGAAGAACTCGACAAGGATCAAGCAGCTTTCAATGGTTATTGTCACTTGCTTCTTTCACTGTCCGATTTTAAGGTCGCGCAGTTTGGCTGACCAACTTGTCTGAAATAAGGTTTGTTAGTGAAGAAAAGGGGAAAATAACGTGGGAGAAGCAATATTCATACTAATAGAGATATAGTTGATTTAGAATCAGGATAAGGAATACCCATTCACTTCCATGCCACCATAGGTCTTGACTTTCTCTGCTACTTTCCACCGCCATATTCAACGTTTTCAAGTTCAAGATTTGGCTCTCGTTCTTGGTTTCCTTGCTGTCGATCGCCCTATTTTGCATCATCCTCACTAGCATTTTTGCAGCTCACCGGCCCAGCCTCTTCTTAAATCAGCTATATCTCTATTACATAAGCTGAAATAAACGAGTGTTTAGCGAGTCTTGGATGCAAGGTAAAGTTTTCAGACATGGAAGTTATGGCAAATTCGAAGGAACTATAGTAGTTAGATAGGGTGATGCAAAGATTCCCATCTCACCAACACCAACACCACAACTGGACAATCGAGTGTTTTTGTTTTGGATTTGTACCCGACCCAACCCCATCATTCAACCCATTTCCAAATATTACAAATGTTTATTCAATTTCAACTACAAAACGAAGTTATATTAAAATAGTAACGTTTTAAAGAAAAACTAAAATACACATCAAATTAAAATATTAAAATATCAAATAAAATTTAAAATATTTAAATAAAGATAGTAAAACATTGGTCTTTTTTTAAAATGAAAACCACCATGAGGTGGAGGGAATTATATTGGGCACCCTAAACCCATAAGATTAAAAGAAACTAATATCGTTTTGCCCTGGAGGCTCAATCAGTACAAAATAACTACTAAGCTAAAAAAGAAGCCTAGACTAAGAAGCAATAGCTATTGCTTCCAAAACAATGGAGTGGATCTATAGGACAAAAAATTCCTATCAGATCAGACAAACCCTGAGATATGCCATGCTTTCTATACCTAGAAATTATAAGGAGCAGGTCGGTGATCGACGAATCGAAACACCACTTAGCCACCTATATCACTAGGAAAATAGGAGCAACAGGCAGAATGATACAAAAAGTACAAGAACAACTATGAAGCACGAATGCAAGAAATTGGGGTGCTGCTCAGAATAGGTAAGGCAGATGAGTTGCTGCCACTGAAGAAGCAACAGGGCTGAGTGATGAGCAGGTTGAAGTAGAGTTTGGGATAAGAAGGCCTGAAGCTTGAAGCCTGAATAGAAGTCCTCTGTTTGAATGTTGCTGCAGTGTAGCATCAGATCCTGACAATGAAACAGAAGAAAACGGTTAGTAGCATCAGTTCACCAAATAAGGGGATCTAACTGTAGGAACTTCCAGGTTATCTAGACAGAGTAACCCTTTTGTTCTTGCAGGCAGATTTGACCAACTGAAAGTTTGGTGAGTCTTATTAAGTAACATGTACTTAGCAAGATCATCAGCAGGTTGGTTTCCTTGTCTGAAAATGTGAATCAGTTTAGTATTACCCAAAGAGATCTAAATATTGTCCATTAGATTGAAAACTTTCCAGTGTCTAACAGAAGGGTGTAAGATCATATTAATAGCTATCAGACAGTCAGATTCAATCACAACCTATTGAGATGTATAAGATAATCCTAGTTGTACCCCACATTGAATAGCTAGTGTTTCAGCATGTAATGGTGAATCTGCTGCAACATAGTACCCCCTGGCATGTAAAAAGCCTTCATTATTCCTTATGATGACTGAAATGCCTGCTTTTTTGGAGTGATGCCATGAGGCATCTACATTGATTTTTATGCCCCGATCAGGTTTCAGCCAGGTAACTGTGATGATGGGAGGTTTTGGAAGTTTTAAAATCAGTGGAATATAGCCTTCTGAAGCAAGTTCATGGTCAATCTGTCTAGATATCCCAATGGGAAAGGCAGCAAAAGATAAATAGATGTTGTCTTTGACCTCTTTAAGGATATTATCACAATGCGGAGTGAGGTTATCAAAACCTTTCCTGTTTCTTGCCTTCCACAATGACCAACAGACAAGAATAGGTGCAATATGGACCAGTCTGGTGTGAAGTTTAGATAGACCATTATATGCCCAAAAACTGGCCAATCTATCCCATAGGTTTACACACTCGAAATATGAAAGTCCGCAGATTTTATGAACCTCCCTCCAAACCGCAGAGGAGATAGCACATTTATTGAACAAATGATGCAGTGAGTCTGAATTATTGCAAAAACAGCATTTAGAGGGAAGGTGGAAGCCAAATTGCATAAGAATATCATCAAATGGCAGTAATGCATTTAAAAGCTTCCACATAAATACTGAGATTTTTTTCTGAATATGGTTAGCCCATATATTTCTAAGAGCAGGGAAAGCATTAATTGGGGGTCTCAGTTTCAGATAGGCTGACTTAAAAGAAAAATTCCCAATGAGGTCAGGCTTCCAAACTAGTTTATCAGGCCTGTGTTCATAGATGGAGGCAGATCTGATAGTATTAATGATGGGGGCAGGAAGCACTAATTGGAGTAATGGGAGAAGAGAGTCTTTGTGTGCAATAAAATCAGCAACAGTGCACTGCATTTGTACCTCGTTTGGGTAATAGAAATCCACTAAAGGACCGAAATCGGTCCAATTAGAGGTCCAGAAGTTACAAAGTCCTTCACCATGTATCACCCTGGAATTGGATTCTGCAAATTGATTAATTTTGCATATCCTTTTCCAGATTTGAGATTTTCTGTGAGATTCAGGGAGAGAGCTAAGGAAACCAGTCCAGGGAGCTTTACCTAATTGATATTTCCACCAGAGTTTACAGGAAAAGGCTCTAATGATGGCAGCTAGAGATCTCAGACCTAAACCATTTTGCTCAGTAGGGTAGCAAAGAGACTCCCATTTTTTCCATGACTTTTTAGGTCCTGAATCAGTCTCACCCCAAAAGAAGATAGCAAATTTTCTTTCTATTTTCTTAATAATCTGTTTGGGGGGTTCCATCACTGCCCAAATATGTTGTGGTAAGGAGTATAAGCATGACTTTATAAGGGTCAGCTTACCTCCAGTAGATAGCCACACATTTTTCCAATTCTTCAGTTTTCTATCTATCATTTCCATAACAGGTTGGAAATGAAGATTGAGAATTCTACCACTATGTATAGGAACACCCAAGTATTTAAAAGGTAGGATACCTAATTTCATACCCAATTTGTTCCTAATTTGTCTGAGTTTAGCTTGAGTGGCATTTCTACTGATATAACAGTCACTCTTCTCATAATTTATTTTCTGCCCAGTTACTTCCTCAAATGTGACTAGGAATGCTTTTATTCTGGTTAGGTTCTTTTTAGAAGCTTGAAGAAAGACTATAGTGTCATCCGCATAGCTTAAATGAGAAATAGGTATAGCATTCCTTGGCAAAGAATAGTAATGCAATTTTCCAGTCTAAAAAATATAGGCTAGGCTTCTAGAAAATGATTCAGAGAATATATTAAATAGAAAGGGGGATAAAGGATCCCCCTGTTTTATGCCCCTGGAAGCAGTAAAGAAGCCCACAGGTTTGCCATTTATGAGAACTGAGAACCAAGCATTTGCAAGATTTTTCATGATGCAGTGAACAAATTTTCCATGAAAACCAAACTTGAGAAGTATACTGTTTAAGAAAGCCCAACTTACCCTATCAAATGCCTTCATTAAATCTAGTTTAAGAATGCAATTAGGGTCTTTGGATTTTTTGTGCAAGAATCTGATCATTTCCTTTAAGTAGATGACATTGTCAGATATGTCTCTATTTTGGAGGAAAGCTGATTGATGTGGACTGATTAATTTAGGCATCAGTGGCTTAAGTCTTTCCATTAATATTTTTGAAAAGATCTTGTTAGTCACATTAGAAAGACTAATAGGTCTATAGTCATTGAAACTAGTAGGAGTTTCTTTCTTTGGAATCACTGTGATCCAAGTACTAGAGATACCCCTAGGTATATTAGACCTTGACAGAAAATCATTTGATGCCGCTAGTAAATCTAAATAGATAATATCCCAGGCTTTTATAAAAAATTTAGCAGTAAAACCATCTGGCCCAGGACTACTACTTTTGTTCAGACTAAATACAACCTGCTTTAATTCCTCTAATGTCACTGGACTAATGAGAGTTGCATTCTCTTCATCAGTAATCAGTTTTGGAATTTGGGACAAAAAATGAGAGTAGAAAAGACCCTGATCTGAGTGTGGCTGATCAGTCAGAAGCTTCTGGTAGAAGGAGATTGCTTCATTTTCTATGTCAGAGTTATTAACTAACCAAGTGCCATCGGAACTTTTGATTTTAGTGATATTGAGTTTACATCTTTTTTCCATTACTGAACTGTGGAAAAATTTTGTATTCTCATCACCCTCTTTAAGCCATCTCAGTTTGGCCTTTTGTTTCCAGAAACTGTTTTGCACTTTAAGTGCCCTAGTAAGCATAGCTTTTGCTTGTTTTAATTTTATTAACTCACTAGAAGAGCTATTAAGATCAAATTCAATTTCTTGGAGTTTTAGTTTTTCCTCTGCTTGTATGACATTTGCATTTACATCCCCAAAAATCTCCTTATTCCACTGTTTAAGGTGCTTTTTAAGGTGATTCAGTTTGAGAAAGAAAGTTAGCATTCCTTGACCTTGCGAGGGGGAACTCCAATGGAATTTTATGAAATCCATGAAGTCCTTCCTCTTGAACCAGGTATTGATGAACCTGAAAGGTCTAGGGACAGAAGGACTGTTATTACTGATTCTGAGTAAAAGTGGACAGTGGTCTGAGGTATCTCTGTTGAGAACCTGGATGGAAGCTTGGGGAAATTTAGAGAGCCACTGAGAGGAACATAACCCCCTATCTAACCTCTCCACAGTATGTTTCTTAGCACCATTTCTTGTCCTACCATTAGTCCAAGTAAAATAATTTCCAACAGTATTAACAGGGAGCAATGCCATAGAGTCTATAAAATCACTAAAATCATTAATTCTACCAAGGTTGGGGACAGAGGGTCCCTTGTACTCATTTACAGAGGCCATAGCATTAAAATCCCCAATTAAGAGGGTTTCAGACAGTATCATTGTCTTAAGATCAGACCATAAGTCTTTTCTTTCTTTTCTTGATCTCAAACCATATACAAAAATAGCCTCAGTTGAGGAGTTAAGTGTATGGCTGGTGATCTGTACTGAAAAGAATTGATTATGATCAATCTTTGGGGCAATGTCAATCCTAGAGTTCCACATAAGCCAGATGTTACAGTTGGCTGCATATAAGCTATGATCAAAATGGAGTTTTTGTCTATAGAGATCACATTCACTGTTGTTATGTTGAGGTTCAATTAGACAAATCATTTCCAATTTATGTATTCTGATAAGTCTACTCAATCTCAACAGTGAAGTATCCATGCCCCTAATGTTCCACACTAAGATATTAATTCCTAAGGTTGTAGTAATCATTATTTTTTGGGTTTGATGCTTTTAGTGGCTGTTCTAGTAAGGATCCTATTGATCTGAGTGAAATAAGTGGGAACTTTCCCCTGAGAAGATTCGGTAATTTTGTTTCTAGGAGAAATAGCCTGGGGAATGTTAGTCATAACTGTGGAGGGATTTGGAGAAGAACTGACCTTGTGTAGAAAGTCAACTTTTACCTGGGGTAGGTCACATTGAACCTCTTCGTCAGAGATTGGTTGATCATTAGCCTGCTCAAAAGTCTCATCCTCTTCTTGAATAAGTGGGAGAAACCTATTGCCTTAGGACCTTGGCTGAGAGTAAAATGCAAACCTATTAGTGTTGAAAGGATTGTCTGGAGAGATAGGCAGTTTACCTGGATGCACTGAAATATCATCAGTAGCATAATTGTGGACTTTTGGAGGAGTTGAGATCGGAGAGTCTGAAGTCAGAGGTTCTTCTTGGAGATTGTGCACCAGAGCTGTCTGATCAGAGGTAGCTTGTGAAACCATTGGGAGGGAACCGTCTTCTATCAGGACCACTTCTGGATCAGATATGAGAACTGATTCAAAGTGATTACTTTTAGGGATGGCTTTGTCCTGAGAACTATTAGAGCCATTTTAACCCAAATTTTCCTGAGAGAGTGCTTGAGTTTGCTGATTGGAAGCCCTAGTCTTCTGAGTATTGTGAGTCTGAATAATAGGGCGCACTATTTGCTTTCTTGAGTCAGGTAGATCATGTTTCTGATTTGTGGAAGATGGAGTGAGGGACTTGACCTCTTTCTGAGCCAAGATTGTAGTGGCTTTCTCTGAGGGGGTAATACCAGAAGAGCTAGGTTTCATGATAGAGGTAGTTTTCCCAAGTGAGTTAACCTGAGGAAGTTGTTGATTGGTAAAATTAGGATGTTTGGAGTTGTTTTTTCTTGTTGTGAGGGGCCTAAGTTCAGGGTGGAGAATTCTACATTCTACAACTTCATGGCCTAGCCTCTTGTAATGCTTGCAGTATAATGGTAGTTGATCATATTCTATTTGATAATCAGAAACTTCATGATCAATACCATTTGTCAGAGAGATAGAAGTATGCAATTTGGACAATAGGTCAACTTTTACACATATCTCAACAGCCGAGGGTCTTGTAACACCTAGGGTAGCAACATCAATTTTGATAAACTTTCCTATTGTATTCCCAATTACTTCTAGCATTGCAGTATTATACCAAAAAAGGGGAATTTTATGAAGAGTAATCCAAACTGGAACTATGGAGGTTTCAGACTCAGGAGAGAAATCAGGGGTCCACTTGAATACCTTCATATGTGCACCTTTGAACGCCCACTGTGATTTCATCCAACATCGCTGAAAATCTTCTGGATCTTCAAATCGGATTAGGACATGTCGGTGGTCTATAGAGCCGAGTTGATATCTTCCTTTAAAGCCAACCGATTTGAAAGCCTCATTCAGGAACTCCATTGATGGCTTGAGTCTTGCAAATTTTCCAATCAAAGCGTTACTGTAATGAGCAGACAGTTGCGCGACCTCTTCCGGGGTGATTATGCAAGCGATCTTACCCTTGTATTCTGTAATTGGCTTAATGGAGGGTGTGGAAGGGAGAGAGGAGAAGAGAGGGGCTGGTTTAGTGTTGAGGGCCTGAATAAAACTGCGATTCGGAGCAGTTCCACCGCGGTCCGGCGGTGGTTCCGCCATAGGGGTGAGCGTTAGGAGACCGTTATCGGTATGAATAGTGGTATTGGAAACGGGGATGAAGAGAGAAGGTAGAGAGGAGCAATCGTTACTGTTCTAAGTAAAAAACATTGGTCAAAAAAACCAATCATTAAATCAAACTATTCAAAACATAAAATAAAATACTAATAATATCAAATTGAAATATTTAAACATCAAATAAAATATTAAAACATGTATCAGATAAAAAATAGTTACATGCAAAAATAAAAGTACTTAAATACACGTAAAATAAAAAAAATTATATATTAAATTAAAAATGAAAATACACATAAAAAACCATTTAAACATCAAATAAATACATTAAATTACATATCAAATTTAAAATAGTTGAATATCAAATAAAAATATTGAAAGCTCTAACAGGAATAATTTAAAAGCCAATACATAGTAAAGTACCCATAATAATAAGTTAAACATAAAATAAAACACTAAAGTAAACATTATATAAATATTCTTAAACATCAAAAGTCCGAAGTAAAAAGTCATTTTTCTTGCAGAGTTTCCTGAGACATCCCCTACTTATAAGAACTCTATTTCAACCTTGGTCTCGCTATGAATTGGTTTCATACAAAACGTTGTCTTGATTTTAAAATGTTTATATTAAATCTAACTACATCCATGCATCGAAAAATACGCCCTCCTTGAGTTATGAATTTTATGAGTTTTATGAATTTTAGAAGAATGCATTCAAAATAATTTTAAATTTCTCTCATTAGTTTGATCGTGTTTATTAATATATTTTTAATGAAAACACCCGTAGGTGGGGGGTTATATATAAGGTTTCCCAAGCCTTAAAAACAAAAGGAATATACAAAGAGTTTGAGTGTTTGCTAAGAGCACTGAGGCAACATAGTTGCCTCCAAAAGAGATACCTATCGAAGCATACAACGAATCTAAAACTAACCAAAGTAGAAGAGGTTAGTTGTTAAAGTTGCGATTCCAAAGAGAAGAATCTCCACCCCTTGTGTTAATTCTTCCTTTGGCCAGGCAACTTTAAGCAAGGACGTACATATCCCATGGTTCGAACCGAATTTATGGTTGATAATCTCAGAAACCAATATGGAAAGTGGATCAGATGTTCCCAGAAATCATAGTAAGAATCCACTTGAAACTGTGTTGGTGGCAACATGGTAGCTTGGAAGCCTTCCAAAGAACCTGCAGAGAGAAAGAAAACTTTGTCAGTAGTGTCAATCCTATGAAGAGCCATTTTTATGTATTCTAATATAGGGAGTATGCCTTTTATCTAAGGAAATGAGTCCTTTGATATGTAATGGAACATTAGAAAGGCGAAGACTCTGATTATGAATTGCATTTGCCACTGAATTGCATTCCCTAAAAACATGTTTAAGCTCAGCATTCCTTAAGAGGGAATGTACTTTCGAGGTCAGATCAAACAGGGGCCAATGTGCAGTATAGGGATCCTTAACCATTTTAACTGCCAACATAGAGTCAGATTCAATTGTCAAAGTATGATCAAGTTGTGGGAAATTTTGGCAGGCAAATAATATGGCTAAGATTTCAGCTTGGATTGGGGAAGAAGCAGTAACTGTTATTGATTTAATTAGAAGCGGTGTTCTAGAACTATTCATTGCAATCAGCACTGCTGCAGCTTTGTTAGGGTACCAAGATGCATCTGTGTTGATTTTTATGGAACCAGTCTTAGGCCTTTCCCAGAAAACAGTAGAAATATTTGGCTTTGGGGGTGGTCTAATGTATGGAACAAGATGCATAAGGCTGGTTGGAGAAGCTGAAAGGGGGACTAGGTGGGAAGATTTAGCAAAGAGAGACAGTTTAATTTGATCACGAACTTCCTTACATATAATGTCTGAAGAGAAACACTTCTAATCAAATAAGAATCTATTCTGTGCCTTCCAAAGACACCAGCAAATTAGAGATGGGAGAATTTTACAAATCAGCTGGTGCCATTTAGGTAGATCATGACTATTCCAGAAAAGAAAATATCTATCATTGATGGAATGTTTATGATCAAGATACAAGTCCACTAAAGAAGCCAAGTTATTCCATACAGTTTGAGCCAGGGGATGGGATATGAAGAAATGTTGAATGGAATCTGAATGATAACATGCTGGACATTTAGAAGCTAGACTAAATCCACACTTAATTAGCACATCATCAAAAGGTAGGAAAGAGTGCAGCATTTTCCATATGAATATAGAGACCTTTTTCTGTAATGCATTGTTCCAGATAAGCTTGGTTGCTGGAAAATTACCGGATGAGAGTGTGAGTTCCTTATAAGCTGACTTGAAGGTGAAAGCCCCCGACTTTTCTGGTTTCCATATCAATCTATCATCCCTGTCTTGTGTAATTGCAGCTTCCTGAAGAAAAGAAAGAGTATCATGTTCGAGGAAGGGTGAAATCTGGGCTAGAATAGTAGCTTTGTTACTAATAAAATCTGCCACCGAGAAATATAGCAGTGCAGAGGAGATGTGGCTGGGGATACAGTTAAAAAGAGGGCCATTGGGGCACCAGTTAGCAGTCCACAGATTGCAATTACCTTTGCCATGAATGATGAGAGTATTATTTTTAGCAAAAGAGTTCATTGAACAGATTCTTGTCCAAGTCATTGATTTCCTATGTGAGTGTGGCAAGCCCCATAACAATTTTGCCCACATTTTAATACCTAACTAGCTCTTCCACCACAGTTTGAGGGAGCAGGAATCAATAGTGGCTCGGATTGATCTAAAACCTAGGCCATTCTGGGCTATTGGTATAGCTAAGTCAGACCATTTTTTCAAGACCTTGTTCTTTTTACCATCTGATTCTCCCCAGAAGAATCTAGCCATTTTTTTCTCAAGTGTCTTTACTATGTGGTTTGGGGGTTTGGTAACAGTCCATAAATGCTGTGGCATGGAGTATAAACAAGATTGGATTAGAGTCAATTTACCACCTGAGCATAGCCATTTATTTTTCCAGTTTTGTAACTTTTTATCAAGATTTTCCATCAACGGTTGGAAGTATCTATTTAAAGTTCTACCTTTGAAAATAGGGCAACCTAAGTACTTAAAAGGAAAGGATCCTTTTTTTCATTTTTAAGATCATCTTTACCTGATTTAGTTTAGCTGATGTGGCCCTTTTACTTATGTAGAAATCAGATTTGTCAAAATTAAATTTTTGACCTGAGGTATATTCGAAGATCTCTAGGAAAGCTTTAATCTTAATGAGGTTAGTCCTAGAGGCTTGCATAAACATAATTGTATCATCATCATACATTAAATGAGAGGCAGTTGGGACTGAAGCAGGCAGTTGATAGTATGAGAGGCTATTGTTCCAAAAAATGAATGAGAGGCTCCTAGAAAAAGCCTCTGAGAAAATATTAAAGAGGAATGGAGAGTAGGGATCACCTTGTTTTATGCCTCTAGTGGCTCTGAAGAAGCACACTGGATTGCCATTGATAAGGACTGAGAAATGAGCTTGTGAAAGATTGTTCATAGCAGCATTTAAGAAATTACTACTAAAACCAAGCCTAATCAATATATTCCTAAGAAACTCCCAGTTTACTCTGTCAAAAGCCTTCCTAAGATCCAATTTGAGGATACAATTAGGAACCCTACTCTTTTTATCTAGAAATCTTATCATATCCTGCAAATAAAGTATGTTATCTGAAGGCAGATTGATTTGGGGAGATTAGTTTATCCATGTGAGGCCTTAATCTTTCCATTAATACCTTTGAGCAGATTTTATTAATAACATTAGATAGACTAATTGGTCTGAAATCATCAAAAGAGCAAGGTGTAGCCTTTTTTGGAATTAGGGTAATCCAGGTACTAGCTATTCCCCTTGGCATATCTACACCTAATATAAATTCATTCAAAGCTTCAGTTAGGTCCTTTTTAATAAAATTCCAGCACTTACAATAGAATTTATTAGAAAAACCATCCAGACCTGGACTACTATTTTTATTCAAACCCTTAATCACAGACTCCAGTTCAACTTCTGAGACTGGTATGGATAAAGCCTGATTGTCCTGGTCAGTGATAATGCTTGGGATTTGACTGAGAAAGTAAGGATAATAGGTGCCATTTGCTATTTGGTTAGGTTCAGTTAACAGATCAGAAAAATAGGCAATAGTTTTCTTTTGAATGTCTGAGTTTGAGTTTAGCCACTGCCCTTCCCTATTTTTAATCTTAGTGATCTGTAACTTACAGTTTCTCTCTTGAACAGTTTTGTGGAAAAATTGGGTGTTGTTATCTCCTAACTTATGCCATTTAGACCTTGCCTTTTGCTTCCAAAATTTTTCCTTCTCTTTAAGGGCTCTAAGCAGTGAAGCTTTTTTCTCATTTAATTTGATAAGTTCAGAATATGAGGGGGTTAAATAAAAAATAGGTTCCTAAAGTCTTAAGGCTTCCTCTGCTAAAATTACATTAGCATCAATATTCCCAAAGCAATCTCTATTCCAGATTTTTATCACCTTCTTAAGTCTAATTAATTTTAGATAGAATCTAAGCATTCCAGACTCAGGAAGTGGGTTTTCCCAGTTTTCCTTAATTAGATTTGTAAATTCTGGTCTATTGAACCAAGTGTTTATAAATCTAAAAGGTTTAGGGTGGGAATTGGTCAAGGTAAACACCTGGAGGAGAAGAGGGGAGTGATTTGAGGTTTGCCTATTCAGGATTTGGATAGAGGATGAAGGGAATTTATAGTTCCATGAAATTTTGCAGAGGCCTCTATCTAATCTTTTGGAAGCAGGATTCCTAAGTCTCGAATTGCACCAAGTGAAAAGATTTCCCACTGTGTTAATTTCCTAAACTCCAGAGGAACTAATCCAGTTATTGAAGTCTCTAATACTTCCTAGAGAAGGGGAGCTAGGGCCTCTATACTCTGAAAATGTGGTGATGGTATTAAAATCACCTATGAAAATAGTATCCCCTCTAGTAATGCTAGTCAGATCCTTCCATAAGTTCTTCCTACCTTCTCTGTTTCTAAGTGCATATACAAAAACTGCCTCCATAACTAAATGTAGAGACTGGTGTGATATCTTAACATGCATAAACTGTTCATGGTGAGAGATTAGTGTGACAGAAACTGAATTAGTCCACATAAGCCATATTTTACCATTATGGAGAGCCAAATTATGAGAGAAATTAAGCTTATCCATATATGCTTGACATTGAGTGTTTTCATGCATTGGTTCGATTATGCACAAGAGTTGAATTTTCTTAAGCTTAATTAGATTAATTAGCCTTAGCATAGAAGATTCCATACCCCTCAGGTTCTAGACTAAAAAATTAACAGTTAAATTATGTGTCATTTTCACCCGATTTATGACTTTTTGTAGCTGATCTAAGCATCATCTTATTTAATTGACTAAAATAATTATTCTTTTGAATCTTAGACTTACCTTGCTGGGAATTCTTACCATTGAGCTTCATAGTATGTGAACGTGTAATATCAAGGTGATTGACAGTAACCTCATCATCAGAATCCAGCACTTCCAGTTCTTCACTTCCCTGGGGGAGATTATCTAGATCCTGCAAAACAGAAAACCTATTTTCCATTTTTCCCTGTAGGGAGAGTGGGGGGTTGTTTGTGGGGGATTGGTTCAAGCTTAACCTGAGTGAGCCTATTTGGATATCATCTTTTGCATAGGCAATGGGAGTATATTTGGACAGTGCTGTAGCATTTAAAAGCTTTGACATGGAGTTTTCAGAGTCTTCCTGAGATTGGATTCTGGATAATTGAGCAGGTGATTGTAAACATTCATTTCCAGGCACTCTGTTAACCCCTGGGGAGTGGTTGGTGTCAAGGTTCAGTGTGGGGATTGTTATAGCTCTCTGGCTAACTACATTGTCATTCTGAAGGGGGGAGGAGATAACCTGATTACCTAAGGAGATCAGAGGAGGTTTGCTAAATTTGTTTCCAGTAGCCTGCCACTGTGAATTGATTTGGCTCTGGGCTATGTGATTTTCCACTGATTTACCATTGATATTTTCCACTGATTTATCTTTAATGTTTTGTGGGATAGCTCTACATTGACTTAGGGAATGTCATAACTTAGCACAGTGATCACAATAGAGGGGGACGTGTTCAAACTCTATAGGATACTTCCTATTGTTAGAAACTGAACTCAGTCTAATATAGTTACACATAGGCTTCTGAAGATCAATTTCAACACAAAATTTAATTGCAAAAGGCCTAGTGAGCATATCAGTGGCTAAATCATTCTTAATAAAACTACCTATACTATTCCCAATTGCTTCAATAGATGCTGAATTGTAATAATATAAAGGGACTTCCCTAATAGTACACCAAATGGGCACAATTGGGGATTCTCTATGTGTTGAGAAATCTGGAGACCATTTGAGCATCTTAATGAGGATACCATTGAAGTTCCAGACACCTTTCATCCAACATCTTTGATAATCATTGACTTGCTCAAACCTAATCAGAACATGTTTGTAATCTAAGGAACCTAATTGATATTTACCGGCAAAACCTACCGTTTTGAAGGCCAGTTCCAGATGCTCCATTGTGAGTCTCCCTTTTGTGAACTTTCCGACCGGAGCATTCGCATAGTGTGCTGAGAGTTTGGCAATTTGATCGTCGGAATAAAGGCAAGCTGGATCACCTAGATGTTCTGATTTAGGGATCAGTTCTGGGTTGCTGGGCGGTGATTTCGACAGAGGGGGGAATTTATTTTGAAGAACAGCAGCGGAGGATTTGGGTGTAGTAATTGGGATTGGCGATGGATTGGCGTTGCTTACCGCCACAGCGGGCGGCTTAGCGGTGGCCATCTCAGTCGTGAATTGTTAGCGGCAGGGTTAGCCGTTAACGGCAGGAAATAGCCGTTACCGGCGAGGAAAGAAATGGAAGAGAAAGAAGATGTTCGTAATTTTCACTGTAGAGAAAGAAGAAACGCTAAGAACTTCCACATGTTTATTAATATAGTCCAGGTTTTCTCAATGTGGTGTTGTAATACAAAGTTCTAGGAAAACAAAAAAAAATGCTTGTGAATCATTTGTGCGTTCAAAATCTTACATTAGTTTTACTATTTTTTGTAAGTTAATCAAGCTGGTTTAGTTCTTGAGGTGTTATTATTGCTGCAAAATTATAGGAAAATAGATAACCGAATGCACATACATTATAGGAAAATAGATAACCGAATGCACATACATTATTTTTGCATTCAATCGACAATTTAATTTGGATTAGACCTTCCCCAATATTCGCACTTTTAACGCCCAATAATTTACTTTCAAAAAATTAGACGGAAATTGTTATTGAACTGAATCAGACAAACAAAACATTCACGAATGATAAACTCAAATAGTAAAATTTTCATTAAATCAGATGACGAACCAAGTACAAGAATTTTATAAATTTGAAAACAAAAAGGTATTATAATTGGTGTTGTGCGCCTGGATTGAATCAATCTGTCTTTTCTTTCTCATGGGTAGGATCCGGAATACCCTCTTAGTACCTTGCTAAAAGGGAGTAGCTCTAATGATTAATTTTCACAAGAACCGCCACGTCCTCCAGAGTTACCATAGCTTCTCCTAGGGAAACACAAACCTGTTTTTCCCGACCTCTATATCTTGATGAATCTGAGAACAAAATCATTGCACCGGTGAATCGTATATGCAGAATTAAGCACCGCAACAAAAATCTTTTCATTTTTCCATGTTGTATGGAATAATGAAAACATCATATATGTCCAGGTTTTACAATTTGTCTGCGTGGTTCCCACCCCAAGAAATTCACCGTGCAATTGGAAAGTCTAGGAAAATCCGTACTTGAATCTAGAGGTGGGGCTTTGTTAGAGAGAGCTGCTGGAGTGTTGAAGGTTTCCATACAATCATACACAACATCGCATCCTCCTTCGGGGACGAGTGCAACCGTCTCGACATTCCTTTTCTCTATCGTTCAGTTCTCAATCACTGTCGAGAGTGTTATCTCGGCCACTGGAATTGGGCGGTCGGGAAGATGTGTTCGAACATAACGCCTTATATGATTCAAGGTTTTATATGCCGATGGAATCATTTGAAATTATTAGTGGTACTCACTCTTAAACGTGTTTTGGATACTGGTACTCACTAAGTGGATATTCATGTGTAAATGGAGGAAGCTTTATTTCTTCCTCCTCATCCTCATGGATGTCACCAGCAGTAGACAACATTGTGTTTGGTCATCGACCTTGGCTTTCGGACTTCAACTGCGCCAAAGTATTCGCACTGGGGTGCAACATTTCTTGTACTTCTGGATATCTTTTTAGGTCTTTCTTAACCTTTTTTAACCTTATCCATGCCCTAATAAGTGTTTTTTAGGTGCTAGCTAGCGTACGTAGATGCATATAAAGATATGTAACATGTTCTTTTATATAGGTACATTGATTGTTCTGGAAGACCCGCTACATGTATTAGGTGCTTCAGTGCACACACTCAGGAAATTTTGGAATTATTTAAAAGAATATTTTTAAATTTATGTGTGTGCATCTTTGTGCTAGCTAGAATATAATTTTCCCCCCTAATTTGTATGTTTTTGGCTCGGTTGTACCTTTGTTTCAGCATTCCTTCATCTGGATTTAGTATTAACTATAGGTAATTGAATCAATAATGTATCGTAGCTACGAAATTAAAACAGAAGGGTATTCTATTTTCCATACATGGAATACGATATTATTAATTATATATATTCAAAGGCCGTTAGTGTGAAATAACAAAATAAGATTATCTATCGATATCTGAGTCAAAGGCCATTACTCTATAAAACTTAAATGAAATGGATATCTACATGTTTATATGATTAATAAGTGCAAATGATTTCTTTAATCATAAAAATATTTTCATTGTTTCATTTTGGCTAATGAATATTTCCCGATCACTTTGAGCCATTGAACTCGTAAAATAGAAGAGTCGGGACTATTCCGTTAGGTCTATTGCTGCATGTACCATATCCGTGACAAAGGGGAAAATTTAGTTTTATCTCCTTTAACCTTCATGGTCACACAAAAATATTTTGACCATTTCATTATCAACTACTTTAGCCATAAAACAAGTTGACGAACTAAGTAAACCTCCTCCGCAACAAAGTCATATTCTGGTGTAATTTAAGTGACATTACTAGGATATGTTTGCCTTTCTTTGACAGATTAAATTTTTTTATTTAAGGGTTATAACCCCACCGCCACAGACGGACTCAACTATGTCTGGCAACATCATTCCACCGCCGTTTTGGTGGGAAAATGAGATGATGACAATACTGGAAACCTAATAAATGCATGTGACATAGAAAAATAAATTTCAAACCAATATTGCAAGCGTCATCCTAGAAACCCTTATCTCAACATAATAATATAAAGAGAATTTAATGAGATCTTTCACTGACATCAAGCTAATGATTTAGTTTGTAGTTGACCCATAAAATGACAGGTTAAGCAACTCCATTGTAATTTTAGAGGCAGAGTTTCCAATGCCTACGCCTCATTCTCCTCTACCCTGAAATAATGGTGGGATGATGTTTCCAATTATACTAGAGTCCCTAGGTGTCGGTGAGTTGATAATCCTTTAATCTATTCATTTTATTTGTCAAAGGCAAGCTTATCCTTGTAAATGACAATGGAATTGCACTTGGATGGAACTTAATCAACTTTAATGGACATAAGTAACAAATGGGATGTTAACTTGCCCGAATAACTACTGTGTGCGATTTTCACACACTAACAGTGCGATTTGCTCCAACGGCTCTGTGCCGCCCGTTTTTCCACAAACTCCGGCGCTGTCGATATGGCGGAGCCACCGCCCAAAACCACCTACGCCCAAGCAGTGACACAGGAACTTCGCGAAGCTCTGAACATCACTCCCATAGCTCATCTCGCTGAATCAAACTTTACCCCAAAAGCCAAAATCGACCATTTGGGCGAACCGGGCCTCCACTTCACTGATGAGGAGTGCCTCCGATTGGAAGCCCCCTCAAATGGACGTTGATCGGCAAATTCTCTCGGAGTCGCCCCCAGCTCGATAAGCTTCGGAAGGATTTCCACACTGCCGGCTTCAAAGGTCACTGCAATATCACGCTACTCGACAATCGCCAGGTTTTGATATCCTTCTCCTTACCCGATGATTATTATCGATGCTGGTTGCATAAAATCTGGAATTTTGGTGCTTATTCCATCAGAATGTCAAAGTGGGAGCCCAACTTTAACCCTAATGCTGAATCCCCCATTGTCCCAATATGGATTTCTCTCTATGGTTTACCCCAGCAATTTTTCGATTTCAATGTACTCATGTCGATTGGCAATCTAATTGGTTCCCCGATTAGAGTAGACAGAGCCTCTATTAATCAAACTAGGCCACATGTTGCAAGGGTTTGTGTGGAACTAGATGTAACCAAACCTAGACTGGAAAGAGTGTGGCTTAGCTTTAGGGACATAGGATTCTGGCAATACGTTGAATATGAAGGAGTCCCTTCCTACTGTTCTAACTGCCTTAAGCTAGGACACACTGATTCAGTTTGCAGGTTAGATAAGAACTCCAGCAAATTTACACCATGGAAACCACAGAGTAACTCGTTTAAGGAAGTTAATAAATCCATTCCCAAAGATGAACAGGGCAGAATTCAAGGTAAAGGGAATGGTAACCTTTCCACTGGTCCTTCTGTACCAAAGTCTACCACTGTTTACAAGCAAAAAGTTGACAAAACTCTTAAGCAAACTTCTCAGAGTCCTGCAGCTGCAAAAGGACCAATTCTGGGCACATTGGCAAGTTCTGCAGTTCTGAGCCTTTCACAAGGATCACAGGTACCATCGATCACTCCCCTAAACTCTACTACTGTCTCAGGTCCCTCAAAACAGCATGAACCCTCTTATCTACCCCCACAAATTGAAGGAAAGAATGAAACTAACCCTCCTCATCAGAATGCTACCATCATACCCCCAGCCGCTACCCCTTATTTAAGGACACTCAGTAACAAACCAAGTACCTTGAACAAACAAATAGAAGCCCACACCCAAGATAATCTTGATGGCTACAGTCCAGATAATTTTTCAGGAAAAAACAAATAGAGGAAAACACTGATATAGCTATCTTAGAAGTTTCTGCAGACCTGGGTGCAGATCCTGATCTAATCTTACAGGAAACAGAATTTAAGATAACCAAAGCCAAGGACAGGGAGCACCATCAGGCTCTATTGAACCCTGAGGTTTCCCAGTCCGCTTTTTTAACCTTGGAGCACAACTCCCCTGACCCAACCCCCTATAAGAATCCCCAGAAGCCTTTGGAGTGGATCAATACTGAAACCTCCTCTAGCCAACAGGAAAACATTCTTAACCATAGCAGCCTTAACTTTGAGGAGATAAAAAACATTCTAATTAAAGATCAGTCGAGACTCAACAAAATTCTTCAGTCTAACCCCATACAAACCTCAAACAATCATAGAAAGCATACCAAAAAGGACTATTCCTCCATACCAAAAACGGTTTTAACCCGTTCCTCTCTGAAACTTTCCAAAACTTTTCCATGAATAGTTTAAACATATGTGCATGGAACGTTAGAGGGATAGGGAATAACCCCAGCAAAATTTGACTAAAACACATAAAAAGACACAACCACATCAAAGTCTATGCCCTGATGGAGCCTATGCTCGATTCGGATCAATCACATACCATATCCAGGGAGCTGGGTTTCATAAATTGCTTTGCCACCCCCATCAACAAGATCTGGATAATGTGGGATGATGATATCTCAATAGACATAATCAAAGTTGAGGAACAGGTGACTATCATCAAAATCAAATCCCCTCCTCTATCAACAGAATGTCAGATAGGATTCATATATGCTAAGCACACCATCCGTGAGAGGAATGAACTTTGGCAAGCCTTAGCAAATTTTAAAAATGAATCTCTGTGTCTCATAGGTGACTTTAATGTCATCCGCAAAAATGATGAATATTTAGGAAACTCCATTCCCAACCAAAACAGTCTAAGTAATTTCAACACCTTCCTAAATGACCAAATTTACACCGAAATCCCAACCTTTGGTAGCCAATTCACCTGGACTGGCATGAGAAACAAAGGGAGGGTCTGGAAACGACTAGATAGAGGGATCTCCAATAATGATTGGTGGTCCAACTTCCCCAGCTCCAAAATTAAAACTCTGTCCCGAGAAGGGTCAAACCATACACCATTAATTCTGACTGTAGCTGATACACCTCCTTTGAATTCTCCAAAGCCTTTCAAGTTCCAAGAGTGCTGGATAAATCATCCCACCTTCATGAATCTAGTGGAAAACACCTGGAACACACCCACTCACCTTAAAGGGATGAGCAGACTGGTTTTTAAACTTAAGACCCTAAAAAGAACCGTTAAAATCTGGAATAAGGAGGTGTTTGGGAATGTTTTTGATGCTGTTCATGACAGTGAAGAACTTTTACTGCAGGCTGAAAGAGATGTACAGCAGAATGAATCCACCATAACCATCCAAGCCCTAAGCCATGCCAGGGCAAAGCTAAGATTAGCACTTAAAAACCAGGAAACTTTCCTTAAACAAAAATCAAGAATCAAATGGATGAAGGAGGGGGATGCTAACTCAAAATTTTTCTATCAATCAATATCAAACAAGCATAAAAGACAAACAATATCCATGATAAAAAGTAATGATGGGAACTGGTTACATACAATAGAGGACATTGAGAAAGAAGCAGTTAATTTTTTCTCATGTCTCCTTACAGAGGAAGCACTTGACCCTTCAGGTGTCAACTCAGCATTGATCCTTGACAATATCCCAAAATCAGTAACTCATGAAATGAATGAAAATCTTCTCAAACCAGTCACCATGGAAGAGTTAACTGCCATAGTTGCCTCCATGGATAGCCACTCAGCCCCTGGACCAGACGGTTTCTCTGGTTTCTTCTTTCAAAAATGCTGGGAATTTATTAAACATGATGTGTTAGGGGAAGTGGAAGATTTCCTCGCTGGGACTGCTATCCCAAAGGCAATCTCTTCCACTATTATCATACTAATTCCCAAAAAAAAGATATGCTCAACTTTCAGAGACTTCAGACCAATAAGCTTAAGTAACTTCTCAAATAAAATCCTCTCTAAGATTCTCTCATCCAGACTTAAACCTCACCTTGATGCTATAATTACCCCTGAGCAATCTGCTTTCGTATCTGGAAGAGAGATAGCTGACAATGTCCTTCTCATGCAAGAATTTACAAACCATCTTCATTCCAAATTGAGGAGTCATAACATGATTATCAAGCTCGACATGATGAAAGCCTTTGACAGAGTCTCATGGACCTTCCTAACAAACATCCTAATCAAATTAGGTTTCTCCAGTACCTTGGTCAGTCTAATCATGAGAAACATTGAATCTGCACATTTCTCACTCCTGATTAACGGGAAAACCGTTGGTTTCTTCCCGGCCTCCAGGGGTTTTAAACAGGGGGACCCCCTCTCCCCTATGTTATTTATATTGATGGCCGAAGCATTCTCCCACAACCTGAACTTTCTCTACCAGTTTGGTAATATTCACCCGTACCAACTACCCAGAGGAATGAAATCCTGCACACACCTCTCCTATGCTGACGACACAGCAATTTTTATGAAATACACTAAGCAGGGTCTTCAAACCATAATCAAGTTTCTGAAATCATACGAAATGGCCTCCGGTCAGAAAGTTAATTTCGAAAAATCAGCCTTCTTCATATCAAAACACACTCCACACAGAATCATCAATTTAATCAAAGGGGAAACTAAAATGCTAGAAGGGTCTACCCCTTTTAAATACCTAGGAAGCCCCATTTTCACAGGTAGAACCAAAAACGCATACTTCCGTAACATGCTCCTCTCAGTTCAGAACAAAATTAACCACTGGAACAATAAACTATTATCTCCAGCAGGAAGGGCAACACTAATTAGGCATGTGCTGGCCACGATGCCTATACATCTCCTAACAGTTTTGAAGCCAACCTCACACATCATTAACCTGACTCATAAGACACTTGCCAAGTTTTTATGGAATAATAATTTAGACAAAACAAATAAACACAGAATCTGGAGATCTTACACTAAACTATGCTTCCCCTTTTTGGAAAATGGACTCAACTTTAAGAACTTGTCCACTCTAACTGAATCCTTTTCACTCAAACTCTGGTGGAAGCTGCAGAGAGGGAAATCACTATGGGCTACAGTAATGTGGTCCATGAGTGATAACCAAAAAAATTCCAAAACTTGGAAAAGGATCAAAGCTGTTAATCAAATTGCAGTAGATAATACAAAAGTAATACTGGGAGATGGTTTTATCTCTTTCTGGCACTCTAATTAGACAACCATGGGCCCCCTTACGGACCATCTGATTAACCCTCAGGAATTTCCTCTCCAAACCCTCACAGTAGCTGAATTCTTAAAAAACAGAGGCACTCTTTCATCTCAGATTAAAAACTCAATACCTGAACACATGTTCCAGCTTCTGGAACTTGATTATCACATATCTCCTGGCTATGCCGATTCACTCATCTGGAAACCAACCCAATCAGGGGAATTCACAGTCAAATCTGCCTACGAGCTAATCAGAGCAAAGAGAACTAAGATCCCCTCCTTCACACATCTCTGGTCAAACCTCTTACCAAGAAAAATCAGCCTTTTCAACTGGAAACTCCTCAATAGGTTGATAGCCCTCCCGGATGTCCTCGTGGATTTTAATTTTCATCTACCGTCAAGATGCTGCCTTTGTTTATGTAAATCAGAATCCATACATCACTTTTTCAATTCCTGTGTGAAGGTAAAGCTTCTTTGGAAACTGGTGAACTCAACTTTCAATATGCCAAATAACGGTTTTCAACTCCTTTGGGACAAAGTTTTTTTCTACTGGAATGCTCAGCCTCATGATGGACCTCTTACAAAATTAGTACGTATTCTTCCATGTGTAGTCAACTGGCAACTGTGGTGTGCCAGATATTCTTACAATTTTGAGGGTATACAACCGGATGTTATGTCCATCTTCAGGCGTATCCTTTACCATTTCAATGATATCTTTCTGGCCTTTAAACTTGAATTCAAGTGGATACTGTCACACATACCCCTTTTGTCTAGCCAGAAATCTCCTCAGCATAAGCCACCCAGAATTTTTAAATGGCTACTGCCCTCAACCTATAAACTGAATACAGACGGCTCTTATCTTAGCAACGGGGATGCGGGAGTTGGCTGCATAATCAGGGACCATCGTGGTCATGTAATTGCAGCTATTTCAAAATCTGTTTCTGCGGAATCTATCTTGCAGGTTGAAGCTTTGGCCCTGTTACATGGTATCCACCTCTTACGGGACACAGGCATATCAAGTGCTGACATAGAAACGGACTCAAGAATACTTCTTTGCATGATCCGACACCAGTTCAAAATTCCATGGCCGCTTCTGACCACGGTAAGGAAGATCTGGGAACTACTCAAAGGAAAGAACTACATTCTTCATCATATCTACCGAGAAGCAAACGGAGCGGCAGATACTTTGGCGAAGATAGCCAGCCGAAATCAGGTTAGTATCATATTTAATTATGCAGATCTGCCTCCTACAGTGGCTGGGCAAGTTAAGCTTGATGCAACGGGCACTCCTTATGTTAGAGCAGGTTAAGTTTAGACATGATGTATCTTAGTTCTCAAGCTGATTCCTGATGACCTTTAGGTTAGCTACAGGCAGGTATTTTGTTTAGTTAAAGAGTCATCAGATGAATCCTCCGAGGTCAGGCATTAAGCCCCCCTCTTTGTTTGTACCTTTTCTTCAATTAATAAACGGGTAGGGGTCTGCCAAACCCCCCACCATCACAGGTGGTTTTTCTTAAAAAAAAAAAAAAACTTGCCCGAATAACTAGTTTGATGGCTGAAATTGGTAGAAAAATATTGAGTGGTCAAAGTGAAGCATTTGGAATAGTTTAGAGGTCACAATTTATGAAGGTAAAAAGATAAAAGGACGATTTCACCGTCAAATTTGTCACACAAATGACACATATTTTTGGTGGAGATGTTTTTAGACTGTAACTTGATGGAGTGACTTTGGCTCTTCTATTTTAAAAGTTTCATAGCCAAAAGTTGTTGAATGAATTGGTAAAAATGGAAAGATCAAAATATTTTGGTGACCACAAAAATCATTTGCCCGATTAACAATGATTATTGAAAATTAAATGTATATATGTACACTTCTTATCATAAATGGAAATGATATTCACAATTATAATATTGAGAGTATTTCAAATAGATACAAAACTTTGGATCATATTATTATTGTTTTATTTTATATAATTTGAAATAAGGGGCAATTTGTGAAAGAAAGTGAAACCTTTTGCTGCTAATATTTCTTTTCCGATAATTAGTAATACTGAGAAAACTTGAACACATCGAGGATATAAAAAATAGTGAATGTCTTATGGTAATATTTTGGGAAATAAATTATATTGGAGATATAAAAGAGGACAATCTCAATTGTGGGGTTAAAATGCAATTAATTATTGTTTCGGGTAAAATTTAGAGAATTTGTGAAATTCAGTGGCGGACTTGCAAATTTGTGAAATGAAAAAGAGTTTGACTCGTCCTCTCCGACAAAACCTAAAAGACGGTTCACGGCAAAACCTAAATGTTGGTTCATCGCCTTCAACAAGACGCGTGGTGGATTTTGCGCATTGGAAGTTTGGGTTTAACTTTTGGATAAGACGCACAAATGATTGTCGGCGTGTCTTGAACGTCGGTTTTATTCCCAGGATTTCAGAAGAACTCACCAAGGATCCAATAGTGTTTCAATGGTTATCACGAGTTGCTTCTTTCTCCCTCAAATATTAGGTCGCGCATTTGGATGATTGGCCTATCTAAAATTAGGTCTAGTGGTGAAGAAAAGGGGAAAATGATGTGGGTGGAGCAGCATCGGAATTCTGAAATTAACGAGCTTCTAGTGGTTCTAGAATACAAGGTGAAGCCATCGGACATTTTAGATTTGGCGGAGAAGGTGGAGCAGTTGGATCAGGTGATGGGGGATTTTTCATCACTCCGACACCAACACTACAACTACACGATCCGGAAGTTTTTGTTTTAGATTTGGATCCGACCCAACCCCATCATTAAGCTCATTTCGAAACATTAGAAATATTAGTTCTAGTTCATCAACAATATAAAATTATATTAAAATAGTAAAATTTACAAGAAATTACTAAAATACACATCAAATTAAAAATTTTAAACATCAAATAAAAAGTTAAAAGTATATAAATCAAAATAGTAAAACAATAAATAAACATCAAAATGCACAATAAATAATATTATTTAAAACATCCAATAATATAATAATAATTTCAAATTGAAAATTGTTAAACGTTAAATAAAATATTAAAATATGTATCTGATAAAATAGTTAATTTTAAATAAAATGCTTAAATACACATCAAATTAAAATATTTTTATTTTAAATAAAAATTATAATACACATCAATTAAAAATAGTTCAACATCAAATAAATAAAGAAAATACATATCAAATGGAGTTTAGTTAAACATCAAATAAAGCTCCAAAATAATAATTTAACACCCAATACATACAAAAATACACGTAAAAATAAGTTAAACATCAAATAAAACACTAAAATAATATTATATAAGATTCTTAAACCTCAAAAGCCCGAAATAAAAAAGTCATTTTTCTTGAAGTTTTTCCTGAGAGTTCCCCTACTTGTAAAAATTATATTTTAACCTTAGTCTACCTAGGAGTTGGTCCCATACAAAACTTTATCTTGGTTTTAAAATGTTTATATTAAATCTAACTAAATCCATTTATCCCAAAATAAGCCCTCCTTAAGTTGTTTATGAATTTTTCAAAGAATTCATTCGAAAGATATTCTTTTTTTTAAATGAAGACCACCATGCGGTGGAGGGATATATATTGGGCACCCTAAACCCATAATAATAAAAGGAAGAAGCAGTAATTAGCCCTAACTGCTCAATCAGTACAAGAATAACTCCTAAGCTAAAGGAGGCCAAGACCACGAAGCAATAACAGTTGCTCCCAAAATTCAATGTGATGGATTTGTAGGACCAAAAATTACCTAGCAGATCAGACAGACCGCAAGGTAAAACTTTCTCACTATACCTAGTGAGAAAGATATTCAAAACTGTCTCATAGTTTTATTGTGTTTAATAATTTAATCTAGATTTTTTTTCTTGTGGTGTTATTATGCAAAATTCTTGGAAAACAAGAAAACCAAACGCATGTGCATCATTTGTGCGTTCAAATTTTTTTTACAATAGTTTGACTGTGTTTAGTAAGTTAATCTAGCTGGTTTTGTTCAAGCCAATCAACGCTTCATGCCTGGAGACCATCCAACAATACATGTAACATAGCCTACACTAAAGGTGAACAGAGAAGGCCTACTGGTAATGGTACTAAATCTTCCTCTTCAGGATTAACTTCTCAGGGTAAAATCTATATACCTGTCAGTAGGAACAAAGCTAACATCCCAATGCAGGCTACTAAAGCAACAATAAACAAGGTTTCATACCAAAGCAACAGTCCTCCTGCTCATAAAGATGTTCAGAAAGAAGCAAATGAGACAAATCAAGGAAATATTTCAAGTTCTGAAGTCTTGAACCTTGGTCAAGGTTCCCAGATTCCATTCATAAACACTCACTTTACTGAAAATGTGAACTCAGGAAATTCACCTAAATCTAATATGTGTACTGATCATGATGTTAATAATATAATCATAAAAGACACAGGATCAATTCCTATGGAACATGATGCTAATATTTCAGTCACTAATTTTCCAGTATGTACTGAAGCTATTACTGAGAAACAAAACTCAGATTCTTTCATACCTATAAACCTTGATGTATTACATATGAAACAAGCAGTTCCATTAACTGTTAATGATCATATGAGTAGCAATAATCATAATGTGGGAAATTTAATAACAACCGAGACATTAATTACTCCTCCATTTTCAGAAGCCATTCCTAATAAGATTCACAAGGATCAGCCAGCAGCAAACTTTATCCCTGAGTCAAACAGTGCTACGATTGAAACCGAAAGCACAGAAGAAGCATTTATAGAAATAAATGGAGGAAATTTTCCACTACTATCTTCCAACTCTAAACTTAACAGAAGTTCAATTTCTAATAAGCCAACCCATGACACTTTGTCTGTAGAGGATATTGAACACTCTAAATCCACTCTCAAGGAATCACAGAATAGCTTCAACCACTTAATAAACTCAGAAGATGTTTTGGACAACCTGGGATCAAATAAGAATAGAAAATACAACAAAAAATCTTATACTCAAACCCAAAAAATGGTTCTTACCCGTTCAGCATTGACACATAACAAATCTTCTCAATGATGGGTTTGAAAACATGTGTATGGAATGCAAGGGGGGTAGGTAACTCTGCCACTATAAATAGGTTAAAAGATATTAAAAAAAGACATAAAATCAATATCATAACCATAATTGAGCCAATGTTAGAAGCCTACTCCATCAAGAAAGTAGCCTTCCAAACTAACACCAGTTCTCAGATCCAAATTGTAAAAATAGGATTTTGTGGGATGATTCAGTTCAAATGGAGATCATCTCAGTGGATGAGCAAATGATATTAACCGAATTCAAAAACCAATTTTTAACACAAAATTGTTTCACAGGTTTCATTTATGCCAAGCATACTGTAACTGAAAGGAATAAACTGTGGAAACAAGTACTGAACAATAAAAATTCACCATTATGTTTAATAGGAGACTTTAATGTCATAAGCTCCATAGAAGAATATCTAGGTCAATCTTTTCCTGAACCAAAGAGTATTCAGAATTTTAATAATTTCCAGAAAAAAGCCAATATGTCTACAATTCCCACATCAGGATCACTTTTTACTTGGACTGGAATGAGATCCAAAGGAATGGTTTGGAAAAGGTTAGATAGAGGTTTATCTAAATATATGTGGTGGGACATTTTTAGAGCACCAGGCATCAAAACACTAGCAAGAGGGCAATCAGACCATTCCCCCTTACTATTTACCATAGCTAAACCTAAATTATTCAAAGCCAATCACCACCACTGTTTGGAGAAAGAAAAAACACTAGCTTGAGTTAGTACCCATCCAGGAAATTCAAACAACAGAAAATACTGTCAAGATTTCAAATGCCTTTCAGACCTTGGAAGCTTTAAATGAGTAAGATGATAAGGAGGAAGCAGCAGAAATATTCCATGAAACACTGGAATCTCAAGAAGGAGTGGAACCCTATAAAACACATGACAAGACTACAGACACAACAGATTTTCACCTCACTAAAGAAATAAACCCCCATGCTCAACCCACAGAGCTCCCCATTCCCTCAGTAACAAATACTCCTGTCACCCCAGATGCTAGTATCAACCATCTTCCAAAGTTCATCACAGATGCTGGGCTGACTCAGGGGTCAAATCAGCAACCTCAGCCAGTTCATACAGTGTTAAAGAATGGAGCTCAATCCTCAACTGATCAGAACACAAAGGTAGATCAAAGCTCACAGTCAAAGGTTAGCACACACAAACAAGTACCAATCGCATGTTTAGATAAACTTGATAAGAATCAAGAAAAGCAATCAAATAATAGTAAAGCCACTACTGTTAAACCAAGAAACCTTAGATCATCACAGAAAGCAACCACCACCTGTTTTAAATGATTAAATACAACATAATAGGAAACATGTTAGTTTGGAATGTTAGAGGCTACGAAACATCTATGGATAGAATAAAATCTCTTATGCTGTCTCATAAGATTGCTATTCTCTGTTTGATAGAGCCTTGGCATAAAAAAAGAAAATAAACACTCTGATGCATGATCTAGGCTTTAAAAATGCTCTCCCTGCTGAAAATGCTAAAATTTGGATCTTATGGAACCACGCTTTTAATGTAATCAGTTTAAAAGAGTCAGATAAATTTCTGCAGGCTAGAATTACAAATATTTACTCATCTGTCAGTTGGAACTACTTTTTTATATATGCTAGTGTAAATAGACAATCGAGGGAAGCTCTTTCGAATGATTTAAAAAACCCCACTCGAGAACCTTCAATATACATCGGAGACTTTAACACAGTTGTCTCAGTATCTGAGTATAAAGGAAGGAAAGCTCCCCCCACAAGAAGCATGAAAGATTTTAATGCCTTCATTAATAACCTGGATTTGCATGACATCCCCACTGTAGGGAATTCATTTACATGGTGTAATAATAGATTCAGGAACAAATGTAAGGACCTTTTGCTTCAGAGATTAGACAGGGGCATAAGCAATTTGAACTGGTTGGAACTCTTTCCAAACAGCTCAATTCAGGTGCTAAATAGATTGACCTCTGACCACTCTCCATTATTGTTATCCATTCAATGTTCTGAAGAAATGGTCCCTAGGCCTTTTAGATATCAAGAAATGTGGTCAAATAGACAAGACTTCCAAAATTTAGTGGGAAAAAAACTGGAATTTACCATCCCCCCTCTAGAGGAATGTACAGATTAGTGCATAAGCTTAAGAGACTTAAAATTGACATTAAAGTTTGGAACATAAGCCCTTTTGGAAATGTCAATCAAAACCTAGTTGAAGCTGAGGCAAAAGTCAGTGAACTAGAAATAAAATTTCAACAGTCCCAAGCAGAGAATGACTTAGCTGAACTCAATAAGTCCAAAGCTTTACTTCTTAGATCCCAGAAAGAAAGAAAAAATTTCTTAAAACAAAAGGCAAGGTTAAATTGGCTTAAACAAGGGGATGCAAACACCAGTTATTTTCACCACACCATCAGGGAAAGGGGAGCTAGATCTAGAATCAGTAAAATCAAAGATGGAAATGGGAACTGGATTACTGACCCACAGCTGATTAAAGATGAAGGAGTTCGATTTTTTAAGGAACTCCTTAACGAGGATGCTCCTCAAAAAACAGGAACTTATTTGAAAAATGTTTTAGGGGAAATTCCTTCTATGATTACAGATCAACAAAACCAACACCTTCTTGAATCTTTCAATATCCAGGAACTGGAATTTTCTATCATTGATTTAAATAAATCAGGTGCTCTGGGATCTGATGGTTTCTCTGGTAATTTCTTCACATCTTTTTGGGAAACTATTAAAGAAGACCTTCTGGAGGCAGCAAATGATTTTATAAGCGGTGGCATGCTTCCAAAGGCTATCACAAGCACCTGGCTCACTTTAATCCCCAAAAAACCAATTCCAATTTCCTTCTCAGATTTTAGACCTATTAGTTTATCCAATTTTGTCAATAAAGTCTTCTAAAAAATGCTTATGGAAAGGATTAAACCACTAATGCACAAACTAATCTCCCCTGAGCAGGAAATCACTGATAGTATCCTTCAAATGCAAGAGATGACCAGGATGCTGTCTAGAAAATCAAAAGTCCCTAATTTAATAGTTAAACTAGATATGCAAAAGGCTTTTGATAGAGTCTCATGGTCCTTCCTGAATTCCATTCTTCTTCGATTTGGCTTTCACGGGAAATTTGTCAAACTTTTAATGCATAACATATCATATCTGCTGCAAATTTTTTTGTTTTAATCAATGGATGGTTTCTATGCATCTTCTAGGGGCATTAAACAAGGTGATCCTCTTTCACCATTTCTTTATAATTTGCTTTCAGAAGCTTTTTCTAGAGGATTAAAGAAACTTTTTAGCATAGGGTACCTTCAAAATTTTTGTCTTCCTAAGCCCTGTACCCCGGTTTCCCATTTAATGTATGCTGATGACACAGCAGTTTTCTTGAATACTAACCCTCGAAACATGAAGAGGTTCAAAAAGTTTCTGCTGGCTTATGAACAAACCTCAGGACAACATGTCAATTTCTCAAAATCGGTTTTTTTTTGTATCACACAGGACCACTTTTTCTACAGTTAACACTGTAAAAAGGATTCTGGGAATGGAAAAAGGGTCATTTCCATTTAAATATCTGGGAGTTCCTATATTTTCTGGTAGAAATTTGCAGGTACACTACCAACCATTATTGGAAAGCATGGATAAATCAATCCATAACTGGAAGAACAAATGGCTATCTACTGCAGGTAAATTATTCTGATAAATCACTGTCTTCTCTCAATTCCAACCAATACTTTTGCTGTTTTGAGTCCACCAAAAATAGTCGTAAAACAAATGGAGAAAATGGCCTCTAGCTTGTTTTGGGGCTATTCTGATAATGTAGATAAGAAAAATTGGAGGTCTTGGAAAAATATGAGTGTACCTATAGAAGAAAATGGAATAGGTTTTAGGGATTTAAAGGCCATTGTTGATGATTTTTCATGTAAATTGTGGTGGAAACTTCAACTCAATTCCACTCAATGGACCTCACTCTTAAGGTCACTCCCTACGTCTTACAAAACTTCTCATACATGGTCCAGAATCTGTTCTATTACAGATAAAGCAAATAGCAACTCCAAAGTAATACATGGAAAAGGTGACTGCTCATTTTGGAACTCTAACTGGATGGGAGAAGGAGCTTTGTTTTATAAATGGCCTCAAGAAAGAGACATTCCTTTTGTGGACATCTCACTTAGGTCATTTATTAACAACAAAGCATCTCTTCTCCCTTAACTGGAGCCATTTTTGGCGACCAATTTGTGTTCCCTTTTGCAGGAAGCTAAATTGGAATATACTCATGAGGATAGGCTCATCTGGATGCCAGCTACAATGGAATTTTTTCCATCAAGTCAGCATACAAAATTCTCAGGCAGAGAAAGCCAAAGATCCTTCATTTTCAAAAGGTATGGTCCTATTTTATCCCCAAAAAAATGTCTGTTCTCTTGTGAAGAGCTATGAATGGTTTACTTCCTTTTGAAAACATTTTACGAAGGTTAGGATTCTTTTTAGCATCTAAATGTCCTCTGTGTCAGAATCATAATGACTCTTTAGAACATTTTTTCAACTCTTGCCCCTCATCTATTGCTATCTGGAACTGTGTAACTGAATTTTTAAAGGTCCAACAAATTTTTTTCCAACCTTGAAGAGCAGAGTTGAATATTATCTCTCTTTTAAGGCAGAATCCAATATTCAGTGCAATATTACGACTGCTGCTCTTCTGGTAACAATCTGGACTCTATGGTTTAGAAGAAAAAAAACTTTTTTATGATAATGACTCCTTCTCCCAAGCTGCTTGTATCCATGACATAAAAGGCATGATTTATCAAATTTTCTCAGTGAATCATTTGATAGGCAGTCCAGAAAAGCATAGATACTGGACACAGGCTAACATTATTCCGCATATTCAACAAAAGAAAAGGAAATCATTTACTGCAGTGAAATGGCAAAAACCCCTTTCAGGATACAAGATAAATACAGATGCAACATGGATTAGAGGGGGTCATTCTGCTTTGGCTGTGATAGTTAGGAATTGTGAGGGGAATGTGGTTAAAATGAGGGAAAAATCTTTTCAGTCCCCATCCCCTTTACAGGCAGAAATGATAGCCATCCAATGTGGATATGAGCTTTGTTTAGAGTTGGATTTAAATAGATGTGAGGTGGAATCTGACTGTTTAATTGCAGTACAGGGTATTCAAAACCCAAATACCTCACCATGGAGGACCTTATCTATTTTCCACTCTTTAAATTTGAAACATCATATATACCCAATTCAACACACCCCTAGAGAGGCTAATAATGCAATGGATTTCCTTGCCAAATTTGCTTTAGCTAATAACTTTCATGGTGACTTAGACTTGCATTCAGCACCATCTTTTCTGAAGGGACTCCTATATCTAGATAGATGTGGAATCCCTTGGATTAGACATGATTCTTGACAGCATGCTGCATATGTTGATATATTCATATACACTGTTGAGGACTCTTCATAATGGACTGATAGGCATGACCTTTAAATTGGATAGATACTGCTGATGTGTTTGTATTATGGTTTACTACAGGTTCTCATGTTTTACTCCACAACTCTAAACCTTCGGCTGGTGAAGATTGATCAACCATCAGAAAACCAGCTACTTTTCATAATCTTTTGATTGCCGTCGACCTCGGAAGGAAGCTTTCAAAACTCAAGGCTTCACCGTAAAACTGCAGCAATTTTTGTTCTTTTTAGATCCTTCTTAATCTTGAAGTGATAGTATGTAGTTCCCTGGCCAAGGGAAAGAATTAACACATGGGAGATTCTTTCTTTTGGAATCGCAACTACCGTATCAAAATTGCTGTTCAAATTACTTGATCAAACATCCTCATTAGATGCTAGGTATTCTTTTGGAGGAAACTATGTTGTCTCAATGATCATGTACTAACTATGTTTTTTACACAGACTTGGGGAACCTTATATAATCCCTCACCTCAGGGTGTTTAATTTAAAAAAAAATATATTCAATGAACCAACCCCCTTCAGGTTCCAAGAATGTTGGATAAATCACCCAACCTATATGAAGCTTGTAGAGGATTCATGGAACATCCCTTCAAATAAACTGGGAATTGAAAATTTCTTATTCAAGCTAAAAAACTTTAAAAATGCTCTAAAATTCAGGAATAAATACACCTTTGGGAATATTTTTGATGCAGTCAAAGCTTGTGAAGAAGATCTTCTTCAAGAAGAAACTATCCTTCAACAGAATGAATCACAAGCTAACCTGAAAACTTAAATAAAACAAAAGCAAAGTTAGCTTTAGCTCTAAAGAATCAGGAAATTTACTGGAGGCAGAAATATAGAGTAAAATGGCTAAAAGAAGGTGATCAAAACACAAAATTTTACCATCAAACAGTAAAATCTAAGCATAAAAGACAATCCATAATCTCCGTTAGAACTGAAGCTGGTATAACTTTAAATACTCAAGAGGAAATTGCAGAAGAAGGTGTTATGTTTTTCTTCAATTTATTATAGGAAGAGTTCAAGGATCCCCCTGGCATTAACACTGCTTGGTTATTAGAAAATATACCAAGGCTAATTACTGAAGAAATGAACCCAAATCTCACCAAACCTGTAACCATTGAAGAATTAACAAACATAGTTAAAACAATGGATAGACATTCAACTTCAGGGCCGGATGGATTCTCTGGTTTTTCCTATAAAAAATGTTGGCACATCATAAGCACTGATGTCTTACATGCTACACATGACCTCTTTCATTCAGCCAACATGCCAAAAGCAATTTCAGCCACATTAATCATCCTTATCCCTAAAAAAGAGGTATGTTCATCCTTTAAAGGTAACAGACCAATTAGTCTCTGTAACTTTATTAATAAAATATTTACCAAAATCCTCTCTAAAATGCTAAAACCAATTATGGACTCCATAATAAGCCCTGAACAAACATCATTTATCTCAGGAAGGGATATTTCAGAAAATATTCTTCTAATGCAAGAACTAGCCTCATTCATTAATTCCAAAACCAAAGGTTTTAACATGATAATAAAACTTGATAAGATGAAAGAATTTGATAGAGTCTCTTGGTATTTTTTGACTAAATTATTAGGTCAGTTTGGATTTTCAATCAAAATAATAGAGCTAATAATGAAAAACTTGTGATCAGCCTTTTTCTCCATCTTGATAAATGGTTCATCTTATGGTTTCTTCCAAGCAACCAGATGGTTAAATCAAGGAGACCCATTATCTCTACTTCTATTCATTTTAATGGCAGAAGCCTTCTTAAGGAACATAAATTTCCTATTTCAATACTCCAACCTGAAATACTATAAGCTACCTAATCCCATTAAGAAGATCTCTCATCTATCTTTTGCAGATAACACTATAATCTTAATGAATTATACAAAATCAGGACTTAAAACAATGAATTGTTTTCTGGAATCCTATGAAATGGCTACAGGGAAAAAGATAAACTTTGAAAAGTCTCCCTTTTATATTGCCAAACACTGCCCCATTAGATTTATTAGTGAAATTAAAAGTGCAACAGGAATGATACAGGGAAATTTTCCATTCAAATATCTAGGCTGCCCAGTATAGATTGGTAGGAATTAAAATGTCTACTTCTCAAGCATTATTTCATCAATACAAGCAAAAATAAATAAATCGCAAAACAAACTACTCTCTCAAGCTGGAAAACTAATTCTGATTAAGCATGTATTATCTTCTATTCCAATACATCAGATCACTGTTTTAAAACCAACTAAACATATTATTGATGTAATTCACAAACTACTTGGAAAATTTATATGGACCTTCAATTCAGATTCCTCACAAAGGAAGAGAGTTTGGAGGTCATATCCAAGTTTGTGTTATCCAATTGAAGAAAATGGCTTAGGTTTTAAAAATATTGAAACATTGGTTCAAAGTTTCTCCATTAAACTATGGTGGAAGCTGCAAGTGGGAAGGTCTCTTTGGTCACAATTTATGTGGTTAATACCAGATCACCACAAAACTTCCAAAACCTGGAAGAGAGTTAAAGAAATCCAAGACATAGCCATTTTGAATTCCAAAATACAAGTACGGAAAGATGATGTTTCTTTTTGGGCTGGGCCTCTGGTTGGTCATCTTGTGGTCCACTATATAGGGTGTGGGATAACAATCTAATTAATCCTTTCCCAGAGTTGACAGTTGCTGAATTTTTAACTAATAGACAACTATATATCAACCATCTGAAACCTCACTTGCCCGAATACATAATTACTGAACTGGACAAAGATCAAGCCACCGTTCCTGACTATGATATATTCTAATGTGGAAACCAACTGAAACTAGCAAGTTCGCTTTGAAAAGTGCTTATGAACTCATCTGAAATATGAGAATAGTGGTATACTCCTTAAATCATGTCTGGTCCTTAATTATGCCTAGGAAAGTATGCTTTTTGAACTGGAAAATGCTAAATGAATTCATACCCCTTCCTGATGTATTAGAGGATCTATCCTTTAATCTACCATTCATTTGTTGTTTTTGTTTTGGAGATGAAGAGAGTATACATCATAGTTTCAATTCTTGTAAAGAAATTAAGAAACTATGAACATGGATAAATATTGTCTTCAATGTTCCAACTAAACATACTTCATACCTGTGGGATAGATACTTCTTATACGGAATTGGAACACTCAGTTTCCAGATCATAAGAAACCGATTCGAACTATCCCCTGTTTAGTAGTATGGACTATATGGTGTTTTAGGAACAAACACTATCATGAAAATGTATAGCCTAACATCATCCAGATGTTTAGGAAAACTTTACTCCTCTTCAATGATATTTTGTTAGCCTACAAACTAAACTTCAAATGGGACTTAACCAATGCTTTGCCAAGGTTACTAATAGACAATCACCAAAAACATGGTAGACTTGTTAGTGTAACCTGGAAAGCACCTACACCACCCTTCTATAAACTAAATGCATATGGTTCATGGAAGGATTCAAATAAGGCAGGTACTGGAACAATTATTAGAGATGTTGTAGGGAACATGTTAATAGCTGATGCTCAGAAGATATGTAGCCTCTCTCCCTTTCATGCTGAAGTAAGGGCAATTAGATCAGGTTTACAGTTGACAATCACTTTGGGTATTGATCATCTACAGATTGAAAGTGACATCGAAATGCTCATAAAGGTTTTGAGAAAACAATTTCAGTCTCCTTGGAAAACCATGGAGGAAGTTAGGACAATCTGGGAACTAATGGAAAAGGTTGAAGTCACTTTAAATCATATCTATAGAGAAGCCAATGGAGTAGCAGATTTCCTATCTAAAATGGGCAGCTAAGATCAGGTAAACACTTTCACATGCTATATGAAGTTACGAAGAGAGTTGAAAGCTATAATAATTGCAGATAAACACTCTTTAACTTCTATTAGAAGGATATAGCTAGTTTTAGCCTACAATATAGTTCTGATAAGGTTTGGTTATCTCTTTGCACGAAAATAGTTGGATATCTTTTGCTCGAACTGTTTTCTGCTGGCTGTCAGTTTACTATGACAGGTGCAGAAGCGATGGACTTTCAAGTATCAACTAGATGATGTGGAGTACCAACAATACAATAACTGCACCAACTTTGCAAAGGTATTCTCAGAAGACAAACTTTAGTAATTATCTTTGGGGAAAGAAAATTGCAAGGGTGCTCTATGGAAGGTCACCTCTTCTTGTCGACACTGGGTTGTGGAGTCAAGAAAGTGTAAGGCCATAGTTTGTCCTCGACCGGGATATAGGGCCATAGTTTGTCCTCGACCGGGATATAGGGCCATATCATTCATCAAGATAGGGTTTTAGATGAAGGTTTTGGGGTTACATCAGCTTGTAATTAGCTTCAACTATAGATTACACGTGATGAACTATTGATGTACTCTTCTACCATCTTATATTTTTATTTTTAAAGGCCTGAGAGCCTAATATACACCCCCTCACTTAGGTGAGTTTACATTAAAAAAAAAATCTAGCTGGTTTCATTCTTTTGGTGTTATTGATGTTGCAAAATGTAGGGAAAAAAGATAATCGAATGCAAGTGGATTTTTCCTGCATTCAATTGACATTTTTATTTTGATCAACCTTTCTCCTAGTACTCGAACTTTTAACACCCAATAATTTAATTTAAAAATAATCCTTAATTTGTAATTGAACTGAATCAAACAAATTAAAATATTTACGAACGATAGACATACTAGTAAAATTATAGAATTGAATGATGAACCAAGTACAAGAATTTATAACATTTAAAAAAGGGTATCATGAACGGTGTTGTGCACCTGGATTGAATCAATCGGTCATTTATTTCTCAAGGGTAGGATCCAAAAAACCCTCCCAGTAACTAGCCCGAAAGAGTGGCTCTCATTCTTGATTTGCTCAAGAACCGCCACGTCCTCAAGTGTGACCGTATCTCTACAGGGAAAGACAAAGTTGTTTGATCCCGGGCTCCGTACCTTGATGAATCCTAGAACCAAATCATTGCACCAGTGAATCATACGAGTAGAACTAAGCACCTGCTCACAAATCCTTGCATTTTTTCAAGTTGAACGGTGCAGTGACAATATCCTGTTGGCCTAGGCTTTCCAATATCTCGGTGGCGGTCTCCACCCCAGGAACTTCACCGTGTGATCGGAAAGCCTGGATAAATCCATTACTGAATCATGATGTGGAGCTTTGTTGGAAAGAGCTACCGGAGTGAGAAAGTTAGCCATTCGACCGTACACCACATTGTGTCCTCTTCCAGGGACGAGTGCAATCATCTCAAAATTCTTTCTTTCGAGCGTGCGGCTCGTACGGTTCTCTATGGGCACTGTAAGAGTGATATCACCGGTGCTTTAAAAATGAGGTACGAGGAGGTGGTTTTGGGAAGTGAGAAGGATGTGTTCAAATGTTATACGATTCAAGGTTTTATATACCGATGGAATCATTTGAAATTATGACCAGTACACGCTATTGAATGTGCTTTGGAAACCGATATTCACTCAGTGAAATGGAGGAAGTTCTATTTCTTCCTCCTCACCATCATGGCTGCCACCACCAGTAGCCAACCGTGTGTATGGTCATCGACCTCAACATCCAGACTAAACCACGTCGAAGTACTCTCGTTGGGGCACAACTTTTCTGGTTCTCCTAAGTATCTCTCTAGGTCTCTCTTGACCTCTTTTAACCTTATTCATGGCATAATACATTTTTTAAAACAATTTTTTGAAAATAGGTACTAGTAAAAGTACGTGGATGAATACACAATGATGTAAAATGTTTATGTATATTGATACGTAGATTGATTCCGGAAGAGACGCTAATTGTATTAGGTGGCTCCAATGCACCCACTCAAGCAACTTTGAATTTATTTTAAAAATTTTTTATGTGCGCATCTTTAGTGCTTGGCTAGTATCTAATTTTTGTTCTAATTTATATGTTTTTGGCTTTATTGTATCTTGGTTAGTCAATTAAGTTATGTATCGTGCCTAATAAATGAAAATAAAAGGGTATTTTATTTTCTCTACATGGAATCTAATATTATTAATTATATCTAGTTCAAGACCATTATTGTGAAAAAAAAGATAGGATTATCCATATATGTGTGTGTGTCAAAGGCCATTACACTATAAAAATGAAATGAAAAGGATATCTACATATTTATATGATTCATAAGTGCAAATGATTTCTTTGGTCATTAAATTAATTTGATTTTTTTCATTTTGGACACTGAATATTTTTCAATAACTTTAAGCCATTGAACTCGTAAAATAAAAAATTTAAGACTATTCCATTAGGTCGATCGCTCCATGTACCATTTGCATGACAAAGTAAGGGGAAAAATCAATTTCATCTCCTTTTACCTTCATGGTCACCCTAAACTATTAAGATCATTCCCTTTTAGTTAGTCATCTTTTTGACATCTTTTGGACATAAAACAAGTTGACGAGGCAAGTAGACCTCTCTTACTTATACCCGTTAAATCAACTAAATCATGTTCTGGTGTAATTTAAGTGGCATTACAAGGATACATTAGTCTTTCTTTGATAGATTAAATCTAAATGTTATAACCTCTCCACTGCAAAGGGGCTCCAATGAGTCTGGCAACAGCATCCCACCATCAATTTGGCGCAAGAAAGGAGGCGATAACGACTGATGAGATGCCAAATGCATGTATTTCTACACTATATACATGGCCTTCAGTCTCTTAGGGTTTAAAAAAGTAGTTAGTTAGTTTTCATTTAGTCTGTTAGGTAGGAAGAGAGGCTAGGAGAATTCCTCTAGGGTTTTCTCTTTTCTCTCGTCATTTACTACTTAGATTCATGCAATTAATTCCAATGATTACCTTGAATCTAATGTTAGTAGAATAGTTTATTTCTCGAGGTAGTTATTTCTATGCATGATTGACATGATTTGTGAGACTTATTACATTCATCATATTTTCTATGTTATATATATCGTGCTTAGTTTGTGGTTCAATTTAATATTGTGATTTATGCTATGAAGTAAATGTTAAGATGCACACTTGATTTATTTCTTGCACAATATTGTGCTAGGCTTAAAATGATAAATTGGTTGTGTTAGATTAGTGGCTCTATTGTAGTCTTGTGAGTACCAAGATGATGTATGTGTTAGATCCTCATTATGAGAGCCGAGATGGTACAATAATTTTATTTGGCTAGTCGTGTGAGGAATTGCATTTTAGGAGCATTAAACCTACCGTATTGATGTTATTAAAATCCAAATGGGGGAAACCCTCGCTTACCATGATAATTGAGTTTTTTTAGTTTGTAGCCACTATGGTGGTGCAGACTCTAGAGTTATCACAAGGTATTGATGTCCTCTTCCTTTTGAAGTCTAGGATGGTTGCTCATAGTGGAGGTCCCAGATCTGTGATTGGGCTCACTCACCGACCTGTCTCCCCCTGGGGTCGTTAATCGTAGCTAATTAACCCAGGCGGAGGTTAGGGGGTACAAAATTTGTAATTTTTCACCTGTTCTCATTGCTACGCTACATAGAGGGCAGTTAGAGGTAAGCCCTGGGTTTGTCAAGAGAAATGCTAAGTCGAATGTACCAATCAAAACACAACCTCGCATGGGTCTTCAATCCATACGAGTTAAAGGAATAGCTAGTAAAGCAAACATGCAAAAGGGGATGGGTGGTTTTTTCAATCTAGAAACTACTAAGTATAAAAGTAAGAAAGTAAAGTACACTATTAAACTAAGCACTTGGGGAATCACTGAGCGACATGGTCAATCTAATGTTTCTATCATCAATTCATTCACATAGATATTTAGGCAAACCTAATAGAGTGTTCATAATATGTGGTGTGGTCGGTGACATACACTTCCCTGTCCTTATCATGGCCTCTCACAACCCTCCATCGACACTGCCATTGTAATCAGGGAAGTATAACAGGTCCGACCATTGTTCTAGGTCTATTTCTCCCTCGTGCGATTACGTCCCGAGCTCCCACAACGAATGCACTACTTCCCCCTGGTCCTATCAATTAGGCCCAAGGGTTGTTGGCACCTTTTTTGTGATCTAAGGTATCTCAGAAACCTAGTTTACTACTACTCACTATCTCTACCCGGATCATCTCAGACAACTTTACAAAGTCGGCTTAGACTGGCGCGATGGCAAATAAGTCAGAGCATTCTCGAATCCCTCGTGCATACACCCACATGGACACATTCTCCCATACCCATTCTAACATCCAGGTTACTCTTCCCAAGGGGGTATCGATATTTGCATGATACATGAATATAGCCCAAAGTGTGTGCTTATATGTGGTGTACAATTCATGCATTTCAAAAAATCAAGCACAGTCATAATAATATCATGAACACAAAGTTGAAAAGAATTAAAGAATGTCAAAAGAAAAATAGATTTAGACCATGCTACTACAATTTATCCCCAAGCTATAAACTACTCTACGAAAGATAGATCCATGGAAAATATTAGGTAAGATGTTATGGATCTAAGAAAATGATATGAAAGGAAAAAGAAAAGAAAAACAGAAGGAAGAGAAGAAGAACTCTCCACTCTCTTTTATCTACATTAGAGAGAGAAAGAAATCTACATAATATCTACTAGGAGGTCATCACCGTACCTCTCAAAGTTAAATTTATATGCCCAAAATGCTTCCTATCTACAAATAAGTAGATAATGGAAAGCCGGGGTCGTCCACGAAGAAGAGAGATCTTTCTAAGGGTTTAAACATATAAGGTTGATATTAGACTAGAGGTAAATGTATATAGATACATAAAAGCAAGTAAAAATGGGGGTTTTTGTTGGTTTTGGTCCTAAGTTATTGGGAAGCCATCGCCGTACCACTCAAAGTTAATATTTATAAGCCCTAAATGCTTACTATCTACAACTAAGTAGATAACGGCAAGTTGGGGTCGTCCACGAAGAAGAGGGATTTTCTCAAGCATTTAAACACAAATGGTTGATATTAGGCTAGGAGTAGAGATATATATACTTATAAAAGTGAGTAAAAGGGGGAGAGTTTGGTTGTTTGGTAGTCCTAAGTTATGAAAATTAAAAGACAAGATAACTAGCAAAGTCAAGTAACTATGCTAATCATCAAACAAATTAAAAAGAAGGGGTTTTAAAACTACAAAAACAAATGTCTTAGGGGCAATTGATATCCACTTCCAAACCAAATGTAGATTATTGAACCATTCACTCATCCTTTCACAATTGTTACCCATGGACGAAGGACCATAGATTTGACAACAACAAGCCTTCTACCAAAGACATAGCCATTTAACCAAACATAGCAATCATTAGGCAAAACCTAGAACAAACCACATTCAAGGTTCAACCTTTCATTGCATCAATAGTATAAATATGAGAACAATCCACATTAACATACTTATCTAGCAAGAATCACAACACATTATGCACAAGAAGTTTTAAGTTAATGCTCCTAGATTTTCATGCAAATGAGCTAAGGAATTTGTCACTTTTCTAACACCCTAACACTTCAATTATGCAAAAACTTCCTATTCTCAAACAATACATGGCATAAATAAAGTAAAACATAGCATTAAGAACACATGAATGCTAAATAACAAAGGCTTCAAGAACGAATGAAACAATCTATTCACTACTTCCACTTCTTATTGTGAAGATAAATCTTCCATCATTCTTAGATAGTAGTTTGCAAGATTGAATTCAAAATCTCTTGTCAAACCTCACCAATAACTCCCTTAGCCAAAACACGACTAAAAGTATCCTAATTATGGCATTAAGCACGAAGAACCTACAAGCTTGCCAACGCTTATAAGCACTACACTGTGTCTAAGCATTTAACCAATTCATGCATTTACATAAGATTAGTCAAGGATGATCGACATTCATAGACTTCTCTCATTTGCTACCTAAAACAAACATGACAACGAGTTCAACATCATCACATTCATCTAGCAATTATCAACACACCAACATCATTAAGAAGCTCTAACTCATGCTCTTGGATTCCACATTAGAAGAGGGGAGAATTAGCTACTTTTTCCCATCCCTAACAATTAATCATAAAATCAATTAATGTACTCAAGCTTCCAACAACATCAATGCCATTAACAATTCACATTCAAAGCTCAATAAATGTACAATAGCAAAAGCACTAAATAAATAGATTGGTTCTTACTACATAGATACGGAAGGTTCAATCCATTGCTCCCAAGATAAAACTAAGCTAGATAATTAAAAGACATGATCAACCTACAAAAACTAAGAAAGAAAGAAAGAAAAACTAGGGTTTGAACACAGAAAAATTGCAAGAAGAAGAAGCCAGATTAGTGTTCTTAAGAGGAGGGGATAAGGTGAGTATTTATAGTACAAAAGGCAAGAAGAATTTCTGGCCATACGTCCGTCGCGATTAGCGACAGGCTCGTGACGTCCTCGCGACGGTGCCTAGTTCTAGCATTTTGATTTCTTTCTTCTTCTTGTTTCATGTCCTCCTATTCTCTTCACATTTCATCAATTCTTAAAGTCTTGAAAAGCTCAAATACAAGTCTTCAAATCTTCAAAGGTATTCTTCAAAGTCTTTAAAGTCTTCAAACAAATTATCTTGTCACACAAAATTTTCTAGAAAAGTACTAAAAGTGTAAAAGTCACTTTTAACCCTCCTTAGAGAATTTCAAGGCAAAATGTCACATTTAGAGCACAAAAGTGTACAAAAGTGAACCCTAAAAGTCCTAATATAACCGTATAAAATGGGCGTATCAAATCCCCCTGCACTTAAACCTTACTCGCCCTCGAGTAAGAAAAGATTCAAGCACACGAAGGAATTCAAATGTCAATATCCTAAACTAATATTCCCCCAATCAAAACCTCACAAAAACTCTCAATATCATAAATCTCAAAATCAAAGTTCAAATGAGAGTTTTTCACACACACAACCCCAATTCCTAAACCTAACCAAACCTACCACTTATCAATTCACTACCCATAAAAACGTTTCAAAGTCCCGAATTGATAATCCCAAAGTCCAATAACACAAAATGAAGTTAAAACCATTTAGGAGGTTCACGCACATATTTCACTTCATACCAATATATCAACCAAAATCCAATGACACAAAATGAAGTCAAAACCATGGAGGAGGTTTAAACGCATACTTCACCCAATGTCAATATATCAACCAAAACGAAGTATAAAAGAATCAAGAATTTCATAGCCCTACTTCATTTTTTTTTTCAACCCACCAAGTTACCCAATCCCAAGATTTCTAAAGATGTTGAGCTACCCGATCCATCCATATGAAAACCGCAACCTTATTTCTCTAACGCCGGCAAATGTGTGAAATCATAGTATTTTTCCTATTTTCTATCTTTCTCTCATTTTGCCTAGGAGTCTTTTTGGGTTTTCATCCTTGCCACGCATCATGTTTATTTGGCTCACATCTCACCTTTTTCCGCACATTTGGCCTCTCATTTTTTCCTAGGTCGCCCTTTCGAGTTTTTGACATATCCGAGCCCCCAATGTTGCCTAAGTTGCCCTCTCGGGTTTTTAACTTAGCGGGTTTTCTTTACTTTCTATTTTTTTTCTTTTCAAAATTTTCTATTTTTAAAAATTATTTCTCATGTTTTTCCAATCAAAAGTAGCAAAAAGCATTTCAAATGAAGCTTGCATGCATGTGAGTCCTCTAACCCCTCCCCGCACTTAAAACATTACATTGCACTCAATGTAAACATGTAAGGAAAGAATAATAAAACTCAAGGTAAAAGGTAGAGTGATGCCCGTTTCTCCACATAGTCGCCAGTGATATGGCGCAATCCAATGCAATTGTATAGAATCGGTCCCGAAATTGGTTTTGGAGCCGGAAGCCGAAGCAAAAGAGTCGTAGAAGAACTCACCCCAAAACATTGTCTCCTTGGTGCCGTTTGATCAAGACTAACACCACAAACAACAACATCAAACTCACAAGTACATAAGGATTTGTAATACTAAGTTTAGCATCAAGAGTTAATAATCATAGTATTATCAAAGAACAACCAATCCATCATGCAATCACCACTACAAGATTGTCCAATAAAAATATCCAACATATATCGATACATATCCAAGCATCATTATAGAATATAGCAATTAAAGACTCAATGATGTAATCGGTATACTACAATCAACAAAGATACTATAAAGATGCAAGAATTTTCATATGTCAGTATATGTCTGATGGTGGAGGAATGAGTGAATGCATGGTGGTTCTTGGGAGTATTTGGTAGAGAAGAAGGAAGAATTATGCAGTGTTTAAGCTCAATTGAAAATTTGGATTTTTCATCGTGACTTGCGACACCACTGGTCGCGACTCGCGATGCATTGTCGCCAGTCGAGACAGGTAGGGAAGGTTTTGGTTTGGCTGAGCTCGAGGATGAAACATAATGTCTCAAGGGCGCATTGGTCTCGAGGGGCTAAAAAGGCTTCACTGGTCTTGAGGGCTTCTGGTCTCGAGCACTTGAGATCTCGTGGGACCTAAGGTCTCGAGGGCTTCAGCTTGAGTCGAGGGATTGTGGCCTCAAGGATCTAAGGTCTTGAGAGTATGATGCACTTTTGGGTTTAGCTCAAATCAAGGGCTTATGGCCTGAAGAACACGAGGTCTCGAGGGCTTCAGCTCGAGTTGAGGGATTGCAGCCTCGAGGATCCGAGGTCTTAAGGGCTTCAGCTTAAATCGAGGGCTTGTGGCCTCGAGAACCTAAGGTCCTGAGGGCTTCAGCTTGAGTTGATGGATTACAGCCTAATTGCAGCCTCGAGTACCCAAGGTCTCGAGGGTTTCAGCTCGAATGAAGGGCTTATGGCCTCGAGAACCTGATGCCTTGGGAGGTCGTCGCCGTACCTCTCAAAGTTAATACTTTTAAGCCCTAAATGCTTCCTATCTACAATTAAGTAGATAATGGCAAGTTGGGGTCGTCCACGAGAAGAGGGATCTTTTTAAGGGTTTTAAACATATAAAGGAGAAAACATACTAAGCGCATACATACATAGATATATATAAAAACATGTAAACAAGGGGGGGTTTGGTTTAGAGTTGTTCCTAAGTTAACAAATTAAAGTACAACAACTAGTAAAGCAATAGAACAATGCTAATCATGCAAAAAAACTAATAGTAAGATGAAAATAATAATTTACGGAACCTTGGGCGCAATTGACTTCCACTTCCAGACCTCTTATCCATCATTGAACATGCAACTTATTTACTACTTTCACTACTTGTTGTGAAGGCTAAACTTCTATCCTTCTTAGATAGTAGTTTGCAAGAGTGAATTCGACATCTCTTGTCAAACCTCACCAATGACTCCCGTAGTCGAAACACGACTCAAGGTATCCCATTGATGGCATTTAGCATGAAGAATCAACAAGCTCGGCAACACTTATAAACACTACACCGCGTCTAAGCATTTAACCGATTTATGCATTTACACGAGATTGGTCAAGAACGATCGACGTTCATAGACTTCTCTCGTTTGCTACAAACGACAAACATGACAAAGAGTTCAACATTATCATATCCACCTAGCAATCATCAATCCATCAACACAATCAAAAGCTCTAAATCATACTCATATATTCCCAACAAGAAAATGGGGGAAATCAACCCACTTCCCCCAAACCCTAGCAAGCAATTCATACAAGTATTTCATATACTTAAGCTTTCAACAATATTAATGATATCAACAAACACATTCAATGCTCCATAAATGCACAATAGTAAGAGCAATAAATAAGCTACAAATAGTTCTTAGGACATGGGTTTGGAAGCCTTAGTCAATTCCTCCCAAGAGATAGATTAGCTACAAGAGTTCATGCTAATCAATGCTAAACAACTAATCATAAAAATAAGAGAATTCAAGGATGAAAAATGGAAGAAAATGGTTTTGAACGGTACTTTAATCACAGCTGGAAGGAGATGATAATGAGAGGAAAAAGAATGGTATTTATAGTACAAAGAAGATAAGGTGGAATTCTGGCCACCCGTTGGTCGCGACTCACGACGGTATCGCGACGAAGCCATCGCGACTCGCGACGAGTGCAATAATTTTACATTGTGTCTTTTTTTTATTCTTGTGGCATGCAGTCATCTTCATAGTTATCCCTCTCAATCTCCAAGTCTTCAACGGCCTTCGGTCTTCATGTCTTCGAAGCGAGTCTTCAAAAGTCTTCGAAAGTGTAGTCTTCAATGGCCTCCGGTCTTCATTGCCTCTGTGTTCTTCCCTTGTCACACAAAATCCACTTAGAAGAGGTAAAAGAGCATAAAGTTACTCTTACCCCTCCTAAGAGAATTTAAAGGTAAAACACAAGCTCTCGATAATAAAAGAGCACAAAAGTGACCCTAAATAGTACTAAATTATACATATAAAATGGACACATCATGCCTCGAGGGCATGGGCTTGGCTTGAGGAATGATGGTCTCAAGGGATGATGGTTTTTAGGTTCGGCTCAAGCCAAGGACTTGCGGCTACGAGGACCTAAGGTCTCAAGGGCTGTCTAGTCTCGAGGGACTGGTCTTGAGAACTCATGGCTTTTCGGGTTTGGCTCGAGTCGAGATCTTGAGGAATTATGGTCTCGATGACTCATGGTGTTTCAAAGGGCTGGTCTTGCAGCCTCAAGAACCCGAAGTCTCGAGGGCTTCAACTTGAGTCAAGGTCTTGCCATCTCAAGAACCTAAGGTCTCGAAGGGTGATAGACTCTCAGGTTCGGCTCAAGTCAAGGGCTTGCGGCCTTGAAGACCTGAGGTCTCGATGGGCTATGAACTTTCAGGTTTGGCTTGAGTCGAGGTCTTGCAGCCTCGAGGATGAAAGGTGACGTCTCGAGGCCAGTCTTAAGGACCCGAAGGTCGCGACTCGCAAAAAGTGGAGACAGGGAGTTGATTTTCAACTCAAAATTTCTGATGGTCCATCGCGACTCGTAATGACAAGATTTCCCAGCACTTAGAAAGAATTCAATCTTTTCTTACCAACATTCCAAGATTTCTTCCCTTTCTCATGTATCTCATTCCTTCATCTCCTCCAATGCAATGAACTTCACTTTGCTACAAAATCACCGAAAAACACACCGTAAAAAGAACAAGACAAAACAACAAAAATTAAACAACAAAACCCCAAATAAAGGCCGAGTTTATTTACGTCGTCGGCATGACAAAGCTCCGTACATTTAAGGTCATCGGCACAACCCTAATGTTATCCACATGGTGAAGGCTTGAACCCCTTCACCATGAGTATTCAAAAGTAGAGAGATGGGGGTACAAAACTTTCAAGAGGAAAATCTTGTTGAGGTGGAGATGGTTTAAAGGGAGTTGATTGGTTAGGAGGCTTTGGGTAGTCTTTTGGCTCCTCTCATCTCCCTCAAAACTTCTGAAAATGGTGGAGTTGGTTCAATAGGTAGGGGTAGGGGTGACGATGCTAATGAATGTAGCACAATCACCTCTTTCTCCTTTTTATCATTCTTAACAACCAACTCCTCATCCCCTTCGAACTCAAGATCATTTCCCATGGTGACCTCACTCACCAAATCCTCGAGTTCATTTTGGGATGGTGTATTCTTGGAATCACGAGCTTCCATTCGGGCCAACACTTCTAATATACTCCTCACATGCCCCTCAATAGCCTCAATACTAGAGTTGAGCTGAGTGTCCGACTCCTCACTAGTAAAGTTGTTCAAGTTTGCTATTGTATTCATGACTTCCTCACGTGTCCAACTTGAACTTCCTTGTCAGGCTTGGTTTTGGGGTATGGTATAAGGTGGTGATGGCCAACTATTTTCCTTGTATTGTTAGTTTTCAGGCTCATTCTCATACCACCAATCTGGATTACCACTCCATTTCGGATAGTAAGAATTGTGGTATAGATACCATTCTTGAGCTTCTTGCCCTTGAAAACCCAAATCTCTTACCTCTTGGTAGCACTCTTCATAATACCCTTGGTTTTGGAAACCAAGGCTTCTTTCCCCTTCATAGTGCTCTTCCCACAACAAATAGCAGGACTCGGTAGGATGGTCAGAATGACACATCATACAAAACCTTGCTTGTTGAGTCTCTTTTCTCATCATGAGTTCCCTCAAGGTGAGATGCTCCATTGTTTTATTTATTTATTTATTTTAATTTTCAAAAGTCCAAAATCATATTGCAAGGATTCTCGATAAAAATTCACTAAGAACTCAAGAAATACCTACTCCGAACAAAAACAACCATCAAGGAGTGGAAAATAAAAACAACTAACTAATATGGAACCAAATACACCTAAACACTTAAAAATAAATGTCTCCTCCCCGGCAACAGAGCCAAAATTTGGGAGTCCATCGCCGTACCTCTCAAAGTTAATATTTACAAGCCCTAAATTATTACTATTTAAAACTAAGTAGATAGCGGCAAGTCGGGGTCGTCCACGAAGAAGAGGGATTTTCTCAAGCGATTAAACACAAATGGTTGATATAAGGCTAGGAGTAGAGATATATACATACATATAATAGTTAGTAAAGGGGGGGTTTGGTTGTTTGGTGGTCCTAAGTTATGTAAATTAAAATACAAGACAACTAGCAAAGTCAAGTAACTATGCTAATCATCAAACAAACTAAGAAGAAGGGGTTTTAAAACTACAAAAACAAATACCTTGGGGGCAATTGATATCCACTTCCAAACCAAATGTAGATCATTGAACCATTCACTCATCCTATCATAATTGTTACCTACGGACAAAGGATCATAGATTTGACAACAACAAGCCTTCTACCAAAGACATAGTCATTTAACCAAACATAGCAATCATTAGGCAACACCTAGAACAAACCACATTCAAGGTTCAACCTTTCATTGCATCTATAGGATAAATATGAGAACAACACATTAACATAATTATCTAGCAAGAATCATAACACATTATGCACACGAAGTTCTAAGTTCATGTTCCTAAATTTTCATGCAAAGGAGCTAAGGAATTCGTCACTTTCCTAACACCCTAACACTTCCATCATGCAAACACTTCATATTCTCAAACAACACATGACATAAATGAAGTAATACATATCATTAAGAACACATGAATGCTAAATAACAAAGGCTTCAAGAATGGGTGAAACAATCTATTCACTACTTCCACTACTTGTTGTGAAGATAAATCTTCCATCCTTCTTAGATAGTAGTTTGCAAGAGTGAATTCGACATCTCTTGTCAAACCTCACCAATGACTCCCTTAGCCAAAATACGACTAAAAGTATTCCATTGATGGCATTGAGCACGAAGAACCAACAAGCTTGGCTCCACTTATAAACACTACACTGTGTCCAAGCATTTAACCAATTCATGCATTTACACAAGATTAGTCAAGGACGATCACCATTCACGGACTTCTCTCATTTGGTACCTAAAACAAACAAGACAACGAGTTCAACATCATCACATTTTTCTAGCAATTATCAATACACCAATATCATTAAGAATTTCTAACTCATGCTCTTAGATTCCACATTAAAAGAGGGGAGAATTAGCTACTTTCTCCCAACCTTAACAGGTAATCATACAAGAAATTCCTATACTCAAGCTTCCAACAACATCAATGTCATTAACAATTCACATTCAAAGCTAAATAAATGCACAATAGCAAAAACACTAAATAGATAGATATGGTTCTTAATACATAGATATGGAAGCTTCAATCCATTGCTCCTAAGATAAAACTAAGCTAGATAATTAAAAGACATGATTAACCTATAAAAACTAAGAAAAGAAAGAAAGAAAAACTAGAGTTTGAACTATGAAAAATCACAAGAAGAATAAGCTAGATTTGTGTTCTTAAGAGGAGAGGATAAGGTGATTATTTATAGTACAAAAAGAAAGATGGATTTCTGTCCATACGTTGGTCGCGATTTGTGACGGGCTCGCGACGTCCTCGTGAGAGTGCCTAGTTCCAGTATTTTGATTTCTTTCTTCTTCCTGTTTCATGTCCTCCTCTTCTCTTAACTTTTCTTCAATTCTTCAATTCTTCAAAAGCGCAAATACAAGTCTTTGAATATTCAAATCTTCAAAGGTATTTTTCAAAGTCTTCAAATTCTTCAAAGAAAAGTAATAAAAGCGGAAAAGTGTCTTTTAGCCCTCCTTAGAGAATTTCAAGGCAAAATATCACATTTAGAGCACAAAATTGTACAAAAGTGAATCCTAAAAGTCCTAATATAATAGTATAAAATGGGAACATCAGTTATGAATTTAAAGACAAGACTAGCAAAGCTAAGTAACTATGCTAATCATGAAAGCCAATTAATAAAAGGGGTTTAAAACTACAAAAGACAAAACCATGGGGCAATTCATATCCACTTCTAAACCATATGAGGGAATGCTATCATTGAACCATTCACTTATTCTATCGCATTAGTTACCTATGGGGAATGCTATCACTTCTCATTCGAAGATCAACATTAGTTTCTTTTTAATAGTAATTTACAAAGGCGATTCAATGACCATTTTCAAACCTCATTGACAATCACTCTAGGTGATCAACAACCATAAAGATATTTAATCGATGTCATTATACATGATTAACCATAGATTTGATAACAACAAGTCTTCTACTAAAGACATAGCCATTTAACCAAACATAGCATTCAATAGGCAAAACCTATTGGAGCATGGCGGTGAAGGAGGCGCGACTGGAATGGGCACGACCATGGTAGCCCCAATCAATGATGGAAAAACTCTATAAAATAATGATGAAATCTCCTGATCTGAAATGGAACGATTGTCCGCAATATGACAAATGGGAATAAAGTTTCATTAAAACGAACGTGGTGAGAGACGTAGATACGCCCAAAATTTGGGTCGAGACACTAGAAGCCTTTGTGACGAGGGTTGTAGCCAATAAAAACAAATGGAATGGATCATGGTGCAAATATGTCAAGAGTAGTGGTACACAAACATGGGAATGCACGACATCCAAACGGGTCAAACAGGGTATGGCAGGCACATGACAAAAAACAACTTCAAAAGGTGTTTTTCCACCAAGAACTAAAATAGGAAGATGGTTAATGATGTAAACCGCAAAGCTGAAAGCTTCCATCCAATAATAGTGTGGCACGAAATAGTGAAAAAATATGTCAAGACCAGTCTATTTGATGTGATGATGCTTCCGCTCATCTCTGCCATTATGAGTAGGTTTATAGGGCGAGGACATTTGATGATGAATGCCACATGATATGAATTGAGCCAGAAATCAGTGATTAGTAAACTCAGTGCCACCATCAGTCTGAAGTTTTTTAACCCTAGTAGAAAACTGGTTCTCAACGAATTACTGAAACTAGATAAATGTGTAATAGAAATCCGACTTATGCCTAATTGGGAAAAATCATGTGAATCACAAACAATCATTGATGAAAACAGCATTATAAGAGAAACCACCTGCAGATAAAATAGGGGCCGGTGCCCACAAATCACAATGCATCTTATCAACAAACCAGTAGTGCACTTGTCACCAGTGGAAAAAGGTAAAAGGCTACTCTTGGCCATCTGACAAAGAGAGCAACTACCTGATACAGGCATAACGGAAGTGAAAATATTATGGCCCCATCAACTCAACAAGTGAATAGTATTATGGGACATATGACTAAGGACCATAGGTTTGATAACAACAAGCCTTCTACCAAAGACATAGTCATTTAACCAAACAAAGCATTTATTAGGTTAAACCTAGAACAAACAACATTCAAGGTTCAACCTTTCTTTGCATCTATGGGATAAATATGATAACAGTCCACATTAACATACTCATCTAGCAAGAATTACCATACATTATACACAAGAACTTCAAGATCCATGCTTTTGGATTTCATGTCAAATGAGTTAAGAAATTTTCAACTTTCCTAACACCCTAACACTTCAATCATACAAACATTTCATATACTGAAACAACTCATGGTATAAATGAGGCAAAACACAACATTAATGGCATAATAAATTCTCTCCAATAAACGTTCATAAATGAGCAAATATAGAATCTTACTAAATAAGTTTGGAAGTTTCAATCAATTGCTCCCAAAAACTAGATTTAGCTACAAGAATTCATACTAATTAATGCTAACAAAACAAACTTAATACAAAAGAATTCAAAGGTGAAAAATGGTAAAAACTAGGGTAAGAACAACACCAAAATGCAGAAAGAAGAAGATGTGAATGAGAGGAAAGAGTGTGCTATTTATAGTACAAAAAGAATAAGGTTAGGTTCTGGCCACCCATTGGCCACGAATTGTGATGGGTTCGTTGCTACTCATGATGGGCGTCATAGCTTAACCTTGTCCTTTTTTTTCTTGGGGTGAACACTTATCTTCACAATGATTCCTTTCATTTTTCAAGCCTTCAACTTTTTGAAGAAAGTCTTCAAAGTCGTCTAAAAATGGTCTTCGATGGCCACCAGTCTTCAAGTCTTCATGTCTTTGAAGCAAGTCTTCAAAGTCTTCGAAAACTGATCTTCAATGGCCTCCCGTCATCAAGACTCCATGTTTTTCCTTTGTCATGCAAAATCCACTCAGAAGAGGTAAAAGAGTGTAAAGTTGCTCTTACCCCTCCTAAGAGAATTTCAAGGTAAAACACTTGCTCTTGATAATAAAAGAGCACAAAAGTGACCCCAAAAATTACTAAATTATGCACATAAATTGGACACATCACTAGGCTTGTAAGCCTAGCCTATATAGGGTTTACTAGAATACTAAGGCTCCTATATTTGATGTCTGTGTCTATATAGGGTTTACTAGAAGACTAAGGCTCCTTATCCTTGATGATTCTTACGAGGGAAGTTCACCCCCAATCTTGTTGGGGATACCATTTCCAAAAATGTTAAAGAAATTTTTCATCTAGTAACACTTAACCCTAGAGGATGACATTCATATGGCTGGGTCTGATATTTACAAGTTTAGTCATGCATCTTCTCCTTCTTCTCTTGCATGCAATGGCATTAGTATTTGTTATGGAATTGATCATACTGATTAACAATGCATGATTGATGATTATGATGAGTTGCTAACCGATATTGAAACCTTGCATGCTCTTACCTTGTTGAATGAGAATGTTGATGATACCTTTGTTAATGCACATGATGTTAGTGTTCCTTGTGCTATTGAGACTCCTTGTTTCCAAATGTAAGAGCAAACATGCAGTGGGAAAGGACGCAAGGTAGGGAATTGAAACTCCTAAGCTTCCTCCTATGCCCAAAATTAACAAGAAGGTATCAAACATTGTGAAGGATGGGCTTGTATGGTATGTAGAACAAAAGGTAAGGGGTAATCCTAACCATATGTGGAGACCTATCCATAAGGATGTGGTTGTACATGGAGTTGCGGAGGGTTTCTCCCCCTTACGATTACGTCCCGGGCACTACCACAGATGCTTCATCCCTAGGCCTAAGAAGGCAAAGGGGATTATGCACTTTATCGATGGCACTAGGGCGTTAAACCCTAGTTCTACTAAATGCTATCTCTACCCATAACCCTTCGGACCAACTCGCCAGCTAAGATTGGTGTGCTGTCATTGTAACGATAAAACACTGAAAAGACCTACGTGCACACACCCATGTGGGGCCGGACCCCGCTACCCATATCACATCCAAGCTTCTCTTTCCCATGAGGGTATCAATATCTGCACCAATATGAATGTAGACTAGAGTCTATTCTAATGTATTGTATCATTCATGCAATTAAAAACAATCCAAAAACAAGCCAAGATAATATCATAAACACATAGAAATAGGTAAATTTAAGTTATCTCACAAAATATAAGTCAAAACATGAATACCAATATTATCCAAAGCTATTAAACTACTCCCTAAACATGGAATCCAAGTATTGCATTGGATTCCACATTTTTGGGCAAAAGAAAAATAAAGAGAAGAAAGGGAAAAAAACCTAGAGAGAAGGAAGAGTCTTTTCTCTCTCTCTAAACTACTCTTGAAATCTAAAATCTGATCTTGAACATAATACCTAGTAGACAAAGGTTCATATATATAGTAGTAGGGAATTAAGCCTAAAAATTGGCCAAAAATTGGCCAAAAATATGCCAAAACACTAGCAGTCACAAAAAGCACAGGGGAAGCATTTAGTACGACCCACACTAACCGACGTGGCCTTGTGTTGGTATGGGTTGTCGGTCCTGGTACGGGCCATGACGGTTATGCTAGCGTGGACCATCAGTCTTGGCACGGGCGTGCTGGTGTGGTTCATGTAATGAGCCGAAAAACCAACAATATGAGTAAAATAGTTGGCCATCACCACCTTATACCATACCCTAAAACCAAGCCCAGCAAGGAAATTTAAGTTTGACACGTGAGGAAGTCATGAATACAATAGCAAACTTGAACAACTTTACTAGTGAAAAACTGGACACCCGGATCTCCTCTAATGTTGAGGCTATTGAGGGGCATGCGAGGAGTATATTAGAAGCGTTGGCCTGAATGGAAGCTCATGATTCCAAAAATACACCATCCCAAATCAAACTCGAGGATTAGGTGAGATAGGTCACCATGGGAAATGATCTTAAGTTTGAAGGGGATGAGGAGTTGGTTGTTGAGGATGATAAAAAGGAGGAAGAGGTGATTGTGCTACATTCATTAACATTGTCACCCTACCACTACCTATTGAATCAACTCCACCATTTTCGGAAGTTTTGAGGGAGATAAGAGAGGAGCCAAAAGACAATCGCATGCCTCTGAACCACCCAGCTCCCTTTAAACCATCTCCACCTCAACAAAACTTTCCTCTTGAAATTTTTGTACCTCCACCCCTCTACTTTTGGATTCGAGCCTTCACCATATGGATAACATTAGGGTCGTGCCGAAGGCCTTAAATATATGGAGCTTTGTCGTGCCGACAACGTAAATAAACTCGGCCTTTTATTTTGGTTTTTGCTGTTTATTTTTTGTTATTTTGTCTTGTTCTTTTTACAGTGTGTTTTTATGTGATTTTGTAGCAAAGTGAAGTGAAGTGAATTGAATTGGAGGAGATGAAGGAATGAGATCCATGAGAAAGGGAAGAAAGCTTGGACTGTTGGTAATAAAAGATTGAATTCTTTCTAAGTGTTGGGAGGTCTTGTAATCGCGAGTCGCGATGACCTCGCAATGGACCATCGCGAGTCGCAATGTGATCAGAAGTTTTATGATAAAAATTCAGCTCCCAGCAATCACTATCCACGAGTCGTAACCAATAGATCCTCAGGACCTCGAGTCGAGCTAAAAGCCATCAGTCCTCGAGGCCAGGGGTTCTTGAATTGAGCGGAAACCTTTGAGACATCATTCCCTCAAGACCTCAGGTCCTCGAGAATACAATCCTTCGACACAAGTTGAAGCCATCGAGACCTCGAGTCCTTGAGGCTGCAAGACCAGCTCTTCGAAAATCCATTAGTCTCGAGACCATCATCCTTTGAGATGAGTCCTATGAGACCAGTCAGCCCTCGAGACCTTAGGTCCTCAAGGCCATAAGCCCTTTGCTCAAGCAAAAATTGAAAGTTCATCACCCTCTCGAGGCCAATTCTCGAGACCAACCCTCGAGATATCATCCCCTCGAGACCTCGAGGCTGCAAAGTCCTTAGCTCAAGCCGATTCCTCGAGACCATTATTCCTCGAGTCGAGGAGAAGCCCTCGATGCATCAGACCCTCGAGACCTCAGGTTCTCGAGGCCACAAGCCCTCAATTTGAGCAAAATCCCTTGAGACCTTGGGTCGTCAAGGCCAAAAGCCCTCGGCTCGAGTTCGAGCCCTTGGGACCTTAGGTTCCGTGAGATCTCGAGTTCTCGAGACCAGAATCCCTTGAGACCAGTGAAGCCTTTTAAGCCCCTGAGACCAACATCCCTCGAGATGTCATCTTTCATCCTCAAGCCCAGCCAGACCCGAACCTTTCCTACCTGTCTCGACTCGCGATGATGCATCGTGAGTCGTGACCAGTGCTGTCGTGAGTCACGATGAGAAATCCAACTTTTCAACTAAGCTTAAACACTGCATAATCCTTCTTTCTTCTCCAAATACTCCCAAGAACCACCACATATCCACTCATTCCTCCACCATCTCACATATATTCACATATGAAAATTATTGCATCTTTATAGTATCTTTGTTGTTTGTAGTATTCCGACTACATCATTGAGTCTTTGATTGCAATATTCTGTAATGATGCTTGGACATGTGTCAAAATATGTTAGATATTTTTATTGGACAATATTATAGTGGTGATTGAATGTTGGATTGGTTGTTCTTTGATAATAATATGGTTATTAACTCTTGATGCTAAACCTTGTATTACAAATCCTTATGTTCTTGTGAGTTTGATGTTGTTCTTTGTGGTGTTAGTCTTCATCAAACGGCGCCAAGGAGACAACGTTTTGCTCGAGGGGTGAGTTCTTCTACACCACTTTTGCTCCTCTATCTGGCTCCGAAACCAGTTGTGGGACCGAATCTATACAATTACATTGGATTGCACCATATCACCGATGACTATGCGGAGCAACAGGTGTCACTCTACCTCTTACCTTGAGTTTTATTATTCTTTCCTTACATGTTTACATTGAGGGCAATGTAATGTTTTAAATGCGGGAAGGGGTTAGAGGACTCACATGCATGCTAGCTTCATTTGGAATGCTTTTTGCTACTTTTGATTTGAAAAACATGGGAAAAAGAAAGAAAAAAATTGAAAAAATTGAAAAAAAATAGAAAGAAAAGAAAATCCACTAAGTTGAAAACTCGAGAGGGTAACTTAGGCAACATTGGGGGTCCGGATATGTTGAAAACCTGAAAGGGCAACCTAGGTGAAAATGAGAGGCTAAAATGTGTGGAAAAAGGTGAGATGTGAGCCAAAGAAACATGATGTGTGGCTAGGATGAAAACCCGAAAGGGCTCCTAGGCAAAATGAGAGAAAGAGAGAAAAAGAAAAAATGCTATGATTTCACTCATTTACCAGCGTTGGAGTCATAAGGTTGCGTTTTTCATATGGATGGATCGAGTAGCTCAACATCTTTAGACCTCTTGGGATTGGGTGATTTAGTGGTTGAAAAATGAAGAAGGGTTATGAAATTCTTGATTCTTTTATACTTCGTTTTGGTTGATTTATTGGCATTGGGTGAAGTATGTGTTTAAACCTCCTCTATGGTTTTGACTTCATTTTGTGTCATTGGATTTTGGTTGATATATTGGTATGAAGTGAAGTACGAGCTTGAACCTCCTAAATGGTTTTAATTTCATTTTGTGTCATTAGACTTTGGGAATATTAATTCGGAACTTTGAAATGCTTTTATGGGTAGTGAATTGATAAGTGGTAGGTTTGGTTAGATTTAGGAATTGGGGTTGTGTGCATGAAAAATTCTCATTGGAGCTTTGATTTTGGGATTTATGATATTGAGAGTTTTTGTGAGGTTTTGATTAGGGGAATATTAATTTAGGATATGGGCATATGAATTCCTTCGTGTGCTTGAATCTTTTCATACTCGAGAGTGAGTAAGGTTTAAGTGTGGGGAGGTTTGATGTGCCTATTTTATACAGTTATATTAGGAATTTTAGGATTCACTTTTGTACACTTTTGTGCTCTAAATGTGATATTTTGCCTTAAAATTCTCTAAGGAGGGTTAAAATCGACTTTTACGCTTTTATTACTGTTATAGAGAACTTTATGTGAATAGGTAATTTGTTTGAAGCCTTTGAAGAATACCTTTCAAGATTTGAAGACTTATATTTGAGCTTTTGAATAATTGAAGAAGTGAAGAGTAGAGAAGGACATGAAACAAAAAGAAGAAAGAAAAAAATGGTGCTGGAACTGGAGTCCGTCGCGAGCCCGTCGTGACTCGCAATGGACGAATGGCCAAAACTTCTTCTTGCTTTTTGTACTATAAATACTCACCTTATCATGTCCTCTAAAAGAACACGAATCCAACCTCTTCTTCCTGCGATTGTTCTGGGTTCAAACCCTCATTTTTCTTTCTTTCTTTTCTTAGTTTTTGTAGGTTAATCATGTCTTTTAATTATCTAGCTTAGTTTTATCTTGGGAGCAATAGATTTAAGCTTCCACATTTATGTATTAAGAACCATATCTATCTATTTAGTTCTTTTGCTATTGTGCATTTATTGAGCTTTGAATGTGAATTGTTAATGACATTGATGTTGTTGGAAGCTTGAGTATATGAATTGCTTGTATGATTACTTGTTAGGGTTGGAAGAGAGTAGCTAATTCTCCCCTCTTTTAATGTGGAATCCAAGAGCATGCATTGGAGCTTCTTAATGATGTTGGTGTGTTGATAATTGCTAGATAAATGTGATGATGTTGAACTCGTTGTCATGTGTGTTTTTTGTAGAAAATGAGAGAAGTCTATGAATGTCAGTCGTTCTTGACTAATCTTTTGTAAATGCATGAATTGGTTCAATGCTTAGACACGGTGTAGTGTTTATAAGTGTTACCAAGCTTGTTGGTTATTCGTGCTTAATGCCATCAATGACACACTTTAGTTGTGTTTCGGCTAAGGGAGTCATTGGTGAGGTTTGACAAGAGATGTCGAATTCACTCTTGAAAACTACTATCTAAGAAGGATGGAAGATTTATCTTCACAACAAGTAGTGGAAGTAGTGAATAGATTGTTTCACTCGTTCTTGAAGCCTTTGTTATTTAGCATTCATGTGTTCTTAATGTTATGTTTTACTTCATTTATGTCATTGGTTGTTTGAGAATAGGAAGTGTTTGTATGAATTAAGTGTTAGGAAGTTCGGAAAGTGACGAATTCCTTAGCTCATTTGCATAAAAATCTAAGAACATAAACTTAGAACTCCTTGTGCATAATGTGTTGTGATTCTTGCCTGATAAGTATGTTAATGTAAATTGTTCTCATATTTATCCTATAGATGCAATGAAAGGTTGAACCTTTAATGTGGTTTGTTCTAGGCTTTGCCTAATGAATGATATGTTTGGTTAAATGTCTATGTCTTTGGTAGAAGGCTTGTTGTTGTCAACTCTATGGAATTGCACGTGCCGTAAAAAATGGGACGGTCTACGCCCATACTTAGGCAATTTTGAGTGGAGCTGAGCTTTATGCTTGTGGCCCATGGCATTTGGCACGAATCATCGCTTCATGGTGAGTCATTTTGGCATAGGCCGTGGCATTTAGTGTGGGCCGTTGGTTCTATCCATGAGCGGTCTACACCGACCCATTGCACCTTGTTCAGCTGAACCTATTTCCTTCGCTATGGGTGAAGTGTTAGTCCAATTTGAGAGGTTTAGTAGTTGATTTTATAGCGCTCAAGAAGACAAATCCAATGGAATCATCCTTGTAGGATAATTCATCTCGGATCATTCTCAGACTTTGGCGCAACTCATCCGACTACGATTTACCGTTTCTCCCTAGGCTATTATTATTCATTTGTAAAGTTTGGAATAAGGGACAATTTGTGAAAGAAAATGAAACCTTTTGTTTATATTTTTTATTTACCTATAATTAGTAATACTAAGGAAACTTGAACATATCGAGTATAAAAAAATTGTTTGTCTTATGCGAGACTGGCTTATGGTAAGATCATGAGAAAATACATGATAAGGAAGATATAAAATAGGATAATCTCAATTGTGGGGTTAAAATAAAATTAATTATATTTTGGAGTGGACTTAAAAGGATTTTTGAAATGGCAAAGTCTTGGGAAAGACGGTCTTTCCATAGTCTTATGGAAAGACGGAGTATAATTAAAATTATAAAAGGTAAAAGGTCTTACTTGTAATATTAAAATTTTAGTATGCAACATGTTGTAGTTATAAAATTTTTAACCCGGTTCATGCAACCCAAAAATTTTATCTTCATTTCCTCTAATTTACACTTTAAACCTTGGTCTTTCCATAACTTATGGAAAGACCGTCTTTCAAGAGAAAGACTCTTTTGAAATTCAGGAGGGGACTTGAAAATTTGTAAAATGAAAAAGAGTTTTGACTCATCTTCTGTGAAAAGCCCTAAACGGTGGCTCGTCACCTCTACAAGACTCTTGGTGGCTTTAGCACACTGGATGGCTGGTTTTAACTATTGAGAAGGCACAAGGTGCCTTGTTATTGTGTCTTGAACGATGCCTTGTCGGTGTGTCTTGAACGTTGGTCTTATTCCCGTGATTTCAAAAGATATAGGCAAGGAGCCATTTACATTGTTTTCAATACTTGCTTCTTTATCTGTTAGATTTTGGTTCACACGGTTTTGACAATCGGCTTATACAAAATCGGGCATGTCAATGAAAAAAAGGGGAAATACTGTGGGAGGAGTAGAATTCGGATGCCAAAATGGACGAGCTTCTAGTGGTTATGGGATATTTAAGGATAAGTCGTCGGACATGGCAGATTTTTCAGAGAAGCTAGAGCAGTTGGATCAGGTGATGAGGGATTTCCCATCTCTTGACACCAAGACTACAACTTCACAATCTGAAAGTTTTGGTTTTGGATTTAGACCCAGCCCAACGCCATCATTCAGCCCATTTCAAAACATTAGAAATGTTTGTTCAATTTAACTACACAAAATTATATTAAAGTAGTAAAGATTAATAGAAACTTCTAAAATACACATCAAATAAAAATATTTAAAATCAAATAAAAATTTTAAATAAAAAAAGTAAAAAGTAAAACATTAAAAAAATACACATTAAATAAATACACATTAAATAAAATTATTTAAAACATCAAATAAAATACTATCAATATCAATTTAGAATTGTTAGACATCCTTTCCAGTTTCCTCAAGCAACCCAACCCCTCAATGTAAATTTTTTAGAAAATACTATGATATTGATTAGTATTGATAATTTTAAATCATAGGTTCCTCTCTTCTCTCTCCTCCGATTCTGAATCCAACGATTTTTTTCCACGTCGGTAACGGCTTCTTCCGCCGCTAACGGCTCTCTCTTGGCCGACAAGCGATGGCGCTGGCTTCGGTTACCCTGCGGCCGGCCACCATGGCAGAGAATAGCAACACCATCCACAACCATAAATCCCTCCTCTCTGCCCTTCAATTAAAATCACCACCCCTTCGCCAATCGCTCCCGGACAACCCTGAATTGACCCCAAAATCGGAGCACCTTGGTAAACCCGCATGCTTATACTCTGAGGATGAAATCACAAAACTCTCAGCTCACTACGCTAACGCTCTCGTAGGCAAATTTACCAAGGGCAGACTCACAATGGAACAGCTGGAGTCATCTTTCAAAACAGTGGGGTTTGCCGGCAAATATCAATTGGGATCTCTGGACTTCAAGCATGTCCTCATCAGGTTCGACCACATTAATGACTATCAGCGATGTTGGATCAAAGGGAGCTGGAGCTTCAATGGTGTCCTGATGAAAATCCTGAAATGGTCGCCAGATTTCTCAACGCACAAGGAATCCCCAATCGTTCCTGTCTGGTGCACGATCAGGGAAGTTCCCCTGCACTATTATAATACTTCATCAATTGAGGAAATTGGTAATAGTATAGGTAATTTCATCAAAAAAGATTTGGCTATTGAGATGTTAACCAGGCCTTCTGCCATCAAATTGTGTGTTGAAGTAGACTTACAGAAACCACTTCACACCTCTATTAGATTAGGATCAGAAAGTAACAACAGGAAGTATAACATTGAGTATGAAGATGTTCCCCTGTACTGTGACCACTGTGCCAAACTGGGACATTCGCTTAGTCAATGTAAAGCTATCCCTCATAACAATGCTGATCCAATGCCAAAATGGTATGCTACAGGGCATAAGTTTGATAGAGCTCCTGTGAGGTTTGCCAACAATCAGCCTCCCTATAAGATTCCCAACTTAGTAACCATTCCCCATCAGTTAGCTAATACTAATCCTGGCTCTGATCCCCTTTCATATGGCCCTAGGATAACAGAAGCAATCCCTAACATCAGCATATCTCAGTTACCTCACCCCTCCTCCCCACACCAAACCCCTGTAATACAAGAATTAGATAAGTCCCAATCATCTCGTAGGGAACTAATAAATCAAACTGAGGTCATTACTCCTATTAGAGCCCCTAGTTTTTATGCTAAGGATGATATTGTGATTGGTTCCCATAGTTTGAAACTCCTCCAACTCTCTCCTACTAACCCCTCACTTTCACACCAAGGAAAGATAGAAAATAGATTTTCTATTTTGCAGGAAATGGATGATCATTCTAGCACTAACGAATGTGTGGCTCAGGACCCCCAGGACCCTTTTGATGTTAGTAAAGATCCCGCTGAGGACTCTCACCCACTGCCTGATCCTCAGGAAGGTTCAAGCAAACTATCAGGTAAGACTAATGGCCAAGGTAAGGCTAAGATTAAAAAAAAACTATTACATTAGTCAATTAAATAAGATGATGCTCAGATCTGCAACTAAAATCCATAAATCGGGTGAACAATGATGCACAGTCTCAAGTTTAATTTCCTGATATGGAATCTGAGAGGAATTGATACCTCAATGCTAAGGCTGAAATATTTGACTGTTCATAAGAAAATACAGCTTCTCTGTATTATAGAACCTATGCATGATAATTCTCAATGCCAAACATATACGGAGAAGCTGCATTACTCACATAATCTCCCTCTTCATAATGGCAAAATTTGGCTTATGTGGAATGACTCAATGACTGTTAATCTTGTATGCCACCATGAGCAATTCTTAAATGTAAAAATCACCCATTTAGGATCTAACTTTCAAATGGAAATGGTCTTTGTATATGCACTTAGGAATAGAGAAGGTAGGAAGAAACTATGGCATGACCTAAGCCTTCTCCCACCAAATGAAACTGTTTTCATAGGGGATTTCAATACAATTATCACACCTGATGAATATGAAGGCCCTAGTTTTCCTAATCTAGGCAGTATTAGGGATTTTCATAATTGGATTAATAACCAGGGACTTCAGGAGATTAATACAGTAGGGAGTTTGTTTACATGGACTAATTCTAGGCTTAGAAATCCTACTTCTAAAAGGTTAGATAGAGGTTTGTGTACTGTTCAATGGAGTAATAAATTCTCAGCCTCTTCTATTCAGATCCTTAATACGCAATCATTAGATCATTCACCCCTCCTCTTACAAATTGCATCCCAGATCCCATCACACCCTAAACCATTTAGGTTTCTCAACTGCTGGTTTAATAGACCAGAATTCCTAGACTTGATCAAACATAATTGAACCATTCCTGTGCCCTAAACAGGAATGATGGGACTATAACTCAAGCTTATTAGAGTTAAGAAAGTGATTAAGATCTGGAACAAAGAAAGTTTTGGTGACATTGATGCTAATGTAATTAATGCTAAAGAAAATCTGAGGAGACAAGAAGCTGTCTATGATTTAACACACTCAGAAACTGATTGTATCAACCTTAATGAAAAAAGGCATTACTTCTTAGAGTTTTAAAAGAGAAAGAAAAGTTATGGAAACATAAATCTAGGTTGAACTGGTTTAAGTGTGGAGATAACAACACCCAATTTTTTCACAAGACCGTTCAGGAGAAAAATTGTAAATTGCATATATCCAAGATAAAAAATTCTCTTGGGCAATGACTTGATAACCCTGTAGACATCCAAAAGGAAGTTGTTCCCTACTTCTCTGACCTGCTGACCGAGCCCAGGAATTCAGTGGATTCTACCTACTACCCACATTTCATCAGTCAAATTCCTGCCATCATTACTGAACAAGATAATCTTAGACTATCCCAGCCTGTAACTGAAACTGAGCTCAAACTTGTGGTTATGAGTCTAAATAAGAATAGAGCCCAGGACCTGATGGTTTTTCAAGCAAATTTTACGTTAAATGATGGGATTTCATAAAAGATGACCTCATTATTGCAGTAAATGATTTCCTTTCTGGATCTAACATGCCAAGAGGTATTACTAGCACTTGGATAACTCTGATTCCTAAAAAATCTACTCCATCTTCTTTTGATGATTTCAGACCTATTAGTCTTTCTAATGTAGCTAACAAAATCTGCTCTAAGGTCCTGATGGAAAGATTGAAACCTTATATGGAGAAACTAATTTCAAATAATCAAACAGCCTTTATGAAGAAAAAAGATATCTCTGACAATATCCTATACCTGCAGGAGATGGTTAGATTCCTAGACAAAAAAAATAGAACCCCTAATTGTATACTTAAATTGGACTTAAAAAAAGCCTTCGATAGGGTTAGCTGGGGTTTTCTGCAAAATATACTATGTAAATTTAGTTTCTCAGGTAAATTCCTCAAGGCTTTCATGAACAACCTTGTACATGCTTATTTCTCAGTGCTTATTAATGGTAATCCTGTTGGTTTTTTTAAATCAAGCAGAGGAATCAAACAAGGTGATCCACTCTCTCCCTTCCTTTTTAATATCTTCACTGAATCTTTTTCTAGGAGCCTTTCATTCATTTTTCAAAATAACAGTTTTCCATATTTCTCAATGCCCTCTAATATTACCCCAGTCACTCACTTAAGCTATGCGGATGATACCATTATTTTCATGCAAGCTTCTAAACCTGGTCTGATTAGGATTAAAGCTTTCATGTATTTTCTTGAGTTAACATCAGGCCAGAAAATTAGTTATGAAAAATCTGAGTTCTACATCAGTAAGAGGGCTATAGTTACAAAGAATCATCAGATTAGAGCTATCCTAGGTATGAAAAAGGGAACTTTCCCCTTCAAGTACCTGGGCTGCCCTATTTATAAAGGTAGAACTCTATCTAGATATTTCCATCCCATCCTTGAAATCATGGATAAAAGATTAAAAAATTGGAAGAACAGATGGTTAAGCCCTGGAGAGAAAATGATACTGATCCAATCATGTCTATATTCTATCCCTCAACATATTTGGACTGTTCTTAAACCCCTTACTTCTATTGTTCAATCCATGGAAAAAAGAATGTCTAGATTCTTTTGGGGAGAAACTGAGGATAGAAAGCACAAGGTCTGGAGAAAATGGGCTGACATTGCTATTCCTAAATCCCATTATGGTTTAGGTTTTAGATCCATCTAGTCAATTGTCAAAGCCTGTTCACTTAAATTATGGTGGAAAAGCCAATTAGGTAACACTATGTGGGCCAAATTACTATGGTCCCTTCCCCAATCTCACAAGAATTCAAAAACATGGAAGAGAATCTGTAATATTAAACTTACTGCTGAAAGGAATTCTCTAATTATTCATGGACAAGGTAAGTGTGATTTCTGGTCTGCTATCTGGTGTCCAAATGGTTCTCTGATTAATTGTACTCCATCTTACATCATTTCTATGTTCTACCCCTGCTCAGTTGCTGAATTTATAAACAACAAAGTATCAATTCTATCTCGGATAACTCCCTTCTTGGAAAATGATACTTTTCTTTTCTTGCAGGATGCTGAAATTGAGCATGGTAGAGAGGATAAACTGATTTGGAAACCTTAAATGACTGGTAGATTCTCTTTCAAATCTGCTTACAAAATGATAACATATAAATCAGGTAATTTCCCAGTTACTAAGCTCATATGGAATCCAAGGTTACCTAAGAAGATTTCTATTTTTACCTGGAAACTGCTTAACTCCTTCTTACCATTTGATGATATCCTCATAAAATGTGGTTATAGCTTGGCCTCTAAATGTCCTCTATGCAATCAATCTGACTCAATGGAACATTTCTTTATAAATTTCCATCTTGCTAAATCCATTTGGATTCAGATTGCTACTATAGTGAATTTCAATTTGCAGAATGTGCATAATACAGTGGATACTTTTTTCATTTTCTGGAACTGTAGTGACCTTACTGGAGTGCAGAGAATGCTATGTCATCTGATTCCTTCTCTGATCTGTTGGGCTTTATGGAAGGCTAGGAATGCTTATTTTTTGGATGACACACCTTTTTCTATCTCCCATATTAGCAAGGAAGTTACAGATACTCTCTACCTTTCCATTACCTCCTCTCCCTGCTTCCCAACTATATTTCCTAACCTAAGTTTTCAGTTTCCTTTTCTAATGTTTCCCCCCAGACCACAACCAAAGCTAACTATTTCCACTGTATGCTGGGAATCTCCAGATCACAGTTTCATCAAGGTTTCATGGATGCATCTTGGTCTAATTCCTCTGTTTCAATTGGCTTAATTGCTCGCAATCACCAAGGTTTACCAATCCTTATTAGATCAGAGACTATAACAGCCACATCTCCATTGGAAGCTGAAGTTAAGGCAATTCTTATAACCTGTCAGATCTGTCTGGATAGATATCCCAACCTCATTATTGAATCTGACTCGCTACAGGCAGTAAATATGATTAATGATCCTTCAGTTTACAAATGGACCCTATACCCTCTAGTTTTCCGAGTTCACACTCTTTTATCCCATGCTACCCTTAAGAACACACATAGAGAATGTAAGTCAATAGCGGATGCCATTGCGAAATATCAAGCATCCTCTGCGATGGTTTCTCCTTTGCATGTGACCAACATTCCGGCACATATTAAATGCTTAATCCATATGGATAGTATTCATACACCTTATATTAGAATCCATAGGCAAGCCTTTAAATAAGATTGAAACTGCTGATCTTTCCTCTCTTCTGTCTCAGGTCATGGGCTACTTCCCTTCATGGCTTTGGATTTTTTTCTGTTCTTTCGCGATGGCTACCGTTTTTCGCAGTCTCATTTGCGCTTTCACATGGCGGATTCCCAGTTTCTACCTATCGAAGCATAAGTCTAGTTTTGGCTACTGATCTTTGGAATCGTTTCAAGTTTTCCCATTTGATGCGTTGAAACCATCGAGCACTCGAGCCTAGAGCCCTCGAGCCCTGGAGTCCTTAAGCACTCAAGCCTTAGAGCCCTCGAGCCTTAGAGCCCTCGAGCACTGGATACCTCGAACACTCAAGCTCTCGAGCCCTCGAGCCTAGGAGGCCTCGAGCCCTGGATCCCTCGAGCACTCAAGCTTTCGGGCCCTCGAGCCCTGGATCCCTCGATCACTCAAGCTCGCGAGCCCTGCCACCCTCGAGCCATCAGGCACTCAAACCATTGAGCACTCAAGCACTCGAGCTCTCGAACCATCGAGCCTCGAACACTGGATACCTTGGAGCCCTCGAGCACTCGAGCCCTCAAGCACTCAAGCACTCGAGCCCTCTAACCATCGAACCTTAGAGCCTTCGAGCACTGGATACCTTGAACACTCAGGCTCTTGAGCCCTCGAGCCTAGGAGGCCTCGAGCCCTGGATCCCTCGAGCACTTAAGCTCTCAAGCTCTGCTGCCCTCGAGCCATCAGGCACTCGAACCATCGAGCACTCAAGCACTCGAGCCCCCGAACCATTGAGCCTCGACCCCTCGAGACCTCGAGCCAGTAAGCACTTGACCATCAACCCCTCGAGTCTACAAACCATCAAGGACTTGAGCCTCGACCGCACCAACCGTGAGCACTCGAATCAAGTGGCAGCAGCAAAGATGAAGAGACACAAGATGGAACCTGGGTGGAATTCAAGTCTTCGATCCATTGACATCTCGAACTTCCATGCACTCAACCCTGAGACCTCGACCCATTGAGCAGTCGAGATTCAAATTCTAGAACATCGAGCACTTCAACACTTGAGCACTCGAACATTCATAACAGCCCTACTTAGAGCCTTTTTGGAGATCTGGCCATTTAACCATGTTAACACGAGGGGTGGAGACATGGAAAATGGAATCATCACCAAAACTGCCCTAAGTAGAATTTTTTGCTCAGATATTCTGACAACCAAGTTGTAGCTTTTTGTACAAAATCTTCAAAATTATTTTGAAGATAAACTTTTGTAAATGTTTACTATCGTTTTAGGTTAGGGGAACCTAATACATATCCCCCATTAATATGGGTTAATTTTAAAATAAAAGCAACCCAACCCCAGAAGCAAATCTCCCCGCCCCCCAGGGCCCCGGCCCCACCCCAACCAATTTCCACATTCTCCACTCCATATATAATATACCGCCACTCCACATACTCCATTCAAAAAAAATTTCACATGTTCTCCATTTCTGCATTAAAGTCTGTCAAATGCAGATGCTGTAGATCTTGTATGTAAGTTTGAGCTTACTGAGATGGGTTCTTCAATGCTGTTCTACGTGGGAATGCTTTGTATGTTCAGTAGTTTTGGTACCATTTTCCCGTATGGAAATGTTGAACAAGGTTATTTGAATGTAAAGGGGAGATTCGCCATTGGAAAAATAGATGCCAATTTTATCTGTGCTACCTTGGATTGGTGGTCGCCTGAGAAATACGACTATGGAACGTGTAGCTAGGGCCGCGCTTCTCTGCTCAATCTGGATCTTTACAACGTAGTTCTACAGAATGCAATAAAAGCATTTTCTCCCTTGAAGATCAGACTCGGAGGCTCCTTACAGGATAAAGTCACATATCAAACTGAATTTGATCAGATGATTTGGTGGCCCCGCGATTCATTTACTAAAAGTCCTTCTGAGCTGTTTGGTTTCACTGACGCGTGCTTTCCTTTGTCCCGATAGGACCAATTGAACGCCTTTTTCCAAAGAATCGGAGCTGAAGTAGTATTTGGTTTGAATGCTCTGAATGGAAGATCGATATCTAATGGTGTAGCTGTCGGGGCTTGGAATTCTTCCAATGCATAATCCTTCATTACCTATACTGTCGAAAAAGAATACATTTCTAGCTGGGAACTTGGAAATGAACTGTGTAGGAGTGGAGTCGGGGTAAGGGTTGCAGCAAACCAGTATGCTTATGATATAATTGTATTGCAAAAACTAGTGGAAGATGTTTACCAGAACAAGGCAAATAAGCCGATGGTGATAGCTCCAGGAGGATTCTTTGATGCAGACTGGTTCACCAAGTTCTAGAGGAATTCAAACGATTCAGTAGATGCAGTTACTCATCACATATATAATCTAGGACCAGGAGTTGATAGAAACCTTACTCTAAAGATTCTTGATCCAGCAGTTCTTGATGGCGAGGCTAACACATTCAGTCAACTCCAGAGAATCATCAAGAACTCCCCGACTTCTACCTCTCTGTGGGTTGGTGAGTGGGCGGTACATACAACAGTGGCAGAGATGGCATCTCCAACGCATTTGTCTGCAGTTTCTAGTATCTGGATCAGCTCGGAATGTCAGCAAAGTATGGCACGAAAACATATTGCCGCCAAACATTAGTTGGAGGAAACTACGGCTTGCTCAACACGGCCACCTTTGCTCCTCCCCCAGATTTCTACAGTGCTCTTCTCTAGCATCAATTAATGTGAAGAAACATTTTGTCGGCCCATTTTACCGGCACCCGGATGCTACGCACTTATGCTCACTGTGCAAAGCAATCTAACGGTATCACAGTGGTGCTAATTAACCTCGATGGGAGAAATCCCATCTATGTAAAAATGGGAAACAACGGGGCTGGAAAGAAGCACGGACATCATCATCATAATCATCTTCCTCTGAAAGTGAGGTCAATTCTGCTACCAAGACGTAGAAGAACAGCACCAGTAATAAGAGAAGAGTATCACCTGACAGCAAAGGGTGGGGATCTGCACAGCCAGATCATGCTGCTCAATGGGGAAGAACTTGGTGTGGATTTGCTTGGGAACATTCCCCATGTAGAAAATGAGGGTAACAATAATGTGTGTTTGGATTCATGAATTCAAGATACATTATATAGTAGTACATGATACCTATACTAGCTATGAAAAGGTAATAGAATACAATTACATCTACAATTATGGTAAGATAACAAATCTAATTCCAATTCCAATTCCTTAACACTCCTCCTCAAGTTGGAGCATGAATATCGAAAATGCCCAACTTGCCAAGTAAAGAATGGAACTGGTTACATTCGAGAGCTTTAGTGAACAAATCCGCAGGTTGATCTGTCGTACGGATATGTTGAGTAACAATAGCGCCAGATTGAATAAGATCTCGGACAAAATGACAATCAACCTCAATGTGCTTCGTGCGTTCATGAAAAACTGGGTTGGCCGCTATGCGGAGAGCAGATTGACTGTCATAAAACAATTTCATAGGGAAAGAGTGAGAAATCCCTAAGTCCTTCAGTAAGGACCTAAGCCATAACAACTCACAGCAGATAACTGCCATAGCACGATACTCTGCTTCAGCAGAAAACCGAGAAACAGTAGGTTGCTTCTTAGTTTTCCAGCAAACCGGAGAATCACCAATCATAACAAAATAACCAGATAGGGAACGCCTAGTAATTGGGCAGGCAGCCTAATCCTAATCACAATAAGCAGTTAATTGCAGAGTACTACGAGAAGAAAGAAATAAACCTTGACCAGGATAACTCTCCAGGTAGTGCAACACACGAATTGCAGCTTGTCAGTGAGGAACACAAGGAGACTTCATGAATTGCGCAAAAGTATAAACTGAATAACTAAGTTCAGGACGAGTAATAGTTAGATATATCCGACGCCCAACCAAGCGGCGATACTGCTCCGGGTCATGGTAGGCTAGACCTTCAACACATGCCAAATCATGTTGTTGCTCCATTGGAAAATCAATTGGTTTAGAAGCAGATAAACCTGTATCAGATAGGATGTCCAAAGAATATTTCCTTTGCTAGAGAAACATCCCTCCCGAACTTCTAACAATCTCTATGCCCAAAAAATACTTAAGCAAACCAAGGTCCTTCATGTGAAAACAAGAACCCAAGTATTTCTTGAACTCAGAGATGAGCGAAGAAGAACTACCAGCAATGAGCAAATCATCCACATAAACCAGAACATGTAAAGACTGTGATCCACTGGAAAAGACAAATAAAGAGTAATCTGGCTTACTTTGAACAAAACCAAATGTCCGTAAAGCCTAAGCCAGTTTAGTAAACCAATTCTGAGGAGCCTGGCGAAGACTATAAAGATATTTCTGAAGGCAACAAACCTGACCAGGTGGAACTGCATAGCCAGGCGAAGGACGTATGAACACCTCTTCATGTAAATCACCATGCAGGAAGGCATTATGAACATCCATCTGATGCAGTTCCCAACCACGTATAACAGCAATAGATAGGAACAATCGAACAGAACCCATCTTCGCGACCGGAGCAAAAGTCTCACTATAATCAATGGCCTCTATCTGGCGATTCCCAAGAGCCACTAAATGCGCCCTGTGACGTTCAATAGTACCTTGTGAACGAAACTTCGTCCGGTAAACCCATTTGCATCCAATATCCTTCTTATGCGCAGGCAAAGGAGACAAAGTCCATGTCTGATTTTGCTCCAATGCAGTAAGTTCCTCAACCATGGCATCTCGCCATTAGAATCATGGGAAGCCTCAGAGTAAGTAGTGGGATCAGCACTAGAAGTTACAGAACCCAAAAATTAGGAATGCATACTAGAAAAATTATCACAATTTACATAATCAGTAAGAGGGTAGAGAACACTTGAGGAAAGTGATGACGCATGAGGGAACGTAGTCGAAGGGGGGGATCTTCAGAAGTAAGAGCACAAGTATAATCATCACAATCATAATCTGCCAAATATGACGGTGGACGACAAGATTGAACACTCTGTCTGGTAGAAGTTGGATCGACGGCGACTGGCGGAGAAGGACCGATGACGAATTGGTGTAGGTAGGCCGACGGCGGCCAGCAAAGAGGAACCGGTGTCGGGCGGTGGAGCACGGCCGATGGATGCCGGCGTCGTGACGTCGGGGATGACCACCGGGAGTTGGTCGGCGACTTTCATCGGTGAATCGATGGCGTTGACCAGGGTTGACCCACCGACGTTGACCCACAGGTGTTGACCCTCGTTGAGCCACCGGCATTGACCCTCGTTGACCCACTGGCTTGACCCGCATTGACTCACTGGCATTGACCGGCGTTAACCCACAGGGGTTGACCAGCATTGACTGGCCGGCGTCGACCGATGGTGAATGGCCGGCGGTGATCGGTAAAATAACAGCTGGCGTTTGAAAGCCGATGTTGACCATCAGTGGTTGATCGGCTTCAGAAGGTGGATCGAAAAATTCGTGCAGCTCGGGTGAGAAGGAGGAGGAATCCGATGGTGTTGTGGTGGCGCCACCTGGTTCATCGGATGGAGCAGAGTACGGGAACTGGTCTTCAAAGAAATCAACATTCCGGGTATTAAAGATCACTCGAGATTCCAAGTCGAGAAGACGATAACCTTTCTTTCCAGCAGGATAACCAAGGAACAAACACCGCCGACTTCTTGGTGCAAACTTGTCATGGTATCTGGGAACGCGAGCAGGAAAACACAAGCATCCAAAAACCCGCAGAGAAGAGTAATTGGGCACCTGGCCATAGAGTAACTCAAAGGGAGTACGACCGTTGAGAAGCTGAGTCGGGGTTCAGTTGATCAGGTAGGCAGCAGTAAGAACACATTCTCCCCAAAATTCCATAGGAAGATTGGCTTGAAACCATAAAGCACGCGCCACATTGAGTAAATGACGATGCTTTCTTTCAACTCGACCATTCTGTTGCGGAGTATCAACCATAGATGTCTCAAAAATGATCCCAGATGCAGTAAAGTGAGATCGGAGAGGCAAAAATTCAGTGGCGTTATCAGCCCGAACTCGTTGAATTGTTCTTCCCCACTGGTTCTTGACTAAGGCACTAAATTCTAAAAATCTAGAAGCTACTTTAGATTTAGCAACTAACAAATAAACCCAAACAGCTCAGGAATAATCATCTACGATTGTCAAAAAATAAAATGCACCACTAGAGGATGGAGTTCGATAAGGTCCCCAAACATCACAATGTACTAATTGAAATAATGCAGCAGCATTTGTAGAACTCAATGGAAAATTGTGTTTAGTCTGTTTTGCTCTATAACAGACATAGCAAGGTATAGTAGTATTATTGGTGCTAAAATCAAGAGTAGGAATAGAAGACAACACCGTAGATGACAGATGACCAAAATGCTGATGCCATAAATCAGATGAAGAAACCGAAGCAACTGCCGGAATAGATTGCAGGATATGAGGACGAAGGCGAGTATCCAACAGACGAAGCCAATTAACCCCCCCTTTTCTGTTCACCCATGCCAATCACAATCCCCGTACTGATTTTCTGTAAAATGCAATAATTTTTAGTAAACAATGCTAGACATTTTAAGGCAGATAACAATCTAGAGCATGATAATAAATTGCATCGCAAAGTAGGTATGTAGAGCACATGAGTAAGGGTGCATATTGTGTAGCAGACGACACAGATCCATCAGGTAGTATAACATTCACAGTGTTGGTAGCAGTAGTAATATCAGTAAGAGAACCTTTGTCACCAGTCATGTGATATGAGGCTCCCAAATCAAGAATCCAAGGTAAAGTAGACTTACCTGGCCCATGGTCAGATAACAAATCAAACTGATTAAATAAATGTACGGTCGTACTCCATTGGTCGTCAGACAGAGCAGAACCAAAATCAGATCGTGTAGGTAAGCCAGAGGAGGCGGCCACCGCAAATCCTTGCGGCGACGTCACTACGCCGGCGAAAAGAGCCATAAAACAAATGGCAAGTACAATTAAAGTAAGAGAAGGGAGAAAATATGCTAAACCAAAGCCAAAAAAATAAGGCAATACGCGTTCTTCTTGTTAGGCGCGTGCAGAGCACGCGCTGTGAAGGCAAAGGTGCGCGTTTGGTGCACCCGCGCGTGGACTCACGCGCTTCTAGAAGGTCGAGCGCGTGAATCTCACGTGCGTCTCACGTTGTCTGCGTGTCTCCCTCTGCCCAGTCGAAGCTGACGGAACCCGGCCGTAGTCGAGAACGGAGTAGAACTAGCTGGCCAGAGTGATGAGTAGACCGGATGAATCGAAGGCTGGAGTGGTGAATCGGAGCAAGAACTAGCCGGATTGATTCGGAAGACGTCGCCGACGGACGAATTGGAAGACGGGAGCTGGAGCAGGTGCAGGCCGGCGGAGCGGGAGCAGAACCGGCGGCGGAAGAAGAACAGCCGCGGCGGTGTGGTTGTGAGCAGGACCATTGGCGGGTTAAAGGAGTGGTCCGATCAGCGGTGGTGGTGATTTTTTTTAAAGAAAGGTAGTCTGATCGGCAGCGCGTGAAAGTCACACATTGACGACGACGGAAAATTTAGGACGGGATTTTAAGGTTTCAGGATTTTAGGCTCTGATACCATGTAGAAAATGAGGGTAATAATAATGTGTGTTTGGATTCATGAATTCAGGATACATTATATAGTAGTACATGATACCTATACTAGCTAGGAAAAGGTAATAGAATACAATTACATCTACAATTATGGTAAGATAACAAATCTAATTCCAATTCCAATTCCAATTCGTTAACACCCCAACTTGATCGTCGGCCTGTAAATGCATCCGACCCAATAATCGTTGGTGGTTATTTGCTCATATGCCATACTTGGTGGTTCCTGCTTATAGCTAGAATGTAGGTTAGACTAATAAGCGCGATCAACACGCAATTACAGGTCTTTTTTTAATGAGAACACCCGAGGGTGGGGGATTATATATTAAGGTTCCCCAAGCCTTAGTCGAAGATCAATAAGATGTACAAAAAGTATAGCTTGTTCATAAAGAGCGTTGAAGCAACATAGTTGCCTCCAAAAGTCTACCTATCTATAACTAGGATGTGTAATAACTATCCAAAATAGTAAAGGATAGTTATTGAAGTTGCGGTCCAAAAGAAAGAATCTCCATCCCCTGTGTTAATTCTTTCCTTTGGCCAGGCAACTTCAATCCAAAAATTTCAAAGCTTAATCTAAAGAGCTCCAAACCAAAAGTTAGATTAATGAGTAAACAGACTAGCAGCTGAAGTGTACTTGTTATCAGCTTCAGATTTAGTACTTTGCAGAAACTTGAGTTGGAAGTCCATGAATATATTGCTGAGTTGAGCTTCAGGTCTTTACCTCCTCCAGAGCACAAGAGCTGAGGAGTACAATCCTGATGGTGGTGAAGAGCAGGGCAGTATCAAGTTATCAGGCAACAAAGCTGGTGAAACTTAGCAACACCAGCAGATGGAGATTTCTTTAAGTTTTTCTTTGGAGAACATCAATAGGCAAAGGCCGATCCAGTATGAATAAAGTGCTTGATAGTCAACAAAATTGTTCAAAAACCTGCATAAACAAACCACATATTAGCAGTATCTATTCTAAACATTTGCGCTATTACGTACTCGAATATGTGGTGTGTATTCTTTGTCCAAGGAAATAAGGCCTCTGATATACATGGGGATATTAGTTAGGTGGAGGCATTGATTTTGATTGGAATGGTGCTTGGCTATAGCATTAGCTACAGAATTGCACTCTCTGAATACATGTTTGAGTTCAGCTTTGCCAAGGAGGGACTTTACATTGAAAGCCAATCCAAAAACTTGCCAATGTGCAGAATAAGGGTCATTAATCATCTGAACTGCTAGTTTAGAATCAGATTCAATTATGAAAGTATGATCTAAACCAGAAAAAATATGGCAGGCATGTAAAATTTCTTTGATTTCAGCATGTAGTGGAGATGCTGCAGAAATGGTTGCTGAACTAATCTGTATAGGGTGACCGGAATTATCCCTTGCTATAAGACCAGCTGATGCTTTGTTAGAACACCATGATGCATCAACATTAATTTTTATAAAGCCAGTCTTAGGCCTTTCCCAGAAAACTGTCATTATGTTTGGCTTAGGGGGAGGTCTAAGCAGAGGAGTGAGATACCTAAAAGATGGTGGGATAGATGCAGTAGATAGCAGTTTAGGAGGACAAACATTTAATGTAAGTTTAATCAGGTCCTGCACCTCTTTACAAATAACCTTTCCAGAGACTCCAACACACCAAAGAAGGTAGGATCTTACAGTAGAGTTGGTGAAACTTAGGAAGGTCATGGCAATTCCAGAATAAATAGAATCTATCAGGAATGGATTGTTGAGCATTAAGGTTAAAGTGAATTAAAGATGCCATATTAGACCAAACAACATGAGCAATGTGACAAGAGATGAAAAAATGTTGGATCGAGTCCGACTGATAACAAGCTGGACATTTGGAGACTAAACAAAATCCACATCTAATGAACACATCATCTAAAAGAAGAAATGCATGCAACAGTTTCCAGGTAAATATAGAAATCTTTTTCTGAAGTAGAGTGTTCCATAAGAATTTACTTACAGGGAAATTACCCGATGAATGAGTGAGGGCCCTATAAGCTGACTTAAATGAAAAACTACCTGTGGGTTCTGGTTTCCAAATCAGTCTATCCTCCCTATCCAATGTGAGTTCTGCAACCTGTAGAAATGAGAGCGTATCATGTTCCAGAAAAGGCAAAATCTGGTCTAAAATACTATTTCTGTTGCTGATGAAATCTGCCACAGAGATATCAGACATAGAAGAGGATATGTTATCTGGAACATAGTTGAGAAGGGGGCCATGTGGACACCATTTGGCAGACCAAAAGTTACAACTTCCTTTACCATGGATAATGATAGAATTATTTTCAGCAAAAGAGTTTATAAAACAGATTCTTTTCCATGTTACTGATTTCCTGTGGGATGGTGGGAGGGACCATAACAGTTTAGACCATAAAGGAATACCTAGTTGGCTCTTCCACCAAAGTTTAGCCAAGCAAGAGTCTATTATAGCTTTGATGGATCTAAAACCTAGAGCATTCAGTTTTATAGGTGTTGCTAGTTCTGCCCATCTTTTCCAGACTCTGTTGTTTTTACCTTCTGATTGTCCCCAGAAAAATGAGACAATTTTTTCTCCAATAATTTTATTATGCCTTTAGGGGGATTGGTTACAGCCCAGAGGTGTTGAGGTATTGAGTACAAGCATGACTGAATAAGGATCATTTTCCCTCCTCCACTAAGCCATTTATTTTTCCAATTTTGAAGCTTATGATCAATATTAGCCAGCAGAGGATGGAATTGTCTATTTAATGTTCTTCCTTTAAAAATGGGGCATCCTAGATACTTGAATGGGAAAGATCCTTTTTCATTTTTAAGATCGCTTTTACCTGGTTAAGCTTAGCCTGTGTAGCTCTTCTACTTAGGTAAAAGTCAGATTTGTCAAAATTAAACTTTTGGCCCGAGGTATACTCAAAGATTTCTAGGAAAGCTTTGATCCTAATGAGGTTAGGCCTTGATACTTGCATAAAAATAATCGTATCATCCGCATACATAAGGTGGGAAACTGCAGAGATTGAAGCCGGTATCTGGTAACTAGCCAGACTTCTATTGAGGAATATAAACGATAAACTCCTAGAAAAGGCTTCTGAGAATATATTAAAAAGAAAGGGGGATAGAGAATCACCTTGTTTAATACCCTTGTGGCTTTGAAGAAACCTACTGGATTGCCATTAACAAGTACTGAAAAGTAGGCTTGTGACAAATTATTCATAACAGCACTTAGAAAATTACCATTGAAACCGAACTTTATCAGAATCTGTCTAAGAAAATTCCAGTTAATTCTGTCAAAAGCTTTTCTTAGATCCAGTTTAAGAATGCAATTTGGTATTCTATTTTTTTTTATCCAGAAATCTAATCATTTCCTGTAAGTACAGAATATTATCTGAGATATCTCTGTTTTTCATTAAAACAGTTTGGTTAGGAGAGATCATATTCTCCATATGAGGTTTCAACCTTTCCATTAACACTTTAGAACAGATTTTATTCAGTACATTTGATAAACTAATTGGCCTGAAGTCCTCAAATGAGCGTGGAGTGGATTGTTTTGGTATTAGGGTAATCCAGGTACTGGATATTCCTCGAGGCATTTCAGAGCCAGCAATGAAGTCATTGACTGCAGAAATCAGATCCTGTTTTATGATAGGCCAGCATTTGCTATAGAATTTTGGTGAAAATCCATCTGGACCTGGACTACTCCTTTTATTTAAACCTTTAATCACTAATTCTTGCTCTAATTCTGAGACTGGAGTGGCTAGAGCTTGATTATCACTATCATTTTATAATGCTAGGTATTTGACTTAGAAAATGAGGATAGTAAGTTTCATCGGTTGCTAGGTTAGGTTCAGTTAGCAGATCCAAAAAATAATCAATTTCTTCTTTTTGAATGTCCAACTGAGAATTGATCCATTGGCCTGCATGATTTTTTATTTTAGTGATCTGCAGTTTACAGTTCCTTTCTTGCACAACTTTATGAAAGAAAGATGTATTGTTATCTCCTAGCTTATGCCATTTTAGTCTTGCTTTCTGTTTCCAATATTTTTCCTTCTCTTTTAAGGCTTTAAGCAGTAAAGCGTTTTTCTCGTTAAGTTTGACACGTTCAGAGGTTGAGGGGGTCAAGTCAAAATTAACTTCCTGAATTCTTAAGGCCTCCTCTACTATTTTAACATTCAAGTCAATGTTTCCAAAGCTATCTGTGTTCCAGTTTTTTAGCACTTTCTTAAGCCTAATCAGTTTTAGATAGAATCTTAGCATGCCAGTTTCAGCCATAGGTATATCCCAGTTTTCACTAATTAATCGTATGAACTCATTTCTCTAGAACCAGGCATCTATAAATCTAAATGGCTTTGGGTTGGAGGAGGTCAAAGTGGAGACCTGAAGAAGAAGGGGGGAATGATCAGAAGTCTGCCTGTTCAGGATTTGAATTGAAGAGGATGGGAATTTAGAGTTCCATGAAATTGTACTTAGTCCTCTATCTAATCTTTTGGAGGTGGGGTTCCTTAGCCTTGAGTTACACCATGTAAAAAGATTACCAACCGTATTAATTTCTTGTATTCCATTAGAGTTAATCCAAGAGTTGAAATCTCTAATACTTCCTAAGGCAGGAAAGCTGGGACCTCTATATTCTGACAGAGAAGCGATCGAGTTAAAGTCTCCTATAAAAATAGTATCACCTCTAGAAATAGTCTGCAGCTCACTCCATAAAACCTTCTTACCATCCTTATTCCCAAGAGCATAAATGAAAACTGCTTCCATATGAAAATTTATAGAATGATGTGAAATAATAACATGCATAAACTGTTCGTGAGAGGATAGAAGAGAGACAGATAATGATTTAGACCACATGAGCCAGATTTTCCCATTAGACAAAGTCAAATTATGAGTGAAATTGAGTTTCTCCATGTATGCATGACATATAGTATTATCATGCATAGGTTCAATAATACATAATAGCTGGATTTTCTTGAGTTTACATAAGTTAGTCAACCTAAGCATTGAAGTATCCATACCTCTAAGATTCCACACTAAAAAATTAACATTGAAATTAGCTATCATTGTTCACATGATTTATTGCTTTTTGTGGCTGATCTAAGCATCATTTTGTTTAGCTGGCTTAGATAGTTATTCTTTTTTGGTTTAGACTTACCTTGGTGGTTACCTGAGAGAGTAGAAATTGTGGTATTCTGATAGCCAGTATTATCCTCCTCCATAGACAATGTCTCAATCATATCCTCTTGTTCCTTAGAGCAATTGTCAGAGACCTGCAAAACAGAAAACCTGTTTGCCATCTTTCTAGGCTAGGAAAATGCATTTTTATGCTTTGGGCTATACATAGATAGACTAAAAGATCCAATCTGGATATCATCTTTAGCATAGGCCAGTAATGCTGGTTTAGATAGAGCCGTGTCTTTTAGCAACCTTGAGATAGAATTATCCGAAATATCATGAAATTGAGTATTATTAACAGAAGCACTCACAGTAGCTCTGTTAACCATAGAGGGAGAACTAGGTGGAAGGTTGTGGTTAGGATTTATTGTGGTTCCTTCATTATTAGTATTATCAATCTTAGGGTGGGATTGGTCTTCCAAAGAGTCTAGGATCAAAGGAGGCTTGTCAAATTTCTTACCAGTAGCCTGCCACAGAGAGAGGGGTAAATTTTAGGCTATATTAATATCCTGAATTCTACCATTGGTATTTTGAGAGCTGGCTTTACACTGGGACAAAGAGTGACCTAATTTCGCACAGTGATCACAATAGAGAGGGATATCCTCGTATTCAATTTGATATTTCCTATTATTAGACACAGAGCCCAGCCGGATGTGATAACTCAAAGGTTTTTGAAGGTCAATTTCCACACAAAATTTAATTGTTGATGGCCTTGTAAGCATATCCGTGGCTAGATCATTTTTAATAAAACTGCCTATGCTATTCCCTATTGCCTCTATGGAAGCTGAATTGTAATAATATAGAGGGACTTCCCTGATTGTGCACCAGATGGGAACAATTGGAGATTCTTTATGTGTTGAGAATTCAGGAGTCCACTTGAGCATCTTAAGGGAAATGCCATTGAAGTTCCAGACACCCTTCATCCAGCATCTCTGGTAATCATTTATTTGCTCAAACCTGATAAGAACATGTTTATAATCGAGAGAGCCTAGCTGATATTTACCTTCGAAGACAACTGTTTTGAAAGTCTGCTCCAGCTGCTCCATAGAAAGTCTGCCTTTTGTGAACTTACCAACCAAAGCGTTCACATAGTGGGCGGATAATGTAGCTATTTGGTCATCAGAATATAAGCAGGAGGGTTCCCCTAGGTGTTACGATTTAGGAATAAGCTCTGGATTGCTAGGTAAGAGTTTGGATAGGGGAGGAGATTTGTTTTGGAGCACCGCAGCAAAGGATTTAGGGGGGATTTGATTGGCAGTGGTTACTGCCATTTCGGCCGGCTTAGCAGATGGGATTTCCGTCACAGCAATGGATGGACTGTACTAGCCGTTACCGGCAAAGTAGCCGATACCGGCGAGCAGAAGAGAGAGAGGACTCGAGAAACGCATAAAATCATATTCAGAGAGAGAGTATTCAGACAGAGAGGATTTACAGGTCGGGAGAATACACAGATGGAGCTAAAACTTGTTCCATTGATGAATAATTATAAATTGTATACAAGTCCGATTCTTTTTTCTCTTTTTTTGCACAAGGATAGAGCAAAGTAGATTTATATAGTACAATGAATGATTCTGGTGAAAGCCTATCAAAAACGAATGGACAAAAGATCTTTCTAAGCTATATTTACACTAAAAAAAAAGAATTGTTAGACATCAAATAAAATATTTAAATATGTACTTGACCCACCTCTACTCGGGGTCGTTAAAATGAGTCATAGCTAACCCAAGCAAAGGAGTTCCAAATAAATGGAATGAATGAATGGGATGTAAATTATAAAGTTTATAGTTCTGCACTCAACTCACTACTAAGCTACCTATGGGGTAGTTAGTGGCAAAAACGGGTTTGTCCACAAAGATGCTAGAGTCTAATAGCCAATTAAATACAACCACGTACGGGTTGTCAATCCGTCTGTGTGCTAGGAATAGTTACTTTTGTATAATGGGAGGGGGTGGGTTTTTTAACTAACAACTAAAAACCTAAAAGCTAATGCAAGAGAAAATTATATAGATAGACACTTGACAAATATTTACGTAACATGGTTAATTAAATGTTCGAGGATATAGACACTTGAGAAATATGTGTGTAACATGGTTAATTAAATGTTCTGATCCTCGATTCCATCACATATAAGACATTGACAACCTAATCTAATGCTCATAACACATGGTGTGGTTGATTGTCAACACTTCCCCATACCTTGTCATGTAGAATGCTCTTGTAATCTTCGACCGGCAGCGCCTCCATAATTAGGGGAGTGCGACAATGGCCCTGCCATTGCGCAAATCTATTTCTCCCCCGTACAATTACGTCCCGGGAAATACACCATGAATGCTCCACCCCTAAGCCTGTAGAGGCAAAGTGAGATAGGCACCTAATCGACGGAACTAAAGTCGTAAAAACCCTATTTTTTCTACTAAATTCTATCTCTACCTGTAACCCTTTAGACCAACTTGCCAGTAAGACTGGTGTGCTGTCATCGTAACGGTAAAACTCCGAAATGACCTACATGTACACACTCACGTGGACCCGAGCCCTGCTACCCATATCACATCAATGTTTCTCTTCCATAGGGGTTATCAATATACGCACCAACATGAATATCTATTAGAGTGTGTCCTACTGGAGTGTATCATTCATGCAATTATAACAATTTAAAACCAGGCCAACAGAATATCACAAGCACATAGAATTAGTAAGATCTAATGAATCTAAAAAATAAATAAATCAACACATGAATACAAATATAATCCCCAAGCTATGGAACTACTCCCTAAACGTGAAGTTCTAGTATAGAATTCCACATTTTTGGGCAAAAGCAAAATAAATAAAAGAAAGAAAAAGAACCTAGAGAGAAGGGAGATGTTTTCTCTCTCTAAGCTACTCTTGAAATCCAAAATATGATCTAGGATATAAACACTAGTAGACTAAAGGCTATATATATAGTTGTAGGGGATTGGGCCTAAAAATAGGCCTAAAAAGGCAATAAAAACCCTAGCAGCTGCCGCTGACATGAGACGCCGCGATTGGCATAGCCCGTGCTGCCAATGTGGCTTAGTGCTGGTGTGGCCCATCGGTCTTTGCACGGGTCGTGTGGCTCATTCTAGCATGGGGCACCGATCTTGGTACGGCTGTGATGGCGCAGTCCATTTTAGCTGGCTTAGGCCATCATCTTGAGCTTCATTTTTACGCTTCTGATCCGCACCCCGTGTTGTTTGGCGTGAGCCATCAACTGGATCTTCATTTTGCTCAGTTTCATAGCACAAGCTACACTATTATTCACACCCAGTGGGCTGGTCTTGGCATTTTTTACATAAAACTATGCTAACCGTGTGAAATGGGACGGTGTACACCCATACTTTGCCAAATTTAGAGTGAAAAAAGAGAACTTGAGGACACGGCCAGCCGAGGTTAGCACGGCTCGTGCTGGGACTTGACACAGCCCATGTTGCTTGGCAAAAATCGTGCTAAAGGCCTCTGACACAAATTGTGCCTTGTGGTATGATCCATGTATGGGTGAGCCTCGTGTTGGCCAAGGATGGTCCGTGCTACCTGTGGCTGGTTTGGTCGGCTGAGTTCTTTGCTCTGCTATGGATAAACCGTTGGTCCAATTTGAGAGTTCTTGTAGTAAATTTCATAGCGCTCCAGAAGACAAATACAATGGTACTATTCTAAAAAGCCGATTCTTCTCGAATATTTCCCACAACTTTGTGCAACTCCCAGACAACAATCCTCCATTTCTTCTTTGGCTTCTTTAAACTTCAAATCCACCTATCTTAAGCTCAATCCTTCTACTACCATGCTTTAGAGTCCGTGGCCTTAATCTACTACCATTCTTGCGAATGGTCTTCGATATCTTCTACCATCATTGTGAATGGCCTTCTATATAAGGACAATGAAAAGTACCCACGAGCCAATTAATAATGATGATCTAAAAGGAAGATCTAGGTGCCCGTGGATACAAGGTGTCCATTAGTACCAATTAAGTATACAAAATGCGGAATTTAGACAGGAAAACTAAACATCACTGTCTAAACCCTTTGTCATGTAAACCTAACTAATATGAGCAATCCAACAATTAAAACAAGCCAATTATTATGTTGAATGTATTGGTTAACGCATACACTACTGTGCACATCAATCCCCAACACTTAAACCTTTGCTCGTGCTCGAGTAAATAAAAACAAGAAAAGTCCTAAGCGAAGTGTAGCATGCAATTATAAGTTATCCAAGGCATTCAACTTATTCCCGAGCTACCCTAGTTCCCCCAAAGAAGTGAGAATCTCATAACTTTCACATCCCCCGGAGATCCTAAAGAACCCTAACCACCCAAAATAATGTGAAGAAAAAGGTAAGAAAGAATTATAAGTATTAAGCTAGCTTACTTTTCCAAAAAGTTCCTCAAAAGAAACCCAAGAGTAGTTGACAAAAAACCACCATGGAAATCCTAAAGATCCTCAACTCGATTGTAATCAAGGATAACCATGGATTTTCAACTTAACTACAACTAAGGAAAATGCCAAAATGCCGTCAACCTATTTTTAGTTTTCTCCAAATTTCTCTCATTTTTCCTACGGGCCCTGTTGGGTTTTCGTCCTAGCTTCCAGACATGTTGAGCTAGCATTCTTACCTTTTTCCACACGGCCTCTCATTTTTTCCTAGGTTCTTAAACCTAGTCGGGCCTAACCTCTCATTTTTACTTAGGATTTTTGACCTATTTGGGCTTTTCCCATTGTTGCCAAAGTTGCCCTTTCTGGGTTCCAACTTAGCCGGATATGTATTTTTTCATTTTTTTCGGAATTTTTTATTTTGTTTTGGTGTAGCACAAAATGCCCCAAAGTTAGGCTTCATACTATGTGAAGATAAGGAAAAACAAAAAATTACACCACCAACGGCGCCGGTCTTCATATCTTCGAAGTGAGTATCCAAAAAATGGTCTTCAACGGCCTCCGGTCTTCATGTCTTCGAAGTGAGTATCCAAAAGTCTTCGAAAGTATAGTCTTCAATGTCTTCCGGTCTTCGTTGCTTCCGTGTTCTTCCCTTGTCACACAAAATCCACTTAGAAGAGGTAAAAGAGTACAAAGTTGCTTTTGCCTCTCCTAAGTGAATTTCAAGGTAAAACACAAGCTCTCGATAATAAAAGAGCACAAAAGTGATCCTAAATACTACTAAATAATGCATCTAAAATGGACACATCAAACCTCCCCACACTTAAACCTTACTCGCCCTCGAGTAAGAAAAGATTCAAGCATACGGAGGAAATGGCATATCCACATCCTAAAACCCCTAAAATAACCACACAAAATGGACATATCAGCATCTCAGGATGAAAGCTCCCAAAGTGCCCAACTACTCCCTCCCCCACACTTAAATCATGCATTGTCCCCAATGCATCAAAAAAATGGAACTCATAAGTGGAGTTCGGAAAATATTGGCAAATACTCTTGTGGCCCGAAAGGGCCTTCACTTGCCTCGTCTCATCCTTCTCAATGGTGGCTACAATGGAATCCAACCTAGTCCAAAACTCCTCCAATTATGACTTTATACCCCTTACCACAAGATTGACCTCTTGTACAACTAGGATAGAGCTTGCAAGTTGCTCCCCAAGAGTGCGCAATTGGTCAAAGATGTCCATTGGTAGTTGAGTACGGCTAGGTGGCGCTCTAGATAAAGTCTAGCATTACACCTCCTCATTCTCTATCTCAGGGTTGGATAGAATCCTATAGAACTCCCCCTCGAATTGTGGGTCAGGCTCTAGAAATAGATCATCCAATCGTGTCTCATGGCCAATGGAGGTGCGCTCCGGCTGAGGAAGGACCATAAAATTGCAAGTAGATGCACCTCAATAAAACCACACAAATTGGTTATCCTAGGTTGTAGTTGCTATCATAGAAGCCCCAACTAGCTTATCTATCGTATACTTTGTCCCCGAACGCCCAAAACGTGCCAATGCTAATCGAGGAGGGATTAGATGACCCAAATATTGAGCCAAGAGCTCTACCATGCCACCCATTGAGATCTATCCACCATTCGTCTTCCTCATTTCTAAGAATTCTTGTACAAAGACCCCCACTAAGTTTGGGTAAAATTTACGCTCAAGAGTAATCGCCCAAAGGCATTTCACATCCAAACATGGACACTGTGTAAGTTCACCATCACAAAAATACCCACCATAAATAAAAAGCGTTGAACGTAGCGCAGCGCTAGATGAACTATAGCGGTGCTTTTGCATAAGTTCTTTCTATCGATGCCAATCAAGATCCTCTAAAAGTTTCCAAGCAAGAAGGTAAACCCTGTCGGTGCATCCTCAGATAATCTCTTCCATACTTCCATCCAAAATCTTAAGCTACCTCTCGATGTGTCATAGTATATTCCTTGTCTTCCAAATGGAATTTGATGGCTCTATGTCCCTCCGCATCCGTAACTTGCCATAGAGTTTCCAAGAATTCCAAGTTCCACCAGTTATAAGTCTTTGATTACTTCTCTAGAAAACCTTCTAGGCCTATCTGACCTAGCAAGTGGGTAACAAGCTCGAGTAGGCCTAGAGCTTCTAGAGTATCAAAAAACATCTCCAAAATGTTCCTCTTTGGTCTATTGAAGTACCTCCACCTTTGGGCTACAGTCCCAGAAATGGTAGTCAACCCCATGAACTCCTCTGTTACAAATGAGGGGTTGCAAAGAAAGGAAGTTAACAGCTCTTTGTTCTCAACTTTAGCTAGTTTCTTCCTTTTCTCACCCCGGAAAGATGTCCCTTTCCCCGACACACTCTTTTTCAAAGGCATCCTAACATAGTAAAGGAGAAAGTGGTAATTCAATAATACACAAGGGCATTCCCACAATATCATTCAAAAAGAACATTCTTCCTAAATAGACTAGTCATTTCGAATCATGATATGCTCAACTTAAAGGCTATTCAATCAACGAGAATTCTCCTTAAACAACAAAGTCATGGAAATTCATATATATATATATATATCAACCCATCAACAAGATCATGAAATCAAGAATTATCCCTCCTCAATCACCACAATTGATATAAGCACAATAGACCATCAATCCACCGATTCTTACTTCAATACAAGATCATTCAAATAACCCAAATAACTTCCCAAAAGCATGCTCACTTTCAAGATTCATGCTTTACATAACATCCCCACAATGCTAAACAGAGCAAGTTAACATGAAGTTCAAAGGATTACCCAGAATTTGGAGCTAAGAGTTGAAAGTTCCACACAAGAAGAAGCAAAAATGCTAATTTTTTACGGAAAAGCTGAAACTTTTCAGGCCTGAACTAGGATTTCACACTTTTTGGCCTATTTTTAGCCTATGTTTTGGCCTAACCCCCTACTACCATGAATATAGCCTTATTCTACTAGGGCTGAATCATTTAGCATCTTATTTTCATATTCTACTCTTGTATTTTTAGAGCATTCTAGAGAGAGAAACATTCTTTCTCCTTTTTTTCTTTCCTTTTTATTGTCATTTCATCCTATGATGTGGAATTTAAATCTTTATTTGAATTCCATCTCTAGGGAGTAGTTTCCACAGATTGGGGATAATTGTATTCATGTGTTGATTTATGATTTTGTGAGATTCTTAGTTCATCCAAATTATTGTGAGATTCTTAGTTCATCCAAATTATTGTGCTTGTGACATTATTGTGACTTGTTCTGGAATGTTAGAATTGCATGAATAGTACACTCCAATAGCACGCACTCTACTCTATATTCATGTTGGTGCAAATATTGACCCCCAGGAAGAGAAACCTCGGATGTGTTAATGGGGAGCAGGGTACGGGGCCACGTGGTTGTGTGCACGAGGGTCTTTTCTGAGTATTACTCTATTATGTGTCACTGATAGAGGTTAGGCCCAAGAAGGCCATTGGGCTAAAGGTATAGCAGCCCAGTTAGGGGAATATTTCATACTCTACTTAATTACTGCATTCGTGGGTAATTAAGGGCGTTAATTAAGGAGGACATTATTTACAATATGAAGTATAATACAAGGTATGCAATTACTTATCATTCATTCTGTCTTTATCATAATTTGATGCTTGGATTAACTTAAGCATCAGAGTGCTGACCCCTGGAACCTAATGGAAAGTTTAATTGCAGGTTATTTTGAGAAAAATCTAAGCCCACAAACCGGTGGGTGGTCGAAGATGCATCAAGTGGAACCGTCTGCGGGGAAGACTTAGCTGGATTAAGGGTTTTGAGAGTTTATGTCCACGGTAGTTCAAAGGAGAGAAAGGTTGAGGTCAATAGGTATGAGGGCTGGATCTCTACTAAGGTTAACATCGGGGAATCCATGAAGAAAAAATGATGCCCACATCAAGGACAGACAAATGGCTAACATTCAAACTACGGGAATGGAGTTGCGAGCGGAGCCTAATACAGACATAGCCCATGAGGGGGGGCAAACCTCAGTGGCAGTTGGCACAAACCCCCTCGCGTCCATCCAGAATGATATGTCGGGGCCTTCAAGGATGATAGAAGTGATGGGAGAGCAGAGACAAGGAAACACTGAATCCTTGCTTGAAAATGTGGCTAATTTGAGGGATGGAAGGTTTATGGAGGTTTAGGGAGATTCTTATATGGAAGCTTATGGCCAACACGGGGTAAGAAAATCACAACGTGAGGAGGGTGACCTCGAATCAATATATGGAACGAGCAGCTCAGGTCATGGCTGCAGTCGGTTACCGAATCACCCCTTCTCGGAGGGATAATAGGGTCACGATAGGGGAATTACCACCCTAACCTTTAGGAATGACTACAGGGTGGGCTTTCTACGATAGCCTATCATTATCAAGGATATGCTGGAAAACCGCTACAGACTAGACCCCAGCTTTCTATTCTGGGTTACTTCCAGGGTCCGGTATATGCGCTATCTCCACTAGACCTATCTGCTCCTATTCTCGACCAGGACTGTCCAGGAACAATATATGGAATAATAGCCTCTTTTGGCATCTAAGGATATAGGAGTATGTGAATCAGTCAGGGATTGTACAATCCTTATATTCAACCACCCCCAATGCTGGCATACCCGAGTCTCGGACAACATTGGATGAACTTGGGATACGAAGGAACCCAACCACTATATATGCCACAGTTGGGTGGTCATGATAGGGGGCTGAACCTGCCTGGGGGGTAGCACAAACCCCCCTCGGATGCAAGTGAATCGTTAAGGAAATAGTTGGATTGGTTGATTAGTCCTTTGGGCCAGGATGCAGGGTCTCTTTTAAACTCGGTAATCACTTGGGTTCGAAGGCCAATAGAAGTGAAGCCCCTAAAAGGACTTCCCATGTACAGTAGTGAAATGGACCCTCGAGAGTTCATACAGATGTTCCTGGCCTTGATGATTTCAAGGGATTTTGATGAGAAGTTAACATGCAAGCTAGTAGGTAGCTACTTGCGGGGAAAGGCACAGGAGTGGTTTAATAAATTGCCAGGGGGCTTGCTTCGATTGTATCGAAATTTCAGCAGAGCATTGTTGAGCCAGTGCGCATAGAAGAAGAAGTTTACAAAAACCTTGTTAGAACTCTACCAGATGAAGCAAAAGGCAGGAGGAAGCACATAAACCTTATATCACCGGTATGTAGATGAGAATTTGGGAATTATAGAAATGATGGAGAATAAGGTAATCTAGGGGTACCTACTGGGGATGCATAACCTAGAATTATACAAGAAATTGAGCACCAATACCCCCCAAAATTTCACAAAAACTTCAGGAGGTTGTAGAATAGTATTCGAGGGTAGAGGAGGCAACTAGAAAGAAAAGAGATAGCCTTACAGAGAAAGCAGGAAGAAATGTAGAGCAAAGATGGAAAAGGCCGGTCAAACTAGTAAGAACACCATTCAAGAGGTATAATCCATTGCCTCCAACACTTGGAAAAAGAACCTATGCACAATTTTTAAGCATACATAGGGGGTTGTTCCACAATCCCCTACCCTAGCAGAGTTCACACAACTCGGTTGTAGCCTGGAGAGCAACAAATCGATACTGTGATCATCAAAGGGATTATGGCCATGACACAAATGATTCCATATAGTTAAGGATGGATATTGACAGGTGTGAACGGGAAGAACAGTTTTGAGGACAGGGACATAGGTGTCAGGCTACCCCCTGGAGGCCCCAGATGAATAAGTGGTAGCCTTATAGGAGAAAACATTAAAACAATGGAGGGAGAGGAGATCAAAGGCCTCGAGAGTAGGTGATTCAAGACAGGGGGCCGGAAGGAAGGCAGGATAGACCCTAAGAGCAACAAGGGGGAAATTAAAACGGAGAAAACCCATCCGTCCGAAGGGTAATTAATGTCATCAATGGTATGATGGGAGTTTAATCTTCAAATGCTGTTATAAGAGCTGAGACTCAGAGGGTTCCTACGGAAGAGCCCAGATATAAGAAGTTTCGACAGGATGAAATGTCACTTTTTTGGAAGCGAATGTTGTGCCGGACGAAATGCCCTATGTGAATCCTATGTTATTTTAGCCATTATTGGACTGTTCTTAATCAGAAGGGTGTTTGTTGATGATGTAAGTGGGGTAGAAGTGATGTTTACTGAATGTTTTGACCAGTTATATATAGGGCGTGAATACTTGAAAAAATCTGCTTCCCCTTTATCAAGATTCACGGGAAACCAAATATTCTCTATAAGAGAGATAACATTGCCCTTTCTAGTAGTGGATGACGACAAGAGAGTGACCTTCAGGTGTAATTTTACTGTCGTGGATGCACCTTCCCCCTATAATGTGATTCTAGAAAAGCCATGGATGTGTTAGGCTCGAGTGGTCTTATCACCCTATCACCTGATTATGAAGCTCCCAACTGAAAAGGGGGTGGCATCCATTTGAGGGGATCATATTGTGGCCTGAAATGTAACTTCACAAAAGTAGGGGAAGCGAGGAAATGAAGGGATGTAGTGGTAGTACACACATATGCATTATTAGAAGATACAATACAGATTCCTATTCAGGATAAAAGGTCAGTAGCTAGTGGGAAACTAATCCTGAAAGATGTGAAAGGAAGATTGCAATACTTGTTAGGAAAGTACGGAGACGTGTTCTCATAGGATACATCTAACCTGACGGGGGTTCCTTTGAGTCTTGCACTACATAGACTGGACATTAACCCTTCGATTAAGCAAGTGAAGCAGAAGAGAAGAGTGTTCGCTCCCGAAAGAGTTGAGGCAATTAAAGAAGTGGTGGAGAAATTATTAATGGCGGACATAATCAAGGAGGTATTCTATCCTGATTGGATTGCTAACCCAGTCATGGTTCCAAAGCATAATGGAGCATGGAGGATGTGTATATACTTTATCGATCTAAATAAGTTTTGCCCCAAAGATAGTTAACTGTTTCAACCAATCGACAAGCTGGTGGAAGCCATCACTGGATATCAAGTTTTGGCATTCTTTGACGTGCATAAAGGGTATCAACAAATCCTTATGGTGGAGGAAGACAAGGAAAAGACCTTGTTTATTACAAATGTGGGAACGTATTGCTGTATGAAGATGCCCTTTGGATTAAAAAATGCTGGAGATACTTACCAGAGGCTGGTGGATAGATTGTTTAGGGGAAAGATAGGGAAAAATATAGAAATATATGTGGATGACATGGTGGTCAAAAGGAAAAGGTGTGGGGGATGGGAAGTTTCTCGAAGGGAGCGGAGAAGCACTTACCTTTCTTTGATGTTCTTTAAAGGGCAAAGAAGTTTGAGTGGAATGACAAGTGCAATGAGGCATTCAAGTAGTTGAAAGAACATCTAGGGACATTACCTACCTTGATGAAACAAGACAAGGATGAGATGTTGTACTTGTATATTTCCGCATTGCCGCTAGCAATCAGCGCGACCCTGATTAAAGAAAAAGAAAAGGTTAAACATCTAATTTACTTTGTTAGTTGTGCCTTGCAAGGGCTAAAGACAAGGTATACGGTTGTGGAAAGGTTAATTCTAGCCCTCGTACATGTAGCCCAAAAATTGAAAACCTACTTTCTGGGACATAAGTTAGTGGTGCTCACGAACCACCCTATTCAACGGATCCTACTAAGGCCAAATATTTTAGGAAGAATGATGAAGTGGCTAGTGTAATTGGAAGGGCATGATATCCTATATCAACTGCGAGTTGCGATTAAGGGGCAGGCGCTGGCAGACTTTATATTGAAAACTACAGAGCCTCTCAAGGTATGTTTGGATTCTATTCTGAATGAGGAAACAAGGCAAAGACATATATGGAAGTTGTATGTGGATGGTTCCTCACATTAAGGAGGAAGTGGATTCGGGGTCCTACTAACTAGCCCCAATGGCAGAGATTATCCTTATGCATTAAACTTTGCATTTAAAGCAACTAATAATGAAGTTGAGTATGAGGCATTGATCAATAGATTGTGCCTTGCAAAGAAGCTGCAGGTGGAGGAATTCGAGGCTTTCAGTGACTAAAATTGTGGTTCATCAGGTGAATGGAGAGTACAAGGCCAGGGAGCGTAACATACAGAGGTACCTCGAGGTAGTCAAGAACCTGTTAAAAAATTTCAAATCTTATACTTTGACATAGGTTCCAAGGGAAAGCAATCATAAAGCGGACACTCTAAGTGATCTCTCTTCTGAAGATTTGGGAACCCAATTCGAGGAGCAACTGCTCATGGAAACTTTGAGCAGGTGAAGATTTGAAGAACCCGTAGTGATGGCGATTGAAGTGGAAGACTCCTGGATAACACTGATTGTGGAATATCTTTGAGAGGGTGTCCTACCAAAAAATGAAGTGGATGCCAGGAAATAAGTTTGAAGTCTCCAATGTATGTGTTACAAGAAGGAGGGTTGTATAGAAGGGGTCATTTGCAGCCATTACTTCGATGCGTTAACCCTCAAGAAGCTGACTACCTCATAAGAGATGTTCATGAAAAGGTATGTGGTAGCCACAAGGGAGCCAGATCCATAACGAGGAGGCTCATTTGAGTGAGGTTTTACTGTTCGACAATGTTGGAGGACGCAAACCGATATATTCAGGCTTACCATCAATGCCAGAGACATGCACCTATAACACATGTTCCACAGGTTGAAATGAGAAGCATCTATAACTCGTGGCCATTTGACAAATAGGTGATTGATTTGGTGGGCCCTTTTCTAGAAGTGCCAGGGAAATTCAGATACCTAATAGTAGCTGTTGATTATTTCACAAAGTGGGAAGGGACTGAGCCCTTGACAAACATAAGAGGAAAAACAACCATCTACTTTTGATGGAAGAACATTGTGTGCCATTTTGTAATCCCAAGAACTATCATTAGGGACAATGGAACACAATTTTCTTAGGATCCCTTCAAGAAGTGGTGCGAGGAATATCGGATTAAGCAAAAGATGACATATGTTTACCACCCCCAAGCTAACAGGAAAGTAGAAGTGACGAACATGACAATATTAAATGGAATACGAGAAAGCCTCGAGGGGGCATAAGGTAATTGGATATGGGAATTACCCAATGTATTATGGGCATATCAGACAGCTGAGTCTTCCACTACTGGGGAAACACCTTACAGTCTCGTATATGGCTCAAAACCAGTAATTATGCAGAAATATGAGTTCCTAGCCCAAGGATGATGACTGCTACAAATGAGACAATCAATCAACAAAATCGATGTCTGGATTTGTATATGGTAGAGGAAAAGAGAGAGTTAGCTTCTCTACACAAGGCTAATGTCAAGGAACGAGTCAGAAGATACCATGACAGAAGGGTAAAAAAGGTGTTGTTTATACCAGGAGTCTTGGTAATGAGAAAAAACTGAAAAAACAGAAAGGAACCCGAAGGAAAGTTAGTTGCAAATTGGGAAACACCTTATAAAGAGATCGAATCGCACCCGTGAGGATGTTATGTTCTCGAGCAGATGAACGGGGTTCCTGTGTCAAGAAGGTGGAACATTACCAACTTGAGAAAATACTACCAGCTATGATGTTTGAGTGCTTTGCTCTAAAGTGACACTCTGGTTGATGTTCAAGCATGTTTCTTTAAAATGGCGCTCTAGATTATATTTCCAGCTATGGCTGATGTTCAAGTGGTTTGCTCTAAAGCAGCACTTTGGTTGATGTTCAAGTGGGTTGCTTTAAAGCAGCACTCTAGATGATATTTTCAGCTATGGCCGATGTTTGAGTGGTTTGCTCTAAAGCGGCACTCTGGTTGATGTTCAAGCAGGTTGCTTTAAAGTGGCACTCTAGATAATATTTTCAGCTATGGCTGATGTTCGAGTGGTTTGCTTTATAGGGGCACTCTGGTTAATGTTTGAGCGGATTCCTTTAAAGTGACGCTCTAGATGATATTTTCAACTACGGCTGATGTTTGAGTGGTTTTCTTTAAAGTGGAACTCTGGTTAAGTTTCGAGTATGTTTCTTTAAAGGGGTGCTCTAGATGATATTTCAAGCTACGGCTGATGTTCGAGTGGTTTGCTCTATAGTGGCACTCTAGTTGATGTTCGAGTGGTTTGCGCGTCGGCACTCTAGTTGATGTTCAAGCGGGTTTCTTTAAAGTGGTGCTCTAGATAATATTTCCTGCTACGGCTGATGTTCGAAGTGGTTTGCTCTAATGTGGCACTTGAAGGCTATCTTGTAATCTTGAAATGATAAACTAGTAGGCGATATTAGCAGGATGTAGGTGGAAACACCGAACCTGGGTAAAATGCTTGTGTCTCTAAACTACTTAATTCGTACTTACCAAACATATTAGTATTTGCTCCGCCTAAGAAAATTGCACGGGACGCTCATATTCGAGGGGTAAACTATAAGAGATATTGGTTATTTATTCAAACCTCAGCAAACATATTAGGAATACATTATTGATACAAGTAACTATCTAAGTTTATTCATTTAAACATATTTACTTAGCGGGAGGAAATCCTGCCTAAAACAATTCTTCAGTGGAGATAGGTTTTCCTAGCTCCTTCACATTTGCCTCTATTTCTTCGAGTTCTTAGGGTTTTATACCGGCTGCCCTTTGGATATCCTTCATTTCTTCCTCTACAGGATATTCTGAAGGATCAAGGATGGCGACGACCTTACTTTTCTTCTTCGTGGAAGATTCAAATGGGTCATTCGAGGATGACCCAGCGCTTTTGCAACATTTTGAGGAAGATCATTGGGTAAATTTGCTCAAAGGGAAAAGATGCCACTCAGCCTCCTTAGTGGTAGGCTTATGTGATCGAGGGGCGGAGCAAAAGCTTAAATGGGTGAATCCCTTTACCTTCAGCTCTGCCAGCCAATCGAGAATGAGATCAAAGGTCTTTTTTTGCCGAGGAGTCCCCTTCTCATGAACATTAACCTCTTCCATCTAGTGCTGATCCACTTTAAGTAGAAAATTTGGTAGGTGATCAATGCTGATTAAGTAGGAGGAGCGAATACCATGGGAAAGCATGTAGGAACGAAGGCTCAATTCGTGTGCTGCGAATTTTTCCTCATACTTAGCGAAATGCTGCTTTACTTCTATAGCTTGTATCTTCCATGCCTCGATCTCCCTAGAATTTTTTGCATTCTCAAATAAAAGAGATTCCACCAAAGAGCTAACTTCACCTGGGGGGATCCCTCGAGGGGCCAGAGATGGTTCGCTTGAAGAAGGGGGATCCTCGCTAGTTATATTCCAAGCGAGCAAGTGCTCTTCAATGATAACCACTCTGCATTGAGCTAATAGATGTTTCTTGGAAAGTAATTCCCTCTGGGATACCAGTCTGCGATTGTTTTTCCCAAGCAAGCGATTAGGCGTCCTTCCACTACTGGAAGCCTGGTCGCGGTGGCAAGGCAAGACTTCAAATAAATTTGAAGCATTAGTTCTTCTAATTCTTCATCAGTAGATTCTAGACCCTTGACCACTTCTAAGGGATAAGTACAATTAAATAATTTTCTAAGGAATCCTTAACAAACCCCTTAAAAGTGGGATGGTCTTTAGATTACCACAACTTCATTTTAGCTTGGAGTTGGTGGAGCTTGTCCTTCACGGAATTCTTCTCTTGATTATACTTAGAAAGATATTGAAGGGCGATTAGTTGTTGCTTGTGTGTCTCATTCACTTATTTTTGGGCACTCAAAAGCTCCTCACAAGCGCCTTCAACACCATTTTCAATTAATTATACTAAAAAAAGAAAACAAAGGTAAAATCAATAAGTTGTGACAAAAAATGTATTTTTATTGATACTCAAAAGTGGGGGGGGGGAACAATTGAGGGGCCCTAAGAAACAAATTGCAATTAGGAACCAACCCTAGAATCATCCTCCTTTGATGTGAAAGCAATCATTTCTTCCAATCGGCTAGAGGTGAATTCCTAGTCAGGAGAGGTGTCTGTATCCTCTGGAAGGGGGATCGTATGAATTCCCTCATCATTGAAGAACTGCCCTTTGGACTTGATGAAATCCAAAAGGGAAAAACGAAGGTCGTTGTTCTTAATGGCCTTGTCCCACTTCATTTCCAGAGTGGTTTAAGCTCTGGATTAACCAGTTCATCCAACTGCTTGGCCAGATCTTTAGATAGACAGGCAGACACTTGTGGTTTAAAAAAATCATCGGCTAATTCACTACAGTCGATTTGCTTGGCCACACCCAGAAGGCCCAAGAAAAGTTTAAGTAGCTCAGGGTTGTTCAACAGCTTGTATTTGAAGGACATGAGCAGTTGAACTTTCATGGCTGGATCCTCCGCATATTAAACCCTCTTCGCGAGGGTGTCCTTCTCTAGTGTTCATTGACGCCTCTCGGCATCAACACCCTGCCTCTCCCTTCTAGAAGCTTTTGTCTTTCTTCAAGGGCCCTACCTTTTTCCTCGAGCACTCTATCATTTTCCTTGAGCACTCTATCTTTCTCCTCGAGCACCTTATCTTTCTCCTCAAGAGATTTCCTTAGCTATAAAATCTCAGCATCGATTGTTGCTGAGCTCCTTACGGAGGGTACCGTCGCCAGTAAAGTAAAGGGAAAAGATGGCCGTTATTCTCTTGGTGGCCTCATGGAATATTTAGAAAGCCTGAAAAAAACATTTAGTTCCGATTGAGTTATAAAAAAATATATGCTAAAAAATTTTTATGTATCAAAAGAAAAAGAGGGGGAATGGAAAAGAACCTTAGGGTTGGATGGCACTGTTGAAAGGTGATGCTCGATCCTGGATACAGACACCACATTATGTGAAATGGGTGGAGATTATTGAGGAACATCCTCTCCACCATGTCATCCTATGAGCAGTCTTGGTGAGGAGGGATTGATAGTATTCTTGTTCACCCTTGTCTTCTGGTGAACGTTCCTGGTGTGAGGTGACGGCTCAGCACCAATGGTTAAGATAGGCCTTTCGAGGCCTGCTGCAGGAGGGGAGGCCAAGTTCGAGAGGGGAGACATCAGATTCGAGAGAATAGCAGCTTGATTCAAGGAGTCAATGATCCCCTTTGAATGAGCCTGACCCTGCTTTGAGGGCTTTTTCTTCTTTAATCCCTTAGCAAAACCCACTGAAAAAGGAAAGAGATAGAGAGAGAGTCAGTTAATAGCGGTAAACCCAATAACACAAAAAATGGGAGAAGTAGATGTCTATTAAGGCTCCTTCAGAGGGTCCCAAATGCCTAAAGTCACTAACGATGGTCTCGAGGGGAGGGTCATCTCCGAGCCCACAGTTTCTCTTCTACTCTTTCTTGTATCCTTCCGGGTTATGTTATACACATATTCTTCATAGAATCCGGAAAGGAATACAAATTCGCCAATGCAGGGGTTAGGGTTATTGAAGAGGTTGTAATCGAGGGAGCTGGACAACAGGTTTTTGCGTATCCCTCTCAAGCGCATCAAGGCAGATATATTCCCCAGGTTTGGGAGACTCGACTCAAATGCCCCAGTTCCATGGAGGAACTTGATATCTCCTACTATCAAACAAAATACCTTTCTTCCATCTTTTCCAGTTGCTCGAATTTCTAGAAACACTATAAACCTTATGATGGGCTTCTCGGTTGACAAACGTGATGGTCATATTATTAGAATGGCACTATAGAACACGAAGTATAGCAATCGAAGCAGCTTATACCTGGGGTTAATACCAAACTTGCCACACCTGGTCAAGAACATCATAATGATCACCAAAACATTGGGATGGACATGTGCAAGGCTCACTTGGAAAAGGGGCGGAAAGAGAAAGGTAAGCCTGCAACAAAGGTGTCTGAGAGAGATGGACGATCTTCCTTCGGGAAGGTTATGGGGGGTATCACCCTCTTGGAAGGGTTGAAAATAGGATTCTGGGGCTATTCGTTGACCAGGAGGGATTGAGTCCAAAATTTTTGACATGGCGGGCCCCACTACTGGAACTGGGGGTTCCCTCCCAGAGTCCTTTAGCCTTAACCCTTTATAAGTCCCTTTCTTCTTCTGTTGAGAGGAAACATCCAGAGGGGATAACCGAGGAACTCTCGAGGGTGCTTCCTCCCTCTTGAGGATTTTCCTCTCCCCCAAAAGAAATGCATCTTCCTCCCTCTCTACGGCTTCGAGCTGTGGATTTGAAGGAGGATAAAATCCAATCTTTTCGCTCGTAGGGGACCTTCTGATGTAGGGTTTTACCATGCCTAGAATCTAATTTTTAATGGCATCTCGAGGAGGCATATCAATTATGGGGAAACCATCTCTTCCCCAGGACTATTAGTAATTTGATTGGATACGCCATCTCCAGCATTTGAATTGTACTGGAATTCCTCGGAGTAAGTAAATCCCAGGTCATTAACGATTCTCTCTGATGTACTTACTCCTGTCTCACCTACCCTAATTTCACCGGAAAGTTTCCCGAAACTGGAACCCTCGTCAGAGCAGGCCATGATTGAAAGGGCAGGAAATGAAAAAATTAGAATGAGATTAGGGATAAAAGAACTTATTTATTTTCTGGGAAAGGTGATGGAAATTAGATCACTCGAGAGAAAAATGTCGAATGAATGCTTGTAAGAAGACACCTGCAAACGAGAAAAGTGAATAAGGAAGAGCAGATGGGAGATAGTTGTGGGGGCTAAAGTGACAGTTAATTAGCAGTACCTTGGAAATATAAAGTTATGGAAATATGCAACTGCTTCTTTATCTTCTGACAACGTGCTATTTGGGGAGCAGTGACACGTGTGGTTGTATAGCAATCACACGTCTTTTTGGAATCTTAAACGACAGAGTTGATTAGAAATCTAGGTTCTCACCCTCGAAGGCAGGAGAAAAAAAGTTGAAGGTTCATTTTGAGTCTTCAAAGTCCTTAAACTATCCCATGCATTTGAGACCTCGAAGACCTTTGTGGCATTCCAGCTTTCTAAGGTCGAGAACTTGCTTTTCTGGGGGCTATTGATAGAGATTAGGCCTAAGAAGGCCATTGGGCTGAAGGTATAGCAGCCCAGTTAGGCAAATATTTAATACTCTACTTAATTACTGTATTCATGGGTGATTAAGGGCATTAATTAAGGAGGGCGTTATTTAGAACATGAAGTATAAATACAATGTATGCATTTACTTATGATTCATTCTATCTTAATAATATTTGAACACTTGAACTAATTTAAGCATCGGAGTGCTGACCCCTGGAACCCCATGGACAGTTTAATTACAGGTTAGTTGGAAAAGAACCCAATCCCATGAACTGGTCGGTGGTCGAAGATGCATCAGCCACCACACAAGTCTCAGTTGATTACGTAAAATAATCTGATGGGTTGCGAGTAGAGATAGTGAAAAGTAGCAAGCTAGGGTTGTAAGAGGCCCTACTGTCATAAATAAGGTGCCTACATCCCTTTGCCTCGTTTATAGGCCTAGGGGGCATTTGAGGGACGTAATCGAATGGGGGAAAAATAGACATATAATAACGGTCAGACCTTGTTGTACTCCCCTAATTACGAAGGCACTGTAGATCGGGGGTTGGAGCGCACCCAATGTGACAGGTAAAAGGAATTGTATGCCATCAACCACACCACATGTTATGAGTACAAAATAGATTTTTATAAATTTCACATGTGAATGAATTGAGGATCAAAGCATTAAATCAACCATGTTATGCAAGCATTCTATAAGTTTTTAGCTATATAGATTACATGTTTTTTACTTTCATGTTTTGTAGTTGTTAATCAAAAGACCAACACCCCACCCTCCCCCTCCTCTGTGTTTACTATACTATCTATTACTAACAACTCGTACGGATTGGCAACCTAGACGAGGTTATGTTTAATTAATTTTTAAGCCCTAGCATCTCTGTGGACATATCCATGGCTTACCACTACCTACACTATTGGTAGCATAGTAGTGAGTTGGGTGACAAACTATAAATTTTATCTTTGATCCCCTCTGCTTGGGTTAATTAGCTAAAATTAACAACCCCGAGTGGAGGCGGGTCACCAGTTCCTCGAACAAAGCCATTGCTTCCTCCAAAATATTTTGGGTCATGGAACCATTGCAAGATGCGTTAACCATCCTCATGTCATCATCACAAAGCTCTTCGAAAGAGTGACAAGGACAACTAGCCAACAACCTTTTTAATCTTTCCCAATACTCATAAAAGGAATCAATTTCACTATGAGATATGTTGGAAAATTGTTTCTTCAACCCCGTGGATTTTGAAGCTAGAAAGTACTTTTCAAGGAAATGCCTTTTCATATCCATTCAGGATGTCATGCACCCCAACAGAAGGTATTATAACCAAACCTTTTCCGAATATCGAAGTGAAAAAAGGAAGGGATTTAAGGTTGTAATACTCTTCTGATACTCCAAGTGTGTCGCCTAGCACAGACCCTCGTGGATGGCGCAGTCCGCACCGTGTACTAAGTCTGTGCTAGTGCGGGGCCCCATATCAGACGCAGCCCATTTGGTCCGTACTGGCATGAGGATCTGGAGTGGTCTGCATTGACTCTTTTGGCACTGACTTTGGCATCTAGCAGAGTTCACGACATCTTCTTTGGCACGGACCATGGCTTCTGGCGTGGCCTGCCAACAACATGCTTGTTTTTGCACTTCTGATCCACAGGACGCGATGTTTGGTGCAGACCATTCTCATAAAAATCATTTTCTCAATAATTTGGCATGGACCACATAATTCTTTACACCCCATCGGGTGGTCTTGACATTTTGCACTTGGAACGATGCGAGTCATTGAAAATGGGGCGGTCCATTCCCATACTTAGCCTTTTTAGAGTGAAACTTAGAACTTGTGGACGTAGCCCATCAAGTTTGGCCCGGTTTGCACCAGGCCTTGGCACGGTCCATGCCAAAGGCATTCGGCACGGACCACATTGTCTAGTATGGGCAATTGGTGCCATCAATGAGCGGTGTGTACCAAGTAGTTTGTACCTTGGCCGGCTGAACTTCTTTCCTTCGCTATTGATGAATCGTTAGTCCGATTTGAAAGTTCTAGCAGTCGATTTTACATTGCTCGAGAAGAAGAATCCAATGGAATCAAACTCTAAGACTGATTATTCTCATATCATTTGCAGACTTTGGCACAACTCATCAAACCACAATTCACTGTTTCTTCATTAGTTGCCTTATACTCCAATGCCACCTATCTTTAGCTCCAACATCTTTTTACCACGACTTGATGTCCATGGCCTTCATCTTCTACCATTATCTTGTTAATGGCATTTGATCTCTTCTACCATCCTTGCAAACGGCCTTCAATTTCTTCTACCGCCCTTGTGAACAGCCTTCACATAGAATGTGACAAAATGTATCCACGAGCGACCTACTAAGAATTATCACAAACGAAGATCTAGGTGCCTGTGGATACGGGAATTCCATTAGTACTAATTAAGTCTACAAAATGGGGGATTTAGACAAGAAAACAAAACATGACCGTCTAAACCCCTTGTCACGTAAACTCAACTAATACTAGCAATCCAACATATAAACACATGCCAATTATTACACCGAATGCAATGGTTAATGCATGAATAATGAATCATATCAGACCCCTCACACTTAACCCTTTACTCGTCTTCGAGTAAATAAAGAAAAGAAAAGAATTAAGCAAAATTTGGCGTGCAGGCATAAGTTAACTGAAGCATTCAACTTATTCCTAGATTACCCTGTTTCCCCCTATAAGAGTAAGAATCTCACAACTCTCACACTCCCCAAAGAACCTAAGTAATCTAACCACCCAAAGTAAAATGTGGAAAAAGTTAAGCAAAGAATATAAGTGTCAAGCTAGCTTACCTTTCCCAAAATGATCCCTAAAAGTAACCAAAGTTCCATCTCCCAAAAAATAATCCACCAAGGAAATCCAAGAGTCGTCGACTTGGCTGTAACATAGGGATAACTCTTGATTCTTAATCTAGTTACAACCAAGGAAGCAAATGTATCGTCAACCTAGTTTTTTGTTTTCTCTCAATTTCTCTCATTTTGCGTATCAGCCCTTCCGGGTTTTCATCTACGAAGTAACACACAAAGGGCACTCCCTTCTCACATTTTTCCTCATGACCTCTCATTTTTTCCTAGGCTCGTAGGCCTAGTCGGGCCTAGCCTCTCACTTTTACCTAGGTCTTTTGACCTATCCAGGTTTTTCCTAGTGTTACCCAAGTTACCCTTTCGGATTTCCAACTTGTCAGGGCATTTATATTTTTCATTTTTTAAATTTTCAATTATTTTGGTGTAGCACAAAATTACCCCGAAAGTGGGCTTCATCAAAACAAAAGATCACATCACCAATATACTAAAACAACCCATTGCGTGCAAACTAGGAACCCTACGTAGCAAGTCATGCTACCAAGTATGCATCCGAAAACATCCCACAACAATTAAAATCCTAAATCACCAAACAATAAAAAAAAAATTCCAAGAAAATAACCAAATGCACATATGAAATCCAAGAATGAAAAATCTCTAAGTGCTCAATACTACCTCCCCTACACTTAACCGATGCATACTTCTCAATGCAACAAAAATAAAGTAAAAACATAAGTGAGGTTGGGAGAAATAGTGACACTCGCTCTCACGGCCCCGAAAGGACTTCATCCTCGTGCCTTGTGCTTTGATTTTATTTTTATTTTTAAATCTCCATGCCAATGGAAGTGTAGAAAACCCTGCATCAAAAAACATGAAACCCAATTGTGATTCCACTCCAACCAAAACCACGAGTCTAGGACTAAAAATTCCAAATTCAACTTAGGATAAGAATGGAGTTCAAATTAGGATAGGGAATCTCAAAATTTATGAACCAAAAATGATTTTTTAAGTTTGAAATTTAGAATTTTTGAAAATTTTCATATTTGGAACAAATTGACAGCGAAAATGGGGAAACGGCACAGATACCTTCGTGTGAAGTACCTGGGATGGATCCCCCCCTCGTGCAAAATATTTTTGCATGGACCCCTATCGGATCGATGGTCTATGCCAAATATTTGGCACAAGGTCCCTTCCTCGTTCCAAGCTCCCTGGCACGGACCATGTCGGGCCTTAGCATAAGGTTGCCACAAAGTTTTACATATTCCTTAGTTTTTTTCCTCTTTTTTTAAAAATCTATGTCACCCATCAAATCTAATTCCATCCATACACAATTACATGAATCGAACTCAAATTTCCAAATCAAATAGGAGTTTCATCTCAAAAAATCCTCATTGCGACTTTCCATACTTCCCGGCTTCACTATGTCCAAGTTAAGGCATTTAACAGCCCAATGTGTCTTCAATTCAATCTCAACCAGGAGGTGGTATCTTTTTCCAAAGAGGATATGGAATGGTGATATGACAATTGGAGTTTTATAGGCAGTGTGGTAGGCCCGGAGATTATCATCCAACCGAGCACTCCAATCCTCACTGTCTTTTAAAGAATGTATTTTATTTCTCGGTTGGATATTTCTTCTTGGCCATTGGTTTGTGGGTGGTAACCAGTGGAAGTCATATGGGTTACTCCATATTTTTTAAGCACGGTTCCCATGACCCTGTTGCAAAAGTGGGTTCCTCTATCACTGACTAGGATTCGGAGTACACGGAAACGTGAGAAAATGTTGGACTTGAGGAAGCTTCCCAGTGTTGCCAAGTCATTCTTCTCTGTGGATTTGGCTACTACCCACTTGGACATATAGTTCACTAGCACTAAAATGTAGTAATTTCCATTGGATTTTGAAATGGACCCATGAAATCCATACCCCACATAGGAAAAATCTCAACTGGCATAAGAAGGGCTTGGCGCATCTCATTTTTGGATGAGATGTTCCATGTCCTTTGGCACTGGTCACATGATGACACAAATGTTTTAGCATCTGATAGTATATTGGGCTAGTAAAGACCGCAATCTGTTACCTTCCTTGTGGTCCTTTTGTACCCAAAGTACCCCCCGACTTGGAAGGAATGACACATCTTAAGAACACGACCCACCTCATCATCGGGTACACGTCTTCTAATTTCTTGATCAAAACAATGCATCCACGCGTAGGGATCATCCCAGACATATTCCTTTGCCTTATTCACCCATCCATCCTTTCTTGATTTGTCAAAACATGGGGGAAACTCTCTAGTGGTAAGGTAATTAATTATATTAGCATACCAAGGCTGGCTAGTTATTACCCCTAACAATTGTTCGTCAGGAAATTCTTCCCGAATAGATTCCAACGTTGCTTTTTTACTTGGTTTGTTATGGGTCTCAAGGGTTGGTAGTCTACTCAGGCGATATAACACTACATTTTTAGTGCCCTTCTTATCCTTTACCTCTAGGTCAAACTCGCTTAAAATAAGTATATACTTAATGAGTCTTGGCTTGGCTTCTTTCTTCGTCATTAAATGATGAAGTGTTGTATGGTTTTTGTACACTATGACCTTGGTTCTTAAGAGGTATTGACGAAAATTTTCTAGGGAAAAGACTACGACTAGTAACTCTTTCTCTGTGGTGGAGTAGTTGTGTTAAGCATCTTTAAGAGTTACTAACACATAATATTTGACGTGTGGTGCTCTACCTCTCCTCTGGCCTAAAACAACTACATAGCATGATCACTTGCATCACACATGGTTTCGAAAAGAATAGACCAGTCTGGAGGTTGGATGATTGGGGAAGTCACTAGCATGTTTTTCAAGGTGTCAATGAGATAGGACTAACCTGATTGTGGTGAAATGGCACGCTTTTTCTCTAATTCACTCAAACACAAAGGTGGAGGTGCTTCCTCATTTGTGAGCTTGCGCCTCCCTATCAATCGGTTCACTGTGCCTATTAGCTCGCTCACCTTCTCACCTATCTTGTTAACATTAGAAGATATTCGAGTCCCGCAATTCTTGATGCAAGAGAATACTTGATTTTGCAGAGCTCCACTAGTTTTTAAAAAACTAGTTGCTTCGAGTATCTTTTTGCATGTGTATTTGGGGGCCAAAATCAATCTGGTGAGTTATGGTACACACACCATTCTCACTCCCGTTGATCTCGGAAGATTGTAAGCTTAATTTACTTCTTGTAGTCGCTCAACCACAGGCACCATTCCATAGGTTGGTCAAAATGACATACCCTACAAAGTCTCATTTGTTGAGTAGTGGTTTCCCACATCACAAACTGAAGAACAGAAACAAACAGAACAAAATCAATAATACTACTCCACAAACATGTTACACTCATTACCAGTTAAGCCAATTAGCGTTCCTGGCAGCGGCGCCAAAATTTGACCCGCTTCCACTCGGGGTCATTAATTGTAGATAATTAACCTAAGCAGAGGGGATCAAAGATAAAATTTATAGTTCTATACCCAAATTACTACTATGATACTGATAGGGTTGTTAGCGGTAACACATAGGTATGTCCACAGAAATGATAGGGCCTGAAATTCAATTAAACATAACCTCATTTGGGTTGTCAATCCGTACGAGTTACTAGGAAGAGATAGTATAGTAAACAGGGGGGTTTGGTTTTCGATTAACTACAAAACATGTAAGCAAAAGCAAGTGATCTACATATCTACACACTTGGGAATCCGTACGTAACATGGTTGATTTATTGCTTCGATCCACAATTCATTCACATGCGATATTTATACATAAACTAACATAGTGCTCATAACATGTGGTGTGGTCGAGTCCGCTCGTGACCCTCCATCAACATGTCACGTCGGGTGTCACGTACATATCACTTCAGGTGCGCTCGTGACCCTCCATCAACATCGCCTTTGCAATTAGGGGAGTACAACATGACCATTGTTTTAGGTCTTTTTCTCCTCCATGTGATTACATCCTAGGCTTTCCACCATGAATGCTCTACTCCCTAGGCCTATAAATGAGGCAAAGGGAAGTAGGCATATTACCTATGTCACTAGGGCCTCTTACAACCCTAGCTTGCTACTTTTCACTATCTCGACCCGTAACCCATTAGATTACTTTACGTAATCAGCTAAGACTGTTGTGGTGGCACATAATAGAGTAATACTAAAAAAAACCCTCGTGCACACAACCATGTGTCCCCGTACCTTACTACCCACTAATACATCAAAGGTTTCTCTTCCCTGGAGGGCATCAACATTAGCACCAACATGAATGTAGACTGGAGTGTGTGCTAATGGAGTATACTTTTCATTCAATTCTAACATTCAAGAACAAGTCACAATAATATCACAAGCACAATAATTAGGATGAACCAAGAATCTCATAAAAACATAAATCAACACATGAATACAATTATCCCCAAGCTATGGAAACTACTCCCTAGACATGGAATTCAAATAAATATTTGAATTCCACATCATAGGATGAAAGAAAAATAAAAAGGAAAGAAAAAAGGGATAGAGAATTTTTCTCTCTCTAGAATGCTTTCCAAATACAAGAGTAGAATATGAAAAAAAAATGCTAGATGATTCAACTCTTGTAGACTATGACTATATTTATAGTAGTAGAGGATTGGGCCTAAAAATAGGCCAAAAGTGTGAAACCCCAGTTCAACCGGCACCTGGCGTGGACCGCCGTGGATGGCGTGGTTTGTACCGTATACTGGGTCAATGATGGCGTGGGGTGCTAGATCTGGCGTGGCATGTTTGATCCATACTGGCATGGGCCAGGGGATCAAGCGTGGTCTACATCAACTCTTTTGGCGTGGAACATGGAGCCCGTCACGGTCCATGTTGTATCATCTGACGCAGAACGTGGTTTCTGGTGCTGGCTGCCAATATCATGCTCATTTTGGACTTATGATCCACGAGATTCGATGTTTGGCATGGATCCTTATCAAAAAACCTTGTTTTGCTCAATAATTTAGCACGAGCCGCTTGATTGTTCATACCTCGCCAGTTGGTTTTGACATTTTTCACTTGGAACGACATGAGACATAAAAAATGGAACAGTTCGTGCCAGTGCTTAGCCATTTTTTAGTGAAACTCAGAACATCTGCGTGTGGCCCATCGAGTTTGGCGCATTCCACGCCGGGCCTTGGCACGGTTTGTACAAAGGAATTTGGCGCAGACCACATTGTCTGGTGTGGGCCATTGGTGCCATCCATGAGCTCCTCGCCGACCCGTTGTTCCTTGGCCAATTGAACTTCTTCCCTTCGTTATGAATGAACCGTCAGTCCAATTTTAGAGTTCTAGTAGTCGATTTTATAGCGCTCAAGAATAAGAATCCAATGGAATAAACCTTAAAGGCTGATTCTTCTCGTATCATTCTCAAAATTTAGCGCAACCCATGTGACCATGATTCACCATTTCTTCATTGGCTGCCTTAAACTCCAATGCTGCCTATCTTTGGGTCTAATCTCCTTCTACCACAATTTGATGTTTTTTACCTTAATCTACTACTATTCTAGTGTCAATGGCCTTCAATCTCTTCTACCATCTTTGGGAATGGCCTTCAATGTCTTCTACCGCCCTTGGAATGGCCTTCACATGGAATGTGATGAAAAGTTTCCACGAGCAACATACTAATGATGATCACAAAGGATGATACAGGTGCCTGTGGATACGAGATGTCCATTAGTACAAATTAAGTCTACTAAATGCAGGATTTAGACAAGAAAACCAAACATGGCTGTCTAAACCCCTTGTCACATAAACTCAACAAATACTAGCAATCCAACATATAAAACAAGCCAATTATTACACCGAATGTAGTGGTTACACATGCATAATGAAGGACATCAAATGGCAATGGAATGAGGTAATTTGGCACAAGATCAAGAGTGAAATGTTGGATGAGCCCAATCAATCTCCCATTTTTGAAGAGCAAGTGTAAGCACTTGTCTCTATAATGAAGGAATTCATGAAGGGAGGATCCAACAAGGTAAAGTGTGTGGAATAGGAAGTTTAGACCACCCCTCCTACATGTGCCCACAAGTGGTCGAAGATGTGGAAGAGGTGAATGTATTAGATTTCAATGGAGATAATAAGCAATTCACAAGGGGACACCAGCAATAATAATGGTCATCGGGAACCAAGGAAATGATAGGCAAGATCCCTACGCAAATACCTTCAACCCTAGGTATCACAATCACCCCAACTTTTATTGGCACAAGGAGAATCAAGGTCAAGGGTACAACCGAGGTCAACAACCTCGACCATATCCTAGGAGAAAAAGGCCTTCCAACAACAATGTTACCTTGTACAAGTTGATAGGAAAGAAATCATCGATACTATTAGCCAATTAGGAAAGAAGCATGATGTGTTTGTGGAGCGGACAAAAAGGGAAATTGAAGAACTTGGCACTACGGCTTTCTTAATCATCAGAAACCTTGAATTCCAAGTCGGAAAACTTGTCACCATGGTGAGCCTATATGAGGCTAAGGAATCTGGAACCCAAGGAATGTGAGCGCATTAAAGGTAAAGAGTGGGAAGAAAGTGCGAGAGGCCGAGAAGGACATTGTGTAAGAGGATGATCTATTATGGAAGCTGACTAGACCAACTTCGAAGAGCTTGAGATTATTTTTGAGAAGGAGCCTCCCATAGAGATCAAAACCACCGAGGCGAGATTTACCATTCCGTTGCCTTTTCCAAGTGCCCTTAGCGGGAAGGCTCAAGGTGGCAACAATTGATGCAAACATTGGGAAGATCTTCAAAAAGGTTGAGGTAACTATTCCTATCTTGGAGTTGATTGAGCATGTTCCCTCTTATGATAAATTCTTGAAAATGCATGCACTAAAAAGAGGACCAAACCAATTAGGAAAGTAGGGCAATTGAATATAGGGAGAGTTGCCGCTCTAAATCATAAAAAATTTCCTAAGAAATGTGAAGACCCCGAGATGTTTTTGATACCTATTTCCTTAGCTGGGAAGTTAGTGGAAAATGCTATGATTGACCTAGGAGCATCTATTAATGTTATTCCACGTAGTATTTTTGAAAGTCTAGACATAGGTGAACTTAGGGACACTAGGTTGATTGTCAAACTTACCGATCACTCTAAAGCTAGCCCTCGAGGGATAGTGAAGGGTGTAATGGTTAGAGTTAGCAAGTTAGTATTTCCGGTGGATGTCTATGTCCTTAATGTAGTGCACAATAGTAGTGCACCCCCAATCTTATTGGGGAGACCATTTCTTCAAATGTCAAGGACAAAGATCGATGTCCACTTGGGAAAGCTAACCCTAGAGGATGACATTGATAAGATGGAATTTAATATTTATACGTCTAAGAATGATTCGTCAATGTCCTCTATTGTGTGTAATGTCGTAACTTTATGTAATGAACATGTTCAGCTTGACAACTCTTACATGATGAATGAAAAAGAATGCCTAGGTAAATTATTTGAGAATGATTTCGATGAGATGTTGCCCAACATTGAAGCCTTACATAGCCTTTCTTGTTTGAATGATCATTGTTATGATACAATTATGTTGAGCATTTGTTTCCTAGATTGAATGAAGATGTTTTGCATCCAATTTCCACTACTAACATGCAGCGAAAGAAGAAGCAGGCTAAGGAATTTAAAACTTCTAAGCCCCTTCCTACTCCTAAAGTCAACAATAATGTATCCAATATGGAAAAAGATGGATGTGTTTGGTTTGTTTCTCCAAAGGTAAAGGGCAAACCAAAATTATGTGGAGACCCGTCCATAGGGACTTGGTCACTGGTGGTGTAGAGGATGGTGATTCTGGTGACCCATAATCCACTATTCTTAGTTTTTCAAAAACAAACTCAATGAGATAATAAGTTGTGAGGACAACAATAAAGAAACGGTGTTTCATTTCAAGCAGTAGTCTTTTCAAAATATTTTGTGAATCTTTGAGGATGTGTTTGAGTTTTGGTGGTGTTTTTTGGGAATATTAGTTATCAATTTTTATTTGGAACAGTGTTACTCTCAATTTTTTAATGTTTTTCGATGCAGGATTGTGCTGAAAATGTTTGAAGGAGAAAATCCCATTCAGCCTCATGCTAAAGTAGCCCAGCATATACGTGTCACAGTACGGGTCGTGCTAGGTGATGTGTCCATTTTATATGCATTATTTAGTAGTATTTAGGATCACTTTTGTTATATTTTTGGTGTAAGATTGCTAGATTTATGTAGGTTTACATAATAAGGGGTTTAGATGACCATTTTTGGTTTTTATATCTAAATCCTTCATTTTTGTAACCTAAGTTGAGTCTAAGAGATTTTTGGTCCTCATGAGCATCTAGATTTCTTTTTGTGAGCTTAATTTGTAGATTGCTCATGAGCATTTAGAAGTGGTTTAGTGAAGGCCATTCGAAAGGATGGTAGAAGATTGAAGGCCACTCACAAAGTGGTAGAAGATAAAGTGAAGAAAGGAGAGCAAAGCAATGGGTGAAGGATGGTCCAGGGTTTTCATAATTTTCCGAGAAGAATCAGCCTTCAAGAGTGGTACCATTGGATTCCTCTTCTTGAGCACTATGAAATCGACTATAAGAACTCCCAAAACGGATCAACGGTTCACCCGGAGGAAGCAAAACAAAACAGGGCTGGATTTTACTGATTTGGTCGCGAGTCGCGATGGTTGGTCGCGAGTCACGACGTCAGCGCAAATTCAGCCCTGCAGCAGCGTTTTTTCTCCCCTTTTTCTTCCACTATAAATACCTCTTCACCCCTTCTTCCCCAAAGCTTCCAAGCCCGACTTGGGGCTCCAAAACCCTAGTTTTTCACCATTTTCTTCCATTTCTTCTTCTTCCTTTGTAGATTTTTGTTCTATGTTATGGGTTTTGTTTATCTAGGGTAGTTTTTATCTTGGGAGCAAAGGATTGAAGCTTCCACTTGTATGTAGTAACAATCATTTTATATATCTATTTGGTGTTTTTGCTATTGTGCATTTATTATGCTTTGAATGTTAATTGTTGATTTCATTGATGTTGTTGAAAGCTTGAGCATATGAAATACTTGTATGAATTGCTAGCTAGGGTTTGGGGGATTTGGGTTGATTTCCCCCCTTTTCTTGTTAGGAATGTATGAGTATGATTTAGAGCTTTTGATTGTGTTGATGGATTGATAATGTGCTAGATGAATGTGATTGATGTTGAACTCTTCGTCATGTTCGTTTATGTAGCAAACGAGAGAGTTATATGCTCTTGGATGAATGTGTGTTGCACGTTCATCCAATCTCTTGTAATTGCATGAATTGGTTAAATGCTTAGTCACGGTGTAGTGGTCATAAGTATTGCCAAGCTTGTTGGTTCTTAGTGATTAAATGCCATCAATGGGATACTCCTAGCAATAGGGGAGTCATTGGTGAGGTTTGACAAGAGATGTCGAATTCACTCTTGCAAACTACGAACTAAGAAGGATGGAAGATTTATCTTCACAACAAGTAGTTGAAGTATTGAATAGATGATTTTAATTCATCCTTGAAGCATTTGTTATTTAGCATTTGTGTATTCTTGATGGTGTGTTTCACTTCATTTGTGCCATGAGTTGTTTGAGCATAGGGAGTGCTTGTATGATTGAATTAGTTAGGTGTTAGGAACGTGACGAATTCCGTAGCTCCTTTGCATGAAAATCTACGAGCATGAACTTAGAACTTCTTGTGCATAATGTGTTGTGATTCTTGCTAGATGGGTATGTTGATGTTGAGTCATGTAATGCTATATGATAGAATGGGTGAATGGTTCAATGACCTACATTAGATTTGGAAGTGGATATCCCTTGCCCACAAGGCTTTTTATCTTTGTAGTTTTAAAACCCCTTTTTCTTAGTTTTGTTTGATGATTAGCATAGTCACTTGACTTTGCTAGTTATCTTGTCTTTTTACTTTCGTAACTTAGGAAAACCAACCAACCAAACCCCCCCCCCATTTACATGCTTTTATATGTATGTATATATGTCTACTCCTAGCCTAATATCAACCTTTTGTGCCTAAACGCTTAGGAAGATCCCTCTTCTTCGTGGACGACCCCGACTTGCCGCTATCTACCTAGTTGTAGAAAGTAAGCAAAAAGGGCTTATAAATTATCTTTGAATAGGGGTGCGACGACTACCCGCTATCACTAGGCCGCATTAGCATAAAGCTGGTGGCGTGACACGAGGCCCGGGTTTTAAGGCAGTGGCACGGTGAACCCTCCTCAGCACGAGTCCAATCTGTGCCAGCACGGGCCTTTCTCGGGCTCACCGTCGTACTACCCCAGCCAACCAATCAACAAAGCCCTTTTCCCTTGTAAAACCCTGTGTTCATCATCTTCTTCTTCAGCCATCTTCTTATTTTTCTAGCCGCACAAACTTCTCCTTCTCTACTCTAAATTTTACCCATAAATTTCTCAATTCTCATCCAGTTTGCCTCAAACTTTTCCCAAAATCTTCATTTTTCCTAGCCCAAGAAAACCCACTAATAATTATTTCCAAATGCATCGAATGTTTTCCCAGAAAATCCAAAGGTCAGTTTGGCCATAAGTCAAGTTTTCTCCCAAAAACTTGATTTTTGGTCATTTTTTGGTGTTAGATGTTGCTACAAATTGTTTTATGAGGATTCATGCATGCTTCTCAAGAAAAATTTTGCAAATTTTTAGCCCCTATTTCTCCAAAGCTATCTCGGCCAAACCTTGTCTTCAAAATTTGGAATTTTGAAATTTTTAGAAGTTCTTGGAATCTGCATGTTTAATACATTTTATAGTGGGGACCATATGGTGATTATTAAAGACTTGTGGGGGAGTTTGGAGTAGTTGGTTGAGTAGTATTAGCGTATTTTTGTTTTTGGACTGTTGTTTTTGCTATATTTTTATCATGCCTTATAGACAGAGAGGGGGACCTAGTTTACTCTTTATGGGGTTGACCACACTCACCGAGAAGCAACATGATTGGTGGGGTCAATTAGTAGGACACTCTATCCAAGAGACGAGGTTTGTAGATAAGGACACCCATAAGGACCTCAAGCTCTACAAACCCGCCCGGGTGCTTCTGCGGAGGATTGGTGTGAAGGATTTTACTATAGTGTCGATCCCCACAAACACTGGGTATACTCTGGAATTTCCATCTACTATCACGATGGTTTCAAACAGACACATGGGGAAATCAGTGAGATTTCATTTGGAGGATGTGCCCCGTGATTTGATATATGCTCAGCTGGCTGGAGTTTTCAGATGGAAGGCTCAAAGAGTGTTTAGAGGTATAATGAGTCTGAGGTTGGTTATGATTTATATGCGTTCTTGGCCACCATCACCTAACAGCTGTGAGGGAGGGAGAGAAAGAACAACAACATATTGCATCTGACAATAAAGTATGTTTCCAGGCTGTTGAGTGTGGTGGTCGGTTGTCCTAGAGTGGCCACCACCGCTTCTAATAGGGATTACAGGATACTCTGGTAGAATTTTACTGGGAGAGCCTGCCCTGATCCGGTGGAAGATTTTATTGGTCACTGTGTTAACCTCTCTAGGAGCCGCACTCAGAAGATACTGATTGGAGGTATGATATCACTTTTGGTTGATCATTATCATCTTCCGGTGAATGATGAGATGCGGGCGAACCCGTGCTCTCATTATACACTCACTCCCCCCAATCATAGCACAAGAAAAGTTGATATAGGTGGATGAGGGGATTGTCCATTGGATGTATATGGGCAAGAAATTCATGAGATTGCCCCAGTATACGGGGACTGCTTTGGGTAAGACGTTGTTAGTGCAGGATCTTATCATCGAGCCAGATGTAGGTTTAGATGTTATTTTACGAGTCCACTATTAGGATGGCTAAGAGCCGATGCAGGAGGAGCCTATACACGAGAAGCCAGTTTCGGACTATCCCATATAGCCTCTTCCTATCGATTATCACCTTATCCATCCATAGCCAACACTTCCTTTGATTGTACCACCACTATATTTTGAGCTACCCATAGTGCCATTGCCCCCATTTGATAAGGTATTTGGAGGACCACTCCCATATTAGAAGCCGCTTGATAAGGTATTTGGAGATCGCAACTAGACTACTATAAGGAGGAGACTGCCGATAGGTTAGACCGAGTGGATGGTCAGCTCCAGGATATAAGGGAAGACATGGGTTTGTTTCGTAATGGCATGATAGAGATCACTAACAGGTTGAGGACAGTAGATATCAGAGAGGGGTACTATCAGTAGAATCCGCATGGGCAAAGGCATGAGGCCAGACGTCACAGACGGCATTGGTTTCTCTCTGGTGTTTCCAACCTTATTTTTCACCTTGGTCACATACATTGGGGACAGTGCATGGACTAAGTGTGGGGGAGGGGTTAGAACACCGTCATGGTAGAATTTCTCCTTCATATGCTGATTCCTTCTATGTTACATGCTAGAGTTGACACCTATTAGTTTCCTTTGATTTATTTTTTCCTTCATTTGGATTTTTTATCTCTTGGTTGTTTTATTGCTTTTGTTTTTGAGGGAACATTTTTATAGTCTATGTTTCGGGGATTTCTTGGAAACATTTTGGTGGCATGTTCTTTAGTTTAGGGTAGTTTGTGTTTTGGAAAGTGCTTTCTTTTACGAAAAATTTGTAGGTGTAAAAATTTGTTTTTCTTATCTTCATATATTATGATGCCCATCTTTGCAGAATTCTTTGCTACACCAAAAAAATTACCCGGCTAAGTCAAAAACCCAAAAGGGCGACTTAGGCAACAATGGGAATATCCAAAATATGTCGAAAGGCCTAAGTAAAAATGAGAGGGAAGGCTTGGCTAGGTTGAAAAACATATTAAAAATGAGAGGCCATGTGGAAAAAAGTGAGAAGTGAGCTCAACATGTGTGAATGCTAGGATGACAACCTGAAAGGGATCCTAGGCAAAATGAGAGGAATTGAGCGAAATTGAAAACTAAGTTGAGGGTCTTTTAAGATTGTCCTTGGTTGTAACTAAATTGAGGATCTTTTGTACTATCCTTAGTTGCAACCAAGTTGAGGATTGTTTGGATTATCCTTCGTTGTTGTTTTGGCAACATCTCTTGGATTGGTTTTTGGCGACCTATTTGGTGGAGTAAGATAGTTTGACACTTATCATTTTTGCTTACCTTTTTCTTCAAAATATTTGGTTGTATAGACTACTTAGTCTCTTTGGGGAGTGTTAGAGTTGTGAAATTCTTACTTCATTGGGAGAACTGGGGGAATCTAGGAATAAATTGAATGCATTAGTTAAATTATTTTTGCATGCTACATTCCACTTGAATCTTTGCTTGTTTTTGTTTACTCGAGAACGAGTAAAGGTGACTGTGGGGGAATTGATCTGCACCATTATGCATAAGTTAACTAATTCATTTGTCATATTATTTAGTATGTTTTCTTTGGTTGATTGCTAGTTTTAGTTAAGTTTACACGACAAAGGGTTTAGATGACCATTGTTGGTTTTCTTGTTTAAATCCTGTATTTTGTAGACTTCATTGGAACTATGGATACCTTATATTCACGGGCACCTAGATCTTCCTTTGTGATCTTACTAGTAGGTTGCTCGTGAGTATTTTGATGGCATTTCATAGAAGGCCACTTGCAAGAGTGGTAGAAAATATTAGAAGGTCGTCTGCAAGGGTAGTAGTAGACAAGAAGGTTGTTCATGAGTATTTTGATGGCATTTTATAGAAGGCCACTCGCAAGAGTGGTAGAAAATATTAGAAGGTCGTCTGCAAGGGTAGTAGTAGACAAGAAGGTCACAAACTTAAGCATGGTAGTAGGTAGAAAGAAGCCAGAAAAATATTGGGTTCAAATTCCAAGATCTCATGACAAAGGCCGGATGCATCAGTCGACACAGTCCATGCCAGCCGACACGTCTATGCCAGGAGGCACCACCACGAGGCGCCAGGCGCTACACAACCCGTGCCAGCCGGCCTTAGCACAATAAATTTTCATGCACTGCCCTTGCCAGCCTTCCTTAGCATGAGCCGTTGGCCTCCACACGACCGCTCACCATCCAAAAATTAGCTATATATGGATGTGGTCAATTTTGCTTAAAATGTATCGTGTCGCTTCAACTCAAGATTCGAAGACTAGCCGAAGAGGTGTGACATTTTCAATGGCATGTGCTATTGTTTTGCTTAGAAAGAAACTCCCAACCGATGCTCTATGAAGTTCCACATAGCCAGTGTCATTTAGTTTGTCGAGACAACACTCCCAGCTGACGGCCCGTGCCAAACGATATGGGCGTGCATGATCAGAAGGCCAAGGCCGAGCGCCCAGTCGACAGTCCATGTCCATTGGCACGGTCCGTGCTAAGGGTTCCCATCTTGGTCGTGCCAGCTAGCACAACCCATGCCATAATATTCCAACACGGTCGTGCCACACTCCACAGCCCATGCCAGCAGCACCTAACACGGTCGTGCCGCCACACGAGGCATCCCATCACGTTTGTGGCTGCTAGGGTTTTTTGGCCTATTTTGGGCCTTTTTCAAGACGCAGTTCCCTGCTACTATGAATATAAGACTATGTATAGTAGGGTTTAAAGAGAGCTTAGTTTGGAACATTATTCTACAATTTTAGACAGAGCATTCTAGAGAGAGAAAGGGAATAAACCTTTTCTCTTTCTTTTCTTCTTGATTTTTCCCAAGAGCATTGAATCCAATGAAATACTTAGGTTCAATTCTTATAAATTAGTTAATTTTCTAGGGGGTTAGTGTTTGTATTCATGAATTAATGTTGGTGAGATTTGTAGATTCTCCTATCTTTATGTCCTATGAAGATTTGTGCTTGATTTATGCATTCTATTCTTGTGAGATTATGTTATGCAATTTTTATGATGCATCCATAGATTCATGGTAGTGTACTATCGTACTAGGCTTCATTTTTTTATCTTGGGAGTGTTAGATTACGGAGTAGGGTTAAGCACACCGGGGAGATGAGTGCAATCATGTTACATCGAGAGTATGTCTTCTGATTGGTTAACCAATAATTCTAATTTGCTAGTTGTGTTGAGGAATCACATGTAGGGTGGCCTAATTGGCGATCCCTAACGGGGGGAAACTCTTGGCTTGCTTCGATAGATGAACATAATAATTTGTACCAGCTTGATTTTTGTCGACTCTAAAGTCATCACAAGATATCAATTCTTTTGCCTCTTTAGGCCAAGGGTTTGATATCCATAGTTGAGTGTCTAGGACGTATTGCCCTCACTTTAATATCTAATGGTTGTAACCTACACAGGGCATTGCTCCACCTTTGTTCCTTTAAACAGGGGTGTGTTAGCATTGGGAGTTAGATGATGGGGATGGACCGTGGAATCCTTGGATTAGAGTGCATCCCTAATTACAGAGATAGTGAGATATGCATGTATTGGTGGCAAGTACCTTTGTGAGAAAGACAAATGGAAATGCCTAGCTATCTCCCCACTATGTGACATAGGCATAAGATATAGTTTATATATTTTAGTGTGAATGAATCAAGAATAAAGTCATTCATCGATCATGTTGTGCAAATACCCCACAAGTGCTAGTTTATATAGTTTATTCTCTTTTGATCTTGTATGTTTTTAGTTGTTAGTAAAAAAAACCCCAAAAACATGTTTGTAATATTTGGCTATTCCTAACACATGGACGAATTTACAACCCGGACGTGGCTGTGTTTAGTTAGCTTTTGGACATCCAGCATCTCTATGGACAAACCCAGGTTTACCACTATCTACCCTATAGGTATCATAGTAGTAGGAATGGGAAAAGAACATAAATTTCATTTTTGACCTCACAAAGCCTCCGCTCGGGTTAGTAGATCTCCCGTGAAAAGGTTATTTATTAGTGACCTTGAGTCGAGGCGGGTCATTTAGATAAGAAAACCAACAATGGTCATCTAAACCCTTTTGAATGTAAACCTAACTAAACCTAGCAATCAACCAACCAAAACATAATAATAAATGTGTTAAATGCATTGGTTAACCCATGCTTTTTGGTGCACATAAATTCCCTCACACTTAAACCTTTACTCCCCCTCGAGAAAACAAGAACGAGCAACGATATAAGAGGAAAGTAACATGCAAAGAGAGTTAACCAATATATTTACCATTACTCCTAATCTACCCTAGTTCCCCCCAAAGATGTGAGACTCTCAAAAACCTCACTCCCCAAAGAAGCTAAAGTAACCTATCCAACCGATCATACCAAGAAAAATGCAAGGTATACATGATACATGTGAAACTAACTTACTCTGCCGAGGAAGCCACCAAAGACAGTTCAAGAGATGTGTAATATAGTTTCCAATTTCTCTCATTTTCTCTCATTTTTCTTGGGAACCCTTTCGGGTTTTCATCCTAGATTCACACACAAATTCAGCTCACTTATCATCTTTTCCACACCACGGCCTCTCACTTTTTCATAGGTTTTTCCACCTATTCGGGTCTTTCCCATTGTTGCCTAAGTCACCCTTTCGGGTTTTCTACTTAGCCGAATTTTGTTTTTCATTTTTTCAAAAAAATGTGTAGTAAAAAATGCCTCAAAAATGGGCTTCATACTACAAGAAGATAATCAAAGAAAATGACACCACCAAAATGTTCCAACCATCCAAAACAAACTACAAAAGGTGCCCTCACATCAAAAACAAACTTTCCAAAACAAACCAACAAAAGTTTAAAAAATGTGGGAAAAGAAAGGGAAAAAAGTCATCACAGACATCCAAGCAAACAAGCATAAATAGATAAGCTGAAAAACAAAGGAGATGCCACCCATGTTAGGGTGTTCCAACCCCTCCCCCACACTTAGTTCATGCATTGTACCCCATAGGAGTGACCATGGCAAGAAAAGGTTGGAAAAGCCACAAGTCCTCAACGTTGTCCACTAACCACCTGGCCTCATTCTTATGGCCCGACTCGTGTTGAGTACATGCTGAATGCCGAATTAGAGAGTGAGGTTTGGCACGACCCGTGGCATACACTTTTTTCTTCGATTTTCATCACAAAATTCCTGCATTCAAAAATATGAAAACCAATCGTAATATTGTTCCAGTCAAAATCTCATGACTTATAATCCTTAAAAACACCACCAAAATAAAACACTTTCCAAAAAGATCCCAAAAATTTTCAAATCCTACTAACAAAAAATAAAAGAACTATTTCTTATTATTGTCCTCACGACAAATTTTCCTTAGAATAGTTTATGCATGGATTTTCTCACCAATGAGGGGATTACCCTCCTTTACCACTCCCAAATTTCCCACTCAAAACGAGGTTTTGCCCTTTTCCCATTGAATAACCACTTTATGCCATTTTTTCATCTTTCATCTCTATTGCTCCATAGGAATATACCTTGGTCACCTTATACGGACCCGTTCACCTTGATCGCAATTTACCTGGAAAGAGACGCGGCCGAGATTGGAAGACAAAGAATTTTTTTCCCACAAAAAAAGTCTTTCACTATTTTCTCATCATGCCGTGCTTTCGTCCTCCCCTTATAAATTAATGTGCCTAAATTCTTCAAGTTGTTGCAGTTGCAACTTCCTATGTTTCCCGCCTTCGCTCAAATCCATATTCATGCATCTCACGGCCCAATGTCTCTTATACTCGAGTTTAACTGGGAGGTGGCATCTTTTGGCAAAGAGGATCTGAAAGGGTGACAGGTCTATAGGAGTTTTGTGTGTGGTCTAATAGGCCCAAAGCACATTATCCAACCTGGTACTCCAATCCTTTCTACACAGGTTTACCGTATTTTCAAGGATGACCTTAATTTTGCAATTGGATATCTCCACTTGGTTATTTGTTTGTGGATGGTATGTGGTGGATGTCCTATATCTCCTAAGCAAGGATTCTATGACCTTGTTGCAAAAATGGGTTCCCCTACCACTAATTACTGTTTGGGGGACACTGAACTGTTTGGGAGACACTGAACCACGAGAAGATATTTGACTTGAGAAAATTCATTACTATTTCCGCATCATTTTTCCTTGTCTTGGCTTCGATCCATTTGGATATGCAGTCCACCGCTACTAGAATATAGTAGTTACCACTAGAATCGGGGAAAGGACCCTATAAATTCATCCTCACACATAAAAAACCTCAACTAGCATGAAAGAAGTTGGGGCATCTCATTTTTTAATGAGATATTTTCCATCTTTTGGGACCGATCACATGATAAGATGAATCTCCGGTACATTTCAACATGTTGGGCCAATAAAGGCCACATTCAGCTACTTTCTTAGTGGTTCTCTTATACCCAAAATGTCTACCAATATTGGAGGAATAAAAAATTTTAAGGATAGGCTCTACTTCATCTTCGAGAATGCACCTCCTAATCTATTGGTTGGGGAAATGCTTTTACAAGTAATGATCATCGAAATTCTCTTTTGACTCATTTGCTAACATAGCCCTTCTTGTTTGATCATACGAGGGAGGGAATTCTCCTGTGGCAAGATAGTTCACTATATCAGCATACCAAGGTTGGCTAGTCATTACCTTGAATAATTGTTCATCATGAAATTCTTCCATAATAGACTACAAGAAATATGACCTATTACTTTGCCCATTTTACATCGGTTTTTTTGCCTAACACCAAATAACCGAGGTACCAAATTCTTTTACCTCAGTTTTTTTCGAAGTAAAAGATATTATTTACCTTGGTTAAAAAATCAAAGTAAATAATAGATTTTTTACCTCAGTTATTATTTGAACCGAAGTAAAAGGTTAAAAATTAGTAAATTAATATAACCAAAATAGCATAAAACATCGCATGATGTATTAAAATTGTTGTTATTACAGAACGACTCTCTAGAACTGTGTGTGATTCCTCACATACTAACAGTGCGATTTTCAGATCTTGTGCTTCAGTCATCCTCCACTCTCTGGCGCCGCCACTATGGCGGAGCCACCGCCCGCTAACTCAGTCTCCTACGCCCAGGTAGTGAGGCAAGAACTCAGCGAAATTCTCAATCTCCCTTCCTCTCACCATCAGGAAACTCCGCTCGCGCCCGTCGTTCTCAAATCGAAAATCGACCATTTGGGCGAACCGGGTCTCCACTTCACAGAAGCAGAATGCCTAAAGCTGGAGGCTCCCCTCAAATGGACTCTGATTGGGAAGTTCTCACGCAGCCGGCCTCAACTAGACAAGCTCCGGAAGGACTTTCTCACGGCCGGATTCAAAGGACCCAACAGAATCACCCTGCTGGACAACAAACAGGTTTTGATTTCATTCACTCTGCCCGATGATTATTATCGTTGCTGGCTTCACAAAACCTGGAACTTCGGTTCATATTCGATTCGTATTACCAAATGGGTCCCCAATTTTAACCCTAACGCTGATTCCCCAATTGTTCCCATCTAGATTTCACTATATGGTCTGCCCCAGCAGTTTTTTGATAATAATGTTCTCATGTCCATCGGTAATCTCGTAGGCTCCCCAATTAGGGTAGATAGGGCCTCACTCAATAGGACTAGACCACACGTCGCTAGAATCTGCATTGAAATGGATGTAACAAAACCCAGGCTGGAAAGAATATGGCTTAGTTTTAGAGAAGTTGGATTCTGGCAATACATAGAATACGAAGATGTGCCCTCTTACTGCGCTAAATGCCTAAAACTAGGACATATTGATACCGATTGTAAGTCTGATAAAACTCCGGAGCGCTTCATCCCGTGGAAACCTCAGAACATACCAATCCAAGCAGGTAAAAAATCCATTCCCGCCGAGGTACAGGGAAGGCATACAGGTAAAGGGAATGGTGCTACATCTTCTGGTATTTATGTCCCGAAAACTAAGTCTACTTATATAACCAAACCGGAGAACAATGTACAACAGAAATCGCAGGAAAGGAAGGATCCAGCCACAGCTCCATCTGCAGCTACACAAAAAGATACAAGTTCGGAAGGTATGACCCTTGGACAAGGGTCTAAGGTAAACTTTTCTGCTCAAGAGACTGCTCCTCCCTCTCTACAATCTGAATTGCCCTCTGTAAATGCCAAGGTGGCCTCTAGGCAGGTAACTAATCAAGATACTTCCCCTCTCAATATGTCTGTTATTTGTCAAGATACTCACCCACTCATAAGCTCACCACCGAAGCTAAGCACAGACATAACCACGCACCCCATTGACCAACCCTTATTGCTGGTTTCTGACCAAATTTCCCATCAGGATATCAGCAGTCCCCCACCCCCACTAAATTCCCCTGCACCACATCAAATGAACATCTCCCCCAAATTACTTGACGTTGTCGATGCTCAGCTTCGGCAGGAAAACTCTGCCCCTATTACACAGAAACCCCGCACCCCCAGTGAAGATTCCACACAACAGGAAGCCCCAAAAACAACCCAAGTTAACGAGTTTGCTAATCCCTCGGGTGCTATCTCTGGTTCCCTCCCCCTCCCACTCTTAAACAGGAATCTTTATAAAAACCTTGACTGGATTAACACAGACATATCCTCTCAACACCAGGACAGATCCTCGGAAGCTGAATCCCTCAACCTCCATGACATAAAGAAAATCCTAATTAAAGACCAGTTAAGACTGAACAATATTCTCAAAAGTAATCAACCGGAGGTGCTTCCCAAACAAAGGAAACACTCCAAAAAAGACTACTCATCCATAAAGAAAACGGTGCTAACCCGATCCTCTTTGTCCCTCTCCAAATCCGTTCCATAATTAGTCTTAACACATGTGTCTGGAATATTCGAGGGATTGGAAACAAACCCTCACAAATCCGTCTAAGAGACATCAACAAACGTAACTCAATTAATCTCTGCGTCCTAATAGAACCATTCCTAGACCCTGACCGAATCCAAAACACAGCAAAACAACTCGGGTTCACAAACTCTTATGCGAATTCTCTCAACAAAATCTGGATCTTGTGGAAGGATGATATTGCCTTGGACATAATCCGGGTAGAAGATCAGATGACACTAGTGAAAGTGAATTCACCCGATCTCCCCTTTGAATGCCAAATAGGGTTCATATATGCTAAACATACCATCCTAGAAAGGAATAAACTTTGGCAAATACTTGACACCTATAAAACCGAACCTCTATGCCTCATAGGTGATTTTAATGCCATTTCTAAAAATGAGGAATATATAGGAAACTCAATCCCGAGTCAGAACAGCATCAGGAATTTCAACGCCTTCCTTAATGACCAAAATCTCTCAGATATTCCCACCTCTGGCAGTCTTTATACTTGGACTGGAATGAGACCAAAAGGAAGGGTCTGGAAAAGGCTAGACAGAGGAGTCTCGAATAACCTCTGGTGGTCCCAATTCTCCAGCTCCAAAATAAAAACAATTCCTAGAGCAGGCTCAGATCATACTCCACTGATTTTGTCCATAGCCCAAACATCCACTAATACCTTTACAAAACCATTCAAGTTTCAGGAATGCTGGTGTAATCACCCTACTTTCTACAATCTAGTGGAAAAGGTTTGGGGCACCCACACGAACCTCCTAGGAATGAAAAGACTAATCTTTAAACTCAAACTCCTAAAGCAAGCTTTAAAAACGTGGAACAAGGAAGTGTTTGGCAATGTGTTTGACACTGTCCAGCTCTGTGAGGACCTTCTGGCTAACGCAGAGAAAGACTTACAACAAAATGACTGCAGCGAAAACTTACAAACTGTAAACCAGGCCAAAGCAAAGTTAAATATGGCCCTTAATAATCAAGACACATTTTTAAAACAGAAATCTAGACTCAAATGGATGAAGGCAGGGGACATGAACTCAAAATTTTTCCACCAATCAATTCAATCCAAACACAAAAGACAAACAATCTCCCGCATTAGATCTAATGAGGGGAACTGGCTCAATGCCATAGAGGAAATAGAGACAGAAGCTATTAGCTTTTACTCCAACCTCTTATCTGAGAAGCAACTAGATCCCACAGGTGCACACACTGCCTGGATAACAGAAAACATCCCACAGGTGGTCACACCAGAAATGAATGACTCCATTCTTACCAATATCAGTTTAGATGAGCTTACAAACACTGTTAGATCAATGGACCCTCACTCTGCCCCTGGCCCGGACGGATTCTCAGGCTTCTTTTACCACAAGTGCTGGGATATAATTAAAACTGATGTGATGTTGGCAGTGGAAAGCTTCTTTGCTGGTCAGGAAATTCCCAAGGCTATCTCGGCTACCCAAATAATCCTAATCCCCAAAAAGGATGTATGCTCCTCCTTTAAAGACTATAGGCCCATAAGCTTATGCAACTTCTCAAGCAAAATTCTTTCCAAACTACTCTCAATAAGAATTAGACCCTTCCTTAACAACATTATCATTCCAGAACAATCGGCCTTTGTTGCAGGAAGGGAAATTGCTGATAATGTTCTACTGATGCAAGAGATATCTAACCACATTCATTCTAAAAATAAAGGTGCTAACATGATAATTAAACTAGACATGATGAAAGCCTTTGATCGAGTCTCTTGGAATTTCCTAGAAGGCACCCTTTCAAAACAGGGTTTCTCTGCATCACTAATTTCCCTAGTCATGCAGATCATTCGTTCTGCACACTTTTCCATTCTTATTAATGGAAAGTCTGCTGGCTTCTTCCCCTCGTCGAGGGGTTTAAGACAAGGTGACCCCTTATCCCCCATCCTATTCATACTTATGTCCGAAGCTTTCTCTCAAAACTTAAATTTCCTGCATCGATATGGCAACATTCAGCCATATAAACTGCCTTCTGGAATGAACTCTACCTCACACCTATCCTACGCGGACGACACAGCCATCTTTCTCAAATACACAAAAAAGGGATTACAAACGGTTTTGCAGTTTCTGGAATCCTATGAAATGGCTTCTGGCCAGAAAATAAACTTTGAGAAATCCACCTTCCATATCTCAAAACATACCCCGAACAGAATCATAACATTAATAAAAAAGGAAACTAATATGATTGAAGGAGCATTGCCATTTAAATACCTAGGATGCCCAATCACTAATGGAAGGGTTAAGAACATCCATTTCCAAAGCCTAGTAGCCTCAATTCAGAACAAGATTAACCACTGGCATAACAAACTCTTGTCACCGGCTGGAAGAGCCATTCTGATTAAACATGTCTTGACCTCAATGCCTATACACCTCATGGCTGTTTTAAAACCGACAAAACACATCATCAATCAAGTACATAAAACCCTAGCTAGGTTCTTCTGGAATAAGAACACTGAAAACAATCAAAAAAGCAGAATATGGAAAACATACTCTAAACTATGCTACCCCACAAAGGAAAATGGTCTTAATTTCAAAAACCTCAACACCTTAATAGACTCGTTTTCTCTCAAATTATGGTGGAAACTTCAGTCAGGGAGATCTCTATGGGCAAAAACCATGTGGTCTATGAGGGACACTCATAAAATCTCAAGAACATGGAAAAGAATCAAAGAGGTCCAACAGGTTGCTCTAAACAATACTAAGGTCCTCCTTGGCCCCGGTTCTGTTTCGTTTTGGAACTCTAACTGGACTAACAGGGGACCTCTTGTGGACTACCTACCTGACCCTAATGAGGCTCCATTTCCCCATCTCACAGTAGCTGACTTCTTACAAGACAAGCTACCATACACAGCCCAGCTCATGGACCATTTACCAGATCACATCCTCCAAATACTGAATCAGGAACACAAATTGTTTCCAAACTATGATGACACCCTAATCTGGAAACCCTCACAATCAGGTGAATTCAGTGTTAAATCAGCCTATAACCTGATACGACACAAGAAAATGATAATGCCCTCCTATAAACATCTCTGGTCGCCAATAATCCCAAACAAAATCAGCCTATTTAACTGGAAAATCTTAAACAGACTAGTCCCTCTCCCAGATGTGTTGGAAGACCTCCATTTCAATCTCCCCTCAAGATGTTTTCTTTGTTTCAATAACTCAGAATCTATTCATCACAGCTTCAATTCCTGTGAGAAAGTTACCCAAATATGGGAATTTCTGAAACAAGTCTTCAGCCTGCCCAATAACACTTTCGAATTATTGTGGGACAGATTCTACTTTTACTGGAATGTCTACCCCAAGGAAGGGGCCTTTTCCAAACTGATCAGAACATTACCATGTGTTGTTAACTGGTTCCTGTGGTGTGCCAGATGTAACTATATTTTTGAGGGCACAAAACCTGACATATCATCCATCCTCAAAAGGATTTTATTCCATTATAATGATACCTTAATGGCTTACAAAATGAACTTCACCTGGATTCTGTCCCCTGTTCCAACTTTAGCGAGCCAGCAGTTGGCTGAGCGCAGGGCCGTACAAATCATCTACTGGTCGCCCCCAACCGAATTTAAGCTCAATACCGATGGCTCCTTCCTTAGCACCGATACTGCGGGTACAGGTTGCATCATCAGAAATCATGCAGGGCAGGTAATAGCAGCTCTCTCAAAGTCCATCTCGGCCTCATGCAGCTTGCAGGCAGAGGCTACAGCCCTCCTACATGGGATCAAACTTGCCCAAGACCGAGGCATTCGAAGCATCGAGATCGAGACCGACTCAATAACCCTGCTCAGAATGACCCAAAAACAAACCGGGACTCCATGGAAACTGCTTCCGTTGATGAGAGACATCTGGGATCATCTACAGGAAATGCACTACACACTGAACCATATTTTCAGAGAAGCCAACGGTGCAGCGGACTCTCTGGCGAAACTAGCAAGTCGCAAACAGGTAAATAATATCTATTCTGCTGCAGGTTTGCCTCCAACAGTACTCGGACAAGTTAAGCTTGACGCACAAATGACTCCTCATGCTAGACTAGCGTAAATTGCTCTTCGATGTAACTGTTCTCGTTTTGCACTTTGCCCATGTTGATCTCTAGGTTAGATATAGGTTGATGTTTAGTTCCCAGTGATCAACTTAGGCACTCTCGAGGTACGGTATTACGCCCCCCTCTTTTATGTATCTTATCTTTTAATTAATAAACGGGTAGGGGTCTGCCAAACCCCCCACCATAACAGGTGGATTTATTAAAAAAAAAAAAAAAAAAAGATGTATTAAAATTGTTGCTGAAATCACATATTCTGTCATTATCACCAACTTAGCGGGAGATGGAACACCGGCATCGCATATAATTAAAGTTAGAACATTTAGATGATAAAGTTGAGAAGGATTGTCTATGAAAAAATAAGAGTTCTGTTATGTTACAATTTGTTTTAAAATTTAATAAGGTAAGTTTTGTTATGTTAAAATTGAAAATGGTTGAATGATAGGAAAAACCACAACCAACATGAAATTTTTTTGAATGTGGCAGAAACAAAAGGAAATTAAAAAGAAATTCTTGGTGGTACCCTTTTCTCTGGTTAGACATTTCTCTCTCCTCTAAACGTCCCATTATCAATTTATTTTGTGAAAATGATTGATTTCCGTCTAAAAAAAATTATTAATTCACCATTTTTGAATTAAAAAATTGTAGAAAATGGTGTTGAATGGTACGGTTGGAAATATTTTTTAAAAATCACGCATATATCAAATCGCACATATAGTCAATTACATATTGTTCAAATGAGGTAGTAAAATTATTAGAAAAAAAATTAATCATGAAAATCTCCTTGCAAATTAATTAGTACATCTTTGAATATTAATAATAAATATCTCAGTTCCAATATTAGAATAGAAATTACAATAAACTCAATCCGCTCGAATTACGATGGCCTTGAGGACAATTGGCCCCCCACCTTCTATGATCTCGAAGAACAAGGTGTCTCCAATACATAGGTTGTTGCCGGAAAGGAACTCGGCGAAACCCTTCGGGGACAGGACCTTGATCTTCCCTTGCCCCAAGTAGTTCATGGGCCACTCTTTCCTGTAGCACCTCAACACAACGGGGGTCTTCTCATTTGGCAAAGGTGGTACAATTCCATTTGGGATGTACTAAATCACAAAATAAAATAATCATTATGAATAAATATATAAATATATGCAATTAAAAACAAATAGTTTTAACTGAAAATCAAATAATTTCATGTTTTTAATTATTTGCTAGTTTTATTCCTTACAAAAGATGGGGTTTCCCAAACTTTGGCTGTTTCAAAGTGCAGTGGAAACAAAAGCTTTCAGGAGCCTTTGTATTGTGTTCAAGCTCGAACACAATTGGTTCAGGGTTTCTCCGTTGTGCGAAGAACTGTAAAATTTATTTAAAAAATAATATTGATAAAGTGTGCAGATGTATTAGAAAATATATATGTAAAATGGTAAAATACCTTTAAAAATGGGCGACTAGAGGATCATTCACCAGACATTAGTCCTGAATAAGAAGTGAACAGGTTTAGGGCAAACTATCTTCATAAGAACAACGTGTGACGTTGACCATGTATCACAGGAACATGTTTGTCTGAAACAGTGGCTGAGTCGATAGGCACTAGCGACGTCGCCGGTGAGTCGGCAAGACCGATGTCATGACCGATGAAGATACGAGGTCGCAAAAATAAATATCTAGTTAACTTATTTGCCTACATGAGATCTCGCTAAGACATCAGTATTATTGATGGATAAATCGAGACCATTGTGATTTCTTATGCATAACTTGAAATAAAAATGTTCGATGTCTCATATATAAATCAAATGGCGTGCGACTAGAAACCGACTTTGCATGCGTCAGAGACAACACCGGGAAAAAACACAGAAACACAAAAAAAAATGCATTAAGTTAACAAAATTACACAAAAACATCCTCGAACAAACAAGAACATAATGCCTAGGTTTACATGTAAGAAAACTGTACACTCTAACAAATCTTTGTAAGAACAAGAAAACAAAAAATACAACACATACAACAAGCATAGATTAATTAAACAAGGTGAAGTAAAAATTACCAAATTTTAGGCACTACAAGAGTAGAAATTCATACCTTTGTCATAGGAGAAGAGGAAATGGGTGGAGAGACTCATGGTATTCGCGTGAAACTTGGAAATGAAAAGCTTAAACTTATTCTGAGGAATCCTTTACGTATAGTCATTTTGATACGGCGTCACTTTGGGACCTTGTGTTGTCCTCAGAGGTTAGTGCAAATTCGCACCCATATCAATTAAGTTGAAAAATGACCGACTGTATAGCGATGCCGCAGGATTAAGTGGGCAGAAAAATTTTAGCCCTCTAGCATAACAAATAAGCCCGCCAAGGACCAGTACGAATATTTTCATTTCTAAAGCACTAAAATAAGAAAACGTAACATTTTTTTTGAGTGAACCGTTTCAGTACACCACCGAAGGAAATAGTCGGTGAACAATTTTGAATATATTAAAAAATATTAGTGATAACAAATATTTTCTATTTTAAGAATGATTGGAAAAACAATCATTACACATAAGTATTTTATAGTATTATGTATGATCGTAACATAAAATTTTGGTTTCATATGGTAAGTTGAATATTAATGATTCAATAACATAAAAATAGAATTCATCTAATAGATTCAATATTAATTTAGATAAACATCAAATTCAACAAAATAGTCTTAATGTAGCACATATTTGTCATAATTTGTTAAAGATTCTAAGTACTAATAGGGTAGGATGATGACATTGAAAACTATGGTCGCGGAACCATCAATGAGCTCGAAGTAGAGCGTGTCCCAACCTTCAGGTCCTCTGCATGAAGGAACTCGCTAAAACTAGTCATTGTTTTTGGCATTATGTTCCCTGAGTAGTGCATGTCATACTCTTTTCTCTGGCACCTATAGACAATAGGCGTCTTCAACTTTGGTAGAAACGGCTCGATTTGGCTCGGGATGCACTAAATTATATACAAAAAACCTTGAGAAAATTATAATTGAAAATGAAACACATGTGTAAAATGGAAGGACTTACCAAAATCGGAATTGAACTGAAGTTTGTATGGGTTAACGTACGTACAAAATGCGGCATGATATCGGCGAATGAAGTCCGCACATGGTCCCCAACTGAATCGCTATGGATCAGCATTTGGTCAACAAAAATAGTATTAATTAAATAATAATATTAAAGAATTTACGTTCTAAAATAATATCGATTGCTCCCCTCAATTGGTACAGGACTACTAGAACCTTTGCCGCTGGCCAAGATTCCTAAAAATCATACTGTCACAGATGAAATGTATAGTGATAGATAACAATTGGTCTGATTCAAATCAGTTCAATTAATTGGTTGAGTCGAAATGTAAATACAACTTCGCATACCTGTTGTTATATCTGATTGGTTAACCGAGATGAGTGTGACATCTCATTCAAAGATGAGGAGAAAAAAATATGAAAGTACAACGTCACACATCAATCGCATAGATGGAAGTTGGAATAAAAACTTGGTAGCAACATAAAAAACAGCAGATTGCAGAGAATTTACAAGTTCTGAACAAATGTAGGGGAAACAAAATTGAACGAAAAAATAGGAATGAAATATGTAAACCCTAGACCCTAAACCCCATAGGAACTTCAAAATAAACAACATAGAGAACACATAATTCACACACTATATACATAACAATGTCTATGAAAAATACAAAATTGAAAGAAATCTATATAATCTAGAAACCATACATTTGAGAAAAGTGATTGAAAGATTGTTGGAATTTGAGGGAAAGTTAAAAGTTTGAAATGATTATAAGGTGGGGTCCATATATATAGTCGTTAAGAGCCCTTGTGAAATCTGCTCGGCTTGTGCGATGCCACACTTTAATCGACCCTACTGACATAATAGCCGGCATATGACCGAAGTCGATCACTCTGATTTTGGGCCTCACCTTTTCAGCCAACTAGCACAACAAATGGGCCCACGTTTGACCCAAAAAACTATAATTGACCTTACTAACGATCTATAGTATATTAGAAATAGTTATTGAATTTTATAATTTTCCATTAACTTTATTAATGTTTGTTTTGATCGGAATCAATTTTACCTCCACAAGTCAACTTTTAAATTTTTGAACTTAGGTCCCTCCACGAATGTGGGAGAAGTGGAAATGCAAATTTTGAGGTACCCTAATCTAATTCGCATTGTCAGGACCTAGATATTTTTATTTAGGCATTAACGGATCAATGGAACTGGGTATTCATCCATCGTTTGTATTAGTATTTACATTAATACCCTAAATATAAGCGTTATGGGAACGACAATTTCCACCACATAGAATCACATGAAATTTTTTGTTCATGGTTTTTTATGAAAATAAAATATAATAAAATTCCGTCAATCATATTTTAGAATGCGCTAGTATGTGGTCTAGGGTAAATTATAGATGGTTACTTATAAGTATGCAAAGGATAATTGGAAGATCTTGGCTTGGAAGGCCCTGTGGAATCATGCCTATTTATTTATCATTTTCGAGGATTATAAGTTTAACTAAGGAATGAAAAGGTCCCTTCCGTGACGCTTGGAATCACTTTTGGGACTATGGGTCAACTTTTTAACTTTTGCACTTAGGTCCCTCCAAATGTGGGAGAAGTGGAAATGCAAATTTTGAAATACCCTAATCTAATTAATATTGTCAGGACCAAGATGTTCTGATTTAGGCATGAATGGATCAAAGGAATGGGGTAATCATCCATCATTTGAATTTGTATTTCCATTAATACCTTAAGATAAGCATTGTGGGAACAATCATTTCAACCACATTGAATCACATGAAATTTCTTATTCTTTCTTTTTTATAAAAATATAATATAATAAAATTACGTCCATCATATCTTAGAAAGTGCATGTACGTGGTCTAGAGTAAATTATAGACAGTTACTTATAAGTATGCAAAAGTTAATTGAAAGATCTTAGCTGGGAAGTCTCCAAGGGATCATGCCTATTTATTTATAATTTTTCAGATTATAAGTTTGAATGAGGATAGCAAAGGTCCCTTCCGTGACGTTTGGAATCACTTTTGTAACTACGGGTCAACTTTTTATCTTTTACACTTAGGTCCCTCCATAAATGTGGGAGAAGTGGAAATGCAAATTTTGAGTTACCCTAATCTAATTCACATTTTCAAGACCAAGGGCATGAATGGATCAATGGAATAGGGTAATCATCCGTCATTTGTATTAGTATTTCCATTAATACCCTTAATATAAGCGTTATGGGAACGGTAATTTCCACCACATAGAATCACATGAAATTTTGTATTCTTGGTTTTAAAAAAATAATATATAATAAAATTCCATCCATCATATATTAGAAAGAGCTAGTACGTGGTCTAGAGTAAATTATAGATGGTTACTTATAAGTATGCAAAGGCTAATTGGAAGATCTTAGTTGGGAAGTCACCATGCTGTTTATTTATCACTTTCGAGGATTATAAGTTTGACTGAGGATGGCAAAGGTCCCTTCCAGGACGTTTGGAATCACTTTTGGGACTATGGGTCGACTTTTAAATTTTTGCACTTAGGTCCCTCCACAAATGTGGGAGAAGTGGAAATGCAAATTTTGAGATACCCTAATCTAATTCACATTGTCAAGACCAAGATGTTTGGATTTAGGCATGAACAAATCAATGGAATGGGGTAATCGGCCGTCATTTCTATTAGTACGTATTTCCATTAATACCCTTAAGATAAACGGTATGGGAACGATAATTTCCACCATGTAGAATCACATGGAATTTCTTATTCTTGGTTTTTGATGAAAATAAAATGTAATAAAATTCCTTCCATCGTATTTTAGAAAGAGCTAGTACATGGTTTAGAGTAAATTTTAGATGATTATTTACATGTATACAAGCGGTTAGTTGGAATAACTTGTGGAAGACTATGTGGAATAAGAGCAGTTTCTTATTTGTTACTCTTGGTTATTATAAGTTCGACTAAATATTGCAAAGTTTCTTTTTCAGATGATCGGAATCGAGTTTGGGACCACCGGTGAACTTTTTAATATTTACACTTTGGACCCTCCATGAAAGTGGTAGAAGTCAAAATGCAAATTTGTAGAAACATTTTTTTATTCATATTTTCACAAAAATATTGTTTGGATATGGGATTAAAAGGGTCGACGAAAGGGACCCAATCTTAATACGGAGTATTTTAAGACATTTTTCATCAATTACCTACTGGCTCTCGTGTGCGACGTTATGGGTATGTCGCATAATGTGGATCCACGACTGAACAACGGCCAATGTCGGTCATAATGAAATTTTTAGAAGGAAACAAAAATTTGAGCTGAAAATTTGAACCAAAATCCCCCCCAACCAAAATTTCAAGTCATTAATACCAGCTCCATTACCCATTTCTCATCTATAGCACACTTTCTCCAAACGCTAGCTACAATGCACCATCCTCTCTCCATTCACACCATTAATACAACAATTCAAGAGCTCGATCAGTTTATTTTTCCCAAACATCAAAAAGTGTTCGATGATGGAGCATCTCCGGGTTCAAATTAATTGAGGTAGTTTTCCATACCTTCAATTTTAATTTAGAAATTTAATTACCATAGCTTCTATGTGTTATTTTTCTCATTGATCAAATCTTGTATATTTTCATATGTATGAGGATTGTGTTACATGTTATACAGTTTTTATTGTTTTTGTATTCAAGATGAGGCTATGTTTTTAAGGAATGATAAAAAAATGCTAATATTAGGGTTGATTGTGTACAATAATTACTTATTCGTATGAACAAAATATGAATGTGTGACGTCGGTCACTATTAGTCGGCCTTTGAGATATACAACCTAATAAATACCAACAATGCACATGTTAATAAAATGCATGAAATATCTTAAATGCCCGACGTCACACTTAGGTCAGCCAAAGCGACATCAATTACTCTAGTTTGCGACGTTGCTTTTACCAATATTTGTTCTTTATCCAAGTTGACATTCACGTCGTCTAACTATGGCTATATTGTATGTTTTTTAATTTGTGACTACCCAATTCTAGAATAAATTTTGTTTCCTATGTATTGGGTGTAACAGGAAAATGAGAGTTATCGATGAACTGTAGATGGATGACTTGTAATTTCACTACTCGCCCTGACAGTGTTAATGCCTTACAACGTAGACAATATGAAGGTTCAATACCTTTAATGTTTAAATTTAATATCAACCTTATGTATAATTATATATTTTAACATGTATTTCTAATATGTTTTATAGCTAGTTTTGTGGATTTTAACACGTCATTGTTAATTCTCCCACATGAATTTAATGACAATTGATTGTTTGTATAATGTTTAACCATTTATAGAGTAATTTAATACTAGGCAATGGCTATCGACGAACAACTGTTGTTTCATCAAATATTTAGTATTATAATATTTAACCAAAACATTCTCTCCATGAATTACCCGCGACGTCGCACTTACCGGTGCTCATGCGGTACAAAAGCAACGTTGCATGTAGAACCAGCGTGTGTTTTTTTTGCGACATCGATCATTCAAAATGATGTCATTTTATTCACCATTTCACACCAGCATGCACACGACATGGGTGCACCACATTGTGCGATGTCACTGTTCTTTATAACGATTTAGTAGACTTTCCTCTCACGTCGCATGTCTTGTTGGTATGGCCAACATTGTTCATCTTATATGCCAACGTCGAGCTGAACGATGTCGCAGCTCTGGTATCCTATCGTCGGCTTTAGTTCTTTGAGCAATGTTGCACATAACATCTACAGACGTCACTCGAAAAACCAAGGTAAGAGATATTTTTTACCTTGGTTTTTAACAGAGGTAAAAAGTCTACTTTTTAATTCACCCACATTTACCTTAATTTTTTATGGCAAAAACCAAGGTAAAAAAGCCCTGAAAAACAAAGGTAATAAGTGTTGTCTGTTGTAGTGATAGGTTCCAACTTAGGCTTCCCCGTGGTTTGATCTAGGCTCTCAAGAGGTGTAAATCTACTTAGATGGTCAGCTACCACATTATCACTATCCTTCTTATCTCTCACTTCAAGGTCTAATTCACTAAAAAGAAGTATCCACCTAATGAACCTAGGTTTCGATTCTTTCTTTGTCATCAAGTAGCAAAGTGTTGTATGATCCATGTAAACTATGACCTTAGTTCCTAGAAAATATTGCATGGATTTCTCAAGGGAAAATACTACAGTCAATAACTCTTTCTCCATGGTAGAGTTATTGCATTGAGTATCAGTAAGAGTTGCTAACACTTTTCCTATCCTTTGGCCTAATACAACTCCTATAGCATAATCACTCGCATTGTACATTATTTCAAAGGGGATGGACCAATTTGGGGGTTGGATGATAGGGGAGGTCACAAGTATTTATTTAAAGGAATCAAAGGCTTTGCTACCCTCATCATCAACAATGAACTCTACATCCTTTTGCAACAATTTTCACAAAGGAGAGGAAATCTTAGAGAAATACTTAATGAAATGCCGGTAGAACCCGGCGTGCCCTAAGAATGACCTAATATCACTAACACTAGTGGGGTAAGGCAAGGAATTTATTGTATCCACTTTAGCCTTATCCACTTCTAGACCTTGGGCCAACATCACATGACCTAGAACAATTCCCCTTTCTACCATAAAGTGGCATTTCTCAAAGTTCAACACGAGGTTTGTGTCAATACACCTTTCTAGCATAAATGCTAGATGATGTAGACAAGAGTCAAAAGAGTCTACATAAAAGGTGAAATCATTTATGAAGACTTCAACAAAACGCTAAATTAATTTCAAGAATATGTTAACCATACATCTCAGGAAGGCACCCGGGGATTGCAAAGACCAAAAGGCATACGCCTATTGGAAAAAGTACCAAGAGGGCAAGTGAAGGTGGTCTTTTCTTGGTCCTCAGGATCGATGGCTATTTGAAAATATTCTGAATATCCATCAAGGAAGCAATAATAAGAGTGACCGGCTAACCTCTCATGCATTTGGTCAATGAAGGGTAAGGGAAAATGGTCCTTGCGAGTTAGCGTGTTCAGTCGATGATAATAAATACACTTGCCACCCATTTTTAATATGAGTGGGTACCAAATACTCATCCTTGATCCCTACCACAATCACCCCGCTCCTTTTTGGCACCACCTAGATGGGACTCACCCAAGTACTATCAGAGATATGGTATATCACCCAGACCTTAAGTAGCTTAAGGACTTCAACTTTAATTACTTTAATCATTGGCATTTTTAACCGCCTTTGAGGTTGACGTACGGGCTTTACACCATCCTCTGATAATATGTGGTGCATACTAGTTGAGGGAATTATGCCTTTAATGTCAGTTAAAGTCCAGTCCGTGGCTCCCTTAAATTTCCTAAATCAACTTACCTCTTGGTCACTAGTTATAGCCTACTAGAAATAATAAAAGGTAGTGTCTCCCCCTCTAAAAAGAAATCTTATTTCAAGTTTTTGGGTAAAGGCTTAAGTTCGACTACAGGTGGTTCCTCGATTGAAGATTTGGTGTCAGGCATCACTACTTTGTCTAGGTTCATCAATAAGGCCTCTATGTGAGTCTCAAGTCGGGGATCAACCTCCCCCAAACTCTCCACTAAGCTAGCAAAACATGCATTATTCAAAGGATCATTACCTAAAGCTATGTTCATCGCAACATCAAAAGTCTTTTGCACAATATCATCAAGAACACCAATCACAAATGGAAGGGACTCATCAACAAGACAATTTATTCTCTCATACATATGAAAATCCACAATGTTTTTACCCCACTCCAAGCTTAACTTTTTGTTATGCAAATTGATTTTAGCCTTAGAGTTTTTCAACAATGGTCTCCCTAGCAATATAGCGGTAGTCTCCTTTTCATTTTCCATATCTAGGACATAGAAATCAATCGGGAATGTTAGTCCATTCACATTGACCATCACATCCTACACAATACCTCTCGGATACGAGGTGGAGCGACTAGCCAATTGGACTACCACCTTGCCGCCATGTATTTTTCCTAAGTTTAATGATCTGTACAGAGAGTAAATGTAACATTAATGGATGCTCCTAGATCTACTGTAGCATTCTTGATCAAATTCTCTGGAATCGTGCAAGGTATAGTAAACATTCCAGAATCTTTGCACTTAGGGGGGAGGTCATTTTGCACAAGAAAAGAGGGGTGATCACCAGTTTGACCTACTAATTTATGCCTTAAGTCATACTCCGAAGAAAATAGTTCTTTCAAAAATATTTCACATTTAGGCATAAGATTAATAGTGTCGAGGGTAGTAAGGCTAACCTCACAGTGTCTGAGGATCTTGAAAAGCTATTTGTTGTGCTCAACTCCTTGCCAAGTCCTCAAACCATCCATGGAAAGAGGTGGTGGAGCTTTCTTATCCAGTATCTTCCTTCTTCCCACTAGTTAGCTCACCTTGCCTTTGCACTCACTTACTTGCCCCCAACTCTTTCAAAACTAGAAGAAAGTCAAATTCCCAAATATTTAATGCAACCAAATACTTGGGATTGGAGTGACTTAATAGTTATACCAAAATTAGCCAAAGCCCGGAGTATTTCCTCACATGCTGATTTGGGAACTATTCCATGAATTGGTGGTGTATCTCAAAACTAAATTGGGTGAGTCATGGTATGGGTACCATTCTTGTTCCCGTTGGTCTTATAACACAGCAAGTTCCATTTCTCTCCCATAATCGTGCAACCAAGAACAAGACTATGTAGGATGATCGTAGTGACATATCCTACAAATTCTCGCTCGTTGAGTACTTTCTCCCCACAAGTCTATCTTCTCCCAATAAAAAAAAACCAAGAAAATAGAAAAATTCAAAGTCGTAGTGAAAGGTCCTCGGTTCACACCAAGAGCTCGAGAAATACCTACTCCGGAAAACAAAAAAATATATACACAAGAAAAACTATAACTACTCCACCAACTATGCAAGTTAACAATTAAAAATTTGAAGCGTTCCCGGAAGTGGTGCCAAAATTTGATTTGTATTGTGCGAGGTTTTTTATTAGATCAATAAACCCGTGTATTACTAAGAAAGATCAAAGATAAGAATTTGTATTCTTGCTCATGTTATTACTACTAAACTACCAATGGATAGATAGGGCAAGTCCTGGGTCCTCCACAGAGATGTTAGGAATTTAGAGGATAATACAAAGCCGCAATTGGGTTGTTAATCCCATCACGTGCCAATAATAGATAGTGTTTCAAAACTAGTTGTTTTTTAGGGGAGGGGGGGGGGGGTTATCTAACAGCTACAAGCATGCAAGAACAAGAGTGTAAACTATATAAAACTAGCACTTGGGGATATTTGCGTTGCATAACCAAAAGTATATTCCGATCCTAGATTCAATGAAATATAATATGCATAAACCTATCATAATACTTATGTCACATAGTTTGGTTGATAGCCAACACTTCCCCCCGGCTGTCACACATTAAGGGTGCTCTCATTTTCTTCTATCGACACCGTCTAAGTAATTAGGAAAGTGCATCAACAGCCCCACCATCTTGTAGATCTATTCTTCCTCATAAAAGTACGTTCCGGGTGCTCCACTATGAATTCTTCTCCCTAGGCCTATGGAGGAAAATGTATTGGCACATTATAGTGACTCTAAGGTTTCAACGACATTGGTCGAATTGTTCCAATCCTAGATGCTACTAAAATATCTTTATCTGTAACCTATCAGGCTCCAATCCAACTCAAAATAGCGTACGGTCATTGGAGCGGTGACTCACGACCCACATGCATACACCCACACAGTCGCAGACTCTCAATCCCCCTATTACCCTAGCAACACTCCCAAAGGGATAAAAATGATGCGATAACAAGAAAGTAGACTAAGGTGTATGCCCACATAGTATACCAATCATGCAATTAAAAAGAATGTAAGGCACAAATGAACATAATAATCATTAGCATTAAAGGATAGGGAGATCTTAGAATCTCACAAAATACTTACAAAGTAAAAGATGTAAATATAAATACCAAGGCTAAATCACTACTCCCTAAGCATTGAACCTGATCTTTTCATTAAATTCAATGCCATTGGGTAAAACTAGGAGAATTAAACTAAGAGAGAAGGGTTAACCCCTTTCTCTCCCTACTACTCTTAAGAAAAACTAGGAGAATAGACTTACTAACGCCAATAATGTAAACCCTAGTAGATATAGGGTCTCTTATATAGTAGTAGAAATTGGGTCTTGAAAGAAGCCCAAAAAGAGAACTTAAACCCTAGCAGCAGCTGGGCACGGGCTGTGCAATAACACACGGCCTATGTAGCACAAGACACCGACTGGGCGTGAATTCCCGGTCTCTGAGAGCAAGGCCTGTGCTTATCCTCGTGGGCCATCGGCTGGAAGCTTGATATCATCTTTTGAGCTACGCGAGCTGTGTATAACCTTGCAGGCCGCTTCCTAGGAGACATTTTCGGGGAAAATAATGATGCAATCATGCAAATCTTCACATTCCGTGGGCTAGTCTTTTAGTCTTGAATTTTGGGTTGCATGGACCGTACAATCACTACTAGAAAAAAGATACATAGGCACATGTACGGATGTATCGGTGCCAGAACACCTGTGCTAATAACCAATTTTGCACCGGTATAAACATCTAAAAATATAAGTTCCAGTTCTTATTAGATAGAAAATTTTACATGATTGTACCGGTGGTGAAGTAAAAAACGTGGGAAATCATACATCACTAGTATATGTATCGATGTGTTATTCTTATTAACAAAAGTACGTGTGAAATGGGGGAAAAATAAGCACCTGTTTATAATTTTTGTACTAGCACAGTTCTCAAACTGGTTGTATATTGTCAGTTACATATTTTGCACCGGCATTAGTTGATCGTACAGGTGCTATTGATGCATTAATTTCTCACTTACAACATTTTAGAGCGATTAAAACGTAGATGCTTTTTGAAGTCAATAATGGCAATTTGGGGATCAAGAACACATTGAATGTTCATCAATGAATTCCCTTGAAGGTACTTCGTGTTTTGTTTAAATTTATCAGCTATGGTGGAATATGTGTGGAATGATATGTTGCTATAAATATCTTGCTACTTTGAACATTGTAATGTTGCTTCACACTATTCATGAATAGGGTTTGTTAGCTAGTATTGTTGATGTATTTTATGCATTTTGAATGAATGTGATTTCATATACAGGGTGTCGTAGGATTTTAGTAGTGTGTGATGTTGCATGTTGCATGTTCATAGAGTGTGGTATGAATAAAATTAATGTTTAGGGTTAAGTGTATATTATTTTGGATTGATTAAATTGTAGAGATTTACTGTTCCATCGAGAGGCGTAAGAATGTGTATCACAACGTTAGTTTGGTGATGAATTTAATGCTTTTGTTGGGGAGTTCAAGAAGCATGCATTTAGTCATGAAAAGTGCATATTATGTCCATGCATTGATTCTAATGTTGTAAGTGTAATGACGATCCAACCATCTTGCGAATCCATTTGTACAAGAGAGGGTTTTCGAAGGATTATTTGGTTTGGACATTTCATGGCGAGAAACCACCACCAGAGGTGGTTGTAGGTTTCAAGGGGGAATATTTTGGGGATTTGAAATGGACGACATGTGTGTAGAGGTGGTGGATGAATTTAGGAAGAGGCCTAAGGTTATCATCAAAATTTCTAACCGTTGTTTCCCGGTTGCAAGAAGAAAGAAACTGTAATGTCATGTTTGATGGAGAAAGAAACTGTAAGAAAGAAACATTAATGTCAAGTAATGTCAAAATTTCTTTTCTTTTACCATGTGGTGATTCATATTTTCTTTAATAGCACAGTTACAATTTTTCCATCATTTTTATGGGATTTATTATAATCTTTTTTCCTTGTGGTTGATCCGGGATGGTACCCAAATTTTAAAACCATCCACACAAATGTTTTTAAAAAATTACACCGCTTAGATACTTAATTCCATATCGGTACTATGAAAAAAATATTTTTAATATTATACCAGTGCAACAAGTATAATTCATACCAGTGCTATTGGAAACGATAACATACAAAATATTTAGGTGCTAATAAGTCTTCAATTTTCACTGGGTCACTTAGGCGCCGGTATCCCAACTGGGAAAATTCCGGTGCCATAAGGAGGTTATTACCCATGCCTATGGGTTGTCCTCCCAGTAGTGAATATGGCATGGCCCATGCTCATACTTAGCTGCACGAGGCTCGTTGAACGGTACGGGCCGTGTAGTTCTCTGCGGCCCATATTAATGCACTTAAGCACCACCCATGTTGGCTAGCACAACCCATGTAATATCACACGGCCGTGCTAGTTCTTCATTGGTTGACCTTCGACTCCTTCTTCTTCTCGAATCGATTCAATCTACTATCACGTTTTGACTCATGGTCTTCTGTCTACTACCATCATTGCGAATGGCCTCTTCTATCTACTACCATTCTTGCAAATGACTTTCTACAAACTATGTCGAAGTGCTTATGAGCAATCTACAAATAAGCTCACAAAATAAGATCCAGACGCTCGTAAGGACATAGTGTCCGTTAGATCTAATTAAATCTACAAAACTAGGGATTTAGATAATAAAATAAATAATGGTAATCTAAACCCTTGTAATGTAAACCTTACCAAACCTAGCAATCAACGAAACAAAACATAATAATAAATGTGTTAAATTCATTGGTTAACACATGCTTTTAGATGCAGATAAGTGCACCTTTAATGTTGGCTAGTATCTAATTTCTCCCCTAATTTGTATGTTTTTGGCTCCATTGTACTTTTTCTTCAACATTTCATGACATGGATTTAGTATGTACGGTAGCTAATTAAGTCAATTAAGTTATATATTATACCTACCAAAGGAAAATAAAAGGGTATTCTACTTTCACTACTTCGAATATGATATTATCAATTATATCTAGTCAAAGGCCGTCACTGTGAAAATAATAATTATCCATCCATATCTAAATCAAATGTCATTACACTATAAAAATTAAATGAAATGGATATCTATGCGTTTATATGATTATTAAGTTCAAATGATTTCTTTGGTCAGTAAACTATTTTGATTTTTTCATTTTGGCCATTGAATATATTTCTATCACTTTTAGTCGTTGAACTCTTAAAATATAAGAGTCAAGACTATTTTGTTAGGTCAATCGTTGCACGTAGCATCTGCGTGACAAAGTAAGGGGAAAAATCATTTTTATCTTCTTTAACCTCCATGGTCACTAAACTATTTCGATCATTCCATTTTAGTTACTCAATTTTTTTACAACTATAAAAGTAGTTGACAAGGCAAGTAGACCCCCCTTACTTCGACCCGTCAAATCAACTAATTTATGTTATGGTGTAATTTAGGTGACATTACAAGGATATTAATATTTCTTTGACAGATTAAATCCATTTATTAAAGGGCTATAACCTCGCCATCGCAGAGGGACTCCATTGTCTCTGGCTACACCATCCCACAATCGTTTTGTGGGAAGAAAGGAGGCAATGACAATACTGGAAACCCGAAAAACATGTAGGTGACATAGAAAAATAAGTTTCAAATCAATAATGCAGGCATCATACTGGACACCCTTATCTCAACAGAATAAGAGAAAGAGAATTCAATGAGATGTGATACTAATAATAAACAAATTATTTAGTTTACAGGTGATCCATCAAAGGACTAGTTGTGTGACTCCATCGTAATTTTAGAGGCAGAGTTTCTGAAGCCTATACCTCCTTCTCCTCTGCACTAAAATGATGGCCAGTTAAACTAGATTCCCTAGGTGGTAGCAAAGTGATAACCCTTTAATCCATTGATTTAATTTGTCAAAGAAAGACTAACATAACCTTGTAAATGTCAATTGAATTGTACTTGGATGAAACTTAAACGATTTTAACTGACATAAATAACTAATGTGGGGTTATCATTCTCGAGTAACTAGTTTGATGGCCGTAATTGGTAGAGAAATATTGTGTGGTCAAAGTGAAGCGTTCAAAATAGTTTAGCTATCACAATTTATGAAGTTGAAAAGATAAAAGGACAATTTTACCATTGACCTTGTTACGCAAATGAGACTTTTTTTGTGGAGACAATTTTTGACGGAATAACTTTATGGAATGACCTAGACTCTTCTATTTTGAATGTTTATGGCCAAAAGTGGTCGAATTAAGTGGTTAAAATAGAACGATCGAAATAGTTTGATGGCCACAAAAATTGTTTATCTGCATAATAATGATAATATAAAATCAAATGTATATATGTACACTTATCATAAGTAAAAATGATATTCTGAATTACAATACTAATAGTAATTAAAATAAATAAAACTTTTGATCATATTATTATTATTTATTTATATGATTTGTAATAAGGGGCTTTTGTGAAATAAAATGAAACCTTTAGCTGCTATTATTTCTTTACCTATAATTAGTAATACTAAGGAAACTTGAACACATCCAGGATAAAGAAAAAGAGAGTGTATCTCTTGTGACTATTTTATGGTAACATCATTGCCAAATAGATAACAACGGCCATAAAAAATAGGATAATATCAACTGTGGGGTTAAATACATTTAATTATAGTTTAGGGTAGATTTTAAAGAATCTAAGAAATTAAGGGTCCGACTTTCAAATTTATGAAGTGAAAAAGAGTTTCAACTCGACTTCTACGGCAAGCCCTAAACGACCGTTTGTCGTATCCAGTAAGATACACGCTAGATTTTGCAATGGATTATGTGCACTAGAAGGGTTTAAGTTTTGGAGAAGATGCATAGTGCATTGACATTGTGTCTTGGACGTGTCTTATTCCCATAATTTTAGAAGAACTTGCCAAGGATCCAACAAAGTTTCATTGGTTAACACGAGTTGCTTCTTTCTCTATTAGATTTTGCGTTGCGCTGTTTGGACGACTGATCTGTCTTATATTGGGTTTTCCGGTGAAGGTAGGGGGGAAATAATGTGGCAGAATCAGCATCCGGACATCGAAATGGACAAGCTTCTAGCGAATCTGGAATATACAAAGTGAAGTCGTCGAACATGGAAGATATGGCAGAGAAGTTGGATCAAGTGATGTGGGTTTTTTCATATCTCCGACACCAACACTACAACTTCACAATCTGAAAGTTTTGGTTTTGGATTTGGTTGCAGCCCAACCCCATCACTCAGACCATTTGCAAGCATAAAATATTTGTTCAATTTCAACAACAATATGAAATTATATTAAAATTTAAAAGAAAATACTAAAATACTCATCAGATTAAATTATTTAAACATCGAATAAAAATAGTAAAAATTAAATAAACACAAAAATACACAATAACTAAAATTAGTTTAAAACATCAAATAATATACTAGTCATTTCAAATTAAAACTGTTAAACATAAAAAGGCAAATTGTTTTGTTAAATCTTTTATCATGGCAACTCACTCCCCCCAATGTAAGAGAAGCAATCTAAAAATAACTTCTTAGACAACAAGTCTTCTCATTTAGCCTCCTTACCTTCCTCACAAGACTCGCATTCCCCCAAGTCTCACTTAGCAACCAACTATACACCAAGAATCAACAACTTTTACTCTTCCACCACAACTGCACCACCTGCAAGTTTTTTGTCCCTCAAGTTCAGTAACCATGAACTTAAGTAACCAGACAATATCCCAAACACCCCACCAATAAATAATATAAGTTAATAAACACACAAAATAAACATTAAATACACATTAAAAATTACGCCTTCTAGCGGATAAAATCAAGAGTTCAACAATAATCATATCAAAGGACACTAAGCCTCATCCTGCCTTGCTTGACCACTACCTGAGCCACTAGCAACGTCATTATATGGATTAGCAGTAGCATCACCCCTTTTCAGCTCGCTGATATAGCCGAAGGTGCTTAAATGTTAAAGTGAATCACATGGAGTATCAACCTCCATACCAGTCCTACCATTCCCCTTGTTATCCACCTCTACTTCATACTTATCCACCGTGCATTTCTCAAGCTCTTTTTACATGTACAACTTAATTTTCCCCAACTCATCAACAAAAGGGAAGGGATATCCATTGTCCACGACATTCTATGAAAAATCCCCATCTAATGTCCACTTCACATCCTCTACGGCTCTGACAATATTTTTTAAGTCCTTTAACCCTTCAATCTGTAAGCTAAAATTCAGGGCGTGGATGCTCGCCTACGTACTCCACAACCCTACATCAATGATTTTGGTAGACATGTCAAGAAATAAAATATAGAAACCTCTTGTCTTCACCAACTTGTTCACCAAAAAATGAGGGAAGTCCGGATTTACAAGCCCATTCTTCCTCAGCTCCAACAACTGCGCACTCAAAACCCCATTCACCCTATCTTTCATATCAGGTAGACTCTGAGATTCAACCACATTAAATTTGAGCTTGGTGTGCACTTCCTTATCTTGCACCAACTCTAACTCCTACTTATTCACCCACTCAAGCAAAACCTTCACCACCTCTATACAACCAGTCACACGCTGGATCAAGGAAATCATAGGTCTGCCCACCAAAAACATAAAATCCAATTTTACTAGATCTAAAATATAATACTCCATTACACCAAAAAACACTAAAATGCCTCAGTTGCTGATTTAAATAAGGCAGTGGGGTTCTTAGAATTTTCCATCGCCACATAAAATGGAGCAGGCACGCTCACAACCTTCAAAGGTTTTTCCTCTAAGAAACAGGCCTGCAATTTTTGGCACCTTTGTAGGTCAACATGTCCCTCTTTCCTAGCCCCATCATCCTGTCTATGATTTACATTACCACAAATTCTGTTACAGGTGGATGACCTACAACAATATCGATCGCTTTCGCGCCACCATCGTCATTTCTCTTTAGGCGACGAAGATGCCCCGAATGATCAAACTTATCATAATGATCCCAAGCCCCACGTTCACTACAACTCATACAGACATGAAAATCCTTGAAAGCTCATCTGTAATAAAAATTGCATGATCATCAACAACGAACACAATCAACTAATCCATTAAAATAAAACATACAAAACTCAAATCAAAACACAAATGAGAAATGTAACAACATCGCTTTCCCTCAGTGTGCCTAGCTCCACGGAGCGTTAATAATTTTGTCACAATTCTACTCTTTTTCTTCAATTTCCCTACTTTGTCTACTTGTATGTCAAATGGCACGGGAAAATTATACAAAGATGTTAGCTTGTCATCCACACATCTAACAAACATATACTTGTCCATCTAAACCCAAAATTGATGGGAAGTGTCTTCACAAGCTGAATCCCATGGATAATCTGGTAAAGAGTAAACCATTCTCCTTCCATACATGCACTTTGCAGCTTAAAAAACCTGGCTTACCAACATTCTTACACACTTCCATGAAACCACTCATCATGGCCAAATGCCTCTCTGATGAAACTGAGCAAAATCAACTCTATAAGACTCCAGCACACCCAAAATGAAATCTAAGATGGGTAGAGTCAATCAATACAACACATAGTTCTCATACACACCAAAATACCCAGTAGGTGGGTTCCACACCCTCTCGCCGAAGATGAGTATCCTAATTTTGCATCCATTGAAAATGGATGATGTTTCGTCAAGGCTACTAAATCATTCTTAGTCATGACACTATCTTTATCGCTAACATCCTGACTACACCTTTCCTCCACTACGTGGTCTTCTTCGACGCTCACCTCAACCCCAATATGCACATCGCAACGTGTCACCCCAGTAACACTCAAATTAGGAGGGTTAGTGGATGATGACGACTCAGAATGTAAAACCTCCATTTTCAAAAAAAAATATAGAACACAAAAAGAAATATATATACCTTCAACTAGTTTGAGAGCTTAAGCGAGGGACCACCAAATATATGCTTATACTTTTGCAAAAAAAAAGAAAAGGAAACAAGGTATGTCCTTAGATAAAGTCAAATTTTCATAGCGCAACTTTTCGAGGCAATTAGTAACGTGTGTCATCTATGATTTAGAGCTGTCACTCGTTAAATGCACTCGGAAATTATTACTATGCATATCGTTTCACTAACACATTAAATATCTCCCCAATCTTTGGCACAGAGCTACCCACTTCCCAAAGATTATGGAATAGTAACTAATTAATAAAGTATAATTTTCTAATAAACCAATTATAAACACTCTCTTCTACCCACAAAGTCACATTTAGATTCGCGCCCAGTCTACCATTTTAATGAACTCCACTATCGTATATTTTTCCTTCCACATAGGCAAAAACTACATCTCTCAGTTTGCTCATTAAATTAAACCTAGATGCACATCGTATATTATAACTTTGTGGCCAATGGGTCTTATGGTATATATATGACCTACAAAACCCTAGTATAGGAACCAGTTCACTAAAATAACTTCGCCAATCACCCATAGATGAACAAACGTCGCTTTGCCGATTAGGCAACGGATCCCGAAAAGAGTGCAAAAGCAATAGTCCCCGCGATACCCTCTACTAGGCCATATTCTAGGAGAGGTGAGCACATCACACGAGCCATGATCACACGATTAGAGGTCTTATAAATGAAAATGGAGAACACTAGATAGTGGTAAGTGACTTTTCCCCCCAAAAAAGGTACAAAGAGACAATCATACTAACTAGAGCGTTGGAGCTCCCTCCTCGGGACTAACACGACACCTTCCTTGTAGGTGCTCGAAGAGGCTAGACTCACCGGACTGATCCTAGGAACTATCACTACTCGAAAGGAGTCATTGGCCTCACTTATTTAACTCAAGTAGTCAAACACGACACAACTTAATTCTCCCTCCGTTTCTCTATTAATGGCACCATAGGTTTAGGTGTTTGGATTTAGGTGAAGAAAATGAGTGGAAAAAATTGAATGTAGAAAATAAACAAGTAGAACGAGTGGAGGAAATTGAAAGAATCTTCCAAAAAATTACCAGTGTGCCATTATAAGTAAAACATCCCAATTAGGTAAGTGTGCCACTAATAAAAAAACTGAGGCAGTGTGTGGGTCGGGCGCGACATGGCAAGCAGAAGTACATGGGCCGGACTAACTTTTATTTTGACGACACGGTACAACACAAAATGAAGTACGATAGGCACAAATATAGTATTGGAGCTTAAATTATAACCCCTCCATCCCACTTTAAATTGCTTATTTAATTTTTCACGGTCTTTAATGAGCATATTTGACCGTAAATATTTCTAGTTACTTATAATAATGCCGCATAAATAACTGATATTTAAAAATAGATGATAAGATAAATCTAACAATATATCACATGGTATTTTTATTATTTGTAAACTAATTTATATTTAATGTCAAAAATCACAAAGTTTGATTCTCAAAATGTAAATAATCAGTTTAGAGTAGTAAGGAGGGAGTAGACCAAGTCTTCGGAAAGAGGACATTTTCTTAACTTGTGGAACAACCATTGTACAGTAAAACTTAAATATTGTATTCATTTAAATGGTGTAAATTATAGAATAAACATGTAATATTATGTGTTTGAATGTGAAAAAATAAAGGTTATATATACATACAATGTTTAAGTTTAAAAATATATTTTAAAATAAAAAAGGAAAGTAATTGTTTATCCCAAACACCATATAATAGAAAGTGTTTGCTTTTGTGCTGTCAACCGGAGATATTGAAGTTATTTTGACTAATCTAAATACAAGTTGTCTAAAAAAACTACTAATATTATAATATGTTACTGATTTTATTCTTAACTATCTTTTTTTTTATTTAAACCATCCGAGGATGGGGGGAATATATTAGGCTCCCCGAACCGAAAAAAATTTAAAAAAATTAAAACAGGCCACGAAGGCATAGTTCAATACAAAAAGATCATCCAATTGATGATCCAAGGGCCTTAATAAGCTCTTGAAGCAAAATAGCACTTGCTTCCAAGAGTGGTGTTTCCACCTAAACAAAAACTTAAATCGAGCTAATGTACATCGATGATCCAGCAGGGGACTTTCATTATATTCCATCTGGCTGTAATACCATGAACAGATCGGCGAATCAAAAAATCGAAACCCCTGTTTGTCAATGCTATTACAACCGAATGGTATGTGATTATAAGTCCCAGAAAACTATTAAAGCTCCAGAGTCCAATGTTCAGGGTGACATCCTAGTGCTGTTTCGAGGAAGTTTGAGCTTCTAGTTGAATTGCTTGCTGCATGCTGTTTTGAGAGTTGGCCTTCTCTGTCCTCGGCCTCCATGAAAAATTCCATGAAAAGATAACTGACCTGTGAAGAAAAAATAGCAGAATCATTGTGTAGTTTCTAATCATTAACACCATTTGAAATTCTAATAGAGGGGACACCCCTTTTGTCCAAAGCAATTAAACCTCTTGTTTTGTTATCTAGCTCAGAAAGCATGAAAAGAGAATTGATATTCTCGTTCCTGGCTCTCTTTGCTAAACAATCAGCATGCATATTACCTTCCCTAAAAACATGAGTCAGTTTTGTAGCACCCAAAAGTCTATGAATATCATGAGATAGGACATATAGGTTCCAGGGAGCAGTTAAAGGATTGTTCACACATGATATAGCGTTAAGACAGTCAGTTTCAAGCTCAAATTCTGTAAGGTGCTTTTCATGCATTAGGTTTAAGGCATACAACATAGCTATCAGTTCTGCATTCAAGGCTGAAAATGCACTTTGGCTAACAGCTTTGGCAAATAAACAGTCTCCACATGAATTTCTAACAATTAAACTAATACCACATTTATTGGATTTTGAGTCCCATGAGGCATCTATATTAACATTGAAGAAAATTACTGGAGGATACCATATTACTTTTGTTATTTTTCTCTTTTCCGGTGTTTTCAGAAGAGGCACAAGATTAGATGAAATCCATATTTTGTCAAAATCACCACAGAGATGGAGAGGGTGCTTGAGGGCAATGCCATGCAGTGATTTTCTAATCTCAGGGAGAATAATAACATAGTTTGGTTTAATTTCATCAAATAGAAATTTATTTCGTGCCTTCCACAGATGCCAGCAAACAAATAATGGTAGAAGATTAATAAGTGTGGAGTGTGTAGTAGTGAAACCAGTAGATGACCAGTAATAGGACAGTCTATTCCACAATGTGTTGAAACGAAGCACAGGTAATGAAAGCCATCTATTAATCTCATACCACACATGCAATGTGAAAGGGCAGTCATTAAAAAAATGTGACAAGGAGTCAGAGTGATGACAGCTGCAACATTTAGATACAAGTTGGAAACCCATGTATTGCAGAACATTATCAAAAGGGAGTAAACTATTTAGAAGTCTCCAGAAGAAGATACTTAGCTTTTTTGGGATTCTGGAGTGCCATATTTTGCTGAGTGACAGAACTCTTTGCCTGGATTCCCTGATGAGGTTATATGCACTCTTGAAGGTGAAAATTCCGCTCCATGAAGGTTGCCAAATCATCCTATCAGCCCTTACCGGTGTAATTGTGAGATTTTCCAACAAGTGGAGAATGGATGGAGGCAATATTGTTCCAAGTGTTGTCAGTAGAGAAAATTTATTCGTCACAAATTGAGAGATAGACAGTTCCCTGATTTCCTGTGGAAAATCCTGTGGTAGGAGATCCTCTAAGGGACCAAAATCTGACCAATTAGCAGTCCATATATTACAGCTTCCTTCACCAATGATGGTTTTCGAAAAGGATTCTGCAAGATGGTTAATCTTACATATCCTTCCCCAATTCCTAGATTTCCTTGTTGCTGGTGGGAGAGACCAGAGGAATTTGGTCCAAGGGGCCTCCCCTTGTTGAAATTTCCACCAGAGCTTGATAGAGAAAGCTCTGATGATAGAGTTAATATCTCTAAGACCAAGACCATTTTCATTTGCAGGAAAGCACAGTTTCCTCCATGTTCTCCAAACTTTTTTCTTTTTTCCTTCCTTTTCCCCCCAGAAAAAAATTGAGAATATCTTCTCCAAGGCATTTATCAAATTTTTTGGGGGATTTATGGTGGCCCATATATACTGTGGAATAGAGTACAAACATGTTTGGATCAGAGTCAGTTTTCCACCCATTGATAGCCATTTTTTTTCCAGTTAAATAGCTTAGAGGCCACTGTTTCCAGTAAGGGTTGGAAGAAGATTTTCTTAATTTTTCCAACATACATAGGGCACCCAAGATACCTGAAAGGAAACATTCCTTTTTTATGCCAAGAGTCATTTTGATGATTCTATTTCTCTGAACAGTGGCAGAGTCACTCACAAAGTATTCACTTTTTGAGTAATTTATTTTTTGACCCGTAGTTAGCTCAAATTTTTCTAGGAATGCTTTTATTCTGACAAGATTGAGCTTGGTGGCTTTAGAAAGATGATTGTATCATCAGCGTAGCTGAGATGAGATATAGGAATAGTATGCATTGGCAATTCATAATAATCAATCTTACCTGTATGAAAGATAAAAGAAAAACTCCTAGAGAAGGATTCGGAGACAATATTAAACAGAAATGGAGATAGTGGATCTCCTTGTTTAATGCCTCGGGAAGCCTTGAAAAAACCGTTTGGTTTGCCATATATAAGTATTGAAAACCATGCACCCGAAATGTTATTTAAAATGTTCTTTACCAGATGGCCACGGAATCCAAACTTTAAAAGAATGCTGTTTAAAAACCCCCCAGTTTACCCTGTCAAAAGCCTTCATAAGATCCAATTTGATAATACAGTTTTGGCCTCTTGACTTTCTGTTCAGAAATTTTAACATCTCCTGTAGGTATATCACATTGTCCGCTATATCCCTTCCTTTTAGAAAAGAATTTTGCTGAGGAGAAATGATCTTATGCATAAGCGGCTCAATTCTGTCAACAAGGATTTTAGAAAAATTCTTATTGATGAAATTTGAGAGAGAGATGGGTCTGAATTCTGAAAAACTTGATGGGGAGTTGGATTTTGGAATAAGTGTGATCCATGTGCTAGAGATTTCTCTGGGGATATGAACTCCACAGAGGAATTCGTTTGTGGCCTGAAGAAGATCATGGCAGATAATATCCCAGGCTCCACGATAAAAAGACCCACAATACCCATCTGATCCAGCAGAACTAGTCTTACTGAGACCTAAAACTGCTTTTTTAAGTTCCTCCATGGAGGCAATTTGAACCATTTTTATATTGTCTTCATCACTGATCAGTCTTGGAATTTGGTTGAGGAAGTGTGGAAAATATAGGCCAGCCTCTTGTTCATAAGGTTCAGTTAGTAAGTTTTTGTAGAAATTTACAGCAGCCTCCTCAATGTCAGCTGGTTAACTCATCCAGTCACCTTGAAGTTCTTTTATCTTTGTGATTAAAGTTTTTTATCTTTTTTCCTGAACCACCTTATGGAAATAAGAAGTGTTATTATCTCCATCTTTGAGCCACTTTAGTCTTGCCTTTTGTTTCCAGAAACCTTCTTCTTCTTTAAGAGCTCTGATCAGCAGAGTTCTTTTTTTATTAAGTTTAATGAGTTCAGTTTCTGTGGTATTTTCTTGGTAATTTAGCTCTTGTTTCTTGAGATTTTCCTCAGCTTTGATGAGGTTGTCATGAACATTTCCAAAATTCTTTTTATTCCATTGTTTTAGGACTGGCTTTAATCTTCTTAATTTTATGGAGAAACCTAACATTCCTCCCTCGTGTAGAGGGAGGCTCCAATTTTCTGCCAGAACCTGGAGAAAATCAGGTCGATTAAGCCATATTTCCATAAAGCGAAAAGGTTTGGAGACTGAAGGAATATCCGATCCTATGGTAAATAACATGGGGCTGTGATCTGATGGGTGTCTATTCAGGATGTGAATAGAGCTGTTTGGGAAGTTTTGACTCTAGGATGAAGTACACAGACCCCTGTCCAGTTTTTTGAAAGTTGGGATTTTTCTACCATTCGTCCAGGTGAAAAACTTTCCTACCGTGTTGATTTGATGCAGATTATTTTGTGTGATAAACTCAGAAAAATCATTTATGCTACCTATATTTGGTGTACTGGGACCCTTATATTCGTTAACTGAGGAGATTGTATTGAAATCACCAACAATCAATCTCTCTGAGTTACAAATATGACCAAGGTCAGTCCACAATGCAGCTCTTTCTGATCTACTATGAAGGCCATATATAAAAGATGCTTCCATTTTCCTATCAAGTGTGCAACATTCAATATGATTAGATAGGTGTTGGGGATGATCTATTTCCAGAGATACATTTACTTTATGATTCCACATTAACGAAATTTTCCCTGAATTCGATGTCATGCAGTTATCAAAATGAAGTTCATGCATCTAGTGGGTACACTCTATGTTGTCATGCTTAGGTTCAATAATGCATAGAAAATCAATGTGATGTATTTTTACAAGTCTCTCTAATCTTAGCATTGCAGGGTTCATGCCTCTAACATTCCAAATCAAGATTTTATGCATGATTATTTTATCTATCATTTATAACATATCTTGGAGCTTTTTGTCGAGGATCTTAATTTCCTCAAATTTACCGGATTGAAAAAGGTTGGGAGTACTTGTTTTGGAGGCTCAGAAGTAGAAGATGATAAGACTCTACTTAGCTTGTGTTCCAAGTCCTTTCCTAGTGTTAACTGAGCCTTCTTTGAGGTGGAGGGTTCCAAAGATGTTGGATGGATGAACCTGTCCTCCTCTGATATGTGTACTTCACTGCCCTCCTCCTCTACTTTATCCATCATTTGTCCCAGTATCTCAAATCGATTCGGAGACAGGATTTGCTTCTTTGGAGACTGTGGAGGTGAAGAAACATTAGATGCTAATTCAGACTGAGATGGGTTTGTGGACTTACCTGTGAGGTCATCATGGCCGAAGTGAAGCTTAGGATGTGGAAATAAATCGATGCCATCACACAGTTGTCTTTCTGTTTCTGTGAAATTTTGAGAAGGAACTACCATTGATGACTGGTCCTTTCTCTAAATACCCCTGTGTTTGATTTTCACGTGGAGCAAACACTTCCTGTATTTTTTCTTCCACAAAACCTTCCGAAAACTCCTGAGTACTCTGAATAGTTATATCTAAAGGGATCAACTCAGGTTCGAGATCTTGTATATCCTCATTATGATTTAGCAAGCTGTTTGGTGAGGTTTGAAGAGCTGAATGAGCCTGAATTTGAACAGGGGGAATTTGCAGTATTTCTTGAGAAGGGGTAGAGGGAGGGCAAATGGTATTGGTATTTTTTTGGAATGAAGAAGAAGCTGCCCCTTGGTTCTGTAATACCATTTCCTGGTTTTGATATTTCTCCATCTGTAGTGGTACTTCATGACTGAAAGTGTCCAGAGCCTCAGGTTGTATAGTTCTACCAGTGGCTTTCCATAAGGTTGGAGGGGTGTTATCAGTGGCATTTCTTGACTGTGAAAGAGGATATCTCAGGTTTCCAGCTAGGTGTCTATTCCTATGATTTTGTTGCATACCATTACCCCCTAACTGTGCTACATTTGGAGGTTTCTTAGGTTCCTGTAAGGGATTAGGTTGAGGCTTGTTCGGGTTCAGGATTTTGCAGTTTGAAACACTGTGCCCAACTTTTTACAGTGATTACAGTACAATGGAACATATTCATATTCAATTTCACACCTATCACTATTTTCAGGACATCCTAGTCTTAAATAAGTAGGAAGAGGGGAGTTGACATCTACCTCAACACAGATTTTTACAGCTGATGGTCTTGTGAGAGCAAGGGTAGCTACATCCATCTTCATATATTTCCCGATCTGGTTGCCGACATCTTCAATTGCTGCCAGATTGTAGTAGAAAATCAGAACATTCTTGATTGTGACCCACACCGGAGCAATAGAAGATTCAGTTGATGTGGAGAAATTGGAAGTCCACTTGAAAACCCTCATCTGTTGACCACCAAGTACCCAGTTTGCTTTAAGCCAGCAACGTTGGTAGTCCTCCTTTGATTGGAAACAAATTAGCAGATGCTTGTAGTCTATTGCTCCCAGTTGGTATCTTGATTGGAATCCAACGGTTTTGAATGCCGTTTCCAGAGTCTCCATTGGAGGTCGGCCGTTGTTGAACTTGCCGATTAGAGCGTTTTGATAGTGAGTTGATAGTTGCTCGATCTACTCCGAAGTATACATGCAGGCAAGCTCTCCTTTGAATTCCTTGATCGGAGTGAGGTTAGGGGTATATGGTACGGTGGGGTTTAGGGGAGGGGATCGGGCTGTGAGGGCAGAGAGGAAGGATTTAACCCCCACAAGGGGTGGTGCCTCCGCCATCGGCGGTGGCGACACTATGGAGTAACTGTATTATGGCCGTTACCGGTGGAATTTAATCTTTAATTGGACAACTAGGGTTAATCGCCAGAGATCGCCAGAGAAAAAAAATATTCTTAACTATCTATAATCAATCATAACTTTTTAACATACAAATATTATAATTTGTTACTGATTTTAATTCTTTACTATATATAATCAATGATAACCTGTTAAAATATATAACTTCTAAAGATATATTTAAAACCATAAATATCTCATTGTACTGAATCTATTTATATATCACTGAAGAAAATCCAAAGAAACACATTATCTGAAATAACAAAATGTTCGGATTTTTTTATACAATGATAGAGTAATTTTTAATAGAAATATGTATACATATTATTTATTTATTTATGAAAAAATCCTGTTTTAGACTGACTAATTGTTAAATGGGGATATTTTATAATTAGTGAGACTAGTAAAATTATTTGATATTTACTTTTATTTATTGCAGTGGGATACATATAATTTTAATAACGTTTTAAAATCAATATCAACATATAAATAATCACTATCCCAAGCACCATATAATAGAAATTGTTTGTTTTTTTGTTGTCAACCGGGGATATTGAAGCCATTTTGACTAATCTAAACCCAAGTTGTCTTTAAATAACATACTACTAATATTATAATATGTTACCAATTTAATTCTTTACTATATATAATCAATTATAAAATTTTAAAATATATAAATTCTAAAAATATATATTTAAAACCATAAATATCTCATATATCTATTTTTATATCACTGAACAAAATCCAAAGAAACACATAATTTGAAATAACAAAATATTCAGATTTTTTTACATATTATTTATTTATTTATTTATGAAAATGTCTTGTTTTAGACCGACTAATTATTAAATGAAGACATTTTATAATTAGTGAGACTAATAAGGTCATTTGATATTTACTTTTATTTATCGCAGTGGGATACATATGATTATAATAACCTTTTAAAATGAATATCAACAATTAAATAATTACTATTTAAATAATTTGAAAGAAATATTGTAAAAGAAAATTAAATTAATTAGTTCACTTCATAATTTAATAATCTGATTGGGCCACGTGTCCCTTCCTTTTTTTAATTTGTAAAATTTAATTTAAAAACATTTAAATTAAAAAACTTGAATAATTTTTTATTAAAATCTAGAATGATTTGAAATGATATTTTGGAATGATTTTTGAGAAAATTATTGAAAACATCTGGAATAATTATTGGGAAAAAATGAAATTCAATTTTAAAAATTATAATGTATTACTAAATTTTACTTTCAACTTATTTTGGGTAGATAAATTTATTTAAACTAAATGTTAATAATAAAATTAATGAAAAGGATAGAGAAAATTAAGTGGGGTACATGAATAGTAAAAATAGTTTTTTACCATTGTGGAGAAGAAAATGAGTGATTTCTTAAGTGGTTTCTTAAAGTGAGATGGAAGAGATAGAATAGGTAAAATAATATATTTAATTGAAAAGAAACACAGAGCGGTTTCTACCACTGCACTTGGTTTGAGGCCTTCTTGCCTCTATCTCTCTTTTAACTTTTTCCACAGTCGTCCTTCAACCCTGAGGTTGGATCCATTGTACACCTTTTGTTCCAACTCAAACTTTATATTTACTATTTGTCACTATTCTTTTCCAAATTTCAAGTTTTCAATATATAATTGAACAGATTTAACTAATAATATTATTATATATGATATTGTTTTATTCATCGTAACAAATAATTTTCAAATATAAACTTTTTATACGAAGTTATTATACATAGTTAAATATATTAACAGTAAAAACTTGCTTGCTTACCGCGAAAAATATGCAAATATAACCCTATACTCCCTCTGTTTCTTTAATATTGGCACACTTTCCTTTTTGGGTTGTTTCTTTTATATTGGCACACTTTCCATTTATGGCAAGATTCCTTCAATTTCATCTACTCATTCTACTTTTTACTTTCTATCTTCAATTTCATCCACTCATTTTCTCCACCTAAATCCAAACACCTAAACTTATGGTGCCACTATCAGTGAAACGAAGGGAGTATAATTGAGAAAATTCAGATATAACCTTGAGATAATTTTTAGTGCAAATATAACCCTAACTATTGAACAAAAGTGCAAATATAACCTTCTGGTGACATTTCCGGCGTTGACCGTGTTTTTCCAATGTTGACCCCCTTAAAATGACAAAAATTCTCTCAGACCAAAAGCTAATTTGGATGGACAATTATACCCTTACACGCCGTCGGACCACCGTCGGAACAGGTAGGGTTATATCAGCACATTATTAAATTTGATAGGGTTATATTTGCACATTCTCAAAACTTATAAGGTCATATCAACACATTCATAAAAAGTGTAGGGTTATATTAGCACATATTATAAAAGCAAAACCATCAACATTAAAACCCCTAAGTCGAAAAACACAACAAAATAACAACTACAAACAAAACCAAAGATTGTCCAATCATTAATCCTGACTAAATTCAATAAAATAAAAAAAAATGCCATCAAAGTCCTTATATTCAATACCATATATACCGCTTATCTCTATTCATGTGACAAGAAGCACAAGAAAATCACATAATAAAAATTAACATTTCATTATTATAGTGAATTGAGAGGAATTTCGGATGAAGATAACATTTTTGAAAGGTTCTCGCACTTCCATTTCAACGTTCGCTGCGTCGACCTCACCAAATCTATTTCTTCAAACTAGAATCACACTCTTAAATGTCGGCAATCGGTATAAGAGGTTGAAATGGAGGTTGCATGCGGTTGACGATGATTTTGTAACAATATGACACTTTATTTTTAGAGCAAAGTGCATATATAACCCTACATAATTGACGAAAGTGCAGATAAAACCCTATAAGTTTTAGGAATGTACAGATACAACCCTCTCAAATTTCATAATGTGTTGATATAACCCAAACGAGTCCGGCGGCGGTCCGACGGCAATATTTAGGTATAATGATGCTAAGGGTAATAACGTCATTTCCAATTTTTTATTTATTTTATTTTTTTCCCAGAAGGGAAAAATTGTCTTTTAACGAAATTCCGACTAAAAGTTGCTGGAAAAGGTTATTTTTGCACATAACCAAAATATCTAGGGTTATATTTGCACTTTCAATTATCGCAGGGTTATTATATCTGCATTTTTCGTCAATTATGTAGGATTATATATGCACTTTGCTCTATATGAAATTTGACATGGGATGACTGTAGTAGTATACTTGGTTCTTTATTTTTTTTAACTTACACGATGGAACCCCATAAAAAATATTTCCTCCGTCCTAATCTAAATTGCTTATTTTACTTTTTGAGAGTCAAACTTTATAAACTTTGATCTTAAACTATTTGTAAACTATTTGAAACTATTTGTAACGACGAATTCAAGAATCATATTCTACATTTTCCCAACAAAAATGACACATTTTAACCTTTTAAAGTCAATTGAATTAATTTTAAATTATTAATATCTTTATTTGTATTTATAAAATATATCTAAAAAATAATAATATAAAAGTATATGTTACGAGGAATAAAAAAAAAGTATACTAGGTCATCCAAAGTATACTCTTTTCTTCCATTTTGTCGAAAAAAAAACTCATGTCTAGAGGATATCCTATGAATCTTTCTATTGTATCGTCAAAAGAGTCACAAACTTCTTGGGGAGGGTGGTTCTAATCCCTAGACGCCTTGATACTCCAAGTTGGACAAGGGAAGGAAGTGGAATAGAAGAGGAGATGATTATCCCTTCAATAATTTGTCCAAGATGGAAGTTTGTCAATAAGCGACACCTTTGGCTTTTTCATATAAAAGGTAAAAATATCATTATTGCTACGATTGGGAAAAAGGCTATAGAAGTACTAGAGAAGAGGAAGAGTGGCTTCGACTCATATTGTAGGAGAACGAGACTCCTTATACGCATCGAACACATTTAAGAATTATGTGCTTAGTTATGAGAGTGCTGTAATTTATCTTTCCGGTAAAGTTAGTTGTGTCGAGTGGTCGGAGCGGTTGAGGGCGAGCCGTTTGATCGCCTTTTGGAAGAATGGGAGGCTACAAAGTATAGAGTTAATGTAATCACGATGGGAGGCTACAAAGTAGAAGGACGAGAGGCTACAAATGATAACAAAAATGCAATCAGGATAGCCAATCGACCCACCAATAGCTCTGGAATGGACTTGTCTCGCTGACGAGCAACGAATCATTCTCATGTAATAAATACCTAATTGACGGGTTAATTTTGACGGTGGCAGAACAGTTTCTTGCTCATGTGGCATTAGAACCTCCCTACCAAAGAGATGAATGGAACGCTTATGCCGGAAACCTTTTTAAAATTTTGATTTTACCTAATTACTTCAATTGAGGTTATTATGTTCCAACATCATCTGATTTATCAAGTTTGTAGGCAAAGCAAAACTCTTAAAGACACAAAAAATTGGTTACATAGTTCAGTGAGAATCACCTACATCTGCGGGGTCTGGTCCAGTTAGAATGAATCCACTAATTAGAAAGATAGTACAAGATGCATCATACAAATACTTATCTTTTCTAATTTAACTTGTGAATTCTACTAGCTCCCCTAGTTGTCGAACTTCCTTGATCAGACTCCTCTGACCTCGATCTCCATCGACGCTGGATCATTCCTCCCGAGGAGTTAAGGCGTCGTTCTGAACTTTGAGATCAAACAACGTTGATCATGTTGGAACACCAGTGAACAACTCTGCGCCACGTTGATGAACACTAAAAACCTGTCTGCAGATTTCTGTCGTTAATATCGTTTGCAGCTTCGCCTTTAATATCCACCATATATAGCCCTTTTGAACACCATAGTTTCCTTGAGCGAATCAATAACTATCTTCATGATATTTTCGTATATTCAAATCTTGATGAAGATAGGACTTAACCGATCTAATCCCTTGAAGTAAGGGATTTATAATATCTCGTCCCAATCTTTTTCCATAACCGAATCTCATTTCTTCTTTCGACTTCTCAGATCTTGATCCAATCCCACAAATATGGGAGATGAAATATTCAGCAAATCAAATACCTTTGGGCGAGAATTATCCATCTCGGATTCATACTTTCACAATGACCTCATTCCACCATGACTTCTTCTTTGATGTTACAATATAGTTACAAACTGCCAACTAAAACATTTTTGATTCCATAATAAGTCCTGACCATACAGCTCTTGTCTCAGGCAGGGAAATCTCAGAAAATATTATTTTAATGCAAGAGCTATCCTCTTTCGTTAATTCCAAAACAAGAGGACTTAACATGATAATAAAGCTAGACATGATGGAGGCATTTGATAGAATCTCTTGGTCTTTTCTAGCTAAATTATTAGGTCAGTTTGGTTTTTCAAGCATAATTACACACCTAAAAATGAAAAACCTGAGATCTGCCTTCTTCTCCATCCAGATAAATGAATCATCTTATGGTTTCTTCCAAGCAACCAGAGGGTTAAAACAAGGAGACCCTTTATAACCCTCTTATTCATTTTATTGGCAGAAGCTTTTTCAAGGAATATTAATTTCCTATTTCAGTATTCAAACCTGAAATACTATAAGCTACCTAATCTAATTAAGTAGATCTCACATTTATCTTTTGCTGATGACACTATCATCTTGCTGAAATATACAAAATCAGGACTCAAAACACTGACTTGTTTCCTGGAGTCCTATGAAATGGCCACAGGGCAAAAAATAAAATTTGAAAAATCTTCCTTTTACATTGTCAAGCACTACCCTCTGAGAATTATTGGTGATATCAAGAATGCAACAGGAATGTTACAGGGCAATTTTCCATTCAAATACCTAGGATGCCTAGTACACATAGGTAGAAATAAAAATGTATACTTCTCAAATATTATATCATCAATACAAGCAAAAATAAATAACTGGCATAACAAGCTACTTTCTCAAGCTGGAAAAATGATTCTGACAAAGCATGTATTGTCTTCTATTCCAATCCATCAGATCACAGTATTGAAACCGACTAAATATATAATTGATGTAATTCACAAATTACTTGAAAAATTTATATGGAACTCTAATATAGATTCCTCACAAAGGAAGAGAGTTTGGAGGTCATTTCCAAGTTTGTGTTATCCAATTGATGAAAATGGTTTAGGATTTAAAAATATAAACACACTAGTTAATAGTTTCTCCATTAAACTATGGTGGAAGCTTCAAGCAGGTAGTTCACTCTGGTCACAATTTATGTGGTCAATACCGGATAACCATAAAACTTTCAAAACATGGAAGAGAATTAAAGAAATTCAGGATATAGCTATTCTGAACTCAAAAATACAAGTAGGGAAATGGGATGTTTCTTTTTGGGATTCTAGTTGGACAGCTTGTGGTCCACTGTATAGGGTTTGGGATAGCAATTTAGTTATTCCTTTCCTAAAGTTGACAGTAGCTGAATACTTAACCAACAGACAACTATACATCAACCATCTAAGAAACCACATACCTGAACACATAATTACTGCACTAGAGCAAAATCAAGCAACCTTTCCTGATTATGAGGATATTTTAATATGGAAACCAACTGAAAATGGAAAGTTCACATTGAAAAGTGCATATGAACTTATCAGAAATAGGAGAACAGTGGTCCCTTCCTTCAATCATGTATGGTCCTCAATTATGCCTAGGAAAGTAAGTTTTATGAACTGGAAAATGCTAAACATAATCTTACCCCTTCCTGATGTATTAGAGGATCTTTCCTTTAACCTACCTTCAATTTGTTGCTTCTGTTTTGGTGATGAAGAGAGTATACATCATAGTTTCAATTCTTGCACAGAAATAACGAAACTATGGATATGGATGGATACAGTCTTCAATATTCAGACAAAACACACTCCATACCTGTGGGATAGATATTTTCTGTACTAGAAGTTGAAAAATCTATTTCCAGGTCACAAGCAACCTCTTAGGACTATCCCTTTCTTAGTAGTATGGTCTATATGGTGTTTTAGGAACAAACACTATCATGAAAATGTGAAGCCTAACATCATCAATTTGTTTAGGAAAACTTTACACCTCTTCAATGATATTATGTTGGCCTTCAACCTAAACTTCAAATGGGATTTGTCCAATGCTTTACCAAGATTACTAATAGGTAGTCAACAAAAACAAGTAAAATTTGTTACTGTAACCTGGAAAGCACCCATATCAGACTTTTATAAGTTAAATGCAGATGAATCATTGAAGGATTTCAGTAAGCCAGGTACTGGAGCAATCATCAGAGACTATAAAGGGAATATGTTCATAGCTGATGCCCAGAAGTTATTTAGCCCCTCACCTTTTCATGATGAAGCAAGTGCAATCAGAATAGGATTACAATTGGCAATCTTTTTGGGTATTGGTCATCTCCAGATTGAAAGTGAAAATAAACTGCTCATAAAGGTGTTGAGGAAACAACTTCAGCCACCTTGGAGAATCACAAAGGAAGTTAGGAAAATCTAGGAGATAATGAAAACAATTGAAGTCACACTACGTTATATCTATAGAGAAGCCAATGGAGCAGCATATTTACTAGCTAAAATGGGCATCTCAAATCAGGTAAACACTTTCACATGTTATACAGAATTACAAAAAGATTTGAAAGCTATAATCATTGCAGATAAACAGGCTATACCTTCTATCAGAAGGCTCTAGCGTACTATTAATTTTCTATTCTGTTACTAATAGGGATTGTTTATAAATCAGTTGTCATTAGTATTTGCATGGGCATTGCTGGATGTATTTTTTAGTGGACCTTGTTACTGCTGGCTTGTATTTTTCTTGACAGGTACAACTGTGAGTGACATTCAAGAATCAATCCAAAGGTGGAGGTAGCAGCTACACAACAGAAAGACGGCAAACGAATGGTTTCAAATCAGTACCGAGACTTTAGTAAATCTCTTCTGGGGAAGATATTTGCAAGGGAACACTATAGAAGGTCACCTCTTCTTGTCAACACTGGGTTGTGGGGGCAAGGAAGTGTAAGGCCATAGTCGTCCTCGACTAGGTTATATGGTCATCTCCTTCATCAAGATAGGGGTTTTAGATGAAGGTTTTGGTAATAGCGGTTTGTGATTAGCTTTCACGTTAGCTTCCATGCTATTCACTCTAGTTGTACTATTCAATTCCTTTTTTCTGAAAGGTCTGGGGATCCTAATATATACCCCCTCACTCGGGTGAGTTTACATAAAAAAACATTTAGGACTTTAGCGAATGACAAAGATATAGAATTACGTTTCTTGCTGTACCAAGAGTCTAAATTTGTGCCAATAAAGAAACACCCACCAGTTGTGCTCTTCCGATCATCTGCATTTCCAGCCCAATCAGAATCACTATAGCCAAATAGATCAGAATCTTGAGTTTTAGAATACCAGATACCATACATAGAATTCCCACTAATATATCGAATAATCCTCTTTACCGCAGTCAAATGAGATTCCTTAGGATTTGCCTGAAATCTTGCACATACTCCAACAGTGAAACAAATATCTAGTCGACTAGCTATAAGGTACAACAGACTCCCAATCATACCTCTATACAATTTCTCATCAATTAAAACACCTTTCTCATCCTTCACTAATTTATCTGTAGCACCCATAGGAGTTCTTATTGATCGAGAATTTTCCAATCCAAAGCATTTCACTAGATTCTTTGCATATTTTCCTTGATTTATGAACATCCCATTCTTTTGCTGCTTGACTTGAAGTCCTAAAAAATAGGTAAGTTCACCAATCATGCTCATTTCAAACTCATCCTGCATGAGACTTACAAAATCATGTACCATAGATGATGAGGTAGAGCAAAAAATAATGTCATCTACATAAATTTGAGCAATCAAAAAATTTTATGACCTAGTAAGCACAAATAAAGTACGATCTACTCCCCTCCACGATAACCTTTCTGAATAAGAAAGGTAGTCAGTCGGTCATACCATGCCCTTGGTTCCTGTTTCAACCTATACAGAGCCTTTTTTAGGCGATACACGTGATGAGGATGATATGGATCCTCAAATCCTTTAGGTTGTTCAACGTAGACATCTTCATTAACAACCCCGTTCAAAAAACCACTTTTCACATCCATCTGGCACAATGTGAAATTCATAGAGCATAAAATAGCAAGTAAGATACAAATGGATTCTAACCTGGCAACAGGTGCAAAATTTTCATCAAAATCCACACCTTCTACTTGAGTGTATCCTTGTGCCACTAGCCTGGCCTTATTACGAGTGATTTGACCTTCGACATCAGACTTTTTTTTTGAATATCCATATTGTACCAATGTCATTTACCCCTTTGGTCGAGGAGTAAGGTACCAGACATCATTCCTTGTAAACTGTTCAAGTTCGTCTTGCATTGTGGCAATCCAATACTCATCAAGTAGTGCTTCCTTATGGTTTTTCAGCTCAATCAGTGAGATGAAGCATTGTAATCCAGCAAGTTCCCTGTAATTTACTCGTGGTAGATTTTGAGTTCGTTTCGCACTTGGTTCAGGTTCAACCTGTGTTGGAACATGAGACAGGGGGTCTGCCATTGATGTTCCAACATCCCCTTCAGCAGTTGTTCCTGGACTATCAAAGGGCTGCGATGTTCCAATATCACTGTCTGGTTGGTAGGGATTTTAGACGGTGATGTCTCGGCTTCATCCTCCCCTTTGTATGACCCTAGTTTAACATCAGAGTCATCGATAATTACATTAATCGATAATTACATTAATCGATTCCATGAGAGTGTTAGTGTGAAGATTAAATACTCTGTATGCACGACTATTTACAGAATATCCCAGAAATACCCCTTCATCACTGCAACTGTCAAATTTTCCCAGCTGCTCTCTGTCCCTGAGTATGTAGCACTTGCTTCCAAAAACATTAAAAGTAAGCCACATTTGGTTTCTTTCCTTTCTAGATTTCACATGAAGTCTTGCTAGTAAATGGTCGTAAGTATACCCTGTTAATGGTATAACATGTTGTGTTGATTGCTTCTGCCCACTGTTTTTTTTTAATGCCCTTTTCTGCTAGCATGACTCGAGCCATCTCCTGTAGGGTTATGTTCTTTCTTTCTACAATCCCATTCTGTTGAGGAGTGATGGGAGCAGAGAACTCATGATGTATGCCAAGTTCATCACAGAATTCTCTGAACTGGGAATTTTTAAACTCTTTTCCATGATCACTGCGGATTCTCACAATCTTTCTTATGTGATTTCTTTTCTCGGTTTGCAGCTTAATCACCAAACTCCTGAAGACATCCACTGCTTCTGATTTTTCTTTGAGAAAAGTTACCCATGTGTATCTGGAAAAATCATCAACACAAATAAAAATATACTTTTTTCCAGTAATACTAGGAGTATTAACTGGGCCCATCAAATTCATATGTAGTAACTCAAGATTATGTGAGGTAGTAATATATTGAACAGAAGAGTGGGGAGAACGAATTTGTTTACCTTGTTGGCATGGTCCACACACAATACCTTTTTGATGTGTAAGAACAGGCATTCCTCGTATTGCTTTGGCATTGGTAATTTTTACCAAAGTCTTGTAATTTATATGTCCAAGCTTGCAATGCCACAAAGTAACTTCATCATCCCTAGAGCTTAAACACTTCACTTTTGTTCAAGGAGATAGCAATTGTCTGACGATCGTGCTCCTGATAGTACCTTGTTTTCTCTATGCTTCACAATGCACTTATCCCTTTGAAACTCGACAGTCATATCTTCATTGCACAATTGACTGATACTCAGGAGGTTTTCTTTTAAATCTTCAACAAGTAGAACACTTGCAAGACTGGGAAATCCCACTATCTGGAGTTCTCCCTTTCCAACCACACAACTTTTCTTTCCGTCACCAAAAGTATAAAATCTCCCATCGTATGGTTTGACATTGTTCAAATATTCTGATGTTCCTGCCATATGTCTAGAAAAACCATTATCGAAATACCACGAATCTCTAGACTGTACACTAAGAGATGTGTGAGCAACAAGACTTACAGTGTTTCGTTTAGGAATCCATACCTTTATGACGAGTCTGGATATTTGAATATTACTCATGTTGGAACATACTGACAATTGTCTACCATTCATGATGTCTCTCAGTAGTCTGAGACATTGTTCCTCTTCATGGCCTTGGTATGAGCAGTAATGGCATAGTATAGGCTTGCATCAAGGATGTGACTTCAAAATCTTTACCTTCATGGCCTGCCTCTCATTTTTTAAAATAGTCAGTCCTATTCCAATTTCTTTATAACCGATAGCGTGTCTGTTGCCTGCATTCTTTCCCATCTTAAGGATTTCATCAAGCTTCGCCTTTCCAGAATTCAGCTGTTTGCTTGCATCTTCAGCAGTTTCAGATTGTTCAGTTACTGATATACACTTCTGATTCAGTACTTCATTCTCCTTTTCTAATACCTCTATCATTTCCACTAACTTCATTTTTCTTTCCATAACCTGTTGTTTTTCCACTTTCAGTATCTTATTCGTCTCAACAACTTTCAGCAACATGGAGTACATTTTTTCATATTCCTGGAAAATTTCGTCACCATTTACTTCTTGGCCATCTTCATCGCCTGATGAGTTTTCACTCAGAAATTCCATGTTGGAACATCTTTTTGAAATTTTGGTTTTACCTAATTACTTCAATTGAGGTTACTGTGTTCCAACATTATCGAATTAACCAAGTTTGTTGGCAAAGTAAAACTCTTAAAGACACACAAAATTGGTTACGCAGTTTGGTGGGAATCACCTACATCTGTGGGGCCTTGGCCCAGATCAGAATGAATCCACTAATTAGAAAGATAGTACAAGATGCATCATACAAATACTTATCTTTTCTAATTTAACTTGTGAATTCTACTAGCTCCCCTAGTTGCTAATCCGCCTTGATCAGACTCCCTCTGACCTCAATCTCCATCAACGCTGGATCTCCTCCTCCTGAGGAATTAAGGTGTTCGTTCTGAACTTTGAGATCAAACAACGTTGATCATGTTGGAACACTAGTGAACAACTCTGCGCTACGTTGATGAACACTCAAAACCTGTCTGCAGATTTCTCTCATTAATATGGTTAGTAGCTTAGCCTGTAATGTCCACCATATATAGCCCTTTTACACACCACACTTTCCTTGTGCCAATCAATCACTGTCTTCATGATTGATGTGTGTTAATTATGTTTTTCATTTTATTTGGATTAACTGTAATTTTATGGGATTAATGTGCACTTTAAGTGTTTTATTTATAACAGATCACAGTTTTTGGGCTCAAGAGAAATTTGGAGGAGAGTAAAGAGCATTGGGCAATTATGGCAAATGAAGCAGTCAAAGTAGAGCAGAGTTGTAGCGGTTATTTTGGAGCATATTTGGACTGATTTTTGAGGGAATTTGTGGAAATATCTTTGGAGATATTTGGAGATTTAATTAGATTTTATCTCTTCAAATCAGAATTTAAATTGGAAAAAATTTGTATTTTAAGGGGAAGGATGGAATTCTCGGAAAAGAGAGATTATTTTTGGTAGAGATAGGAGATTTTTGGAAAATTGGTGATGGCAGGAAGTTAGACTTGGATTTGATTTTCTGGGAAACTTGTTATTTATTCTCGGACAGAAGCAGGAAAAGGGTTATCTTGGTTTTCTTTCTTGTTTTATTAGGCAGAAGATATTTGCAAGGTCTTGTTTTGGTTGAAGGATTTCTGTGCGCAGCATTTTTGCAAGTTCTTGTTTGATTTGAATTCTGTGGTGAATGATCAGTTAGTTTGCATTCCGGTGCACAACTTTCCTAGTTTGGTTTTCATACATTTGTGATTATTATTTATATAAAATATGTTCAGTTTTTATATTATTTATTTGTTTGGTTTCATTATTATGAATAGCTAATTCATTTATCGGCAGAGAATAACAAATGCTAGTTTATAAATCGTGACGCCTAATCGCATTATAATTAACTCTTGCATGTTCTTGATTGTTCTTGGTTGAATTTTATTTCTAATATGTTTAGGCCTGATCAACATAAATGTTTTTAGAATACTGTTATCTAATTTTTGCCAATACATAATTGTTGGATGGGATTAGTAAGTAGCACAGTCTTGTGAAAAACAACTAACTAGCTAAGACTGTAATAGCAAGATAGGGAATAATTGAGTGTGCGTTACTATTTGCTTTTACTTTGGTAATTGCTATATCAGGTTATTTTAATACTTAATGCTATCAATTTGTTCTGATTTAGCGAATACTTTTTGGGAACATTTTGGTAAGGGAAACCGTTAATTAATCATAATTAGTTGACTGTCGATAAAGTAAGAAAGAATTGGGGGGGGATTAAGCATACCTACTTCCCTATAACCGGTAGATGTGTAGGAATTGATTCATTATTGCGCCTATGATCGATGATTAACTAGCATGAGTTATTCTTAGCTGATATCATTCATTTATATATTTATTTCTCATATTTTTAAGGTCGTCATTTGCATTTTTAGAGTTAGTAAAATCATTATATTTAAGGCGTGGTGGTATCACCAAAAAGGTTTTCACAAATAGTAGAAAAAGAATTATTGATTATTGTTTTTGCTACTCGTGGGATCGACCCTGCTTACTATTGTACTAATTAGTATTAATCTGAATTTGCAGGTTATTTGGCGAGTTAAACGACGCTCACCAATGATATTTTCGTATATTCAAATCTTGATGAAGATATGACTTAACCGAACTAATCCCTTGAAGTAAGGGATGTAGAATATCTCGTCCCAATCCTTTTCCATAACCAAATCTCATTTCTTCTTTCAACTTCTCAGATCTTGATCCAATACCACAAATATGGGAGATGAAATATTCAGCAAATCAAATACCTTTGGGCGAGAATTATCCATCTCAGATTTATACCTTCACAATAACCTTCTTCCACCATGACTCCTTCTTTGATGTTACAACATAGTCATAAACTGGCAACTAAAATATTTTGGACTTCACACTTTTTCTTCCTCCTCTTCTTGTCCTTAACAAGAGAGGAAACAGAAGGATAAAAAGTGACACTCAGGAAGTTGTCCTTGAGGAGTGTGAACCTCTACCAACAAAGAAGGTAAAAGAACACAACACTCTTACATACTTGAGGATTAAATGAGAAAGATAACTTCCTTGGAGAGGAGTTTTGAATAAAACGCTTGAAGAAGAGAGGACTCCAAACATAGATTGACTACCAAGAGAAGAATATTTGCATGCACTAAATGGATTATTTGGTAAGGAAATATCGATGTGATGACAACACTTGAAAGACATTTTTAAACCGAGGGTTATACTTATTTCCTCGAAAATATGCTGAAGCGTGGTGCTTCCTCTCTGCCCAAGAATGCCAAATGTAGGAATTCCACCTTTCAAACAAGTTTAGCCCTTCTCAACTAAATTTCATCAAAAAGGTATGAACTGATAGGCTTAGAACCAAGGGAAGGATCAAAGAAATCCAAAGCACCGATGTTAGTCATCCTTCCGTGATCAATCATTTCATTGTTCTCATCTCTTGTTTGGCTGAAGTTACCCATGAACAACTCAAACCAATTAGGAACAACTTGGCTCTCTAGAGCTAGCCACTAAATCCACTTGAAGTCACTCATCGCAATCTTGTTAATCTCCATTTTCCCAAGGAAGGTAAGTGAAATCACCTTGTGTGTAAGCCTCAAGCATGGATGGGTAATATTATAGTTGTATTCTCCTAGCGTGTTGAAAGTGGAATGTGTATCATTCGTCCAAAAATCATGATACATGTCACCATTTTGTATTCATTCAATATTAGCTTGGCTAGTGATGCCAAAGACTCGGCTTAAAACAGCCACCGAGATCTCATACATGGATCCTTTTACTAATTCCAAGTACCCTTTCCCGAGACCCATACTCCCCCTCAATTTGATGAACCACTATTTTCAAATCAAGGTAGGTGGTTTGGGAATCATAATTCCAAACATAGAGAAAATTCTTCAGTCCTCATATAAAGAAATGCATGCTTTTTTAATGTAATAACCCAATTCACAGTAGATTCGGGTTTAAGGATTCGTAACCTATCCTAGCCATCTTTAGGGGTTGCATCTCAAAGATAGCAAAGGCTTTCCCTGGGTTGGAACCCATGGAGTAGAATCCATGGATAACTGAAAGAAGGGATTTTGGAAAAGATTATTTTGATTTAATATTCACACAATGAGAGGGATTTATACCCAAATATACATGAGTTGACTAGACTAAGTGAAGTACAAAGTCTATTACAACACAAACTCTATTACTCCCCCTCAAGTTGAAGCATGAAGATCGAGAATGCCCAACTTGATCTCCATGCTCCAACTTGGAACTGAGATGGATGAAAGCTGCCCGTCCTAGTGCCTTAGTGAAAATGTCCGCCGGCTGATCCAAAGTGGAAATATGATGATTAGAAATGACACGCGAAGACACTAGATCACGAACAAACTAGATCACGAACAAGATGGCAGTTTATCTCAATGTGTTTGGTCATATCATGAAAGACCAGATTGGCTGCAATGTGGAGAGCAGCCTGACTATCACAAAAGAGTCGAACTGGAGAAGAGTGGGAAACACCAAGGGAGCGAAGGAGAGAACGAAGCCAAAGGATTTTGCAGCAAGCATTGGCCATACCTATACTCGGCCTCGGCTGAAGAACGCAAAATAGTGAGTTGCTTCTTGGTCTTCCAAGAAACTGACGAGATGCCCAAGGTGACAAAATACCCTGTGACAGAACGTCAAGTGTTAGGACAAGTTGCCCAATCTGAGTAGCGGTATGCAGTTAGAGCCAAGCTACTATCTTGAGAAAGAAATAGACCATGTCCTGGACTGCCTTTAACATAGTGTAGAACTCTAAAAGCAACATACCAATGATCCACTTTCGGCTGCTGCATGAACTGTGAAAGAGTATCAACTACAAAACTGAGCTCTGGCCAAGTGATAGTAAGATAGACCAACTTCTCAATAAGGCGACGATATTGCTCTGGGTGATCATAATCCGGACCAGAAGCTTTGGCAAGGGCTTGCGTTGGATCCATAGGCAAAGCAATGGGCTTACAGCCTAGCAGACCGGCTTCGGCCACCACTTGCAATGCATATTTGCGTTGAGAGACAAAGATGCCTGATGGATTTTCCACAACTTCCAATCCTAAGAAATAGTAAAGAATCCCGAGATCCTTCATATGAAACCACGATGATAAGTGCTCCTTTAAAGTAGATATCTCCAGTAATAATGAGACCATTGACCTACACGAAAACAAGAAGAGTATGACCAGAACGAGTAAGACTGAATAATGAGTAATCTGCATAGCTCTATCAAAACCCGTACTGGCGAAGAGTGTGCGCAAGCTTAGAAACTTGTTTCTAGGATCCTACCTGAGACCATACATGGACTTATATATGCGACATACCTAACCAGGAAGTGCCTTGGAGTAGCTCGGTGGTGGAGTCATAAAGACAAGCTCGTCCAAGTCGCCATGCAGAAAGGCGTTATGAACATCCATTTGGTGCAGTTCCCAATTTTGTACAGCAGCAATGGAAAGAAATGTATGAACTGTAACCATCTTGGCAACGGGAGTGAAAGTCGCATTGAAGTCAATGCCTTCAACCTGGTGATTCCCTTACACAACAACACGAGCCTTATAGAGTTCAATATCGCCATTAGACTTGTACTTGATGCTATACACCCACTTACAACTAATTCGCTTTTTGTCTGGAGGAAGAGCTGTGAGAGACCAGGTATCATTTCTCTCGAAGGCCTCAATTTCGGCGTGCATGGCATCACGCCAAGGAGCTTGCTGTACGGCCTCTGAGAAGCGAACTGGTTCATGGCCTGAGGTGACTATGGCTAGGAAGTGAGCATGAGCTAGAGAAAATTTACTGGAGGAAATAAAACTGGTGATCAGATATGTAGTGGAGGAGATAATCGACTAAGAATGATCAAGATGCATGGAAGTGCATACAAAATCCTTTAGTAAAACACTGGGTTGACGTTGGCATAAGCTACGCAGAACGTCCGAAATGAACAACAATCCATCATGCAATCACCACTATAAGATTGTTCGATGAAAATATCCTACAAATATCGGCACATATCCAAGCATCATTATAGAATATAGCAATTAAAGTCTCAATGATGTAGTTGGCATACTACAATCAACAAAGATAATATAAAGATGCAAGAATCTTCATATGTCAATATATGTGAGATGATGGAGGAATTAGTGGATGTGTGGTGGTTCTTGGGAGTATTTGGTGGAGAAGAAGGAATGATTATGCAATTTTTAAGCACAGTTGAAAAGTTGGTTTTTTTTCATCGTGACTCGCGATGGAACAGGTCGCGACTCGCGACCAAGACATCACGACTCGCACTATCTTTGGTCTGTGAGCTCAATTCTTTCAAAAATTTCTGATTCGGTCGTAACTTGCGATGAACATGTCGCGACTTGCGATGGACATGTCGCGACTCGCGATGACCATGTCGCGACTCGTAGAAAGCTGGTGCTGGGAGTTCATTTTGCTCCCTTGTTTGTCGCAACTCGCGACGAAGGCTTCGTGACTCACGACGACAGGATTTCCCTGCACTTAGAAAGAATTAAATCTTTTCTTACCAACATTCCAAGCTTTCTTCCCTTTCTCATAGATCTCATTCCTTCATCTCCTCCAATGCAATGCACTTCACTTTGCATCAAAATCATAGAAAAACACACCGTAGAAAGAACAAGACAAAATAACAAAAACTAAACAACAAAAATATTGCCGAATTTATTTACGTCGTCAGCACGACAAAGCTCCGTATATTTAAGGTCATCAGCACGACCCTAATGTTATCCATATAGTGAAGGCTTGAAGCCCTTCACCATGAGTATCCAAAAGTAGAGAGGTGGGATTACAAAACTTTCAGGAGGAAAGTCTTGTTGAGGTGGAGATGGTTTAAAGGGAGTTGGGCGGTTAGGAGGCTTGGGATAGTCTTTTGGCTCCTCTCTTGTCCCCCCTCAAAACTTCTGAAAATGGTGGAGTTGGTTCACTAGGTGGGAGAAGGGGTGACGATGCTAATGAATGTAGCACAATCACCTCTTCTTCCATTTTTTCATCCTCAATAACCAACTCCTCATCCCCTACGAACTCAAGCTCATTTACCATGGTGACCCCACTCACCAAATCCTCGACTTCGATCTGAGATGGTGCATTTTTGAATCATGAGTTCCATTCGGGCCAACACTTCTAAAATACTCCTCACACGCCCCTCAATAGCCTCAACACTAGAGGAGAGCCAAGTGTCCGGCTCCTCACTAGTAAAATTGTTCAAGTTTGCTATTGTATTCATGACTTCCTCATGTGTCAAACTTGAGCTTCCTTGTTGGGCTTGGTTTTGGGGTATGGTATAAGGTGGTGATGACCAACTATTTTGCTCATATTGTTGGTTTTCCGGCTCATTCTCATACCACCAATCTGGATTACAACTCCATTCCGGATTGTAAGGATTGTGGTATGGATACCATTCTTGAGCTTCTTGCCATTGAAAACCAACATCTCCTACCTCTTGGTAGCACTCTTCATAATACCCTTGGTTTTGGAAACCAAGGGTTCTTTCCCCTTCATAGTTCTCTTCCTACAACAAATAGAAAGACTTGGTAGGATGGTCAGAATGACACATCCTACAAAACCTTGCTTGTTGAGCCTCTCTTCTCATCATGAGTTACCTCAAGGTGAGACGCTCCATTTTATTTTTTTAATTTTTTTTCGAAAGTTCGGAATCATATTGTAAGGATTCTCGATAAAAAATCACCTATAATATAAGTAATACCTACTCCGAACAAAAAAAAACTACCAAGGAGTGGAAAATAAAAATAACTACACCCTTAAATAATATGCAACCAAATACACCTAAACCCTTAAAAATAAACGCCTCTTCCCCGGCAGCGACGCCAAAATTTAGGAGGTTGTCGCCGTACCTCTTAAAGTTAATGTTTATAAGACCTAAATGCTTACTAACTACAACTAAGTAGATAGCCGCAAGTTGGGGTTGCCCACGAAGAAGAGGGATTTCCTTAAGCATTTATACACAAAAGGTTGCTATTATGCCAGAAGTAATATATCTATATCTATACATATAAAAGCAAGTAATTTGGGGGGGGTTGTTGGTTGTCCTAAGTTATGAAATTTAAAAGACAAGATGACTAGCAAGGTTTAAGTAACTATGCTAATCATCAAACAAACTAAGAAAAATGGGTTTAAAACTAGAAAAACAAAGCCTTGGGGGCAATTGATTTCCACTTCCAAACCTAATGTAGATCATTGAACCATTCACTCATTGTATCACTTTTGTTACCTATGGGGAATGCCAATGGAATATCAATATTCATTCCTTCTTAATAGTAATTTGCAAAGAAAAACAAAAACCACTTGCAAACCTTGTTGACAATCATTCTAGGAAAACAACACCATAGAGGTATTTCATCAACGACATTATACACGAAGGACCATAGATTTGATAACAACAAGCCTTCTACCAAAGACATAGCCATTTAACCAAACATACCATTCATTAGGCTAAACCTAAGACAAACCACATTCAAGGTTCAACCTTTCATTGCATATATAGGATAAATATAAGAACAATCCACATTAACATACTTATCTAGCAAGAGCCACAACACATTATACACAAGAAGTTCTAAGTTCATGTTCTTATATTTTCATGCAAAGAAGCTAAGGAATAGTCACTTTCCTAATGCCCAAACACTTCAATCATGCAACCACTTCCTATTCTCAAAGAACACATGGCATAAATGAAGTAAAACATAGCATTAAGAACACACGAATGCTAAATAACAAAGGCTTCAAGAACGAGTGAAACAATATATTCACTACTTCCACTACTTGTTGTGAAGATAAATCTTCTATCCTTCTTAGTTAGTAGTTTGCAAGAGTGAATTCAACATCTCTTGTCAAACCTCACCAATAACTCCCTTAGTTGAAACACGACTAAGAGTATCCCATTGCTGGAATTGAGCACCAAGAATCAACAAGTTGGGCAACACTTATAAACACTACACCGTGTCTAAACATTTAACCAATTCATGCATTTACACAAGATTAGCCAAGAACGATTGAAATTCATTGACTTCTCTCATTTGATACCTAAAATAAACACGACAACGAATTCAACATCATCACATTCATCTAGCAATTATCAACACATTAACATCATTAAGAAGCTCTAACTCTCTTGGATTTCACATTAAAAGATGGGAGAATTAGCTACTTTCTCCCAACCCTAACAAGTAATCATACAAGCAATTCATATACTCAAACTTCCAACAACATCAATGTCATTAACAATTTACATACAAAGCTCAACAAAAACACTAAATAGATAGATATGGAAGCTTCAATCCATTGCTCCCAAGATTAAACTAAGCTAGATAATTAGAAGACATGATTAACCTACAAAAATTAAGAAAAGAAAGAAATAAAAACTAGTGTTTGAACCCAAAAAAATCGCAGGAAGAAGAAGTGTTGAAGATGAGAGGGTAAGGTCAGTATTTATAGTACAAAAAAGTAAGAAAGTTTTCTGGCCATACGTTCGTCGCGAGTCGCTACGGGGTCCAGTTCCAGCATCTTCATTTATTTCTTCTTTTTGCTTCATGTGCTCCTCTTCACTTCACTTTTCTTCAAGTCTTCGAAAGCTCAAATACAAGTCTTTAAATCTTCAATCTTCACAGATATTCTTCAAAGTCTTCAAAGTCTTCAAACAAATTATCTTGTCACACAAAATTCTCTACAAAAGTAATAAAAGCGTAAAAGTCACTTTTAACTCTTCTTAGAGAATTTCAAGGCAAAATGCCACATTTAGAGCACAAAAGAGAATCTCAAAAGTCCTAATATAACCATATAAAATGGGCACATCACCCTAACTCTGCCCTAGCTCTGCCACATTCTAGCTCTGCCCTAGCTCCGCCACCTCCTAGCTCTGCCACATTCTAGCTCTGCCCTAGCTCCGCCACCTCCTAGCTCTGCCCTAGCTTCGCCACCTCCTAGCTCTACCCTAGCTCCACCAGAAACTCACACTACCAGCCACCAGAAAGAACCGTGCACCACCGCTGCCCTAGCTCCGCCACCCCCTACCTACGCTCTAGCTCTGCCACCTCCTAGCTCTGGCAGAGACCCTATCCCCAACCACATTGAGCCACTTCAACAGCATTTCTCCACAACCGCTCCAGTCCGCATTCATTCCGCCGGTCCATCGCACCACCGCCACTGACTCATATCCGGTCCATTGCTGGGTGGAACCACCGTCGTCCACACCAATCGAACCGTCGTCACCCAAACCAGTTGAGCATCGGCGAGGAAAATGAAGAAATAATTTTGGGAAGAAAGAAAATGAAGAAATGAGGGTAAGGGTATCCTTTTTTATTTTTTTACACAGGGGTATAATATTCATTTCACTTATTTCCAGTGATTTTTTAAAATTTCTATTTACATATACTAATTCAAATAAAGTATGGTCGTTAATTAGTCAAATAAAAATTAGTTATTAGTTTTTATATATTGAAAGTCAAGTAAGTTTTGACCGTTGATTAGTCAAAGTCAAACATTTTTATTTGTATTTATTATATCCTAATTCAAGTAAGATTTGACCATTGATTAGTTAACTTCAACCTAGTTATTATTGTTTATATATTGAAAGCCAAGTAAGCGTTGATCGTGGATTAGTCAAAGTCAACTTTGTTATTAGTATTTGTATGTAGAAAGTCAAGTAAGGGTTGACCGTTGATTAGTCAAAATTAAACATTTTTTCTAGTATTTTTATATACTAATTTAAATAAAGTTTTAACATTAATTAGTTAAAGTCAACTTAGTTTTTAGTGTTTATATATTGAAAGTCAAGTAAGGGTTGATCGTGGATTAGTTAAAATCAACTTAGTTATTAGTGTTTATAAATTTAAAGTCAAGTAAGGGTTGACCGTCGATTAGTTAAAGTCAACTTTATTATTAGTATTTGTATGTAGAAAGCCAAGTAAGGGTTGACCGTTGATTAGTCAAAGTTAACCTAGTTACTAGTGTTTGTATATAGAAAGTCAAGTAAGGGTTGACCGTTGATTAGTCAAAGTCAAACATTTTTATTTGTATTTATTTATACTAATTCAAATAAAGTTTGACTGTTAATTAGTTAAAGTCAACTTAGTTATTAGTGTTTATATATTGAAAGTCGAGTATGGTTTGACCGTTGATTAATCAAAGTCAAACATTTTTATTTGTATTTATTATATACTAATTCAAGTAAGGTTTGACCATTGATTAGTCAAAGTGAATCTAGTTATTAGTGTTTATATATTGAAAGTCAAGTAAGGGTTGATCGTCGATTAGTTAAAGTCAACTTAGTTATTAGTGTTCATATATTGAAAATCAAGTAAGGGTTGATCGTCGATTAGTTAAAGTCAACTTAAGGGTTGACCATGGATTAGTTAAATTCAACTTTGTAATTAGTATTTTCATGTAGAAAGCCAAGTAAGGGTTGACCGTGGATTAGTTAAAGCCAACTTTGTTATTAGTATTTTTACGTAGAAAGCCAAGTAAGGGTTGACCGTGGATTAGTTAAAGTCAACTTAGTTATTAGTGTTTATATATTGAAAGTCAAGTAAAGTTTGACTGTTGATTAGAGAAAGTCAACCTAGTTATTAGTGTTTATATATTGATAGTCAAGTAAAGTTTGACCGCTGATTAGACAAAGTAAACCTAGTTATTAGTGTTTATACATAGAAAGTCAAGTAAGGCTAGACCGTTGATTAGTCATAGTCAACCTAGTTATTAGTGTTTATATATTGTAAGTCGAGTAAAGTTTTACCGTTGATCAGTTAAAGTCAGCTTAGTTACTAGGTGTTCACATATAGAAAGTTAAGTACAATTTGACTTTTAATTAGCTAAAGTCATCTTAGTTATTAGTGTTTAATTGAAAGTCAAGTAAAGCTCGACCGTTGATTAGTTAAAGTCAACCTAGTTACTAGTGTTCATATGTAGAAAGTAAAGTAAGGGTTGAACGTTTATTAGTTAAAGTCAACTTAGTTATTAGTGTTTATATATTGAAACTCAAGTACAATTTGACGGTTGATTAGTTAAAGTCAACCTGGTTATTAGTGTTTATATATTGAAAGTCAAATAAGGATCAACTGTTGACTAGTTAAAGTTGTATTTAGGTATACTAAACTAATGAAAGATTGAACGTTAATTAGTTAATGTAAACACATTTTATTCTTACTTTTATATATTAGGTAAGTAAAGGTTAATCATTAATTACTTTAATTTAACTTAGTTATTAGCTAAAGTCAACAACAGAAGTGAACAATTTTGAAAGTTTTTAAAAAATATTTCTGGCAAGATTATTTGAAATTTTTGGCAAATTTTTCAAAACTTTTTTGGCGATTTTTTCGAATTCTTTGGCGGAAAGATTGAACTTTAAAAAAATTTGACAAATATTTTTAAATTTTTTATGGGAAGATTGAATTTTAAAAAATCTTGACGATTTCTTTAGCGGGAAAGTGAATTTTTAAAATTTTTAGCACCGGTTTTAAAATTGGTGCTATTTTTTATTTTTTGGCAGGAAGATATAATTTTAAAAAATATTTAGCACTATTTTTAAAAATAGGTGCTAATTTTTCCAAAACCGGTGCTATTTAAAATTTTTTGGCTATTTCTTAGGCGAGAAAAAAACATTTTGAAAATTTTTAGCACTGATTTTTGAAAATTGTTGCTACTTTTTTAAAAAACTGGTGCTATTTTTTTCAAAACTGGTGCTATTTTGCATTTGATGGCAATTTTTTGGTGGAAAGATAGAATTTTAAAAATATTTATCTCCGATTTTTAAAACCAGTGCAAATTTTTCCAAATTCCAGTACTATTTAAATTTTTTTGGCTATTTCTCTAGAGGAAAAAATGAATTCTAAATTTTTTTAGCACCGGTTACTTACGAGTTATCGATAGGTCACAGCGCTAGCAAGGTACCGCGATTACCACAAAAGGAGACAACATGACACAAAGAATTGTCACCGGGTTAAGGCAAGGATCGAGAAGTTTCTTGCTCAGAGAGTGTCTCAAGAATATATTGATTCTCTTAAAAAGAAGGGAAGGTTTGTATTATGTCTCAAAGAGAAGTTGAACGTGATCTAAGCCACCAAAAGATTCAAAGGGACAAGGGCTTCAGACCAGAAAAAATCATCACTTTCTCTGACATTGATGCACTCCCTAACAACACTCCACATTTCGATCCCCTAGTGAATTTAGCACAAATAGAAAAAAAATCTGATCAAAAGAGACTCCCTTGATGACGGGAGTGGGATGGAAGTGTTTGCAGACTACTTTGATCAGTTAGGCACTAGAAGGCACAACATGTAGAAGTCTGTGTATTCACTATAGGATTCACGGGGAGGTCCAAATTCCCGATTAGCGTAGTCAACCTGAATGTGATGATCAAAGACGACTACAAGAAAAAGACAAGACGTTGATATGTGATTTCACCATCCTTGATGCCCCATCACTCTTGAACGTCATACTTGGGCAACCGTGGATGAACCAGGCCAAGGCTATTTGGTCACCTTATCCAGTTGGTGCTGAAGTTTCCAACGAAAATTAAGATTCTATTGACACGATGAAATTAGGAGATTGCTTAGCGTTGAATGATGACAACCGAAAAGGAGCTCAACAAAATGAAATGATTCGACTTAATCCAGGGAAGCTACGGGGAAAAAGGCAATCCCAGCTAGGAGACGCTCTCATTGATTTCCGCTACGAAGGAAAGGTACTTTATAAAACAATTACCATTAGTTTGGTTGTAATAGTAGGGAAGCATGAGTATTATTCTGAAACAACCCCGATACGGTTTCCCCATTTATATGGAACTAAGTTAAATAGCAAGAACCTAAAGGACCAGAAAATAACGGAAGATCCAGCAAAGTTGGAAGAGTCCTTGAGCGTCAATGCCTAGTAAAACAAAGTTTGTACTCCTGATATGCTTGATTATGCGTGCGTTAACCATTGCATTTGACATACTTTTTAGCTAGTTTTATTTGGTGGGTTGCTATATTAGTTAAGTTTACGTGAAAAGGGTTTTAGACGGCTATGTTTGGTTTTCTTGTCTAAATCCCACATTTTATAGACTTAATTGGTACTAATCAACATCTTGTATCCATAGGCTCCTTTATCTTCCTTGTGATCATCTTTAGTAGGTCACCCGTGGTTACTTTTCGTTTACACTTTATGCGAAGGCTGTTCGTATAGGCGATAGAAGATATTGAAGGCTGTTCGTATGGGAGATAGAAGAGACAAAGGCCATTCACAATAGAATGATGGTATACAAAGGCCACGAGCATCAATGTGTGGTAGAAGGAGATTGAAGCCAAAGATAGGCGGCAACGGAGTTCAAAGTGGCCAACGAAGAAATGGTGAATCGTGGTCCGATGATTTGTGTTTAATTCTGAGAAAAATCCGAGAATAATTAGCCTTCAAGGCTAGTTCCATTGGATTCATCTTCTCGAGCACTACAAGCAATTGGTCCCCAGGGATTCTTTTGCAGGTACCCCAGCGTGTAGAGCATATCAGGCCAGTCCCGAGGTTTGTCTTCACCTGAAAGGATTACCCCACATTAGTGGCGGCACGAGAAAGGATGGAGACCGCCCCTGAACCACCACCCCCACACAACCAACATGTAAAAATACATACTGGACACAAGGCAAAATCAACAACCACGGAAACAACAAGAAAGAGGCAATCGAGATCACGTGTAATACCAACACAAACAATAAACTCACGCAACCTGGTCAGGGAAGACCAGGATAGTGGCACAACTACACACCCATGAATCTTTGGAAGTGGTTTGACGACAAGATTATGAAGTAGTGTACGTGAGCCAAAAAAGGAACCTAGCATACTGATATACGGATATGCAAGGAAGCCGAAAACAAAGAACAAACCAACAAGCCAACTAGAGGGAAAACCACTTCGCATAAATTGGTATATAATATCAATTTTTATTGATGATAAACATGACTTAGAAACGGACTTAAGCATGCTAATAAAATTAAATAAAAATGACGAAGAAAGTATATCTGTTGGGATTATACCCGCACCATCAATAACTTTCTGGAAGAAAGACACTAAAAATAAAAATACACCACACAAGGCTAAATCGGCATCCAATCTTTTCTAAAAGGAGAAACTCTCAGTAAATACGGTCTTTTCATAAGTTATTTATATTATATATGGGCTTTTACGTTAAATGTTATATTTTTTTTGTAAAATTTAAATATTGTATTTTATAAGTTAAAATTAGTAATAATATGTATTAGAAGGTGAAAATATAAAAATATATGATCTAAAAAATATTTATTTAAATTCTAAACTTTGTATGTAATTTAACAAATGCAGTGTATAAGGTAAGAAATAAAATGTCTGTCCACCGCTTGTCAGGAGACTCACTCTTCTAAAAGAACACATTGAAAGTAGAGAAAGTCTCAGAAAATGCGTTATTTCCCTAAGCTTATGCACAGTCCACGTGAGTTTTCACATTCAATATTGTAATTTTTTTATAAAATTGAAATATTGTATTTTATAAGTTAAAACAAATAATAATATGTATTTAAAAGTGAAAATATAAAAATATATGATGTAAAAAAATATTTTAAAAAATTCTAAATTTTGTATGTAATTTTACAAATGTAGTGTATAAGGTAAAAAAATAAGTGATCTGTCTATAAGGTTATAGACATGCCGCCTGTAACGAGACCTATTCTTGAAAGTATTCACCAACACCATCATTAACACCACTTCCAATTCACTAATTCATCATCCACACCACTACCAATTCACTGATTCATGATCTAATCCCGCTAGAAACAATAAAACGCATTAATCAAAACACACAAAACATAGACTCATACTCTTTTTGTTCCATTAATAATGGCACACCTGCTAAAAATGGTTGTCTCATTTTTTTTGGTACCTCTGAACCACATGCCAAATGGGGGTGGGGGGTGGGCAACTTGTATCATTTCCCATTTTATCTTCATTCCTTTTCAAAATGTATCCCTTGCTTCTCATTTAGGCTGCCAGCTGTAGGGAGATTAGCCTAATCACTGATCCAAAATTAACTAAGCTTTCCCACCTTATTTTGGGAATTGGGGAAATTTGTTTTAAGCCCAGCGTATGAACCGTATTAAAAAATTTGGTTCTCTACTCTTGCTAACCCTATTCTGCTTTCTACATAAAATAATTACTCGTCTTTTTCCAACAATCATACCCCTCGACATTAAATCCTAGCAGACCAAAACTTTCTCCACCGGCCACCTTGTGCCCTACCCAATCATCGCCACTGACCACCCAAGCCCCGCCCGTGCAAAGCCCGCCGCTGACTGCCTATATCCCGCTTCTGACCACTTATATTGTTCCTTTGGCCCGCCACTGACAGCACAAATTCGGCACTAACCACCCAAGCTCTGGCACTGGACTGATACATCTCCCATCCTGCCGATGAGCAACCCAAGCCCCGCCCTGTCCGAAAGAAACACTCTTGTTACCGGGGATTCTTAACCTTAATTCCTCTACAAGTCCCAGATCGATGATGCCTTTGTTGATGATACAAAATGTTTCCCAGCGATGGAATCCCAGGCAGAGATGATGTGGAATACATTGTCGCCGACCAGATGCTGTCCGCAAGGTCATCCCAGAGGACAAGTTTTTTTGACACCAAGGCGGGTAAGGTCCGGCAGTCAAAATTTTGTGCATGCTGAGGGAGCCGCTTGGCATCACAGACACGTACAAATCCAAAAAGGGGGCCACGCACAATTTACCTGAGGATAGTGCTACATTTTCAACTCCACAGCCCAAGAGGGAGATTCAACCGACAAAATCATCGTTAGAACCATATGTGTATGAGTTGAACGAGGTGGTAATCCACTTTTCGGAGGTAAACATTGCCCAGACCGAGATATGTTTATGATCAGATATTATTTAAGTGTTAATACTCTATGATTACTTGAGATATTAGTGTTATTATGAAGCGTTGCTGCAAATGATAAAAGCCATAAAAAATGACCACAGTTGCAAATTGCTGCATATGATTTACCTCTTTTGATGCACTTTACTGCTCTAACTTGTCACTCACTGAGAATTCTGTTAGTTTCCTGTTGTTCCTTCTCTTGTTCAAAAAATGTGTAAGAAACTATAGTTTTATGCATGCTCATTTACTAAGAAAACATGAGCATGCATATCACTGTTTCTTACATTTACTTCAAAGTATACCATAATTGTCAGGCTTACATATAATGACAACATCCAAATCTTTATTTTACTATGTGAGACTGCCTATAAAGATCGTCTTTTGGCTACTATGTTCTGTCAAGACACATTTTTTCTGTTTCCATTTAAATGTATATTTCTTCTACTTCTACAACACATTTCCAATTATATGCATTTCTTAATCTTCCTTTTGCAATAGGATTGAATGCATCTCAACTTCCATGCAACTAAGAGTCTACAAGACGCATGTGCAAACCATCTTAGTCACACTTCTTTCCTTTTATTTTTATGCTTTTTTCCTTTGCGACAAAATGAGGATGTGTATCAGTGAATTATTATTTGTTATTATTTTCTACTATGAGTTCATTCCATATTTTGATATGGTGACTATTAATTTTTTGGTTGTCGACTCCTCTCAGGTACATTCTTTTGTGCACAAGTTATTATTAAGTCAATATCGGAGTGCTGAATATGGAAAATTGCCACCCAAAGCATTAATGAAAATGTGGAAGGTCATCTTCCATGTGTAGGTATGATATTTAAATTCAAATGTGTTCATTTAAAAACATTACTTGAAAATTTTCAAGCTTTATTTTTGTATTATTGTGTGTGGCTGTCGTGTTTGGATTTGTGTATATTATTTTGTACTAGGTGTGGCTGTCCTGTTCCGCCTTTAATTGAGTTTGTGTTTTTGGAATTCAGTTATCACATGAGGCTGGCTGGAACGCCTCATGCAATTAGGAAATTTCTTAATTACTGTCGTATTCCTATTTTCATGTTAGCTTCTTTCTTCTCTTTTACGTGGTTGCATTATCAACTTTCTGTTTGTGTCTCTCTAATAGGTTGGCTGGTATTAATCTTTGAAAGCATTTGATTCACTAAACTAGATTTTTTACCGTGTCATGTATAAAATATAATTGGAAGTTTCAACAATATGTAAAACAAGTTCTTAAAGTGGAGTGAATTTAAGTGCAATACTTTTTGTGTCTTTTGCATCTCTGTTGCTGGCTTTCCTTCAATCAGTACAATAGCTTTTCCCCTAAAAATTACACCACACTAGGTCATGTATCAACATACAACCTTTGCTTTTACTTATTGTTCAAAACAGTGTGTAGTGTGAAATTGTCTCGTGCCTAATATCTGATTTCATTTATTGTTAGCTCATTTGATAATTAGCTTGAATAATAATCAACTTTTTGGATTTATAAATTCAGCGTAAAAAACAGTACCAAGAGAAGACAATACATGTTATTGATTTATTTGATAACAACAATTTCATTCTAATAAAATAGAATGCCAATGTTTTTCATCACATATATGGTTGGATCACAAACACACTAACAAAACCTAGCATTGTGTTTTCATCCTTTAGGTATGCCTACCCCAATCCAACCACAAAAAAAATACAAAAAAGAATTTGAAACCTACTTGGTAACCCATAATTTGATGCATAATATATTCAAGACCACTTGCTTTGTTAGCTACTATAAAGTATTGGAAGCCCTCCCTAACCAATTTCGTGTCCACCTCTATGTCACTTGGTAATAATCCTTGTAGTTGGAATGCATCTTTCCTCATATGTGGTAGCTTGTAAAGGTTAGATCCTTTGCATTTCGTAATCTCCACCAAGATACACTGTAGTGATAGAAACTGTTCAAATAGTGTTTTTGTTGCTTGAATTAGTTCATCCAATGTGCGTGGAGTTAACTTGTGCTGCAAACTTTGTATCGAGTTAAAAACCCCAAATCTATAACATTTAAATCAGGGCTGCTTGGGGGCTGATAATCTAATCTTATGTTGAAGCCATCTGAACTTGCTACCATTTTGAATTCCTTATCATTATCATAAATGTGAGGTCTTGCATTGTCTTGCCGAATTGTTATATTTATGCTATATAGTAATGACCATTTCCTTTTGATTTCTGGAACCGACTATGTCAACAAGAACTCTTTAGTAACATCATAGTCAATTGATGGAATGTTTTTAGTTTCCAAAGTACCGGCTAGTCTATTCTTGCTTATCTTTTTCGCAGCTTCTTCATGTGAGAATGTCCATATCCCTATTTTTCCATCAAAGAAGACCTCTCCCTCATTGTTGATGATTGGCCAACACACGGCACAAAGGAACATTATTTTCTTTATATACCTCTTGTTTTGAACCGTACGGTGAGGATTTTCCTCATCGGGGATAAGATAGTACTTTTTTGCAACTCTAGTAATGTAAAACCATTTCTCATCTATATGTTTAATGTGATGCATATCCATAAAATTTGTTTTTCCTAGATTTGTATCATGCTTCAAGTGAGATATGGAGTAGTATAACCTGTGTAGCTGCTTAGTTGCTGAAACCAGAGATTTTATTGCATTTAAATGTCTTCGAACTTGACCCTTCTTGATCCACCAATGCATAGTAATAGTGCTTACTCCAATTGCTTCTGCAAATCCCCTCTGTGATATGCTAAATTGGAGGGGGACTGCCATAGCTAACTCTTTGTTTATTTCAACTTTTTTCCTTCCGTCTTTGCCTTTGCCCTTGCTGCTCCAATCTATACATAACCCTAGATGTTTGTGTCTTTTATGCAGGTTTGACATGCGGCTAATGGTGTGAACCGAAGTGTTCCATCGTTTAGTTGCCTCCTTGCAACGAGAGTGGCAATCTTTCCATCACTCAAATGTCTGATGATGAACTCTCCTATTTAACACTGCTGAGAATCATTCATTCGTTCCTGTTTCGGCATTCCTTTATTACTACAAAGAACCAGTAGAAGAGAAGTCCCAGACAAAATGAAGAGAAAGAAATAGGTATAGTGGCAGAGAAGTTGAATAAGCCCTTGGCTCTGGTCTTGTTTTTAATATTATTTTTGTTTAATGTAATTTTTCACTGGCTTATTAGCAACTGGGCTATTGGGTTATGTGTATGTTTGAATTAAGGTGTAATATTTCCCCCATTTTGACACTCATATGGGGTTGTAGAGACTTTTAGGAGGAAAACATTAGGCTAATTTTTTGGGGGCTGGACTACCAGTGTACAGTAATTATGTACTATTTCATACCAAACCATCCATTTCAATCAACTTTATGTTCAATCCTGTGTCTAGTAATAATCCAAGAGCCTCAAGGGGATGTGCCAATATTAATGGAACGGAGGGAGTACCACAAACCTAAAATAACTAAACACTTACATTATAACTCAATAGCTTTAAGCCACAAATACGGGGACAATACACCATTTAAGTGGAGTAAACCCTCCTACCAAATTCAACCATTACATAATTGGTGATGTACCCAACAAAAAGTAGGAGTAGTCTTGACACCTAAAAACAACAGTATCAAAAACATGTAACATATAAACCATCTCACCCTAAGAACACTTACTAAAAACCACCCCTTCAAAACACTATACCAATTTGTTAAACAACATGATATTAGCCCTAATTTAGTCACAACATAGCCTCGGGCACCTAACAACTAGCATAATTAAATCATGGAAATAACGCGCTCACATGTTCTCCGAAAAACTGACTAGCCGAATAGTTAGTCTTGGGAAATAGAAGGCCAAATTATTCTCCAAAAACCCAGAACATCTAAGCCTATGTAGCATCCTTATTTGCAAAACCAAACCCACCTTGGGTATTAACTATGGCTCATAGAAACACTGATGAGATGCTAGAAGCATGTGTTTCATAATTCATCTAACACATCTTTTAGTAGTTTTTGTGTGGTAGATTTCTAGGTTTAAGTGGATTTACAGGACAAGGGGTTTAGATGGCCATTGTTGGTTTTCTTATCTAAATCCCTTGTTTTTTAGACTATTTAGATCTAATGGATACTATGTCCTTACGAGCATCTAGATTCTTTATTGTGAGCTTATTTGTAGATAACTCGTAAGCACTTCAGAGGTAGTTTACTGAAGGTCATTCGCAAGAATTGTAGTATATAGTAGAAGGCCTTTCGCAAGTATGGTAGCAGACTAAAGGCCATGAGTCTAAACGTGATAGAAGATAGAAAGGTTGAAGAAGGAAGACAAACAAGTGGATGAAATGAGATGTAGGAGTTAATTCTGGGAATGATCCGAGGATAATCAACGTCCGAGGGTGGTACTATTGCATTTTTCTTCTCGAGCGCTATGATATCAACCACAAGAACTCCCACATTTGATCAGCGGTTCACTCATAGCTGTGCAATAAGTTAATGGAAAAAAACTAAGTTTTGGAAGAGTCAAAGATTGGCATGACATGTATAGATTTTCACGGCCCATGCCAAGGTCGTGCTAAACAACTTGTTGAGGAGACTATGTCCCAGTGCGGGCCATGTACTTTTGCATGACCCCTGTGATCAGAAGTTGAAGAACGAGGTCTCCATTCCACAGCTCATGAGGTATTGTGCGACCGGGCACACATAAGAAGAAGGCTATGACTCCACTCTGCGGGATGCGTGTTTTTGCATGGGCCACATGCTTAGTACACCCATAGAGAAGCTCCAGTCTGCAACTCGTGTACTTTTTCATAGGCCATGCAACACTGGCTGTGTGTTTTTGCACAGCCCTTGCCGACATTGCACTAGTGGTAGCCTTAGGGTTTCACTAGGGTTTTTCCAAACTTGGGTCTTTAGAGTCCCATTTATCTTCTCCTATATAATGAGCATTTAGTCTCCTAGGGTTTAGTAGGTAGGTATAATGTAGATCTTATTTTCTTAATAGGTAGGAAGGAAGAGAATTATCGCTCTCTAGAGTTTTGTTTCTCTTTTCATTATTTTTAGTTCTGAGATCCATGACATTTAACTCAATGAATGTCATAGATTTATTAGTAGCCTTAGAGTAGTTTATTTACTTGGTGATTTTATTTGTATTCATGACTAGGTGATAAATTAGTGAAATTCTAGATTTTCCTATCTTTTATGTCTATGAATATTCTTAAGAGATGCATATTATGAATATTCCATAATGCACCATAGTTCATATGTGATATTTTATAGTTCTAGGCTTGATTTCTACCTTGGAAGTGTTAGGCTAGGTGTATAGTAAGTCTGTGAGTACCGACGATGTGAGTGCATGCATGTTTGATCGAGAGTACTGTTCTAATTGTTATAGCCTAGCTTGGTTGGCTCATCGTGTAATAATTTTCATGTCAGGGAAGGTATTTCCCCTAATGGGGTTGCGAGGAAATCTTAGTGTAGCTCGATAGGAAAGAGGCTGGTAGTCCATAGCAACTAGGGTTTTCGTGTAGCGACCATCATCATTTCAATCCTAGAGTCAGTGTGAGGTGCCGATTCCTTTTCCTCTATAGGCTAATGGAGAAGCATCCATAGTGGAGTTCCGGAGATGTATTTTCCTTACTCGCATATATAACGGTTGCAACACCTACAAGGCTACTGCTTAGGCACTTAATCCCTTACGCAAGAGTGGGTTAACATTGGGAGTGATTTTTACATTGAAAGAGGAGCGTTGCTCGGATTGTTTTTCAATTGATGCACGTTCCCTAATTACAGAGGCTATGTTGATAAGAAAAATGAGCTTAGGTACCTTTGTGTGACAGACATTGGGAAGTGCTGACTATCACCCACACTATGTGACATAGACATGAGATAGGTTTATATGTCTTATGTGTGATAGAATCTAGGATCAATGTCATTCACCGATCATGTTATGAAAATATCCTTAAGAATAGTTTAATATAGTTTGATCTCTTGTTTTCAATGGTATGCAGTTGTTAGACAAAACCCCCAAAACATATGTTTGTGGCACTAGCTTATCCTGGCACACAATTGGGGTGATGCCCGATTGTGAGTTGTGTGTAGTTAAGTTTTGAATCCAAGCATATCTATGGATGACCCGGAACTTTCCACTAGATACTCTCTAGTAGTTGATAGTGAGCACGGGAGTAGCTTATAAATGTCTATCTTTGATCTCCCAGTACTCCACGAGTTAGTAACTGCTCTTAGGTGCAATGGTCGGTGTTATTAAGAACCCCATGGAGTGCGAATCAAATTTTGGCACTGCTAATGGGGATACTTGTTTAAATTTGATTGTTAGCGTGTATGACTAGCTGGTAGAGTAGTTTGTGATTTGTTTTTCTTGTAGTGTTTTTGTGTTTTATTATGTCCTTTTTGTGTGTTTGTTATTATCCGGAATAGGCATTGCTTGAGTTCTCGGTGTAAACCAAGAACCCTTGTACTCCAATTTTGATTTTTATGTCTTTTCTTTTTTTTGATTTATTAAAACATTTATGTGGAGAAAGAGGCTCAACGAGTGAGACTTTGTAGGATATGTCACTGTGACCACCCTGCGGAGTTTTGCTCTTAGTTGAGTGAATATGAGAGAGAGGTAGGAGTTGTTTGTTTCCAAGGCCAATGTGATTGAGAATGGTACCCATACCATGATTATACCAATTTGGGGTTGAGTGGTAACTTGAATTCATGGTATGGAGATGCATTGAGAAACCAGCACTTTGAGTTAGATAGTTCGCCTTCACCAATCTATACAATGCCCCAAACAAATCCTGGGATTGGTTCCCAAATCGGAGTATGGATAAATTTTGTAAACTATAGCCCATGTGACAAAGAGTCATGATATACTCCAACCACAAGTGCTTAGCGGTATTATATATTTGGGACTCAAATCTCCTCAAACATTGAGAGAGTTGAGGAGCAAGTGAGTTATTGGATGGAAATGGTGAGCCAACTAGAAGCTCCAAAACTCGAAAATGAATCATACCTATTTGAACTTGAAATTTTGGTTAATTAATCCAAAAAGGATGGGAAGTGGTTATTATACTTAATTCATTATTTTACCTATCTTCACTCCAACCTCCACCTATAGAACCAACTCCTACAATTTTTTAACCCACAGAGGAAACCATAGAGAAGCCCATTGAATACGCTAAGCTTCCAAACCACCTATTTCCTCTAGGGTTGACTCCTCATCTACTACATCTTCCTCCTGGAAAATTCTTACCACCAACTCTCCATTTTTTGTTGCCTATGATGATGGGGTACAAACCCGTACCATATGGATAACATTAGCATCATACTGGCGACCGTAAATTATTGAGCTTATCAAGAGGAAACCCAAGATTTTAAAAAATTAGATTAGTTAGTTTTTTTGATTTTTTTTTTTAAAAACAATCCTCTTTTATACCCTCCCACTCTTACCCCAAAACCATTAGACGCCACCACAATCGATCACCTAAACCACGACTAAATGCACAACCTAGGCAGCACACAAGTTGTTTCTTTGTGTTCATGTTGATTGATACGTTTGTAGTGTGGGTTTGTAGTGGCTTGATCGAATTGCATATTGGGGTAGATTTGAGGATGTTTAGGTGAGAACAATGCATTGTGAAGTTACGATTGCCTCTCATTTTGTTTATCTACCTTTCTTTTCATTTCATGTTTCTTATTTGAGGAATATGTGTGTTGTAAGTGTAGATGAGGAAAAGATGTCCCATTGCATTGTTTTGTAGACATTTATTGTCTTGGTGTGTTTTTCTATTTTAGAATTTGGTTTTGGAAGACTATTACACATGGTGTGCATGCTTGTTTTGTATGAGGCATATGGGTTTTTGAGGAGAGCGAGAAAACGGGGTTATGAGGAGTCTAACTTATGGACCGTGTAGACGTGCATGTTTCGTGATGCTCAAAATGGTCAACAAGGAGAAGAACCAAATCCCAAATTCATGGGGCATCCGTGAAGCTCAAACTTCCTCCTACATCCAAATCACAATTTCCTCTCTACCATTTCCAAAATACCACCCAAACCCATTTACCCTCAAAACCCTTGAAACACACAACTCGAAACCTAAGAGGTAACTCTCTGATGTGATTAATTCTTTATTCGATTTGTGGTGCATGATAGTGGTTAGAGTGAACTTGCATGATTACATGTTAGGGGTAGTATATTATAGTGATGGTAGTTTGTTCATTAAATTCCATACATGTTCCACTGAGGGTAGATTTTAGTGTTCATTTTTCATTCTAAGTGCTCTCCTATTTCCTTCCCTTGGCATATGTTTTAGATTTTATATGCATTGAGAACAATGCAAGGTTTAAGTGGGGAGGGGAAAAAAACCAGGCTACGTCGAAAACCCAAAAGGGAGACTTAGGCAACAATGGGAAATACCAAGATATGTTGAAAATCTATGAAAAAGTGAGAGGCCAAATGGCGTGGAAAAAGGTGAGAAGTAAGCTTTGAAAAGAAAGAAATTTGTGGGATGCTAGGATGAAAACCCGAAAAGGCTCCTAGGAAAAATGAGAGAAATTGATAGAAATAAAAAAACTATCCTATGCTTCTCTTGGATTATCTTTCGTAGTTCTTTTGGTATAGTAATTTAGTTTCACACATTTATATTTTGTGAACATCACCTTTGAGTTGGTATGTTGGTTGGATAGATTGTCTTAGTTTCTTTGGGTTGTGAGAGTTGTGAGATTTTTATGTCTTTGGGGACTATGGTAGTCTAGGAATAAATGTTGGGTGTTTTGGGGGATTATTTTCATGTTATGTTCCACTTAAATCTTTGTTCGTTCTTGTTTACTCGAGGATGAGTAAAGGTTTAATTGGGGGATTTGATGAGATGCTAGAAGCATGTGTTTCCTAATGTATTTAGCACATCTTTTAGTAGTTTTTGTATGGTCGATTGCTAGGTTTAAGTAAGTTTACATTATGAGGGGTTTGGATGACCATTGTTGGTTTTCTTATCTAAATCCCTCATTTTGTAGACTATTTAGATCTAATGAATAATATGTCCGTACGAGCATCTAGATTATATTTTGTGAGCTTATTTTTAGATCACTCGTAAGAACTTCAGAGTAGTTTAGTAAAGACCATTTGTAAAAATGGGAGTAGATAGTAGAAGGCTATTTGCAAGGATGGTACAAGACCAAAGGCCATGAGTCAAAATGTGGTAGAAGATGGAAGAGTCGAAGAAGGAAGACAAAAAAGTGGGTGAATTCAGATCCGCAAGCTAAAACAAGTTCAGGGATCATCCAAGAAGAATCAGCGTCCGAGAAAGGTATCGATGGGTTTGTCTTCTCGAGCACTACAAATTCAACTACAAGAACTCTCAAATCAGATCAGCGGTTCACCCGTAGCGGTACTTACACGTTGAAATAAAAAGCCAAGTTTTGTAGATTTGCACGACCCGTGCCAAGCATGTGCCTAACCACTTGCCAAGGAGACTAAGTCCCAGCACGGGCCATGTACCTTTTCACAGCCCTTGCGCTAAGAAGTTGAATAACAAGGTCTCTAGTCAACGACCCACGAGATATTGTGCGACTACGCTCTAAGAATGAGAAGACTATGACTCTACTTTATGGGCCGCATGCTTTTGTGTGGGCCGCATGCTCTGTACACTTGGGAAGAAGCTCCAGTTCGCTGCCCATGTACTTTTGCATGGGCGTGAGGCTCAGGCCGCGTGCTTTTGCATGGCCCGTGCCAATGTGGCACTAGTGGTGGCCTTAGGGTTTCACGAGGTTTTTTCAAACTTGGGCCTTTAGAGGCCTATTTGTATTCTCCTATATGTGGAGCCTTTACAGCATCCATAATGGTAGTGGACGTAAGAGCGTTTCTTAAGTGCCACATCATGAATTTTGATAAAACATAGAGTTAAGTGCCCATATGACCATATTTTTTGGTCGAAAGTGCCAATATGACCCTGCAGGATCAAAAAGTGCTATTGTAACCCTATGTTTTGCTTGAAAGTGCTAATATAACCCTGGAGATATGAATTTGACCGGAATTTCATGAATTGACTATTATACCCCTAATAAAAAAATTCAAAAAATTGAAAAGACTATATTGCCCTTGTATTTTCACAATTCTCCCTCCCACAAATACGATCTCATCTCCAATTGCCGATCTAGCCGAGGCTTTGGCATTGAAGGTTTTCTTGTTTCTTCTCATTTCTTCTCTGATTCCCCCTTGACGACGATAAAAAATACGCTCTTATCTCTAATGCCCTTTGAAGGTTTGCTTGTTTCTTCTCGGTTCTATTTTCCTAGATTTAGCCAAAGGGGGGTGGCACAGGGGCAGCGTGGTGGGGTTTGCTATAGGGTTTTCCCATGGTGGTGTGGTCTATGGTGGCGCAGGGGCAGCGAGGCGATCGTTGTCAAGCTTCCAAAGGCATTTTAAAGGGGGTCTCCACTTTTCAGTGCTTGGTTGAGCGGTGCCAGAAATAGTGGTAGAGGTAAATTGAAGGCATTGGTGGAGGTGAATTGAAGTGGCATTCCAATTGGGTTTTCAATTGGCGTTCTAGGGAGAGGTGGAACACGGTGGTAGGGCTAGGCAAGGGGGAGAGGTGGAACACAGTGGCGGTGGCGGTGGCGCGACTAAGTTAGTGACCTTTGAAGCAAAATAGACCAAAAATAGGTCAGTGATGGTTGTGGCAGGGCTAGGGTTGAGCGGTGGCAGGCAGAGGAGAAAGAGGTGTGATGGTGGTGCTTGAGAGGTGGTTCTTGTAGATTGGCAAAGAAGGAGGAAGAGCGGCCGTGGCATTGGTGATTGTTGGTGATGGGTATGGACTGAAAGTGGCAGTGGTGCTAGTGTCTACGTGGTGGCGGTGGCAGATAGCGCGGCTAGGTTATGCTTGAGCTGTGGTTTAAGCGGTGGCAAGTCTAGATTCAGCAGTGGCAGGGCTAGGTAAATCAGTGGCTACTCTAGGGTTGAGTTGTGGTCGTGGTAGGGCTAGGGTTGAGCGGTGGCGGGCAGAGGAGAAGGAGGTCCGATGGTGGTGCTTGGGAGGTGGTTCTTGTAGAGGGCCTGTGGCATTCGTGATCGTTGTGGCGGGTATGGACTAAAAGTTGTTGTGGTGTTAGTGTCTACACAATGGCGGTGGCGGAAGGGCAAAGATGGTAGTTGCAGACAACGATGGAGGTGGTTGTGGATGATGGTGGAAGTGGCATAGCGGCGGAGCAGCAGTGGCTATATTATGAATAAGAAGAAGAATAAGGGGTATTTTTGTCTTTACAGTTTTATTTTTAAGGATATGGGTTTTTTAACCTTTTGTATTTGTTCAACACCGGAAATGACAAAGTAAATGCTGGAATAGTGTCAAAAAAGGTTAGATCGGCACTACTGATGCAAAACATAGGGTTATAATTTTACTTTCTGATCATGCAGGGTCATATTGGAACTTTGGCCAAAATATAGGTTCATATATGTATTTTATCCTAAAAATTATTTAAGAACCAACTACGAACAATGGACCTTGACCCACCTCCACTTGGGGTCATTAATTGTAGCTGACTCGAGCAAAGGCGTTGGAAGTCATACAAACCAAAAAGGTTGAATGAGAGATGATCAAATTTAAATTTAAATTTTGCTCCCAAACTTACTACTAAGCTAACTATTGGTAGATAGTGGCAAGACCGAGTTCATCCACAGAGATGCTAGGTGTCTAATAGCCAACTGCGCATAAGCACGTACTTGTCGTCAATCTGTCTGTGTGCTAAGAATAGCTAATATTGTAAAATGGTATTTTGGGGATTTTTCAATTAACAACTACAAACATAAGAGATCACACCAGTTAAACTATATAAACAAGCACTTGGGGAATATTTGCATAACATGATTGATTAAATGTTTCAATTATCGATTCCATCACATACAAGACATCAACAACCTAGTCTAGTGTTCATAACACGGGGTAAGGTCGATGGTTAGCACTTTCCCATACCTGTCACGTAGGGAGCTCTTGCAATCTTCCATCGATACCTTCTCTGTAATTAGGGGAGTGCAACAACGGCCTTGCCATTATGCAGATTGGTTTCTCCCCTATACGATTATGTCCCGGGGACTACACCATGAATGCTTTAATCCTAGGCCTATTGATGTGCTTCATTTTACATGCGTTAACCATTGCATTCAGCATAGTTTTTAGCTTATTTTATTTGGTGAATTGCTAGTATTAGTTGAGTTTATGTGACAAGGGGTTTATACAACCATGTTTGGTTTTCTTGTCTAAATCCTACATTTTGTAGACTTAATTAGTACTAATGGACATTTTCTATTCACGGGCTCTGAGATATTCCATGTGATCATCTTTAGCAAGTTGCCCGTGGGTACTTTTTGGTTAATTATATGTGAAGGCCATTCGTATGGGCTGTAGAAGATATTGAAGGCCATTCACAAGGATGGTAGAAGAGATCAAAGGCCATTCAACTCTAGATAGTAGACGAAGGCCATGAACATCAAATCGTGGTAGAAGGAGATTGGAGCCAAAGAAAGGTGGCATTGGAGTTCAAAACGGCCAATGAAGAAACAGTGAATCGTGGCCCGATGAGTTGTACTAAATTCTGAGAACAATCCGAGAAGAATTATCCTTCAAGATTGATTCCATTGGATTTTTCTTCTTTAGCACTACAAAATTGACTACTAGAACTCTCAAATTGGACTAACAGTTCACCCGTGGTAAAGGAAAGAAGTTCAGCCAAGCAATGCACAAACAGGTCAGCATGGGCCACTCATGCAAAGCTCCAAAGGCCCGTGCCAAAGGAGTCATTCAGCGCCAAAGGGATCAACACATCTCAACTCCACTCAAAATCAAATAAGTATGCGCACAAACCATCCCATTTACGATGGCCCATGCCATTTCAAGTCTAAGATGCCAAGACCATCCGGCGGTATGCACCCAAGGCTGCATCCCGTGCCAAGTTTCCAAGTAGACTAATGATCCTGATGATGGCCCACGCCAAAGGCTGCCTCCCACGCCAAGTTTCCAAGCAGACCAAACCTTCTGATGATAGCCAGCGCCAAGACCTGCATCTCACAGATTAGAAGTTCCAAATCCATAACACTGACGGAGGCTCGCGTGAAAGGCCACGGTCCGGACCGGTTGATGTGACGCAGCCCGTGCCAGATCTAGCATCCCACATTGGATGAAAAGACACAGCTTGCACCAGATCCTGCAGCTTGCGTAAAAGCACGTGCTACGGGCTGCGCCATCCGCGACGGCCTGCGCCATGCACCGGCTAAACTATGGTTTACTCATTCTTGTCCTATTTTTAGGCCAAATCCCCTACTACTTTAAATATAGCCTTAGTGTACTAATTTTAAAAGGTTATATATATATATTTAGACTTCATCTTGTATTAGGAGAGTAACCCTAGAGAGAGAAACATTCTCTCATTTTCATTTCTTTCCTTTTATTTTCGTTTTGATCCTATGATGTGGAATTCAAATCTATATTTGAATTCCATATCTATAGAGTAGATTTATAGCTTGGGGATAAATTGTATTCATGTTTGATTAATGCTTTTGTGAGACTCATTAGATTCATCAACGTATTTGTGTTCATGATATTATTATGACTTGCTCTTCAATATTTGAATTGCATGAATAGTAGGCTCCATTTAAGCACACACTTTAGTCTATATTCATGTTGGTGAAAATATCGATGCCTCCTTAGGAAGAGAAACTTTGATGTTTAAATGTGTAAGGGAGTATGGATATGCGTGGGTGTGTGCATGGGAGAGCAGAGTATTACTCTGGCTTATTTACTGTCGCACCAGTCTTAGCTGATTACATAAAGCAGTCTGAGAGGTTACGGGTAGAGATAGCGACAAGTAGCAAGCTAGGGTTGTAAGAGACCTAGTGTCATGGATAAGGTGCCAACAACTTCTTGACCTAATTGATTGATGATTGGGAAGTAGTGCATTCGTGGTGAAAGCCCGAGATGTAATCGCATGGGGGATAAAAAGACATACAACGTTGGTCAGATAATGTGCCCATTTTATATGGTTATATTAGGACTTTTAGGATTCACTTTTGTGCTCTAGATGTGGCAGTTTTCCTTGAAATTATCTAAGGAGAGTTAAGAGCGACTTTTACGCTTTTATCACTTTTCTGAAGGATTTTGTGTGACACGACAATTTGTTTGAAGACTTTGAAGAATACCTTTTAAGATTTAAAGATTTGAAAACTTTCATTTGAGCTTTTGAAGACACTAAGAATTGAAGATAAGTGAAGTGAAGAGGTGGACTTGAAACAAAAAGAAGAAAGAAATCAAGATGGTGAAATTTGGCTCGGTTACGACACGTGATGGATTGGTCACGATTCACGATGGACGGGTGGCCAAAACCTTTCTCACTTTTCTGTACTATAAATACTCACCTTATCCTCTCTCTCTTAATCTCTTCTTCTGCAATTTTTTGGGTTTCATAATCCTAGTTTTCCTTTCTTTATTTTCTTAGTTTTTGCAGGTTAATTGTGTGTTTTCATTATCTAGGTTAGTTCAATCTTGGGAGTGATTGATTAAGGCTTCAAAACCCATGTCTTAAGAACTCTATCTATCTATTTAGTGCTTTTTCTACTGTGTATTTATTGATCTTTGAATGTGAATTGTTAATGGCATTAATGTTGTTGGAAGTAGCTAAATATGAATTGCTTGTATGATTGCTTACTAGTGTAGGGAGAAAGTAGCTAACATTCCCCTCTTTTAATATGGAATCCAAGAGCTTAGTTAGAGCTTCTAAAGGATGTTAATGTGTTGATAATTGCTAGATGAATGTCATGATGTTGAATTCGTTGTCATGTTTGTTTTAGGTAGAAATGAGGGAACTCTATTAATGTTGATCGTTCTTGACAAATCTTATTTGAATTCATGAATTGGTTAAATGCTTAGACACAATGTAGTGTTTATCAGTGCTACCAATCTTGTTGATTCTTTGTGCTCAACGCCATCGATGGGATACTTTTAGTCAGTTTTCGACTAAGGGAGTCATTGGTGAGATTTGACAAGAGATGTCAAATTCACTCTTTCAAAATACTATCTAAGAAAGATAGAAGATTTATCTTCACAAGAAGTAGTTGGACTAATTAATAGGTTGTAGATTCAAGATAGATATAAGGTTTGGAAGTGGATATCAATTACCCCAAAGGCTCTTTTGTAGTTTTTACCCATTTTTCTCAGTTGTTGCATGATTAGAATAGTTACTTGAATTTGCTAGTTAGTTTGTCTTTTAATTTCATAACTCAGGACCGAAACCAACCACCCCCCCATTTACTTGCATATATATATATATATACTTCTAGCCTAATATCAACCTTATATGTTTAAAGATTCCTCTTCTTCGTGGATGACCCCGACTTGACATTACCTACTTGATTGTAGATAGGTAGATAAGAAGCATTTGGGCTTATAAATTTAACTTTGAGAGGTATGACAATGACCTCCCAAATTTTGGTGCCTCTGCATTTATTTTTAAGTGTTTAGGAATATTTGGTTGCATATTAGCTAGTTGTTTTCATTTTTCACTTCTTGGTGGTTTTTTTTGTTTGGAGTAGGTATTGCTTGAGTTCTTGGTCATTTTTTATGTAGAATCCTTGCAATATGATTCTAGACTTTTGAAAAAGAAATTAAAAAAAATGGATCGTCTCACCTCGAGGGAACTAATTACGAGAAGAGAGTCTCAACAAGTAAGGTTTTGTAGGATATGTCATTTCGACCATCCTACCGAGTCTTTCTATATGTTGAGATAGGAGCATTATGATGGAGGAAGAACCCTTGGTTTCCTTAACCAAGGGTATTATGAAGAGTGCTAATAAGAGGTATGAGATGTTGGTTTTCAAGGGCAAGAAGCCCAAGAATGGTATCCATACCATAATTCTTACAATGTGGAGTGGAGTGGTAATCTAGATTGGTAGTATGAGAATGAGCCAAAAAACCAACAATACGAGCAAAATAGTTGGCCTTCACCATCTTATAATGTGCCCCAAAACCTAGCCCACCAAGAAAGTTCAAGGTTGACACATGAGGAAGTCATGAATGCAATAGAAAACTTGAACAACTTGTCCAAGACTAATGAGGAACCGAACACTCGGATCTCCTCTAGTGTTGAGGTAATTGAGGGGCATGTGAGAAATATATTGGAAGCTGTGGTCCAAATAGAAACTCGTGATTCCAAAAATACACCATCCTAAGTCGAACTCGAATATTCGGTGAGTGAGGTCACCATGATGAATGACTTCGAGTTCAAAGGGGATGAGGAGTTGGTTATGGAAGACAACAAAGTGGAGGAAGAGGTGATTATGCTACATTCATTATTCTTACCATCATCACCTCTACCCCCACCAAATGAACCAAATCTACCATTTTTGGAAGTTTTAAAGGAGATAAGAGAGGAGCCCAAAGACTATCCCAAGCCTCCTAACCACCCTACTCCTTTAAAACTACCTCCACCTCCACAAAACTTTCCTCTTGAAATTTTTGAACCCCCACCCCCTCTACTTTTGAATAATCATGGTGAAGGTGTTTAAGCCTTAACCATATGGATAACATTAGGGCCATGCCAAAAATCTTAAACATATGAAGCAACGTCGTGCCGAGGACGTAAATAAATTCAACTTTTATTTTGGTTTTTGTTGATTATTTTTTGTTGTTTTCTCTTGTTCTTTTTACGGTGTATTTTTCTGTGATTTTGTAGGAAAGTGAAGTGCATTGCATTGGAGAAGATGAAGGAATGAGATCCATGGAAAGGGAAGAAAGCTTGGAAAGGCGGTATGAAATTTTTTTCCAAGTACCGGGAAACCCTAATTGTCGCAATTTGAAAAGGATATATAGCAAGTTGTGATGAACATGGGATCAAAAATGAACTCCAAGCACAATCTTATCACAAGTTGTGACATGGGTATCGCGAGTTGCGAAGGATATGTCTCGAGTTGCGACAAACAAGGGAGCAAAAATGAACTCCTAGCTTATCGCGAGTCACGACATGGGCATCACAAGTCGTGATAGAATCAGAAAAATTTCTGAAATAAGTGAGCTCGCAGACCCAAGATGTCGCGAGTCGCGTTGGACAGACTGGCTTTTCAACTGAGTTTAAACAATACACAATCCTTCTTTCTTCTCCACCAAATACTTCCAAGAACCACCACACCTCCACTCATTCCTCCACCATCTTACATATATAGACATGAATATTCTTCCATCTTTAAAATTCCTTCGTTAATCGTAGTATGCCAACTACGTCATTGTGCTTTTGATTGCTATATTCTTTAATGATGCTTGAATATTTGTCGATATATGTTAGATATTTTTATTGGATAACTTTATAATGGTGATTACATGATGGATTGGCTGTTCTTTGAGAATACTATGGTTATTAACTTTTGATGCTAAAACTAGTATTAGAAACATTAATGTACTTATGAGTTTTATATTTTTCTCCGTGGTGTTAGTCTTGATCAAACGGCGCCAAGGAGATAAATATTTTCTTGAGGGGTGAATTCTTCTATGGCACTTCTTCTTCTCCCCGACTTCGAAACCAATTTTGGGACCGATTCTATACAAATACATGGGATTGCATTGTATCACCGGCAACTATGAGGAGAAGCGGGAGTCACTCTACCTCTTACCTTGAGTTTTTATTGTTCTTGCCTTATATGTTTAAATTGAGGGCAATGTAATGTTTTAAGTGTGGGGAGGGGTTAGAGGACTCACATGCTTGCAAGCTTGATTTGGAATGCTTTTTGCTACTTTTGATTGGAAAAACATGAGAAAAAAAGTTGATTTTTTAAAAAAAAATAGAAAATTTTTTAAAACAAGGAAACCTGCTAAGTTGAAAACCCGAGAGGGTAACTTAGGCAACATTGGGGGCCAGGATAGGTCAAAAACCCGGAAGGGCAGCCTAGGAAAAATTGAGAGGCTAAATGTGGGTGAGATGTGGGCCAAAAGAAATATGATGTGTGGCTAGGATGAAAACTCGAAGGGGGCTCCTAGGAAAAATGGGAGAAAGAGAGAAAATAAACGAAAAGGAAAATTTTGTAACTTTTCTACTAATTTTCCGGTGTTGGAGTCACGATAAAATTTTCAACTCATTTGTCAGCGTTAGGAAAATTTCTACTCATTTGACAGCCTAACATCATGGGACTTCTTTGGATTGGTTAAATTAGCGGGTTTAAAATGAAGTATGGTTATGAATTTTTTGATTCTTTGTATACTTCGTTTTAGGGTTTATATATTGGTATAGAGTGAGGTATGTGTTTAAACCTCCTATATGGTTTTGACTTCATTTTTTGCCATTGGATTTCGGTTGATATATTGGTATGAAGTGAAGTATGTGCTTGAACCTCGCATATAGTTTTAACTTCATTTTTTGCCATTGGACTTTGGGATTATCAATTCGGGACTTTAAAATGTTTTTATGGTAGTGAATTGATAAGTGGCAGGTTTGGTTAGATTTAGGAATTGGGGTTGAGTGTGTGAAAAATTCTCATTTGAGCTTTGATTTGGGATTTATGATATTGAGAGTTTTTGTGATGCTTTGATTGGGGGAACATTAGTTTAGGATGTGGACATATGAATTCCTTTGTGCTCTTGAATCTTTTATTACTCTAGCGTGAGTAGTTTTAAGTGCGAGGAGGTTTGATGTGCCCATTTTATATGGTTATATTAGGACTTTTAGGTTTCACTTTTGTACACTTTCGTATTCTAGATGTGGCAATTTGCCTTGAAATTCTCTAAGGAGAGTTAAGAGCGACTTTTGCGCTTTTTCACCTTTCTAGAGGATTTTTTGTAACAAGACAATTTTGTTTGAAAACTTTGAAGACTTTGAAGAATACGTTTGAAGATTTGAAAATTTTTCAATTGAGCTTTTGAGCTTTTGAAGACTTGAAGAATTCACTACTGCAGGACAGGGGTATTTGCACTGGTAATTAAGGGTAATAACACCGGTATTTTGCCCTCCCCCCCCCCAAATACTAGTGCGTATATATAGCGGTGTAAAAGTGCAACACATTTGCACCGGTAAAATGAACCGGTGTAGAAAATTGTTTGCACCAGTATTTTGAACCGGTGTATAAATTTTGAAAACTTGGGGGGCACAGAGCATCTGCACTGATAAGATTTGGAACACCGGTGTAGAAATTTTGCACCTAAATATAACATATGAACTGGTGAAAAACCGTGATTCGTACACCGTTATTAAATATAACAACCGTATTTCTTTTGTCATAGGAATATTGTTTTTTTTGCACTGTAATAGTTTTGCACCGGTATTATTTTTACACCGATATTATTTTATGTACCGGTATTATTTAAATAATTTAAAATAAATTATTAAAAATGTGATTGATTTTTACACTGGTACATTCATTTTTTACTGATGTATGATTTGGATAAAATTTGCAATGCCCAATTTGTTTTTCGATGGTCCCTTCCGATGTATGATTATTAAAAATGTGACTGATTTTTCCACTGGTACATTCAATTTCTACCAATGTATGATTTAGATAAAATTTGCAATGCCCAATTTGTTTTCCGATGATCCCTCCCGGATTATTACTGGGGCAACGACAGCTAGATAAACTTGTAAACTATTATAAATTGGAAACTTTTGGATTGATAAGAAATTTGAAACAACTGTTACGAAAATATTGCTCGCAAAACACGCGAACATTGTTCAAACTTTGAAATAGAAGAACTATCCTAAGCATGGATTGAAACAATGTAAAAAAAACACACAAGTTTACTATAACCAAACACCATCCATAGAATTCTAATATCATCAACCATTGAAAATCAACCATCAACCTATTATGTCATTCTTATCATCCAGAAGTTGCAACGTAGTTTTTGCATGCTGTTGGTAGTCATCGAGCCAAGCCTCATACCATCTCTCTGGTACACCTTGAATTTCGTACACATGGTACGACCCTTTGCCCTATGGGAAGATTTATTAATTTCAAACTTACACTGTTAGTCAATAATGTTGTGTTTACTAGAAATTACTAATAATAAATTTAAAGATGCAAGGTTTACCTCCAAGATATTGTTTGTCTCCGGGTGATTAAAAAATTCTTCCATGAAGATAATGATGGAGTACCTGCATTGCCACTAACCATTCTGGGTTTGTTACTGCACAGGAAAGGCAAATGTAATTACTAACCCTAAACATAATAAATTGAGGGGTGAAATGAAATAATGACTTACCATGATGTTGTTGATTTTCCAAGTATAGTCTGGTTCTAGTTCCGTTTTTCTTTTCTCCCTTTGGTATGCGCATGCAAGCCTGTCAAGAAAATAAATTAAAATGGTTACTTCTTCACGCATATTACCAAACTAGGATTTATGATTTGATTAATTGAAATACTTGGAAAAATATCTCAGTTTGATCAAGTTTTTTGGTTTGATACCCTTGACCTTACACCTTTCAAATTAAACAACTCCATCAAACACGACATGACCATGTCTTTCTTCTTTCAATGGGGATACATTGGTGTATCCTTCTCACCAAGGAAATTAGCCAAAACCTCAGGCCTCTCTATAAACTCATTAACAACCTCCTCACACATGTCATCCAACTTAGCATCCCTAAAACACTCTCCCTCACTACTAACTCTCACTTCCGGTGGTGATTTTTCCCCATGAAAGGTCCACACAATATAATCTTTCACAAACCCCCGATTATACAAATGGAGTTTCAACATGTCTTTCTTATCAATATGAATTCAATTTCCACAATCACGGCAGGGACATAATATTCACTTCTCTTGACTAAAAGCATGCTCCAAGAACTCATCCACGAACATAATATATTCATCGCTCACCCTACTAACGTTGGCATACACATGCTTACGCCTCTCGATGGCACGATACAACTCTACACATCAATAAATGTCCAACAATCAAACTTCAACACATTTAATACAATTGATTTTATGACAACTTCCTAATCATGAAACATTATAAATGCACAATATACACCAATATTCCACATTACAACTACAACATTCTTAACATGTCCAACACAATAAGAACCAAAAGCCATAACATATAACTACAACAACCTTGAGAACAAATCACAAATTAATATCAACAATTCTACCTCAATCACCATCAAATGATCAAACAAGAAACGTAAATACCTCTACTAACCAAGACCATGCATGAAATCATTAATATCCATAAATGTAATTAAAAAATGGTACCTTCAAGGGCCTTCATTGTGGAGAATTCAGTGACTTCATCAACCAAAAAACACCATTAATGAACCATTTCTTCCAAAAATCCCATTTTTAACCCGCTAAAAAATGTGGTAGGTGAGCATTTAATACAATTTCCTACAGCAGGATTAAGACTTTACCGGTGTGTGTGTAACTCCTACATCGGTAAAAACAGTTACCAGTGTAGATATTTAGCCTATTCCAACGTATATTTTGCTTCTGCACCGGTAAGTTCATAGTACCGGTGCAAAAATGAATAGTTTTGGAGCCAAATTACTAAAAAAAGAAAACCATTATGCACCGGTATTAAGAACATACTGGTGCGTGTGTAATTTCTACACCGGTTCTGATAGTAATCGGTGTACAAATGAAGCCTTTTCCCGCATCTTTTTTACTTCTGCACCGATAAGTTCCGGGTATTGGTTAAAAATTTGTCCTCTTGACGCCAAATTATTAAAAAAGGAAATATGTATACACCGGTAATCATTTATCGGTGCACATATAAGCAAATGTACCGGTCATAACCACTTTTACAGATAATACCGGTGCAAATATTTTTAAAATGTACATCAGTAGAACTAACACAGTGCAAAATTAGGTGAATTGTACACCGATTGACAGGATACCGGTGCGTATGTAATTATTTGCACCGGTACTGATGTTCACATGACAAATACCGGTGCAATTGGTTATATACGCACCGGTATGCCTGTACTCATGAATTTATATCGGTGCATACGTACCTATTTTCTACTAGTGATTGAAGGTAAGTGAAGTGAAGAGGAGGACTTGAAACAAAAAGAAGAAAGAAATCAAGATTCTGAAACTTAGCTCGGTCGCAACTCACGATGGATTTGTCACGAGTCGCAACGGACCGGTGGCCAAAATATTTCTTACTTTTTTGTACTATAAATACTCACCTTATCCTCTCTCTCTCTTAACCTCTTCTTGTTCTGCAATTTTCTGGGTTTCAAAACCCCAGTTTTCCTTTCTTTCGTTTCTTAGTTTTTGTAGGTTAGTCATGCCTTTTTATTATCCAAGTTAGTTTAATCTTGGGAGCAATTGATTAAGGCTTCCACCCATGTCTTGAAAACTCTATCTATATATTTAGTGCTTTTGCTATTGTGCATTTGTTAAGCTTTGAATGTGAATTTTTAATGGCATTAGTGTTGTTGGAAGTTTGAGTATATGAATTGCTTGTATGATTGCTTACTAGGGTTGTGAGAAAGTAGCTACTTTTCCGCTCTTTTAATATGGAATCCAAGAGCACGAATTAGACCTTCTAAATAATGTTTATGTGTTGATAATTGCTTGATGAATATGATGACGTTGAACTCGTTGTCATGTTTTTTTAATTAGCAAATGAGAGAAGTCTATGAATATCGATCGTTCTTGACTAATCTTGTGTAAATACATGAATTGGTTAAGTGCTTAGACACGGTGTAGTGTTTATAAATGTTACCAAGTGTGTTGATTCTTTGTGCTCAACGCCATCAATGAGATACTTTTAGTCATGTTTGGACTAAGGGAGTCATTGGTGAGGTTTGACAAGAGATGTTGAATTCAGTATTGCAAACTACTATCTAAGAAAGATAGAAGATTTATCTTCACAATAAGTATCTAAAGAAACGAATAGATTGGTTCACTCATTCTTGAAGATTTTGTTATTTAGCATTCATGTATTCTTAATGCTATGTTATTTAGATTTTGTTATATAGCATTCATAGATATGAGGTTTGGAAGTGGATATCAATTGCCCCCAAGGCTTTGTCTTTTGTAGTTTTTACCTCTTTTCTTAGTTGTTTCACGATTAGCATAGTTACTTGACTTTGCTATTTAGGTTGTCTTTTAATTTCATAACTTAGGACCAAAACCAAACCCCCCCAAATTACTTTATATATATATATATAGATCCACTTCTAGCCTAATATCAACCTTATATGTGTAAACCCTTCAAAAAATTCCCTCTTCTTCGTGGACGACCCCGACTTGACATTACCTACTTAATTATAAATAAAAAGCATTAGGGCTTATAAATTTAACTTTGAGAGGTACGGCGATGATCTCCCATCAAACCTTGTTGTATTCCCCTAATTACGACTGTGGTGTCGATGGAGGGTTGTGAACAAACCCGATGTGACAGGTAGGGAAAGTGTATGCCATCAGCCACATAACATTTCATGGACACTCTATTAGGTTTTTATAAATCTTACATATGAATGAGTCGCTAATTGAAACATTAAATCATTCATGTCTCACAATGATTCCCTAAGTGCTTATCTTTATAGATTAATTGTTCTTTTTTACTTTTATGTTTCGTAGTGTTAATTGAAAAACCAACACCCCCTTTGTTTGCTTCACTAGATATTCCTATCACTCATATGGATTGACGATCCATACGAGGTTGTTTTTTCATTGACTCTTAGGCTATAGCATCTCTGTGGACATACCCAGGGCTTACTGCTAACTACCCTATTGGTTTAATAGTGAGAATGGGTGCAGAATATAAATTTTATATTTTAACTTTCATAAGCCTTCTGCCCGAGTAAATTAGCTACAGTTAATGACCCTAGGTGGAGGTAGATCAAATATCGGCGCCACTGCCGGAGATGCTATTCAGTCTAAGTGTCAATTAGCATATCGTGTTAGTAGAGTAGTTAGTAATTGCTTTTGTTTCATTTTATGTTGTTGATTCTTGTTATAGTTATCTTGTTACCTTTTGATCCATTTTCTAGTGTTGTATTCGGAAGGGTATTTTTAGCCCTAGTTTATGGTACACACCCGTACCACTAATCTAGGAATCTTACACTACCCGTCGCAGAGCACAGGGCAGAAGTTCAACTGAGGCCGGTAGTGTTGGTTGAAGAACCGGTAGTGTTGGTTGAAGAACTGCCAGAAATGGCAGAAGATAATGGTTCCTTGCAGGAGGCCATGGCACACAACTTGGAGAATCAGCCACTATGTATTACCTTCTCGCCATTACCTACCAATTGTTAGTTGTGAGCTGAAAAGTGGCATGATCCATTGCCTACTGACATTCCGTGGATTGGCGGGGGGGGGGGGGGGGGGGGAGGACCCGAACAAATATCTATCGGAGTTTCACTTGGTTTGTACGAACATGAAACCCCCGGGAGTATCTGAAGATAAATACAATTTGAAAGCCTTCATGTTTTCCTTTCAAGACAATGGAAATGACTGGCTCTACTACTTGCCACCGGGATTCATTGGTTCTTGGATAGACATGAAGCAGAGGTTCTTAGAGAAGTATTTTCTAGTGTCCAAGTCAGCTGGGTTGAAAAAGAAACTTTCAAACATCACCCAAGGGGATACCGGAAGCTTGTATGATTATTGGGAGTGCTTCAAGCGATTGTTGGTGAGTTGCCTCTACCATCCCTTCAAGAAAGGGAATCTAGTATATTATTTCTTTGAGGGGCTATGCAATGAAGATATACGAATGGTGAATACCGCTTGCAATAGTTCAATAGCGGAAAAAATCCCTAAGGATGCAATGGCCCTCTTTGAAGAAATGGCTAGTGGTATGAGACACTTTGGTACAAGGTCAAGGGTTAGGATCTTGGATGAACTTGCGCAACTGCCTAAGTTGGAGGAGCAAGTCCAAGCTTTTGCTTCTATGATAAAGGAGCTCTTGAAAAGAAAAGTGCATCAAATAAAAGTTTGTGGAGTTTGGAACCTCGACCACAACTCCGAGGCATGTCCCAAAGTCGTAGACAATTTGCAAGAGGTGAATGTCGTTGAGTACAACAATAGGGAGAGACATGGTTTTCCAGGGGTCAACCACAAGGGTTCTAGGGGAACCAAAGGGATGCAAGGGTATATCCATATGCTAACTCGTTCAACCCTAGATATCAAGATCATATAAATTTATGATTGAGGGAGAATAACAAACTTCAAGGATACCGGGATGGACAAGGTCCATCTCAACCATACCCTTAAGGTGAAATCCCTTCCAACAATCATGCCTCGATCTACAAGTCACATCAAGAGGAGATCTCAGAAGCCATCAGTCAATTGGGGAAGAAACATGAAGTCTTTTTGAAGAGGACAAGGCGTGAGATTGAAGACCTTGGTAATCGAACATTTTCAAGTAACTAAAATCTTGAAGTTCAAGTTTAACAACTTGCCACCTTGGTGAGCTAACTTGAAGCCAAGGAGTCTAGAAAACTCCCTTCCCAACCCGATATCAATCCAATGAACGGGAGTGCTCTCAAGTTGAGAAGTGGGAAGGAAGTCCGTGAGTCCGAGGAGAAGGTGATGCAAGAGGAAGAAAGGGTACTGGAGGCTACCAAGGCACACTTTGAAGAAGAGGATATTTTTGTCAAGGAGGCACCTTCCAAGGAGCTTTCACCACCTATGGCACAAGCTACCATTCCATAACTATTTTCAAATGCTTTGAGGGGAATACCTAAGGTGGTGACCAATGATGCGAACATTCAAAAATTCTTCAGAAAGATCGAGGTAACCTTCCCTATCTTGGAATTAATTGAAAATGTGCCATCATATGCTAAATTTATTAAAGTTGCATGCACAAAGAAGAGGAGTATGCCAACTAAGAGGTTGGAACATTTAAAAATGGGGGCAATCACCGTTTTGAACCATAAAAATTTGCCTAAGAAATGCGACGACCCCGGAATGTTTTCTATCCCTATCTCTTTGGTGGTAAACTTGTCGCAAATGCGATGACAGATTTAGGCGCATCTATTAATGTGATCCCATATAGTCTATATGAATGCCTATAAATAGGTGAGCTTAGGGAAATTAGAGTGATTTTCTAACTCGCCGATCATTCCCAAGATAGTCCTCGTGGACTAGAAAATGATGTGATGGTGCGAGTTGGGAAGTTGGTTTTTTCGGTGGACTTTATGTCTCAGAATTGATGCTCCACGGAAGTGCACCCTTAATACTTTTGGGGGAACATTTTCTTAAAACGTGTAGGACTAAAAAAAAGTCCAATTGGGGACCTTGGCTCTATAAGATGACATGGATAAAGTTGAATTTTATATCTATAAATCTAAGCATGGTTCGAAAAATTCTTCTCTTATGTGCAAAGGTGTAACCCTATGTGATGAGCATAATGAATATTCTTGTGTTACCAATGAGCATGAATACTTGGATGAGTCCCGTATGGATAATATTGTTGATGAGTCTGATTAATTGGATAGTGATGTTGATGGTATGTCCATACTAGATTGTTTTTCAAAGCAAACTAAGTTGCAGCAGGAAAGGGAGATTGTCGAGAGTTTAAAAACTCCTCGACCTCTCTCTAAACCCAAAGTGACATTCATGGAATCAATGTTTGCGAGACATGGAGATTCATTTCCTATTATGGACAAGAGGTCTGATGGTAAGGATGACTCATTGTGGAGACCTCTCAACAACGATGCCATCGATGGTGGAGTCCCCAATGGTGATTCCAGAGACCCACAAGTAGGTGTTTCTAACTAGACTTTAATGAAAAGAAAATAAGTTGTGAGGACGATAATAAATATACGGTGTTTCTTTTTTGATTTTGTGTTTCATGTAGTGATTAGATAGATTATGCATGTTTTGGTTTGCGATAAGGATTTTTGAGATGAAACTCTTGTCCGATTTTAAAATTTCAGTTCCAGACTCGTGATTGTGTTTGGATGGAATTAAATTTGATGGGTGACATAGTTTTTTTTAAAAAAGTGGGAAGAACAAAGGACTATGCCAAAATATTTGGCAATCTCATGCCAAGACCTGACATGGTCCACGCCAAGAGTTTGGGTCCGTGCAAGGAGTTTGGGTCCGTGCAAGGAGAGTTGGCACGAGGGTATGCTTCATGCCAAGGAGTTCTGCACGAGGGTTGATTCGTGCTAGAATGTTTGGCATGAGACCTTGTTTCGTGCCTAAGATTTGGCACAAGGCCTGGATCACGCCAAACACATTTTGCGCTAAAAAATAAATTTCCCATTGCCAAATTGTTCCAAAAATGCAAAATTTTTAAAACTTTAAAATTCTAACTCAAAAATGAATTTTTGATTAAATATTTTTTTGAAATTCCTTATTTTCTTAGGATTTTTGATGGACTAAATTGTTTTTTTGTCATTAACATATGATGCAATACCATCTTTTGGTCCTCAAGGCCAATGCCACGTTTGTTCACCAACTCTCAAATACAAAATGATTTGTTTTCTCCCCAATGTGGTTTTCACGGTGGTTTTTAGTTAATTTTGGGGACCAAAAGATGGTATAAAATCATGTGTTAGGGACTATAAAACAATTTTGTCTACAGAAAACTACCTTGAAAACCACTTTTGGGGTACTAAAATCATTTTTAATTTGTTGGGTACTGAAAAGAAGCGGTATTGGTCTCGGAGACCAAAAGATGGTATAAGATCATATGTTAGGGACCAAAAAATCAATTTAGTCTTTTGATGCAAATAGTACTTCCTACATTCCTCAGAATTAACTGATTGGTACTTCCCCTAATATGCAATTTTAAAATTTCCATTCTTATCCTAATTGTACATCTCTCTCTTTTATCATCTATGAAGAAGTTCTAAATCCCATGTACACTTTTCCACCTAATTTCATCATTTGACACATTCTTCCTTCTGAAGAAATACTCACTCACACACTTGGTGAAACTAAAAAAATTGAAGCTTTTCTTCCAAAAATTAGCAATTTCTGCTTCTTCTTGTTTGGATCTTACAACTTTTAGCTTCATATTTTGGGTAATCCATTGAGCTCTTTGTTTATATGATTTATTGACATTGTGGTGGTGTTATGAAAAGAAATATTCTTGAATGAGTGCGTGTTGTTGAGATAAATGTTTGGGTTTGTATGCATTTTTTTTTAAAGTCAAACACCCTTAGGTGAGGGATATTTTATAAAGGTTCCCCAGGCCTGTTTAAAAGAGTCATACATTACGGCAACTTAGTTGCCCCAAGATGTGTATCTAAAATCTACCCTATCATGATTGTAGCTAGAAATGGTAGTTTGTAAAAAGGTAAATGCGATTCCAGAAAGAAGAATCGCCACCCCATGTGTTAATTCTTCCATCCGGCCAGGCAGCACCTTTTATTACAATGAGATTAGTTAACCAAAAAAGAAAACAAGTGATCGAGCATGCTTGCATTGAGTCCAAAATCCGAGTGTACAGAGCTATTGTACAGATGAGAGAGATCCATAAGCCATCCAAGATGCAACCGAGGAAATCATGAGTGTGTGCCAATTTCTTGTAGTAAGACCTGAGGAGCAAAAACAGAGAAAAACAGTAGTCTCCATTCTAATTAACAGCATGCATGTTGTTTGTATGAATTGAATATACATGAAGGTGTCCACAGATGATAACATTAAAGGGAGAAAATCAAACACCAACTCTAATCACAGGAAGACCACTTCTGTCAAGTATTAACAGTCCCCTAAGGAAATGAGGGGCTGACTGGATGTCTATATCACCATTTAGGTTTTTTTCTAGAGCATATTTTACAAGAGAGTCAGCTGCAGTATTTGCCTGCCTATGAATGTGTTGAATTGGGTATTTAAGATGTTTTGAGTTAAGGGAACTGCAGATGGAAAATGTTCTCCAAGGTGAACTCTTGGGATTTTGAATACCCTGAACAACTATTAAACAATCTGATTCCACCACACAAGTAGCTAGATCCAATTCTGAGCATATTTCATATCCATATTGAATGGAGAATAATTCAGCATGTAGAGGGGATGGAGATTGGAATGTTTTAGCTCTCATTATAACCACATTCCCAATCCAGTTTCTAACTATCACAGCCAAAGAAGAAGAACCACCTCTATTCCATGTGGCATCAGTATTAATCTTATATCCTGATTGTGGCTTCTTCCATTTTACAGCAATTAAAGCTTTTTTCCTCTTTTGAAAAAAATTGAGGGATAATATTTTCCTGAGTCCAGTACTTATGCTTATCTACGCTACCAAATAGGTGATGGACAGTAAAAATTTGAAAAATCATGCCTTTAATCTCATTGAAGCAAGCAACTTGGGAGAAAGATTCATTTTCATAGATAATTTTGTTCCTTTTAATCCAAAGAAACCAAATTGTGACAAGAAGGGCAGCAGTGGTAATGTTTAAATGAATCTTGGATTCTTCCTTAAAAGAAAGATAATATTCTACTCTACCCTTCAAGTTAGCAAAAACTGAATGTTGTAGATGTAAAAGGTCACTGACACAATCCCATACAGCAATAGAGGAGGGGCACGAATTGAAAAAATGATCCAAAGTATCTGTGTGGTTCAAGTAGAGTGGACATTTGGAGACTAGATAGAAACCTAACCTACATAGTATGTTATCAAAAGGAAGAATTCCATTCATAGCTCTCCACAATAGAACAGACATTTTCTTTTGGATGAATGAAGACCAAACCTTATTAAAATGCCCGATTTTTGCCTTTTTCTGCCTGAAAATGTTGTATGCAGACCGTATAGAAAATAATCCATCTGTGGTTGGAGTCCAAACAAGCTTATCCTCATGAGAATGTTCCAGCTTAGCAGCCTGCAAAATGGCATATAAATTGGTAGCCAGATATGGCTCCAGCTGTGGAAGGAGGGAAGCTTTGTTGTTTATAAAAAACCGGAGAGAAATATCCTCAAAGGGGATATTCCTCCCATGAGGCCACTTATAAAACAGAACTCCTTCTCCTGTCCAATTAGAGTTCCAGAAAGAGCAATCACCAAATCCATAGAGTACCCTGGAATGGCTATTTGCCTTAGCTGTGAATAGCATATTCTGGACCAAGTATGTGATTTTTTATAGGAAATAGGAAGCGACCATAATAAAGAAGTCCATTGGGTATTTTTTTGTTGCAGTTTCCACCACAGTTTACACGAGAAGGCATCAACAGTAGCTTTTAAATCCCTAAAACCTATGCCATTTTCATCATTAGGTAGACTCATATTTTTCCAAGACCTCCATTTTTTCCTACCTGTGTTGTCAGCATTCCCCCAAAAAACACTGGATGCCATTTTCTCCATTTTTTTAAAACAATCTTTGGTGGACTCAAGACAGCGAAGATATGCGTCGGGATTGAAATAAAATAATGATTAATCAGTACAATCTTACCAGCAGTGGTGAGCCATCTATTCTTCCAGTTATTGATTGATTTCTCCACTCTTTCCAGTAGAGGTTTGTAGTGTACCTGTAGATTTCGACCATAAAAAATAGGGACTCCCAAATATTTGAATGGAAAAGAGCCTTTTTCCATTCCCAGTAACCTCTTTACAGAGAGAACTGTTGATAATGGGGTTCTGTGGGATACAAAAAATTTAGATTTTGCAAAATTGACCTTTTGTCCTGTAGTTTGCTCATATGCTATCAAGAAACTTTTAAACCTCTTCAAATTTGTAGGTTTAGTATTAAGAAAAACTGCTGTATCGTCAGCATACATTAAGTGTGAAACCGGTGAACAAGAAAGAGGGAGATCAAAATTTTGGAGATATCCTATGTTGAAAATTTTCTTTAAACCTCTTGAAAAGGCTTCGGAGAGTAAATTATACAGAAAAGGTGAAAGTGGATCACCTTGTTTTATACTTCTAGAGGATGCAAAGAAGCCTGAGGTGACTCCATTAATTAAAACAGAAAAATGAGCAGCAGCTATGTTATGCATGATGATTTTAACAAAATTTCCACGAAATCCAAACTGAAGAAGTACAGAGTTTAGGAAGGACCTAGAGACTCTATCAAAGGCCTTTTGCATATTAAGTTTAACTATCAAATTTTGAACCTTTGATTTTCTAGACAAAATTCTGGCCATCTCCTGCATTTGGATTACATTATCAGTGATATCCCTGCCCTTGATAAATGCACTCTGCTCAGGAGAAATTAAAATTTGCATCAATGGTTTGATTCTTTCCATTAGCATTTTTTGAAAATACTTTGTTAAGAAAATTTGATAGACTAATTGGTATGAAATCAGAGAAGGAGGTAGGGATTGATTTTTTGGGTATTAGGGTAAGCCAGGTGCTTGAAATAGCCTTTGGGATGTTACCATTGCATATGAAATCATTTGCAGCTTCAAGCAAGTCATGTTTAATGGTTTCCCAGAAGGTGGTATAGAATTCACCAGAGAAACCATCAGATCCAGGTGCACTAGCTTTATTTAAATCAAAAACTGCATACTTGAGTTCCTGGATGGTGAAAAGTTGAAGAAGGAGATGATTTTGCTCTTCAGTAATCACTTTAGGTATTTCCTTTAGAAAATAGTTAAAGTAAGTTCCTGGTTTTGGAGTGGTATCCTCATTAAGTAAATCCTTAAAAAATCGAACTCCTTCTTCCTTAATCAGTTGGGGTGCTGAAATCCAGTTCCCTAGTCCATATTTGATTTTACTAATTCTTGACCTAGCTCTCCTTTCCCTAATGGTGTGGTGAAAAAAACTGGTATTTGCATCTCCATACTTTAGCCAATTTAACTTCGCCTTTTGCTTTAAAAAATGTTTTTTTTCTTTCTGAGATTTGATAAGTAAAGCTTTAGACTTATTATGTTCAGCTAAATCTGATTCATCATGAGATTGTTGAAAAATTATTTCCAGGTCATTAACATTAGCCTCAGCTTGAAGCAGATTTAGATTTAAATTTCCAAAGATGTTTTTGTTCCATTCTTTAATTTCAGTCTTAAGCCTCTTAAGTTTATACACTAACCTATACATCCCTCTTAAAGGAGATGATAAATTCCAGTTTTTAACCACTAAGTCCTGGAAATCTTGTCTATTAGACCACATATCTTGGTATCTGAAAGACCCGGGCACCATTTCTTCAGAAGATTGAATAGACAGTAGTAAAGGAGAATGGTCAGAAGTCATTCTATTTAGCACTTGAATTGAACTGTTAGGGAATAATTCCAGCCAATCTAGATTGCCTATGCCCCTATCTAATCTTTGGAACATGAGTTCCTTACATTTATTTCTGAACCGATTATTGCACCATGTGAAAGAATTTCCTACCGTAGAAATTTCATGCAAGTCCAGATTATTAACGAAATCATTAAACTGTTTCATACTCTTATTGGGGGTTGATTTCCTCCCCTTATATTCAGTAACTGAAGCTACCGTATTAAAATCACCAATGTATATGGAAGGTTCAAGGAGTGGTGTTCTTAAATCATTCCAGAGATTTTCCCTCATTTGTCTATTAACACTAGCATATATAAAGAAGCAGTTCCATCTGACTGATGTTGAAATTTCTGATATTCTGGCCTGTAAAAATTGGTCAGATTCATTTAGACTGACTACACTAAAAGTTTGGTTCCATAGGATCCAGATTTTTGCATTTTGGGCAGGGAGGGCAGATTTGAAACCTAGTTCATGCATTAATGTATTTAAATTCTGTTTATCATGCCAAGGTTCAATCAGACAAAGAATATCAATCTTATGAGACAACTTAAGAGCTTTTAATCTATCCATTGATGTTCCATATCCTCTTACATTCCAAACTAATATGTTTCCTATGATGGTGTATTTAATCATTTAAAACCTGCTGGGATTGCTTTGTGTGAGGATCTTAGCTTCCTAAGTTTTGTAGTTGAGGCTTTACTATTGTTTCCTATTTTATCCTAACCTTTCTCTATATTATCCAGATTATATTTCGTTTTAAGGGTACTAACCTTAGTTTGTGCACTTTGGTCTACCTTTGTGTTCTGATCTGTAGAGGAGGGAGCATCCTTTTGTTCACCATCCTGGGCAGCTTCAGGGATAACAGGTGATTTGGTTGCTGAGATGAATACCTGTTCTGAGTGACAGGCATCTTGTTTATTTCCAGGGGTAGATGGTCCCTCTGTTGTGGTTGAAATCTTGTCATTTGTTGTTGAGGGCACCACTACCTCGTGAGATTCCAGAGATTCATGGAAAATCTCAACAGCTTCTCCTTCCTGTTCTTCTTCATTTAAAGCATCTAGAGTTTGGAAAGCATTTGATATTGTGACAGTGTTTTTTAGTGTTAAATCTTCCAGAATGAGAGATGTTTCAGCCTGTTTGTTCTTTTTTCTCCAGAAAGTAGCAGTGATTGATTTAAAAATGTCATCCAAGGAGTAGAAAGAATCAGTTCTTTTCTTGTGGCTAACAGTAAAGGAGTTAAAATTATTTCCCTGATGGGAGGCAGAGGTATTTTTTTTGGATTTGGAAATCAAGTTCCTTTTGAGACACAGTTAGAGCTGAGGATCTCTCAGCATTTACTATCACTTTGGAGTGGGATTCTAACACTTTCTGTGGTTCTACTTGTTCTGGGACTCTTCTTTCCTTTTTTCCATTTACTGTGTTAGTGTCCATGTACCTTTTCCTTAGCTCAGGGTGAAGAAAATTACAATTATCCTAATTATGACCTATTATCCTACAATGAGTACAATAAGGAGGAAGTTCCTCATATTCTATGGGGTAATCTGCTACTTTGTTACCTATTCCTACCACAATAGTTAAGGGGAGTTGAGACAAAAGATCTACTTCAACACAAACTTTAATGGCGGATGGTCTAGTCAGAGCAGTGGTTGCAGCATCCATTTTTAGATATCTACCTATCTGACTACTCATGCCAATGATTGCCGAGGTATTTTAAAAATGAATAGGGAGTTTATGAATTGTTACCCAGGCTGGAACGATAGAGGATTCCGCTGTTGGAGAAAAATCCGGAGACTATTTCTAGACTTTCATGACTGCTCCTTGAATCATCCATTGTCCCTTCATCCAGCATCTCTGGTAGTCTTCGTTATCCTGAAACCTAATTAGCACATGACGATAATCAATAGAACCTAATTGAAATTTAGATTTGAAACCACTTGATTTGAAGGAAGTGTGAAGAAGCTCCATAGTTGGTTTTCCTCTGTTGAACTTCCCGACCAGGGCATTCTGATAATGTGATGCCAATAGTTCACCTTCCTCCTGAGGAAGGATGAACGCAATCTTGCCCTTGTATTCAGTGATGGGATGTAGGTTGGGCGTATCGGGTAGGGATGTAAAGAGCGGGGGAGGTTTAGCGGTTAGCGCTTGGATAAAGCTTTTATTGTTGGCGAGGATCATATCTGCAGTAGGATTGGGCGTTGTCAACGCCATGGACGGCGGCTAGTTCAGTCAAAAGTGACCGTTATTGACAGAGAATGTGACAGAGAAGGTGAAAAAGAGAGGAAGGTGAATAGTAAGTGTGTGTTTCGCACCAAATTCCGCACACAGTTATCACAAGGGACCATTATCACGAGTGGGTAATTTGGTTTGTATGCATGATCTTGTGATGAAGAAAATTTTGGGGGTTTGATGTACTATTATGCTTGAATGATGTCATCTTCATGTTTTGAGTGATTTAGGCGAGGATGAATCTTAATTGTATGATCTTATTGATGGGTTGGTGAGAACTTACAAGGGCATATTGTTTGATGAGTTATTTGGGGAGAACGTTGTCTTGTTGAATGACATTGTAGACTGTGTCTTGTTTGTGATAATATCAGCACTCTTGCCTTCATTTTGATAAGATGCCTCCCAAGAAGAATGTTCCGGAGAAAGGAAAGTCCTCGCAAGGTGAGAAGAGGAAGAAACTAGTGAAGGGTGTAAACCTTGAGCAGGTGACTTCCATTCTTCGCAACCCCACATTTGAGACTAAAACGTTTATAGGGTTATCCAACATGCCCAAAACTGCAATCTAGAGGTGGAGGAACTTGAGAGAGCCAAAGAGGACTATTTTGGAGACTGGATTTGCATGCATGGACACCTTGGCAACCCTAGTCTTACTCGAGCCCGTCACTTACCTATTGGGACGAGTAGGTCTAGAGGGCTTTCTTGTTAGAAACTCAAAGACATATGTTAGGTGGAACCTAGAGTTCCTAGCTACGCTATGGCTGGTCAGAGATGATGATGGACACAATGCGATCAAATTCAACCTAGATGATAAGGAGTACAAGATGACCCACCGAAAGTTAGCACGCGCTTTTGGATGGAGGTATGGCAAGGAGATTAAAAAACACACCATTAAGGGATGTCTTTTTCTCTTGGACGCATTTCGGTGCAACTGACAGGCACTGATCGAAAGAACCTGTGCAAGAGTACTACCCTAGATCACCCAGCATTCAGTTATGTTCCCCGACTGTTGGCTATGGGGGTTTTCTACAATGGTGAGCTAACTCAATGCTTGGGTTTGGATGTTATTGCCTTTTTCTACAATGGTGAGCTAACTCAATGCTTGGGTTTGGATGTTTATTGCCTTAAGGCAATAACACCCGAGGATAATTTTTACTAGAACCTGGTAGGGTCTTTTGTGCAGGAATGTTTAGCGATGAGGGACATGAAGAGTGTCAAGATATCTATGGGCAACGTGGTAGGTTGATGTGTCCATTTTATATGCATATTTTGGGACTTTTTTTGGATCACTTTTGTGCTCTTTTGTCATCTATAACTTTTGTTTTACCTTGAAATTCTCTTAAGAGAGGTAAGAGCGACTTTTATGCTCTTTTACCTTTTCTATGTGGATTTTGTGTGATAAGGAAAGAACATCAAGACTTGAAGACCGGAGGACATTGAATATACCATTTTGAAGACTAGCTTCAAAGATTAAAGGCATGAAGAATCTAGGATTTTAAGTCAAGGCGGCAAAGAAAAAAGGAATCGACAAAAGGGTGAAAATGGGCAGCCCGCCCAGCCGGGATTCTGCTACACTTTTGCCTTTTGCTTTTGTTTTCCTTTCTCCTGTACTATAAAAGGAATTTTTGGCCACCCACTTCTCATCTTCTTCCTTTGGCCGAATTCTCTCATCTCCAAACCCTAGGTTCTTCATCCTTTTCACTTTTTCTCTCTTTATTTCTCTATGAATTTGTCTATGAATGTTAGTATGATTTGTATTAGATAAATCTTGTTCTCGGGAGCAATTGACTAAGACTTCCAAGCCCATATCTTAAGAACAAGTTGTAGCCTATTTCATACTCTTACTATTATGAATTTATGGAGCATTGAATGTGTTTGTTAATATCATTAATGTTCTTGAAAGCATGATCATATGAAGTACTTGTATGGTATGTTTGTTAGGGTTTTGGGAAATTGGTTAATTTCCCCTTTTCTTGATGGGAAATATAAGAGTATGAGTTAGAGCTTATAATTGTGTTGATGGATTGATAATTTCTAGATAAATATGATAATGTTGAACTCTTAGTCATGTTTGTTCCTTGTATCAAATGAGAGAAGCCTATGAACGTTGAATGTTCTTGACAAATCTTGTGTAAATCCATAGATTAGTTAAATGCTTAGACACGGTGTAGTGTTTATAAGTGTTGTTAAGCTTTTTGATTCTTCGTGTTCAACGCCATCAATGGGATACTTTTAGTCGTCTTTCGACTAAGGGAGTCATTGGTGAGGTTTGACAAGAGATGTCTAATTCACTTTTGCAAACTACTATCTAAGAAGGATAGAATATTTGTCTTCACAACAAGTAGTGAAAGTAATAAATAGGTTGCATATTTAGTTATAGATAAGAGGCTTGGAAGTGGAAGTCAATGCACCCAAGGTTCCGTTAATTGTTGGTTTAATCACCTTTTAGTTGTTTTTACATGCTAGGCCTATTTAATTTCCTCGTTAGTTAATTTTTTTTTCAATTTTGTAACTTAGGACCAAAAACCATCCCCCTCCCTTTACATGCTTTTATATGTATCTAAATATATATGCCTAGTATGTTTTCCGCTCTTTATGTTTAAACACTTGAAAAGGTCCCTCTTCTTTGTGGATGACCCCGACTTGCCATTATCAACTTAATTGTACATAGGAAGCATTAGGGCTTATAAATTTTAATTTTGAGAGGTACGGCAATGACCTCCAAAATTTAAGCGCCGTGGTTGGGGAAGAGGCATTTTATTTTTAAGTGTTTGGGCATATTATGTGTGATTATGTGCTAGTTGTAAATATTTGTTAGTTTGCTTTTATTTTGTTTTCTTAGTTGACTTGCCATTTTCGCTTGGCTTGGAGACGTATTGTTTGAGTTCTTGGTGTATGGTTTGTACGCAATCCTCTTCACAAGAACCCCTGCATTACGACCCTGAGTTAGAGATGAATTTGAGATGGGCCAAGAGGCTTTCTCCGGAAAGTGTGAATAACACCCCTCTTAGTGACCATTTTATGGACTACCTTTATGGAGAATCAACATGAGCATGAAGATGAGCATCTGGAAGGAGGGCCTCACCATCCTCCTCTTCAAGGAAGATCTCCTCCTCTCCAAGGAAGGGAGAATCCCTTGGGGCAAGCCTTACTGAGGGACATTATGACCCTCAACCCTAACCAACAACCAATTTGCATTTAGTATCCTTTGGTTAGACCAAGTGGGCACTTCGAGCTCAAGACCGGGTTTATAAACATGCTACCTATCTTCCTTGGTAGGAAAGGGGAAAATGCCAACAAGCATCTCACCGAGTTCTATTTTTTATGTAGTGGTACAGTTCCCCACATAGTAGATGAAGACTTCTGTATGTTAAAGTTATTCCTATTCACATCGAAGGATGGTGCAAGGGATTGGCTCCACTACCTACCACCTAAGAGTATCAAAAGTTGTTTTGGAATGAAGATGGAATTTATAACCAAGTACTTCCCTGCCTTGAAGTCCGCCGCTTTGAAGAAGGATATAATCAACATCCTCCAATGGCATGAAGAGTTCCATTTTGACTATTGGGAGAGGTTTAAGAACCTTCTCGCGAGTTTTCCATACCACGGCTATTCGGAGGGAGAATTGGTCTAGTATTTCTACAATGATCTTCTTGATAAGGACCAAAGACTGGTGATAAGTTCTTGTTGTTGTACCCTTGAGAACAAGACTTCAATGGAGGCAATGAATTTATATGAGGAGCTAGCTGAAGAGTCAAGGAACTTTAGCTCGAGGGCCGATTTGAGAAGAAGAAATCCAATGCCCACAAGTGACCCCTCTAATAGTGGAAAGCTCGAGGACTAAGTCCCGGACCTTACTTTTATGGTAAAATCCTTGATGACCAAGACCGGAAATGTTCCACATGCTAATTCTTGTGAAATTTGTTTACCAGCACATCCAACGGACACTTGCCATACTTTTCAAGATGATCATGTTGAGGGGGTGAGTTCTATGGGGTATCATGGAGGGCAAGGCTAACAAGGAAACCAAAGCTATCAAGGTGGGCAAGGCTATCAAAGCAACCAAAGCTTTCAAAGTTATCAAGGTTATCAAGGGAAACAAGGCTACCAAAACCGCCCTTACAATGCGGGTAGTAGAGATTACCCAAATCTCCAGTATGGAAACCCTCAAGGAGGCCAAAATGATCAACAATACGGGTCACCTCAACAACAATACCAAAGGATTGAAGACAAGCCCCAAGATTAAGAGAGGCGGAGCTCTCTATCTATATGCCGGAGCCACCATTTTTGGATGCTTTAAAGGATAGGAGGACCAAGGAGGATAATGAGGACATCTACAAAGTCTTTTGCAGATGCGAGGTAAACATTCCACTCTTAAATGCTATCAATAGAGTTCCTAGGTATTCTAAGTTTCTTAAGGAATTGTGTACCGTTAATATGAGACAACAATTGATGAGTAAAAAAAAGAGTGTCAAGAGTGAATATGTCTCTGATGTGTTTGATGATGAAATGCCTCCTAAATGTAATGATCCATGAATTTTTATGATCCCTTGTAAGATAGGAGGAAAATGTGTTAACAAATCCATGCTAGACTTAGGTACTTCCATTAATGTGATCTCATATTCCTTGTATGAAAGTCTAGATACTTTGCACAAAATCGGGGTTGTTATCCAACTAACCAACCACTCTAGCACATACCCAAAAGGTATTGTGAAGGATGTGTTGGTGAAAGTGGGCTCTTTAACATTCCCTGCCGGTTTTATGTTCTTGAAATAGAAGGTTGTAATAGTGCTAAACTTATTCTCTTAGGTAGGCCATTTTTAAAGACTTCAAGGATAATAATTGATTTGCATAGTGGAACTTTAACCATAGAATTTAATGGGTGGAAGATTGAATTCTACACTAACAATTCTATTGAGCATCGGAGAAAATACCATTCTTGCCAAACTATTAATGTTTTTGATGATATAGAGCAAGATGTATTTGAGCCCAGTAATGGTAGTTCCTTAAATGTTTCCATAGATGTTTCTTTGAGTGATGTTTTGATTGCAAATGTTGTTAGTACTAACATGGAATGCTCTCTTGGGAAAGCAACATCTGACACCTTTCGCATGTCCACAGGTAAGCCAATGGGGGTGAGTTTCCCACCTTCGCTTGAGAAGACTTCGGGGGTAGAGTGCAAACCACCACCGAAAGTTCTTAAATGTTCATCCCTTAGAGAAGGAGAGAAATCCCTGAATGCTCACTTGATTGAGATTACCATGAACGAAAAAGGTGAGTTATTGAGAATGCTAAGGGAACATGAGGAGACCATAGCCCTGGTGCGCCAAGTCTTGTTTGAGGATGATGTGGATCCCATATGCTTTGATTTGGATCGGGGAAAAAAGACCAAACACTTCGGCTTGTTTTGTGAGCAAGCTCCAAGGAAGGGAGTAAGTCGTGCTAATGGTGCTAAATAAACTTGGTTTTGATCATTTGAATAATCATTCGTGATATTCCGTTGATGTCGTTTCAATTTGATATTTATTGTTATTTTTCATATTTTTATTTTATTTCTATGACGAATGTGATTTCCCATTATTTTGTAGCAAAATATGTCGAGCATTGGAGAATCGGAAATAATTTTGGAGCATGAAAACTAACCATGGAAAGAATGGAATTGAAAAAAAATTCAAGAATGAAGAGCAGGGCTGGCCACGGGATGCAGGGAACATTCCTGCCCAGGCGCCCAAGCCCCCGCCCGTGTGACACGCACGGGCACTATTCAAATTTTTTAAAAATAATTTAAAATTTCTGATTACTCTCTAAGATTTCTCCTTTTTTCCATTTCTTTCTTCTTCATCTCCTCTCGTCTCCATTTTAAGAACTCCCCCAAATAACCCTTCTCCATCTTCCAAATTTCACCATTCCTAGCCAACATTCAATCCTTTTGTCAATTGTTCATTGACTATTGGAGCTAGTTTGTTCTTGGAGCATGGGGGAATCGTCACACCAAGAGTTTGTAAGTCATTTAATGATGGACATGTATATAATTAGCTACTTTTGATTGGAAAAACATTTTAAAAATGAAAATTTTGAAAAATAAAAATAAAAAATGAAAATTTTAAAAATATATATTAAAAAAACCTGCTAAGTTGAAAACCCGAGAGGGAAATTCAGGCAACATTGGGTAGCCCGGATAGGCGGGAAAGCTGAATGGCCAGCCTAGGAAAAAATGAGAGGCTAAAAGTGTGGAAAAAGGTGAGATGTGAACCAAAGAAACATGATGTGTGGCTAGGATGAAAACCCGAAAGGGTTCCTAGGAAAAATGAGTGAAGGAGAGAAAAAAAAAGTGCTACAATTTTACTCATTTTTCGGTGTTAGAGTCATAAGGTAGCCTAACATCATCACATTTCTTGGAGTTGGATAATTTAGCGGGGAAAACGAAGTACTGTATGAAATTCTTAATTGTTTATTTACTTCATTTTTGGGATAATATATTGGTTTAAAGTGAAGTATGTGCTTGAACTTCATGCATGCTTTTAACTTCGCTTTGTGCCACTGGATTTGGGATTGTCAATTCGGGACTTAGAAATGCTTTTATTGATATCAAAGAATTTATAGGTTGATATGGTTTCGGTAGATTTAGGAATAGGGGTTGTGGGTGAATTCTCATTTGATCTTAACTTTGATATATGTGATATTTAGAGTTGTGTGAGGTAGTGATTTGGGGATATCTTAGTTAGGGTGTGGATACATGAATTCCTTCGTGTGCTTGAATCTTTTCTTACTTGAGGGAGAGTAAAGTTTAAGTACGGGGAGGTTTGATGTGTCTATTTTATATGAATATTTTGGGACTTTTTTGGGATCACTTTTGTGCTCTTTTGTCATCTAGAACTTCTGTTTTTCCTTCAAATGCTCGTAGGAGAGGTAAGAGCGACTTTTACGCTCTTTTACCTTTTCTTAGTGGATTTTTTGTGACAAGGAAAGAACATCGAGACTTGAAGACCGGAGGCCATTGAAGATCACCTTTTGAATACTAGCTTTGAAGATGAAAGACTAGGTTCTTCATCTCATCTCCAAACCCTAGGTTCTTCATCTTTTTCACCATTTCTCTCTTTATTTCTCTATGAATTTGTCTATGGATGTTAGTATGATTTTTATTAGCTAAATCTAGTTCTTGGGAGAAATTGACTAAGGTTTCCAAGCCCATGTCTTAAAGAACAAATTGTAGCCTATTTATTACTCTTACTATTGCGCAGTTATGGAGCATCGAATGTGTTTGTTAATGTCATTAATGTTCTTGAAAGCTTGAGTATATGAAGTACTTGTATGATATGCTTGTTAGGTTTTGGGGAAATGAGTTGATTTCTCCTTTTCTTTATGGAAATCCAAGAGTATGAGTTACAGATTTTGATTGTGTTCATGGATTGATAATTGCTAGATAAATATGATAATGTGAACTCTTTGTCATGTTTGTTCCTTGTAACAAATAAGAGAAGTCTATGAACGTTGAACGTGCTTGACGAATCTTGTGTAGGTTCATAGATTGGTTAAATGCTTAGACATGGTATAGTGTTTATAAGTGTTGCCAAGCTTGTTGATTCTCCGTATTCAACATCATTAATGGAGTACTTTTAGTCTTTTTTCAACTAAGGGAGTCATTGGTAAAGTTTGACAAGAGATGTCAAATTTACTCTTGCAAACTACTATCTAAGAAGGATAGAAGTTTAGCCATCACAATAGTAGTGAAAGTAATAAATAGGTTGCTTGTTCAATGATAGATAAGAGGCTTTGAAGTGGAAGTCAATTTCACCCAAAGTTCCATTTATTTTTGGTATAATCTCATTTTAGTTGTTGTTGCATGCTTTGCATATTTAACTTGCTCGTTCGTTAACTTGTCTATCGATTTTATAACTTAGGACAAAAACAACCAACCCCCCCCCCCCCTTTTACATGTTTTTATATGTATCTATATACATCTATGCCAAGTATATTTACCTCTCTATATATTTAAACACTTGAAAAGATCTCACTTTTTCATGGACGACCCCGACTTTCCATTATCTACTTAATTGTAGATAGGAAGCATTAGGGCTATAAATATTAACTTTGAGAGGTACGGCGATGACCTCCCATAGGTCTACAGGCACAATACTTAGGTCATCTTGTCACACGGAGAGTGTTGGCTAACTGGAACGATTAGCCACCCACCTTCTCCTGGAGTCGTTAATTGTAGCTAATGAATCTAAGCAGAGGCTGAGAGGTCAAAGAAAAAATTCATAATTCTTCACCCGTTCTCACTACGCTACCTAAAGGGTAGTTAGCGGTAAGCCTTGGGTTTGTCCACAGGGATTGTATAGCTCAAATATAACCTAAAAAAACCTTGTATGGGTCATCATTCCACAAAAGTGAAAGAATAACTAGTAAAGGCAAACAAAAGGGGGGGTTTGGTTTTTCAGTTTAACAACTAGAATGCATAAAAGTAAAAATCAAGTAATCTAATTAAGCTAAGCACTTTGGGAGTCATTGTGCAACATGGTTAATCTAATGTTTTGATCCTCGATTCATTCACATGTAATATTTACTAGACAACCTGATAGAGTGTTTGTAACACGTGGTGTGGCCGATGACATACACTTCCCCGTACCTGTCACGTCGGGTGCGCTCGCATCCCTCCATCGACAGCACCGTCATAGTTAGGGGAGTACAACAAGGTCCGACCATTGTTGTAGGTCTATTTCTCCCCCATGCGATTACGTCCTGGGCCCCCACCATGAATGTACTATTTCCCTCTGGTCCTATCAATTAGGCCAAGGGGTCGTTGGCACCTTATCTATGATACTAGGGTTTCTTACAACCTTAGCTTGCTACATTTTGACAATCTCTACCCGCAACCTATCGGGAAACTTTATGTAATCAACTAAGACTAGTGCTATGGAAGATAATTTGGACCAATACTTGGGTCTCCCATGCACACGCCCACATAGATGGAACATACTACTTTACCCATTCTAACATCCAGGTTTCTCATCCCATGGGGGCATCAATACTTGCACCATACATGAATATAGACCAAAGTGTGTGCTAATATGTTGTAGTATTCATTCATTTCAAACATTCAAGAACAACCATAATAATATCATGAATACAAAATTAGGGTGAATCTTAAGGAATCTCACAAAACATATGAATCAAACCATGCGCTACAATTTATTTCCAAGCTATGGAAACTACTACATAGAAAATAAAAGAGTGTTTCTCTCTCTAAAGTTACTCTAAACGATAAACTAAAAATGATATAACCTCTTTAACCTGGTGGACTAAAGCTATATTTATAGGAGAAGGGGATTGGGCCTAAAAATAATAGGCAAAAAATGATTAAACCCTAGTTCAGCTGCCGCCTAGAGTGGGACATCGTGGATGGCCTGGTTTGGGCCATGTACTTGTCACAGGATGTAAGATCTGGAAAGGGCCATGCTTTTTCATATGTCGTGGGGCACTGGATCTTGCGTGGGTCATGCTTCTTCATCTGGTGTGGGATGCAAGATCTGGCGCGGGCTGCATCGCATCATCTGGAGCAAACGCAGGTCACTGCCACAGGGCATAGCAGGTCTTGGCACAGGCCATCTTCAGTAGGTTTGGTCTGCTCAGAAACATGGCGCGAGGCTCGAGCATGGGCCATCATCAAAAGCATTGTTCTGCTCAGAAATTTGGCACGAGACGTGGCCTTTGGCACGAGACGTGGCCTTTGGCACGGGCCTCCAGCTGATCTTTGCATCTTGGACATAGAATGGCGCATGCAATTATTAATGAGATGGTTCACGCCCATACTTAGTTTAATTTGAGCAAAGCCTTGAACTCATGTGCGTGGGCAGTGAGATTTGGCGCAGTCCATGCTATAGCCTTGTGCTAAACACTGTTGGCATGGGCCAACTCCTTTGGTGTGAGCCACTGGTGCTTCACTATGAAGGGCATGCGCCGACCCGTGGTACCTTGGCCAGCTAAACTTGTTTCCTTCACTATGGGTGAAGTGTTAGTCCGATTATAGAGTTCTAGTAGTCGATTTTATAGTGCTTGAGAAGAAAATCCAATGGAATCAACTTTGATGGATAATTCTACTAGGATTGATTTGAGACTTTGGCACAATGCGTCGAACTTCGATTCCCCATTTCTTCATTAATCATTTTGATCTCCATTGCTACCTATCTTTGACTCCAATCTCTTTCTACCACACATTGATGTTCGTGGCCTTCATCTACTACCATTATAGAGGTGAATGGCCTTCGATCCTTTCTACCGTTCTTGTGAATAACCTTCAATATATTCTACCACGATTGCAAACAGCCTTCACATACAATGTGACCAAAAAGTACCAACGAGCGACCCACTAAAGATGACCAAATAGAAGATCTAGGAGCTCGTGGATACAAGATGTCCATTAGTACTAATTAAGTCTACAAAATGCAAGATTTAGACAAGAAAACCAAACATGGCTATCGAAACCCCTTATCATGTAAACTCAATTAATACTAGAAATCCACCAAACAAAATAAGCTAAAAACTACGATGAATGGAACTGTTAATGCACACAAAATGAAGCACATTGGACTCTACACACTTAACCCTTTACTCATCCTCGAGTAAAAAAAACAAGACAAAGAATTCAGTGAAATCTAGCGTTCAAGCATAAGTTAACCAAGGCATACAACTTATTCCTAGATTAACTTGTTTCCCCCAAAAAGAGGAAGAATCTCACAACTCTCACACTCCCCGAAGAACATAAGCAATCTAACCACCCAAAAGTAAAATGTGGAAAAAGGTAAGTCATGAGGATAGTTGTAAAACCTTTTATACTTTCCCCAAAATGATCCCTAAAAGCAATCCAAGAGTCTTCCCCCAAAAAAAATCCAACAAGGAGTCAAATGAATCGTCAACTTAGTTTTTTGTTTTCTCTCAATTTCTCTCATTTTTCCTAGGAGCCCTTTCAGGTTTCCATCCATGTTTTATCACACAAAGGTTACTCACTTCTCACCTTTTTCCACATGACCTCTCATTTTTTTCCTGGGCTCGTAAGCCTAGCAGGGCCTAGCCTCTCATTTTTACCTAGGTCTTTCGACCTATCCAAACTTTTCCTAATGTTACCGAAGTCGCCATTTTGGGTTTTCAACCTGTCCAGGTTTTTATATTTTTTCCATTTTTTAAGTTTTTCCAACTTTTTTCGGTGTAGCACAAATCACCCTAAAAGTGGGCTTCATACTACAAAGATAAGAACAATCACAAAAATACAACACCAATATCCTAAAACAACCTACCCCATGCAAACTCGAAACCCTAGCATAGCATGTAATGCAACCAAATATACATCCAAAAACATACCTCAACAATCAAAAACAAAAATCACCAACAATTAAGAAAAACTACTAATAAAAGCATGAAAATGCACCGAGGAAATCCAAGAATGAAACACCCTAAGTGCTCACTACTCCCTAACCCACACTTAACTGATGCATAGTCTCCAACGTAACAAAAATCATGTCAAAACATAATAGAGGTTGGGAGAAATAGTGTTACTCACTCTCATGGCCCAGAAGGGCCTTCATTCTCATAGCTTGTGAAGCTCCTCTCAATGTATCCCGTTGCTTGATGTGTTGCCTCCATGAAGTCCATTCTCGTGCTCACCTCCTCCAATTTTGATCGCATTCCTCCCATAGCTTGGATGACCTCTTGCAAAACTTTGGTAGCATTCAAAAACCTTTCCCCAAGAGATTGCAATTGGTCCATGATACACGTGGATACGTGAGAACAACTAGGAGGTGCTCTTGAAGAGTTCTCACCCTTAGCCTCCTTAACATCTATCTCAGGGGAGGCTAAAACTCTGTAGAAATCTCTCTCAAATTGCCGGTCGGACTCAATAAATAGACCATCCAAGCATGTGTCATGGTCAATGGCAGTGTGCTCAGACTGTGAAAGTACCATGAAACTATATGTTTTCGCTTCGCCATAAAGCTATACATATCTACCCTTTGATGTCGTAGGTCCCACCATGGATGCTTTGTCTAACTTCTCGATGTTATACCTTGTACCCAATCATCCCAAGTTAGCTAATGCTCTCTATGTGACCAGTTGCCCTAAGTATTGTGCCAGTGGCCCAACCAAACCTCCCATAGATATATTGCCACTCTTTATGTCCCCCATTGCGAAAAATTTCTGCAAAAAAGACCCCACCAAGTTTGGGTAAAAATTACCCTTGGGTACCATTACAAAAAGGAAATGAACATCCAAATCTAGGTATTGCATTAGTTCACCGTGGCAGAAAACCCCATAGCTAATAGTCGGTGAACATAATGGAACGCTGGGTTAACCGGGGCAGTACACTTGCACAAGTTCTTTCGATCAGTGCTTGTCAGCTGCACCTAACAGTGTTCGAGAGAAAAGGGTACTCCATGACGGTGTGTTTTCTGGATCTCCTTGCCATACCTTCATCCAAAGGCACGCGCTACCTCTCGGTGGGTCATCTTGTACTCCTTATCATCCAAGTTGAATTTGATCACCTTGTGTCCGTCATCGTCCATGACTAGCCATAGAGTATCCAGGAACCCTTGGGTCCACCTGACATACATCTTTGAGTGTCTCTCAAGAAACCCCTCTAGACCTACTCGTCCCAATAGGTAAGTGACGGGCTCGAGTAAGCTTAAACCCACCAAGGTGTTTGTGCATGCAAATCACATCTCCAAAATAATCCACTTCGGCTATCTCAAGTTCCTCCTCCTCCGGACTGGAGTTCCGAAGATGTTAGATAGCCCCATAAACTCTTCGTTCACAAATGTGGGGTTGTAAAGAATGGAAGTCACTGGCTCAGGGTTTGCACCGTTTACCGGGTTCTTCCTCTTCTTACCCCGAGTGGACTTCCCCTTCTCCGGAACTTTCTTTTTAGGTGGAATCCTATCATAGTGAAGAAAATTGTGGTGATATGATCATAAGCAAGGCATGACCTAAAATTCAATAAGACAACATTCTCCCAACTAACCCAACTATTCAAACCATGATAATCTAAGCATGTAGGTTATTTGAACAAGAACATTCCTCATAAAACAATAAACCCATGTAAGTTCTCACCAACCCATCAATAAGATCATGCAATCAAGATTTATTATCTCCTAAATCACCCAACACATGAAGATCACATCATTTAAGAAAAATAGCATATCAAACCACCGAAACATTCTTCACAAAAGATCATACTTACAAACCCAAACATTTAGCTCAAAAACACACTTATTCAAGAATCATTCTTTTCATAACACCACCACAATATCAATCATACATATAAACAAATATTTAATGGATTACCCAGAAATTAAAGCTAGGAGTTGTAAGATCAACACAAGAAGAAGCAAACATTGCTTCTTCTGAAAAGAACAAGAGATGCTTCCTGGAAAATTGGTGGTCAATCTGCTACTGCAGTGATTGTAAGGGATTGGAGGGGATTCTTGATCAAAATGAGAGTTAATACTTTTCAAAGTTCTGATCCTTTACATGCTGAGCTTCTAGCTATTCAAAGTGCTTATAATATCTGTTCAGAACTCTCTTTGCACAACTGTATTATTGAATCAGACTGCCTAACTGCAGTCAAGGGGATTATCAATCCATCCCTTTATCCTTGGAAAGTTTTCTCAATCTGTAGTACACTACACAGGGCACAGCTCTCAATCCCTATCCAGTATATCCCCTGGGAAGCTAACCATCCTGCAGATTTTTTGGCAAAATTGGCTATGGATAACCATCTCCAAGGAGATGTGGATATTATGTCAGTCCCAATTTTCTTTAAAGGTCTCCTTGCCCTGGATATCTCTGGAGTCCCGGGGATTAGAGTGGGAACAAATTAGGTTCCCCCCTCTTTGCTGTGGCTAACATTTCTTGCAGGACTATCTGAGTAATTTTATGGTTATGACTCTCTCTGAGCTGCCAGCTTCTCTGATTATGCCTATCCCTGAGCTGCTAGTTTTCGAGTATAGATACTGCTGTCTTCTTCTTCATATCTCAGGTACCAGAAGACTCCTTCGGGAACTGATGCTGACACACTGATACTGCGGACATCTCCTCCCGCTGCATTTTGCTGACTTTTGGATGAAGACACTGCTAAGGGTAGCTGCTGCTACTTCCTTTCTCAGCTGAAGGACAAATCCGGATCCATGCTTGCTCTTTATGAGGCTTTTAAACATATTTCCTACGGTCTGAATATCACTGACTAACTGGGGTTTCGAATGTTGACTCCCCGACTCGTTCGTGATATCTAAGGGCTTAGAAAATCTGTTTCTGATCCAGTCTGGCACTTAGACTTACATTTTTTTTACTGATCATCCTGTATGGAGGTTTTATTTTGCTTCCACAAGCAAGTCTTTCGCTACAAGTGCTCTTAGGGCTCTTGATCATCAATCGGATGACCTTTTGTAACGAACAAACTCATGATGCTATTTCTAGCTCTATTACGGTTTGGGTAGCCCATAAATATCCCCCCATCTTAGGATGGTTATATTTTTAAAAAAACATTGCTAATTTATGGAAGAAAAGCTTCAATTTTTCAATTTTCAGCAAGAGTGTGTGTGAGCGAGTGTTTCTTGAGAAGGAAGAATGCGTCAAATGATGGAATTTGGTGGAAAAGTGTACTATGGATTTAGAATTTCAGCATAGGTGATAGGAGAGAGGAAAAACTAGGAAAGGAATGGAATTTTTAAAATTGCATATTAGGGGACAATAATACAAACCAATTAGTTCCTATGGATATAGGAAGTATTTTTTGCATAACAAATCCTAAGGAATTAGGGGATTTCAAAATTATTGAACCAAAAATGCATTTTTTGTGTTAGAAATTTAGAATTTTCAAAAATTTACATTTTTGGAACAAGTTCGCTATGGAAAATTGATTTTCAGTGCAAAATGTGCTTGGCACGATCCAGGCCTTGCGCCAAATCTTAGGCACAAAAAAAGGCCTCGCGCCAATCATTTTGGCACGAATAAACCCTCGTGTCAAACTCCTTGCCACGAGGCATCCCCTCGCGCCAACTCTCCTGGCATGGATCCAGGCTCTTTTCGCAAACCGTGTCAGGTTTTGGTACGAGATTGCCAAAATTCTGACCTAATCCTTAGTTTTTCCTCTTTTTTGAAAAAATTATGTCACCCATCAAACCTAATTCCATCCATATATAATCACGAGTCTCCAAATCAACTTTCCAAATCAAACAAGTGTTTAACCTCAAAAATCCGCAAACAATAACATGCAAAATTTATCAAATCATTACTCTGAATATTTATTGTCGTCCTCACGAGTTATTTTTTTTTAATGCAAGTCTACTTAGAACCACTTACCTGTGGGTCTCCGGAATCACCATCGGTGACTCCTCCCGTAGTGACATTGTTGTGGAAAGGTCTCCATAATGAGGCATCCTTACCTTAAGACCTTTTGCCCGTCATAGGAAATGAATCTCCGTGTCTCGTAAGCATTAAGTCTGTGAATGTCACTTTGGGGTTAGGGGAAGGTCGAGGAGGTTTTAAACTCTTGACACTCTCCCTTTCCCGCTACAAGTTAAATATCATGCAAATTCAGTCTAACACCGACATACTATTAATGGAATCATGCAATATATTAGACTCTTCAACATTTTTATCAACACGGAGTTTGTCCAAGCATTCATGCTCATTGATACTTAACTAAATAATTATCACAATAGATCAACAACCAACCTATCAACACAAAACAAAAATAAAAGCAGTTACTAACTACTCTACTAACAAGTTATGCTAATTTGATACATAAGCTGGATAGTAACCCCGGAAATGGCACCAAAAATTGACCCACCTCCACCCAAGGTCATTAATTGTAGCTAATTAACCCAAGCAGAGGCTGAGAGGTAAAAGATAAAATCTGTAGTTTTGTACCCATTTTCAGTGCTACGTTACCTAAAGGGTAGTTAGCGGTAAGCCTTGGGTTTATCCACAGAGATTTAGGGATCAAATATCAATTGAAAACACAACCTCGTATGAGTCGTCAATCTGTACGAGTGAAAAGATATCTAGTAAAGAAAAACAAGGGGGCCGTTTGGTTTTTTATTTAACAACTAGAATGCATAAAAGTAAAATGCAAGTAATCTAATTAAGCTAAGAACTTGGGGAGTCATTGTGCAACATTGTTAATATAATGTTTCGATCCTCAATTCATTCACATATAATATTTACTAGACAACCTCATAAAGTGTTCAAAACACGTGGTGTAGCTGATGGTATACACTTCCCCGTACCTATCAGATCGGGTGCGCTTGCAACGATCAACGACGCCATCATAATTAGGGGAGTACAGAAAGGTCCAACCATTGTTGTAGGTCAGTTTCTCCCCCGTGCGATTATGTCCCGGGCTTTCACCATGAATGCACTACTTTCCCTATGGTCTTATCAATCAGGCCAAGGGGTCGTTGGTACCTTATCTATGATACTAGTGTTTCTTACAACCTAGCTTGCTACTTTTTCACTATCTTTATCCACAACCTATGAGAAAAATTTACACAATAAACTAAGACTAGTGCAATTAAAAATAAGTCAGAGCAATACTTGGGTCTCCCATGCACTAACCCACACAGATGAAACGTACTCCCTTACCCATTCTAACATCCAGGTTTCTCGTCACAAGGGGGTATCAATACTTGCACCATACATGAATGTAGCCCAAAGTGTGTGCTAATGTGGTGTACTATTCATGCACTTCAAACATTTAAGAACAATACTAATAATATCATGAACACAAAATTAGGATAAATTTTAAGGAATCTCACAAAACATATAAATCAAACCATACACTACAATTTATCCCCAAGCAATGGAAATTACTCGATAGATATGGAATTCAAATATGCATTAGAACTCTATATCTAGGATCAAAACAAAAACAAAAGGAAAGAAAATAAAAGAAAAGGAGAGAGCGTTTCTCGCTCAAAAGTTGCTCTACAAGATAAAATAAAAATGATCTAACCTCTTTAACCTAGTAAAATAAAGCTATATTTATAGGAGATGGGGACCTGGCCTAAAAATAGGCCCAAAATAGGCAAAAAAAAAATAAACTCTAATTCAGCCGCCACCTAGCGCGGACCATTGAGGATGGCACTATTCGTGCCATGTACTTTTCACGGACTGCAGGATCTGGCATGGTCCTTACTCTTTCATCTGGCGCAGGGTGTGGGGTGCTGATCTAGCGTGGGTTGTGCTTCTTCATCCGGCGTGGAGCGCTGGATCTGGCGCGAGCTACATTGCATAATCTGGAGAGGACCGTGGCCTTTGACCGGGCTACCATCAGTGTTCTGGATTTGAAACTTCTGAGGTATGGGGCAAGGGTCTTGCCGTGGGTCATCATCAGTAGGCTTGGTCTGCTCAGATGCTTGGTGCGGGCCATCGTCAAGAGCATAGTTCTTCTTAGAAATTTGGCACAAGGCGTAGCTTTTGGCATGGGCCGGCAAGTAGTTTTGGCATCTTGGACTTGGAACGACATGGGCTATTGTTAATGAGACGGTCCAAGCTCATACTTAGATGATTTTGAGCGATGTCTTGAACTTATGCACGCGTGTAATAACATTTGGTGTGATCCATGTCATAGCCTCATGCTAAACAGTGTTGGCATGGGTTAACTCTTTTGGCGCCAGTGGTTGGTGCTTAACCATGCACGGCTCCTGCTGACTCATGGTACCTTGGCCTGCTGAACTTGTTTCCTTGGCTACAGGTGAACCGTTAGTCCAATTTTAGAGTTCTAGTAGTCAATTTCATAGTGCTCAAGAAGAAGAATCTAATGAAAGTAGCCTTGAAGGCTAATTAATTTTGGATTGTTCTCAGACTTTGGCACAACTCATTGGACCACGATTCCCTGTTTCTTCATTAGCCACTTTAATCTACATTGCCGCCTAACTTTGACTTTAATCTCCTTCTACCATGAATTGATATTCCTTTCCATTCTATAGTTGAATGGACTTCGATCTCTTTTACCATTCTTGCGAACGACCTTCAATATCTTCTACCACCCTTGCAAACGACCTTCACATAAAATGTAAACTAAAAAGTATCCACAAGCGAACCACTAAAGATGATCAAATAGAAGATCTAGGAGGCCATGGATACAAGATGTTCATTAGTACTGATTAAGTCTACAAAATGCGGGATTTGGACAAGAAATCCAAACATGGCCTTTGAAACCCCTTGTCACAAAAACTCTCGCATGCTAGTGTTATTTGAGTTTGTGTGACAAGGGGTTAGACAGCCATGTCTGGTTTTCTTGTCTAAATACCACATTTTGCAGACTTAATTAGAACTAATGGACATTTTCTATCAACAGACTCCTATATATTCCATGTGATCATGTTTAGTAGGTCACTTGTTGGTACTTTTTTATTACATTCTATGTAAAGGCCATTCGTAAGGGCGGTAGAAGATATTGAATGTCGTTCGCAAGGATGGTAGAAAAGATGAAATGCCATTCACCTCTAGAATGGTAGTATAGGAAGGCCACGAACATCAAAGCATGGGGGAAGGAGATTGGAGCCAAAGATAGGCGGTAATTGAGTTCAAAGCGGTCAATGAAGAAATGGTGATTCATGGTTCGATGAGTTGTGCTAAAGTCTGAGAGCAATACCAGAAGAATAAGCCATCAAGGCTGATTCCATTGGATTTTTAATCTCGAGCACTATAAAATCGACTATTAGAAATCTTAAATTGGACTAATAGTTCACCCATAGCGAAGGAAAGAAGTGCAGCCGACCAAGGCACAAACAAGTCTACTCGGGCCGATCATACATAGCACCATTGGCCAATACCAAAGGAGTCATCCTACACCAAAGGGATCAGCATAAGGGAATGGCGCTGCCCACACCAAATTCCATAGGCTGCAAGCACAAGTCTCAACTCCACTCGAAATTGGTTAAGTATGGGCGTAGACTGTCCCATTTACGACGGTCTGCTCCTTTCAGTGTCTAAGATGCCAAGACCAGCTGATAACCCACTCCAAAGGACTCTTCCCATACCAAGTTTCCTAGTAGAATGATGCTCCTGATGATGGCCTGCACCCAAGGCCGTGTCCCTCGCAAAGTTTCTGAGCAGACCGAGCCTTCTGACGATGGCCCGCTCTAAGACTTGCGTCCTGTGGATCCGAAGTTCCAAATCCAACACACTAAAGATGGCTTGCGTTAAATGTCACGGTCCACAACAGATGATGTGACGTCATCAAGGTCACTCATTTTTGGCCTATTTTAGGCTATTTTTAGGCCTAGCCCCCCACTACTATAAATATAACCTTAGTTTACTAGGTTAAAAAAGTTAGATAATTTTTTAGACTTCATCTTGTATTAGGAGAGTAATTCTAGAGTGAGAAACACTCTCTCATTTTCTTTTCTTACCTTTTATTTTCATTTTTATCCTATGATATGGAATTCAAATCTATATTTGAAATATTAATGAGTAGATTTATAGCTTGGGGATAAATTGTAGACATGTTTGATTAATGCTTTTGTGAGATTTACTAGATTCATCCTAGTAGGATGCTATGCATGCTATGGGTGTACATTCGCAACCATTTTTCATAATAGAATCAGGAGGCTATGTATGCTTGCAATTTTAAGAAAGTAATTTTATCCACTTGAAATAGTAATTGAGAAAGCATGCCATGCATGATCAGTCACAAGTAATATCACATACAAATAATTTCTCATAAAATAATATCAGACAGTATATCACTTAGCACAATATTAACATCACATAGAAAAGGATACCGGTCAGGTGGGAGGTTATTTAGGCGTTCTACTTATAGCCTTAGAACGGGATCCCCTGATAATTACTCCATGTTATGCCAAACATGCCAAGGGCCATCAAGCCAACAGGTAGACCAATGTTACTGGTCACAGGAGGGTATCTCTAGAGAAAACCAATGGAACCTAAAGAAGCCTAACCAAGCGATGAGGCCATATTCCGACCTCGCGGGGTTTCTGTTATTCATTAGGGTTTTGGGATCCTAGGGTAGGCAGTACAAGTACAGGTAGTAAAATAATGCAGTTCAGGCTATGGCCGATAAAATACACCCATAGTAATATGTAAACAATCAAGAGCAAAACAGGCTATGGGTGATAAAGCACACCCATAGTAACATGTATACAATTTAACACAATTTAGGGTATGGGCGATAAGGTGCACTCATAGTTAACAAGTACATGATCAAGATCAAGATATGCATGTGGAATGTAGAAAACAGGCTCAAGTAATTTATTTGAAATAAAGGAACTCAGTCATATAATTATAAAATAATTTTAAAACACTCTACACATCATCACGAAAATTTAAAATTTTAAATCCTTAAAATTTAGACTTTGGTAGCTTTCCTTTGATAGTTTACACTTTAAATTCCATACACCATTACCTCTTAAACAAATAGCTATAACACAGACAGGAACAGATTAAGTTAAAACTGACAAGTACTCACGATAACAGTTATAACTCATCACAAATTATTCCGAATATTATGTAACAAAAACTCTTAAGAATAAGACTCAGCTTTCAGTAAATAGTTCACACATTTAATTCCATGCATGATTGATCATCACACAGCTCACTTTATCATGCATTGGAATCAGACTGACTACTGGTTGACCACTCCATACTAAAACAATCATAACTTCTTACAAGGGTATTTTTAAAATCCAAATCATATATAATTAGAAACTAGATTTCAAGACCTTTCATTTGGTGTATCATAAAAAAAAATTAGTTGCCTATTTCCTATTCAATTCTCTAATATAATGTGACTGCGAAACAAAACATGCACTGCAATCAGCAGATTACTGATTGACTACTCAGTACTAAATCGACCATAACTTTCTACTCGAACATCTTAAAAATCCAAATGATATATAATTAGAAACTAAATTTCAAGATATTTCATTTTTTATGTTATACATAAATTCTAATTTCTTATTTCACGTTAAAATCACTAGTAAAATATGACTGCAGAACTAAACATGTAATGAAATCGGACAGATTACTGGTTAACAACTCAATACTAAATCAACCATAACTTTCCACAGGAATATCATAAAATACAAATCATATATCATTAGAATCAATATTTCAAGATAGTTCATTAGATATATCATACATAAATTTTAATTACTTATTTCTTGTTCGAATACATAGTAAAATGTGACTGCAGAACTAATCACGTACTGCAGTTGGACAGATTACTGGTTAACCACCAATACTAAATCAACCATAACTTTCTACTCTGATATCATAAAAATACGAATCATATATCATTAGAAACTAGATTTCAAGATCTTTCATTCGGTAAATCACACATAAAATTTTAATTTCCTATTAACAATTCAAATATCTAATACAACATGACTTTAGAACGAAATCCAAACTAAAAAACATATATACTCTTGTACACACATCACTCATAATTTCAGAAGAAGTTTCCTACGTTAGTAACCAAATTGTGACTTTTTAACGAAGAATAATAAACATACGATTTGTCTTTGGATCAAGGATCAATGCAAAAGCTTCCACAATTGCCTTGCCTCTTTCTCGTTCTAGAGCAGCGCAACTCGCTCTAGGGTTTCCTTCTAATGCTCATACATTCTTCACTTGATCACAACCGTATTTTGTTTGTGTGGTTGTTTATGGTGAAAATGAGAATAGGAACAAATGAAAAAAATGACGAAGTGGTGGCTAGTGTTCTTTACATGTAGAGAGGTTTTCTCTTACAGAATAAATACGTTTAGGTCTCTTCATTCTTATATACCGAGGTAGAATTCAACTAGGATATTGTTAGTTTAGCCTGACCATTTGTTTTTTTTTGTTCTGATCGAGAATCAATAGTTGATTTCAAATTGAAATGTACACACTCTTTTCATGAAACAAACTTGTGTTAGACTAAGTCATAATTCGATTAGTAGCCCTTGACTACGAATGTAAATCCTTCTCCCACCAAAATTCTTTATTTATCATTTTTCATTTACCATTATTGAAATTTAATCCTCAAAATATGTATCATTTTGAATTCATCCAACAAGAAATAATTTTTTCATAAAAGGTTCCTTGTTTAAAATGAAGCAAAATTCTCGAGTCTCACAAGTACACTCCATATAAGCACACATTTTAGTCTATATTCATGTTGGTGCAAATATTGATGCCCCCATGGGAAGAGAAACCTTGATATTTGAATGGGTAAGGGAGTACGAATCTGCACAGGTGTGTGCACAGGAAACCCAAGTATTACTCTGACTTATTTTCTGTCGCACCAGTCGTAGCATATTACGTATAGTTTGAGAGGTTATGGGTAGAGATAGTGATTAGCAAGAAAGGGTTGTAAGAGACCCTTGTGCCATTTATAAGGAGCCAACGATGCCTTGACCTACTTGGTTGGTGATTGGGAGTAGTGCATTTGTGGTGGAAGCCTGGGACGTAATTACACGGGGGAGAAATAGAGCTACAACAACAGTCAGACCTTGTTGTACTTCCCTAATTACGAGGGCAGTGTCGATGAAGGGTTGTGAGCACACCTGATGGGACAAGTATGGAGAAGTGTATGCTATCGGTCACACCACGTGTTATGAACAGTCTATTAGGTTTTTCTAAATCTTACAGATGAATGAGTCGAGGATCGAAGCATTAAATCATTCATGTCTCACAATAATTCCCCAAGTTCTTATCTTTATAGATTAATTGTTCTTTTTACTTTTATGTTTCATAGTGTTAATTGAAAAACTACCCCCCCCAATTTATTTACTTTACTAGATATTCCTATCACTAGTACAGATTGACGACCTATACGAGGTTGTGTTTTCATTGGTTGTTAGGCCATAGCATCTCTCTGGACATACCCTTGGCTTACCACTAACTACCCTATCGGTATCGTAGTAGCAAGAACAGGTGCATAATATAAATTTCATCTTTGACTTTTCACAAGCCCTCAGCCCAGGTTAATTAGCTACAACTAATGACCCTAGGTGGAGGTGGGTCACCTACAAAGGCAAAGGAAAATAGGCACTTTATTGATGGCACTACGGTCGCTAAACACTAGTTTTACTACTAAATTCTATCTTTACCCATTGACCCTTTGGACCAACTCGCCAACTAAGACTGTAGTGTTGTTATCATAATGGTAAGACTAAAAAAAGACCACCGTCCACACACCCACGTGATCCCAGACCTCGCTACCCATATCACATCTAGTTTTCTCTTCCCCGGGAGGTATCATATGTGCACCAACATGAATGTAGACTAGATGGTGTGCTAAAGAAGTGTCATTCTTGCACTTCATAAACAATTCAAGAATAAGCTAACAAAATAATATAAACACATGGAGATAGGTAGATCTAAGGCTTCTCACAAAACTTAATTCAACTCATGAATTCAAATACTGCCCCCAAGTTAATAAAATACTCCCTAATAAATAGATCTATGAAAACAATTGAGTTAAATGCCATAGATCGAAGAAAATATGATGAAGAATAGAAGAGAAAAGGAGAAGAAGTACTCTAGAGAGAGACAACTCTCCTCTTCGTTCTACCTGCCAAGAGAAAAATAATACATCATACCTAGTTGGTTCACCCAAGAAGACTAAAGACATCTATATATAGAAAATATGAATTTGGGCCTGGAAAAAGGCCAAAAATAGGCCAAAAATCCTTAGCAGCCAAAAATGGAACGTGCGGTAAAAAATGACATTTGCAGCAAAAAATGGCACGGGCGGTGCCGTCGTGTTAGGCTAGGCTTATCACCCAACCTAAACAAACAACATGCCTGCATGCACGCCAGAACCGTGCTGTGGTCCCGTGCTGCTCAAAGCATGTCTGCGAACTTGTCTCCCTAAACCGTGCCACACACACCTCTGGGTCATCCAGTGTCGGCCACCTAACCGTTCATGGCTTGTGATTTCCCCCTCTGCACTATGCACAATGCCTGAGCTATTCGTACCCTACCCCCATGTGCACGGCGCCCGGTCTCCCACTAGGCCAACACACTGAGTATAGAGTCACGGCCCGAGAAGACATGTCCTAAGCACTTTGTCCCAGAAGTCTTCTCTTCTATTTGTTATAAAATTAGCTAGTTAGATTAGCTTTGTTTCCTTCTTTAGGTCCTGGCCTACATGCCTTGTTTTCTTTGACCTTTTTTGCCTTTGTACTAGGTACTCGGGAGAACGTTTATACATCATATATGTGGAATATTGAGATACCCACATCCGGTTACCCTTTTGCAATATATTGAAAATGAGCATTTTCTCCCAGTTGTCGGGCCTTGTATTTCATTGTTTGTTTGTGTGTGTGAATCCTTGCTCCCAATCTAAACTTGTGTGTGTATTTCCACTGCATACTCGACCATGTCCATCTAAAGGTTTGGTTTTCTAAGAGCACCGAAACTGAGTGTGATGTATGTGGAAAATTAGGTGGTCGTTATGAAAATCTAGCATGACTATTCCGTACAGTTAACCCCTTGAGAGGGTAACCCCTTGAGCGCATCACTGTGTCAAAGAAGAACGATCGGTTGAAGAACATTAAGAAGGTTCTCTTTAATGAGGAACAAGAGTCTGGGAGCCTAGGTGATTGAGTGGATAAGATGGAATCTGATGTTGCAATTATCAGTAGAGACATCAAGGTGGCCAACGCGAAGGTTGCATGTCAGGATGAGGAGATCGCAAAACTGAGAGAAGCTTTTGCCTCTCGCGAGTTCAACGTTGTTGAGATGAGAGGCACAATTGAGCAGCTTGGCAGAGATATGTGCATACTCATGCCAGTTGTGTTCAACTTGTCCCAGGGTGAGGGAGGTGGCGGTGGTGTCTTTGTTGTGCACAGACAGAAAGTCCCTGATCCAAAGAAATATGGCGAGGCACGTGACGCAAGAGAACTTGGTAACTTCTTGTACAAGTTGAAACAATACTTTAAGGAAACAAATATGAAATTGGAAGCTAAGAAAGTTACTATTTCCACAATGTACCTAGAAGGCTTTTCTATAGTGTGGTGGCGATCCCAAGATGCAGAGATAAAGGCAGGACGCCTGTCTATCGACACATGGGATGAATTGAAATGCAAGGTGAAGCAACAATTCATGCCCACCAATGTGAAGGAATGGGCTTTGTTAAGACTCACGACCCTGGCACAGACCGACAGTATTATGGGATACATGTCGACTTTCCAGGCTTGTATGATCGAATTGCTTGACCATCTCGAAGAGTATAAACCCCATGACTTCAACCAGGGATTGAAGCCATGGGAAAGAATCGAGCTAAAGAGAACTCTTTGCACTGACTATAACTCAGCGGTGGTGTCCGCTGAAAGTCTGGATTACTATGGGATGGAGGATTGCAAAGAGTTGATAGGGAGGTGAACAGTTCTGTTGTTGCCAAGGTGGGAAATGGTGTGGGTGTGAGTTCTCCCAAGGTGGGGAGTAAATTTAGACCTAGTCAAAGTGGCGGAGGTTGCTACATGCCCAATTTAGGTGCAGGAAAGAAGGTGAGAAGCTCCAATGTAAGTGTGGCTAGCTCAGCCGGGTCCAAAAAAAGGTGGAACAAATAGACTAGGAATGCGCAACTTGTGTGCAGGACGTGCAAAGGGAATCATGCCCTTGTTGATTGTCCAATAGAGCAGAGAATCATTACTATGTTGCTCAAGGACTCGAGACAAATTAGGGAGGCACTAAGTGAGGTAGTTGGTCTGCACTAAGTGAGGTAGTTGATCTGCACCATTTCACATGCATTAACCAATGCATTTGACATAGTTTTTAGTTACTTTTGGTTGGTGATTGCTAGTATTAGTTGAGTTTACATGACACGGGGTTTAGATGGCCATTTTTAGTTTTCTTGTCTAAATCTCACATTTTGTAGACTTAATTGGTACAAATGGACATCTTGTATCCACATGCTTCTTGATCTTCCTGGTGATCATCTTTAGTAGGTCGCCTGTGGGTACTTTTTGGTTACATTCTATTTGAAGACCATTTGCAAGGGCGGTAGAAGATTGAAGGCAGTTTGCAAGAATGGTAGAAGGGGCAAAGGCCATTCACATTAGAATGGTATAAGATGAAGGTCACGAACATCAATACATGGTAGAAGGAGATTGAAGCCAATGATAGGCGGCTTCAGAGTTCAAGAAAATGGTGAATCGTTGTCCAAGGAGTGTTATCTTAGTCCGAGAATGATCCAGGAAGAAACAGCCTTCACGGTTGGTTACATTGGATTCGGCTTCTCGATTACTACAAAATTGACTACTAGAACTCCCAATTCAAACTAACAGCTCACCCGTAGCAAGCAAACAAAGTTCAGCCGACGAAGCACCAACGACACTTCATGGACCGCACATAGTGAAACACCAGTGGTGCGTGACAAAGCACACAAGCTGCACTACGCGAGAATTGCAGGGGTAGTGTGAAGACATGCATGAGACCTTCACGAGGCAAAGGCGTCGAGCCATGACAAAGACTCCCCGGAATATGGAGCGTGTAGATAAAGAATTAATGATTTTGCTAAGTATGAAGCCAGTCCACGAAAACCTTCATAGGCCATGAAAAAAGTTCTGAGAGAAGACCACGGGCTGATCATGGTCCCTGAAAACCTTCATGGGCTATGGGAAAACTCTGAGCAAAAATTGTGTACTGTTCATGGTCCGTGAAAACCTTCACAGACTGTTGCATGAGATAACCTTCACAGATTGTGAGATATCCCACAGACCATGATTATGAATGCTTTATGGCTCCCGCCAGCTCTCACGCCCTCGGCTTGCTTGCTTCACGGACCATGACATTCATGCCTATCCGTGAAGCCTTGGCGGCTGACCAAGGGGTTTTATATTTTTGGCCTATTTTGGGCCCATTTTTTAGGCCCAATCTCCTACTACTATATATAGGATCCTTATTTTTCTACTAAATTATTAGGAAGTGGAATAAAATTAGGTATAATGTAGAGTAGATTCTCTCTCTAATTTAGAGAGAAGAAAGAGGAGAGATCTTGTTCTCCATCCTTCTTTTCTTTATCATTTTTCCTTTTATCTTATTTTCTAGATCCATGGAATCCAACCTAATATTTCCCATTTATCTAACATTTGTAGAGTATATTTTTAGCTTGGGATTCATTTTGGCACTTGGTATGTTAAAAATGCTTATTGAGATTCATTAGATTCACCATATCCTTTTGTTTATGATATTATTGTAATTTTTCCTGAATGTAATAAATTCATGAATACTACACCACATATAAGCACACACTTTGGGATATATTCATGTATAGTTTAATTATTACTTCACCACATAATACTACACATGCACGAGGTTGTGTTTTAATTAGTATTTGAGCCCTAGCATCCATGTGGACAAACCAGGGCTTGCCGCTTACTACCCCTTGGTAGCTTAGCATTGAGAATGGGCGCAAAATTATAATTTTCATCTTCTTGACTCATAAGTCCTCCGTGCGTGTTTTAACGACAGTCGGGTGGAGGCAGGTCAAGAATTTTGATGTCGTTGTCGGGGATGCTTTTTCAGTTCGAGTATTAGTTTAGCATAACGTGTTAGTGAGTAGTTAGTATTTATCTTTATTTTTTTTTACTTTCTAGAGTAGGTATTGCTTGAATTCTTGGTGAAAATCGAGGACACTTGTACTACGATTATGAATTGTGTGTGTTTTCTTTGTTGGTGTTTAGTTGAGAAAAGAAAAAAAATGTGGGAAAGCACTCAACAGAGGGCACTTTCTAGGGGGTTTCATTGTGATCATCCTATAGAGTGTTGTCCAAGGTTGAGTGGTTACGGGAGAAGAATGGCGTGGAGAGTGAGATTTTGTAGGATATGTCATTGCGACCACCCTATGAACTCTTGCTCTTGGATGAGCAAAATTGGGAGGGAGGTAGGGATTTTTGGTTCCCAAGGCCGATGGGATCAATATTGTTACCTATACCACGAATCTCCAAATTTGAAGTTTAGTGGTAACTCAAATTTGTGGTATGGAAATGCATTGGGAAACTAACACTTTGGGTCAGATAGTTGGACTTCACCTACTTACCCAATGCCCCAAAAGCAATCCCTATGATTGGTTCCCAAATTGAATTGTGTAGAAATTTTGAAAGCTAGAGCTAATGTGATCAAGTGTAGTGACTAACTCAACTATTCTCAAGCATTGAGAAAGTTGAAGGGAAAGTGCTTAATTTGATGAATATAGTTAGCCAACTAGAAACCCAATTTTCTAAAACTGAACCATCCCTAGTTTAATGTGAAATTTCGGTAGATGAATCTAAAGGGGATGGGGAACGGTTTGTTGAGAGTGAAGAAGTCGAGAAAGGGGTAATTATACTTAATTTTCCATATTACATATTTTTACCCCTACCTCAACCTATAGGAACTACTCCCACATTTTCAGAAGCCTTAGAGGAAACCATAGGGAAGCTGATATAATATGGTAAGCTTCCAAACCACCAATACTCTCTAAGGTTAGCTCCACCTCTACAATGTCTTCCTCTTGGAAGATTCTTACCCTCACCTCTTGAGTTTTGGTTTTCTAAGGTGATGGGGTTGTGCCGACGACCTTAAATATATGGAGCTTCTTAGGATGCAACCCAAGTTTTTAAAAAAATAGACTAGTTTGATATTTTTGGTGTGTTTTCCTATTTGTACCTTTCTTTTGTTTTTGGGACACTATTAAACTTGGTGTGCATGTTTGTTTTGTAAGAAGCATATGTTTCTTGGAGGAAGGTGAGCAAATGGGGACTCCAACTCATGGACCATGTAGATGTTCATGGTTTTTGACACTCAAAATGGTGGACAAGGAGGAGAACCAAACCCCATATTCATGGGGCATGTAGATGCGCACGGCCCATGAAACTCACATACTTTACTACATCACCCAATCACCACTTTTTCCCTACCACCAACCAACCAACACAAAAGTACCACCCAAAACCCACCTACCCTAAAAACCCTTGAGACACACACATCAAGACCTAAGAGGTAACTCTCCATTGTGATTCAATTCCTTATTTTATTTGTGGTGCATGATTGTGGTTAGACGGATCTTTCATGATTAGAGGTTATGGGTAGTATATTGAGGGTGATGGTAGTTTGTTCTTTACATTCCATGATTGTACCATCAAAGGTAGATTTTAGTGTTCCTATTTTGTTATATGTACTTTCCTATTTCTTTCCCTTGACATGTGTTCTTTGATTTTGTATATGCATTGAGGACAGTGCCAACTTTAAGTGTGGGGAAGGGGATTAGATAGCACTTATGATTTTTAGCTGTTTCTTTGTAGCTAATAGCTCTTATAAGAGCATTTTTAAAATTTTGAATTTTTTTAACCTGGACAAGTCGAAAACCCAAAAGGACAATTTGGGTAACATTAGTAAAAGCCCGGATAGGTCAAAAGACCTAGGTAAAAAACAAAGGCTTGTCCCGATTAGACTTACAAGTCTAGTTAAAAGTGAGAGGCCGTGTGGAAAAGGTGAGAGGTGAGCACATTTTGTGGGATAAAGCTAGGATGAAAACCTGAAAGGGCTCCTAGGCAAAATGAAAGAAATTGAGAGAAAAAAAGAAACAAGAAACAAGGTTTACAATACATTGGACTCCTTGGTTGCAACTAGGTCGAGAATCTAGATTTATCCCTCTGTTGCAACCAAGTCGATGGCTTTTGGATTTCCTTGGTAGATTGTTTTAGTTGAGGATTAATCTTTGATTGCTCTTAGGACTACTTTGGCAAAAGTAAGCTTGGTTTTATTCCGATCTTTTGTTACTTATATTTTTCCATACACATTTACTTGCTTTGGGTGGTGTGCTTGCTTTAGGAACTTTGGGGAATGCGAGAGTTGTGAAGATTTTCACCTTCTTGGGGAACTAGGGTAGCTTGGGAATAAGTTGAATACATTGGCTATTTTTGCATGCTTCATACCGCTTGAACCTTTTTCTTATTTTATTTACTCCAATACGAGTAAAGGTTTATGTGTGGGGAGTCTGATCTGCACCATTTTGCATGCTTTAACCAATGCATTTGAAATAGTTTTTAGTTACTTTTGGTTGGTGGATTGCTAGTATTAGTTGAGTTTACGTTACAAGGGTTTTAGACGGACATGCGTGGTTTTCTTGTCTAAATCCCAAATTTTGTAGACTTAATTGGTACTAATGGACATCTTGTATCCATGGGCTTCTTGATCTTCCTTATGATTATCTTTAGTGGGTTGCCCGTGGGTACTTTTTGGTAACATTCAATGTGAAGGCTGTTCGCAAGGGTGGTAGAAGATTGAAGGTCGTTCGCAAGGATGGTAGAAGAGGCGAAGGTCGTTCATATTAGAATGGTAGAATATTAATGTCATAAACATCAATTCATGGTAGAAGAAGATTGAAGCCAAAGATAGGCAGCTTCGGAGTTCAAGGTGGCAATAGGAGAAAATGGTGAATCGTGGTCAGAGGAGTGTTACCTTAGACCGAGAATGATCCAAGAAGCATTATCCCTCAAGAATAGTTCCATTGGATTATTCTTCTTGAGTACTACAAAATGGACTACTAGAACTCCCAATTTGGGCTAACGGCTCACCCGTAGCAAACAAACAAAGTTCAGCCAACGAAGCACCGACAGAACTTCATGGACCACACATAGTGAAGCACCAGCAGTCCGTGATGAAGCACATGGGCAAAACTGCACAATATTTCTAGGGGTTTTGTTAAGACATGCACGAGACCTTCATGAGGCAAAAGCTTCAGGTCGTGACAAAGACCCCGGACCATGGAGCTTGGAGAAGAAGAATTGAAGATTTGGCTATGTATGGAGCAGTCGGTGAAAACCTTCACAGGCCGTGACAAAACTTTTGAGTGAAGACCACAGGTTGCTCGCGGTCTATGAAAACCTTCACGGACCGTAGGAAAACTCTGAGCCAAAACCATGTACAGTTTGCTGTCAATGAAAACCTTCACATGCCATGGCACAAGAGAAACTTCATGGACCATGCCAAATCCCAAAGACCGTGGCTATGAATGCTTTATGGTTAGCACCAGATCCCACACCCCGAGCTTGCATGCTTCACAAATCGTGAGATCCATGACTGTCTGTGAAGCTTTGACCGCTGACCTAGGGTTTTAACTATTTTTACTTATTTTGGGCCTATTTTTAGGCCCAATCTCCTACTAATATATATAGCAGGCTTAGTTTTCTAGAAAACTTTTTTTTTAAATTTAAAGACCATCCGAGGATGGGGGGATTATATTAGGCTCCCCAGGCCCAATCAGAGTTAGCCAAAATGGGCGATAGTTATTGGATATTACAATTTACAAAAAATTGTTTCCCAAAAGCGATGATTTCTCCCAGAACAAAAGAAATGCATGACCTTGCAATACGAACTAAGACCATCTAGCTAGTATCCCGCGAACAAGTTGGAGAGTCGAGCAGGTCGAAACTCCTATTTGTCAACGATGTACTAGCCGAGAGGGAAAATTAGATCCGGATTGATGGTGCCTTGTAAGCCTTCGAATAAGGAAAATCTAATATGGATTCTGGACCAAGTTTGTGCATTCCTCATGAGCACTCAGCTGAGATGTGTTGAGATGTAACTGAATATATTTGCTCCCCCTCCTTTATGCTTGCATCCGGGAGAATCTGAAAAATGAGAGGGGAAGGAAACCAGCAGTCCTTGGAATAATTATAGAGTAACTACATATTTCACAGTGAGAAATTACTCATTTGAGCTAAAACAGAAAGTTGCCTATCTAATGAAACCATGGATCCCTACGTGATTCAATACGAAATGCTGGAAAACTCATGCAGTCAAGTGTTAATAATCCTTTAAGAAATAGAGGAATAGAACAGAGGTCTAAATCCCCTTGTAGGAGGTTTTCCCTAGCATATTTTGCCAGAAAATCAGTGGCCAAATTTGCTTCTCTAGGTATGTGTTGAATCATTATAGAACCTTGTTTTATATTTAATGCACTGCACATGGAAAAAACTCTCCAAGGGCAGGAGAGAGGATTCTGGATACCCCTAACAGCATATAAACTATCTGATTCAATTAAACAGTTCTCTAAATCAAGTTTAGAACAGATGTCATATCCACTTTGTATAGCAATTAATTCAGCATGTAAGGGTGATGGACAGTGGAAAGTACTGACTTTCATTTTAACCACATTTCCTTTCCTATCCCTCACAATTACAGCAGCAGATGAAAGACCTCCAGAAATCCATGAGGCATCTGTATTGATTTTATATCCATGTATTGGTTTTTTCAGTGGACCTTTGAGATAACATTTTTCTGTTTCTGTAATATTTGAGGTACAATGTTATCCTGAATCCAATGCTTATGCCTATCCTTATTGCCTATTAGGTTATGTGCTGTAAATATTTGATATATCGAATCTTTAATTTCAGCAACACAGGCATCGTGTGAGTAAGGTCTATTTTCAAAGAGAAATTTGTTCCTATGGGTCCATAATGTCCAAATTGTCACCAATAGAGCAGCAATGATAATGTTTCCGTGTATATTAGAATCAGCTCTAAATGATAAGTAAAATTGCACCCTACTTTTTAAATCCCTAAATTCTGTATATGGTAACCGCAATATAGAATGCACACTATGCCAAACAGCAGTTGAGGAATTGCAAGAATTGAAAAAATGATCCAAAATATCAGAACTGTTCTTACAGATAGGACATATAGAAACAATAGAAAAACCCATTCTTCTTAAGATGTTATCAAATGGAAGTATATTGTTTAGGGCTCTCCAAAGTAAAACAGACATCTTTCTTGGTATGAAAGAAGACCATACCTTTTTGAAATGTTGAATTAGAGGACCTCTCTGTCTTAGAGCATTATAAGCCGAGCTCACAGTGAATTTCCCATCAATTGTGGGAGTCCAAACCAGTTTGTCTTCATGACTGAATTCCAGCTTTATATCCTGCAAAATAAAAATGATGTTGGTAGCCAAATGTGGCTCCAGAATTGGTATGAGAGTTGTTTTGTTATTAACGATTCCCTGAGAGAGATAGACTCAAAAGTAATGTCAATATCCTCTGGCCAGATATAAAAAAGTGCACCATTGCCACTCCAATTAGCATTCCAAAATGAGCAATCACCCCGGCCAAAAATCACTCTGGACAAACTGTTTGCCAGAGCTGTTATTTTTGTGATTCTACCCCATGTGTGTGATTTTTTGTAGGAGACTGGCAGAGACCATAATAGATTTGACCATTGAGTGTTATTAATTTGTAGCTTCCACCATAATTTACTAGAAAAAGCATCTACAATAGCATTTATGTCCCTAAAGCCTATACCATTTTCTTCCACTGGAAAACTCATTCTTTTCCAAGACCTCCACCTTTTCCTTTCAGAGATATCAGTTTTACCCCAGAATAGATCCGATGCCATTTTTTCCATTGTTTTTAAAACAGTCCTTGGAGGTTTTAATACTCCAAAAATGTGTGTTGGGATTGAGTGCAAAACATGATTAATCAAAACTATTTTACCAGCTGAACTCAGCCACCTATTTTCCCAATTGTTTATCTGTTTCTCCATTCTTTCAATTACAGGCAAATAATGCACCTTTAAATTACGTCCTATAAAAATAGGAACACCAAGGTATTTGAATGGAAAAGAACCTTTCACCATCCCTAGTATTCTCCTAGCGGTCTGAGTGTACTGTGAAGGTGCCTTATGGGAGACAAAAAATTCAGATTTTGAAAAGTTAACTTGTTGACCCGAAGTTTCTTCATAGGCATTTAGAAATAATTTAAAACGCCTTAAATTGTTTGTCTCCGTATTCAAAAAAACAGCAGTGTCATCAGCGTACATGAGGTGAGTAAGGGGTGTACAAACATTTGGGAGGCTAAAATATGTTAAATATCCCGTGGTGAACATTTTCTTTAAACCCCTCGAAAAAGCCTCTGATAATATGTTATACAAGAAGGGAGATAAAGGATCTCCTTGCTTGATCCCCCTAGTAGAGCTAAAGAAACCTGATGTTACCCCATTAATTAAAACAGAGAAATTTACTGAAGCAATATTATGCATAATTAGTCTCACAAATTTCCCATGAACACCAAAACGAAGGAGAATAGAGTTTAGAAAGGACCAAGAAACTCTATCAAAAGCCTTTTGCATATCAAGTTTAACTATGAGATTAGGAATCTTTGTTTTTCTTGACAGTAATCTAGTCATTTGTTGCATTAGAATCACATTATCCGAAATGTCCCTCCCTTTTATGAATGCACTTTGTTCAGTTGAAATCAAAAACTGCATTAAAGGTTTGATCCTCTCCATTAACAGTTTTGAGAAAACTTTGTTAAAGAAATTGGATAAACTAATTGGCCGAAAGTCTGCAAATGTGTTCGGAATAGGTTTCTTTGGGATTAAAGTGAGCCAGGTACTAGAAATGGCTTTTGGGATAGTTCCATTATTTATAAAATCATTTGCAGCTTCTAATAAATCTTCCTTAATGGATTCCCAGAAAGAGGTAAAAAAAACACCTGAGTAGCCATCAGGGCCTGGTGCACTTGATTTGTTAAGATCAAAAACAGCATATTTCAATTCCTGAAGGTTGAAAGGTGTAAGCAGAAGGCTGTTATGTTGTTCATTTAAAACTATTGGGATTTCAGCCAAAAATTTATTAAAGTAAATTCCCTTTTTTTGTGAGACCTCCTTTGTAAGTAGTTCATGATAAAATCTAATACCCTCCTCTTTAATCAGGTTTGGATCAGATATCCATATTCCTTTACCATCTTTTATTTTTCCTATTCTGGCTCTGGCTTTTCTTTCTCTAATAGTGTGATGGAAGTAATTAGTGTTTGCATCTCCGTGTTTTAACCAATTTAACCTAGCCCTTTGCTTCAGGAAGATATTATGTTCCTTCTGAACTCTGAGAAGAGTGTCTTTAGATTTCATGAGTTCCATTAAAACTGATTCATCATGTGTCTGCTGAAACAGAATTTCCAATTCATTTACTTTTGATTCATATTGGACTAGATTTTTATTAACATTGCCAAATGTGTTTTTGTTCCATTCCTTAATTACAAGCTTAAGTCTCTTTAGTTTATGAACAAAACTTAGCATACCAGTTAAGGAGGAGAATAAATTCCAGTTAGATTCCACTAAATCTTTAAAATCTTTTCTATTTGTCCACATTTCCTGGTATCTAAAAGGTCTTGGAGCCTGTTCAACTGCTGATTGGATAGATAGTAATAGTGGAGAGTGATCAGAAGTCATCCTGTTAAGAACTTGTATAGAACTATTCGGGAATATATCTAGCCATTCTAAATTACTAACACCTCTGTCTAATCTTTGAAATTTAAGATCCTTACATTTGTCCCTAAATCTGTTATTACTCCAAGTGAAAGAATTACCTACAGTTGGGATTTCATGCAAGTCCATAGTGGTTAAAAAGTCATTAAATTGATTCATACTTTTTCTAGGTGTTGACTTTCTTCCTTCATATTTAGAGACCGAGGTTACTGTATTGAAATCTCCTATGTATATGGATGGATCAGATGTTGATGCTTTTAAATCAGCCCATAAAACTTCCCTCGACTGTCTATGTATACTAGCATAGATGAAGAAAATATTCCAGTTAACAGAGGTGGCAATGTCTGTAACTTTAGTCTGTATATACTGATCAGATTCATTTAAGATGTCTAGACTGAAAACATGATTCCATAAAATCCATATTTTTGCATGTTGGGCATAGAGTGCATTACTATAACCAAGTTAATGCTTCAGAGTACTTAAATTTTGTTTGTCATGCCATGGTTCAATTAAACATAGAATGTCTATCCTGTGTTTCAATTTAAGAGCCTTCATCCTATCCAGAGAAGAACCATAACCCCTAACATTCCACACTAAAATATTTCCTATTTTTGTGTATTGTATCATTTAAAATTAGGGGGGGTTGCTTTTTGTGATGATATTAGTTTCCTTAGTTTTGGCATACTATTTTTGCCCTTCTTGTCTTCACTTTTCCTCGAATTATCTGATGAAGAGTTACTTACCTTTGATTGAACTACCTGCACTGCATTTCTATTGTGGTCCTCGGAGGGGATTTGATATTGGATAATAAGACTTGGTACTAGCACTTCAAGGGCACTCTTTACTGCCTCAGTTATTTGGTCATCTGGATCCTTCTGGGCTGCTTCAGGAGTGGATAAGCTTGTCACCATGATTTTTATTTTTTCTGCATCAGTCTGGGATACCACTGCATCTTGTGATTCCAATGACTCATGGAAAATGTCTGCAGCTTCATCCTCTTGGACAGCCGAGTCCACTTCCTGTAGATCAATTAAAGTGTGGAAAGCATTTGATATGGTAACCATATTCTTTTTCGTTATCTCTTCCTGGATGGGCGGGAGTTTAGTTTGTTGAGATTTTTTCCTCCAGAAAATATTTGTGATAGGTTTAGAGATAAAAAAAGGCTTTCTTTTAAACTGACTAGGTCTGAGTGAGTTTGTATTATTATCCAAAGGAGAAACAGATTTCAAATTCTAAAATTGGAACTCAGTTTCTTTTTGTGAAACTGATAGATTAGATTGACCTTCCATATCCACTGATACTTTAGATGCACTAGCTCTGTTTTTCTGATTATCAACAACTAGGATATCATCAAGGACTGCAGCTTGTCTATCCTTGTTCACTTTGATTTCAGCTTGGTTTTTACTACTTTTTCTCAGTTCAGGGTGCAAGAAGTTACAATTTGACTGACTGTGACCTATTAATCTACAGTGAGTACAGTACAATGGCAACTGATCATATTCAATTGGATAGTCTGCTACCTTATTGCCAATGCCTACCACTATTGAATTAGGGAGTTGAGATAAAAGGTCTACTTCTACACAGACTTTAATTGCCAAAGGCCTAGTTAGAGCATTTGTTGCAGCATCCATTTTGAGAAATTTTCCTATTTGGCTGCTAATGCCTATAATTGCCGAAGTATTATAAAAATGTAAAGGCAGTTGATGAAAGGTTACCCATGCTGGAACCACAGATGATTCAGCTGTAGGTGAGAAATCGGGAGTCCACTTCTGGACCTTCATTGCTGCTCCATGAACCATCCATTGGCCTTTCATCCAGCATCATTGGTAATCGTCATTATCCATTGGCCTTTCATCCAGGATAATTTCTAGAAACCTATTAGGAAGTACAGTAGAAGTAGACATAATGTAGAGTATATTCTTTCTCTAGTTTAGGGAGAAAGAAGATGAGAGTTCGTCTTCTTCTTCCTTCTTCTTTTCTTTATCATATTCCCTTTCATCTTATTTTATAGATCCATGGCATCTAACCTAATATTTCCCATTTATCTAACCTTTTTAGAGTATATTTTTAGCTTGGGATTCATTTTGGCACTTGGTATGTTCTAAATGCTTATTGAGATGCATTAGATTCACCTTGTTCTTATGTTTATGATATTATTGTAATTGTTCTTGAATGTTACAAATGCATGAATACCACACCACATATATGCACACACTTTGGGCTATATTCATGTATGGTGTAATTATTAATTCCCCCTTGGGAAGAGAAACCTGAATGTTAGAATGGATAAGGGAGAACGCGTCCGCGTAGGTGTGTGCACGGGGGATTCGAGAATGATCTAACCTATTTTCCATCACACCAGTGTTAGCTGACTTCGTAACTGTTGTCCGAGAGGTTATGGGTAGAGATAGCTAATAGTAGCAAGCTAGGTGTTATTTTGAAACCCTAGTATCACAAATAAAGTGCCTATGATCCTAGGGCCTAGCATATATAGGACCTGGGAGGAGTAGTTGCATTTGTGGTGGAAGCCCGGGATGTAATAGCTCGAGAGAGAAACATACCTACAATGATGGTTTAACCTCGTTGTACTTCCCTAATTACGATGGTGGTGTTGATGGAGGGTTGTGAGCACACTCACCATGACAAGGTTGGGGAAGTGTATGCCATCGGCCACCCCACATGTTTTGAGCTCTCTGGTAGGTCTTTTGTAAAGCACGCTAGTAGGTCTTTTTGTAACACTGTTGCTCAGTCAAGTAGAGTGGAGAAGGTCGCACCTAAAAATGACAAACCTGAAATTGTTCATGTGAAACCAATGCATCAGACCGATGGAGCATTGATGTACATGGATGTGCACGTGAATGTAAAACCTATCCAAGCAATGGTCGACTCTGGAACTAGCCATATGTATGTCTCAAAATTAGAGGCATCAAGAGTGGGGCTCAAGTAGGAGATTGATGTGGGCATGATTAAGGCCATTAACAGTTAAGCCTAGCTAGTGTTGGGTGTTGTGAGGTAATGCTTGGCCAAATTTGGCACCATAGAGACCATAGTGGATTTCTATGTCGTTAAAATGGACGACTTTGGTTTAGTCCTCAGCATGTAATTTCTGAGAGATGCACAAATTGTCTTACACCAATATAGCAACTGTATTTACGTCTTATGCACCAATTCGTGCATGGCTAAAGGGACTAAAAATAGTTCACCTAGGGGTAAAACCTCACCTTTGCAGCTTATAATATGCATAAGACAAGATCAGGATCGTGGTTCAGCGGTTTTGGGTAGGGAGAAAAGAAATGAAGGGTCAGAAGGGTCTACATCACCAATGGGATTGTTTAATGGATTCAAGATGATTTGTTAAGAAAGTCCAAGGACTGAGTATGTTGTGGGTCGCTCCCCAGCTGCAAGAGACAAAGATTTGTTGAGCAAGAAAGGTAGGAAGCATTTGTCGGTTGCTAAAATGATCTGGATTCCAAAGATGTATTAAACGACTGGTGTGCCCCATCAAACTTCCTGTTTTGAGTCATTCAAGCAAGCTAAACATTGTGAAGCAACCCCTTGTTGTTCCACAAGGTAGGAAGTAGAAACGTGAACGGATGATGATGCGTACCGGACATCATCCAGAGTTGGACATTCCTTCGATCGTTGATCAAGGAGTGGGTGCTATAATCTAGCCAGCTCAAACCAGAACTAAATAGAAGCCAAGAACCACAACTAAAACATAGTAAACTAGCACTAGCAATTGAATCAACCCCTTTCTTAAGGTAGAAGTGTACAAGAAAAATGTGGGTAGCGAACATCCTTAGAGGATTGATGGCTTTGAGGACATTTTCTGAATTGAATGGGAGAGGATGTTATATGGTCGAGCTCATCATCCAATCACAACGCAACCCCACGCCTACATACAAGCCATGACTATGCTACAGTCTAGTGCTACTCAACGCATGTCTACAAACTGGTCTCCCTAAACTGTGCTACACATACCTCTGGGTCATCTAGTATCAACTTCCTAACCGCCCACAGCCTGTGATGTCCCCCTCGTGCCTGTGATGCACAGTGCACAATTCCCAATGTGTTCACGACCAACACCACTGTTTGCAGTGCCCGGTCGCCTTGTTTCTTTGACCTTTTTTTTCCTTTGTACCCCGGTACTCCTAAGAACATTTCTACAACATATATGTAGAGTACTGAGCTACCCACATCCGATTACCTTTTTTTCAATATATTGAAAATGAGCATTTTCTAACCAGTTGTTGGGTCTTTGTATTGCATTTTTGGATTTTGTGTGGGAATCCTTGCTCTCAATTTAAACTCGTGTATACATTTCCACCGCATACTTGACCTCGTACCTCTAAAGGCTTAGTGTGTTGAGAGCAACCAAGCTTAGTGCAGCACACGTCGGTAGTAATGACTCTCTTACACGGCTAGGCTGCACAGTTACGCCCTTGAGAGGGTGACCCATTACACATCTGGAGCGGTCATTCCGGATGGGGCTGGAACAGCCGGTGCAGTCAGGCACGGTCGTGTCGGCCAACTTTGGAACGATGGGTGCTTTCGTGCATGTTTTGTTGGTCGTGTTTGGAATGATGGGTATCCTTGAGCACAGTTGGTGGTAAATGGCATGGTCTGTGCTAGCTAGGTGCCCTTCGTGCTTACGCAGGCTGCTCGATCTGGCATGGACCATGCACCTTATGCTGGCACAGGCCGTGCACCTTATGTGAGCACAGGCCATGCACCATATGCTGGCACGGGCCGTGTCACCAGGCACGACCTGCTAGCTTGAAATCTATTTTTTTACTTCTGAATCATATGCCTAGTGTTATTTGGCATAGTTCGTCAGCTAGGAGAACTTCTTTATCGGTTGAATAGCGTGGGCCATTTGAGTTCTTGCGGGCCTTCAGCTGGGAGTAATTTTCATAAAAAACAGTGGTCGGTAGTCTTGTTCTTCGCATCCCATGGGCTGGTCTTCATATTTTTGGATTTGAAATTATGCATAACGTGTAAAATTACATGGCCCATGCCCATACTTTGCCTCAAAAATATTGTAACAAACGGTTCGTGCCAAGGGGCTATGGCAAGGCCGTAACAGCTCGAACGGTTCATGCCGGCTTAAACGGTTTGTTTTGTGGGCTGTGACACGAGGAGGTCGGTGCTGTGAGCTGTGGTATTAGAGGGTCCATGTTGTAGGCTGTGCCATTAAGGTTAGCCTCGTGCTAGAGACCCTAGCACGAGATCGGCTAGTCCTTCTCCTTCTGAAATTCGTTTGCACCACTATGGATGAACCGCTTATCTGTTTTAAAAATTCTTGTAGTCAATTTTAAACTAATCAAGAAGTGGAATACAATGGTACCATTCTTAGATGCTAGTTCTTCTTGGATTATTCTCAAAAACTCTTTAAAACTCTCGGATCTCAATTCCTCCGCTTCTTTGTCTTTTTTCTTCGATCCTTCTACCTCCTACCATGTTTTGACTTGTGGCCTTTAGTCTTCTACCATCCTTGCGGATAGCCTTCTAATATCTATTACCACCCTTATAAATGGCCTTCTACAAAATGATGTCAAAATATCAACGAGCAACCTACTAATGAGATCATAAATAAAGATCTAGGTGACCATGAATGCAACGTGTCCATTAGATTCAATTAAGTTTACAAAATGTAGGATTTAGACACGAAAACCGATAATGGTCATCTAAATCCTTTGTCAGGTAAACCTAACTAAAATTAGCAATCCACCAAGTAAACATGATAATTATTGTGTCGAATGCATTGGTTAGCTCATGCAATGCACATCAACCCCCCTACACTTAAACCTTTACTCGTCCTCGAGTAAACAAAAATAAGAAAACGTCTAAGTGAAGTGTAGCATGCAAAGATAAGTTACCCCATGCATTCAACTTATTCCCAAGCTACCCTAGTTCCCCCAAAGAACTAAGAATCTCACAACTCTCACACTCCCCCCAAAGATTCTAAAGTAACCTAACCATCCAAAATATTTTGAAGAAAAAGCTAAGTAAAAATGATAATTGATGAACTATCTTACTCCCCCAAATAGTCCTCTAAAAGCAATCCAACATCCATTGCCAAGAAAAACCAACAAGGAAATCCAAAATATCCTATACTTGGTTGTAACTAAGGGAAACTATAGATTCTCAACTTAGCTACAACTAATGACAATGCCAAAGAATAGTCAACTTAGTTTCCATTTTCTGCCAGTTTCTCTCATTTTGCCTAGGATCCCTTTCAGGTTTTCATCCTAACTTTCACAAATGTGTAGCTCACTTCTCAGCCACTCATTTTTGCCTAGGTTCGTAAACCTAGTCGCGTCTAGCCTCTCATTTTTACCTAGGTCTTTTGACCTATCCGGGCTTTTCCCATTGTTTCATAAGTTGCCCCTTCGTGTTTACAACTTATCCGGGTAAATGTATTTTTTTCAAAATGCTCCAAAATTCTCTTAGAAGAGTTATTAGCTACAAAGAAAAAACTAAGAATCATAAGTGTTATCGTATCCCCTACCGCACAATTAAAGCTTGCATTGTGCTCAATCCATATACATAATCATATAACATATGTCAAGGGAGGGAAATAGGAGAGCACTTACAATGAAAAATGGACACTAAAATCTATCCTTGATGGCACAAACATGGAATGTATCGAACAAACTAGCATTACCCCAATGTACTACCCCTAACCTCTAATAAAGAAAGTTCAATATAATTCCTATTATGCACCACAAATTGAAATAAAAAATTGAATCACAATGGAGAGTTACCTCTTTAGGTTTCGAGTTGTGTGTTTCAGGGCTTTGAGGGAAAATGTGTTTTAATGGTATTTTTGGGGGTGGTAGGGAAGAAATGGTGATTAAGATGTTAGAAGGTAAGTGAGTTTCATTGGTCGTGCCCGTCTACAAGCCCCATGAATTTGGGGTTTGATTCTCCTCCGTGTCCACCATTTTGAGCATCACAAACTATGTACGTCGACATGGTCAATGAGTTGGACTCCCTATTTGCTAGCTTTCCTCCAAAAACCACATGCTTCCTACAAAATAAACATGCACACCAAGTGTAATAGTGCTCCAAAATCAAAAGTTACAGATAGGAAAACATACCAAAAATACTAAACATCTACAACACAATGCAATTGGAGATCTTTCCTCCTCCACACTAACACACATGCTTCTCAAGCAAGAAACATGATATCAAAGGAAAGGGAGATAAACAAAATGATAGGAAATCAATACTTCCCAATGCATTGATCCCACCTCAATATCCTCAAATGTACCCCCATCATGCAATTCAGGTAAAACCACTACAAATCCACACTAAACAAGTTTCAATCAACATCAAAACAGAGAGACAACTAGTGTGCAGTCCTAGATTGTGTATTTGGTGGTGTTTTAGGTGGTGGAGTGTAATGGTTTCTATTGGTTTGGGGTAACAATGAGAAGATAAAAGTGAAGAAATATTTTTTTCTCAAACAAAAAAAACTAATCTAATTTTTCAAAGCTCGGGTTGCCTCCCGATAACCTCCATATATTTAAAGTCATCGGCATGACCCTAATGTTATCCATATGGTTTGGGTTTGTACCCCATCACCGTAGACAAAAAGAAAGGAAAAAAGAGTGGGTTAAGAATCTTCCAAGATCAAGATGTACTAGAGGAGGAGTCAACCATAAAGGAAATAGTGGTTTTGAAGCTTAGTATATTCAATTGGCTTCTCTATGGTTTCCTCTAGGGGTTTCAAAAATGAGGGAGTTGGTTCTATAGGTGGACATATGGGTGAAAACAGGTATTATGGGAAATTAAGTATAATCACCCCTTCCTCGACTTCTTCACTCTCAACAAACCACTCCCCATCCCCTGTGGATTTGTCTACCAAAATTTCAAGTTCAACTAGGGATGGTTCATTTTTGGAATATTGGGTTTCAAGTTGGCTCACCATTTCAATCAAATCAATCACTTGCCCTTTAACTTTCTCAATGCTTTAGAAGAGTTTAGTTCCCAAATCTCTAATCTCATAGAGCATTTGTGATTTGATTAAATTACTACTCTTGGTGACATTAACTATAGCTTGCAAAATTTCTCCGTAATCCAATTTGGGAACCAATCCTAGGGATTAGTTTTAGCGCATTGGATAGGTTGGTGAACTCCAACTATCTAACCAAATGTGTTGGTTTCCCAATGCATTTCCATACCACAAATTTGAGTTACCAATAAACCTCGTATTTGGAGAATCAGGGTATGGGTACCAACCTCGATACCATCGGCCTTGGGAGCCAACAACTCCTACCTCTCTCTCATTTTCACTGATCAAAGAGCAACACTGCGTAGGGTGGTTGCAACGACATATCCTACAAAATCTCACTCATTAAGCCTCTCTTCTCCCATAATAACTTAACCATGGACACACTCCGTAGGATTATCATAATGACACACCCTACAAAATTTCATCCGTTGGGTACTTTCCCACATTTTTTAATAAAAAAACACAAAGAAAACACACAAAGTTCGGAATCGTAATGCAACGGTCCTCGGTTTGCACCAAGAACTCAAGCAATACCTATTCTGGAAAACAAAAAGAATACTAGCTACTCAACTAATGTGCTATGCAAGTTAATAATTAAACTTTTAGACAAGCATCCCTGGCAGTGGTGCCAAAATTTGACCCGTCTCCACTCAAAGTCGTTAAATGTAGCTAACCCGAGCAAAGGTGTTGGAAGTCAAACAAACCAAAAAGGTTGAATGAGAGATAATCAAATTTATATTTATATTTTCCTCCCAAACTTACTACTAAGCTACCTACGGGGTAGTAAGTGGCAAGACCGGGTCTGTCCAAATAGCTGATAGGTATCTAATAGCTAACTACGCACAACCGCGTATGGGTCATCAATCCATCTGTGTACAAGGAATAGCTAATATTGTAAAATGGGATTTTTTTGTTTTTTCAATTAACTACAAACATAAGAGATCGCACCAGATAAACTATATAAACAAGCACTTGGGGAATATTTGCGTAACATAACTAATTATATGTTTCGATCGTCAATTCCATCACATACAACACATCAGCAACCTATTTTAGTATGCATAACACGTGGTATGGTCGATGGTCAATACTTCCCCATACATGTCACGTAGGGTGCTCCTGCAATTTTCCATCAGCACCACCTCCGTAATTAGGGAAGAGTAAAGTATAAAAATGAGAGTGAAAATGAGATCTAAAGTATAAAAAGTCTCTCAAACCTACTAGAATAAGGTTCTATATATAGTAGTAAGAGATTGGGACTAAAAGTAGGACCAAAATAGGCCAAAATAGGGTAAACCCTAGCTCAGCCTTCACCCGGCATGGGGTATTACAGATGACGTAGCCCATTAATGTACTTGGCATGGGACTCGAGGCCTGGCAAGGGTCGTACAGCTTCATTAGTGCAGGGCGTGTGTTCTTTAGCGTGGCAAAGATCTTAAACATGGCATGGGGTGCAAGGATTGGTGCGTATCGTGTATGGCACTAGCGCGGGCCATGTCATCTCGTGTGGAACGCCATCAGAGTGCCAAAATTTGATGTCCTGATCCGCGCCTGTTGCCGTTGGTGCAGGCCATGGTCAGAATTGGTACTTTGGTTAGAAAAATTGCCACAGGTTGTTTAGAAGCCCACACCCTGCTGCCAAGTCTTGACAAATGGACTTGGAACGACGCAAAATGCCTAAAATGGGATATCCTGCTCCTATACTTAGCCCTGTGGAGGGGTTCGTTGCTCGGTGCTACGACCCGTTGTGTCTGGCAGGGTTTGTGTCAATGTCTTGCATTGGTCTCCTTGGCACAAGGCATCTCCTCTAGCATGAGCCATTGATGCCAAACCATGCACGGTCCACACCGTCCACGTTGGTGCTTCAGACGCTAGAACTAGTTTCCTTTGCCACGGGAGAACCGTTAGTCTGATTTGAGAGTTTTAGTAGTCGATTTTATAGTACTCGAGAAAACAAATCCAATGGAACTAGACTTGGAGGCTTATTGATCTTGGATCGTTCTCGGACTGAGGTACAACTCATCGGACCATGATTCCCCATTTCTCCGTTGGCCACTAAGAACTCCGTAGCTCCCAATTTTTGGCTTCAATTTCCTTATACCACGCATTAATGATCATGGCCTTAATATACTACCATTATAATGTGAATGGTTTTTGTCTCTACTACCAACCTTGCAAACGGCAATCAATATCTTCTACCGTTACGAACGACCTTCAGATAGAATGTAAACAAAAAGTACCCATGAGCCACCTATTAAATATGATCAAAATGAATATAAAGGAGCTCGTGGATACAAGATGTCCATTAGTACCAATTAAGTATACAAAATTTGGGATTTAGACAAGAGAACCAAACATGGCTGTCTAAACCCCTTGTCACATAAACTCAACTAATTCTAGCAATTCACCAAGCAAAAGTAACTAAAAAGTATGTCAAAAGCATCGGTTAACGCAGGCAAAATGATGCCGATCAAACTCGTCACACTTAACCCTTTATTAGTCCTCGAGTAAATAGAAATCAAGAAAAACAGTCAAGAAAAATGTAGCGTGCAAGAGTAAGTTAACCAAAGTATTCAAATTATTCCAAGATTAACCTGTTTCCCCCAAGAAAGTAAGAACATCACAACTCTCACACTCCCCGAAAGACATAAGCAATCAAACAACCCAAAAGTAAAGTGTGGAAAAAGGTAAGCCAAAACAATAAGTGTCGAGCTAGCTTACTTTTCCCGAAGTGATCCCAAAAACAATAAAAGACTAGTCTTCAAAAACAACCCATCGCGGAAGCATGTATTCAACCTAGTTACTTTGTTTTCTCTCAATTTCTCTCATTTTTCCTAGGAGCCCTTTCGGGTTTTCATCCTAGCTTTAACACACAAAGGTTACCCACTTATAACCTTTTTCCACATGGCCTCTGATTTTTTTCCTAGGCTCGTAAGCCTAGCCGGGCTTAGCCTCTCATTTTACCTAGGTTTTTCAACCTATCCAGTCTTTTCCTCATGTTACTCAAGTCTCCCTTTCGGGTTTTAGACTTTTCCAGGTTTTTGTAACTTTACATTTTTTCAAGTTTTCCAATTTTTTTGGTATAGCACAAAAATTCCCCAAAAGTGGGCTTCATACTACAAAATATTGTCAAAACATAAAAAGACACCACAAATTTCTAAAGCATCCTACCCCATGGAAACTAGAAGTCTTAGCATAGCATGTCATATCACCAAATGTTCATCTAAAATCATCCCTCAACAAAAACCAACATAATCAACACACAAGAAAAACTACAAAAGAAAATCATGAAATGCACTGAGGAAATCAAAGAATGAAAAATCCCTAGGTGCTCATTACTTCCTCCCCACACTTTTCCCATGCAAAGTGTCTAATGCACAAAAATAATGTCAAAATGTAGGTAAGGTAGGGAGAATAGTGATACTCACTCTTGCGGCCCCGAAGGGCCTTTGTCCTCATGACTCGTGAAGCTCTTATCCATGTAACGGATGGCTTGAAGTGTGGCCTCAATGCTATCCATCCTCAAGCTAAGATCTTCCACTTGTGAGTGCATTCCTCCTATCGCTTGGACTACTTCTTGAAACACTTGAGTAGAGCTTGAAAGCTTGTCCCCAAGTGAATGCAAGTGGTTAATGAAGTCGATAGATAAGAGGGAGCAGTGAGGAGGTGCTCTTGGAGTGGTCTCATCCTCAGCCTCATCAACATCTATCTCTATGTTTAACACAACTCCATAGAACTCCTTTTCAAACTTCTGGTCTGGAAAAATGAATAGATCATCCAAGCAAGTATCATGGTCAATGGCATTGCGCTCCGGTTGTGGAATAATCATAAAGCTACATGTGCTCGCTCCACCATAAAGCTATACATATATACCCTCTGATGTCATCGATCCCACCATAGATGCCTTTGCCAATTTCACATTGTTGTACCTTGTGCCCGATCTCCCCAAGTTACCTAGAGCCCTTTGTTTGACCGAATTACCTTGATTCTCCGCCAAAAGACCAACCATGCTTCCCCTGGAAAATTTTCCACTCTTCCAGTCTCCTATCGCTAAACATTCCTACATAAAGAACCCCACCATGTTTGGGTAAAGGTTACCCTTGGGATTCATTGCCCAAAGGCAATGAACATCCAAACCTGGACATTGCGTTAGTTCACCGTTTGAAAAGACTCACATAGCCAACAAATGATGAACATAACAGAACATCGGATGAACTATGGCAGTACTCTTGCACATGTTCTTATGATCTGTGCCTGTCAGTTGCACCTAAAATGCCCAAGAGAGAAAGTAACCCTTGTCGATATGTCTTCTAAATCTCCTTGTCATACCTCCACCCAAAGGCTCGCGCAACTTCCTTGTACTCCTTGTCGTCCAGGTTGAATTTAATTGCCCTGTGTCCATCATCATATACGATCGGCCATAGAGTAGCTTAGAACTCAAAGGGTCCACCTAATGTATGTCTTGGAGTGTTTCTCAAGAAACCCCTCCAGACATACTCGGCTCAACACGTAAGTGACCGGCTCGAGTAAACGTAGAACCGCCAAGGTGTCCTTGCAAGCAAACCATGTTTCCAAAATACTCCTCTTTGGCCCTCTCGTGTTCCCCCACCTCCAGCTGCAGTCCTGGAAATGCTGGATAAACTTATAAAATCTTCGGTCACAAATTCAGGGTTACGAAGAACGGAAGTTGTTGGCTCAGGGTTTGCACCCTTCATCTACTTCTTCCTCTCATCAACCCTAGTGGACTTGCCCTTATTTGGGGTATTCTTCTTAGGTGGCATCCTAACAAAATGAGGACAAGAGTGGTGATATGATCATAAACAAAGCATGGCCTCCAATTCAATGAAATGACATTTTTTCCAAATAACCCGAATATTCATAACATGATATTCTAAGCATGTGAGCTATTCAAGCAAGAACATTCCTCATCAAAAATAAATCTTATGTAAGTTATCACCAACCTATTCAATTAAATCATGCTACCAAGATTTACTCTCTCCCAAATCACCCAACACCAAAGATCATATCATTCAAGCATAATAGCACATAAATCCTCCCAACCTCCTCTTCAACACAAGATCATGCATACAACCTCAAATACAAACACATATCTCACAATACACTCATTCAAAATTCATGCTTAAAATAACACTACCACAATGTCAAAAAAATCATACAAGTATAGAGTTTAATGGGTTACCCAAAATTTGAAGCTAAGATTTGCAAGACCCACAAAAGAAGAAGTAAAAATTGCCAACTTTTGGAAGAAAAGCTTCAATTTTTTGAGTTCACCAAGAGTGTGTGAGAATGACTGTTTCCTGAGAAGAAAGACTGTGTCAAATGAGAGAAATAGGTGGAGGGGTGTACTTTGGAAATAGAATTTCAGCCTAGGTGACTAGGGTAAGATGTATAATTAGGATAAAAAGGGAATTTAAAAATCTCAATTTAGGGGACAATAGTACAAGCCAATTAATTACAAGAGATTTGTAAGTATTTTCAAAACTATTAAGCAATAGGGAATTCCAAAATTCTTGAGCCAAAAATGCATTTTTTAAATTTGAGAATCAGAATTTTTGAAAATCTAGCATAATAAGAGCACAAAAATTTGAAATTTTGGTTTTAGGTGCACAAGGGGCCTGGCGTGAAGCATAGCCTTGCGCCAAACCTTCTGGCATGAGGCATAGCCTCGCACTGTTCCAGTCCCAGCATGAAGGATAGCCTCGCGCCAGTCTACCTGGCATGGGGTCATCCACGAGAAGAGGGATCTTTTCAAGTGTTTAAACATATATAGGAGAAAACATACTAGGCATATGCATACATGGATACATATAAAAGCATGTAAACAAGGGGGAGGGGTGTTTGGTTGGTTTGATCCTAAGTTATCAAATTGAAATACAACAACTATCAAAGCAAAAGAACAATGCTAATCATGCAATACAACTAAACATATGATGTAAATGATAATTAATGGAGCCTTGGGGGGAATCGATTTCCATTTCCAAACTTCATATAGTTCAATGGTTCATTCACTCATTCAATTACAATTTATTGTCTATGGAAAATGTTATCACTTCTCATTTAAAGATAAACATTCATTCCTCCTTAAGAGTAGTTTGCAAAGACAAACAACGAACATTTGCAAACCCCATTGATGATCACCCTAGACAAACAACATCATTGGGGTATTTCATCAATGGCATTTCACCCAAAAGACCATCGGTTTGATAATAACAAGCCTTCTACCAAAGACATAGTCATTTAACCAAACAAAGCATTCATTAGGTTAAACTTAAAACAAAAAACATTCAAGGTTCAACCTTTCTTTGCATCTATGTGACAATGGGAGAACAAACCACATTAACATACTCATCTAGCAAGAATTACCACACATTATAAACAAGAAGTTTTAAATCCATGCTTTTGGATTTCCATATCAAATAAGTTAAGAAATTTACAACTTTCCTAACACACTAACATTTCAATCTTACAAACATTTCATATATTCAAACAACCCATGGTATAAATGAGGTAAAATACAACATTAATGGCATAATAAATGCTCTCCAATGAATGTCCATAAATGAGCAAACATAGAATTTTAATACATAAGCTTGGAAGCTTCAATCAATTGCTCCCAAAAACTAGATTTAGCTACAACAGTTCTTACTAATTAATGCTAAACAACCAAACATTATACGAGAGAATCCAAAGATGAAAATGGAAGAAAATGGGGTTTACAACAGTACCAAAAATGCAGATGAAGAAGATATGAATGAGAGGAAAAAGAGTGTTATTTATAGTACAAAAAGGATAAGGTTAGATTCTGGCCACCCGGTCACGACTCGGGACGGGCTCGAGACGAGGCCATCGAGACTCGCAACGAGTGCCAGAATTTAACCTTGTTTTCTTTTCTTCTTCTTGTGATTCCTTTCATTTTTCAAGTCTCCAAGGTTTTCAAAAATGGACTTCGATGTCCTTCGGTCTTCATGTCTTCGAAGAAAGTCTTCAAAAGTCTTCGAAAATGTGATCTTTAATGGCCTTCGGTCTTCATGCCTCCGTGTTCTTCCCTTGTCATGCAAAATCCACTTAGAAGAGATAAAAGAGCATAAAGTTGTTCTTCCCCTCCTAAGAGAATTTCAAGGTAAAACACAAGCTCTTGATAATAAAAGAGCACAAAAGTGACCGAAAACAGTACTAAATTATGCACATAAAATGGACATATCAAACCTCTCCACACTTAGACCTTACTCGCCCTCGAGTAAGAAAAGATCCAAGCATACGAAGGAGATGATGCATCCCATCCTAACCACTATTCCCCCAAGTCAATACCTCACAAAAATCTCAATATCACACATCCCAATGTTAAGGTCAAATGAGAAGTTTCCCACAACCCCCATTCCTAAATCTACCCAAACTATATCAACCAATCAATTCATTGATATCCCTAAAACATCTCCAAATCCTGAATCGACAATCCTGAATCCAATGATATAAGGTGAAACTAAAGACATGTATAAGGTTAAAAACACATACTCCACTTTATATCAATATATCAACCTAAAAATGAAGCATATTAACGATCAAGAGTTTCATAACTTACTTCGTCTTCTCCCACTAAATTTTCTACCCCCAAGAGGTCCTCATGATGTCAATCTACCCGATACATCCGTATGGCCACCGCAACCTTATAACTCCAACGCTGGCAAATGAGTGAATACTTAACAATTTTCAATTTCTCTCATTTTCTCTCATTTTACCTAGGAGCCCTTTCATATTTTCATCCTAGCCACACGACATTTTTTTTGGCTTACGTCTCACCTTTTTGCACACATTTATCCTCTCATTTTTGCCTAGGTTGCCCTCTCGGAATTTTGACCTATCTGGGCCCCCAATGTTTCCTAAGATGCCCTCTCAGGTTTTCAACTTAGCGGGATTCTTTTTTATTTATTTTTTTTACATTTTCTATTTTGTTTCAAAATTTTTAACGTTTCTCCAATCCAAAAAGTAGCAAAGTTCTTTCCAAATGTTAAGGCTAAGAAAATTATCAAATCCAACATTATCCAAGTACATCAAAAGAAAAACATCCCAAAACAAAAAGAAAAAATATCCAAAAAAAACAAAAGAGTTATCCAAAAGTATCTCCAACCTCAATCACCTCACAGTAGATACCCCTCCCCACACTTAGAACACTACATTGCCCTCAATGTAGACAATAGGGCAAAAATGTACAAAGTGGAGTATGGAAAGGGTAAGGATATGGTGCTCACAAGTCACTCATATGAGGAAGAAGGGTCACTGCCAAAATAACATTGCTGATAATGAGCCAGCCACTCCGTGCTCCCCTTGCCTCCTTACTGTTCGCCTCTCTGCTCTCGGATTAGGGCCTGAGACATTGTTTTCCTGGGACTGCATCTCATGGATGCGAGCTAACAGATGATCAATCTCCTCATCCATGTCGATCAAGGTCTATGAGACAAACACATTGTACTTCAATATCATGCTGCCTGGTGGCGCAATCAATCCTGCAAAGTCTGCATCATCCACTTATAAAAGTCTGGTGAAGGCTGGGAGTAGTGAGGTGGCACATCATCCTCCTACATTGGCTCGGTCTCTGGTGGAGGCTGCGGGGAGTGCTACTGCTGCTGTCGCTCATAGAAAGGTAGGGTGTTATCCTCGTGATGGATAGAAGCTGGGCCAAGGTCACAGAGCTCGCGCTGGAAGTCATCTCTGCATGAGGATTCAGGTGAAATCGACAAGTCTCCCAGAGGTGTACCAAATTCTAGCTTCATCTTGTTAGGCTGAGAAAGTGCCATGAATGTGACCTTCCTCGCGCCATACAACCACTGGAATAGCCCCGTGGTCTAGTTGGCATTGAGCATCTCAAATCTAACTAACCTCTCAGCAGTGATAAGGAAGGAAGTGCGCCTCTCTAAGCGTGGGAAGTCGGCCTGAGGCACCAATCATAAGTACTTTGCTAAGAGGCCTATCATACCTCCGACCATGATCTTCCCCTTTGGCATTTCCACCACCTCCATGATCTTTTCCATCCACAACTTAGCCTAAAACCCGTATCCTGGTCCCTCACTCGTTAATTTCCACAGAAAGTGAATGTCTTGTCTGGTACATTTGTCGACTTCGTCGAGCAAAGCATTGTGCTAACCAACAGTCGGTGCACATAACGAAGTGCAGGGTGGATGATGACACTGCTCTTGTCATGAGAGTTCTTTGGCCTCATGTTAATGACATTTCAAAACTGCATGTCATCCTCGATCGATCGCTCCTGGGCCTATGGGTCTAGCCTGGCCCGTATCTCCGCAGTGTCAAATCAAAATGCCTCCTCAATCTGCTAGACTGCCATTTGCCTAGATATATCATCCAAGTGGAAAGAAATGTACCTCTCACATGGTTGATCATCCTTCATGCTACAGATCCTGCCCGTGGATAGGAATTCTAGTATGTATCTCCAGTAAAAGGGTGCGCTCGTACTCATGAAACTTTCCATTCCCCCCTTGGCAAGGAGGCATCTGGCAGGATGGGTGAGCCCAAGAGCATCTAGTGTGCGTACACCTACAAAGCTCGTCTCCTTGAGTTGATGACTTTCCAGGGCTTCCCACCTTTCAGCATAGGACCCGGTGATCTGGGTCAAACCCATGTACCTATCCGGTGGGGGAGGTACAGGGCTCGATTCCAGAGCCGGTGGTGGAGGTAGAGGTGGAGCACTGGTGCGCCCGCCTCAGGAAGGGCCCTGGGCCTCTTTGTAAGGGCCATATCTAACAACTACAACAAACAAGTCAAATGCACAGGAATATGTGTATATGCGATATTGCAAATTCATACTCAACCTTAAACTAGTTCATCATCACAAGCCAAATCAAGTCCAAGCCTACTAGATCAGGTTCTACTCAAAATTGCACATACCATCCATATTATGTCCCACATGCCCATATTCTCAATTCAATGAAGTTTTCACATAGTTCAAATTGGATATGCTATATCATTTCAAAGCATGGCTAAACTAATCTAAGAAAAATACCATTTCAAAGCACACTAACAATTTATCCAAATAACGACAAAGACTCATCAAGGGCCAACATGTCTCATATCAAACATAAACCACAATCCACTCTCAACCAAAGCAACACTAATAGTGCAATGCAAGCATAAGACCAATAAGAGAAACTCAATACACTCAAAGTGATTATTCATGTTATCCTACATCCAACCAAGCTGTAAACATCAAATATTCATACAATCCTCTCAAATCAACTTGCAAGCATAATATATTCAACAACATCTACAATGTTCGAATCAATCAAACAAACCTAAGGTATCACACAAAGTTCATACAATATCTCACAAAATAATTGATGCAATCATGATCATAAGTAAAGCTTAAGATATTAAATAATTGTACCACTTAGATGCCTAGGATTAGAAAGGAGTGAAACCCACAAGCTATTTAAAGTTTGATTGTGAAAAAGCACAAAACCCCTAAATTTTATGGGTTTGTGTTCTTCAACAATTTTAGGTTGATTTATGGGTGGAGCTTGGTAGGAAGGAACGGGGGGTATGGAGTGGTGGTTGTGAGTGGCGAATGGCGGTGGTTAGCGGCGGTCGGAAAGAGATGGGTTGGTGGAGGAGTGGTGGAGAAGGTGAAGAGCAGAGAAGGTGAATGTTGTATGTCCATCGTGACTCGCGACCACTCCATCGCGACTTGCGATGGTCCGTTGCAACTCGCGACGAGGTCATTGCAACTCGCGAAAAGTGGAGGCCGAGAACTCTATTTTCACACATAATTTCTGATTTGGTCGTGACTCACAACCACTTCATCGCGACTCATGATGGTCCATCGTGACTTGCGAAGAGGCTATCATGACTCGCAATGAACTACTAACCTGGTACTTAGAAAAATTTTCTGATTCCTCATCTTGTCCAAGTCTTTACTTCTTGATTCTAAGCATTTCTTCATTCAAAAGCCCAATGCCTTGGCTTCAAAATTGCTACAAAATCATGGAAAAAACCCTGTGAAAAGAATAAAGCAAAACAATGAAACTTAATGACAAAATAAAAAACTAAGCAATATCAACGGAAAGTCACGAATGACGGTTTAGATGATCAAAACCAAGTTTATTTAACGTCGTCGGCAGGACTTACTCCATTTTCTTGTAGTTTACTCACAAATTGGATCGAGGAGATCAACGTCCTCTCCTTTTTCCAGCACAAAATTCTCATGGTAAAGTTTCAAACGTTGTCCATTAACCTTGAATGTATTAGACTTAGCTCGATCAAGAATCTCCACCGTGCCATGCGGGAATACTTTAACCACCTCAGAAGGACTAATCCATCGGGACCTCAACTTACTTGGGAATAGGCGAAGGCAGGAATGGAATAGGAGAACTTTTTGACCAACGTCAAATTCCTTCCTAATGATCATCTTGTCGTGCCACACCTTTGTCTTCTCTTTATAGATTTCGGTGTTCTTATAGGAATCCCTCCGGATCTCATCCAGTTCATCCAATTGAACTTCCTATGCAAGCCAGCCCCATCGATATCAAGATTGAATTCTTTGACCGCCCAGTAAGCCTTATGTTGAATTTCCACCGGTAGATGACAGGGTTTACCAAACACTAACCGGTATGGTGACATACCGATTATTGTCTTATAAGCCATCCTATAAGCCCACAAGGCATCATTCAACTGAGAACTCCAATCCTTTCAGTTAGGGTTAACCATTTTTAAGGATGGACTTGATTTCCCGATTGGAAACTTTGGGTTGCCCATTGGTTTGAGGATGATAGACAGCGGATGTCTTATGAGTGATTCCATACTTATTCAAGAGTGCCTCTATGGTTCGATTGCAAAAATGGGTGCCACAGTCACTAATTAAGGCTCGGGTTACCCCAAACCTAGAGAAGTTATCTTTCAGGAATTCTGCAACCACTTTAGAATCATCAGTCCTAGTGGGTTTTGTTTCAACCCACTTTGACACATAATCAATGCCAAGAAGAATATATGTAAAGCCATAAGAACTAGGGAAAAGTCTCATGAAGTCAATAACCCAAACATCAAATATTTCACAATAGGGCACAGCTTTTTGGGGCATCTCATTTCTAGATAAGATATTTCCTACCCTTTGGCACTTGTCACAAGCCTTACAAAATATGTATGCATGCTTATTCAAAGTAGGCCAATAAAAACCACTGTCCAAGACTTTTCTAGCGGTCCTTTTAGCTCCAAAATGGCCGTTGCATGCATGAGAATGACAAAAAGTGAGAATTTAATGCACTTCATTATCGGGGATGCATCTCCTAACAACTTGGTCTACACAATGTTTCCACAAATAGGGATCATCTCACACATAAGATTTAGCATCGCTTTTTAGCTTATCTTTCTATGCTTTAGAAAAGTGAGGAAATTTACCAGAGACAAGAAACTTCACAATGTCGGCATACCACGGTTGGAGGTCCCTGATAGCGAACATTTGTTCTTCGGGGAACTTCTCCTGTAGTTGCTCTTTCATCAATAGATTTACCTCACTATCTTTGTAGGGTGCCAAGCAGCATAGGTGATCTGCCACAAGGTTCTCTGCGCCCTTCTTGTCTCACACCTCTAACTCAAATTCACTCAGGAGCAGGATCCACCTAATCAATCTTAGCTTGGCCTCTTCCTTCATCATTAAATGATGAATCGCTGCATGGTCAGTGTACACAATAACTTTTATACCAAGCAAGTACGATCAAAATTTTTCCAAAGAAAATACCACTGCTAGCAACTCATTTTCGGTGGTGGAATAGTTTCTTTGGACTTCATTAAAAGACATGGATGCGTAGTAGATGGCGTGAGGCGCTCTCCCCGCCCTTTGACCAAGAACTGCTCCTACGGCGTAATCACTAGCAACGCACATAATCTCAAAAGGCAACGACCAATCCGGGGGTTGTATAATAGGAGCCGAAACTAACATTCCTTTCAATGTATCGAAGACCTCTTTACAACCATCATCCATCACAAATTCCACCTCTTTTTGCAACAAGTTACATAAAGGAGATGCTATCTTTGAGAAGTCCTTGATGAACCGGCGATAGAATCCTGCATGGCCAAGAAAAGAGCGCACTTCACGCACATTAGTAGGATAAGTCAAAGTTTGTATTGTGCCTATCTTTTCCTTGTCAACCTAAATACCCTTAGAGGAGACAACATGGCCTAAGACAATTCCTTGCTCTACTATAAAATGACACTTATCAAAATTTAAAACAAGATTAGTATCAATGCAATGTTTAAGAACTTGTGCCAAATTTGCTAAACATTTGTCAAAAGAATTACCATGAATGGTGAAATCATCCATGAATACCTCAACAAAATTTTCAACAAACTATGAGAAAATTCTTACCATACACCAAGGGGGCACGTGAAGGTGGTCTTTTCTTGGTCTTCCGGGGCAATAACCACTTAAAAATACCCCGAGTACCCATCCAAAAAGTAATAGAAAGGGTGGCTTGCTAACCTCTCAAGCATTTGATCGATGAATGACAAATGGAAGTGATCCTTCCGGGTTTCTGCATTTCGCCTCTGGTAGTCAATGCAAATGCGCCACCTATTTTGAAATCGGGTGGGCACCATTTCACCCTTCTCATTTTTTACCACCGTTACCCCACTCTTCTTGGGTACCACTTGAGTTGGACTCACCCACTTGCTATCCGAGATTGGAGGCAATGGTTTAAGCTCAATCATAGGAGCTTTCACGAGTGATGGGGGGAATTCCAGTTCTTCGGGTTCCTCTAAGACTAGAGGCTCGGGAATTTGCACCACTTCCTCAAGAATGTTTAACTCCTCAATGCTTTTCTTCAAGTTAGTACTCATAGAATACACAAGACATGCATTTTAAACATCATTTTCCAAAGCAACTAACAAGGAATCATCACCACTCAATTGAAAAACATCTTGCACAACATTGTCAACAAAAAAAATAGCATGGCAAGAATACTCTTCAAGAGGATACTTCATAGAGTTATTTATGCTAAACTCTACTTTAGTCCCATCAAATTCCATAGTGAGGGCACTGTTTTGCACATCAATGATGGTCCTAGAGGTCTTCAAAAATGGTCTCTCCAACAAGATTTGTGCGGCATGTTTATCATGCTCCATGTCAAGGACATAAAAATTGGCAGGGAATATTAAGGAATCCACCCTAACGAACACATCCTTGATGATACAGTTAGGGTACACACTAGAACGATCGGCTAGTTGGATCACCATCCCGGTTTTGTGCAAAGTACCAAGATTGAGGCTTTCATACAAAAAAATAAGGAATCAAATTTATTGATGCACCTAAGTCAAGCATTACTTTTTCAAAATGTGTATTTCCTATCATGCAAGGGATCGTGAACATGTCGTGATCACTACATTTAGGGGGTAACTCCCTTTGGCACATGATCACTTCTCCTATTTTTAAGCTTGTTCTTCATTCTTTGTTTCCTATTTACTACACATAACTCCTTCAAAAATTACATAGCTAGGAATTTGTTCAATTGCATTCAAAAGAGGGATATTTACCTCACACCTACAAAAGACTTCGTAGATGTTCTTGTTGGATTCCTTCTTCCGTTTGTCTTTTAGAGCATCCAGGAATGGTGGCTCTGGCACATATGGAGGGATCTCCACTACTCATGCATTCTTGTGAGGGGGGATGAAGGTTCGGAAATGGAGGTTGATCCCTCAACGATGATCTCTCCTTCCTTCTCCTTTCCTTTCCTTTCCTTGCTTTCTCCTTGGCCTCCTCCTCGTTCTCTTCTTTCACTTCTTTCTCAAACATTTCAAGATTCTTCGGTTCGTCCTCAACAACTTCACAAACCATGGGAGAGCAAACTTCTTTACCACTTCTCAAAGTGATAGCACTTGTATTTTGTCGAGGGTTAATCTCCAGTTGGGAGGGTAGCTTACCCTTTTTCCCAGGCTTCCATCTGATTTACCACTTGAGCTGTTTGGCTCACTTGAGTTTCAAAGTTCTTGATACTTGCTTTTCCATCATCTTGGAATTTCTCACTTTTCTCTGCACACATTCCTAACCGGTGAATGGCTTACATCACTTCATCCTTTGTTAGCCCCAAGCTCTCCCCTTGGTCTCAGGGTTTGTCTTGGACCCTTTGAAATTATTGTTGAGGTGGCCTATATTATTGTTGAGGAGTCGATATGGTTGAGGGTTTTGGCTTCCTTGAGGGTTTCCGTACCAGAGGTTTGGGTTATCACAATTTCCCGAATTGTACTACCGGTTTTGGTACCCTTGATAACCTTGGTAGCCTTGGTGACCTTGGTAGCCTCGCCCACCTTGATATCCTATATTTCCTTGGTAGCCTTGATTTCATTGATATCCAATAGCACTTACCTCCTCAACATAGTCCTCTTGCAAAGTGGGGCAAGTGTCTGTAGGATGCGCCAAGTAACAAATTTCACATGACTTAACATGTGGCGCATTTCTGGGCTTTGTCATCAAAGATTTCACCATGGATGCAAGGGTCAAGATATGATCAACGAGCTTCCTACTATTCTAAGAGTCACTTGCGGGCATTGGATTTCTCCTTCTCAAATCGGCCTTTGAGTTAAAGTTTCTCGATTCTTCCGCTAGCTCCTCATATAATTGCATAGGCTCGGAGAATGTTTTGTTCACAAGAACTTCTTATCAGCCTTTGATCTTCATCAAGAAGGCCATTGTAGAAGTAATAAACCAAATCCCCCTCTGAATAACCATGGTAAGGAAAACTTGAAAGAAGCTTCTTGAACCTCTCCAAATAGTCAAAGAGAGATTCTTCATGCCTTCGGATGATGTTGTTTATGTCCTTCTTCAAGGCAGAGGATCTAGAGGCTGGGAAGTATTTGGCTAGAAACTTCGTTTTCATATCGAGCCAACTCTTAATGCTCTAGGGCGGTAGGTAGTGGAGGCAATCTCTTGCACCATCTCTTAGTGTGAACGGGAATGCCTTCAACTTATAGAAATATTCATCCACTCCATGGAGAACCATACCACCACAGAAGAAGTGAAATTCGGTGAGGTATTTGTTGGCATTCTCCCCTTTCCTACCAAGGAAGATATGTAGCATGTTGATGAACCCGGTCTTTAGCTCAAAGTGCCCGTTCGGCCCAACCACGGGATATTCAATGGACATTGGTTGTTGATCGAAGTTGGGGTCTGACATCTCTTAACAAATCTTACCCCAAAGGAATCTCTCTTCGGTAGAGAGGAAGAGCTCACCCTTGGAGAGGAGGATGTTGAGATCCCCCTCCCGGATGCTCATCTTCATGCTCAATTCAATGTTTCATAGAGGAAAATGTATCCACAAAATTGTCACTAGGAGGGGTGTTATTCACACTGTCCAAAGAAATCCTCCTAGCCTGTCTCAAATTCAACTTTAACTTGGGGTTGTAGTGTAGGGGTTCTTGTGAAGAGGATCGCGTAAGAACCAAACACCAAGAACTCGAACAATACGTTCCCAAGCCAAGTGAAAATGGAAAATCAACTAAGAAATAAAAATAAAATCAAACTAACAAATATTTACAATTAGCATATAATCACACATAATATGGCCAAATAATTAAAAATAAACGTCTCTTCCCTGGCAGCGGCACCAAAATTTGGGAGGTCGTCGTCGTACCTCTCAAAGTTAATACTTTTAAGACCTAATGCTTCATATCTACAATTAATTAGATAATGGAACCACGAGAAGAGGGATCTTTTCAAGTGTTTAAACATATATAGGAGAAAACATACTAGGCATATGCATACATGGATACATATAAAAGCATGTAAGCAAGGGGGGGTGTTTGGTTGGTTTGATCCTAAGTTATCAAATTGAAATACAACAACTATAAAAGCAAAAGAACTATGCTAATCATGCAATACAAGTAAAGATATGATGTAAATGGTAATTAACGGAACCTTGGGGGAAATCGATTTCCACTTCCAAACTTCATATAGTTCAATGATTCATTCACTCATTCAATTACATTTGTTGTCTATGGGAAATGTTATCACTTCTCATTTAAAGATAAACATTCATTCCTCCTTAAGAGTAGTTTGCAAAGACAAACAACGACCATTTTCAAACCTCATTGATGATCACCCTAGACAAACAAAATCATAGGAGTATTTCATCAATGGAATTTCACCCAAAGGACCATAGGTTTGATAATAACAAGCCTTTTACCAAAGACATAGTCATTTAACCAAACAAAGTATTTATTAGGTTAAACTTAGAACAAACAACATTCAAGGTTCAACCTTTCTTTGCATCTATGTGACAAATATGAGAACAGACCACATTAACATACTCATCTAGCAAGAATTAACACACATTATACACAAGAAGTTTTAAATCCATGCCTTTGGATTTCCATATCAAATGAGTTGAGAAATTTGCAACTTTCCTAACACTCTAACATTTCATATACTCAAACAGCCCATGGTATAAATGAGGTAAAACACAACATTAATGGCATAATAAATGTTCTCCAATAAATGTTCATAAATGAGAAAACATAGAATTTTACTACATAAGCTTGGAAGCTTCAATCAATTGCTCCCATGAACTAGATTTAGCTACAAGAGTTCATACTAATTAATGCTAAACAATCAAACATTATACAAGAGAATTTAAAGATGCAAATGGAAGAGAATACGGTTTAGAACAGTACCAAATATGCAGATGAAGAAGATATGAATGAGCGGAAAGAGAGTACTATTTATTGTACAAAAAGGATAAGGTTAGATTCTGGCCACCCGTTGGTCGCGACTCGCAATGGGTGACGGTCTCAGCACGAGTGCCAGAATTTAAACCTATTTTCTTTTCTTCTTCTTGTGATTTCTCTCATTTTTCAAGTCTTCAAGGTCTTCAAAAATGGTCTTTGATGGCCTCCGACCTTCATGTCTTCGAAGCAAGTCTTCAAAAGTCTTTGAAAATGTGAACTTTAATGGCCTCCGGTCTTCATGTCTCCATGTTCTTCCCTTGTCATGCACAATCCACTTTGAAGAGGCAACAGCGCGTAAAGTTGATCTTACCCCTCTTAAGGGAATTTCAAGGTAAAACACAAGCTCTTGATAATAAAAGAGCACAAAAGTGACCCAAAAAAGTACTAAATGATGCACATAAAATTGACATATCACGTGCGCTACGTCTAAGACATAATAGTCCGCCAGAAAAACCAACTTGCCTACTTGCACCATCACATCCTTTACTAGTCCACGGGGACTAGTTTGGGAATGATCAGCAAGTTGGGCAATTACTCTAGTTTCCCTAAGCTCACCTATTTCTACGTGTTCATACAGACTAAATGAGATAGCATTAATGGATGCACCTAGATCTATCATTGCATGTTCCACAAGTTTACCACCTAAAGAGATATATATATAAAACATTCTGGGATCATCACATTTCTTAGGAAAGTTCATATGATTCAAAATGGCAACGTCTCCCATTTTATAACGTCCTAATCTCTTAGTTGGCCTATGCCTTTTCTTTGTGTATGCAACGCTGAAAATTTTGGCATAAGATGGCACATGTTCAATTAATTCCAAGATAGGGATGGTTGCCTTGATCTCTTCAAAGACTTTTTGAATGTTTGCATCATCAGTCACCACCTTTGGCCGTCCTCTCAAAGCATTTGGAAATGGAGGTGGAATAGCGACTTGTGCCTCAGGCGGTGGAAGTTCCTTGGAGAGTGTTTCCTTGACCATAATATCCTCCTCTTCGTAGTGTCCTCTGGTAGCTTTCACTATCTTGTCATCTTCTTGACTTGTTTTCTTCTCGGTCTCACGGACTTCCTTCACACTTCTCAATTTAAGTGCACTCACATTCCTCAGATTAACCTCTGGCTGGGATGGTATTTTTTTGGACTCCTTGGATGCAAGTTGGCAGACTTGAACTTTGAGGTTTTTTATAGTTGAGAAAGCTCTATTGCCAAGGTCATCAATTTCTTGCCCCGTCCGTTCCGTGAAGACCTCATATTTCTTCCACCATTCCAACTTAAGTGAAACATGATTGCTGGAAGGGTCTTCATCTCTAGGATATGGTTAATGTGGAGCTTGTCCTCCCTGGTACCCTTGCGGTTGGTTTTCCTCCCTCCATCGGAAATTAGGAAGATCTTTATACCTCGAGTTGAATGAATTTGCATAGGGGTCCGGCCTTGAATCTCCTTGGTTCCCTCGGAACCCCTGTGGTTGGCCCCTAGAAAATTATGGTTTTTCCCAGTTGTTGTAGTCAATTGCTTTCACCTCTTGTAGATCATCTACAACTTTGGGGCACACTTCTTGCAAACTACACACACTTGGATTTGATGCAATTTACCTTGCAAAAGCTCCTTCATCATGGAAGCAAGAGCTTGGACTTGCTCCTATAACTTAGGTGAGTGTGTGGGTTCATCCAAGGCCTTCACTCTCGATCTAGAGCCAAATTTCTGCATAACATTTCCTCAAAAAGTATCATTGCATCCTTGGGGATTTTGTTAGCTATTGAACCATTGCATGCAGCATTTACCATCTGCATGTCTTCTTTGCACAATCCCTCAAAGAGATAATACACCAAGTCTCCTTCTTTAAATGGGTGGTAAGGGAAACTTGCCAAAAGTCGCTTGAAGCACTCCCAATAGACTTACATATTCTCAGTGCCACCTTGGGTGATGTTTGACAACTGCTTTTTCAACCCGGCTAACTTGGACGCCATGGAGTATTTTTCTAGTAATCTCCTCTTCATGTCCATCCACGATCCAATACACCCAGTGGTAGATAATAAAGCCAATCCTTGACTCTACCTTGGAGAGAAAACAGGAAGGCTCTTATGTTGTAGTTATATTCGGACACTCCCGAGGGCTTCATGTTCGTGCACACCAAATGGAACTCTAAAAATTACTTGTTTGGGTCCTCACCCACCAATCCATGGAATATAGGAAGGCAATGGATCATTCCACTCTTAAGCTCACAGCTCACATTGGCGGGTAATGGTTGGAAGGTTATGCATAGAGGTTGATTCTCCAAGTTGGGTGTCTTGAGCTCTCATAGGGTGCAGTTGTCTTCCACCATTGCTATCAGACCTTCTACTATTACTTCTTGCCACGGTTGAACTTGTGCCCTAGTTATTCACCTCTTTCTCCTCTAACCACCTGTGTTCTCAGTTTGATAGTGTAAGACTCCTAGATTAGTGGCACGGGTGTGTACCCTAAACTAGGGCTAATAATACCTTTCTAAATACAACACTAGCAAATAGATCAAAATTTAACAAAACAACTATAACAACAGCTCCAACCAAGATTCAACAACATAAATAAACAAACAAATAAAAGCTAAACTAACTACTCTACTAACGTGTTGTGCCTAAGCTGATAACTAGAGTGATAGCATCTCCGGCAGCGGTGCAAAATTTTGACTCGACCCAGGGTTATTAATTGTAGCTAATTAACCCAAGCTGAGGACGAATGTCAAAGATAGAAATTTATATTCTACACCCCGATCTACGCTACCTAGAGGGTAGTTAGCGGCAAGCTCTGGGTTTGTCCATATAGATTCTTGGTCTAATGTATCAACTAGAAACACAACCTCGTACGGGTCATCATTCCATACCAGTGAAAGGAATAGCTAGTAAAGCAAACATGAAAAAAGGGGGGTTTGGATTTTCATTCTAACAACTACAAAACATGCAAAGTAAATAACACAACTATGATATAAAGCACTTGGAAAATTATTGAGTGACTTGGTCCATATAATGCTTCTATCCTCGATTCTTTCACATAGATATCTAAAAAAACCTAATAGTGTGTCCTTAACATGTGGTGTGGCCGATGGCATACACTTCCCTATCTCTGTCATGACGGGTGCTCTCGCAACCCTCCATCGACACCGCCATCATAATTAGGGGTGTACAAAAAGGTCCAATCATTGTTGTAGGTCTTCTTCTCCCCCGTGCAAAAACGACCCGGGCTTCCACCATTATTGCAACTACTTCCCTTGGTTCCTATCAATTAGGCCCAAGGATCGTAGCCACCGTATATATGATACTAGGGTATTTGTAACCCTAGCTTGCTACTATTTAAGCTATCTCTACCTGGAACCTCTCAGATAACTTTACGAAGTCGACTAAGACTAGTGCGATGGTAAATGGATCAGGGTTACCTCGAATCTCCCATGCATACACACACGTAGACTCGTTCCCCTCTACCCATACAAACATCAAGGTTTCCATTCCTAAGGAAGCATCGATATTTGTGCCTAGACTGAATACAACCCAAAGTGTGTGCTTATATATGGTGTAATACTCATGCATTAAAACTCAAAAACAAATAACAATAATATTGTGAACACAAAATTAGGATGGACTATAGAATCTCAAAAAGCATAAATATATAACCAAGTCACTACAATTATCCCCAAGCTATAGAAACTACTCCCTTGATATGGAATTCAAATAAAGATTTGGTTTCCACATCTTAGGATCAAAGCAAAAACGAAAGAAGAAAAAGTTTCCTAAGGAGAGAATCTCCTCTACTCTTAAATGAGCAAATGAGATCTAAAGTATGAAAAGTATCTCAAACCTAGTGAACTAAGGTTCTATATGTAGTATTAGGAGATTGGGCCTAAGAATAAGCCAAAATAGGTTTGAAAACTAGCTCAACCTCCCCAACACGGGGCGTCACAGATTTGCGACCCGTGGATGTACTTGGCACGGGACGCGAGGCCTAGCGCGGGTCACATCACTTCATGGTCACAGGGTGCCTGTTCTTGAGCATGGTGCAGATCTTCAACGTGGTGTGGGGCATGAGGGTTGGCGCGTGTCACCTCTGGCACTAGCGCGAGCAGAGTCGTCTCTTGTGGGGCATCATTAAAGTGCTTAAATTTGAGGTCCTGATCCGTGCGTGTGGCCGTTGGAGCGAGACGTGGTCAGACTTGGTGCTTTGGTACGAAAACTTAGTGCGGGCCATGTAGATTCCCACACCAACCGGTTTGTCTTGACAAACTGGACTTGGAATGGCACGGGACGCCTGAAATGTGATGTCATGCACCAATACTTAGCAATGTGGAAGGGTTCGTTGCTTGGTGTTGCGGCCCATTGTGTCTGGCGCAGGTCACGTCGGTTTCCTTGGTGTGTTGTGTCTCCTCTAGTGCAGGCCGTTGGTGCAAACCATTCACAGCCCTCGCCGTCCCTTCAGTGCTTCGGCTAGCTTAACTAGTTTCCTTCGCTACGGGAGAAACCTTAGTCCGATTTGAGAGTTTTAGTAGTTGATTTTATAGTACTCGAAAAGACAAATCCATTGAAACCAGCCCTGAAGGCTAATTGTTCTTGGATCATTCTCGGACTGAGGCACAACTCATCGGACCACGATTCCCTGTTTCTCCCTTGGCTGCTATGAACTCCGTAGCCACCTATATTTGGCTTCAATCTCCTTCGACCACATTGATGATCGTGGTCTTCATCTACTGCCATTCTAATGTGAATGACCTTTGTTTCTACTATCGTCCTTTTGAACGGTCTTCAATATCTTCTACCGCTCTTACGAACGGCCTTCACATAGAATGTATATAAAAAGTACCCACGGGCGACCTACTAAACACGATCATAATGATGATCAAAGAGCCCGTGGATACAAGATATCCGTTAGTGCCAATTAAGTCTACAAAATGCGGGATTTAGACAAGAAAATCAAACATGGCCGTCTAAATCCCTTGTCACGTAAAGTCAACTAATACTAGCAATCCACCAAGCAAAAGTAACTAAAAGTATGTCAAATTCATTGGTTAATGCACGAAAAATAAAGCAGGTCACCACCTCTAAAACGACATTGTTTAATGTATTTTTTTATTGAAACTCAATTATCAGCCGGCTTGAGCCAAGCTGCTCATCATTTCTTCCTATCTTTTTTCCTTGTTTTACCTATCTGTTCTACTACTCTATGCCAGCGATCAATCGAGCTCGGTGGAATGGATTTATCTGGCTTCTTTCCTGAGAAAAATTGAACAGAAGAACATGATGATTCTCATCCTAATCAGTAACTCTGAACTTCAAGTCTTGAAAATCTAGTCCCAGAAGGCCAGAACTAAGATGCCGCTTCGAGATGTCAGTAATTTACCTTTCTTCTTCTTCTTCTTCTTCGAGATGTCAGTAATTTATCCTGGAAAAAAATGTGTCTCCCAGTAAAGGAAAATGGCTTAGGCTTTTGGGACCTAAATGCTACAGTGGAAGCCTTTTCATGTAAACTATGGTGGAAGTTGCAGCAAAACAATACCCAATGGGCTTCTCTTCTGTGGTCTTTACCTGAATCATATAAAAAATCCCACACATGGTCCAGGATTAGTAAAATTACTGCTAGAGCTAACTGTGTTTCTAGAGTCATTTATGGAGTTGGGGACTGTTCTTTTTGGAATGCTAACTGGATTGGTAATGGAGCTTTATGCTACAAATGGCCAGAAGACATTGATATTCCTTTTGAGGATATATCTCTAAGGTCTTTCATTAATGATAAAGTTTCTTTTATTCCAATCCTGGAGCCACATTTGGCTACCAATACTATCTATACCTTGCAGGTTGTTACTTTGGATCACTCACACAAAGACAAGCTTGTATGGACCCCCACCATGGATGGAAACTTCTCAATCAGGTCAGCATACTCTATGTTCAGACTTAGAAGACCAGAATCAGAGATTTTTCAAAGGTTTGGTCTCCTTTTCTTCCTGGTAAAATGTCTGTTTTGCTATGGAGAGCCCTAAATGGTATATTACCATTTGATAATATCCTTAATAGGTTTGGTTTCTCTCTTGCTTCAAGATGCCCTATTTGCATGAATCACTCAGACAATCTTGAACATTTTTTCAACTCATGCATATCTTCAAATGCTGTTTGGCTAAGGGTCCATTCTATGCTACAGTTACAATCACCTGGATTCAGTAGTCTAAAAAATAGAGTAGAATTTTATTTAGCATACAATGCTGACTCCAAGATACATGATAAATTGATTTCAGTCTCCCTAGTAGCTACAATCTGGTTCTTATGGATTTATAGGAACAAAATCATTTATGAAAACAGAGTTTTTTCTTCAGAAGCATGTTTTCATGACATCAAAGGGATGATTTACCAAATTTTTACAGCTCATCAATTTTTTGGAATTAGAGAAAAGAACAAGAGATGGATTCAGGCTAAAATCATCCCTCCAATGTCTAACAAGAAGAAAAAATTAATTTCGATTGTCAATTGGCAAAAACCACAAACTGGCTACAAAATTAATACGGATGCATCTTGGAAAATGGGTGGTTTCTCCTCTATTGCAGTGATTGTAAGGGACTGGAGGGGGGTTTTGATCAAAATGAGAGTGAAATCATTTCAAAGTCCTGATCCTTTACATGCTGAACTAATAGCTATTCAGAGTGCTTATGAAATCTGTTCTGAACTCTCTTTACATACCTGCATTATTGAATCAGACTGTTTAACCGCTATTAGGGGTATTATTAACCCCTCATGCTGTCCTTGGAGAGTTTTCTCTATCTGTAGTACATTACACAAGGATCTGCTCACAATCCCAATCCATTATATCCCTAGGGAAGCTAACCATCCTGCAGACTTTTTGGCTAAACTTGCTATGGATAATCATCTTCAGGGGGATGTGGACATCATGTCAACACCAATTTTTCTTAAAGGTCTCCTTTCACTGGATAATTTGGGACTCCCAGGGATTAGAGTAGGATCCTTTTAGAGCACTCTTTATTTCTCATAGACTAATCCATTGATTCAGGAATAACTGTTTTAATTGGCAGCTACATCTTTCACTTTTCTTATCCTTTGGGCTGCTGTTTTTCTCTTTTGCTTTCACTTTAAGTATAGATACTGCTGTTTTCCTTCTTGTTGTTTCTCAGGTACATATGGTCTAGTTCGGTCTGGGCTAAATGGACTGATGCTGAATTTTTGATGAAGTTGATTCTGAAAATTTGATGAAGATGATGCTGCAAGGAAGCCTATCTAGGGGAAGCTGAGAAGATCACTCTGCTCACTTTTACCTAAGGCCAAGTTTTGATACATACTTACCTCACTAACGGATTGTTTATCTTATTTCCTCTTGTCTGAATATGATTGACAAACTGGGGTTTCGATTACCGACTCCCCGACTCGTTCGTGATATCTCAGTACTTAGGAATAATAAGATAGACCTATTCTGCCATATAGAATCCTTTATCACATTTTGATCCTTCTGTATAGGTGTACACACCGCTTTTGCAAGCAATTCTTAACTGCTTCAAGAGTTCTTTGGGCTCTTGGATCATCAATCGGATGATCTGTTGTAAAGAACAAACTCATGATGATCTTTCTTGGTTTTAACGGGTTGGGGAGCCTAATTTATTTTCCCCCATCTTCGGATGGTTTAACCCAAAAAAAAAAAAAAAAAACTGAACTGCCTGAACAGTCTTGTGCATCTGTACTTTGGACTTTTGCGCATCTCTCATTACAAAAGAAGACTTAAATACTTGGAGGTTTTAAAATAAATTTGAACATTTAATATGCATACATATACTACCAGTTTTTCTACATTAGCATATGTACTTGTTTTGCTAATATTGGATGTGCTGAGTCCGCTAAATCAACTATTCTGAGACTTCTTGAGAATAGTTGATTCATGGGTGTACCCAAATTGATATTGAATTCAGCTCTTGGCGTGAGTCTTCTTGAGAAGCTGATCGATTTAGTTTTAACCCAAGGCATAACCTAATTTATGGTCAGCCCTTCTAACAGGTTGTCAAGTTTTAATTTTTTGCATACCTTTCGTTATAAATGCAATCTGGTGACAAAGAGGACCAACAGAAAGAACATCGAACACATCTTCTTTCCATTACTTTCATGCGTAGCCTAGTTCATACCCAGCCCCCTTCCACAACCACGTTGTTCCAAATATATTTTTAATACCTTATCAACTTAGTTACTATGTATCACCGGTCGTCAGCATTTAACGGCTTCGATTTGTGTTGGGCCCGCCCCAATAGGAAAGAGCATGATAGTTCGTAGCAAAGAGGGTTGATGTGTAGCAACCATCGTTGTTACAACTTTAAAGTCATCGTGAGACAGCGATTCCTTTGCGTCCATAGGCTTAGGGTAAATAGGTAAATAGTATAGACGGTGGAACCCACGGGTAGAGCCCTAAAAGAGCCCTACCAAATACAAAACGAATCCAACCCTAGGTTACGTGATGAACCTAGGGAGCAAAATCCGGGGGGGGGGAGGGTTTCCCCCCATTTTCTAAATAAAAACTACCAACCCTTAGCAAGGTAAGTCTAGCAAAGGGAAAAGAGACAAGTCTCAAAGATAATGGAACCAAAAACAACAACCTGACAAGAAGACAGGCTAAGAAATGCTAGGTAAATGGGATGAGAACAAACTCACTGCCCATAAACAAGTGTACCGCTTCTACCCCTAACAAACGGGGCCTTCTTCATTTTCATTCCATAGAGCAGCTGAGTATTAAGAGACTCGGGTCTTGAGCAAATTTTGTTGTCGGAAAGTCAATGAAGATACAAGAATCCAAGGTCATAATGCAGCCGAGAATGTCTCGGGTCTTGGATGTCCCATAAAAAGTGAAGCTGATGCCCATTGTTGCACCAATCTAGCACGAGTGGATATCTGCTTCTGCCATTTACACCCCTAAAGTGGAGAAAGAGGGATGTTATTGGCCTTCAAACATTCTCTTGTGCGCGCCGAGAGGAATAAAGTGGGCAAGGATGTGTTGAGGTCGTGCCTCATATCCTTGAGAATCCCAGCTAAATCAATCTCCTGAAGATGAGAGAATGGATACACTTATACCGCGTGCATCAAGCGTCGCGATTATGTAATCGCCCACTCCATTTTGAGCAAATGGACAGCTTTATGCCAATTTAACACAGAGTGTAGCACGGGCATAGAGCGCTTAAATAACCGTTAAATCATAAGTAAAAACTAGGCTTAGGAGAAAGAGCATTGGAACAAAGTCCTTACTCTTAAACCTATTGCCTCATCCTAGAAACCGAGTTGCAGAGGCCTAATAAACTGAGAATATCCGGGAATAATCCTTGACTCTATCGAGCTCCTGCAACCCCCTCTTGGCATGGAAAATAGCACCATTCAGCATGCAAAACAAATTCCATATATCGAATGTCCCATTCGAGCACTCAAACATCTTCATGACTCGAATGCCCCCTCGAGAACTCGAGCCTCCTATGATCGAACCTCCTCGAGCACTCGAACACATCCATCCCATTCGAGTACTCGAACATCTCCATGGCACGAATGCCCCCTCGAGCACTTGAACAACTCCGAAGCTCGATAACCTCCTCGTGCTCTTGAAGACCTCCTGGGGCAAAACCGCCTCTAGCACTCGAAGACCTCCCACACTCGAAAACCTCCTGGGGCACTCGAAGACCTCCAACGCTCGATGCTCCCCTCGAGCACTCGAACAACTATTCTCGAAAACCACCTCGAGCATTCAAAGACCTCCCACACTCTAAAACCTCCTAGGGAACTCGAAGATCTCCAACGCTCGATGCTCCCCTCGAGCACTCGAACAACTCTATGACTCAAATGCCCCCTCGAGTATTCAAACACCTTCATGTCTTGAACACCCCCTCGAGCATTCAAACTCCTCGAGCGTACGAACGCCTCCTTCTCTCGAATACCTCCTCGGGCACTCGGAAACTTCCTCAAGCACTCAAAGCACTCGAAGACCTCCTGAAGCAATCGAAGGCCTCTGACACGCAAAGCTTTCCTCTAGCACTCGAACACCGCCATATGAGAAGTGTCCCATTCGAGCACTCGAACACTTCCATGACTCGACAGCCCCCTCAAGTTCAAGTTTTCAAAATAAGTGCTCATCTGGGAATATCCGATTTATAACCATGTAGCAATCCTTCATGATTATCTTCACAACTCGCTCAGAACTAGGTCGAGCAGCATCCATAGCAACATTGTTTCGTTCTCTCCAAATACGATAAATTGTGGTAATCAAAGCTAGCATACCAAGTTTCTTGCAAATTTTTGAACCTTTGATTTGCCTTGTCAACCAATTCATGGAGCTTGCTATCGTATTTGTTCTTCTCCGTAATCCGATCCAATTCCGAATTCGACTCCAAACCACTTCTGAAAACTCACATCTGAAAAATAAATGCTCATTGGTCTCTTCTTCTAGATGACATAATGAACAAATTTTATCCATACTATCAACTTCCTCTTGTGCTCGATGCTTATCCTTTGTGTATAGCCTTTTAATCACAGCTAACCATGCAATGAAAGAGAACTTTGGAGGTATGAAACCACGCCATATGGAATTAAATACCTTCTCACATGATTGACCGCTTTCTTCATATAGTCTTGGATACTTATGGCGATACATGAAAACATAAGCTGCACTTGTAAATCTACCCGAACTTGCCCAAGAACCGAGATGGTCTTGAACCATTCAGACATCTCCATGAAACATAGCATTTAATTCATCCTGAAGCTTACATAGATCACCAAAATAGCTCGAGTATCTTTCAACCAATCTGCCGTTTTGGATCCTAGGATTAATATCCCAGAAACCATCATCCTGAAGATAGAACGAATGAATCCACTTTACCCATAAACTGTCCTTCTTCATGTGGATATCCCATAGCCTTTGAGCCATTGAAGCATGATTCCAAGTAATAAAGTCCCGCAAGCCAAGACCCCATACGATTTAGGAGCACATAACTTCTTCCACGCCACTTTATTCTTGTACTTTCCTCCCCACAAGAAACGTTTACATTTTTGTTCCAGAGCATCAAAAACCGAGGATTGTATAATGAAGTTCTGAATACAAAATCCTGCAATACCTCCTACAATTGATCGTACAGGCTCTACCTTACCAGCATAAGAGAGAGTATGTCCCTTCCATTTTGCAATTTCCGAATCAACCTTGCTAAGTACAGTACCGAATTGAGTCACCTTTAACTTACTGGAATCAAGTGGCACGCCTAGATACCAAACTGGAAAGGTTGCCGAAGGAATACCTGTGAAACTCAGATCATCCTTTATTCCGACTCCAAAAAACTTGGACTTAGCCGCATTGATTCCTAATCCAGAAGTGCACTCAAACTCATTCAAGGCTTCCATGAGTATGTGTACTGAACTCGTGTTTGCCTTAGAGAAGAGCATGAGGTCATCTGCAAAAGCCAAGTGTGTGATTCTTAACAATTCACATCTCGGATGATAAGTGAAATGTCTTGAATACGTCCTCCTTCTCAACAGTCTCAAAAAATACTCCATGTATATGACGAACAGAAGAGGCGACAATGGATCCCCTTCACGAATTCCATGTTTCCCCTGAAAGTGATCGCAAAGCTTACCATTAACCGCAATCGAGAATGAATAAGTGCTGACACATGCCATGATTCGATCTTTAAGTCTTTCCGGGAAGCCGAGGCCAAGCAGAACTTCTTCCAAGAAATCCCAAGAGACCGTATCAAAGGCTTTCTGTAAGTCCACCATGATCATGCACCTAGGGGATTTCCAAACCCTTCCATAACCCCGTACGAATTCTTGAGCTAACATGACATTATCTGAAATGTTTCTACCTTTCACAAACGCTCCCTGGCACGGGTCTATAATCTCTGGCAAAATTCCTTCTAGCCTGTTTGCGATAATCTTAGTGATAGTCTTGTAAACCACATTGCAGCATGCTATTGGTCTAAAGTCACTCACTATTAAATTATCAGGCTTCTTCGGTATTAGAGCAACCGATGTATGATTTAATTGGGCTAGTAGTTCACCTGTCCGGAAGAACTCCAATACTGCGGCTGTCACTTCCACTCCCACCGTATCCCATTGCTTTTTAAAGAAACCAGCCGTATAACCATCCGGACCTGGAGACTTATCATCCGCCATTGCAAATAAGGCATTTTTAACTTCGATACTCTCAACTTCCTGATTCAAGAAAGCCCTATCAATATCCGAGAGATTATTACCCGAACTGATAATATAAGGATCAATGGAGACCCTGTCTCTTTTCGCACCAAATAAGCCCTTGTAGAAATTTGCAAACAGTTCCCCCTTGCGAATGTTAGATGTGACAATGCAATTTTGACTATCAATGATAGCTGGTATGCCTCCACCCTTTCTTGCCGAGACCATAGTATGAAAATACTTAGATCCCTTGTCTGCCAAAGTGATGTGATTGATCCTGCCCTTCTGCGCGAGGAAAGATGACTCCGCAATATTTTAAAGCATAGCTTTCTTCTTTAACAACCTCAATGCCTCAATCTCCTCAGCCGAGGCGTTCATGGCATCGAATTGATCAAATGCTTTACTATACTCCCTATCTGCAATCCGTGCCTTTTCCGAAACATGATTAAAATCGATGTTGCCCAAATCTTTCAGTGGGTGCTTCATCCTTAGCAACTTTCTAGCCACCGAATATTGTTTGGACCCTTCCACCGATGGGCTCCTGTAATCCTCCACAACTTGTTTACAATTCGGATGGTTTAACCACATGTTTTGGAATCGGAAAGGTCTCTGCTTACCATCAATTTCTTGCGCCATATCAACCACCATGGGAGCGTGATCAGATTGGGCTGAGATTGGGAGAAAAGTGGTTCGACAGGCATCACCATCCCATCCATGATTTAATAGAACTCGATCCACTTTCCTCCAAATCTTCCAATCAACATTGTGCCATGTTAGATGCTCCCCAATGGAAGGCGCATCCCTCAAACCGCACTTCAAATAAACATCCTAAAACTCCTTCATGGGAAATAAACTGGTTACCGTGGCTCCATATTGATCACCAACACTGAGTATAGCATTAAAATCACCGAGAACCATCCAAGGGGAATGCAGGTTAACAACAAAAGCCTTCAACTCCGCCCAAAGTGGCAAACGCACCACTCTACCCTCACTATGACCATACACAAATGTACAGAAAAACTCAATTCCCGAAGAAAGATTACGAACCTTGAGATGGATGCATTGTGGAGACTTGTCGAGAACATCTACCAAGAATCCTTTCGGGTCCCAGATAATAAGAATCCTTGAATTCTGCCACAGCTCAAAGTTATGCATGAATTCCACCCCTTAAAACCCTTCAAGAAAATACATTAACACCTTATCCTCCAGCTTCGTTTCCAACAAGCCACACAGTCCTACCCTATTAGTGGAGATGATATTTTTTACGCATCTCCTTTGTACAGGGGCCGATAAACCCCCAACATTCATTGCTGCAGCATTCAATGGGAACCAGAGGCCCCTTTAGGCTTCAGACCGCCGCCTTCTGAGGTTTTACTACCAGAACTATCAGAGTTGCTCCTTGAAGAATGTAACATATGTTGGAAAGGATTCTGAATGGCCTTCCCGTGATCTTCATTACACGGTTTACTCTTGCTCCGAGCTCTAGTTAATGCCCCAAAGCAGGGGGGTCTACTCTTTCTCTTACTTCTGTTCAGCCTTGGGATTTTAGAGCCACGGATTTCATGATGAATCATTTGTTGTGGCAACTTTCCAGCTCCCACAATCGGATTATCATCAGTACCAAAAGCTAGAAGCTGCCTATCGGGTGCTGGATCCAACACTGCATTCGCGGATTTGGTACCACATTTTTTCCTGGACTTCATTCGCTCTACATTCCTGCCTCGACGCGAATCCTGAGCAGCGCTGGCTTCTTCAGCATCATCTCTGGGGCTACGGTTCTCAAGAACTGGCGCTACTAGTAGCGCCTGTTTCGCTGGCAGCAGGGATCTTGCTGGCAGTGCTACTACCAATTGGTTAACCTCTTTTCGCCCAACACCAATGGCAATACCAGGCCCTCGGTTTGCAGCCACAGCTTTCACGATATTCTTTCCCGTGTGATCCTCTGCTTTGCCTTTACCTTTTCTCAATCTCTCCGAAACCTCATTATCCGAAGAGACATCTTCAATAATAGCATTTGCATCCCTTTGAGTTGAGCCAACACTTGGGCTTTCTCCCATGTTATTGGCATACAGCTTCTTGACCCATACTTGGTCATTATGCAGAGTTCTCTAATATGCCTTTCCCCTTGCCATTTGTACATTATTCTCCTTCCTTCCCGCGGCCTTATCCAGCCCCTCTTCCTTAGTTTTCCAGAATTCTTCGCACACATCATTAAAATGATTATTTTGGCCGTAAGTTGAACACCAAGGACGGAAATAATCATAGATAATTCTCTGCACATGTATCTCACAACTTGGAACATGGAAAGACACCTTTTCCTTCTATTCCTTAGAAGTGTCGATCCAAATTAGAAGGCGTGCATAGAATCCCCTTAGCTCAAGGGTGCCATTATCCATAAGAATAGGCTCTCCTATAGATGTAGCAATCTTTTCCAAGTCCTTCTTATGCCAGTAGGACTTAGGCCAGTGCTCCATCCTAATCCAAACTAGCTTGGTGGCTTAGACCTTCGAGTCGTACTATCCAGATTCATCAATCTTCAACATAAACAATTTCTTCCCATGGAGATAATGGCCAGGACCATTCATCACCAAGTCCCTATCCTCAGCACTGTTGAATTTGAACATGACATATCCATTCTGTTAGCTCTGAACAGTACATGCAACCTTTCACTTCGCAACCAGGAGGGTGCGAATGGCAAACATTCCAGGAAAGAATCCTGGGAAAACACCCAAAAACCCATAGAAGGGTTTGTAGAGATCCTTATGAATCTCTTCTTCAGTAAGCATAAAGTCGATAATGTCTCCATTGTCATCAGCAATCTCAATAGTCGACTTGTTCATGAGGATTTCCGGATCATCCCACAACCTCCTCCTCTCAAGCATGGGATCATTCCATTCCCTCGGATGGACTCTTTGAGATTGCCGAGTTTGATTTGGTTCCTCGGCTTAACCCTGATTCATAGGGTTTTTCTTGTTATTGATACCCGAAGAGGAATCTCCCTTCGCCACCATTGTAATCACGAAATCAATCCAACACAACCACAAGTTCCGATACGCAGGTCGGAATCACTAACCAAGTAAACAAAACTCCAAATCGGAATCACCAAACCAATATAAACACCAATATGAAACACCACAATGCTCCAAATAACGACCGAATAACCAAAATCTAATTAACAAATCAGACGTAACACACCATACACGTAATGCACCAAATCGAAAATAAACAAACCGTGTTTGAGTTTAGATAGCATAACCTGGAAACCGTAGCACCACGAATTCCGATTGAAGGATTTGAGTCCTTTGAGTGGTTTGCTTCAAATCCGCCAAACCTTCAAGCAATTCCGATGTGGATACAAGTAATCCGATTAAAGGTTGTGTTGAAACCCATAATCAGACCCTTTTAAACCCTTCTCGGAAACCAAAACCAACCAAAGATAAGATTTTTAAGCAAAAATATCTAACTCGGCCGTGAATCTAATGCAAGAACAGGATCCGGTTACAAATCCAAGTCTGAATCTGAATCCGTAATCACAAAAAACAGTACCACGATCAAGATCCGCAATAGAACTCAAATTTTGGAAAAAAACCTAACTCCAAGGCCGAATAAGATCAAAAACCCTTCACAGATTTCATATGATTTTATGCAGAATTCAGAGGAGAATCCGTTAAACCATAATTCATCGAAGAAAAGTGAATGAAATTGAAGAAATCGGCCTCCAAAGAGATGGAAGAAAGGCTGCGCCTTTTTTTCTTCTTTTTTTTGCCTCAGAGCTCTTTTTTTTATTCCTTCATAGGCTTAGGGAGAAGCGTCCATAATGGAGTGCCCGGGATATATTTTCCTTACTCTCATACCTAACAGTTGCAACACCCACAAGGTGATTGCTTAGGTCTTAACCAACTTCGCATTAGCAACACCTCGATTCAGCTATAGCGCTAGCTCCTTCTAACGATGTCATAGCAAAACTAGGGTTATGGGCACGTATGTTCGCGCATGCACTCCACCACTCAACATCTGCAATCTTAAAGTACATGTCAGCAAAGAAGTTGTAAAAACCCTTCTTTTTTAGCAACTTGTTCACCAAAGCTTGAGGTTACCCAAGATCCGACCGCAACTCAGTAAGTTTCTCAACCAGCTCGACATTCACATTCTCTTTCTCGTCCCCTAGGCTTCACACAATTCTAACCTTCATCTCAAAACTTTCACATGTTTCCTCAAACCGCAACACTTCTACTCGCAACTTAAAAACCTTCTCAATCAAAACCTTCATAACCTAAGCATAATTAGAGGTGAGCTGAATCATAGGTGTCATAGAATCACTCAATTGAAACGAATAACCCTTTTAAAAAAATTAAACTTACCCTCTAAAATTTACACCTACATATATATAAAACCCAATCATCATAACTTGGCCATTTAGCCAAACATCACGGTAGGATATTTCAAGACCATTAGAGTTAATTCAATAGGAGCGATCACCTCCCCAACCCTGCTAGCCTTTCCACTCCTCACATCCATAACAATAGGCCTAGAGGCCTCGGAACCAGAATCCCCTCCAACAACCTACAAGATAATGGGGATGTAATTAGACCCCCCCCTCCCCCAACTCTCGACTTCTTTTGAGGTTGAGTGTTCAAGGGAGTGTTGGTGTACCTCTCCTCATACCCCCCTCTACAATATTTAGTCCCAAGAGGAGTGGTCTTTAAAAAAGCCATCCATGCACATAATATAACAAGCATTAGTGAATAATTCAACAAAGCCTAATATGCAAACAAAATAAAATTCAAATGTGTGAACATTAGGACACTAGTAAAAAGCGAAAAACCTTGCTCCCTCTTGGGCTGGACTAACTTCAAGACATAAAAAGTAAAATCTTTTATGATCTGGCTCTTCTCTGTTAGCCTTTATAACCTATCAGATTGTCGATTATAGGGAACACTGGAGTTCCACATGGACATAGACTTACATTTCACACACTTAAGATAAAAAAAATGTCCCTTTCTGAGCCCCACAGTTACTAGGAAAATCATGCACAATGTGACTCTCAGAAACAATGAAACAAAACGTAAAAGCCCCTATATATGAGCAATCTGTGAGTCATAAAACCTAATAAAACCATCAACCTTCAAATCATTCACATTATTGTTACATACTTCCATATACCCACTCAATATAGCTAAGCCTCTTAGATGAAGCTGGGCTAGAGCAATTCAATAAAAGTCCAGCACACACCATGAAATCTGAAAAAGGAAAATTCAATCCATACAAAAAGTAATGCTCATAAATATTTAAAAAGATATGGGGGCTTACATACCCTCTCGCCAAAAGCTAGTAATCTAACTTCACAATCACTCAAAGATGAGTGACACTGCCTCAAGGCCACTAACGACTCATTTTTCATAACACTATCCTTGTCCTCCATATTATAATTAATCCCCTCCCAGTTGCCATGCCCCCGCCCCCTCCGACGACCATTCCATCCCCATACAGGACATCATAGCACATCACCCCACCACCACCAACGTTAGATTGGGAAGCAGAGGGCAAGGACTCGGAACGTACAACTACCATATCTGCAAAATAACGAAGTGAAAAAGAGGATATACCTTGCAATTATAGGGTTATGGAAAATCCGCTAACACTCCAACAGAGCCATATGAGTAAGATGAGTTCCACCAAAATGCCTTAAAGATTTTATATGCATAAGTATTACATATGAAGTCGCGATAAAAAAGTGCACTTTTTCAAAGTGATAGATTAATTGCGTTAGTTGAAAATGGAAGCCATCACTCGTTAAACATGATCTGTAATGATTACTTAGCATGCCATTTGCTTGAACTATCAATTTTCACTTGATTTACGGGACAATATATCTTGTCCCCCAATAAAGAGCAAATACCAATCAACCAACGAAAATTATAATAATAAATACCATATGCAAAGTCATTCATGGCTTTGTGTTAGCTTCAAAATCTTCGATCAATCCAAAACAATTTTTTGTCTCCAAAATAGAAAAAATGTGATTATTTTAAATTTATTAAATCCCACAAGCACTACAATTTTCTTAACTTCACGGCTGGGGGGTTTATGGTATATACCATACCTGTAAAATCCCAAACATAAAGACCATCTCACTATAATCAATTCGCTCCACACACAGAAGTGAACCTAACCTGGTTCTCTTACTAGCAATAAGTCCCCAAAGAAAGGGTTGAAGAGCCACTATCACATCGTGCCCCACTAAAGATATGATCTAGCATAAGATAAGAATACACCGTAGACAATGATGGAATCATGAAGAGACCTATAAGTAGATAAGCAAAACTCAGGTCCAAAGAGGTAACTCTCAGCACACTACATATAATAATCACTCTTTAGCCCAACTTAGGCGTCGAAGCTTCACCCTGGCAACCTCCTCGAAGATTCTTTTGAAAGCACCTCTCAAGTTAAGTGTATTTGGCTGGTCCCCATGTCTTTCTTCACCTGGGAGGATTCCCCCGCATCAATATCTTTAAAAGTCTAAAATCCTATCAGAGAATAACCAATCCCTAATGAAGAGACATCTCACCGGCAGATTATCCCCTGAAATAAGGTGAAATCCCATAAGAGGATAGTTGATCCCTAATGTAGACACACCTCACCATCTTGAAAAAAAAGGATGAAATCCCATCTGAGAATAGCCAATCCCTAACGAAGAGATTCCTTACCAGAAGATGAACTCCTAAAAATAGATTAAATTACATCAGAGGATAATTGATCCCTAATGAAAATATGTCCTAATAGAAGGTGGTAACCTGAAAAAAAAAGGATATCCCATCGAAGGATAGCCGGTTCATAGTGTCTCACCAGAAGACGATCACACACATTAGAAAGCTCTCCTTAAGGATGAAAAATGTTCTTCATTTTATAAGTTCTTCATTTTATATTGTTCTTCACTTTATAAGTGGAAGAATGTTCTTCATGTTATAAGTTCTCATTAAGTGATGAAAAACTCTTGAAAGGGGACAAGCACTATCATTTTGATCAGTTTTCCCAAAAGGATGAAAAACCCCCTAGAGTGGACGAGAACCATCATATTAAGAAGGTCTCCCTATGGGAAATAAAACACTCCAAAATGGATTAATGATCGAAAATTTTTACTTCCCCCTGTGAGATGAAAAACATTGTAGAGCGAATAAACTTTCTATATATTTAAACTCTTGCAATGGGACGCAAAATTTTTCCAAAATGGAAGAACTAGAACAGGGCAAGAGCCAAAAAAGCTTAAAACTGAGGTTTTCAGTAACCACATGATGTGCATCATTATGCGTGCATTAACCGATGCATTTGGCATAATAATTGGCTTGTTTTACTTGTTGGATTGCTAGTGTTAGTTAGGTTTACATGACAAAGGATTTAAATGGCCATGTTTGGTTTTCTTGTCTAAATCCCGAGTTTTGTGGACTTAAATATATACTAATGGACACCTTGTATCCACGGGAACCTAAGTTTCATTTTTGATCATCATTAGTAGGTGGCTCGTGGGTAATTTTCATCACATTTGTATAGAAGGCCATTCGCAGGGACAATAGAAGATGTCCAAGGCCATTCACATTAGAATGGTAGTAGATGAAGGCCACCGACTATAAATTTTTGTAATAGAAGGATTGAGCAAAAGATAGGAGGACTTGAAGTTCAAAGAGGCCAAGGAATAAATAGAGTTTTATTGTCCAAGAGTTGAACTAAGTTATGAGAAATATCTGAGAAGAATCAGCCCTTAAGGGTGGTTCCATTCGATTTATCATCTTGAGCGCTATGAAATCGACAACAAGAACTCTAAAATCAGACCAACGGTCATTTGTAATGGAGCAAAGAAGTTAGTCAAACGAATCAACAGTGGGTGACACAGACCGTTCATGGCCAGCACCAGTGCAAGCCACATAGCCCATACCACGCCAAAAGGACCGTTTCAAGGATCTTTGGCACGAGTCATGGAAAGATCAGCTAGCCGTGTCCTCGAGATCTCTTTTTCACTCCAAAATTGGCTAAGTATGGGTTAGACTGTTCTGTTTGACACGGCCTGCGCCGTTCCAAGTCTAAAATGTTGAGACCAGCCCACGGGGGTGTGAAGAATGAAGCTACTTCTGCCATGAAACTAAGCAAAATGAGGATCCGATTGATGGCCTAAGCCAAACGACACATGGTGTGAATCAGAAGTTCAAAAATAGAGCTCTAGACGACGGGTCGCACCAGATGACACAGAGCCAGAACTGTCCTGCCAGACTGGCATCTCGTGCTAGCACAAGCCACATGGCTCATGCCAAATCTGATGGGCGGCACCTGCACGAGGCCATATCAGATGCACAGGTCGTGCCATCCGCGGCGCCCCGTGTCAGGCGGCCGCTGCTAGGGTTTTGGCCTATGATGGGCATATTTTTAGGCTCAATTCCCTACTACTATAAATATAGCCTTAGTCTACTAGGTTTAGAAGTTTATGACTTTTTTACTTAGATCATTTTTTGTATTTAAAGAGTAGCTTAGAGAGAGAAACACTCTCTAGGTTTTTTTCTCTCTAGGTTTTTTCTCTTTCTTTTCTTTCTTTTGCTTTTTTCCAAAAAATGTGGAATACAATGAAATACTTGAATTCCATGTTTAGGGAGTAGTTTAGTAGCTTGGGTTTGTTTGTATTCATAACTTGAACTTGGATTTTTGAGATTTAGATTTCCCTATCTTATTGTCTTATGATTATTTGTGCTTAAACTTGTGCTTTCTAAGAATTTTTTATTTATGCTATGTTATTATGATAATGTACTCATGCATGTGTGGTAGTATAAAATTGTTCTAGGCTTCATTGCTATCTTTGGAGTGTTAGAATTTTTGAGTAGGTAAAGAACACCACTGATATGAGTGCATTCATGTCCTTTGAAATTTTAGGTACTTAGCCAGGAAGCAAGGATACGGGGTAGTAATGGATACTAGGAACCTGCTGCTCATTCTGATGATTTTTTCTGCTACGTGTCATACCTTCTTTTTGTTTCCTGATCTGATTTATACTATCATGCTGAAAGAATCCTATGCCATTGAATACTACATGCTGCTCTTCCCAAATGTCTAAGAAGAAAAGAAGCTTTCAGCGCCATAGTGCTCACGACAATTTGGAAACCTCTTGGCTCGTACACCGTTGACAAACTGGGGTCTCGATCTTTCGATTCGCCGCCCTGTTCGCGGTTTTACAGCTACAGGTTATCAATAGGATGACTACTTTTGTACGGGGATAAAAAAAATTTTAGAATAGGGGCACACACCGCTTTTGGTGGCAATTTCTTTTGCTTAAAGAGCTTCTACTGAGCTCTTGGATCATCATTTGGATGATCAACTTGTAATATTCGTAAACTTTCATCACCTAATTTTGGCTTATTTACACGGCCTGGGGAGCCTAATAAACACCCCCCATCCTCGGATGGTTTAACAAAAAAAATGTCCTTTGAAAGAATATACTTATTTGTGTTATACAATGATTCTAATTTCCTAGTTGTGTGAGATATCAACATGTTGGGTCGATTTGGAAATTACGGGGAGAATTCCCTGGCTTACTCCGATAGATTAGCGTGATTGTTTATAGCTACTAGAGTTGTACCGACTCTAGAGTCATCACAAGGTGTATTTTCCTCTGTCTCTCTGCCGGCCTAGGGATTGAGATCCACAATGGAATGTCTGGGATGTAATGCATTTTACTACATATCCAATGGTTGCGACCTATATGAGGAATTTCCCTTCTAGGCGGGCTTTGTATTCCTGTAAGAAGAGGTGCGTTAACATTGGGAATGCAGTGACGGAGAATGGTCTGCGGCGTGACTGAACTGGAGTGCATTTCTTTAATTACAGAGATGGTGAGATATAGGCATTGTGGTAAGTACCACGTGGGATTATGTGTTTCATTATGTGTGCGTTAACTGTTGCATTCAGGCTAATAATTAGCTTGTTTTGTATGTTGGATTTCTAGTACTAGTTGAGTTTACGTGACAAGGAGTTTAGACGACCATGTTTGGTTTTCTTGTCTAAATCCCAAATTTTGTAGACTTAATTAGTACAGATAGACATCTTGTATCCACAACCACCTAGACCTTCCTTTGCAATCATCCTTAGTAGGTTGCTCGTGGGTACTTTTTGTTACATTCTATGTAAGGCCATTTGCAAGGGAGGTAGAAGATATTGAAGGTCATTCGCAAGGATGGTAGAAGAGATCGAAGACCATTCACATTAGAATGGTAGTAAATAAAGGCCACGAGTATCAATTCTTGGTAGTAGATCAATGGAGCCAAATATACGCAGTATTCGTCTCCTAGAGAACCATAAAATAGACTACAAGATTTCACAAAATAGACTAACGGTTCATCCGTAGCATAGGAAAGAAGTTCAGTCAGCCAAAGCACAAACAGGTCGGCGCGGACTACTCATTGGTGGCACCAACAGCCCACATCAGATGACACGGTCTGTGCCACAAGTCTTTGGCATGGACTATGCCAAGGCCCAGCACGAAGCACACCAAAATCGATGGGCAACACGCTCATGTTCCAAGTTTCACTAAAAATGGCTAAGTATGGGCACAGACCGTCCTATTTTTTACAGCCCACACCATTTCAATTGCAAAATGTCTAAACCAAAAGGCAATATGTGAAGAACTGAGCGGCCTGCACCAAATTACTGAGCAAAATGAGGCTTTAGATGACGGTCCAAGCCAAATAACATGTACTGCAGATCAGAAGTGGAAATACGATCATTCTGACGATAGCTCGTGCTAAATGCTAGAGATCGATCTAGAAAAGACTAGTAGAAGATGCACAATCCATGCTAAAGAGATGATGTAGACTGGCCCAGATCAGACGACCAATGCCAAGGAAACAAAAATGACCGTGCCAGATCCTATGGTATGTACTAGCATGGATCACACGGTCCGTGCCAGCATGGACCATGAATAAAGCACTGATGTATACCTACCCCAAATACTAAGAAGTAAGCCAAAACCTCAAAGGGCCTGCTGCTGTGAACTGGGCCAGACAAGCTAAATCTACCAAGAATTTGAGAAAAACAGAGACCATGATCATGTGTTAGCCACGAACCACCTTTCTTAGTTCCATGATCAGACACACGATTGCAAGCCCATATAAAGCGGAGCCATGTTCATGATACACTATAAAAGGAACAAGGAGGGTATGAATCAAGGTAAGTGCGACTAGATCAAAGAGGCTTGATTTTTGAAAAGGAAGTACTTAACTTGAGCGTCAGAGTCTTTTCCCCGGAACCACTTCCAGGATATCTTTTGTAGGCACACCGTGGTAAACCATGATTAAACTGTCAAATTAGGAATACTACAACATTTGGCACCGACTGTGGGGATGGAATTTTTTTTCCAGTCGTTCATTCCCAAAAAGGTCGATAATCGTGTTCACCAGAAGTCAAAGATGTTAAAACAACCATACTCAGGAGCAAACAGATGGAAGGAACAAGAATGTATATCCCAACCAAATCAGGATCACAATCCCAGCAAAGAGCAAGAACACATTAGGGATGACAAAGAAGATGAAGAAGAAGCGGAATCTCTAAACACGAACAAGGAAAAGGAAATTAAAGCTTTTGCATTTTTCTAGAAGCGAACAAAGAGCAACTGTGTAATCAATTCCTATCTACTCTCAAACCAAAGTCCCCAAGGGTAAGTAAAAAATTGGTTAAAGCGATGATGGCCTTAAATATGGGGACAAATTGAGAGACATGGTAGCAGATGATGATGCAGTCAAATTGCCACTAGCACAACATCTTTGCAACTTCAAGATGCCAAAGAACTTCAAATTATCATTACATGTCAAAATCTATGATGGGAAAACCGATCCAAAAGAATTCCTACATTCCTATCGTAATAGCATTAGGTTCAGTGATGCTAAAATTGAGTTGGTATGTAAGGCGTTACACAATTTCTGTGGAGAAAAGCGATCACGTGGTATGAAGATTTACCAAACAGAAGTGTCACTTCTTAGGCATAGCTGTCAAATTGATTTTTGGGACGTTTCTACCAGAAGCAGAAGTTTACTAAGACAATCCCAGACCTGAACAATATGGCTCAACGAAGCAATGAAAGTTTGGCAGAATATCACAGTAGGTTTGTTACAGAAAGTCTGCAGGTTCGGGACCTGTTGCATCAATCTTCTTTGGGTGCGTTCTTGGGGGGCATGTGATCAGGAGATTTCTATAAGGAACTAACAAAGAACATGCCAGAAAACCCAAGGGACCTACAAAAAATGATAGAACAGTACGTACAAACCAAGGAAGCTAACAACCTAAAAATAGAGCGGGAGCGAGGAGAGAAAAGACTAATAGAGGACACGCAAAGAAATTTGGCAAAGAAGGGGAAAGGAATTTTTTTTCTCAAAGGAAGAGTAGCAGGAACACAAAACATCTTGTCCAAGGAGACACTGCTAACAGAATTACGAAGGGAGATCTGGCAAGAGAAAAAAGATCTATTCTGCAAACCATTGCCAATGGTATCACCTCTAGAGAAACGATCAAGAGAATACTATTTTTCTTTCCATAAGGATCATAGTCACGATATTGATTATTGTAGATATCTAAGGAGGCTGATAGAAGAAAACTTGAGAAATGGTTATCTTGGACAATACAGGAAGGAAAATGGTGGTAATACATACAACGAAGCGAGCAAGGTAGGAAAATCCATGGCCAAAACCCAAGACACAGTAAACACTCAGAACATAAATCAAAAGATGATGGGAGCAGTAGACTATGAAGAAGATTTTTCCCAATGAAGCTCCAGAGAAAGTAGTCTTCTCCATACATGAGTCAACAGAGTCCCTATAAAACAATGCATGGAATTCTAAGGCCATATATTCACCTCCACAGGAGCCCATGGATAAAGGATTGCATATTGACAAAACAATCATGTTTAGCAAAGAGGATATTTTTCCTAATGCCTCGCCACACAATGACCCCATGGTCATTATCACCAAAATTGGGAACGCAACGATTCATAGAGTGTTCATAGATGATGGAAGCGTGGGAAGAATCATTTTCGTAGACTGCTTTGGCAGACTTGGATTCAAGAGGACCGACTTGAAGAAATTAACATCCGCGCTCGTAGGATTCACAGGACAAGCAGAGACACCACTTGGCAACATTTAGCTGCATGTAACAATTGGCGAGAATGAGAGGAACTACACCTTAATTTGTGACTTCGTTTTCATGGATGCTCTAAGTTCGTTTAATGCTATTATTGGTAGGTCATGGATAAACAGAGGGAAAGTAATATGGTCTCCATAGCATTTATTCATGAAGTTTCCAACCCCAACAGGGATCGTAATGGTGAGGGGAAACTAACAGACTACCAGACAGTGTATGGTCATCGCAATGAAAGCAGGAAGAACTGTGGAACAACCGAAAATGGTTAGTACTATCACCAACAATGAGTCACTTAACTAGGTGGATCATCCAGTAGACCTTAGAGAACAAATTGAAGATGCCGTTTTGGATGACAATGATTCGTCTAAGTGTGTCAAAATAGGGAAATATCTTCCAGATTAATAGAAACAGTGAATGATACGAATTTTGAGCGATTACAAGGACACATTTGTATGGAGTGTACAGAACATGAGAGGATTCGAACCGAGTATTCGAACTCATTCTTCAAACATTGCTGATTAGATCAAATCGGTCAAGTAGAAACAAAGAAGCTTTACTAGTGATAGACAAAAGGCGATCGAGGAAGAAGTAAAGGTGTTGTTGTAAGCTGGGATCATAAAGGAGGTAATATACCCAAAATAGCTAGCAAACCTGGTGATGGTGAAAAAAAGTAGGAGAATGTGTAAAGATTTTACTGATCTAAACAAAGCATGCCCAAAGGATTGTTATCCCCTGCCAAAGATTGATCAGCTAGTAGAAGTAATTTGGGGGTAAGAAGTGCTCGCATTCCTTAATGGCTAAAACGTGTATCATCAGTTATTGATGAACCCCGAAGATGCAGAAGAACTAGCCTTTATAACAAATTTTGGGATATTTTGCTACGTGAAGATGCCATTCGGGTTAAAAAATGAAGGGGAGACATATTAGAGAGTGGTTGATAATGCATTATGCACCCATATTGGGTGCAATATAGAGGAATGTGTGGATGATATGGTCATAAAAAGCAGGCGAACATGTGACTTTGCGAAAGACTTAAAAGAAACCCTGGATACATTCAGTGCAATTGAAAAGAAGCTAAATCCAAAAAAAGCACAATCGAGGTTGGCGAAGGTAAAATCTTGGGATACAAGGTATCCTCGAATACAAGCAATTGTAAATCTCCCCCAACCAATAACATTAAAGGAAGTCCAAGTCTTAATGGGATCTCTAGCTTCGCTTAGTAGGTTTGTGTCAAAAGCAGCCGAAAGACACTTCCCACTATTTGAAATCATTAAAAAGACTAAGAATTTCAGCTGGAGCAAAGAGTGTCAATCAGCATACGAGTCACTGAAAGACCAACTTCCGACAGTCTCAACGTTGAAAGCACCTATTCAGGGAGAAACACTATACTTGTATCTGGTGGTTTGAATAAATGTAGTAGGCTTTATTCTGGTAATGAAAGAAGGCCAGAAGTAGATACCGGTGTTTTACACTAGCTGAATACTGCAGCAGGCTGAAATGGCATATCTTCCAATTGAAAAGTTGACCCTAGCATTGATATATACGACAAGATAACTCTGAACCTATTTCCACAGTCATATAATTATTTTTTATACTAACTGCCCCATCAAGAACATCTTGAACAAGCTCAAGTCATCCGAGAGAATGACCAAATGGGCTCTTTAATTGGGACAATTCGAGATTCAATTTCAACCGTGAACCTCAATCAAAGCACAAGCTTAAGCAGATTTCATTGCTGAAATGACAAGCGTGAGGGCACAGCAGGTGAAAATGCAATAGTTTGTTGATGGGGATAAAGGAAAGGCCAAATGAGAAGACATCGCATAGAATCTGTTCATAGATGGGGCATCTAGCTAGGAAGGATATGGAGCAGAACTGTTGTTGATTAACCCGAATAGAGGAGAATACAGATACTCACATCGCTTTGATTTCTCACTTACCAATAACGAAGTTGAGTATAAGGCATTAATATGCGGCTTAGATCTCATAGTTGACATGAAGATGAAGAGCATTCGAGCATGTGGTCCAGCAAGTATGAGGATATTGCGAATTGCGAGAAGAGCAATTGATGAAATGCTGAACCAAGGTTCGTGAACTCATCGCTCACCTTTAATACTTCAACATCCAGCTTCTCCCAAGAAGTGAAAATATGAAGGCTTGTGCCTTAAGAAAGCAAACAATAGCAGGTTTATAGTCTCTAGCCAAACACAGAGTTGTGAAAGTAGAAGTCATTGTGGTTAGAAGCATAGCGAGGACAACCATGTCAGCAGTTCAAGCACTGGAGGTAAACTGGATAACACCATTGAATGAATACCTTTACAAGGGGAAGCTACCAACATATAAGGTAATGCCAGGAAACTAAAATGTGATCCCACAACTATGTTTATGAAGATGGAATCTTGTACAAAAAATATACCTATCTCCATGGATGAAGTGTGTGGGGCCATCACAAGCAAGCAAAATCTTGAGGGAAGTACACGAAGGATTGTGCGGATCACATCAAGGGTCTCGAATGATTACAAAGAAGATCATTCGAGTTGGATACTACTGGCCAACCATTATTAATGACACATACAACTTTGTCCTTAAATGCAGAATATGCTGGATAAATGCTCCAATGTCGCATAAGCCGCAGTCAGCATTAACAGGAATATGTGCAGCTTAGCCTTTTGGTAAATGGGGAATTGATCTAGTAAAAGATTTTACAAAAGGTGCAGACAGTTCCAAGTTTTCAATTGTGGTAGTCGATTACTTCACAAAGTGGGTAGAAGTGAAGCCCTTAGGAAGAGTAACAGTGGAAGCAGCGGGAAACTTTTTCTGAAAGAATATAGTTTGTTGCTTTGGAGTACCATAAACCATCGTCAACAACAAAGGCGTAGTCCACAAGTGAGGTCATTATAGAATGGTGTTTGAGATTAGGAATCACATATAAATTAACTTTTATAGCTCACCCTCAAACAAACGGTCAGGTAGAAGTAACGAACAGAACGATTATCCAAGGTATCTAGAAAGGATTGGAAGGAAAGCGAGTAGGTTAGGTAGATGAGAAACCTAATACCTTGTGGTCACACAAAACAACAGTACGAGAACCAACAGGAGAAACGTCGTATAGTTTGGTGTATGGGCACAAAGCGGTAATACCAGTGGAAATCAAACAATCAAACCTTCGGGTTGAGCAATATAAAGGATACATCAATCCAAAGATGGCGACGTTGGACTTAAATGAACTCGAAGAAAAGATATAGAGATCGGCGATCAAGGAAGCAAAGTACAAAGAAAGGATAGGTAGAGCATACAACTAGAAAGTCAAGGAAACACAATTCCAAATTGGCAATCTGGTGCTTAGGAAGAATGAAGCTAGCCTAGCTGAGGAAAGAGGAAAGTTGTACCCGAAGAGGGAAGGGTCATACAAGATAACAAAGATGCATCGATCTAAATGCTACGAGTTATAGAAAATGGATGGAAGCAATGTTCCTAACACTTAGCACATAGTTAACTTAAGAAATATTTATGTGTAGAATCAGTAAACAGGCAGGAAAATATAGTTTCAATGTATAGAAACCATGATATAATCATTGGTTGTGTTTGCTCCATTGTTCTGCCTTGAAGGCGATATTATCACAAGTTAAATCTTTTGGAGCAACATCTTTTCTTTTCAAACAACTATACCTTGCAGTGCAAAACTAAGTTACAAATTCTCAATGGACAAACGTGTGATGATAGTGCTATAAGTTTCAATTACAAATTCCACTCACCTTGCCTCTTCGCAAAATCTAAAAGAAATCAAGTCATAAACCATGATATAAGGTGTATATGCCCAGAACGAAGTGACAAAAACAAGCAATAGATTTTGCAATTTCACACCCTCAGTAAAAAGCAAGCTGTAGACCTTTCTACCAGGAAAATGTGGCTTTAATACAGTGATAAAAGCAAGTGATAGATCTTGCGGCTTCACACATTACATAGAGCAAGCAACAGATCTTGCTTCACGATAAATATGCCTATGAAAAAATGACTAAAGCAAGCTATAGATTTTGAGGCTTCGTGATAAACAGAGTTTCAATACTCAAAATGAAAAAATATATATATGGACAAGAAAGAGATATTAAGAAGAAAAATAAATCATGCAGCTAAGAACACCATGCTATAGTTGTTTAAAAGCTAGAACAAAAAGAACAGCATGCTATTGTTGTTTGGAAGAAAACATCATTATCTATTATCTGCGCCTAGATGCTTGTGATGATTTAGTAGAAGACGAACGACCACAATGATGACTGTGCTCAGCCTTGCAATGGGAGTGCTCAGCCCTACGGCAGTTATCCTCAGCCTTACGCTCTTCGCTAACCATATAGTCATATCGTCATTTTATGTGTAAATAAGTAGGATGGCGTATTAGACCCCTTTTCTCCATATGACCAAGATATCTAGTATAATACACCTTGAAGTCGGTTACAGGGCCAAATTCCTTGCGGTCCAGCTACATACTCATAACATTAGCAGTTTCCTCATACCACTTCATTTCAGCCCTTAAATTCTATATTTATTCCTCTAGGCCAAGAATATACGAGCAAACAACCGCGGACAAGTTAATCCTTTGCTTGCCAATGCCAACAGTAAGATCTCCACAACCAGTGTTCCTGCTAGATGAAGAAGGGGGAACTTGAAGTTTATCTTGGTACTCAACAAAAGCTTCCTCAATTGGGTGACCGGACAAATCAAGCCTATCGCACTCAGTACAAAGTTTCTCATTTTCACTTTGCATCTGTGTATTAATAGCAAAATATTCATCAAACTTACTTTGCCAACTGAGGACAGAGGATGAAAGGTGATCACATTCATCCTACTTTTTGTTCAACTTATCAAACAAATCATCAATACGAGCACATTGTATATCAATGATATGTGTCTTCTGCTAGGCTTCGCAATTCTTGCTCACAGCATAATTTCTAGCCTCTTCCTGTTGCCGAAGCATCTTCACCATGGTCAATTGTTGATATTGAATAAGATTGTTTTGCTCTTTGCAAATCCTACATAAATTGTGCACAACATCCTTGGTGTCCTTGACAGTCATATCCCACTTCAATTCAAGATCATTAATACTTAGGAGCATGTACTTAAAATGAACACCTTAAGATAACGCACAGTCCTGGATACAGACAGGTAGTTTAAGCAACCGCATGTATGCACCAACAGATTCCAGATCAACCAAACTATGGAGAATATCCATGCTAATCGATTCAGCATTATACCCATTGGGAACAAACTTACTGCAAGGACATGTTGTAGATTAAGATGGAGAAGAAATGACAAAAAGGAAGCTGCCACCCAATCCACAAGGAAAGTGATTCAATACGAGGGAAACTATCAGAAGAAACAAGATCATCACACTCCTCGGTGAAAGATTGAGTGGCAAGTAAAATAATAGGGCAGTTGAAATTAGATGTCAAAAATCCATAGCGATCGGAAAAATGATCAGTACATCCCATCATTTCAAATATTTATAATCTACCAAATTATTGAAGCCTCGTACATAAGTAAGAGTGATGAGAAAATTTAAATGAAGAACAATTGATAAACATTAACAATCAAAGTCACATAAATAGTACAAATTTACACCAAAATATTTTCTTAAAATTAAAAGAAAAAATCCAAGAGCCCAATACACTAAAAATAAACTAACTTTAGAGTTAGGGGTAGGCAAAGGATGGACGACGATAGTAGTGTCTTCTATGCTGGATTGCTGAGTAAAGACGTCAATGTTCAGATGAGCCTAAGTTTCCGCAATGACATTTAGATAAGGAGGTGACATAATTGTGCGTGAACCAAAAGGAAGTTCCTCCAAATAATCAACCTCACACAACTTGAACTCGGCCGCAGAAGGAAGGTAAGAAAAGCTAGCAAGATGCAATAGCAAAGCATAGGGGTGTCCACCATCAATTATCTTCTCAATAAAGCCATGGTTGAATATGGCCTTCTGTTTTGCCAACGTAGTAGTACACTTCTTCAAGGAAGGCTGACTGTTCAGCGTCAAAGTAGGGTTCCACTCGTGCATATCTTTCATAGCCTCAAAATAGCCTATGGTGAAAGTAGAGCCGGAAACATCCTCGAATAATTTGAAGAAGGATTTCATTTTTCAAAGCTGATCCACCAGAGTTTGAGGATACTAGGGAGAAAGAAGCCCATTGGTGCCCATCTCTTGTAGTTTAAAATGAAGCTTGACAACTTCTTCCTCTACAATCCTAACACACTCCTTAGCAATATTTGCCTCTTCCTGAGCAGCTTTAAGGGAGGTTTCTAAGGTCACACATTTCATCTCTTTACCTTATATTTCTCCATCAGTGACTCATCTGCAAGAGGGAACTTTGAAAACTACTCGTTCACAAGTTGAAGGCTCTCACCGACTTCACAGAGCAAAAAAGACATAGAAAAGATATAGTTAATATTCTGCATAAAAAATGTCAAGGCATGACGAAGGTCACCCAAATTAAAGAAGCGAATGTACCACAACTAAAGTATTGGGAAGAGAAAGTTTGGAGAGAGTATCAGGTATTCTTCTGTCCACCAGCAGATTCTTGGCTCGCGCACAAGACTAGCTGCCATGTCTCCTTTTCACTAGAGGAAGTGAGTGGCTCAAAGACCCATCATTATTTTCCCTCTTGGTCTTTTTCTCCTTCAACTCTCCAGCGGGAAGAGCGCTAACCATCTCAACACCCTCAGTAGACTTGCCCTTCGCGGGGGTAATACTAGTGCTTGTTTTGTTAACACCCTGAACAATAGCCTCAATAACCTCTCCATCATTTCCATCAAAGAGCAATCTGGAAATAGAAGCTCCAGCCAGGTCTATATCTACACAAAAATAAACATCAAAGTATCAATCGAGTACACATAAGAAGTGCACGCTCATCAAATATAAGGAATAGAGATCAAACATATAAAAATAACACAAACAAAACACCTTCAGCATCAGAATCAGCATGGCAGAGATGTGTATGAGCACAAAGTGTCACCACGATCTCGGTCTCAGTAGTAAGATGAACACTTAGACTAGGAAGCTTAGATTTGGGAACATTTTAGTTCCAAAAGGGCACAACCAATTCAAAATTTTAATTATGCCTTATTAAAAAAAAATACTTTGTACGCCAAAGACCAACCTTACTAGGAAAACTGCTCACAAGCTCAACCCTGGAAACCATAGGATAAAAAGTAAACTCATCAATTGTGTTTTTCACTTTTCAAAGGTGATAGAAGTTAAGACACAAATCAATACTGAAAGGAACGTTCACTTTCTCACACACCCGAAGAAGCCCCATTATGATAGCGATGCCCTTGGGATGGAATTGGGACAGTGCAATTTTATACGAGAATAAAATATCAACAACGTGTTGAGGAAGAGGAAATTACCGACCAAAATTCAAATGGGCTAAATAACATGATATAAAGCCAGGAGGAGAATTGCAAACACATTCAAAGTTTGCAGGAGCGTGAAGCTCAAACAAAGATTAAAAACTAGAAATAGATCTTCAAGTCATCTAAGTATGGACCAGATAGCATGCTACGTATGCCATAGGATCTGGCAACTTGGTCGGAATCCCCATCGGAGTGAGCATCTTCCACAATAGACTTGGCACGATCAGAGGAAGATATGTGGATAAATAGGGACCCTAAGTTTAGAAAAAACAACCTTAATTAGGGTGAAGGACTACAGATAAGAGTCTTTTAGAAAAAAATCTTACAAGAAGTTTTTTATAATATTCCGAATGGAATATTATACCAAATAGAAAGCACAACCAGTAAATTGCCAGAAATCGAAGAAAAGATGTATCTTATCAAATTCAGAGCATGCAGTAAAGAGATTGGAAATTGAGTTGAAATCAAAACTTACTCTTTAAAAAGACGAGGATGGGTGATGCATAGAAAATATAGAGACGACCGGAGAAGATGAAGATTTTTGGAAAACTTAGGAGATAAAACTGAAACAAAAGTAAGCTTGGATATTTAAATACAAAGGAAGAAACAGTAAAATCGAGGAAGACGAACAGTTCAAAAACACAACGATGATGGTCTGACACAAAAGCAGGCTACATTTTACATATATCGAAGAGGAGGCGGAAAGTGAATAGAAAGCCCACTGAATGATGGTAGAGTTAAGTCACTCATTCAAAATTCCTCATTTAATAGATAGAGCGATAACAAACGTTGGGAAAATCTGGAAACGAGCAGTGAAAAAGTTGGATTGAAACTCTGCCCTTTTGAACACAATCATCACAACTATCCTTATTAGAAAAATAACAAACATAATGGATTCAAAATTCAAAATTCAAAGTTTAAAATCTATAGAGTTGGCGGAGACAAAAGTATAGCCACGAAGCTAACGTCACTTTGCAGTGACTATGAAGGTAAAATGAAATGCCGACCAGGCTGTTAACGTACAACATCAGTTTGCATTTAACTAATAAATCAACGCCATTACTCCATGCCTCTTATTCTTAATAGCTATGGGGGTTTTATGGTGTATACCTAGCCCAAATTCCAAGCGGAAAACCCAAACATTGAATGGGCCTGATGCAGTAAACTGGGCCAGATAAACTCAGGATAAGCTGGGTCAACCCACAAACCAAGAAAAACAAAGACCATGATCAGGTGTCAGCCACAAACCGCCCATCTTGGCTCCACAATCAGACACATGATGGCAAGCCTAAAGAGGCTTGATTTACAATGATGATGGTCTACGCCAAGTGGTGGCTAAACGAGGGTTTCACACCTTTTGGCCTGTTTTGGGCCAATTTTTAGTCACAATCCCCTATTACTATAAATATAGCCTTAGTCTACTAGGGTTAAAGACTTTTGACATCATCCAAGAGAGAGAAACATTCTCTCTTCTTTCTTTTTCCCTTTTATTTTGCTTTGATCCTATGATGTGGAATTCAAATCAATATTTAAATTTCATGTCTATTGAGTAGTTTCCAGAGGTTGGGGATAATTGTATTCATGTGTTAATTTTTGCTTTTGTGAGATTCCTAGTTCATCCTAATTGTTGTGTTTGTGATATTATTGTGTCTTGTTCTTTAATGTTAGAATTGCATGAATAGTACACTCTATTAGCGCACACTCTAGAGAATATTCATGTTGGTGCAAATATTTATACCCTCCGGGGAAGAGAAACCTCAGATGTGTTATGGGTAGCAGGGCTCGGGTCCACGTGGGTGTGTGCACGTAGGTCTTTTCTGAGTTTTACTATTACGATGACACCACACCAGTCTTAGTTGAATATTAAGAGTAGTCTGATAGGTTACGTGTAGAGATAGCAAATAATAGCAAGCTAGGGTTGTAAGAGGCCCTTGTGTGATACATAAGGTGCCTACTTCAGTTTGTATTGTTCATAGGCCTAGGGAGCAGAGCATCGGTGGTAGAGCGTCTGTGATGTAATCATACGCGGGAGAAACAGACCTACAACAACGTTTGGACCTTTTTGTACTCCCCTAATCACGAAGGCGATGTCGATAGAAGGTTTCAAGAGCACCCAATGTGACAAGTACGGGGAAATTTATGCCATCGACCATACTTCGTATTATGAGCACCAGATTAGGTCGTCTAAATCTGACATGTGAATATATCAAGGATTGAAGCATTAAATCAACCATGTTACGCAATTGTTCCCCAAGTGTATAGCTATATAGATTACTTTGTTTTTACTTTCATGTTTTGTAGTAGCTAGTTGAAAAACCAAACCCCCTCCCTCCTATTTATTATACTATCTATTCCTAGCAACACGTACAGATTGACAACTCGGGCGTGGTTGTGTGTGTTTCACCTTTAGGCCCTAGCATCTCTATGGACATATCCAGGGCTTACGAACAACTACCCTATTGGTATCATAGTAGTGAGTTAGGTGCTGAACTATGAATTTTATCTTTGACCTTACTCAGCCTTAGCTCGGGATAACAACTATAACTAACGACCCTGAGTGGAGGCGGGTCAAATTTTGGCATCGTTTCCGAGGATGCTAATCAACTTAACCATCAATTAGGATAACGTATTAGTAGATTAGTTAGTATTTCTTTGTTTTTTATTTTTTTATTCATGTTTTGACCTTTTGTGATAGTTATCTTGTTGCCTTTTGATATGTTTTCTAGTGTTTCCTTCAGAAGGGTACTGTTAGCCCCTAGTTTATGGTACATACGTGTACCACAAACTTAGGTGTTTTGTACTACGCTACTTATAACACAGGTATTCAAAAATGAAGGAAGCGTAGAGCTCAAGTAGAGGTTCAACCTAGGTCGGTAGTGTTAGTAGAACAACCACAATAAATGGCGGACGATAACAGAACCTTGAGAGAGCTTATGGGCCCTAATCTGGAGAGTCAGCCATTATGCATCACATCCCTCGTTAGTTCAGAATGTGAGCTGTGAACTAAAGAGATGAATAATTCCCCTGTCTTCCTACCTTTCACGGGATAGTGGGAGAAGACCCAAACAAGCATTTGTCGGAGTTCCACTTGGTGTGTACAAATATGAAGCCTTCGGGTGTTTATGAGGATGACTATAATCTGAGGGATTTTCCGTTCTCTCTTCAAGATGGGGCTAAGGATTGGCTTTACTATTTACCTCCCAGTCGCATAGGCTCTTGGATGGATATAAAGCAGAGAGTGTTAGAGAAGTACTTTCCAGTATCCAAATCGGTCGGACTGAAGATGCAACTTTCTAATATTACCCAAGGAGCTACGGAATAACTCTACAACTCTTGGGAGCATTTCAAGAGGTTGCTTGCAAGTTGTCCAGACCATCCTTTCAATGGTGGAGACCTAGTTTACTACTTTTTCGAGGTGGATGGTGAATGTCACATGTAATGGATCAATTGTCAACAAAAGCCCTAGGGATGTGATGTCTCTCTTTGAAGAAATAGCCAATGGTATGGAAAATTTTGGCACAAGGTCAAGAATTAAGGTCTTGGATGAACGTTCACAATCGCCTAAGTTGGAGGAGCAAGTCCAAGCTCTTGTTACTATTATGAAAGAGCTCCTACGAGGGAAGCTACATCAAGTCAAAGTGAATGGGTTGTGCAACCTTGACCACAACACTGAGACGTGTCCCAAAATTGTAGAAGATTTGCAAGAGGTGAAGGCCTGACCTGCCTCCTCAGGGATCGTTAAAATTGTAGCTTAGAGTTAACCCGGCTGGAGGCGGTGTGGTTAGAAGATAGATATCTATAGTTCTGCACCATGTTCCCACTGCTACACTACCTATAGGTTAGTTAGTGGTAATCCCTGGGTTTGTTCACAGAGATGCTAGTTCTAATGTATCAACTCAAAACACAGCCTCGTATGGGTCGTCAATCCGTACGAGTGAAAGGAATAACTAGTAAAGATGACATGCAAATAGAGGGGGTTGGTTTTTAAATCTAACAATTACAAAACATGAAAGTAAAAAACACAAATACAATATTAAATTAAGAACTTGGGGAAATCATTGAGCAACTTGGTCAATCTCATGCTTCTATCCTCGATTCATTCACATAGAGATCTAGGCAGACCTAGAAGAGTGTCTATTATACGTTTTGTGGTCGATGGAAAAATCTTCCCGTCCCTGTCATGGTGGGTGCTCTCGCAACCCTCCATCAATGCTTCCATCATAATTAGGGGAGTACAACAAGGTACGACCATTGTTGCAGGTTAGTTTTTGCCCCATGCAATTGAGTCCCAGGCTTCCACCATGAATGCGCTACTTCCCTTGGGTCCTATAAATTAAGCCCAAGGGTTTTATGCACCTTATCAATGATATTAGGTTTTCTTATAACCCTAGCTTGATATTATTTAACTATCTCTACCTGGAACCTCTTAGAAAACATGATAGGATTTCATATGCATGTATTTTCCAAATAATTTAACATATCTTTTGTAGATTTTTGTTCGAAGATTGGTAGATTTATATAGGTTTATATATTAAGGGGTTTAGATGACCGTTTTCGGTTTTCATATCAAAATCCTTCATTTTGCAACCTGTGTTTAGTCTAATGGATTTTTGGTCCTTACGAGCATCTAGATTCCATTTTGTAAGCTTAATTTGTAGATTTCTTGAGATAGTTTTGGAGTGGTTTAGTGAAGGCCACAAACCAAAATGTGGTAGAAGGTAGAAGGGTCGAAGAAGGAAGACAAAGAAGCGGATAAATTGTGATCCAAAATTTGGAACAAGTTCTTAAAATGATCTGAGGAAAATCAGTCTAAAAGGATGTCATCATTGGATTTGTCTTCTTAAGCACTATAAAATTGACTGCAAGAACTCTAAAATCGGAGTAATGGTTCACTCGTAACGATGCAAAGACTGGCTGGTGAAGAAGGTTCGTGGGATGCGCCCCTAACCGCACGCCCGGGGTGAGAGAAATAAACTGTGGTGCACGTCCTCAGTCCAAAAAATGTGCGTTCAGTGCCTGATGTTGCGTGCCCATGTGGGAAGCACCCTGGCCCAGCAGCATGCACCCTCACGTTAGCCTCGTGCCCCCGGATGCCCAGCACCCAGTTAGCGCACCCTGCTGCACTTTAACCCTTTTTTTACTGACTTGGCTATAAATAGCCCTTCTTCTTCTCCATTTCAATTGAGCCTGGCTTGGGAGCCTCCAAACCCTAGTTTTCTTCATTTTTTTTCTTAGTTATCTCATTTTTCCATGAATTCTTATAGATTTGTTATGGTTTTTAATTATCTAAGCTAGATTTCATCTTGGGAGCAATTGGTAAGCATTTCTAATATGAATTTGTGAGATTTGGTTTATCCTATTTTATGCTTTTATTATCAATTATGTTTGGTGCTTTTTTGTGTGATTAATGCATGATTTATACTAAGGTGATCAACTAGTTGATGATTATAGGTTGATTGTTTGCTAGGTTTTTGGTCAGATCTAGAAGACTTTGACTTTTTATCAATGACATTGCTGTTGGTCAATGCTAGGTTATAATTTGGAGTAAAACTAATTATGATTTTAAATTGATGAAATTGCTTACACTTATAATGAATTTGAATGGGTTTGACTAATTATCAATGTAGCCTACTAGTAATGATTAGCATGAAAGCCGATACTTGTAGTCCTTATTAGTAAATATACTTGTGCTATCTATGTGTTTCTTGCTTGTAGGAGATTGTGGTAGTTTTGGTTGGGTCTCCATGTTTATTTCTATCCTCAAGGAAATCTATGATGCCAATCGTCCAGGTTGACCCAAGGGTAAGGGTTATTGTGTGGTGTCGATCGCCCACTCTAACTATAAACGAGAAGAGCTGAGAAATATCAACACTCCAAAGGTGTTGACAAGTCTCCACAATATGTGGTTAATACATAAAAATAGCATGATTAGTCACTGATCAAAGGATGACCATGTTTTCATCTTTCTCTTTAATAGTTTGTTAATTTAGTTGTTAAAGTATTCGTAGTGTTCTTGAAAATCAAACCCCCCACCCCCGGAACTTTGTTAGCACACAAATAGAGTGACTCCTTCGTGTGCTTTTTAACTACGCTGTAACACTTGATAAAACTCCATTTTCCTCATGGACGACCCTGTCTTACCACTAGCTATTATTTAGTAGTTAACCGTAATTTGGGCTTATAAATATTATCTTTGAGAGGTCCGACAACAGCCTCCCATAACTTTACAATGTCAAATAAGACTGGTGTGATGGTAAGAATATTAGAGTGACCTCGAATCCCCCATGCACACACCCATGTGGATGCGTTCTCCCCTACCCATTCAAACAACCAGGTTTCTCTTCCCAAAGGGGCATCGATATTTGCACCATACATGAATATAGCCAAAACTGTGTGCTTATCTGTGGTTTACTATTCATGGATTTAAACTCAAGAACAAATTACTATAATATCATGAAAACTAAATTATGATGAACTAAAGAATCTTAAAATGCATATAGATTAAACTAAGTCACTACGATTTATCCCCAAGCTATAGAAACTACTCCCTTGACATGGAATTCAAATAAAGATTTGAATTCCACATCTTAGGATCAAAGCAAAATAAAGAGAAGAAAAGGATAAAGTTTCTCGTAAGGAGAGAGTCCTTTAACTACTCTTCTAATATAACTAATTTAATGTATAGTATGAAAACCTAGTAGATAGAGGTTCTAAGTATAGTAATAGGAGATTGGGCCTAAAAATAGGCCCAAAATAGCCTTCGCCCGGCGCCGGGCATCTCAGATGATGTGGCCCATGGCTTGTTCTTGCTATGGGGTGCGAGGACTGGCGTGGGTCGTGTCACTTCATCTGCGCGAGGCACCAGATCTGGGGTGTGGAACAGATCTTCATGTGGGGCAGGGCGCAAGACTTCATGCTAGTTGCATCTTACCCCTAGCGCGGTCCACGTCGTCTCTTATGGGGCACTTTCAGGGTGCTAAAACATGAGGTTCTGATTCAAGGCCATGGCCTTTGGTGTAGGCCGTGGTCAGGATCAGTGCTTTGCTCAGAAACTTTGGGGTGGGTCGTGTGGCATACCACACCGGATCGTCTTAGCATATTAAGCTTGGAACGGCACAAGTGGCCAAAAATGGGATGTACCGCACCCATACATACCTACGTGCAGGGTTCTTCACTTTGTTGGGGTAGCTCATGGCCTCTGGCACAAGCCGTGCCATAGCCTTGGGCTGGTCTTCTTGGCGTGGGGCACTCCTTTCACATGGTGTTACAGGGTTGGGCTTGTCACCCAACCTCAACATAACTACAAGCCTGCATGAATGCCATAACAGTGCTGCGGTCCGGTGTTGCTAAACAAGTGTCACTGAATTGGTCTCCCTCAACCACGTCATACATGTCTCTGGGTCAACATTGGGAAAAGCCCGAATAGGTCGAAAGACCGAGGTAAAAGTGAGAGGCCAGGCCCGGCTAGGCTTATGATCCTAGGCAAAAATGAGAGGCCATGTGAAAAAATGTGAGAATGTGAGTACCCTTTGTGTGTTAAAGCTAGGATGAAAATCCAAAAGAGCTCCTAGGAAAAATGAGGGAAATTGAGAGAAAACAAAACACTAGGCTGGTGATACATTTACATCCTTGGTTGTAACTAGGTCGAGAATCTAGAGTTATCCCTGGGTTACAACCAAGTCAACGACTATTGGATTTCCTTGGTGGATTGGTTTGGGAGGCGACTCTTTGTTGATTTTGGAGATCATTTTGGGAAAAGTAAGCTAGCTTGACACTTATCTTCTTTACTTACCTTTTTCCATATTTTACTTTGAGTGGTTAGATTAATTAGGTTGTTTGAAGAGTGTGAGAGTTGTGATATTCTTAGTCTTTTGGGGGGGAAAGAAGGTAATCTAGGAGTAAGTTGAATGCCTCAGTTAATTTATGCTTGCACGCTACATTTTGCTTAGTCATTTTCTTGTCTTTATTTACTCGAGGACATGTAAAGGGTTAAGTGTGGGGGTCTGATGTGATTCATTATGTGTGTGTTAACCATTGCATTCGGTGCAATAATTGGCTTGTTTTGTATGTTAGATTTCTAGTATTAGTTGAGTTTACATGACAAGGGGATTAAATGGCCATGTTTGGTTTTCTTGTCTAAATCCCATGTTTCGTAGACTTAATTAGTACTAATGGACATCTTGTATCCATGGGCACCTAGATCTTTCTTTGTGATCATCCTTAGTAAGTCGCTCATGGGTAATTTTCGTTACATTCTATGTGAAGGCTATTTTCCAGGAAAGTATAAGATATGGAAAGCCGTTGACAAGGACGGTACAAGAGGTCTAAGGCCATTCAAATTATAATGGTAGTAGATGATGGTCATGGATATCAAATCTTGGTAGTAGAAGGATGGAGCAAAAGATATGAGGCATTAGAGTTCAAAACGGCCAAGGAAGAAACATAGAATCATGGTCCGAGAGTTTTGCCTAATTTTGGGAATGATACAAAAAGAATCAGCCGTCAAGACTGGTTCCATTTGATTTGTCTCATTGAGAACCATCAAATCGACTAAAACAACTCTCAATACGGACTAACGGTTCATCTGTAGTGAAGGAAAGAAGTTCAGCCTGCCAAAGCACAAACGGGTAGGTGCGGACCGCTCAAAGGTGGCACCAAGCAAGGCACCAACAGCCCGCGTTGGACAATGTGGCTCGCGCCAAGGTTCTTTGGCACAAGCCATTCCTAAGCCTAGTACGGACCGCACCAATGCCAACGGACTGCGTGCTAATGTGCCAAATTTCACTCAAAAATGGCTAAGTATGGGCGTGGACCATCTTGTTTTTGATGGCCCAAGTTTTTTCAAGGAAAAAAGGTCAAGACTAGCCGGCGGGATGTGAAGAATTTGTGATCTATGACAAAATACTGAGCAAAATGAGGTTTCTGATGACAGCCCGCGCCAAACGATACGGCCCGTGGAGTAGAAGTGAAAAAATGACCCTCCTGATAATGGGCTGTACCAGACGCCACAGACCGCATGGGACATAACCCACTAAGGATACCATGGCCCATGCAAATGAGAAGACACAGACCGCGCTAGAACCCACGGCCCATGCCAAGGAGACAACGCGGACCGCGCTTAATCGCAACAGGATGCGTTCTAAAGTGCCCAATTATGCTCAAAAATGTCTAAGTATAGGTGTGGACCATCGTGATTTCAATGAACCATTCCATTACAAGTGCAAAATGTCAAGACCACCCGGTGGGATGTGAAGAATTAAGCTGATCGCTCTAAAATACTAAGCAAAATAAGGTTTCTGATGATTGCTTGTGCTAAACAACACGGTTTCACGAATCAGAAATACAAAAATAACCATCCAGATGACGGTCCGTGCTAGACGCCATGGACTGTGCTAGAAATGAGCCGTAGAGGATGCCACGGCCTGCAGCAAGGAGCAGGCATAGACCACGCTAGAACCCACAACCTACGCTAAGGAGATAATACGGACCGCACCAGATCCCACAGCCCGTGCCAACACGCATTAAATGGCCATGCTAGATCTGATGTACTGCGCCCACACAGACCTTATTAGTGGCACAGACCGTGCCATCCACGAATTCATGCCTGAGGCAGCTGAACTTGGGTTTACACATTTTTAGCCTATTTTAGGCCTATTTTTAGGCCCAATCCCCTACTACTATAAATATAGCCTTAGTCTACAAGGGTTAGAATCTTTGGGCATTTTTCATTAGTTGATTTGTAATTTGAAGAGCACCCTAGAGAGATAAACATTCTCTCTTCTTTCTTTCTTTCCTTTTCATTTTGATTTGATCATATAATGTGGAATTCAAATCTATATTTAAATTCCATGTCTAAAGAGTAGTTTTCATAGCTAGGGGATAATTGTATTCATGTGTTGATTTATGCTTTTGTGAGATTCTTAGTTCATCTTAATTATTACGCTTGTGATATTATTGTGACTTGTTCTTGAATGTTAAAATTGTATGAATAGTATGCTCTATTTGCACACACTCTAGTTTGTATTCATGTTGGTGCAATTATTGATACCCCCCAGGGAAGAGAAACCTCGGATGTGATGGGTAGAAGGGTCCAGGTCCATGTGGATGTGCATAAGTAGGTCTTTTCTGATTTTTACTGTTACGATTATAGCATACCAGTCTTACCTGACTATTAAGAGTATTATGAAGGGTTATGGGTAGAGATAGCAAATTTTAGCAAGTTAGGGTTGTAAGAGGTCCTAGTGTCATAGATAAGGTGAAAATTTCCCTTTGTCTCGTTCATAGGCTTAGGGAGTAGATCAACTGTGGTGGAGTGTGCGAGATGTAATCATACGGGAGAGAAATAGACCTATAACAATGGTTGGACCTTGTTTTGCTCCTCTAATTATGGAGGTGGTGTTGATGGAAGATTGCAAGAGCCCCAGACCTGACGAGTACGGGAAAGCACTGGTCATCGACCACACTACGTGTTATGAGCACTAGATTAGGTTGTCTAAATCTCACATGTGATTGAAACAAGGATCGGAGCATTAAATCAACCATGTTACATAAGTATTCCCAAAGTGTCTAGCTAATAAAGTTTACTTGCTTTTTTACTTTCATGTAAGTAATTGCGAGTTGAAAAACCAAACCCCCTTGTTTACCATTTTGTCTACTCCTAGTAACACGTACGGAATGACGACCCGTACGTGTTTGTGTTTAATTGACTATTACGCCCTAGTATCTATGTGGACATACCTAGGGCTTACCGCTAACTACCCTTTCGGTAGCATAGTAGTGAGTTGGGTGTAGAACTATAAATTTAAATGTGAACCCCTTTGACCTCAGTGCCTTCGCTCGGGTTTAATAGCTACAACTAAAAAACCCCCGAGTCCAGGGAGCTAATGAATCACTTTATTATTATTGGAAGCTAATCAACTAAAGAGCTCCAAATCCGCCAGACTGAAGAAGCAGTTATCCAACATCATCGAGGGAGCTAATGAATCACTTTATGATTACTGGGAACAATTCAAGAGATTATTGGCAACCTATCCAAACCACATGTTAAGGGAAGGGGATCTGGTCTACTGCATTTTTGAGGGATTGTGCGATGAAAGATATGAGGATGGTGAATGCCGCATGTAATGGATTAATTGCCAACAAGAGCCTGAAGGACGCGATGGCTCTTTTTGAGGAGATGGCCAATGGAATGAGATAGTTTGACACAAGGTCAGGGGTTAAGGTCTTGTATGAACCCTCCCAATCCCTTAAGTTTGAAGAGTAAGTCCAGGGTCTTGGTTCCAAGGTGAAGGAGCTCTTGAGGGGAAAGGTTCATCAGGTCAAAGTGTTTGGGGTATGCAACCTTGACCATCACACCGAGACATGTCCACAAGTAGTGGAGAAGCTAGAGGGGGGGAAGGTCGTGGAATAAAACAATGGGAATAGACATCAATTTTCTAGGGGTAAACAACTATAGGGGTTCTGAGGGAACCAAAAAGGCAGATGGTAGGATCCCTAGGCAAACTTGTTCAACCCAAGGTGTCGGGACCATCATAATTTCTGTTGGAGAGAGAAGACCAAGCTCAAGGGTATCGAGGAGGACAAGTTCCACCTCAACCTTATCCAAGGGGTGAGGGTCCTTCTAACAGCCACACCTCTCTTTACAAGTTGGACCGGGAAGAAATCTTGGAATCTATCGGCTAAATGGGGAAAAGGCATGAGACATTCGCGAAGATAATAAAGTAAAAAATTGAAGATCTTGGCAATAGGGCCTTCTCGATCATCAAAAATCTAGAGATCCAAGTTGGACAACTCGTCATCTCGGTGAGCCAACTTGAGGCTAAGGAATCTGGCACCTTCCTAACCAGAGGTCAATCCAAGGAATGTGAGCACACTCAAGTTGAAAAGCGAGAAGGAGGTTTGTGATCCCAAGAAAGAACTTTTTCAAAAAGACGATAGGATCTTGGAGGTAAACAAGAAAAATTTTGAGGAGCATGAGATTGTTATCGAGAAACCACTCTCCAAGGATATTCCACCACCCGAGGCACAAGTGACCATCCCACCGCCATTTCCAAGTGCATTGAGGGGGAGGCCAAAGGTGGTGTCTAATGATGCAAGCATCTGAAATATCTTCAAGAAGGTTGAGGTAACAATCCCGATCCTAGAGTTAATTGAACACGTGCCATCATATGCTAAATTTCTTAAAGTTGCATGCACTAAAAAGTTAAATAGACCAACTAAGAAAGTTGGACATGTGAAAATGGGGGAGTCACCATTTGAACCACAGAAATTTGCCTAAAAAATGTGACGAGCCCTGGATGTTCTCTATTATTATCTCCTTAGGTGGAAAGTTATTTGAAAATGCCATGATAGACTTAGGAGCATCAATACATGTGATCCCATATAGCCTTTATGAACTCCTAGATATAGGTTAACTTAAGGACACATGGATGATTGTTCAACTAGCCGATCACTCCCAAGCTAGCCCTCAAGGGCTAGTGAAAGATGTGAGGGTTCGGGTTGGCAAGTTGGTGTTCCAAGCAGACTTTTATGTCCATGACATGGCACATGATGGAAGTGCACCCCCAATACTATTGGGGGGACCATTCCTTAAAAAGTTAAGGACTTAAATCGATGTCCATTCGGGACCCCTAACCCTAGAAGATGATATGGACAAGGTGGTATTTAACATCTATAAGTATAGGCATAATTTGTCTAACTCATCTTTTGTGTGCAAAGGTGTAACCCTATATGATGAGCATGATCTATTTGACACTTCTTGCATAACCAGTGAGAATGAATGTTTAGATGAATTCCTTGGTAATGATGATATTGTTGATGAGCCTTCTACATTGCATGAATCTAGTGATGACATATCTGTGCTAAAATGTTTTTCCATGCTCACTACCTCGACCTCCTCCTAAACCCAAGGTGATATCTACGGACTCAACATTAGCAAAGTTTGGGAATTCATATTCTGTGGCGAACAAAGCGTCTAAAGGTAAGAATGATACACTATGGATAACTTTCCACAACAATGTCATCGTGGGTGGAGTCACAGATGTCGATTCTAGAGACCCAATGGTAGGTTGTTTTAATTAAGATGCATGAAAAATAATAATTCGTGAGGATAAAAATAAGTATACGGTGTTCCTTCTTGCTTTGGTTTCGTGATTTTAAGTAGTGAATAGATTTTGCATGTTTTTTTTTGTAATGAGGATTTTGAGATGAAACTCTTGTTGATTCGTAAATTTGAGTTCGACTCTCGTGAATCAGTTTGGATTGAATTAGGGTTTGATGGGTCACAAAAGATGTTTTGGAAAAAGAGGCAAAAACTAAGGAAAAATGGTCAAATTTTTGCAGCCTCGTGCCAGATTTTGTCACAAACTGTTCCACGAGATACGGTTTGTGTCACAGCACCTTGGCACGTGGGGCCTCGTGCAAAGAATTGGTACGGCATGTTCCACAAGATATGGTTCGTTCCAGACACTCTTGGCATAATGGGGGGGGGGGGTTTTTGTGCGAATATGTCGACATGAGGGTACACGTGTCGACACCCCATTTAAGTTGTAAAATTGTACCAAAAATGCAAATTTTTGGAAAATCTGAATTTTAAGAAAAAAAACATTTTTGGTTCATAAATTTTGAATTCTCTTATTCATTAGGAATTTTTATGTAAATAGTACTTCAACATCCCTTTTGATCAAATAGATTGGTACTATTGTCCCCTAAATTGCAATTTTCAAAATTCCATCCTTATCTTAATTCTACCTTACCTCCTTATCACCTTTGCTGAAATTTTAGATTGTTGGTACATTCTTCCTCCTAATTGAGTCATGTAACACATTCAAGCTTTTCAAGAAACACTCACAGAGCATTTTTCTTCTTCTTATGTGGATGTTTCAACTCTTAGCTTCAAATTCCGGGTAATCCTTTAAACTTTATTTTTACTTGCTTTGTTTAGAATTGTGGTGGTGTTATGTGAAGCATGAATCTTGAAAGAGAGTATGTTGTTGAGAAGTTGTTTGGGTTATGTGAATAATCTTGTGTTGAAGTAAGTTTGGGTGGATTGATGTGCTACTATGCTTGGATGATATGATCTTCATGTGTTGGGTAATTTAGGAGGGATGATTCTTGATTGCATGATCATGTTGATGGGTTGACATGAATTTCCATGAGTTTAATGTTTCATGAAAATGGTTCTTGTTTAAATAGCCTTTATATTGAAGAATAACATGATTTGAAATGACTAGGCTATTTAGGAAGATGTTTTTCTTTCAATGATATTGTGAGCATGCCCTTAATTATTATCATATTACCACTTTCTCCTTGATTTTGATAGGATGCCTCCAAAAAAGAGTGTGTCGGAGAAAGGGAAACGTTCACGGGGTGAGAAAAGGATGAAATTGGCTAAGGCTGTGAGTAATGAGACAGTGACTCCCCTTCCTCACAACTCTGCATTCGTGACGGAGGAATCCATGGGATTGACTAACATCTCCAGGACTGCAGCCCAAAGGTGGAGGTACTTGAATGGACCAGTATGGAACATTTCAGAGATGGGTTTCGCGTGCAAGGATACTCTAGAGGCTCTAGGCCTATTCGAGCCCTTTATATATTTATTAAGATGGGTATGCCTAGATGGTTTCCTTGAGAAGCACTTGGAGACCTATATCCAGTGGACCTTGGAGTTCCTAGCTACTCTATGGAAAGCTACAAATGCGAAGGGACATTGAGCAATCAAGTTCCACTTGGACGACAGAGAGTACACAATGACACACTGGGAGGTAGCTTAAGCTTTTGGGTGGAGATACAGAAGAGATGTTCAAAAGACGCACCGATAGGGTTTACCCTTATCGCTTGGAAACTTGTGGAGGCTCTTGATGGGAAAAAACAGGAAGAACTTGTGCAAAAGCACCACTATAGTTCATCATGCACTGCACTATGCTAAACACTTGCTATCGATGGGAGTATTTTGCCATGATGAACTAATGCAGTGTCCAAGTTTTGATGGTAACTTCTACTCGAACTTAGTGGGAGCATTTGTATGAGAATTCTTAGAAATGAGAGAGAGGAAAGGAGGAAAGATTTTGATGGAAGGCATGGTATGGCTCTTGGCGCAATATTTGGGTCATTTAACCTCTTCTCCATTTGCGTTGGCTAGCTTTGGGTGTTTGCGAACAAAGTACACGATCGAGAAGATAGCTAAATCCTCTATAACAGCACCTACAACCTCGGAGGACCGATTTGTGTGGTTATATGGTGGTGAACCCACTTGCAGTTTCATAATCCTTCCTCAGCCATAGTGCACTGCCACTGACCACGAGACAAAATTGGGCGACTTGTTCCTAGAGCCTGTCTCACGATTTGAGAAGGAGTTCTATAGGATTCTATCCAACCAAGAGATAGAGATCAATGAGGTGGATGGATACTCTTTATCTAAGTCCCCGCCTAACCGTACTCACTTATCTGCGGACATTCTCGGCCAACTACGCACTCTTGGGGAACAACTTGCTAGCTCTACCCAAGTTGTGCAAGAAGTCGGTCTTGCGGTAGGGGACATGAAGTCATAATTGGAATATTTTGGCACTAGTTTGGAGTCTATGGAGGGCACCATTCAAGCTATGTGGTACGTTGAGAATGATGAAACGAGGCAAGAGAAGGAGGGCCCTTTGGGACCGCAAGAGTAAGTGCCACTATTTTTCCAACTCCACTTATGTGTTTCCATTTTTTTATGCATTGGGGACAATGCATGGTTTAAGTGTGGGATAGGGAGTAGTTGGGCATTTAGGGAGTTTTCATCTTGAGATTCCCTGGTGCTTTTGGTGTTTTCTTTAGAGTTTTTGTTATTTTTTTGGTGTTTTGGGTGATTGTTCTGTTTTTTGATAGTTTTGGATGCTTACTTGGTGGTGTGACTTTCTTGGTAGCAATCATAGCTTGTCTTGGGGTAGTTGTTTTAGAAACTTTGGTGGTGTAATTTTTTCCCTTATCTTCATGTAGTATGAAGCCCAACTTTGGGCATTTTGTGCTATACCAAAAAAATTGAAAATTTTGAATAAAAAATATATAAAATATATATACCCTGCTAAGTTGGAAACCCGAAAGGGCAACTTAGAAAACATTGGAAAAATCCCAGATAGGTTGAAATGCCTAGGTAAAAATGAGAGGCTAGGCCCGGCTAGGTTTACGAATCTAGGCAAAAATGAGAGGCCAAAAAAGGTGAGAATATGAGCTCAACATGTGTGAAAGCTAGGATAAAAACTCAAAAGGGATCCTAGGAAAAATGATAGAAATTGAGTGAAAACGGAAACTAGGTTGACGATACATTGGAATCATCCTTGGTTGTAATTAAGTTGAGAAGCTAGAGTTGTCCTTAGTTACAACTAAGTTGAGGACCTCTTGGATTTCCTTGGTTGATTGTTTTTGGCATTGACTCTTGGATTGCTTTTGGGAAACTTTTTGGGAAAGTAAGCTAGCTTAACACTTATCTTTCTTTCTTACCTTTTTCTTCACTTTATTTTGGGTGGTTAGGTTACTATTGGTTCTTCGAGGAGTGTTAGAGTTGTGAGATTCTTTCTTCTTTGGGGGAAATAGGGTCATCTAGGAATAAGTCAAATGCATCTGCTAACTTATATCGGCACGCTACGCTTCCCTTAATCCTTTTCTTATTTTTATTTACTCAAGGACGAGTAAAGGGTGTGGAGGGATTAATGTTCATAATTATGTGTGCGTTAACCGATGCATCGCCATAATAATTGGCGTGTTTTACGTGTTAGATTGCCAGTGTTAGTTAGGTTTACACGACAAAGGGTTTAGAAGGCCATATTTTGTTTTGTTTTGTCTAATTCCAGAGTTTTGTAGACTTATTACTAATGGACACCTTGTATCCACGGGCACTTTGATCTTCCTTTTTTATCATCATTAGTAGGTGTGGCTTGTGGGTACTTTTTATCACATTTGTATAGAAGGCCATTTGCAAAGACGGTAGAATATTTCGAAGGTCATTTGCATTAGAATGGTAGAGGAAGAAGGCCACAGACTCTAAATCATGGTAGTAGAAGGATTTAGCTAAATATAGGAGGACTTGAAATTCAAAGAGGTCAAGGAAGAAATGGAGGATTGTTGCTCGAGAGTTGCACAAATTTCAGGGAAAGATCCAAGAAGAATCATCCCTTGATGGTGATTCCATTGGATTTTTCATCTCGAGCGCTATGAAATCGATTACAAGAACTCTCAAATAGGACCAACAGTTCATCTGTAGCCGAGTAAAGAAATCATGTGGACGAACCAGCAGCAGGTGGCACGAACCGTTGATGTCCAGCACGAGGACAAGCCACACATAGGTCGTACCAATCCACACGGCCCGCACAAGGGCCTTTTGCATGATTCGTGCCAAGAGACACGATCTGTGCCAAATCCCAGCATAGGTTATGCCAAGCGCGGATGGTCGTGTCCTCAATATCTCTTTTTCACTCCAGAATTCGCTAATTATGGGCACGGACCATTCCATTTCACATGGCCAGTGCCATATTAAGTCTATAATGTTAAGACCATTCCACAGGGTGTGAAGAATGAAGAGGCTTGTGCTAAGAAATTGAGCAAAATGAGGATCTGGTTGATAGCCTGAGCCGAACAACACAGGATGCAAATCAGAAGTGCAAAATGGAGCTCGGGACGATGGCCCAAGCCAGATGACATGGACCGTGCCAGCATGGTCTTGCCAAAATTGGTGTCCCATGCCAGCACGAGCCACACGGCCCATGCCAAATCCAACAGACCGCGCCACGAGGCCACAACAGCAGCACGGGCCTGCCATCTGTGACGCCCCGTGTCAGGCGGTGGCTGCTAGTGTTTTGGGCCTATTTTTAGGTCTAATCCCCTACTACTATAAATATAGCCTTAGTATACTAGGGTTAGAAGCTTTTGATTTTTTTTTCTGAGATCATTTTGTGGATTTGAAGAGTAGCTTAGAGAGAGAAAAAAATTTCCCTTCTCACTAGGTTCTTTCTCTTTCTTTTCTTTATTTTGATTTTTCCCAAAAAAATGTGGAATTCAATAAAATACTTGAATTCCATGTTTAGGGAGAATTTTAGTAGCTTGGGGTTGTTTGTATTCATGATTTGACCTTAGCATTTTGAGATTAAGATTTCCCTATCTTATTGTCTTATGAATATTTGCGCTTGAACTTTTGCTTCCTAAGAATTTGTGATTTATGCTATGTCATTATGATGATGAACTCATTCATATGTGGTAGTATAAAATTGTCCTAGGCCTCATTTCTATCTTAGGACTGTTAGAATTGTGGAGTAGGTAAAGAACAACGGGGAAATGAGTGCATTCATGTCCTTTGAGAGAAAATCCTTATACGTGTTATACCATGATTCTAATTGGCTAGTTGTGTGAGAAATAAACATATTGGGTGGTCGATTCGGCAATCCCGGTATAGATTAGCATGATTGTTTGTAGCGACTAGAGTTGTGCCGAATCTAGAGTCATCACAAGGTGTCTTTTTCCTGTGCCTTTCTATAGGCCTAGGGATTGAGATCTGCAGTGGAGTGCCCAAGATGTAATGCACTTCACTACATATCTAACGGTTGCGACCTACGTGAGGAATTTCCTTTCTAGGCGGGCTTTGTATTCCTCTAAGCGAAGGCGTGTTAGCATTTGGAGTGAAGTAACGAGGAATGGTCTAAGGTGTCACTAGACTAGAGCGCATTCCCTAATTACAGAGACAGTGAGATATAGGCATTGGGGTAAGTACCCACGTGTCACAAACAGGGGGAAATTCCTGGCTACCTCCACAATGTGTGACATAGGCATAAGGTAGGTTTATATGTCTATATGGGAATGATAGGATAGAAGCCATTTATCAATCATGTTATGAAAATACCCCCAGTGCATGTTTATATAGTTTAATCTCATTTTATCATTTATGTTCGTAGTTGGTAATTGAAAAACCCAACCCCCTCCCTCCTCATTTTACTATATTAGCTATTCCTAGCCCACGGACGGATTGACAACCCGAACGTGGTTGTGGTAAATTGACTATTAGACCCTAACATCTATGTGGACAAACTCGTACTTGTCGCTAACTACCCCATTGGTAGCTTAGTAGTGACTTGGGTACAGAACAATAAATTTTATCTTAGACCACTCCATTGCATCCTCTTTGGGCTGTTTGAAATGCCTTTGCTTGGATTAATTTAGCTACAACTTAACGACCCCGAGTGGCGAGTTACATCATACAAACTTAAAGAAATAAAACAATGCAAGGTGAATTATATTCTGGACGTACTATGGCCACTTCTACAACCAGGTTTATCTCGGTAATTTTCATCTCGAATGGTTAATGGCCAATCGGTAGTTGAACCACGAGCCAATCCTTGGTAAGGCAACATCTCTGTCCAAAAAGGCAAGTAATGTGAAACTTCAATGTCCTGCTCTAACCAATCACGCCAGGTTATGGCTTGATTATTTATGTGCTCTTATTATTATTATTTCTTGGACTTTAATTCTAATGATTATGCATGTTTGATGCCAGCTTTTACAACTAATTGATTCCATTGCATGATTTAGCACTATGCACGGGAATGAACCCAGGAGTTTTTTATCTTTTTGTTTAGTTTTGTCAAAGGTCATTGCAAAGGTCATGTTTAGCAGTGACAAATATGCATGATTGTTGATTCGTTTGGTGAACTAGACTAAAGGACTTAATTTAATTAGGTTATGAACGATGAGGGTGACCTAACCACATACTATCATGGAGTTATAGAAATCTTGCTGGGGTTTGCCGTCTAGTTTCGAAAGTCATGTCTCGTATTTGTAATAAACTAGTCTGGATTAAATTCTAGAGGGCAATCAATGAGACACTTATGCTTTCAGTCGTAAAAGTATACACCGTTGTAGTGGGTGTTCCGGGTGGAGGTCCCTGTGAGTCATGCTACACACGTGTTTAACTTATTGCGCATTGGGAGAAAGTTTTTTAACCACGGATGTGAGAGCTAGAGGGGGTCAATTGTAGTGCTCCTCCAGCTAAAACGGGTGGAGGTGAGAGTTTGACGAGGGGGCGGAACTAGGATATTAGTTATCGTAGGATTTTTTGGTGAATCAACCTCTCCACAACGGTGATAAGGCATAAAATTGCTAAATTGTAATTATGTAAATAGGCATCGAGGATCAAGTATAAACGTCAATTACGTGATGAAAATTCCCCCCAACCTACATTATCATATTTAACTCGTAGTCTATATTTTTATGCTTATAAAACTAAATATTTATTAGACCCCTGACATAATCCTAAGACGAGTTTTTAGGGACTAATAGATATGTGTCACCTTTTCCCCTAACACGTCTGAAAAGAGGTTTTTGGCCTCAAGGCCTTTGAATCATAACTAGAGGTGTCAATTCAGGTTATCGTATCACATTTGTATCATGTTGGAAATGTGTCGTGTTGAAATAGGTCGGGTTGAAACGTTTTGATTTTATTTTTCGTGTTGGGTCAGGTTGGGTTGGGTACCTATCATGTCGGGTTGAAAACGTGTCAGTTTTTTTCCTTGGATTGTGTCGTGTTGGGTTGAGTTAATATCAGGTCGGGTTACTTTCATGTAATTTTTATACTTGGATTAGGTTGGATCGGGTAAGAATATTGTCGGGTTGGATTGGATTGGGTTATTGTCGTGTCATTTTTTGCACTGAAGTTTTGTTCGGGTCCGATCATGTCAGTTCTTTTTTATAATGTTTCATATTGAATTCAGATATATTTTGGGTTGGTTTATTTTAGATCGAGTTATTATGTCACCCGATTAAATTTGGGTTGGTTTAAGGTATATTTAAATAATATTATTGTTACAGTTGCACCATTACCATATATTGTTTTGTTGTAACTTGTAACTTGCAAAATGTAAAAAATTGACTCGTAACTCCAAATTAAAATCCGCCCAAAAGTGATACTACCCTACACACCCCCATTGTATTTTCCAAGTACATAACAAAATATTTATCAACAATCGAGCATAAAATAAATTTGTAATCATTTTAAATTTTGCTTTCTTATTTCTAAGTAATCAACTTTAAATTACATTAGAACACGTATTAGCGCTTTCCAATATTTCATGAAAAAATAAATTTATTTAATACTTCTATATTTAGGCAAGAATAGTAAAACTAATGTATTTTGGAGCAATGAATTATAGGGTAATACAGTTTTGGGCCACAGTGTAATTTTTAAAGACTGTGTAGAAGTATTCAATGTTGACTTTCAAGGACCTTATGTTCACCCATACATGCCCAAATGGCAAAGTAGCAATAGTACATTATTGAATTGCTTTTTTGTATCGCCAATTTCGTGATTCGACAATTCCAACTTTCTTGGAGGGACCTAAGTGCAAAAGGCAAAAACTGTACTCGTAACTCCAAATTGAAATCTTTTCAGGCGTGATGATACCCTGTACACCTCCATTTTATTTTTTTAAGTCTGTAATGAAATATTTATCAACAATTGGGCACAACAACTTATATGTAATCCTTTTCAATTTCTCTTTCTTACTTCTAAATAATCAACCTTAAGTTACTCTAAAACATGTACTAGCGCTTTCCAAATTTTCAACAAAAAAAACATTTGTTTTTTATTTCTATATTTATGCAAGAATAACAAAAATTGTGTAATTTGGAGAGAAGGATAATGTCGTAACATTTTTTTGGGCCATGGCTTAATTTTCCATGTATATGTTAGAGATGCTTTTGTTCATACTATCTTAGTTGAATAGCAGTATTGAGTATTCATTGAATTCAATTCACTTTTTAAAATACTTTAGGGTAATTTTTTGTCGTAATAAATATTCTGATTCTAATTTCTTTTAATAAAAAAACTAGTGAAGTCTCAATGCGCATTGCGCGGCATTATTAATTTAAAAAATTAGGATTACTTTTAAGCATTTTGGTGTCTTAAATTTAAATTGAAAATAAAGAATTTTATTTATAATTCTGAAGTTTAGTTATATAAGAAAAATGTATATGAGTAAAGTAGTGAATTAATTAGTTTAGTAAGAAATCGTTACATATTAAATACAATTAAAATGATTGTTTTTAAAATATTTTATTCAAATTATTTAAAAAATAATTATTTATATGTTGAGCTCATTTTTAAGGTTATCATAATTATATATATATATATATATATATATATATATCTCACTGAATAAAATTATATATCAAATATTCTTATGAGTCTGTCTCTTGAAAGACGGTCTTTCCATAATTCATGGAAAGACCAAGGTTTAAAGTTCAAATTAGAAGAAATGAAGATAAAATTTTTGGATTGTATGAATCGGGTTATAAACTTTATAACTACTACATGTTGCACAATAAATTTTTAATATTGCAACTAAGACCTTTACCTTTTATTATTCTAAATAAACCCCGTCTTTCCATTAGTTTATAGAAAGACCGTCTTTTCCAAGACTTTGCCTTAGTCCCACTAACTATAAAATACCCTTATCAAACAGTGACTCGGTCTATAACAAGATTTTGTGATAGTTTATTAAAAATTATTTTTACAATACTTTTTAAACTGATTGTTGAAATTAATATTTAGTCGGCTCTCTATAATTACTAATTCAAAGTCATAATTTTAATGAGACATCTCTCTTTATTTGACTATTATTCATTAAATTTGTAAATTTAGTCGTGTACATTTTAAACTTAACCTTGTGTATTCACATTTATTATGAGTTGACTTTACGTACTTGTAATCATATGTCTAAAAACCCTATTTGTTATTAGTTTGACGCATAACCAAGTTGACTTGGTTCCATATCAAATGTTAATTTATTTTATAACTACATATATTTTGAGTTTATTACATGTAGGGTTATATAGTTGATTTATCATATTGAATTAGGTTCGTGTTAAATCAAATTCGGGTTGATCTCAAATTCGTATTCAGGTCGGGTTCGGGTTCGGGTCCAGATCGGTCGTGTCGAGTTATATAAGTCAATATTTCTCAGGTCAAAATCAGATTTTGGGTTGAATGTGATTGTGTCAGGTCGGGTTCGGGTCAATATTTATCGGATCAAATTGGATTTTGGGTTGATTCGGTCGTGTCTGTCAATGTCGGGTTCTCGGTTCCAATTAGAGATTGACAGTTCTAATCACAACCACAGTTACCTTTTTTTTCATGTTTCGGCTAATGATGGGTGGGTTAATGTTGAGTAAGACAAAGAAAGGACAGCTAGTTAGGCTCGGGCTGAAATTCTTGAAGATGAAAATGAGCTCACTTCAATCCAAAACCCAAGTTTAGAACCTAGTGTGTAGAGACCCGAGAGAACAAAGGAATCACCTCTTTGTCTCAAGGATTATTGTAAGAATTAGAAGTTGGATTTCCCTTTTCTATGTCGATACTAATTTTCTATTATTTTCATCTTGTGAAGAGTGGGGGGATCTTAGAATTGTACCCAATTCCAGTAGTAGAACTTTCTTTCCTGATTGTTCTGTCATTGATGTTTTCATCCTACGACCTCACCATGAAGAACGAATACGTCGTCATGTTGGCTCAATCCATGGAGGCCAAATTCAGAGAAATTTCTCAAGCTTAACTACAGGAGTCAGTGGCGGAACCAGAAAATTTTTTCAGGGGAGCCTTAGTGGAGAGGAGGCATCCAGCGTAAGGAGGCGGCGGGACGACGGTAGCTTCCGGCGGCGTGGTGGCAGACCTGGCGGTGGCGGATGCTCTGCTCTCGGCTCGACTGCTGTGCTTGCTCGTTGGAATTTGGGAAGAAATGGATTATTGGATTGGGTTTTCAGTTTTGGCCCAATCCAATACATATTCCATTTTTTTTTGCTTATTACATGTGAAACGACGTCATTTTACTACTTCAGTAGCAAAAAAAAGAAGGCTGCGAAACGGCCTTCTTCTCCGAGCATCGCTTACCAGTACCGGAATACGCTCCAAGCTCCGGTGGAGAACCGCTCAATGGCCAGACCGATTCATTCTACCTCCAGCAGGCGATCTAGGTAAGGCTGGAGCCCTACCTCGCGTACCGTTGGTTCCGCCACTAACAGGAGCAAAGAGAGCACTCCTCGTCCCTACTGGATAAGCATCGAACGTCGACAGCTGCCTAGATCTTCCACCTTTCTTCTCCACAATGACCGCATTGCGCCTCACCCAGTTCTTCGCTAGCAAGGTGCCCTCCTTCACCAATCATTGATCATCGGCTGGTGGTGTGTCTAAACCAGCAACTGATCACCGATCCCCCAGCTACAGAGCTTCACCCGTTGATGCGAAATCTTTGTGTAGAGGTGCTTACATGGATGATTGGATTTATAAGATTGAAAATTTCTTTGACCTTTACCGCAGTCCTCCGGCGATCCGTCTTTTCGTAATATCTTTTTCTATGTTGCACGGGTACGGCATTTAGGGGGAAGACCCGGTACCCGTACTGTTCCGGGGATGGGTACGCCGACTGGTACGGCCTGGGGACGTCCCTTTGTTGTCCCCTAATTGCCCGGGACGGTCAGCCGTACCGTCGGAAAGTTGACCGATGCATTGGGGACGTACCCGGGATGGAAGCTTAAGCATTTTTGCCGTTTCGGTGATTTATTCTCCAAAAATAAAAGGATCCCCTTACCATATAAACTCCTAATCTCCCACAGTCCTACTGAAACTAGTCTTCTCTTATACTAAACCCTTTTCTTTCTCCTTATGGCATACTCTATCGCTGCAACATTTTCCGCCGAACTCCATCGCAGCAAGTCTGCAACTTTTTCTCCTTTTGAAGTTTGGATTTTCCGCTGAACTCCGATCCGTAGCTGTTGTGCCATTGTTGTTGTTGTGATTTTGTCGAACTCTGATCTGTGTTGATCTCCACCAAACAGGTATTAATTTACATTTTACAGTCATTGACTCAACACGAGAGTCGCAGACGCAGAACATGAATGTGCCAGGAAAATGCAAACTATTGATTTTTCTTTTATTTTATGCACATGTCCTTATCTGTAATTAGCTGTACACATGCAATTGTGGTCCTTTGTTGTGCACATGTGCTTGTGTGGTCTGTTGTGCTACACAATTATAAGTTATAACTTATAAATCTTACAATAGCTTGTGTTGTCAAGAGCTTTAATGTGTATATATATAATATAATATTTAACCAATTTGTTTGTTAATTTTTTGTGTTATGGTATTTACTAAATTTTGTTTGTTACTTTAATAAGAGTTGTTTATTTTATTGACTAATTTGTTATTTATTTTTATTTTATAGATAGATTATGGAATCACATAATCAAGAAAGTGGGAGTGCAAGCGGATCTGCTTCAGTGCCGATAGAAATAGAAGAGACAGAAAGTGATGCTATTCGTCCTTTGTGGAAATATGTGACGAAGATCAAAAAAGGATCTGGAGGAACTTGGCAGTTTAAGTGTAATTTGTGCTCTGAAACTCGATCGGGGAATTACGGTAGGGTGAGGGCACATCTGATTAAAGAGGGAGGTCATGGGATCGCTGGTTGTAAGAAAGTGAATGCTAAGGAGGCGCAAGCATACAAGAGAATGGATGAGGAGTTTGACCAGAAAAAAAAAGATTCAATGCCCAAACCTGTTCCTTTGCCATGTGGTTCTTCCTCTTTATTGGAAGAAGATATTTCTGCTAAGAAAAGAAGAACGGAGTCTCCAATTTCTAGATTACTGGATGTTTCTGCTCGAACTCAGTTGGATCAAGAAATTGCAAGGATGTTTTACACTGGTGGCTTGTCATTCAATCATGCAAGGAATCCATCTTACGTGAGATCATACTCTTTTGCTGCTACCCATAACATAGCTGGATATGTGCCTCCTGGTTATAACAGGTTGCGGACTACGTTGCTTCAAGAAGAGAAAATTCATGTTGATAGGTTAATGGCCCCACTAAAAGGAACTTGGAGAGATAGGGGGTTTCAATTTGTAGTGATGGTTGGAGCGATCCAGTAAGGAAGCCACTGATTAATTTTATGGCTACGAGTGGAAAAGGTCATATGTTCCTCAAAGCTGTTAATTGCTTTGGTGAGTACAAGGACAAATTTTTTATTGCAGATTTGATGAAAGAAGTTATTCTTGAGGTGGGTCATGAAAATGTGGTGCAGGTTATCACAGATAATGCCCCTAATTGTAAAGGGGCCGGTGAGCTTATTGAGAGTCAATATCCTCGCATCTTTTGGACCCCATGTGTTGTGCATACTCTTAATCTTGCTTTGAAGAATATTTGTGCTCCTAAGAATACAAGGGGCAATGAGAAAACATATGAATTGTGCAACTGGATTAGTGAAGTTTATGAAGAGGCCGTGCAGATTAAGAACTTCATTGTGAATCACAACATGAGGATGGCCATTTTTATCAAGTTTTGTCCTCTTAAGCTGCTTTCTGTTGCTGATACTCGTTTTGCCTCCATCATTGTTGTGCTTAAGAGATTTAAGCTTATACAGCGGGGTCTTGAATTAATGGTCATGAGTGATGAATGGAGTTCATATAGAGAGGATGATATGGAAAAGGCAAATTTTGTAAAGGAGAAACTTGTGAGTGATGATTGGTGGGATAAGGTGAATTATATTATTGATTTCACAAGACCTATTTACGACATGATTAGATTCTGTGATACCGATAGACCATGTCTTCACCTGGTTTATGAGATATAGGACTCAATGATAGAAAAGGTGAAGCTGGAAATTTACAAGAAAGAGCGTCTTTCATTGTCAGACACTAGTCCTTTTCATGATGTTGTTCATGCCATCCTCATTGCTCGTTGGACTAAGAGCTACACTCCTTTGCACTGTGTTGCTCACTCATTGAACCCAAGGTATGTACAATATATTAGCTTTCTATTTAATTTATTTTTATTTCATTTTCTTATATGTGATTTGTTTTAAATTATTCTATTGAAGGTTTTATAGTCAAGAATGGCTTCTTGAAGATCCTAGTAGGCTTGCCCCGCACAAAGATGGTGAAATATCTCAAGAAAGGAATAAGGGCTTCCGTAGATTATTTCCAAATGATGAAGAATTTGATAAAGTTTATTAGGAATTTGCGGACTTCTCACTCTTGCAAGGCCCTTTTGATAATTTAACTTCTCTTACAAAGAGGTACTCTTTTGATCCTAAGAAATGGTGGGCTAGTTTTGGTGCTCAAACTCCCTTGCTTCAATCTTTGGCTTTTAAATTACTTGGTCAACCTTCTTCCTCTTCATGCTATGAACGAAATTGGAGCACATACAGTTTTATTCACTCACTCAAGAGGAACAAGTTGAATCCAGGTCGTGCTGAAGATTTGGTTTTCGTCCACAACAACCTCCGTCTTTTATCGAGGGGCTCCGATCAATATGATGATAAGAAGACCAAAATGTGGGATGTTGGTGGAGATTCATTTGATTCAATGGAAGATGTAGGATATTTGGAGTTCGCAAATCTCTCTCTTGATGAGCCAGAATTGGAGAATGACTTGATATCAGAAAAGATCCAATAGTGCATTTTACTTGGCTTTTATTTGAATATTATGACTTTGGATTGCTACTTTTGTTTTATTGAAACTTATGAAATGGTTTGGATTGATATATTTATTTTATTATTAATATTTTTCAGAATTCTATATATTATTAATAATATTTATTATTAATATATTGTATCCGTACCCTCGCCGTACCCTTACCTCTATTTTTTGGATTTTGCCGTTTCCCGTACCCGTATACGTACCCGTACCCGTTTTTAGTGCAACTTAGCTCTTTTTCCCTTGACCGGTAAGCATTGACGTGGTTCCAATGGATAGAACATGGAAGAGGCTTGGCCACTTGGTACGCATTTTTGAACTTGTTTTGAGCTCGTTTCGGATTGGTAGTTTATGAAGATCCTTAGGGTTGAATTTCCAAACCGACCTAAACAGATGCGTCGCTAAATTCTGTTAAGAATTTGAAGCTCTCATGTTGCATATCACAAGGATTTCTAGTTCTTTATTTCTGAACTTCTGGATTTGGAGTTTCAAAATGGAGATACGAAGGGAGGTGTTGTTGAACCCTCCTTCTTTGCTGTCCGATGCAATGATGAAGGCCTAGTTATTTGAGTACCATAAGGACTGGTTGGCAACTCCCACCGTGATGCATTATGGAACCCTGTCAGCACTCCACGTAGAGGTGGGGATCCAAGACCTATAGATGGTGCTCGCACCTCGCCACCTCCAACTGCAGCTGGGCCAGGCATCAGTATTAATCGTCCTTCAATGACCCCAACTTCCGCAGGTCTAGCTCGTGTAACAGCGACTGAGCAATATCTCCCTGTTTGTCGTCTTAGCCCAACAAAGGTCAAAGCAAAGCGTGATCAGGGCTTTTTCTTCACGTGTGATGAAAGTACAACTTCAATCTCCGTTGTATGAACAAAGCTCATTTAATGTTCACGGAAGCTTTGTTGGATCACAATGAAACTATAGACCCTACTAAACTTGTGGTTTTGTCAGAGGACGATGAGCTCTAGGTGAGTCTCAAACACTTGCGGAAGCAGGACAATCCCAGTATACTTCGTGTCCATACTCTTCTTGGTACTAAACGTATCAAAGTTCTCATCAATAATGGTAGCCACAATAACTTCATACAGGTTGTTTTGGTCCACAAACTTGGCATTACTTGGGAGCCAACTCGTCAATTCCATGATTAAATTGGCAATGGTCAGCATTTGGTTTGTGATTGGCAATGGTCAGCATTTGGTATCTCTCATACTTCAGGGTCACTATTTTCTGGTTGGTTTATTTGTTCTGCCAAACTGGAGATTGGACATTGTTCTTGGAAACTAATGCTTACGCACTTTGGGTCCTTCTATGCATGATCACGCAGCACTTACAATGGAGCTCATTTAGAATGGTGTGAAAACCATTTGAGGGGTTGTACGACTGCACCTTCGAAGCAACTCTCCTATCCATAATTGAGTATTTCTGAGTTCTTATTTTATATTGATTCATTTGAATCTTAGATACAAGGCTGATTTATACTACAATGCTATGCTAAACTAGGTAATTATTCTAATTGGTGTACAATAATTATAATTGCTGATTTGATGCTCAATCGTTGATCTCTTGCATCGTTTCCATATTTTAGCCTTCTTTCCAACACTCCCTCTCAAGTTGAGTCGTGGGGTCACACACACAAAACTTGCATAGCACCTCATCAAATATTCTGCCATTCACCGCCTTGGTCAAAATATCAGCTAGCTGGTCTTCTGATCGAACATATGGTAAGGTCACTCATCCACTTTCTAGTTTTTCCTTAATGAAATGCCGGTCCACTTCAATATGTTTCGTTCGATCATGTTGGACTGGATTTTTCGAGATACTGATAGCAGCCTTGTTATCACATAGGCGCCTACACGTCTGTGTCGTTGGGAAACCAATCTCCCGCATAAGCTTCCTTAACCACATAATCTCTGTAAGTCCTCGAGCAATTCCTCTGAACTCAGCGTCTGCACTCGAAAGAGCAACCACTTTCTGTTTCTTACTCTTCCGGGTAACTAAGTTTCCACCAACCAGGGTAAAGTATCCAGATGTCGACCTTCTATCTACCCGATTTCCAGCCCAGTCTGCATCGGTATAGGCCTCAATCTCAAGATGTCCATGCCTTTGAAATAACACCCCTCTTCCTGGAGTCCTCTTTAAGTATCTCACTACTCTCAAAGCTGCCTCCATATGGTCTGCCTGAGGCTGATGCATAAACTGACTAAGGACACCCACAGTATAGGCTATGTCAGGTCGGGTGTGAGAGAGATATATCATCTTTCCCACCAGATGCTGGTACCTTCCTTTGTCTGCTAACTCTGCACCTTCTACGAGTTGCAGCTCATGGTTCACCATCATCGGAGTATCTGCAGGTTTACAATCAAGCAGTCCAGTCTCAGCAAGCAGGTCTAGCACGTACTTTCTCTGAGAGATAAAGATCCCCTTCCTAGACCTCAAAACTTCAATCCCCAGAAAGTACTTGAGTTCTCCCAGATCCTTCATTTCAAATTCTCGGAAAAGATTCTTCTTTAACTTTGCTATCTCTTCTAGATCATTTCCTGTGAGAATCATGTCATCCACGTATATGATAAGACTTGTTACTAAGCCGTTCTGGCGCTTCAGGAATAGTGTGTGGTCAGCATTACTCTGTCTGTACCCATACCCCTTCATGGCTACTGTGAATCTACCGAACCATGCCCTTGGAGACTGTTTCAAGCCATAGAGAGCCTTCCGCAACCTGCACACTTCATTTTCCCGGAATCCTGCTATTATCCCTGGAGGAGGTTCCATGTAAACTTCTTCCTTCAGATCACCGTGAAGGAATGCATTCTTCACGTCAAACTGGTGCAGTGACCAACCTTGATTTGCTGCTACTGAGAACAACACTCTTATGGTGTCAATCTTCGCCACTGGGGAGAATGTCTTTGAATAATCCACCCCATAGGTCTGGGTGTATCCCTTCACTACTAGCCTCGCCTTGTATCTTTCTATAGTGCCATCAGCTTTATGCTTTACTGTCAACACCCACCGACACCCTACCGGTTTCTTCCCTCGAGGTAGAACACACTTCTCCCAAGTCTCATTCTTCTCAAGGGCAGCCATTTCAACTCTCATGGCTTGACACCATTCTTCGTTCTGTTGTGCCTCATGCATGGTTCTAGGAATGATGTCTGAATACACAGCTGCTGTGAATGCTTGAGCTATAGGTGACAAGCTTCCCCTGACTTGGTTTGCCACTGGGTACTTGGAAGATCTGGGTTCATGTTCCGGCTCATACCTCTTTGGTGGTATTCCCCGAGTAGACCTGGGCGGCAACACATACTGGCTTGTAATAGGCTCGGCCCCACAGTCCTCTTGTACTCCAACATCTCCTGAACTAGACTCAATAGAATCATGAGACATAAACTGAATTGTGGAAGCATCAATGTCTACAATAGGATCAACATCAGGAGATTCAACATCAGGAGTGAGATTCAACATCAGGAGTACTTACCTCGAGGATACTCGTCGAGAAAGGTGTGGCACAAGGAGAAGATGATTGTACTACCGGTTCTGTAAAAAACAACATTGGACTAGATAATCAATTCAGTGACTCACTACTATTCTCCCCCTGATCACTGAGTTGAGAAGAATAATAAAACTCAGTCTCCAGAAAATCACAATCCATTGTCGTATATAGACGACGAGTGGGTGGATGGTAACACCTGTATCCCTTTTGATGAACCACGTATCCCCCCAAAACACACTTAAGAGAGCATGGATCTAACTTAGTGCGATCAGCCTTTGGTATGTGAACAAAGACCGAGCAGCCAAAGATTCGTGGTTGGAGAGCCAAAGATGAGGGAATACGCTTGTGACTAGAGAGAACTTTTAGTGGTGTGGCAGACTGGAGAACTTTTGTGGGTAACCGATTCAAGAGATAAACAGAAGTGGCTACAGCTTCTGGCCAAAAAAAATTAGGTGCGCTAGATTCAATCAAGAGCGCCCTTGTCATCTCAAGAATGATGCGATTTTTCCGTTCTGCAACTCCATTTTGTTGTGGGGTATGTGGACAGGAAGTTTGATGGACCAACCCCTGTTCCCTGAAAAACTGCTGTAAAGTGAAGTTTACAAATTCCCCCCCATTATCTGAACGTAGGACCTGAATTTGTGCATTAAACTGTGTACGCACCATGTGATAAAAATCCACAAATTTGGAGGGCACCTCAGATTTATTTTTAAGGAAATAAACCCACGTCATTCGTGAATGATCATCAATAAATAACACAAAATATCGAAATCCATTATTAGAACTGGTTGTAGGGGCGGGACCCCATACGTCTGAATGAATCAACGAAAAAACTGATGATACCCTAGTAGTAGACTTAGGATAGGAATGTCTATGACTTTTCGACAAAACGCATGTATCGTACGACATAGAATAACTCTGTGAAAACAATTGGGGAAACAGCATATGAAGGTACCCGGCTGACGGATGTCCCAACCTCCGATGCCACAGCCATCGTTGTCTTTCCACTGTTCCGTGAGCAAGTGCTGCAGTGCCTTGTTGAGCCACCTCATCAACGTAGTACAGTCCTCCTTTCTCAGTGCCACGTCCAATCACGTTCCCCGACTGAATATCCTACAAAAGGCAAAAATCAGGATACATAAGTACCATGCAATTTAACTCTTTCGTCACATGGCTGAGAGACAATAATTTGTATGATAAATTTGGGACATAAAGACAATTTTGCAATTTCAGAGTCGGTGTCAACTCAATTGTTCCAGCTCCGTGAATATGTGAGATGTCCCCGTTGGCACTTTGAATAGAAGTTCTCTTTAGTACTGTATGTGTCACAAAATCATTCCTGTAAAAGGTCATAGTGTCAGTGGCACCACAATCAAAGAGCCACCGATTACTTTTACCATTCCGCCCTTTTGATACAGAGAGTGCCTGTGAATTAATTTTGCAATTCCCTTGCTGATTGGAACTGATCTGATGTAATTCACAAATCGGGGGGTCAAAACATCATTTCCAAATACTTTCTGGTCAGGAACCTCAAGCGGCAAATATCCATGTGAGAAATAACTAGGGTTATAACATAAAGGACTAAATTGCAAATTTTCCTTTTTGAACCCTGAAATACCTTCACCACTCCTCATTGCCGCAGCCATGCCAACATCGTTCGGCCCTTCTCTCTCGCCGCCATCCTCTCTGGTCACAGCCGCTGCACTTCCTGTTTTCCTCTTACTTTGCCAGCCATCGGGACATCCAATGAGTTGAAAACATTCTTCCTTAGTGTGGCGTGGTTTTCCGCAATGACTGCATTTCAGCCGAGATCGATCCACCCAACCACTGTTGTCGCCACACTGTGATGATTTTTGGCCGGATTTATTCACCTCGGAGTGTGGCTTGGTGGCAAATCCTCAACCTGTGATGGGTTCTCCCACGTTCGCCTGAGGTCGCGCTGCAAGCCCGGTGCCGACTCCGCCAGTTGCCGGTGCTCCGTCACCAGGCGATTTCCGGTCCAGCCCCAATATCCCCCGGCGAGCACCTTCCCGTCTAATCATGGCATATGCTCATTCAATAGAGGGATACGGTGTCTCCTTCAACAAGTCCCGTCTCTCGGCTCCATACGTGTCATCAATCCCATTCAGAAATCTGAACAACTTTGAGTCCGACCGGAGCTTGTTGAATGCAACTAAGTCCTCCTCACACTTCATCATGTTTGGTTGACGTAGTTCTATTTCCTGCCATAGCTTTTGATACTCACTGTAGAATTTTTCGATTGGTTGACCATTCTGTTTAACCGTAAATGCCCGTATGGTTAATTCAAATACTTCAAAGCCATTGTCTCGTTGACTGAAAGTAGCCTGTAAACCATCCTATAATGCCTTCGCTGATGGATATTCGGCGTAATTGGAGACCAATTCATCCTCCATGTTGTCGATTATCCACCCGCAGATGATTAAATCCGTCTGTTCCCATTGGTGGTAAGTTGATTCACTTCGATCTGGTGGCATCGGTACCCCAGTAAGATGGTGGAGCAGTCCTCTGCCTCTGACGGCCATCTTCAACAACCGAGCCCATAGAGAATAATTGTATTGACTGAGTTTTGCTTTGAGAATTACTGGCGGTGGCACATACGTAACTGACTGATTTTGTTTTTTTAGGAAGCGAGCCAACTGTTCGGCTAAGGAATTTGACTGTGATTCCGCAGCCACGGCTGACCTCTGCTCACGATTGCTGCTGGGTTCACCTTCCTCCATGGCTGAAAAAGGTAAACAGCAGAGGATGACGGCTGTTTAGAACTTCGAATCCCTTAGAGGATCGAAAACAACAGCTCTGATACCAAGAAAGAGCTAACTATTGTAGACATAATTGAGTATTTCTGAGTTCTTATTTTATATTGATTCATTTTGAATCTTAGATACAAGGCTGATTTATACTACAATGCTATGCTAAACTAGGTAATTATTCTAATTGGTGTACAATAATTATAATTGCTGATTTGATGCTCAATCGCTGATCTCTTGCATCGTTTCCATATTTTAGCCTTCTTTCCAACACATTTGACCGCCTAGCTGCACCATGATTCGGTGAGTTCCATGTTCAAAATTCTGCCAGTTACCCACCCACTTTTGGGCTTGAGTGCTTCCATGGAGAACGAATCGCGGATTCTATCTGAGATTCCTAAGGTGGCACAGGATCTTTTGAGTAAGTACAGCGAGGTATTAGCTACACCTAGCGACTTACCACCAAACGATTGGTCAATCACACGATCTTCTTGTAGCCAGGACATTCCCGAATCAATGTTCGTCTGTATTGGTACTATTACTTTTAGAAAGATGTCATGGATAAATCGGTAAAATAAATGTTAAGCGGCGGCTTCATTTATTTAAGTACGAGCCCCCTTCTCATCGCCTCTTTTGCTAGACAAGAAGAAGGATGAAACGTGGCATTTTTTTGTCGAATATCATGCCCTCAATGCCATCAAGATCACAAACCAATTTCCATCCCAATGATCAATGATTCGTTTGATGAGTTAGGCGGAGCTACCATCTCTTCAAAGTTGGATTTGTGTTCCGGGTATCACCAAATTCGCATGGATCTTTGTGACATCCATAAAACAACGTTTCGAACTCACGATGGCCATTACGAGTTCCTTGTTATTCATTTCATTTCTCAAATACTCATTCAACCTTCCAAGCTTCCATAACAGAGCTCTTTCAACTGTTCCTCTGTCGCTTTGTCATTTTTTTCTTTAATCACATCCACGTGTACAATAAGGATGCCCTCCCACGTAAACCCTCTCGAGGTTGTTTTGAATTGTCTGAAAGTAGGCTCTTACTTCGCAAAGGAGAGCAAGTGTGAGTTCTTTTGGCACTCGATATATTATCTATTCCATGTGGCATTTGCATCAGGAGTTAGCGCTCATACATCAAAGAGTAATACTGTGCTCCAATGGCCACAACCGAAAACAGTCAAACAACTCCGAGGTTTTCTAAGGTTGACCGGCTATTATCGATATTTCATTGCTTACTATGCCACCATTGCAGCACCCTTAACTAGTCTGCTTAAGAGTGATATCTTCTAATGGATGGCTGAAGCTTCAAAGGACTTCAAGATACCCAAAAGGGCAATGTTTTGCACCCTGGTCTTGCCCCTTCCGGAAATTCTTCGATTTCTTCCAGAAGCAGATGATTAATCATCTTCTTCTCGCGTTCCGTGAATAGCCAGGACATTGAGGAATAGCCAGAAAGGCATTTCGGGAATTGGTCTGATTCTATCTCTGTTTACGAAACCCTTTGTCATCGAAACAGAGACATCTTGCGCTGGTGTTGGTAAAGACATCTTGCAGGTGGGTCACCCCATCGCTTTCTTCAGCAAGAAATTGGGTCCTAAATTGTTGGGTAGTTCGACCTATGTGTTGGAACTACGAGTCATGGTCAAAGTGGTTTCCAAAAGGCGACAATAGTTTTTATGAAATCCCTTCATCATCCAAACTTATCACAAAAGCTTGGAAGGATTGCTAACATGGGTCATTCAAACGTCAGAACAACAATATTACATACAGAACTTATTGGGGTTCGAGTTCACCATTGAGTACAAAAAAGGATTTGAAAACAAAGTGGCTGATGCATTGTCGCGACGGAGTGAGCCGGCAAACTTTGAAGTTCACATTGCTATTTCCACTCGTACGTACCATTTTCTCGATACATTGCAAATTGAGCATGTCTTTTGTGATGAAATATAGGGCATCATCAAAAAGTTGAAGGAATTTCTGGGCGATGCAACTTTTTTTTTAATTTAGGATGGTCTGCTTTTTCACAAAAACAGGTTGTACTTAGGGGCCACATCAGCCCTTAAAATACCATTGATCCGTGAGTTTCATGACACTCCGATGGGCAGATATGCAGGCCCCTGCATATCAATATAGACTTTCAAGGCCCCTATGGTCACCCATACATGTCCAAATCGCAAAGTCACAATAGTACATTATTGAATTGCTTTTTAGTGTCGCCAATTCGTGATTCGACAATTCCAACTTTCTTGGAGGGACCTAAGTGCAAAAGGCAAAAACTTTATTCGTAACTCCAAATTGAAATCCATTCAAACGTGATGATACTCTGTAAACCCCCCCCCCCCCCCCATTTTTGTAAGTATGTACGGAATATTTATCAACAATTGGGCACAAGAACATATCTGTAATCATTTTTTTATTTCTCTTTCTTACTTCTAAGTAATCAACTTTAAAATACTTTAGAACATGTACTAGCGTTTTCCAACATTTCACAAAAGAAACATTTTTTTTTCTATTTTTATATTTATGCAAGAATAACAAAAATTGTGTAATTTGGAGAGAAGGATAATGTCGTAACATTTTTTTGGGCCATGGCGTAATTTTCCATAAATATGTTAGAGATGCTTGTGTGCCTACAATCTTAGTTGAATAGTAGTTGTTGAGTATTCATTGAATTCAATTCACTTTTTAAAATACTTTAGTGCAATTTTCTGTTGTAATAAATATTCTAATTCTAATTTCTTTTAATAAAAAACTAGTGAAGTCTCACCGCGTATTGCGCGGGGCATTATTAATTAAAAAATTAGGATTACTTTTAAGTATTTTTTAGTCTTAAATGTGAATTAAAAATAAAGAATTTTATTTATAATTCTGAACTTTAGTTATATAAGAAAAAGTATATGAGTAATGTAGTGAATTAATTAGTTTAGTTAGAAATCGTTACTTATTAAATACAATAAAATGATTATTTTTATAATATTTCATTCAAATTATTTAAAAAATAATTATTTAAATGTTGAGCTCATTTTAAAGGTTATCATAATTGTATATATCTCACTGAATAAAATTAAATATCAAATATTCTTATGAGTCCATCTCTTCAAAGACGGTTTTTCCATAATCCATGGAAAGACCAAGGTTAAAGTGCAAATTAGAATAAATGAAGATAAAATTTTCGGGTTGTATGAATCGAATTATAAACTTTATAACTACTACATGTTGCACAATAAATTTTTAATATTGCAACTAAAACCTTTACCTTTTATTATTCTAAATCAACAACATCTTTTCATAAGTTTATAGAAATACCGTCTTTACCAAGACTTTGCCTTCGTCCCACTAATTATAAAATACCCTCATCGAACAGTGACTTAGTCTACAACAAGATTTTGTGATAATTTAATAAATATTATTTTTATAATACTTTTCAAACTGATTTTTGAAATTAATATTTAGTCGAATCTCTATAATTAATAATTCAAAATCATAATTTTGATGACACATCTCTCTTTATTTGACTATTATTCATTAGATTTATAAATTTAGTCGTGTGCATTTTTTATTTAAACTCGTGTATTCACATTTGTTATGAGTTGATTTTACGTACTAGTAATTATATGTCTAAAAACCCTATTTGTTATTAGTTTGACGCATAACCAAGTTGATTTGGTTCCATATTAAATGTTAATTTATTTTATAACTACATCTGTTTTTGGTTGATTACATATACGATTGTATAGTTGATTTATCAGGTTTAATTAAGTTTGTGTTAAGTCGGATTCGAGTTGATCTCAGGTTCATATTCAGGTTGGGTTTGGGTTTAGGTCCAGATTATCGGGTCATATTTGGGTTTTAGATTGAATTCGGGCGTGTTGGGTTCGGGTATAGATCAATATTTCTCGGGTCAAAATCAAATTTCGGGTTAAGTGTGATCGTATCAGGTTTGGTTTGGGTCAATATTTATTGGATCCGATCGAATTTTGGGTTGATTTGATCGTGTCGGTCCATGTCGGGTTCTTGGTTCGGGTCAGAGATTGACAGCTCTAATCATAACCGCAGTAACATTTTTTTCATATATCGGGCACGTGATTTCTTTTTTTTAGTGTTTAAGCTGGACATTACCAGTTTGCAATTCGAACCTGAGGATCCTAAACTAAGTCAAGTCGATAAGGCATATAATTTGTAAAATGCATAGCTAAACCAATAGTTCATTGTAGGAAATGAAAAATGACCTAGCCCGTTGCAGCTTAGGAACTAACTCATGCATAACTCAACCAATCTACTTCAGCAATCATTGTCTCGATACATTCTCTGTACGATACAAAACCTGCATCATACCCGCTCATCTCTTCATGTGGACAGGTTGAAATTGCAAAACAATGTATCAGAATTCGCCAGGTTTCTATTGATCACGATGACCAATTCTCCTCCAGTCGTCACTATCATCTGAATATTCATCTTCACGTTTCACTTTCACACGAGTTTTCTTACCTCGCATAATGCTTGATAGCTCTTTTATTGAACAAGAAGTGCTTTTCTCCATCTTATCTGCAAGAACATCTGTCATGTCTGAAAATCCTAGCTCGATAATTTTGCTCCTCAACAGCGCACATGTCTCAGGATAAGGAGGCAACCCTTCATCAATCATCAGTTGAAAGTATTTACATGCCTCTTCAAGTTTACCTTTCTGCTTGCATAGACCATGTACCATAACGGTATAAGTTGATACAGGGGGATTGAATCCCCTCTTCTCCATACTCTTCCAAACCTCTTCAGCCCTGTCAAATCTCCCAACTCTTATAAGCATTTTAAGCACCATATTGTAGCTACGCCGATCCAGTTCACAACCATATCGATCCATACGGGAAATCAGCTTCAGCGCTCTATTGGCTTCATTGTTATCACAATGCCAGAACAGTATAGCATTGTAGCTCCAAATATCCGGCATCACTCCATTTTCCACCATCTCAACCAAAATCTTGTACGCCTCATCCACTTGATCACTGCTACAAAGCTTCTTGATAATACCATTATAAGTGAACACATTTGGCACGAGATTGTGTCTCTTCATGGCATCCAAAAAACCAAAAGCCGAGTGCAAATCGCCCCCTTCACAGAAAGCATGAATGAAAATCGAATAACTAAACGCATCCGGCTCAAATCCCATCAACCTCAGATCACTAAATAGCTTTTTCGCCTCATCCATACTCCCACCCTTACACAAAGACATCAAAATGCTGTTGTAAGCAAGCAAATCAACTGAACACCTTCTATCAAGCATTTCATCGAACAGCATCCGCGCATCCCCCAACTCGCCAGCATCTCCCCAACCCCTGATCAAAATGCTGTAAGTTTTTGCACTCACCTCAAAATCTTCCTTAACACTATCAAAAAACTCCTGGGCATGTCTGACATGCTTCCTCTTACATAACGCAAACAAGAGGTGATCAACATCATTAATGCTAGGTAAAATCCCAAAATCCACCATTTTGTTAAATGCCCTGATCGCATCAATAGGTAAATTGGCTCTAGCATAAGCTTTAAACACAATCCAAAAGATTTGTGGGGTGATTTCAAATCTCCCTGTGTTCTTTATATGAAGAAGGAAATCCCATATCAAAGGGAACTGTTTGCTACTTCCTAGAATATCAACCAAAATGTGATGGCTGTCCTTACTGTGGTGAAACCTCGGTAAATCCTGAGCCCAGAGAAAGAACCTGTGAGCGGAGAATCCCAAGTTTTTGCACCTTTTGAGGACTAGTTCGACCAGTTTGGGTGAGAGTTTGGTGGAGAATGGGTGGAGGGCGGACTGGATATCGTGGTGGGGGCTTCTGTAATCGCTGAGAATGCGGGAAAGGTCGCTCACGAGCGACGGCGACGGCGGGTCGGAGTCCGATTGGGAGAATGATGAAAAGGGTCTGAGAAATGAGAATTTGAGCAGAGTATGAGTATGAGTATGAGTTGTTATGGCGCGTGAACAAAAGATTTTGGTGGCCATTATTCTTGGCTTTTCTGGCTATGGTGATGAACTATAAGTATATGCGGGAAAATCAAAATTGAAATGGTTTTCTGTAACAAATTAGAATTAGGCAAAGTATAAAGGGCACGTGATTTCAATTACTCAATTCCTAAAGGAAGTTAATCCACTTCTCTATTTTCTCCTATTACCCATTTTTTCTTCTTTTTTTTTATAATATCAACAACTTCTCCCTCCATGATCTCTCTTCCAAAATCAACTAAAATCCTCCACCATGTTCTTCTTTGTTTTCCTCCTCCCCAGACCATGATGAGCCCTATTATGTAATTTATGTCCTTACCTATATCCGCCATCCCCTTCCCTCTTCCATATCCTCCCCATTTCCGCCAAACTAAACCAAATCCTTCAATAAATTAGCATTTTCCAGTAGTGTCTTCAAATCATATAAGTTAATCTAGTGATAACTTAGCTGCCAATCCTAAAGGTGATCAACGGTTCGCCCTCAGCCACACCGGTCACCCGACACCACAGGCCTCACCGAAAAGGTAAATCAAAGCACTCTCGTAGTTGAGTACATGGCACTCGACTGTGTTCGATGCGCAAAAGAAGTTCTCCCACCGGAAGAACTCCCACACTGCCGCTGCCGAGAGTCGAACCCATGCTCCCAAGGACATAGACCATGAACCCAACCACCCGGGCGATCACGTAGGTGTGTTAACTGCCAATCCTATCTGGATGGCTAATGTCGAGTAAGACAAAGAAAGGATGTGATAGAATAGATAGAATATCCTGATTGATTTGATAGAATAAATAGAATATCCTGATTGATCTTAGATTAATTAGGATTGATACTGTACATATATAGAACAGTCTAGGTTTGATGTAACTAGCTCATTGTACTCTATTTATTCCATCTATGATAGACACACCAAACATGGTGAATTACACACTTTCATGGCATCAGACAGTTTTCGATTTTTTACCTCGTTCTAATCTTCCGTCATTTTGAAAAACTTGAACCTTCCAAAGCTTCCACGTCAGACAACCAGTTAAGTTATTCTACTCTTATTCATATGTTGCCAATTAAACTAAATTTCGTTAACTATATGATGTGGAAGTCGCAAGTTCAAGTGCTCCTCGAATCCGAGGGTTTCTTTGGCTTCTTGGATAGTTCAATTCCAAAGCCAATGATTGCAGTCAGGGGTGAATTCTCGACTGGTGGTTCTTCTCAGACCAACAACGACGACGTCGCAAAATCCCAAGCAGCGTTCAATACTTGGGTGGCGTAGGACAAGCTTTGTTCCGGTCGTCGCTCACCGAAGAGGCCATGTTGGAAACCATTGGCTGCGGCACGGTGATGGAGATGTGGAACTCTCTTGCAGCAGCATTCGACAACGTCTCGGTGTCCCGCGAACTTCAACTCTAGGATGAGCTCCATACAATCCGGCGTGGCTCCTCGTCGGTGATGGATTTTCATCGCCGGTTCAAAGCTATCCTTGATGGACTTGCGGCCATGAGCGCTCCAGTTCCGCCCAGAGACCGAGTCATGATTTTTTTTGCGCGGTCTTAGCATCGGATTCAACGAGTTCACAAGCATCCAGTTGGCTCAGACGCCATTACCGGTGTACTCCGATGTGGTCGCACGAGTTCGCAGCCACAAAATCTTCACCCAGTGCTCCTTTGGTGCGGGAACCGGCTCAGATTCCATTCCAGTAGCTTTCGCCGCCTCGTCTGCAGGTCCGTCCAGTGGCCAGGGTTTCTACTCGCAGGCGCGCGAAGCCCACGCACCGCCCTCGGGCGCGTCAACCAGCACGCGTGGCTGTGGGTACAGTTCTGGATGGTCTGTCCGTCATTCAGGTCCTGGTGGTGCAGGTTCTGGTCGCAGAAAACGTTGAAATCTAAAATGCCAAATTTGCCACAATTTTGGTCATACAGCTCCACAGTGCTCTAGGCTCTCATCGGCACCTCGTCACTCTGAAACCGCCCATCTTACTGAGGCTTTCCAGTCTTCTGTCTCCCTTGAGGATTCAACCTCAGATTGGTCTCTGGACTCCGGCACAACGAATCATATGGCTTCCACTTCTTCTGACATGGACAGTGTTGTCCCCTATTCTGGTAACCATTCCGTCACTGTTGCTAATGGCCGTTCTATTCCTATCTCTCATATTGGACATCGTCAGTTTTCTCATAATTTATCATTATCTGATGTGTTGGTGGTCCTTGATATTACGAAAAACATGATTTCCATTAGTAAATTGACAAAGGATATGAATGTTGTGATTTCTTTTAATGAGGATTCGTTTGTGATTCAGAATCGGTCCACAAAGCAGGTCATGGGCCAAGGTCGATGTGATCATGGCCTTTGTGTTCTTGAGAAGGGTGGTGCTGCTTTTGTTGCTCATGTTAAAACCAATAAACATAGATCTTCTTTTAATGTTTGGCATGCTAGACTAGGGCATACTTCCATTTCAGTTATTTCCTTGTTAATTAAACTGAACCTTGTTGATGTGGTTTCTTTCCCACCTATATCTGCTCTTTGTTCCCCTTGTGAAATGGCGAAAGGAAAATGACTTTGTTTTGTGGACAATCCTAGACGGGCACAAGCTGTCCTCAATTTAGTGCACTGTAATTTATGGGGCCCTACGCCAATTTTATCTGATAGTGGATTCTCTTATTATGCCCTTTTTGTTGAAGATTTTTCGCGATTTACCTGGTATTATCCATTGGCACAGAAATCATATTTCTTTGAGACATTCTTGCTGTTTCAGAACTTGGTTGAAAACCAATTTTCTTGTTCAATCAAGGTGTTTCAGAGTGACAGTGGTACAGAATTCACAAATGCATGCCTACGATCTCATTTTTCGAATAAAGGAATTCTTCATCATATTTCTTGTCCATCCACACCGGAGCAGAATGGTAGGGCAGAACATAAACATCGACATGTTACAGAGATGGGATTATCAATGCTTTTCTCCTCTGGCTTGCCGACCTCGTATTGGGATGTTGCCTTTGCCACGGCTACCTACATCATCAACAGGCTTCCCACCCCTGTTCTTCGTAATGCCTCACCATATTCTCTCCTATATGGTTGTCCTGCAGACTACTCAAACTTTCATTCGTTCGGATGTCGGATGTATCCTTTCATTCGGCCATTTTCTTCTCACAAACTAGCCCCTCGAAGCATTCCATGCATGTTCGTGGGATACAGTGCTCGCCATAAGGTTTTTGATGTTTGGATCCAGTCTCTAAGAAGGCCTATCTCACTCGGCATGCCCATTTCGACGAGTCTTCTTTTCCATTCGTCAATGATACTACTCGCACTGCCCCTGAATCTTTGGACGTCTCAACGTTTATTGATTTTGATTTGGGTGAGCTGTCTAGATCCCCTGCTGCTACTCTACCACCTACTCATAATTTATCTGGGTCATCAACCCCGACACCCGTGTCCCCTTTGCAGCCATCCCGGCTGCCGTTCGACTGTCTCCTCTATTAATTGTGAGTCATCGTATGACCACTCACTCTCAAACAGGTATTCGCACCACAAAATAGTATCCAGACTATGTGATGTCAGGGTTTCTTACGGCATTACTAGCACAGACTGAACCTCGAGGGTATCGGTCTGCCCTTAAGGATCCTCACTGGGTGACCGCTATGGATGAAGAAATGAGTGCCCTTCGCCAGCAACATACTTGGGATCTTGTTCCACGCCCTACTGGTGTCAACATTATTGGCTCCAAATGGGTTTATCGTCTCAAGCATCGCCAGGATGGTACCATTGATCGGTACAAGGCTCGACTTGTTGCGCAGGGATATTCTCAGCTGCCAGGATTTGACTTCACCCACACTTTTAGTCCGGTCGTCAAGGCATCTACAGTCAGAATTATCTTGTCCTTGGCCACTACTTTCTCTTGGCCCCTTCATCAGATAGACGTTAAGAATGCATTCCTTAACGGTTCTCTTGATGCACCAATCTACATAGAGCAACCGGCCGGTTACACTAATCCCGTTCATCCTGATTATGTGTGTTGTCTTCGTAAGGCTATTTATGGTCTCAAACAAGCTCCTCGGGCTTGGTTTCAGCAATTCAGCTCTTATTTATTTCATCTAGGATTCCGGTGCAGTTTTGCCGACACTTCCTTGTTATGCTCTCCCAGGGATCGAAGATTCTATATCTGCTAGTATATGTGAACGACATCATTCTAACCGGCAATGATCCTATTCTCATTCGTCGGTTCATCACCCACACTAATCGTGAGTTTGCCATTAAGGATCTTGGTGCACTTCACTATGTTTTGGGTTTGGAGGTCTCTCGATCTTCATCTGGACTCTTTTTAGGGCGGGCTAAGTATGCGATGGAGATACTTCAGCGCGCGGGCATAACAGATGATTTTCCTGTTTCTACACCTTTTGTTACTGGCTCTCAGCTTCACAACACCTTAGGGTCTGAGTTCTCGAACCCCAAGCTTTATCACTCACTGGTTAGTGCCTTACAGTACTTAACCATCACTCGCCCTGATCTCTCCTATGCGGTCAACTCTGTTAGCCAGTTTCTCCAGTCACCTCGAGAGGATAACTATCAGGCTGTCACTCGCATCCTTCGGTATGTCCGTGGAACGCTTCATCATGGTCTGTCTTTTCGACCATCTCATAGTGGTCTTTCCCTTCCGAGCTATTCTGATGCTGATTGGGCCCGTTGTCTCGAGACCCGACGTTCCACTTATGGCTATGCCATTTTTCTTGGGGGCAATCTTGTTTCTTGGAGTGCTAAGAAGCAACCGACAGTGTCTCGATCCAGCTGTGAGTCCGAGTATCGCACTATAGCGAATACTGCTACTGAACTTACCTGGGTATGCAATCTGCTTAAAGAGCTTCGTGTTTCCCTTTCGTCGTCGCCTCTCCTGCTTTGCGACAACAGCGGTGCCATTTTTCTTGCTCAAAATCTGGTTGCTCATAAACGGGCCAAGCACATAGACATCGACTACCACTTTGTTCGTGAACTTGTTGCCTCTAGTAGGCTCCGTGTTAGTCATGTTCCATCTTCTTTACAGATTGCGGATATTTTCACTAAGGGTCTGTCTCGCAATCTTTTTTATCTGTTTTGTTCCAAGCTTTGCGTTTCATGTAGTCCTACGCTTAGCTTGAGGGGGGGTGATAGAATAGATAGAATATCCTGATTGATTTTAGATTAATTCTGATTGATACTGTATATATATATATATATATATATATAACAGTCTAGGTTCGATGTAACTAGCTCATTGTACTCTATTTATTCTATCAATGATAGACACACCAAACATGGTGAATTACACACTTTCAGAATGGCTAGTTGGGCTCGGGCTGAAAGTCTTGAAGATGAAAATGAGCTCACTTCAATTCAAAACCCAAGTTTAGAACCTAGTGTGTAGAGACCCGAGAGAACAAAGGAATCACCTCTTTGACTCAAGGATTACTGTAAGAATTAGAAGTTGTACGAGGGTGATTTTGTTATAAGTAGTGGATGCATTGGATTTCCCTTTTCTATGTCGATACCAATTTTCTGTTATTTTGCATCTTGTGGAGAGTGGGGGCATCATAGAATTGCACCCAATTCCAGTAATAGAACTTTCTTCCCTGATTGTTGTGTCATTGATGTTTTCATCCTACGACCTCACCATGAAGAACGAAGACGTCGTCATGTAGGGAGCACTTCTAGTCCCTACTGGAGGAGCATCGGACGTCGACAGCTGCCCAGATCGCACCTTTCTTCTCCACAATGACCGCATTGCGCCTCACCCTGCTCTTAGCCAGCAAGGGGCCCTCCGTCACCAGTCGTTGATCATCGGCCGGATGTGTGTCTAAACCAGCAACTGATTGTCGATCCCCCGGCTACAGAGCTTCACCCGCTGATGCGAAATCTTTGTGTAGAGGTGCTCTAATTTGATGGCTCCAGCATGGATAATTGGATTTATAAGATCTAAAAGTTCTTTGACCTTCACCGCAGTCCTCCGGTGATCCGTCTTTTTGCCATCTCTTTTTTCATTGATGGGAAAGCATCAACGTGGTTTCAATAGATAGGAGTTTCATGATTTTTTTGTGGTGGAAAGTACGAATTTGGAAGCAAGTGTGGCGTTTTGTTTTGTTGGAGGCTAAGGGGGGAGGACGCATTTCGATAATGCGTCCTCTAGGGGCCATTTTTTTTTTCTGAATTGAATGAGAGGACTCGTATCCAAAACGAGTCCTCTCCTCCTTTTTTCCGAAAATGGTTTCGAATTTTTTTTTCAAAATGGTTTTGAATTTTTTTTGAATTCAATTAGAACGAGTCCTCTCAATTTTTTCTTCCGAAAATAGTTTGGATTTTTTTATTTTTTCTAAAATCAATTAGAGGACTCGTTTTGGAAACGAGTCCTCTGATGTGGCATTATTTTATTTTTTCGGAAATGATTATCATAGCACTCGTTCTGGAAACGACGCCTCGGACCCGGTGAATAATTTGATTTTTCCCGAAAGAATTTAGAGGACCCATTTTTTAAAACAATCTCCAAATCAGGCATCATTAGCTCTTCGGGGTATTATGCGGAGGACTTGTTTTTAAAACGAGTCCTTAGAAGCTGCCTAATTTAATTTCTCGGGGAATTAATCAGCGAAATGTTGGTAATTAGTACAAATTTGCATAAATTTATTTCTCGGGAGGTCCTCAAACGAGTCTTGGAATGGGTATTGTTTCCTACAATTTATTTGAAAATGTTGGAAATAAGATTTGTAATTAACTACGGTGCTAATTTAATCTGTGAATGAAATAATGTTTATTATATTTTTTTTATATTTGGTAAACTCAGCGTGTGGAGAATTTTATTTATTGGGGAGAAAGCTTATTATGCAATCCTGCCCTGAAATCAGCAAGAGTGTGGTGTTTCAAATGAGTCGTGAATTTAAGTAATAAATTATCGTGGGTTGCTGCAGTGTGTAAGTTACTATTTCTGACCCACGTGTTTTCGGTCAAGATTGCGCATGAGCAGACTTTTGTTTGTTTGATGATAATTTGGAAAATAGTCAAATGATGATTTAGGGTCACGCTATTTGAATTTTTTTAACTAGTCTTAAATGTAGGTGCAGGAACGGAGTATTGCATAGTTAGAATGGATACAAGTTATTATAAATGTACAGTGTAGAACAGTACGAGTGAAATGTAATGCCAATTAGTGTTGACTTTGACTTTGACCAGAATTTTTTTAAAAAACAATTTCCACGTGGCATCACCCCCATCCGCCACGTGGCTTCATCTCCATCACCTAAAACATTATCCAGAAATTTTACGAAAAAATATTAATATCCACGGAGGACGCATTACGGAAATGCGTCCTCGCCACGTGGCATCACCAACACCCGCCACGTGGTATCGCCTTATTTTTTTCTGAAAATTTTTTAAAAAAATTCAGCAGAGGATGCATTACGGAAATGCGTCCTCGCCACGTGGCATCACCCCCCTTCGTCGCTTGACATTTTTGACCGAAAATTAACAAAAATAAAAAATAAAAAATGAGAGGACGCATCACGAAAATGCGTCCTCCACATGCATTTACTGTTTGTGGCAACTGTAGCCACGAAGTTAGCAATTTCTCCAATAGATAGAACATGGAGGAGGTTTGGCCACTTGGTATGCATTTTTGAACTAGTTTCGAGCTCGTTCCGGATTGGCAGCTTATGAAGATCCTTAGGGTTGAATTGCCAAACCGGCCCAAACAGATACGATCGCTCCATTCTGTTAAGATTTGAAGCTCTCATGTTGCGTATCACATGGATTTCTAGTTCTTTATTTCTGAACTTCTGGGTATGGGGTTTCAAAATAGAGATACGAAGGAAGTTGTTGTTGAACCCTCCTTCTTCGCTGTCAGATGCCATGATGAAGGCCCAGTTATTTAAATATTACTATAAGGACTGGTTGGCAGCTCCCACCGTGATGCATTATGGAACCCTGTCAGCGCTCTGGGCAGAGGTGGGGATCCGAGACCTATAGGTGGTGCTTGCACCTCGCCACCTCCAACCGCAGCTGGGCCAGGCATCGCTATTAATCGTCCATCAGTGACCCCAACTTCCGCAGGTCTAGCTCGTGCAACAGCGACTGAGCAGCATCTCCTTGTTTGTCGTCTTAGCCCAACAGAGGTCAAAGCAAAGCGTGATCAGGGCATTTGCTTCACTTGCGATGAAAAGTACAACTTCAATCACCGTTGTATGAACAGAGCTCATTTAATGTTCACGGAAGCCTTATTGGATTACGATGAAACTATGGACCGTACTAAACTAGTGGTTTTGACTGATGATGATGCGCTCTAGGTGAGTCTCAACAACTTGAGGAAGCAGGACAATCCCAGTATACTTCGTGTTCATACTCTTCTTGGTACTGAACGTGTCAAAGTTCTCATTGTTATATTTATAATCTAGTCGGTTTTATTTCTTGTTTAGTTTAGCTATTTGGTTTAGTCAAATAATGATGCAAGTTGTTCTCGCACCTTTAGGAGTTGTTGCTTTTAATTTTATTTCGTGACTTAGCACGTAACAGACGTTGCTAGTTTGTAGAATAGTTGATGCTGCACGTTCACCCACGTTCACCCACGTTGCATGCATTTAGGAGTTGTAGTTATTCCTATTTTTGTAACTTATTTTTTGGCTATAAATAGGGCCGAATGAATGAAGTAAAAGCAGTACGTTTTCACTGCACCAAACCTTTTCTTTGTGCTCTGTTTTCTTTCAAAACCAACATCTGGTATCAGAGCACGTACGTTACTGGCGACCATGTCCGACGAAAAAAGGAACGCTGAGAACGTGAACTCAACTTCACCGCCACGGGAACGACCACGAAACCGAGGACGAAGCTTGCACCGGAGGAACGGCAACGGCGTCGTGATCCACGAACGAGTCGTGCAGGAGTGAACCAACCTCGGTGCCAACATCGTCTATCCCACACTCACGGCGACGAACTACATTTAATGGGCCCTTGTGATGAAAATCAACCTGCGGGCGCAAGGACTCTGGGGGGCCGTTTCCGACGACGAAGAGCCGGGAGAACGCGAAGACATGGCGGCGCTCTCAGCGCTGATCCGCGCGGTGCCACCGGAAATGATTCCAGCCCTTGCCATGAAGAACTCAGCACACGAGGCTTGAGAGGCAATTAGAATGATGCGAGTCGGAGTGGATCGCGTGCGAGAAGCGACGGCGCAATGACTGCGCAAAGAATTTGAACAGATTGCGTTCAAGGAAGGTGAGTCACTCGATGCTTTTGGCATGCGCATCATAGGCATTGTCAATAACCTCCGCTCTTTGGGTGACGCCGTCGAGGAGGTGAAGGTGGTTCAGAAGTTCCTGCGGGAGGTTCCGAGCCAGTACGCTCAGATTGCGTGCTCGATTGAGACACTCCTCGAGCTGGACGGCATGACTGTTGAGGAGCTAATCGGGAGGCTACGGTCGGCTTCTGAGCGGTGCTCCATCAATTCCACGGGCAACGCAAGTGGTCAAGTCCTCCTCACGGAACAGGAATAGATTGCACGTGGTAAGAGCAACAACCCTGGGAGCAGCGGCAAAGGCAAGGGTTTCCGAAAAGGGAAGAAGCTAACAAACGGCAGGCGAGACGGTGGCCAGCGTGCTTCGAGCGGCGATCGTGACATGACGAATGTGAAGTGTTACAATTGTAACAAGTATGCCGGCCATATCTCTAAGGATTGCCCCGAACCACGGCGTGAACGGAAGGGACGAGCAAACCTTGTGCAAGATCAAGAAGAGGAGGCATCACTACTTGTGGCGAGACTACACTCTCTCACAACCGGGACTCAGGCAACCGATGGTCATGTGTTGCTCAACGAGGTTCGGTCACAAGCTAGGTCGACAAAGCAAGCCGGCCAATGTGACACAACGTGGTTCCTGGATTCAGGAGCAAGTGCCCACATGTGTGGAAGGCGTGATCACTTCTCCGAGTTGGACACAAACGTGCGAGGCTCCGTCAAACTTGGAGATGACACCTCAGTAGAAATTGAAGGCATTGGCACGATCCTCTTCACGTGCCGAAATGGTGAACACCTCACGCTCACGGAGGTGTACTACATACCCCGACTACACAGCAACATCGTCTCCCTGGGGCAGCTGGACAAACTCGGGTACGACGCGCACATTCGGCACGGATGGCTCCATCTGCATGACCAGGACGGGCGTTTGCTCGTGCGGGTGCCGAGAAACCACGGGCGTCTCTACGTGTTGCACCTCAACCTGGCGCGCCCTGTGTGTCTAGCCGTGCACGGCTCCGAAGATGGATGGAGATGGAACGCACGTTACGGGCACATGCATTTTGAGGCACTCTGGTATTTGTCGCGTGACAGCCTAGTGCACGGTCTCCCAATGATTGATGACGTGGAGCGGTTATGCGACGCCTGTCTCGCGGGGAAGCAGAAGCGAGCAACATTCCCTAAGCAGGCTTGGAATCGTGCGAATGAGCGACTCGGCTTGGTGCATGCGGACTTATGCGGGCCGATCGATCCACCCACGCCAGGAGGTAAACGATATTTCCTTCTGATGGTAGATGACCATAGTCGATATATGTGGATTTCTTTGCTTGCCTCAAAGGATCAAGCCGCGGACGCGATCAAGAAGATAGTTGCAGCAGCTGAACTCGAAAGTGGGTGCAAACTGAAGGCACTACGCACTGACCGCGGTGGTGAGTTCACTGCCCATAGTCTTGGTGATTACTTCTCGGAGCACGGCATTCATCGGCAATTCACGGCACCATATACGCCGCAGCAAAACGGCGTAGTTGAGCGACGAAACCAAACCGTGGTTGGAATGGCTCGCTGCCTTTTGAAAGCTAAGGAGATGCCGATGAAGTTCTGGGGAGAAGCAGTGACGACGGCGGTCTATTTGCTGAACCGTGGAACGACGAAAAATGTAGCGGGCAAGACACCCTACGAAGCTTGGCACGGACGTCGGCCAAGCGTGCAGCACTTGCGTGTTTTTGGGTGCCTGGCTCACGTCAAGACCGCCGACCCACACATGAAGAAATTGGACGACAGGAGCAAGCCAATGGATCTGTTTGGGTATGAACTGGGTACAGCGGCGTACCGTGTCTATGACCCGACCACGGATCGAGTGAATTGCTCCCGCGATGTTGTTTTCGACGAGGACACCGCATGGGATTGGAGTAACTCAGCAGACGGCGAAGAGAAGCGCAATCCGCCGATAGTGGAGACGTTTTCTATCGATCGTTTTGTCTCAACTGTTGCAGGTAACCACACGACAGAAAATGGCTCGTCCTCGCATGTCCGGAGCTTCACCGGAACCGACGAACAAGACACGAACAAGGAACCGTCAACTCCGACCGCACCACCGACTGCACCAACGGTCGAGTTTGTATCCCCGCCAACTGCTGCAACGGAGCTATCTCCAGGCGAGGAGGCACCTCACCGGTATCGCACAATGGATAATCTACTCGACTCGACAATCCCTGTTGAAACCGGAGACGATGAACTGTGTCTCCTCATCGCTGACGAACCGGCATCTTTCACTGAAGCCGAGAAGGATGAGGGGTGGCGAGCAGCGATGGTGGAAGAGCTGGCTAGCATCAAGGTAAACCAGACATGGCGGCTTACGGTTCTTCCACCAGGGCACCGCGCGATAGGGCTAAAATGGGTCTTCAAACTAAAGAGGGATGCAGTCGGGGAGGTTGTGAAACGAAAGGCGCGGCTGGTGGCGAATGGTTATGTGCAGCGTCAGGGGGTGGATTACGAAGAAGTCTTCGCTCCCGTCGCAAGGATGGAAATTGTAAGAGTTCTGTTAGCGTTAGCTGCTCACCATGGTTGGCTGGTTCATCACATGGACGTGAAGACCGCATTCCTCAACGGCAATTTAATCGAGGAAGTTTACGTCGAGCAGCCACCGGGCTTTGTTGTCAATGGCGAAGAGAGAAAAGTGCTCCGACTTTATAAGGCGCTGTACGGACTCCGCCAAGCTCCGAGGGCATGGAATGCGAAGCTTGATACGAGCCTTCGAAAACTTGGTTTCGAGCGAAGCGGGACGGAGCATGCTGTTTATCGCCGTGGAAACAATGAGAATCTGCTGCTTGTCGGAGTGTATGTCGACGACCTTATAATCACTGGATCTTCAGTCAAGGAAGTGTTGAAGTTTAAGAGGGAAATGACGGATCTCTTCCAAATGAGTGATTTAGGGGAGCTAAGCTATTATTTGGGTATACAGGTACAGCAGAAGGGTGGTTTGATACACTTTGCCAAGCTTCCTATGCGAAGAAGCTGATTCAAAAGGCTGGCTTAGATGGTTGCAATCCCTGTGCAACTCCGATGGAACCACGGCTCAGACTGAGCAAGACTGGTGACGGAAGGCCGGTGGATGCTTCATTTAATCGGAGCATTGTGGGGAGCCTCAGGTATTTGGTGCACATGAGGCCCGGCATCACGTTCGCAGTCGGCTACATCAGCCGGTTCATGGAAAATCCCAAAACGGAACACTTTGCTGCAATGAAGCATTTGTTACGATACGTGGCGGGAACTTTGGAGTTTGGAGTGTCGTATGGAAGAGGAGAAGGAGCTCTGAGATTGCTAGGCTACAGCGATGCCGACTTAGCCGGAGACATCGACGATCGGAAGAGCACAAGCAGGCTGATTTTCTTCCTCGGACAAGCTCCGATCAGCTGGCAATCGCAGAAGCAACGGATAGTGGCAATATCATCTTGTGAATCAAAATATATTGCTGCTGCAACTGCGGCGTGTCAAGGCATCTGGCTCAGCAGACTACTAGGTGAATTGAAAAACGAACAACCTTAAGCACCTAGACTGTTGGTGGACAACAAGTCAGCAATTTGCCTCAGCAGGAATCCTGTGTTTCACGAACGGAGCAAACATATCGATACTCGGTATCATCTAATTCGGAACTATGTGGAGCAGGGAGAACTTGAACTTGAACACATCAACACCGAAGAGCAGCTTGCCGACTTACTGACGAAGTCACTTGGACGAGTTCGTTTCCAGGAGCTAAGGAGCAAGATTGGTGTTGCCGACACAACATAAGCAATGACAAGATTAGGGGGTGATTTGTTATATTTATAATCTAGTCGGTTTTATTTCCTGTTTAGTTTAGTTATTTGGTTTAGTCAAATAATGATGCAAGTTGTTCTCGCATCTTTAGGAGTTGTTGCTTTTAATTTTATTTTGTGACTTAGCACGTAACAGACGTTGCTAGTTTGTAGGATAGTTGATGCTGCATGTTCACCCACGTTCACCCACGTTGCATGCATTTAGGAGTTGTAGTTATTCTTATTTTTGTAACTTATTTTTTGGCTATAAATAGGGCCGAATGAATGAAGTAAAAGTAGTACGTTTTCACTGCACCAAACCTTTTCTTTGTGCTCTGTTTTCTTTCAAAACCAACACTCATCAACAATGGCAGCCATAATAACTTCATACAGGCTATTTTGGTCGAAAAACATGGCATTATTTGGGATCCAACTATTCAATTCCATGTTTAAATTGGCAACGGTCAGCATTTGGTTTGCGATCATCGATACCCTGGGGTATCTCCTATGCTTCAGGGTCACTATTTTCTGTTTGGTTTATTTGTTCTGCCAAACTGGGGATTGGACATTCTTCTTGGAAACTAATGCTCATATACTTTGGGTCCTTCTATGCATAATCACGCAGCACACTTACAATGGAGCTCATTTGGAATGGTGTGAAGATCATTTTAGGGGTAGAATGACTGCACCTTCGAAGCAACTCTCCTATCCACATTTGACCGCCTAGCTGCACCATGATTCGGTGAGTTCCATGTTTAAAATTCTGCCAGTTACCCACCCTTTTTCGGGCTTGAGTGCTTCCATGGCTGATGAACCGCACTCTATCTGAGATTCCTATGGTGGCACAAGATCTTTTGAGTAAGTACAGAGAGGTATTCGCTACACCTATCAACTAACCACCAAAATGATTGGTCGATCACACGATCTTCTTTTAGCCAGGATATTCCTGAATAAATGTTTATATGTATTGGTACCCTTAATTTTAGAAAGATGTTATAGATAAATTGGTAAAATAAATGTTAAGCGATGGCTTCATTTATTTAAGTACGAGCCCCTTCTCATCGCCTCTTTTGCTAGACAAGAAGAAGGATGAGACGTGGCATTTTTGTGTCGACTATCGTGCCCTCAATGCCATCAAGATCAAAAACCAATTTCCCATCCCAACCATCAATTATTTGTTTGATGAGTTAGGCTGAGCTACCATCCTTTCGAAGTTGGATTTGTGTTCCAGGTATCACCAAATTCTTATGGATCTTTGTGACATCTATAAAACAACGTTTTGAACTCACGAAGGCCATTACGAGTTCCTTGTCATTCCCTTCATATCTCGAATACTCCTTCAACCTTCCAAGCTTCCATAACAGAGCTCTTTCAACTGTTCCTCTGTCGCTTTGTCATTATTTTCTTTGATCGCATCCTCGTGTACAATAAGGATGCCCTCGGCCACATAAACCATCTTGAGGCTGTTTTGAATTGTCTTAAAGTAGGCTATTACTTCACAAAAGTGTAAGTTCTTTTGGCACTAGATAGATTATCTAGGCCATGTGGGCCATACATATAAGATTAAAACTATGCTCCAATGGCCACAACCAAAAATAGCCAAACAACTCCAAGGTTTTCTGGGGTTGACCGATTATTATCGATATTTCGTTGCTTACTATGCCACCATTACAACACCCTTAACTAGTCTGCTTAAGCGTGATAGCTTCGAATAGACGGATGGAGCTTCATAGGACTTCAAAACACTCAAAAGGACAATGTTTTACACTCTGGTCTTGCCCAATCTGGACTTTACGAAACCCTTTGTCATCGAAACAAATGCATCCTGCGCTGGTGTTGGTGAAGTCCTTAAGCAGGAGGGTCACCCCATCGCTTTCTTCAGCAAGAAATTGGGTCCTAAATTGTTGGGCAATTTGACCTATGTGCGGGAACTATGATTCGTGGTGAAAGTGATTTCCAAAAGGCGCCAATATTTTTTATGAAATCCCTTCATCATCCAAACTGATTACAAAATCTTACAAGGATTGCTAACACGGGTCATTCAAACATCTGAACAACAATATTACATACAGAACTTGTTGGGGTTCGAGTTCACCATTGAGTACAAAAAAGGAGTTCAAAACAAAGTGGCTAATGCATTGTCGTGACGGAGTGAGTCGGAAAATTTTCAAGTTCACATTGTTATTTCCACTGGTACGTACCATTTTCTCGATACTTTGCAAATTGAGCATGTCTTTTGTGATTAAATATAGGGCATCATTAAAAAGCTGAAGGAATTTCTAGACGATGCAACTCTTTTCCCAATTCAGGATAGTCTACTTTTTCACAAAAACGGGCTGTACTTAAGGGCCATATCAGTCCTTAAAATATCATTGATCTGTGAGTTTCATGACACTCTGATGGGCAGACATGCAGGTATCAATCACACCATTGCACAACTATGCACCAATTTCCTTTGGAAAGGAGTACAGAAGGATGTCATTGAATTCGTGGAGCACTATGTATTTTTCCAGACAGTGAAATACTCTACCTCACTACCACTCGGTCTTTTTTAGCCGCTGCCCATACCAAAATGAGTTTAGGAAGATGTTTCCATGGACGGAATCATCGGCCTAACCATATTTAGTGGTCGTCATTAGACTTTTGAAGTATGCTCACTTCATCCCATTACCTACTCAACACTTGGCCCCACAAGTTGAAGAGCTTTTTTGTTCCATTGTTTTTAAACATCATGCCCCCCCCCCCCCCCCCCCCGTGAACAATTTCTCTAATTTTGATCCAATTTACACGAGCTAGTTCTGGCGGAAGCTTTTTGAATTCATGGGGACGACTTTGAAAACCAACTCGACGTACCACCTAGAGACAGACGACCAATCAGAGGTACTCAACCGTTGTCTCGAGCAATACCTCCAGGGTTTTACTACTGATTATCCCAAGCGTTGGTCTTGTTTTCTAGCTTGGGCAGAGTACCAATACAATAAAAGTCTTCATTCTTACACTTGCATGACTCTATTCAAAGCTCTCTACAGCCGCTTTCCTCCGACCATTTCGACGTACTCTATTGAGACAGCAGCGATGCAGGTTAATGACGAACTCTTAACGCAACGTGGGACTTTGCTTGTTCCCCTTCGTGATAACTAATGTTCACTATATTGCATGTGTAGCCAATGCATTTGACACTATTGTACTATTTTTTTACTTGGTTGATTGCTAGTTTTAGTTAGGTTTACATGACAAAGGGTTTAGACAACCATTATTGGTTTTATTGTCTAAATCTCGAGTTTTATAGACTTAATTGAAGCTAATGGACACTTTGTATTCATGGGAACCTAGATCTTCATTTATGATCTCACTAGTAGGTTGATGGTGAATATTTCAACGTCATTTTATATAAGGTCATTCACAAGAATGGTAGAAGATACTTGAAGGCCATTTGCAAGAATGGTAGAAGATATGAAATCCACAGACTTAAACTATGGTAGTAGATGGAATTGAGTCGTAAAAGGCATAATTGAAGTTCAAAGAGGTCAAGGACGAAAGATGGAATCAATCGGCCAAAGTTGTCGGTCTGCCGACCGACCGGCACAAGGCCAGCGCGCCTAAACAAAGCCAGTCTAGCACGGACCATGCCTAAGGTGCTTAGCATGGACCATGCTAGCAACACAACCCCCTACACGGACAGTGCCAACTCTTGTTGCTCGTGTCCCTTTGCTCCAAGTTCACTCCAAAAATTAGATAAAAATGGCCGCAGACATGGTCGTTTCACACGATCCCCTCCGTTTCAAGTCCCAAATACTAATACCAACCCACGAGGTGTGAATGATGACATGACGCATGCTATTTTACTGAGAAAAATGAGGCTTCAGCCGACAGCCCGCGCCAAAAGACACACGACGTGTGATCAGAAGCATCAAAATGAAGCTCCTACCGACAGTTTGTACCGGGTGACACGGCACTGCCCCCACAAGGAACACGGCCCGTGCTAGACCAAGCATCCCACACCAGCACAAATGGAACCCATCTGGCACGGACCGTGTCGTTTTCCACTATCTGTGTCTGTTGCGGCTGCTAAGGTTTTTTAGTATTATTTTGGCCCTATTTCAAGGCTCAATTCTCTCCTACTATATACATGGACCTATGTCTACTAGGTTATAAATTTATGCTCATTTTTACACTTCAAAATTAGGGTAGAAAATGAAAGAATCTATTCCTTCTCTCTAGAATCTTTCTTTTCTTCTCTTTATTTTCCCTTTACCCAACGGCATTGAATCCAACAAAATACTTGGGTTCAACGCTTAGGGAGTATTTAATTTTCTTACGGTAGTATTTGTATTCATGAATTGATTTTGGCTTTTTGAGATTTATAAATCTTCTATCTTTATGTCCTATGAATATTTGTGCTTGATTTATGCTTTTCACTCTTGTGAGATTTATCTTATGAAATTATTATTATGCATCATGCATGTATGGTAGTGTAATGTTGTACTAGGCTTCATTGCTATCTTAGGAGTGTTATAATTATGGATTAGGTTCAAGAACACCCGGTAGATGAGGGCACTCATGTTACCCTCGAGAAAATATCTTTATATTTGTGAAACCATAAATCTAATTGGCTAGTTGGGTAAGAAATCACATGTCGGGCGGTCAATTCGGTAAATCCTGATGAGAGGAATTCTTTGGCTTACCCCAATAGTTTAGCATGATTGTTTGTTGCAGCTAGAATTGTGCCGACTCTAGAGTCATCACAAGGTGTCATTTCCTTTTCCTCTTTAGGCTTAGAGATTGAGATCCATAGTGGAGTGTCCATAATGTAATGCATTCACTTTCATATCTAACTGTTGCGACCTACGCGAGGCATTGACCTTTTAGGTGGGTTTTGTATTTCTCTAAGCGGGGACACATTAGCATTAGGAGTGAGATGATAGGGATGGTCTGCAAAGTCCTAGGATTAGAGCGCATCCCTAACTACGGTGATGGTGAGATAAACATGTATTGGTAGTAAGTACCTTGTGTGACAGACGTAGGGAAATATCTAGCTATCTCCACACTGTGTGACGTAGGCATAAGATAGATTTTTATGTTTCTATGTGAACGAATCAAGGATAATGGTCATTTATCAGTCATGATACGCAAATACCCCCAAGTGCTAGTCTATATAGTTTAATCTTGTGTGATCTCATATGTTTGTAGTTGTTAATTGAAAAACCCCAAAAACCTGTTTTTCAATATTTAGCTATTCCTAACACAATGATGGATTGACGACCCATATGTGGGTGTGCGTAGTTGATTTTTAAACATCTAGAATCTCTGTGGACAAACCTAGTCTTGTCACTATCTAACTGATAGGTAGCTTAGTAGTAAGTTCGGGAGCAGAATATAAATTTTATCTTTGATCTCATGCTCTTCTCTCGGGCTAGCTACATCATCGTATTAACGACCACGAGTGGAGGCGGGTCAATAACTTTCAACGAGCCCAAAATTGGATGCAGCTGACGGTAAACCGCAAGCGTTGAGAAGGCGGCTTCAAGGTCAGGGACCTCGTGCTTGTGAAGTTAAAGCCTTATTACTAATCCATTGTAGCTCAGTGCCTCAACTCAAAAAATTGAAGAGATATTTTGCCCTATTTTTGGTGATTGCTACAGCTTGAAGTGTAGCATACACACTTCAACTTTCCCCTCGATGTGGAATTCATCCTACCTTCCATATATCTCTCCTGAAACCTTTCAAAGGAGACAACCGACTGAGTGTTTTACATTTCCAAAAGCCGGAAAAGGTAACACGCTAATTCTCACTCCCATTGCTATCTTAGCCACCCATAACAGGTCGAAAAATGGAAGGCATCGTCATCAGGTACTAGTTCAATGGTCTGCCAGATTGTTAGAAGACGCTACGTGGGAAGATTGGCCAGATTTCATATCCCTTTATGATCTAGCTGACCTTGAGGACAAGGTCATGTTTTAAGAGAGGGGGTTAATGTCGAGTTAGACAGAGAAAGGTGGGCCAGTTGGGCTCAGGCTGAAAGTCTTGAAAATGAAAATAAGCCCAATTCAATCCAAAATCCAAATGTAGAACCTAGTGAGGGAAGACCCAAGAGAACAAAGAAATCATCGCTTTGGCTCAAGGATTATTGTGAGAATTAAAAGGTTCGTGAGGGTGATTTTGTTATAAGTAGTGGATTTATAGTATCTCCTTCTTTCTATGTTGAAGCTGATTTTTGTTATTTTGGATCTTGTGAAGAGTGGGGCCTCTTCAATTGCACCAATTCCAGTAAATAGAACTTTCTTCCCTGCTTGAGCTGCCAAATATCCAACCTAAATTCCAACAAATCTTTCGTTTTCCTAAACCCTTTGAAAATCATCAATCTTTTCAATTGTACTTGACAAAATAGTTTAGCCTAGGTCCTCCATCATAATATGTGGGTCCCAAAACTCAAAGTTGTCGGACAGGAACCGGACCGGCATTGGAGCTCCGGGTGCTCGATCAAGTAGTAAAGCTCCATGTGCTTTTTTATCTTATGCCGAATATCCTCCAGAGACAATCTCAGGAGACGACTCAATTCCATATCGAAATCATCGTCGCTCGGCTAATGCTACATGGAGAAGTTTGGGTAAGCCAAACCTTAGAAGCTCTGGCGGGTTCAGCAGCTTTGACCCATGAGGCTTTCGAGTCTGGTTTCAGAGAAATTCAAAAAGAAAATGGGATTTTAGATAGGGATTAAATGGAGAAGATGAGAAGAACATAGCATTGTTGCCGCCAACAAAGTCGATCATCACTAGTGCTGACGTTTGAAAAATGGGAGAATATGGAATAAGAAAGGAGTCGGCAAAGAGTGAATTGAGAAATGGCAGTGTATATATGCGGGCCCAAAAGATAAGCCATACCCACACAAATATCATCAAAGTGCTCGTACAAGCAAAGAGCAAAAAATAATCTACAACATCACTCCGCACACAGAACATTATCCGTATAGAGATGTATCTGACCATGATCAAACAAATGGCCACCACTTAGCCCACGATCGAAATAATGTGGCCCATGATAAATGCGCTTAGAAGAGTTATACAGTTATCAAGATGGTCACAGTCTAGACAGCAGATGTCACCTCAACAATGTATAATGATAAAGCCTATAAATGGGTGAAGGATTAATGAACCAAGGTAAGTAACATTGATCAACAAGAAATATTAAACACAAATACTCGGTAATAACTTAATCAAAGCTTTTACCCCAGATCCAATCTGTAATATTCTTACAGAATTAAAATGTTGTCGGTACCAACTGGGATAGTCATCGTCATCTGGAGGGTACTCACTATGATTTTGGCATTGTCTCTGGGGACTTTATTCTTTGTTTTAATCTTTTTGTTATGATGTCAAGAATAAGGAGGCCGACAAGCCAACTTGAGAATGTGACAGAGCAAACACCACCCTTAGCAAACTCACCACCCAGCTAGCTAGGACCAGTAATGGTCGAATTAGTCCAGGAATCTAGAGATGATATGGAAATACAACCCCCTCGGGCAGATAAGGAAAAGTTTGTCTTCGCGACTTTTCTTGAAGTAAATAAGGAGCAACTTTACATGCAGTTTGTCAACAATAATAGGGGGTTCAAGAACAACCACATCACTGCCTCGAAACTTGAGAAAGAACGGAGAATATAAAAGCAATTGCAAAAACAACAACTCGAGAACCTGGATGAAGCTACAAACTAAAACATCGAAGATTAGGCAAAAAAATCTCCCTTAGTGGAAGAGTAACCAGTGGAAAAACCTAAAGGCAGTTGTATCAGACAAGAGAAGACCCTTTTCAAGTGATTTCTCTAGCCCTACCTTTAATCGAAATCGATTAAAGGCGGTCCAAAAACAGCCTTTAATTAGGGTCACATATAGGTTCTAAATTCTGAACCTATTTTAAAGGTTCTAAAGGTTCTAAATTCAACAGCCTTGAAGCAAATCTAGATTTGGAAACTAGAGAAACAATACAGCAACAACATACAACAATATTTTTCAAGCAGCGAGGGTATGATCTCCGGCAACAACACAGCAGCAGTGAGGGTTCAAACTCTGAAAACAACAGACTGGCGGTGATGGTTCGATCTCCGAAAACAACAAAGCAATGTCGAGGGTTCGATCTCAGGTAACAGCACAATGGTAAGGGTTCGATCTCCGGAAAAAACACAACGGTGGCGCTTCAACTAGGAGACAGAGAAGCTTTGATGCAACAGAGGAGCTTTGACACGACTGGAGCTTTGACGAGTGGTGGGTTTCATTGGCAGAGGCGATCTCTAGTAGCATTTATAGAGGCGTAAGGGTGAAGGAAGGCCGAGGGTAGGGGTGGTCAGGGGGTTTTCAGCACGGGGAGAAAATGAGGAAGTGAGGAAAACACCTAAGGAGGGAGGGAGGAGAAAAACCTAAGGATTAGATTTCAATTTATATAGTGGATCAAAAGTCTCATTTAAAGGAAGTCCATTAAAGACGGTACCAAAATAGAACCACCTTAAATCAATTTTCACTAAAGGCGGAACCGTCTTTAATTGATTTAAAACCACCTTTCAAATAAAAAGGGTAACACAGAAGGGAGTTCCGAATTTGGAACATATTTCGGGTCCTAATTAAAGGTGGTTGCTCAGGAACCCCCTTTGATTGTATGTTTTTTTATCACCCTTTGCAATGCCAAAGGGTTTGAAGTTACCCACTCAGCTCAAAGCCTACGATAGAACAACATATCTAAAAGAATTACTGCACTCTTACAGAACTAGCACGAAGTTTCATGACACATCTATCTAACTAGTGTGCAAAGTCTTTCCCATCTTCCTGATAGTTTGGTATGACACTATTCCTAAGCGAAGCATATGAACCTGGGCCCAACTCGCAGGTGAGTTCATGGGCAGATTATATCAAGAGCAAAAGTTCGCCAAGACATTTGCATACCATATGAACATCACACATCAAAGTTGTGAGAGCATCGAGGAATATCATGATCGCTTCATTTCAGAAAGCTTGGAGGTCAAAGATCTTACGTACCAAATGTCACTGGGGAAATTCATGAACAGTATGAGATAAGAAGAGTTCTACAAAACATTTCACAGCAGACATGCCAAAAAGCCCAAGAGATCTCTGGAAAATGGTGGTGAAATTTATCCCATGGAGGAAGTAAATGACAAAATGCTAGAAAACAAGCGAACGAGAAAAAGTCCAAAGAGGGTACTCAAGGAAGGAAAACAATTAAGAAAGGAAAAAATGCACCATGCTTATAAGATGAAAAGAAAAAATTATCAGGAGCTCACCATTTCCCAAAGCACCCCTGACCAAGTTAAGAAGGGAGACAAAGCAGAGTTATAAAGAATTGATGTGGGATCGAATGCCGATGAGAGACCTGGCAGAGAAAAGATCGAAGGACTATTATTGTGAATTCTATGACGACCATGGCGATGACACAAACAATTTCAATTATCTCTGAAGGCAAAAAGAAGAAGTTCTCTACTAATGCAAAGGACCAACATAATATCTGGAATCAGCGCAATGCTTCATATTGGCTTCGTGAAACCTGTTGAACAAGATCATGGGTAAATTCTCGGGATCAACCTCCAATGCTAAGTCGGTGTATGATCAATGTATAAATAGTGTCTGGAAAAATGCCATTACCTTTCGAATATTTTAGATCATCTATATATAGCTGGTATATTTACCGTAATCTATGTTGATCGTGGACCATGTTCCTAGGTCGTGGTTTTGATGACGCGATAGTGGGTGAGATTCATCCTTGTTTTTTAGGTTTGCTTGATTGGTTTGCTAGATACAATGCTCTACTTTTCCTTTAAGCTTTGCACGGATAGAGAAGACTTATCAGACTCCTCTTTCCACTAGACTTGCTGCTTTTTTCCCTGGTTAGTAAGTTCTCTTCTCAGGATATACAACACTCCAGGAATAAATAGACATTACTTTAGAAATCATTGGGAGACTGCAACACAACAACCATAATTGTGACTCAAAACCTGGAAGACAACTTAGGTTGGATGGGCCCAATTATTCAATGCTTGGAACATGGCCTCCTGCCTAAAGACAGGAATGAAGCATGGAAAATTGAGCTTCAATCATCTTTGTACAACTAGAAAGATGGCGTACTCTACAAAAGAGGTTACCTTCCACCATGGCTTAGATGTGTAGGACCGCACCAAGTTGCACTCATTGTTAGGGCCATGCACGAAGAATGGTGCAAATCACACCAAGGCATTGGCATCCTTGCTAAAAACATCCTACGCACAGGATATTACTGGTTGGCAATATTTAAAGATGCACACAAATACTTCCAAAAGTGCAATAGTTGTTAACTAAATGCCACAGTCTAACGAAGACCTCAATAAAATATTACTGGTGTTTATGGCTCTTGGTCATTCTACAAATGGGAGATTGAAACTATGGGACCATGCTGAGTCAGGACTGGGGGAGAGAAATTCCTAATCATAGCAATCAGTTACTTCACCAAATAGGTGGAAGTGAAGCCCCTAAACAAGATCATAACCATAGCAGATATTGCATTTTTCTAGAAAAACATTGTCTGTCATTTTGGAATACCAAAAGCAATTATATTAGACAAAGACACTCAATTTTCAAGAGAGGAAATCAAGGAATGGTGTCAAAACTTGAGCAGAATTTAGAAATTCACCTCGGTATCCATCGCCTAGCCCAAAAACTAGTGGAGGTTACAAACTGCATACTAGTCCAATGAATCTAAAAAAGGTCTGAATGGAAGCAAAATAGATGAGTTCAAGAGTTACTAGCTGTCCTTTGGGCTTATCAAACCAAGTCCAGAAGCCCGACAACAGAAACTCCATTCATCCTAGTGTAGGGCCACGAAGCTGTCATCTCCGCGGAAGTAGGCATCCCAAGCCCAGGTACCATAAATTATGATGTTCACAGCAATCCATGGAATATTAGAGAAAACTTGGACATCCTTGAAGAAGATAGACATATCGCTACAATCAATGAGGCAAGAAAATTCATACAATGAATGGGTCAAAACAAACTCATTCCAAATAGTGCATTGGAAGATTGGAGCTAGCTTAGATGAGAAAATGGGAAAAATATGCCCCAAATGGGAAGACCCGTACAAAGTTACAGAGGCCCACAAATCCAACACCTACTCCCTTGCCAGAAAGAACAGATGCTTGTCCTTAATAAGCAGCATATGACCAACATGAGGAAATACCACATGGAGACCCAAGGTTCCCATAAGTACTATTGTGCATTAGTTGTGATACGGTCGTTGACCCCGTTTTCCAATTCCCCTAACATGATATCATGGTTGTATATACATAAATGAAAACATATTTTTGGAGGAAAAAACATTATGTTCCCAACAAGCAATAACATTACGGTAAATCCCTAACTCACGACTTAAGCAGGAATGTAACCTGTGGTGTTGCACATAAGGGTAAATCCCCGCCTCGTTACTTAATCATAAAAATTACCTGCAACTTTGCACATAAGGGTCAAACCTCACCTCGCTATTGAAGTAGGAAAATAACATGCGGCCTCGCACATAAGGTTAAATACCCACCTCGCAACTTGAGTGAATCTGCAACAAACCTTGAAACTCAAACACTTCACTATAAGAGGGACAAAACCACTAGTGATAACACAAAAAATCCAAAGCAACAAGAAGAGATGAAACTCCAATAACATCATATATACAACCAGGTAACCAAAAAGTACAGATTATAACTACTACAATTACATACTCTACTAGGCTAGGTTAAAGTTGTGGAACCCACCCCCACAAAGGTAAAACAACCATGCTTCTACTTGCGTCATCTTCTTACTCCTTTTCTAGTATACATTGCAAGGAGTACTCCATATGATTGTGGGTGGGATGATCTCGCTAACCACCTCGTTGCATTATCTCTAATTGTTTCATATAATAAGATTTAAAATCCTCAATCAAATCGTACTCTGCACAATCAGGTTAAGAGCTCATCAATACCATAATTGTTGATACATATCTAGATGGGGAGCCACAATGATGTGATTGATAGTACTGAGAGGAGGAATATCTGAAGCACTCGTAGACATTGGGTCAGTATAGGAGCGACCATTGCGAGCCAACTATTGATTAACAGTATCCAAGCTACATTCTCCTCCACCAGCTTCTTGTTCATTTACTCTAGCCTCAAGCCTATAGCAACCTGAGAATCATAGTTACACCGCTACTCACAAGTCGAAGCTTGCACCAATTTTAGATCCTTCTTGGTAGCAATCATGTTTTCATAAGCCCAATCAAGTTGGCCGAATTATTTTTTCCAAAATTCTAGACTTGTGTTCCAACTGAAAAACCTTGGCCGCTAGGACCCATCTTTATTCCCCCGCTTAACTAAGAAACCTAGCCAGTTCTATCTCCTGTTGAACTTTAGTAAACTCCTGCTACCAGCCCACATCCTCCGGATTGATAATACACACCTTGTAAGCCTTCTTCTTCTTATCCCAAGAGGAGGCCAATTTTCTTTGTATTAGCATATCCCTCACAAATCTACCCATGTGGCCTATCTAATTTCCCCGGATGGGTCTCCAAGTGGAAAGTCTCTACATACCTTGAAACTTTCCAAAGGAATACATAAAATTTTTGACATATCCAAACTATCACTAAAATCCTAAGTATGAAGACATCATATAAATGTTCATAAGAGCACATATGCATTATGCTTACCAAGATTGGGAAATTGATGATAACTATAGCGGCTACAGTAAAGATGGAGGCCCAAATTTAGGGAAAGTCGGCAAACACCCAAAACTTCATGATGTGCCCATTTTATATGGTTATATTAGGACTTTTAGGATTCACGTTTGTTCACTTTTGTGCTCTAGATGTGACATTTTCCCTTTAAATTTTCTAAGAAGAGTTACGCTTTTATTACTTTTCTAAAGAATTTTATGTGACAAGGCAATTTGTTTGAAAACTTTGAAGAATTTAAAGAATAGCTTTGAAGATTAAAGACTTGAAGACTTTTATTTGAGCTTTTGAAGAATTGAAGATAAGTGAAGTGAAGAGGAGAACCTAAAACAAAAAGGTGAAAGAATCAAGATGCTGAAAGTGGGCTCGATCGCGACTCGCGATGGATTGGTTGTAACTCGGGATGGACGAGTGGCCAGAAACTTTCTTACTTTTTTTGTACTATAAACACTGAATCGTATCCTCTTCTCTTCAGCCCCTCTTCTTCCTGTGACTTTTTGGGTTCAAAAACCCTAGTTTTCCTTTCTTTCTTTTCTTAGTTTTTGTAGGTTAATATGTCTTTTCATTATCTAGTTTAGTTTTGTACTTGGGAACAATTGATTGAAGCTTCCACACCTATGTAGTAAGAGCCTCTACTTCACTCTTTCTTGAAGCATTTGTTATTTAGCATTCATATGTTTAAATGTGATGTTTTACTTCATTTATGCTATGGGTTGTTTGAGTATATGAAGTGTTTGTATGATTGAAGTTTATGTATAATTGAAGTGTTAGGGTGTTAGGAAAGTTGCAAATTTCTTAACTCATTGACATGAGAATCCAAGAACATGGAATTAGAATTTCTTGTGCATATTGTGTTGTGATTCTTGCTAGATAAATATGTTAATGTGGATTGTTCTGATGTTTATCCTATAGATGCAATGTAAGGTTGAATCTTGAATGTGGTTTGTTCTAGGTTTAGCCTAATGAATTCTATGTTTGGTTAAATGGCTATGTCTTTGGTAGAAAGCTTGTTGTTATCAAATATATGGTCCTTCGTGTATAATTTCGGTGGTGAAATACCTTTATGGTGTGGTTTGCCTAGAGTGATTATCAATGAGGTTTGCAAATGGTCGTTGTTTGTCTTTGCAAATTACTATTAAGAAGGAATGAATGGTGAATCTCGTAAGGGAACTTTTAGCATTCCCCATAGGTAACGAATGTGATAGAATGAGTAAATAATTCAATGATCTACATTAGGTTTGGAAGTGGATATTAATTGCCACCAATGCTTTGTCTTTTGTAGTGTTTACCCCTTTTTCTTAGTTTGTTTGATTATTAGCATAGCTACTTAACTTTGCTAGTTATCTTGTCTTTTAATTTCATAACTTAGGACCACAAGCAACCAAAATCCCCTTTTTTACTTGCTTTTATATATCTATATATATCTACTTCCAGCCTAATATCAAACCTTATATGTTCAAATGCTTATGAAAATCCCTCTTCTTCGTGGACGATCCCAATTTGCCACTATCTACTTAATTATATTTAGTAAGCATAAAGGGCTTATAATTTATAACTTTGAGAGGTATGGCGACAACCTCCCACTTCACAATCCAAAATCTAGAGAAAATGCAAAAGGAATGACGAATAAAAGCTCCCAACTCCAACTCATATTTATAAGAAGCAATCTCAAATCCCGCTTCCCAAGGCAATCAGCCGACATAACTGTCAGTCAATGAAGTTGTACACCCGCATTGAAAAGGCATTAAACAGTAAGCATTTAACATAATGGAAACGTTTAATAAATGAAACTCACGTTAATGATTACCATGCTAACGTGAAAACCCTCCAACTACCAACACTTAAACAACCACATTACTCAACCATGTCACGGTGAAGACAATTACCCTCTCTGAACATTACATCACATTTGTGGTGGATGGATATACATATCCAATTATAAACTTGTTTCAATACACAAAAATGGTGATAAGATTATCTTATTTCCCCCCCCCCCCCATAACACTTATCACTCTACCCCTTAACATTCTGGGGTTAGGGGGGCTTATGATATATATGGAGTCCAAAACGATAAGCCCATCACACACAGAGATCAACAAAGTACTCATACAAGCAAAAAGTTAAAAGTGATCAACAACATCGATCTGCACACTGGACGTTATCTGCACGGAGAAGCATCTGGCTATGACCACACAAGTGGCCACCACTCACCCCGTGATTGAAAGAATATGGCCCACGATACATGTGCTCATAAGATTCATACAACCACCACGGTGATCATGATCAACAAAGCCTGCACAACAGATGACACCCCGAAAATGTAGGATGATAAAGCCTATAAATGGACGAAGGATTAAGGAGCTAATGTAAGTAACATTGAGCAAAGAGAAATATTAAACACAAATACTCAGTATTGACTTGAGCATTAGAGTTTTTAACCCTGATCCGATCCGGGATATTCTTGCAGGATCAAAGTGCTCTTGGTTTGTTACCAATTGGGATTGTCATCATAATTTGGAGGGAACTCACCACAACATGCAGTGTACATTTTTTTAAGGAGATGGTGATAGAGTGGATTTCATTTTTAGACTTTGAAAAGGGGTTAAGGAGAAGGGATATGATACGGAGATGGGGGTGGAGGGGAGATACTGCAACGAGGCAGTGGTGTTCATCATTGAAGAGATTGGCATATAATGGTGGGGGTAAAGGTTGTAGGAAGAAAATACACCAAAAATATTAAAATTTAAAAGAAGAAGAAGAAGAAGAAGGTATTGATAAAATAATGCTCATGTTCCGGTTAGTGTCAAATTGTAATGGTGGTTATGAAGACAGCGTATGAGGGCCCAAATCATCGTTTAAAAAATGTTATTAAGGCAAAAGAGAAACACGCTTTTTTTTGTTACGATCTAAAAACTTACTAAGCATAAGCCTAACAAAATAATTTCAAGAGAAAACTATTTTTACATATGATCCACTAGCATTGAAGGTGCTCTAATATTCCTATATTTAAAAATAAGTCTATTTACTTAGTTTATACATCTCCACAAACAACCATAGGTTGTGTTTGGTGTAGTTGTATTTATAAGAAAAAGTGACTTATTTTAAAAGTTAGGGGAAACCCACTTCTACTTTTTCTCTAAACATGCCTTTGGCTTCTTATATAAACATTTTTTAACGGTTTTTCAAACACCAAAAAAATATTTAACTTATAAGTGAATTACTTATAAACCTTGTCAAACATATTCATAATCTCTCAAAAAATATATGTTGTCATAACTAAGATTTATGAGAATAATGAAATTTTCCCACTAAAGCAAAAAAATACAATGGAATTTGAATGTTGAATTTAGGGAAATATAAAACCGTAACCCTATATAATTGAGAAAGTGCAGATATAACTCTGAGATAATTTTTAGTGCAAAAATAACCCTAACTATTTTACATAAGTGCAAATATAACCCTAAAGCCTATATTCCGGCATTGACTAGCCAATTCCGGCCATTGATCCACGAGGAATGACAAAAATGCCCTTTCAGCCTAAAGCAAAAATTTGAACGACAAAAAAGCCCCTGCCCACCACCCCCAGCCGTTGAACGCCACCACCAGACCACCCATCCGCTGCTCCACCGCCACAGGTCCACCGCCACCACGTCGCCCGCCTCTACCTGGCCACCACCACCACCCCTTCAGCCGGCCCCGCCACCACCACCACCCCCTCCCCCTTCCACCCCGCAACCATCTCCACTCCCTCCCCCTTCCCTTTCCACCTCGCCACCACCACATGTGCCTCTACCACCTCTATGATTTCACCTTCCCACTGCCGCATCCACCACCTCTAGGGTTTCCGCCTCCTCCGCCACCTCACCCATTTTGCCTCCACCACCTTTGGCGAGGATGCAAAGCTGCTCTCCTGAGTTTAAACCTTTATCTAATTTCCCCTCAAATTGCTAATAAGTGGTTTTCAAAAAATAAAAAATGAAAAATTTACCTTGTCGAAGCGTTTACTTTCTATGGAACCCAAACAGAACGACTGAAATTCCAAAAACAAGTTGCCCTCCGCCGCTCCTAACCGGCCCAATGTCTTGGCGGTGGCCTTCCACGCCTGCCACTCATCGTTGCTCAAGAACTCCACCAACGATGGAACCAAATTACTCACCACATTCCTACCAGAGCACCCGCCGGCACCGGCGATGCTTCCGATCAGGGTAATCAAAGCGGGTTCAGCATTAAAAGATTCATTTTTGACCAATTTCAGAAGTCTAGGAGAGATTTTTTTCAACTCCGAAGGCTCCGGCAAGACAGATCGCAGCTCCGATATGGCCATTGTAATCTTGCTCTCGGAATAAGCACTCGAACAGCGGTTTGGAGATTATGGAAAATGGCGGCAATGTGACGTGGCGGGATATGCAGGCGACAGTGTCGACGCAGGCGGCGGTGTCGGGGTTCCGGACGCGGTGGAGGACGGCGGAAAGTAGTTTCGAGATGTGCGGCGAAAGGGAGTCGCCGTGGGAGGTGGAGAGGATGTGGACGCACTGGCGGCCCACGGGGGACTTCTCCGACGAGTCGGTGGAGAAGAGAGCTCGAACAGCTCTGCAATTCACCGTTGTTCATTACCGTTCACCACCACACCACATCAAACCCTCCCCCCGCCACTCATCAGACTCGCCACCACACCCGACCCATTAGCCCCATCCCACCCCGCCTTCGCTACCCATCAGCTGCCCTGATCCGTCGCTCCGCTTTGTCCCGCTTCCCATCAGCCCCGGCGATCGAAATTGTGTATACTCGCCACCACATCAAGAAGGAGAATAATAGAGCTGTAATGAAGATGAAGAGAAATAGGAGAAGAAATTGAGTAAAGCCGCGGGTAGAAGAAGACATCCCAAAATTTTAGGGGTCAGGGGTATGAAAGTAATTTTATAGTTTTTTGTATTTTAAATTTTTTATAAAGGAGTAAATTTGTCTTTTCATTATAATTCGAGCTCAAACTGTCAAAAAATATTATATTTACACATAAACTAATTATTTAAAATTATATTTATACTTTCAATTATCAAAGAGTTATATATACACGTTTATGAAATAGGTAAAGTTATATATAAACTTCGCTCTTGAATATATGACTGCCAGCAAGAAGGCAAGAAATGGCCAATCTAACGTCCATATTTGTCTTCTCTTTTTGCTTTCTTTTTTTACGCCACCCCTTTTCTTTACAGTCATCATCCTAATGCTATTATTAAGTCACATGTTTAAACCAAACTAGGTTTATTTATCGAGTTGCAAAATGCTAGACAAGTCATTGCTTAGATTATACTCCTCTCTTCGATTTCTTGGTTTTCTGGATATTACCATTAGTGAGTAAAAGTCAATTAGCTTCAAAAGATGCTCATGTGCTTTCATGACTAATGACTCGCTCTGCCTCTTCCATCAAGGGGATCCTTTTTATAACTTTTATCATTTGCGTTCATTCCAACACTTTTCATAATTTAGCATAAAGTGAGTTACTCCTTTATAGTTTTCTAAAAATTTGTGTCAAATTTTTGAAACGTAATTCATTTGTTGAAATGATGGAGGTATGTCAATTTTAGAATATTCTATCTATATCATAACGTGTACTTATGTTATTTGATTTGACATTCATGCCTTACGATGGTGTTGACGGTGTTGATGTTTTCATGTGATAAAAATAATTTTGCTTGGTTGGAGGTGACATAATCTCAGTGACAAATTCAGAATTATTTTTAAAAGAGGGATTCATAAATTTCTTATTGTTAGTTTTTATTGAAATATATTTAAATTTCTTAAAATTTAAGAAAATAAGATATTACAATATAAATAATAAAAAATGAATGCATTAAAATTATTAATTTATGATAATGTATAAAAACTTCTTATAAGATACAACAACAAAATTATATATTATTGATTGAAATGTTGAAGTATTGTGATAAAAGTATACTCCTTCCGTCCCATTTCAAACTGCACACTTTGACTTTCAGCAGTTGACTTGAAAAATGTTTGACCATTAACATCTTTCATTAAGTATAATTAAAATTTGTGAAAAAATAATATTTTGATAATATATAGTATAAGGAATCTAACAATGTATCACACGTTAGTATTTTTACTTATATACCAATTCAATTTTAGGGACAAAGTTAGAAGGTTTTGACTAAATGAATAGTTAAATTGCAGTTTAAAATGGAACGGATGGAGTATTGGTTTGTAAAATAAGGTATTTTCTTATCACCAAAATAATTGTTTAGAAATTTTAAATTGAACTATATTTTATTAGTATCTAGGGTAAATATATATATGGACCATGAAACCCTAGAATAAGAATCACCCACTACAAATAATTCACTAACCACTCAAAAATGCACCAGGTTGAATTCGTCGTCAAATAAGCGATCATGGAAAAAGTGCAGAAGCACCACTCACCATGACACCCTCTGTAAACCACGATCTAGAATAGTGGAGCACATCACGCTATCAACGATCGCACGATTAAGGGCATGTAAATAAAGATGTAAAACACTTGCATAAGGAAAGCAACTTTTCCACACTATATGCAAATAAAACACTAATACTGACTAGAGCGACAGGGCCTTCTCCACGGGGACATCCACTGGGATTTCTTGTAGGTGCTCATATGTGTGGGACTCGTCAGGCTGATCAAGAAGTTTATCATTGTAAGGATTTCTCACATTAGTGGTGTCGTCTATGGGGATGGTTTTTTCTTAGTTTTGATGGTCCTTATAAAAGGGCATAGACCACCCCAGAACCACTGATTACTCAAAAAACACACTAATAAGGAATCAAATACATAGTAGAGCCGACAAACAAGAAATCGAATGGATTAACCTAAAGAGAACCTCAGACAACAGCTAGTACAAACAACAAATCCGCTGAAATAGGCCAAAGAAACCAATGATGACAGCACAAATGTACATCTATAAGCTTTACAATAGAAACCAATGAAGACGGCATGGAAGAGTTGCAACAGGAAAAAAGAAAGAGTTAGCATATCAAGCCAGAGATACTTCAACAAGGGCACAACCAAGGGCAGCACGCCTAAGAAAATAAATGGCAAGTGTACGCTTCCAATAACATCATACTCATATATGAACAACCCCCCCTAGGAGAACGTATGATAAGAAAATACTTACCAATGGAACTAGGCACGGTGGATCTAGCTCTAGGAAATCTTAGCAAAACCATGCTTATCCTAGTTAAAGTGATTCGAGTAACGAACCAATGGCCGGAGCCCCACGGATAGAATTAGCTTAACAAAGTGTCAACAAAATACGCATTGCAAACTCTTTAGAGCAAACCACCCAATGCACCCTTAGGTAATACACTCAAAATAAGATTACCAACTTTTAGTAAACAAAGCGATACTTATAACTAAAAGACATTATAGCAAAAATACATGGTTGCCAGACTAGTAAAAGATTTATTAATATTAATTTTTGAGTAAAGTGTCCATATGACCCTATATTTTGGTCATATGTGCCAATATGATCCTACAAAATCAAAACGTGCTATTATAATCCTATGATTTGCTGAAATGTGCTCATATAACCCTAGAGGCCTGAATTTGGCTGGAAAAACATGAAAATATGACTATACCCTTGGTTTCAAAAAAATAGAAAAACATAATTTAATTTTTTTGGTTGAACATTATAGATACCCTCGGTTTCCACCGCTCGCCGCTCCTTCGGTTTCCAACCTTTAGCCGACCAAATCCACACACCAAACTTTTTAACGTCCGCCGAGACCATTTTCTTAAAAGGATTAAGCCTCCACCTCCAAAATTCTTTCTATCTTCTCAGTGTACATCTTCTCCACCCTAGCCCCGTTGTTTCCTCCGTTTCTTTCTTTAAAATTTTGCAGCCATAAATCTAGGGTTTCCGGTGGGTGGCGGGATGGAGCGGGATAGCCATGTGGAGCAGGTTGTGGTTGTGGGGTGAATGATAGTAATCAAGGGTGGTGGGGAGTAGACATGGGGCTGTGGTGGTGGGGTGAACGGTGAGAATCGGAGGTGGGGGGATGTGGTGGTGGGCGGTGGGGGAGTAGATGGGAATCTGGAGAATTTGAGCTTGCCGTTTGTGACGAACCAGATGGCTAGCTTTCCGACAACAGGCGACGGGCCAGAACTGACGAAGACAGGTGGTGGACGGTTGGTTTGTCGGGGCGACTCAAGCGAGGCCACTGCTGTGTGACAAGTTCACCACATTCCGGCAACCATTTTGAGCTTAGAGGTAAAGAAGATTTCATCTACGTGTTCAAATATTCTAGATCTTTTAAGGTTATTTCCAAATCATGACTATTTTTTCTTTACTATTTTGGACATATCTTACTTATAATTGTGGCAATGGTGGCTGGCGGTGGTGGAGGTGGTGGTGCTGGGGTTGGTTGTGGTGTAGAGGTGCTGGGGTGGGTGGTGGTGGTGCTAGGGCGGGTGGTGTGGCTATGAGGGTGGTAGTGGTGGCTGGGGAGAGTAGTGGCGGTAGCGGAGGTGGTGGATGGTGGTGGTGAAGGTGGTGGTGTTGGGTCTGGTGGCTAAGACTGGTGGTGGTGGTACTAGGACGGGAGGTGGTGGTTAGTGGTGCTAGGGCGGTGACGGGCGTTGAAGAAAATAAAGCCCTCTGACAGTATCCTTTCCTGGCAGAAAATTGAAAGTTTTGGGTAACAGACGTGCAGATCTACATAGGGAAGCAAGATGTTGTGCAAATATAACAACAAATGCAAACAAAATAGCAAGGCAGCAGTGGAGAAGCACCAGGCGGCAGCGGGCGGCGAGCGCCCGCAGAGGTGGAACTGGCGAAGCTATGGTGGGAGCAGCAGTGGTTATGGAGATGAAGAAGAAGAACTTAAGGATATTTTTTCATTACAATTTTTGTCTTAAGACTAGGGGCATTTTAGTCTTTTTATATTTGGTTAATACTGGAAATTACCTAGTCAATGCTGGAATAGTACCAAAAGGTTATATCTGCGCTTTTAATGCAAAACATAGGGTTATAATAGCACTTGCTGATCTTGCAGGGTCATATTGGCACATATGAGCAAAAGATAGGGTCATGTGAGTATTTTAACCTAAATTTTCTATGCAAAAATTAAGGATTGAAGTAAGAATAGCATCCCTAAATTACAAACCTCTCCTGACCCACACCCACATGGTCGTTTAAAACCCGCATGAACAGAAAAGATCAAAAATAAGATTTGTAAGTTGCTGTTGTATTCGCTCCTAACTATGACAACATATCTAGTGTTAAGTCAATACATCATCTATAGATATACTAGTTTCTAAGGGTTATCCACACAAAAACCCACAATCAGGCATCACCCAATCGTGTGTCGAGAATAACTAGTACTAACAAACAAGGGGGGTTGTGTGAACTAATAACTACGAGCATGCAAGTAAAATGAAATAAACTATCGATTAACTAATCTTGGGGGTTATTTAAATCACATGATTGACAACGAGATTTGATCCCAGACATTAATTCATATAAGCAACTATTCAACTATTTTCATGTTATATCACATAGTGTGGAGAGGTTAATTCCCCAAGAACTCTCATTGTCTATCACACAACTGGTTCTTCCCCCTCCTTAACATCTCACCTCCTATGTAACTTGTTAAGGGCGCACTTCTCTACTGACTGCCCCCTGTAGCTCACTCTCAGGGCTAACTGACCCCCGCTTAAAGGAATTATACCCTGGGTAAGCCGCAACAGTTAGATGCGGGAGTGAACTCAATCACATAACCAGAATCTACACTATGAACACCCATCATACACCTCAAAAGGAAGAGGACATCAGTACCTTGTGATAACTCTAGATTCTGCACCACCCTAGTCGCTACAAACTAAAAATGCTCATATCGGGTAATCAAGGGTTTCCCTCGTTAGGATTTCAATAACATCAACTTGTTAGGTCTGGTGCTCCTATCATGCAATTCCTCACACAACTGGCCAATTGAAATTATTTTCTGTTATCATCTTATCACTCAGAAGGGGGATTTAACACACACATCCTCTCGGTACTCACAAAACTAAAATAGCGCCAATAATCCAACACTCACAAAATAGAATTTAAAGTCTAGCCTGATATCTTACAAGAAGTAAATCAAGAGTGCATCTTAACATATTTCATTGAATGAATCATAATAAGAAATTGAACCACAAATTAAGCACGATATTTATAACATGGAAAAAATATGGTGGATATATAAGTCTCACAAATCAATTTCAATCATGCTTACAAATAACCACCCCAAGAAATAAAACTATTCCACTACTATTAAACCCATGGCATTCATTGGATTAAATGTCATGGCTCTAAGAACTAAATGAAGAAAGAAGAAGAAGAAGAAGAACCCTAGAGAGAGACTTCTTCTAACCTCCCTTCCTACCAACCACTCTCTAAAATCTATATTATGACTACTTGCTAAACCATATGATACTAAAGACACTATATATAGTGTTGGGTAAATGGGCCTTAAAAAGCCCAAGTTGTAAACCCTAGTGCCACGCTGGCACGGGACATGCAGGATAGCATGACACAACCACCACGTCCCGTGCAAGACTGCACGAGACGTCATCTAGAAGCTAGTAAATCCAAAAATGAGCAAACGGTCCATGCAGGCTTTCATGGTCCCTCATCTGGGTCTTCAATCTTGGTATTCTGAGTGCACAAGACGTGCATAATTGCATGTCACATCGTCTGGGCATTGAATTCCTTCAATTTTTCATGCACAGGGCGTGCGGATTTTCATGGCATGCTCTGAGACCCATCTTCTTATAGCATGGACTCTAGAAGGGTCATGCCATTTTACCCGGCACATGCCATTTCTTCGACACTTCTGCACTTGGCTTATTTCTTCAATCCTTCTACCTTCTACCATATTTTGACTCGTGGCTTTCAGTCTTCAACCAGTTTTTCAACTGGCCTTCATTTTTTTTTTTGAGTTAAACCATCCAAATAGATGAGGGGAATATATTTGGCTCCCCAAACCATATAGTTACCCATGGGATAGCAAAAGAGTTACATCTGTACAAGATCATGCCTGTGATGATCCAAAATGGGAAGCAAGATATGAATACTACCAATTCGGCTTGTATACATGTACTACGCTAAATAGAGTGTAAAGAGGGATCATTCGGACTAAGGGACACGAACATAGTCAGGGAGATGAAATTCAAAACCCTTATCAGTCAATGTTCCTTAGCCGTGCATTGCACCCCTTTATTTCTTTGCTGAAAAGACAGACTATGTAGCCTCATGCTCTGATGTGCCCAGACCTCTCTCCTGAGCAAGAAATCTGCAAAACGGAAAGAAAAGAAAAAACAGCAGTCTCTGTTTCACAACAATTATAACATGCCTTGAATTATAGCCAGAAACAAAAACCATCCTATGTGTGATCTGAGTTACCATTTGCTGTTCTTATTCTTACCCCCTGAACTCCATTTTTATCTAGCATAATCAAACCTTTAAGGAAAGAAGGGGCATTGCTAATTTTAAAATCTCCATTTAGGGATTCCTTCCTTGCAAATTTTGCCAAAAAGTCAGCAACAGTATTAGCTTCCCTTGGAGCATATTTGATTGGGTTGTCTCTATGCAGCAAATTCAGTTGACAGTTAAGAGAAAAAAGTCTCCATGAGCCAGAATAAGGATCATGGATTGCTTTAACTGCAGGTTTGCAATCTGTCTCAATAATACTACCCTTAATATCAAGTTCTAAACATGTCTGATATGTAAATAGAATGCCTTCCATCTCTGCATGTAGAGGAGAATCTGATTTAAAAGTTTTGACTCTCATATGTTTCACATCTCCCCTCCAATCTCTAACTATTACTGCACAAGAAGAGTCTCCTCCATTTACCCATGATGCATCAGTGTTAATCTTATAAGCATTTGTTGGTTTTTCCTATCTAACTGCAGTAACTGTGGTTTCCCTCTTTTTTTTTTGAGTTATATGAGGGATGATTCCAGCCTGTATTAATTTCTTATGCTTGTCCAAATTGCATTTCAATGGGTTTGCAGTAAAAATTATGAGAATCAGTTCCTTTATATTCTGAAAGCATACATCTACAGAAAATGAATGATTATCATAGAGTATTTTGTTCCTATAAATCCAAAGAGACCAAATTGTGGCAATGAGTGCAGCAGTGTACACATGATGCAGAATCACAGAGCCTGCCCTAATGGTGAGATAGTATTCAACTAAATGACTAAAACTCCTGAATTCAGGTGTATGCAGATTCAGCATGCAGTTAACTTTATTCCATACTGCAAAAGCCTTACAACAGGAATTAAAGAAATGGTTGATAGAGTCTGAGTGATTAGAGCATATAGGGCATTTAGAGGCTAGTGAAAAACCTAACTTACACAAAACATTTTCAAAGGGCAGAATTCCATTCAAAGCTCTCCAAGTTAGTACTGACATTTTGACAGGTATGAAATTTGCCCATACCTTATGAAGATGTCTGATGCTTGTTCCCCTCAGCCTCAGGATCTTATAGGCCGAGCTGACTGAAAATTTTCCATCCACCGAAGATGTCCATATCAGTCTGTCCTCATGTGAGTTCCTGATGGATACTTCCTGCAAAATTGAAACTATATTGGTAGCCAAATGTGGCTCCAGAGTAGGAAGATTAGAGTCTTTGTTCAGGACGAAAGAGCTTAGTGTGATTTCAGGGAAAGGAATTTCCACATCATCATGCCATTTATAGTATAAAGCTCCTTCCCCTGACCAGTTTGAGTTCCAGAAGGAGCATATTCCTTTTCCATGAATAACTCTAGTCAAACTATTAGTTTTTTCAGTAACATAACATATTCTCTTCCATACCTGAGAGTTCTTGTAAGAATCAGGTAGTGTCCAAAGATGCTGAGCCCATTGAGTAGTGTTCATTTGAAGCTTTCACCATAGCTTACAGGAGAATGAATCAACTATAGCTTGAATGTCTCTAAACCCTATCCCATTCTCTTGTACTGGAATACTCATTTTTCTCCATGCTCTCCATTTTTTCCTGGTCTCTGTACTATCAGTAGCTCCCCAAAACAATCCAGAAGCCATCCTTTCCATTTTCCTCAATACTAACTTTGGAGGCCTTAGTACAGCAAACAAGTGAGTTGGGATAGAAAGAAAACAATGGTTTATTAGAATTATTTTACCACCAGTACTCAACCACCTGTTTTTCCAGTTATTAATGCTTTTTTCCATTCTCTCCAATATGGGGTAGTAGTATCTCTGAGTGTTCCTTCCTGTAAATATTGGGATCCCTAGATATTGAAAAGGAAACACTCCTCTAGCCATCCCTAAATTCCTACTCAGAATCTGAGATCTTTCTACTGAGGTGTTAGGAGCAACATAGAAGTTAGATTTAGAAAAATTTACTTTTTGTCCTGATGTTTGCTCATATGCACAGAGAAATTTTTTAAATCTTTTCAGGTATTTCTTATTTCCACTAAGGAAAACAGCAGTATCATCAGCGTACATTAAATGAGTAATCTGTGGACATGTTTTAGGTAAACTGAAAAATTGCAAATAACCCAAATTAAACAGTTTTTTAAGTCCTCGGGAGAATGCCTCAGATAAGATATTGAACAGTAATGGAGAAAGGGGATCTCCCTGTTTTATTCCTCTATTTGATGCAAAGAAACCTGATGCTACTCCATTAATTAGCACTGAGAAATGGGCTGAAGCTATGTTCTGCATAATTCGGTTAACAAATATACCATGGAAACCAAATTTAAGGAGAATTGAGTTAAGAAAAGACCATGAGACTCTATCAAAAGCCTTCTGCATATCTAATTTAATGATTAAGTTCTGCTTCTGTGATTTCCTTGTTAACATTCTGGTCATTTCTTGCATCAAAATTATGTTGTCAGAAATATCCCTCCCTTTCATGAAAGCACTTTGTTCAGGGGATATAAGTTGAGACATAAACGGCTTAATCCTTTCCATCATAATCTTAGAGAAAACCTTGTTAACAAAATTAGAAAGGCTTATTGGTCTGAAGTCAGAAAAAGTGACAGGTATTGGTTTTTTTGGAATTAGAGCTAGCCAAGTGCTGGAAATTGCCTTTGGGATGTTTCCACTTATTAGAAAGTCATTTGCAGCTTCAAGTAAATCAGATTTAACAATTTCCCAGAAGGTGGTATAAAAAAAACCAGTGTATCCATCAGGTCCAGGGGAGCTATGTTTGTTTAGGTCAAAAACTGCAAACTTGAGCTCATGAATCAGGAAAGGAGCCAGCAGTAAATTATTCTCTTGTTCAGTTATTACTCTTGGTATTTCAGCTAGAAAATGACTCATATAAGTTCCCTGTTTCTGAGGTTCTTCCACATTGAATAAAGCTTTATAATATCCCACTGCCTCCTCTTTAATCTGTGTAGGATCAGAGGTCCAATTTCCTTGCTCATCTCTAATCTTACTAATTCTAGTTTTAGTCCTCCTTTCCCTTATTGAATGGTGAAAATAACTCGTATTTGCATCACCATATTTAAACCAATTCAACCTTGCTTTTTGCCTAAGAAAGATTATTTTCTCTTTTTGAGCCCTCATTAAAAGTTGTTTAGATTTATTCAAATCTGTCAGGGTTGATTCAGTAGGAGTTTGTTGAAATGAGATTTCTAGATCATTAACCTTATTCTCATATAGTGACAGATTCTGGTCAACATTGCCAAAGTGAGTTGTATTCCAATGCTTTATTTCCATCTTAAGCCTTTTCAGTTTATTTATTAACCTATACATCCCTCTGAAGGGAGTGTCCAGATTCCAGTTAGATGCCACAAAATTAAGAAAATCCTGTCTACCAGTCCACATCTCTTGAAATCTAAAAGGTCTAGGGGCTTGTTCCTCTGATGATTGTACTGATAAGAGGAGAGGAGCATGATCCGAAGACAGTCTATTAAGAACATGGATTGAGCTGTTAGGAAATTTATCAAACCAATCTAATGAGCAAATTCCCCGGTCTAACCTTTGGAATATTAACTCTTTGCACCTTTCCTTATATCTATTATTGGTCCATGTAAAAGAATTACCTACCGTAGGTATATCATGCAAATCCAAGTCACTTAAAAATTTATTAAATTGCATCATACTCTTTTTTGGGGTTGACTTTCTCCCTTTATACTCTGATACATAAGCTACAGTGTTGAAATCTCCAATATATATGGAAGGGGGAAGATTAGCTACCATTAAATCACTCCACAATGACTCTCTTATTTGTCTATGTACACTTGCATAGATAAAAACACAGTTCCAGCTCAGAGAAGATAAGGAATCAATTATATTAGCTTGTACATACTGATCAGTCTCACTTAGAACAGAGATACTAAAAGACTGGTTCCAAAATAACCAGATTTTAGCACTGTGAGCACAGTAGGCATTGTGAAATCCCAATTCGTTTTTAAATTTTATGATCCTCTGATTTTCTTGCCATGGTTCTATTAAACACATTATGTCTAACTTGTGTTTAAGTATCAAATTTTTAAGTCTGTCAATTGAAGTGCCAACTCCCCTAACATTCCAAACCAGTACATTCCCTATTATGGTGTGTTTTATCATTTAAAAATTTTGGGATTGGCTTTTTGTGATGATCTAAGGTTTCTACTAGTCTTTGCTGAGTTTTTGCCTCTTTCTCCTGATTTTCCATTGCTATGACCAATAATCCCAGATAACAAATGATCTGAAGAACTTACCTTTGCCTGCTCACCTTCTTTTTCCATAATGCTCGGATCAGGAGTTGTTGTAGTTGTTTCTTTCAATCCTTCCTTGTTGCTGGTACTATGCTCTGCAGAACCTGTTTGTGCTTGCTCTATAATCTCCAATTGTGCTATGTCTTTTTGTGCCACGGGGGAAATAATGTTATTAGCAGAAACATCAGAGATAATGGCAAGAGGTGCTTCCTGTGATTCGACTGTTTCATGAAAAATCTCTGCAATCTCCCCTTCCTGCTCTTCCTCACTATCTTCTAAGGATTGAAAGGCATTAGAAATTGTTACAGTGTTTATGTTTGTTTCCTTTTCAGGTATGGATGTTTGTTCAAGTTGGTGGTTCTTTTTTCTCCATATGGATGTGGTTATTGGCTTAGATATATCATCTAATGAGTAAAATGGGCCATTACGTTTTTTATGACTTACCTTATAGAAGTTAATGTTACTGTCATTTTGGAATCCAGTGATTATTTTTTGATTCTGTACATCATTTTCCTTTTGTGAAACTGTAAGAGCAGATGTACCTTCAATGTTTATTTCCTCTGTTGGGTGGGATTATGATCTCAGATTGTTCTTATTTGCAATATTCTCTATCTTCTTACTAGTTATTTTCCTCAGGTTGGGGTGCAGAAAATTGCAGTTTGTGTTGCTATGCCCAATTATTTTACAATGAGTACAATATGTAGGCAGGTCCTCATACTCTATTGGGTATTCAGCAACCTTGTTTCCTATGCCTACCATAATTGATTTAGGAAGCTGGGCTAACAGGTTAATTTCTAGGCAAACTTTAATAGCTGAAGGTCTGGATAATGCCATAGTTGCAGCATCCATCTTAAGAAACCTTCCTACCTGACTACTTATACCCATGATAGCAGAGTTGTTATAGAAATGGATTGGTAGTTTATGAAAAGTTACCCAAACCGGTACTATGGAGGATTCCACAGACGGAGAGAAATCTGATGTCCATTTCTGCACTTTCATTGTGTAGCCTTGAATTGACCACTGGCCCTTCATCCAGCACCTTTGGTAGTCTTCATTATCCTGAAATCGAATCAAAACATGTCGATAATCAATAGAGCCTAATTGAAATCTCGATTTAAAGCCTATTGATTTGAATGACTGTTGAAGTGAATCCATATGTGGTTTCCCTCGGATGAACTTTCCGACGAGGGCGTTCTGGTAGTGCGAAGCTAGGATTTCTCCTTCTTCAGGGGGGAGTATGTATGCAATCTTGCCCTTGAATTCTGTTATCGGGTGAAGGTTTGGAGTATCTGGGAGGGACGCTAGGAGAGGGGATTGTTTTGTATTGAGAGCTTGGACGAAGCTTCGAATAACCGGGGGCTTCGAGAGAGTAGGGTCCGGGGGTGGAGGAGGCGTCGGCGACGCCATGATCAACAGCCAAAGTAGTTGCCGAGAAACAGTAATATGACCGTTGCAGACAGAAATGGAGGTGACAAACTTGAGGAAAGGAATAGTAGTGTGATGTGTGTTAATCGCACCGTAAATCGCACATAGGAACAGTACACTCCGAGAGAAAAATCACCCACTAGAGAGCTTTCCAGCAACTGGCCTTCATTAACCTACTCTGAAGTGGTTACGAGCAATCTACAAATAAGCTCACAAAACAAGATCTAGGTGCTTATAAGGACAAAATACATTAGACTCAAAAATAGGTTACAAAATGATGGATTTATATAACAAAACCGAAAATAGTCATCTAAACTCCTTATGATGTAAACCTATATAAACCTAGCAATCTACCCCCAAGAACATAACAAAAGAGATGTTAAATGCCTTAAGAATTACATGCATTTGACGTCTCATCAAATCTCCCACACTTAAATATTTACTCGTCCTCAAGTAAACTTGAACAAGCCAAGATCTAATCGTAAACTAGCATGAAATTTTTTTTTTCAAAACACCCAACATTTTATTCCTAGACTACCCTAGCCCCTAAGACATAAGAATACCTCACACTCTCGTATCCTAAACCTAAGTTATTCTAAACAATCAAGAAACCATAAAAAAAGTGACGTATACAAGAGATGTGATGCTAACTTACTTTACCCAAGAAGCTTCCAAATAGACAATCTAAGAGAAACATAAAATATCTCATTTTCTCTAATTTTTCCTAGGATCCCTCTCGAATTTCATCCTAACTCCACACATTTTTAAAATTTTCAAGCTCACCCTCACATTTTTCAACACCATATAGCCTCTCATTTTTGCATAGGTTATCCTTTCGGGTTTTCAACCTATCTGGCCCTCCCATTAGCCTAAGTCTCCCTTTAGGGTTTTCGACTTGGCGGGATGATATAATTTTTTATTGCTCTTAAAAGAGTTACTTACTACATAAAAAGACTAAAAATCAAAGATATCATCCAATTTCCCGCCCCTACACTTAAAGTTTGTATTTTACTCAATGCATATAGACAATCTAGAAAATATGTCAATGGGAGGAAATAGGAGAACACTTACAATGAAAAGCGAACCCAAAATATACCCTTAGTGGAACAATCATGAACTATTGAACAAACTACCATCATCACAATATACTACTCTTAACCTCTGATCAAGCAAGTTCAATCACAACAACTATCATGCACAACAAATCGAATAAATAATTGAATCACCTTCGAGGGTTACCTCTTTGGTTTCGAGTTGTGGATCTCTAAGGTTATGAGGTAAATGGGTTTTGGGTGGTATTTTGGGGGTGGTAGGGAAGAAATGGTGATGTGGAGGTTGGAGAGTGTGTGAGTTTCACGGATCGTGCATGTCTACACGCCCCATGAATTTGGGGGTTTTGTTCTTCTCCTTGTCCACAATTTTTAGCATCACAAACCATGTACGTCTATACGGTCTGTGAGTTGGACTTCTCCTAACCCCGTTTGCTCACTTTCCTCCAAAAATCAAATGCTTCCGAAAAACCAAACATGCACACCAAGAGTAGAAGTGGCAAATTCATGGTACCAAAGAAAGTTTTAGAATGCCAAAATTGCACATTAATAAGCCTTTCCTAAACATACTACGGGGGTCCTGGTATCCTTACAACCACGGAGGATGCCTTGTACAGCTAGATAAAGAACTACTGCTGGTGCTCCAAATGCTCTAAGTTTGAGAAAATGCTCAGCTGGAACTCTCATCGGAGAAGCCTATGAAAAAAGCTGCATTTCAGTATAGGTCCTAATTACAACTAAAGTACGACAGTGGAGAAGAAAACCATACCTTTGATATACCCATCATGCTAAGAAAAACCCTTGATCCAAAGAACATTACTGCAGCCTCAAATATACTGATTCCAAGTGATAGTACCAAGGTGCTAGAGACTGAAGGAAGCATCATACTTTCATCTATAACAAGTAACACACATTAGTATCCAAGACACACAAACACATACATTTTTACTCTTCACAAGCAATCATAGCAAACCTGAATGAGAAACCTTCTCGCCAACATCATATGCAGGGAGAAAGTGTTTCTTTTCCTCGTCATCCATCTCATCATCTTCATCATCTCTAACAATAGTATTGCCTGAGATAAAGCAACCAAAAGTTGTTACTGAAACAACTGAAATCTAGTATCCCAGTGAGCTGCAATAGATATACAGATTATATCAACAACTGAAAGAGGAAAAATAATTACATAACTGTAACTAAATCTGAATCTGCTTCAAGCCGTACAAATGCTAGATCTAGTAACAGAGATATCCCGTCACTCATCTTCTAAACCCGTACAAGTCTAACTGGAAAAGCATATTTTCAAATGAATTACTGGAAAAGATTGGAGCTCAATATCAAATCCATATTTTATTAGTGCAAATTTTATTAGTGCATCAAAATCTTCATCTTTACCCCTTTCTTCATCCTTAACTCCCATCCTTCAGCATCAAAATCTTCATCCGTAGCCCTCTCTTATAATCAATAAGCATGTCCTCTGCAAGTGACCTTTGAACACTATTTTGAACTAATCTTTAACACATAAATTTTCAATAAAACAAACCCTAACATCTCCACAAGCTCATAAATCACAATAAAATAAGCAAAATTCGAAAAAGTATATAAACCCTAGAAAATTCACCCTCATTCGCACATTTTACCCCAAAATCTCAAACAATTAACAAAAGCAACTCCATAAGGGGAATCAGAGGTCATGAATGAGGCAACATCAAGGATCTATTGACGAGTTCTTAACATTTTAGCTAAAGCCTGTTTTAGGGGGTGACGCCGATGGGAGTGTTTTGAAAATGTAATCTAGTTGCGCCTGTCGGAGATACGCCAAGACGTAAACGCGATGGGAAAAGTTTATCGGTGGCATCGATCTGTCAGACGATAAGACATCTCAAAAATCAATCAACATCCAAAAAAATCAACTCATATAGTTCTTCAAAATCTGATGTTCGTCGTACGAGCAGGTAAATATGGTCACGACACCACCGCCGCTTGACCTCATCCCGCCACCACCACCCCTTACCTCGTCCCGCCACCACTGCAAAAAATGTAATCGAGTGAATCGAGAAGAAAAGAAAAGGAAAAGTGAATGGAGAGGAAGGAAATAGGTGGAGTTTCAATTTCTGAATTTTTTGAATTTCTGAATATTTTCTAAATTTTTAATATTTTTAAACAGGGGTATGATAGTCATTTCATGTATTTCCATCCAAATTCAGACCTCAAGGGTTATATTAGCACATTCAAGTAAAACACAGGGTTACAATAGCACTTTCCAACTTCACGGGGTCATATTAGCACAAACAACCAAAGCATAGGGTCATATGAGCACTTAACTCTAGTGTTTATATATAGAAAGTCAAGTACGGGTGGATTGTTGATTAGTGAAAGTCAAGTAAGGGCTAACCGTTGATTAGTCAAAGTCAAATATTTTTATTTGTATTTATATATACTAATTCAAATAAAGTTTGACCATTAATTAGTTAAAGCCAACTTAGTTATTAGTGTTTATATGTTGAAAGTTAAGTAAGGTTTGTTTGTTGATTAGTTAAAGTAAGCTTAGTCACTAGTGTTTCTGTATAAAGAGAGTCAAGTAAAGTTTGACCGTTGATTAGACAAATTCAACCTAGTTATTAGTGTTTATATATTGAAAGTCGAGTAAAGTTTGACCGTTGATTAGTTAAAGTCAGCTTAGTCACTAATGTTTCTATATAGAGAGAGTCAAGTAAAGTTTGACCGTTGATTGGTTAAAGTCAACTAAGCCACTAGTATTTATATAAAGTCAAGTATGGTTAGACTGTTGATTTGTCAAAGTCAACCATTTTTATTAGGAATTATTACTTATTCAAATAAAGTTTGACTGTTAATTAGTTAAAGTCAACTTTGTTATTAGTGTTTATATGCTGAAAGTCAAGTAAGGGTTCATCATTTATTAGTTAAAGTCAACTTAGTTACTAGTGTTTACATATAGACATTCAAGTAAAGTTTGTTGATTAGTCAAAGTCAATTTAGTCACTAGTATTTATATATAAAAATTTAAGTAAGGTTAGACTGTTGATTAGTCAAAGTCAAACATTTTTATCAGTATTTATTATATAATAATTCAAATAAAGTTTGGCCGTTAATTTGTTAAAGTTAACTTTGTTATTAGTGTTTATATATTAAAAGTCAAGTAAAGTTTGACCGTTGATTAGACAAAGTCAACCTAGTTGTTTGTATTTATATATTGAAAGTCAATTAAAGTTTGACATTTGATTAGTTAAAGTCAATTTAGTCACTAGTGTTTCTATACAGAGAGAGTCAATTAAAGTTTGACCGTTGATTAGTTAAAGTCAACTTAGTCATTAGTATTTATATATAGAAAGTCAAGTAAGGTTTGACCGTTGATTAAACAAATTCAAACATTTTTATTAGTTTTTATTATATACTATATCAAATAAAGTTGACCGTTAATTAGTTAAAGTCAACTTAGTTATTAGTGTTTATATATTGAAAGTCAAGTAAAGGTTCATCGTTGATTAGAAAAAGTCAACCTAGTTATTAGTGTTTATGTAAAGTTGAGTATAGTTTGACTGTTGATTAGTTAAAGTCGGCTTAGTCACTAGTCGAAGGTAATGTTAAATAAAAGAATCGCGAGAGTCTACGGGAGTGGGAACATTGTCCCACTCCCGTGATACAATGAAACCTACTAAACTACCCCTGATCTAGATGATACAATCAGGTGGCCCAGAATGAACCGGAAAAGTCTAGGGGAATGGGAACCTTGTTCCCCTCTGTGAATACATGATACCTTCTAAGCTACCCCTGGACTAGATGATACAACCAGGTGGTCCAAGAAGATACTACCCCTTCTTGATGACAGGGGCCTGTAAGACTCATCTGTGAAAATACCGAGGGGCATGAGAACAGCCTCACTAGCCCCTCCATGCTACTCCATACAACCGATTGTGTGAACCGGCTCTTTATCCGTGGTTTGTTCCCCGCGGGTGTCTTCCAAATCGAGAGTAGTCCCGGCCTTCAAGTGAAGTAGTATGACGTCTTCTCCAGGAAGAGCTGGCACACCGCTTCTACCATGTACACCTCTAAGATGAAGATAAAGAGGTGTTATTGGCCTTCGATAACGACCTCTGGATGAGTCCCGAGGTTTTGTCGTTGGGGTTGGCAGCAGATTGACCGTAGTCTGTGTTGCTCCATAGTGTTTCCCGTCGATAGACCTCCTAATGATGAAGAGACCATGCATGACTTCTACCGTGTACGCCCCGCGTAACGGTTTTGTAACCGTCCTCTCCATTTTAGGTAAATGGACAGCCTGCTGCCATTTGCACTTTTCAGTGCAGTGCAGGCAAATAGCACAACCAACAGTACAGCTACCGTATAACCGTGTGTGTGAACCGTGGTATTTCCCCATGATTATCAAGGCAACCGTCGCTGAAGTGCGGCGATGGCCTTCCGAGCCGAGCGTGTTGTCGGCCTTAGTCTCTAGTGTTTCTATATAGAGAGAGTCAAGTAAAGTTTGACTATTGATTAGTTAAAGTCAACTTAGTCACTAGTATTTATATAGAAAGTCAAGTAAGGTTTGACCGTTGATTAGACAAAGTCAAACATTTTTATTAGTATTTATTATATACTAATTCAAATAAAGTTTGACCGTTAATTAGTTAAAGTCAACTTTGTTATTAGTGTTTATATATTGAAATTTAAGTACAGTTTGACTGTTGATTAGTCAAAGCCAGCCTAGTTATTAGTGTTTATATATTGAAATTCAAATAAGAACTAACCGTTGACTAGTTAAACATGTATTTATGTATACTAAATCAATTAAGGGTTGAAGTTAATTAGTTAATGTAAACAAATTTTACTCTTATTTATATAAATTAGGTAAGCAAAGGTTGATCGTTGATTAATTTAACTTAACTTAGTTATTAGCTAAAGTCAACAAAAGAAGTGAACGATTTTGAAAGTTTAAAAACAATAGCCTAGAGCTGCTGCGCGCAGCAGCTCCAAGCCCATGAAATTTCTGTAAAGATTATATGAAATTTTTGGCAATTTTTTATAAAAAATATTGGCAAATTTTTTTAATTCTTTGGAGGAAAAATTGAACTTTAAAAAATTTCAACGAATATTTTGAAATTTTTGGCGGGTAGAGTGAATTTTAAAAATTTTTGGCGATTTCTTTGGAGGGAAAAATGAATTTTTAAAATTTTTAGCACCGGTTTTAAAAATCGGTGCTATGTTTTTCAAAATCAGTGCTATTTTTAAATTTTTAGCACCTGTTTTAAAAACTGGTGCTATTTTTCCAAAAACAGGTGCTATTTTGAATTTTTTGGCAGGAAGATAGAATTTTAAAAATATTTAGCACCGGTCCGGTGCTAATTTTTCCAATAACGGTGCTATTTTTTAAAAAATTGGCAATTTCTTTGGGGGAAAAATGAATTTTTAAACTTTTTGCACCGATTTTTAAAAACCGGTACTATTTTCTTCCAAAATCGGTGCTATTTTTAAATTTTTAGCATCGGTGCTAATTTTTCCAAAATCGGTGCTATTTTGAATTTTTTGGCAATTTTTTGGCGGGAAGATAGAAATTTTAAAATATTTGGCACCGATTTTTAAAAATCGGTGCTATTTAAAAAGTTTTGGCTATTTCTTTGGCGAGAAAATTTAATTTTTAAAATTTTTAGCACCTGTTTTTTTCAGCACCGGTTTTTAAAACTGATGCTATTTTTTTTTTTTTTTTAAATAACCATCATAGATGGGGGAATTTGTATTAGCCTTCCCAAGCCGTAATAAAAACACAAATAAAGAAGCCAAAAGGCTAGGTAGCTGTACAATCTGAGCGGATTGCTCTTGAAGCAACCATTAGTTGCTTCCAAAAGAATAAACTAGAGTATGAGGATGCTATAGGCTGGACTCTCGAACTTGTTAGTGAATCAACATAGAGACACAGATCAGTCAGAGAGAAGAACCATAAGAGTAGCCTCTCAGTGTTGCATAATCAAAAGAACAGAAAACAGTAGCAGATTTGGTAGAGGAAGAAGAAGGCTGAGCAGGTTGATAGAGAAAGGATAGAAGCTGAGGTAAGCTTTGTTATTGCCCTACTCCAAAATTGATGTCATTCCAAAGCTTGTAACTTGGAGATCTTGAAGGCCATAAATAGTCTGTTGAACCGAGAAATCAGTTATGCATCCTAGACATGAAACCTGCAAGGAAGAGTAAGAATGAGTAGCATCCGAACTATAAGATTCGTATCTCAGGGATGCCAGATTGATCTAGTCTGATTAGCCCCCTAACCGAGTTCGGAAGTTCAGATAAAACATGAAAGGATGAATCACATTGTTCATGTAAACATAGTTTAGCCAGTGCATGAGCCACAAGGTTAGCCTGTCTGTATATATGTACCAAATTGATGTCATGTAGAGATTGGTGGATCTCATCAGCTAATGAAAAACATCTCCAATGAGAACGGAGTGGATTAGTAGAGAAGAGAACCGCAGAAAGACAATCCGATTCCATATGAAGGGGGCCAGATAAATCCTGTGCAATCTGAATGGCAAACCTAATAGCCTTTAATTCGGCTTCTAGAGGTGAAAGAGCTACCGTAAATAAAGTGTAAGCTCCCACGAGGTCCCCTATAATGTCTCTAATGATCACTCCAATCCCACACTTCTCCATATTACATGACCAGGAGGCATCGACATTGATCTTAAAACCTGATGAAGGTTTAGACCAAGCAATTTTCCAGATTTTTGGCTTTGGTGGACGTTTAAGAAGTGGTAGAAAGGAATGATCAGCAATACTCACATCTAGAGGAGATGATATGTGAACTGGATTTGCACTAAAAGAGAAAAAAATCTGATCTCTAATAAGCTGGAGCACTAAGGAGGTGGAAGGCTTGGTAGATTCAAATAGGTATCTATTTCTCATCTTCCAAATATTCCAGAATGTGTAGATGGCAGCAGTGCAGATCATAGTAGCATGTAAGGGGGTTAGAGCTGGCAAAGTCAAGTAGTATGAGATTCTTTCCCAAACCGAGGGGAATGTTCTATCATGAATACCCATAAACTGATGAATGACTTTCCAAACAGAAAGAGAGAAATGGCACGAATTGAAAAAATGATCCAAAGAATCCTCATGATTATTGCACATACAGCATTTAGAAGCCAGACTAAATCTCAGTTTCCTGATTATATTATCAAAAGGCAGCAGAGAATTGAGGACTTTCCACATAAAAACAGATATTTTTTTTTCAAACCTGGGATTCCAAAGGATTTTTGCAGAGGAGAACAAACCTGAGTGGTTACTTAGCAACTTATATGTGTCTTTGAAGGAGAAGTTTCCAGAGATACCTGGTTTCCAAATTAGTCTATCAGCTCTGTGAGGGAAGAGTTTTGAATCCTGCAAAAGATTAATAATGTAAGATGGCAGAAATGGCTCAATTTTTCCCATAAGAGAAGCTTTGTTAGATATGAATTGGGAAACTGAACATTCAACATCAATATCAACCCTATTTTGGTCACACACATCAATTAGTGCACCTACATCCAACCAGTTTGAGGTCCAAAAATTACAATCACCTCTCCCTATGATGACTCTAACATTAGCCTGAGCCCAATTATTAACTGAACAAATTCTCCTCCAGTTAGGAGAAGACCTATAGGATTGAGGGAGGGCAGCCATTAGGTGAGTCCAGAGGGCATCACCTATTTGATACTTCCACCACAATTTAACCGAGCATGTCTTAATTATTGTACTGATTGACCTGAAGCCTAGGCCATTCTGATCAGTTGGGAGACACAAATCAGACCACTTTTTCCATGATCTCTTAGCTTTTAAATCATCCCCCCAGAAAAACTTGCTCATTTTTTTCTCAATGATGGAAATGATCAATTTTTTCGGTTTGATAACTTGCCATATGTGTTGTGGAATGGCATAAATGCAAGACTCAATCAATGTAATTTTCCCTCCCATCGAAATCCATCTATTTTTCCAATTACCAATCTTATTATCAATAAGTTCCAAGAGAGGTTGAAAGTAAATTTTTTTTGCCACTCCAGTAAAGATTGGCACACCTAGATAAGTAAAAGGAAAGGAACCCAATTTCATTCCCAGTATCCTTTTAATCTGGTTCACTTTATGTTCAGTAGCATGTTTGCTCATGTAGATGTCACTCTTGTTATAGTTAATAGCCTGCCCAGTGACCTCCTCAAAGACAGACAAGAAAGCCTTTAATCTAACCAAAGTTAATTTTGTAGCTTTAAAGAAAATGACAGTATCATCAGCATAAGATAAGTGAGAAATTCTAGGAGGATTACCTGGAAGATCAAAATAGTCTAGCTTACCTTTGTCAAAAATGTAGATCAAGCTCCTTGAAAAAGATTCAGAAAAAATATTAAACAAGAAGGGAGAAAGAGGGTCACCCTGTTTAATGCCTCTAGAAGACTGAAAAAATCCCACAGGCTTACCATTAATTAGAATAGAGAACCAAGCCTGTGACAAGTTTTTCATAACAGTGAAGATGAATTTTGCATGGAAACCAAATTTTGCCAGAATTTTATATAAAAAAGACCATCTAACCCTATCAAAAGCCTTTTTAAGATCAAGTTTAATTAAGCAATTCGGATCTCTTCTTTTTCTGTTAATGAGTCTAACCATTTCCTGTAGATGTATGACATTATCAGAAATATCCCTACCATGTAGAAAGGCTGTTTGGTTAGGAGAAATAATCTTGGGCATAATAGGTTTAAGTCTTTCCATAAGCATTCTAGAACAAATCTTATTAATCACATTGGAAAGACTTATAGGCCTGTAGTCATCAAATGAGGATGGGACTTTCTTTTTAGGGATAATGGTAATCCATGTACTGCTTATGCCCCTAGGCAGGTTTGAGGAAGATTGGAAATCCTGGACAGCTAGAAGAAGATCATGTGATATTATGTCCCAAGATTTCATGTAGAATTTGGCCGTAAAACCATCCGGACCTGGAGAGCTTGACTTGTTAAGGCTAAACACAATATTCTTAAGCTCCTCCATGGTTACTGGTTTTATTAGGTTGTTATTATCTTCCTGAGTAACCATATTGGGTATATGGTTGAGAAAATGAGATGTGAATGGAGAGCAATCAGTGAGGCAGTCTTCACTCAACAAATCTTGATAATAATTAATTGCTTCCAGCTCCACATCCTGTGTGTTTTCCAACCATTGACCATTCCTACCTTTGATTTTTGTGATCCTCAATCTATTATGCTTGTCCTGTACAGATCTATGAAAGAAAGATGTATTATTGTCTCCATCTTGTAGCCACTTAATCTTAGCCTTATGTTTCCAAAAATTCTTTTGTTCAGATAAGGCCTTAACTAAACTAGCCCTAGCCTTCCTAAGATTAATCTGATTATTAACAGAGTCATCCTGATCAGTTAAAGCTTCCTGTACCTGCAAGGTTAATTCAGCCTGATGAACATTATCATGAATGTTACCAAAATGATCTTTGTTCCAGGTTTTTAAGGCTTTCTTAAGTCTGACTAGTTTTAAATAGAAAGCTAGCAGTCCAGAATTATGCATAGGAGTATCCCAATCCTTCTTAATTACTTCATTAAATTCTTTTCTCTTGTACCATGTATTTAAGAACCTAAAGGGCCTCGGATTAGATGGGATGTCACTTCCTACAGTTAGCAACAAGGGATTGTGATCGGAGCTAACTCTATTTAAGATCTGGATTGTAGAGGAAGGAAAAGAATGAGACCATGATGAAGTGCATAATCCTCTATCTAGTCTTTTAACTGTAGGAGATCTTAAGCGATTATTAGTCCAAGTAAACAAGTTTCCAACAGTATTAATTTCTTCCAACCCCAGACCATTAGTAAAATCATTAAAATCTCTAATACTACCAATTTTTGGAGTAGATGGACCTCTGTATTCGGATATAGATGAAATGCAGTTGAAATCTCCAATAAACAAGGAATCAGAATGGTTAAATGAGCTAAGATCAGACCAGAGATCCTTTCTTCCTAATCTGGTTCTCAGACCATATATAAAAAATGCATCCATTGGCTTAATAAGAATAGGACTGGTTATGTGAACTCCAAGAAATTGGAGATTATCATTACTAACTGTCAAAACAATACTTGAAGACCAAAAGATCCATATCTGACCGTTAGTAGCAGAGAAGCAGTTATCAAACCTTAACATTTTTCTATATTGATCACACTGGGAGTTATCATGTTTAGGTTCAATTAAACAAATGAGTTCAAATTTATGTCTGTTGATAAGATTAGAGAGCCTAAGCATAGATGTATCCATTCCTCTAATATTCCAAACCAGCATTTTAATTCTGACAGTTGCACTATTCATGATGAAACATTAGAGGAACTTTTTGATCTTGTCATAATAGTGTTCTTCTGTGTGAAAAAGGTGTCATTATATGGCTTCTTAACAAACTTACCTTTGTTCAACTTACTTTGATCAGTAGGAGGAGAAGAGTGTCCCTGTGATTGGTCAGCTCCAGTTTCAGGAGCAATGTTCAAGCAGGAGGATTCTTCTTCAGCAACCGAGAGTTCAATTTTGGTGCCCTCATCTCCTGATGATTCCTCACCCGCCAAGGGTAGAAATCTGTTGGACCTATTTTTCTGCTGAGAGAAGATAAAGTTTTTTGCTGCAATGATGGAGCTAAAAGGGGAGAAGGATTTACCTCGTTTACTTGGTAGATCATCTTTGGCAAAAACTGGCCTAAAATTAGGTGGGGCAGAATGAGGATGCCTATCTTGTGTCCCTAATGATTTAGGATCCATAGGAAAGGCTCGAGGGTAGAGGGAGGGGATTATTTTTCCAGGTTGAGGGGATGGAGGACAATCTTTCTCTGTCACCCCTTCCTCTGTACTAGTAGCAACATTGGTTGGCAGATCAACACTACAGGGAGTGAAATTCTGCACCTCAGGAATTATAAGATCATCTATGTTACTAGCTACAATGGTTGGCAAGTCAACAGTACTGGGAATGAGTTTCTGCACCTCAGGTATTGAAGGATCAACCAGTGGGTCAGGGCTAGTTAGTTCATTAGTTTCCTGCACTGCATCTAAACTTTGCTGTTTCTTAGGAACATAGATAAATTTCTGAGACTGGTAACCCTTTTGTTTTTCAGTTATAGAGATCCCTGAACTCTCCTCACCTAAATTACCAATCTTAAGATTATTTGAATTCCCTTTTGTCTGAACCATCAAACCTTTCAAGTGGGAGTCATTTAAGATAACAGATTCATTCTTCCTAACCGAGGATCTCTTTAATTCCGGATGCAAATAGATACAATGATTATCCTCATGCCCTATACATTTACAATGTAAACAGTAGGGGGGAATATCCTCAAAATCGAGGGGGAGTTTAACCACATTGAATTCATTACCATCCTCCTCAATTCCAACTCTAATGCAAGAAGGTAATTTCTTTTTTAGGTCGATTTCAACACACATTTTTACACAGGAAGGTCTAGATAAAGCCTCAGTCGCAGCATCAACTTTAATAAAGTTCCCAATTTGGTTACCCATGATTTCAAGCATAGCTGAGTTATAGAAGTAGATTGGAACATGAGGAATAGTAACCCATACCGGGACAATGGATGATTCTGCCTCCGGAGAGAAATCAGAGTTCCATTTCAAGACCTTCATTTGCGCATTATTGAATACCCAATGACCTTTGAGCCAGAATCTCTGGTAGTCTTCTTTTTCCTGGAAACGAACTAGGACATGCCGGAAGTCGATGGATCCTAATTGAAATTTCCCTTTGAATCCTACAGAATTAAAAGCTTCATTTAGTTGGACCATAGATGGCTTTCCTCTAGCAAACTTACCGATCAGAGCATTTCGATAATGTGAGGAGAGAGTGTCTGCATCCTTGCGACTGACGAGACATGAGATTTCTCCTTTGTACTGGGTTTTGGGGACGATTTCCGGGTTTGATGGAAGAGAAGCTTGTAATGGAGGCGGGCGATTAGCAAGCGCTTGAAGGAATGATTTGGTCCCCCCTTGGCTTCGATCGGCCGGCGGGAGAGCCGCCATGGCTGGCCGAGCGGAACAGAGAAGAGAAACCAAATATGACCGTTATCAGTGATGGCTGAGAGAGGGAAGGAAGAAAGGTGAAAAAAACGACAAAGAGTCACGCGTTTTGGTTAATTCGCACACAATTCGCACGCAGTAAGCACTGTTCACAGAGAGAAATAAAAGCTGATTTTGTTACTGATGCTATTTTTACAAAAATGGTGCTGTTTTGTTTTTTGGTTTTTATTTTTGCAATTGTTTGGCGAGAAAATAGAATTTTAAAAATATTTAGCACCGATTTTTAAAATCGGTTTTAATGTTTTCAAAATTGGTGCTATTTTTAAAATTTTTAGCACCGCTTTTTAAAAAATGGTGCTATTTTTTTCATAACCAGTGCTATTGTATAATTTAGCACCAATTTTTTAAAAATCGGAGTTATAATTAAAAAATTGATGTTCATATAACTGGTGTTAAAAAAATTTTAAAAATTGATGTTTTACATTTTTAGCACCAATTTTTAAAAATAGTTCTGAAAAACCGGTGGTAAGTGGGGGTGCCTGTGGTAATGGTTGGCTCAGATGGCCAACCATCATCAGCGTAATAACTTGGAGCATGGACTGGGACAAGAACACCGCCACCATAGGCATGCAATATACCCCACTCTGTTCACCTCATCTCCAACTGCTACCAAGAGGCAAGAACCACTCTCCTTCACTAGCAAATATTTTTGTTAGTGAAATGCATCTGGGTACGATGTATCATCTAAATTCGTTTTGCAAGAATGTGACATGAATCAGCGTAATATTTGTTTTGCGAGAATTTCCCGTGGCAGTAAATGATCATCTAAATTTAAAAAAACAAACATACAAGCAGCTTAACACACATTGCATCGATCCATTTTAAAAATCTAAGAAAATATATTCAACGGTGCACATAAGCATTTCTGCTAGAAACTCCTACCGCAGTCAATGTGCAATGTTTATCCAGGAATCACAAAGACAACATTAAGCCTGTTCATCTATACTGAACTGAACTAATTCAGACTAATTTAGTACTGATATAATAACTAAACTGGAGGAAAGTCTAAAACGGGATCCGAAACACAAAAATGTGAAACTTTAATACTTCATCTAGCAAGTTGTAGAAAATAAGGGTAATAATTGTGTGTCTGTATTAATGAATTCATGATACATTATATAGTGGTACATGATATCTATACAAGCTAGGAAAAGGTAATAGAATACAATTACAGTTACAAGTAATATTGCAAGAATATTCTAATTCCTTAACATTCTTCCTTAAGTTGGAGCATGTGGATCAGAAATGCCCAACTTGCCAAGTAAAGAATGAAACTGATTACGTCCGAGAGCCTTAGTGAACAAGTCTGCAGGTTGGTTCGCCGTACGAATATGGTGAGTAACAATAGCACCAGATTGAACAAGATCCTGGACAAAATGACAATCGACTTCAATGTGTTTGGTACGTTCATGAAAAACTGGATTGGCCGCAATATGAAGAGCAGATTGACTGTCACAAAACAACTGCATAGGAGAGGATTGCAAAACCCCCAAATCTTTCAGTAAAGACCGAAGCCATAACAACTCACAGCAGGTAACAGTCATGGCACGATACTCCGCCTCAGCTGAAGAACGAGAAACAGTAGGTTGCTTCTTAGTCTTCCAAGAAACCGGAGAATCACCAATCATCACAAAATAACCAGAAAGAGAACGCTGCAGCCCAATCAGAATCACAATAAGCAGTCAATTGTAACGTACTACGAGAAGAGAGAAATAAACCTTGACCAGGATGACTCTTCAGGTAGTGCAACACACGAACAGCAGCTTGCCAGTAAGGAACACAAAGGGGACTGAATAACTCAGTTCAGGACGAGTAATAGTCAGGTAGATCAGGCGCCCAACCAGGCGTCGATACTGCTCCGGGTCATGGTAGTCTGGACCTTCAACACGTGCCAAATCATGCTGTTGCTCCATCGGAAAGTCAGTCGGCTTAGAGGAAGATAAACTGGTATCCGATAAAATGTCCAAAGCATATTTCCTTTGCGAAAGGAACACCCCCTCTGATCTTCTAGCAATCTCTATGCCCAAAAAATACTTAAGCATACCAAGATCCTTCATATGGAAACAAGAACCTAAGTATTTCTTGAACTCAGAGATGAGCGAAGAAGAACTACCAGCAATAACCAAATCATCCACGTAAACCAGAACGTGTAAAGAAGCTGATCCACGAGAAAAAAAACAAACAAAGAGTAATCGGCCTTACTCTGAACAAATCCAAATGCTCGTACAGCCTGAGCCAGTTTAGCAAACCAATTTCTAGGAGCCTGTCGAAGACCATAAAGAGATTTCTGTAGGCGACAGACCTGACCAGGCGGTACAGCGTAGCCAGGTGGAGGACACATGAACACTTCCTCATGCAAATCACCATGCAGGAAGGCATTATGAATATCTATCTGATGCAGTTCCCAACCACGAATAACTGCAACGGACAAAAACAAGCAAACAGAACTCATCTTCGCAACTGGAGCAAAAGTCTCAGTGTAATCAATTCCTTCAACCTGACGATTCCCAAGAACCACTAGGCGCGCCTTATGACGTTTAATAGTACCATCTGACCGAAACTTCATCCGATAAACTCATTTGCATACAATAGCCTTCTTGTGCGCATGCAAAGGAGACAAAGTTCATGTCTGATTTCGTTCCAGTGCAGTAAGTTCATCAACCATAGCATCTCGCCAATGAGAATGACGGGAAGCCTCAGAGTAAGTAGTGGGATCTGCACTAGAAGTTACAGCACCCAAAAATCTAGAATGCATACTAGAAAAATTATCACAATTTACATAATCGGTAAGAGGGTAGAGAACACCTGAGGAAAGTGATGAAGCATGAGGGAACTTAGTCGAAGGGGGGGGGGTCTTCAGTGGTAAGAGCACAAGCATAATCATCACAATCATAATCTGCCAAATACGACGGTGGATGACGAGATCGAACACTCCATCTGGTAGAAGGTGGATCGAAGGCAACTGGCGGAGAAGTACCGGTGACGGATGATGTAGGTAGACCGACGGCAGCCGGCAAAGAGCAACCGGCGTCGGGCGGCGGAGCACTGCCGATGGATGCCGGCGTCGTGACGTTGGAGATGACCACCGGGAGTTGGTCGGTGACTATCGTCTGTGAATTGACGGGGTTGACCAATGTTAACCAGCTGGGGTTGACCGGCATTGACCGGCTAGGATAGACCGGTATTGACCCGCCGGCATTGACCGGCGTTGACCCACTGGGGTTGATTGGCGTTGACCCACCGGGGTTGATCGACGTTGATCCACCGGCGTTGACCGGCATTGACTGGCCGGTGTCGATCGGCGGTGATTGGTAAAACAACAGTCGGCGTCGAAAAGTTGACGTTGACCGGCAATGGTTTATCGGCTGCAGAAGGAGGATCGAAAAATCTGTGCGGCTCGGGTGAGAATGAGGAGGAATCCGACGGTGCTGTAGTGGCGCCGCCAGGTTCATCGGATGAAGCAGAGTACGAGAACTGGTCTTCAAAGAAATCAACATCCCGGGTATTAAAGATCACTCGAGATTCCAAGTCGAGAAGACGATAACCTTTCTTTCCGGCAGGATAACCAAGGAACAAACACCGCCGACTTCTTGGTGCAAACTTGTCACGGTTTCTGGGAACACGAGTAGCAAAACACAAGCAACCAAAAACCCGTAGAGAAGAGTAATTGGGCGCCTGGCCATAGAGTAACTCAAAGGGAGTACGACCGTTGAGAAGCTGAGTCGGGGTTCGGTTAATCAGGTAGGCAGCAGTAAGAACACATTCTCCCCAAAATTCAATAGGAAGATTGGCTTGAAACCGTAAAGCACACGCCACAATGAGTAAATGACGATGCTTTCTTTCAACTCGACCATTCTATTGCGGAGTTTCAACCATAGATGTCTCAAAAATTATCCCAGATGCAGTAAAGTGAGACCGGAGAGGCAAAAATTTAGTGCCGTTATTAGCCCAAACTCGTTGAATTGTTCTTCCCCACTGATTCTTGACTAAGGCACTAAATTCTAAAAATCTAGAAGCTACTTCAGATTTAGCTACTAACAAATAAACCCAAACAGCTCAGGAATAATCATCTACGATTGTCAAAAAATAAAATGCACCACTAGAGGATGGAGTTCGATAAGGTCCCCAAACATCACAATGTACTAATTGAAATAATGCAGTAGCATTTGTAGAACTCAGTGGAAAACTATGCCTAGTCTGTTTTGCTCTATAACATACAGAGCAAGGTATAGTAGTATTATTGGTGCTAAAATCAAGAGTAGGAATAGAAGAAAACACCGTAGATGATGGATGACCAAAACGCTGATGCCATAAATCAGATGAAGAAATCGAAGCAACTGTCGGAATAGATTGCAGGATATGAGGACGAATGCGAGTATCCAACAGACGAAGCCACTAACACCCCCCCTTTCTATTCACCCACGCCAATCACAATCCCCGTACTGATTTTCTGTAAAATGCAATAATTTTCAATAAACAAAGCTAGACATTTTAAGGCAGATAACAATCTAGAGCATGATAATAAATTGCATCGCAAAGTAGGTATGTAGAGAACATAAGTAAGGGTGACATCACCAAAACAAATAGACCCATATTGTGTAGCAAACGACACAGAACCATCAGGCAGCATAACATTCACAGTAGTGGTAGCAGTAGTAATATCAGTAAGAGAACCTTTGTCACCAGTCATGTGATATGAGGCTCCCGAATCAAGAATCCAAGGTAAAGTAGACTTACCTGACCCATGGTCAGATAACGAATCAAACTGATTAAATAAATGTATGATCGTACTCCATTGGTCGTCAGACAGAGTAGAACAAAATCAGATCGTGTAGGTAAGCTAGAGGAGGCGACCACTGCAAATCCTTGCGGCGACGTCACTTCACCGGCGAAAAGAGCCAACACAAATGGCAAGTGCAATTAAAGTAATAGAAGAGACAAAATATGCTGAACCAAAGCCAAAAGAAGCAATTTGGCGCGCGCCTCCTGTGTGGCGCGTGCAAATCACGCGCCGGAAGAGATGACCGCGCGTCTGGTATACCCGGGCGTGGATTCATGTGCTTCTGGAAGGTCTCGTGCGTGAATCTCACGCGCGTCTCACGACTGAGCTCACGGAGCTGCTGGTCTGATTCGGATAGTGCCGATGAAACCCGACTGAGCTCGCCGATCTGATTCGGACGGAGCGGAGCTCGTCGGTTGGATGGCGCCATCTGTGGGAATCTTCACCGGTCTGATTCGGGAGCTTCGCCTGTCGGAGCGGGAGCGGACGGAGTTGGTTCTTTTTGGGAGCAGATTCAGGTGAGCGGACGGAGCCGAGAGCAGGTTCAGGCCGGTGGACAGAGTCGGGAGCGGAAGACGAACGGCGAAACTGGTAGCGGAAGACGAATGGCGGAAGCAGTGTTTTTTTTGGTAAAAGAAAGGTAGTCCGGATCGGCTGTGCGTGGAAGTCACGCACGGAAGACGACGGAAAATTTAGGATGGTGGAAAATTTAAGGTTTCAGGATTTTAGAATATAATGATGAGAAAAGAATATAAAAATCTGCACAAAAGATAAATTTATTTTCGAATTTAAAGGATAAATGCCAAGTTTAAAATTTTCAAAATTTCAAAATATTTTTATTTTATTTTTTATAAAATTAAATAATTTTACGTTTATAGACATATTGAGATGGTCTCTTGTTAGGCAAACTAAACTTTAGTTAGAGACCTTTATGCAATTGTAAATCTATTCTAACTCCAATGACATAATAATTTTACAAAAACCTATTTTAATGTTTTTACAGAGACCTATCTCTAATATTTTTTCAAGGACTTATTTGTCCAAATTTTTCCATCATTTTCCTGCCAGTTGCCTACAAAAATTTTTTTTAAATATTTTTAAAATACACAATATCAATGTGATTGTCAAACAGAAAATCATAAACATCAGTTACAATTAGCAAAATATCAACAGAAAATCTTAAAACATCGAGTAAAAATTTGCACAAAAAAATATACAAAAAGTCAAATAAAAATCAACAAAATATTGAAAAAAATATATATATCACATCAATTGAAAATCAATTACTACTAACAAATCATCAATTGAAAATCATAAATATCACAAAATGAAAATCATGAAAACATCACAAGATTACAATCAATTAGATGTTTCTCTTCCTCATTTTCTCCCTCTGCCTTAGGTTTAGAGAGCTTCTTCCTTGTTCCTTACGGAGCAGGGCTTACACCGGCCGGAATCCAAATCCAGACCAGTTACGGATTGACGCAGAAGGCTCCCTCCAGAAACCCGATTCCCATATTGATCCGGAGACATCTTTAAACATAAAATCCTCCAGATCTGGCCATCGAAATCAAAACTGGACGGTGGAAAACCTAGAAGCGCTCGAGAAGCTCTATGCAAGTTTGTCACTCACGGATGAGGAAAACCATCTGCAAGCTACACCGCTCACTTTCGATCAATCTCAGTTCAGGCTGGCATAGATAGGCGGATCCCGTACGAAGAGATTGTTGAACTGTTTCGGCGAGTATGGGGTATGAGGAACTCAATGAACGGGAAGTTTTTGTGTGATAATGTAGTTCTGTTTTAATTTTCTAACCCGGCGGACAAGGCTTGGGTGCTCGAAAGGGAACCTTGGTTATTTGGAAAATTTCTTTTGGCACTCCGTGAACCATATGACGGCATGGTGGCAAATCAGATTAAATTTACGACGAGCTCGTTTTGGATTCACGTTCACAAGGTCCCAACTTTGGCTATGAATGCAGCCTCTGCTAGGCTAATTGGGGGCACTATCAGAAAGTTTGTGGCAGTGGAAAAGGATTCTGATGGCTCGATGGTCGGCCCCTACATGCGGATTAAGTGTGAGATCGACATCACAAAACCCTTGAAGAGGGTTCAAACGGTTGGCTCGAATGGAAGACAGATGCAGTTGTTGCTTCAATATGAAAAGTTGCCTGGGTTTTGCTCGTTTTGTGGAAGAATTGGGCACGGCCAGAGGGAGTGCGAGCACAGAACCCTAGCGCCTATTGTTGATCTCGATGTTGTGTACTATTCTCTGCTACAGGGTGTCAACTCAAATTTGTCACCATTTATGGCAGCGGGCAGAAGAAGGTTGCCGAATCAGGCCGATAGATTTCAGAGGAATATTTACCCAGGGCAGGCGCAGGATGAGGAGTATATGGATGAAGGGAGACGTGAGAATATGCATGGAGGAGAAATCATGCAACGAACTGATGGCGTTAATATACCACGACCGAATGGAAACTGGAGAGAGCCACACGCAACCTCTCATGGATTGAATATCACGGTGGCAAAAACAATAACTACCTTCATGGAATCTGATAGAATGATTTGCCGTAATGAATCGTATCATTCATATCTGAATATATAGAGAGTACAATAGAGGTGTAATAAGGAAAGAACTCTAATCCTAATAAATCATAATCTAATTAGGAGTCTGATTTATTCTAACACACACCCCCCCCCCTCAAGCGAAGCGTCGGATGCTCGCCGACGCATAGCTTGGACCTGAAGAACTCAAACAGCGGACGAGAGAGTCCCTTGGTGAAAATGTCTGCAATCTGAAGAGAAGTCGGAACATGAGCAACGCGCAGCTTTCCGGATGTCACCAACTCACGAACAAAATGGTAGTCGATGTCGATGTGCTTCGCCCGCTTGTACGCCACCGGATTCTGAGCCAAGAAGATAGCACTACTATTGTCGCATAACAACACTGGAGAACAAGAAAGCGAAACCCGAAGATCACGAAGCAAATGAGTGAGCCATACCACTTATGAGGCAGTGTTGGCGAGAGCACGGTATTCAGACTCAGTGCTAGAGCGAGAAACAGTGGGCTGTTTCTTAGCACTCCAAGAAACCAGATTCCCACCAAGAAAAACCGCATAACCATAAGTGGACTAACGAGTCTCCAGACAGCAAGCCCAATCAGCATCAGAGTACCCTAACACATCAGGAGTACTAGCAGAACAAAACTTGAGACCAAAATGAAGAGTGTCACGAACATACCGCAAAACCTGAGTCACGGCGGCAAAATGGTCATCTCTGGGATCCTGAAGATACTGACTCACCTTGTTGACCGAGAATGCCAAATCTGGGCAAGAGATGGTGAGATACTGAAGAGCACCAACAAGAGAACGATAAAGTGTAGGATCCCGGAATGGAGGACTGGTAGAGCCGTGAAGCTGAGAACCAGCGACAAATGGAGTAGAAACAGGTGTCGCGTCAGACATACATTCAAAATATCACGAGCATACTTTGCTTGGCCAAGCAGTAACCCTGAGGAGGTAGGCGAAACTTCAAGACCAAGAAAGTAATGAAGAGCACCAAGATCCTTGATTGCAAACTCTCTGTGTGTCCGATCAATGAACTGGCGAAGAAGAGTCGAGTCATTGCCTGTAAGAATGATATCGTCCACATACACAAGTAGGTACAGTAATGACCACCCTCTCGAAAGGACAAATAAAGAAGTATCAGCTGAGCTGCACCGAAAACCAAGTTGTGTCAGATAATTGCTGAAATGCTGGAACCAAGCCCGGGGAGCCTGCTTAAGACCATAAATGGCCTTTCGCAAGCGACAAACATAGTATGGATAGACAGAATCCTGACAACCAATGGGCTGCTTCATGTAGACTGGAACATCTAGAACACTATTAAGGAAAGCGTTCTTTACATCCAACTGATGAAGTGGCCAGGAATGCATGGTGGCTATGGCGAGAACCGTCCTAATAGTGGAGGCTTTGACCACAGGACTGAAAGTGTGGTCAAAATCAAAACCCAGAATCTGCGAGAAACCCTGCGCCACAAGTCTAGCTTTAGAACGCTCAATAGTGCCATCTGGTGGATACTTGAGCCTATATACCCATTTGGAGCCAACAATGTTCACATTCGAAGGTCGAGGCACCAAATCCCAAGTGTGCTGACCACGAAGAGCAGTCATCTCATCATCCATGGCTGAAACCTGGGCTGGATCCTGAAGGGTAGAGCGATAATCAGTGGGCTCTGTCTGAGAAAGGAGTGCGGCAATGAGACCATGAGCAATAATATCTGAATAATCCCGACGCTGAATGGCACCAGTAGAAGACCGAGTGGCCATCCGATGGGTACGAAACTGGGGCGGCAAAGCTGGAGGAGTCGAACCAGCTGACGATGTCGAGGAAGATCGAGTTGCGCTGACCAGAGAGTGGCCGTCGGAAGTCATCAGAGAAAGGATGACCGATACAGGCTGAGACGTGGTGGCCGGTGGCTGAGACAGTGGTTGAGAAGTGATGGTCGGCGGCTGCGGTGTGGTGGCTGTTGGTCGAGGAGCTGGGTTCGGGTCGGCCATCCAGATGGAAGACGGTGGTGAAGGAGGAGCGGCCGGAACAGGCACAGACGTGATGGCCCCAATCGATGAAGTAAAAGCTCCATAAAAAATGATGAAATCTCCAGATCTAAAATAAAGCACTGTCCGCGAAAGATGAGACATAAGGGAATAAGGTTTCATCAAAGCGAACGTGGCAAGAAACATAGATACACCTAGAAGTGGGGTCGAGACACTGGAAGCCCTTGTGGTGAGGGCTGTAGCCAATAAAAACACACAGAATGGATCGCGGTGCAAACTTATCAGTAGCAGTGGCACGCAGACATGGAAAAACACGGCAGCCAAATGGATGAAAGAGGGTATAGTCAAGCACATGACGAAAAACAACCTCAAAAAGTGATTTTCCACCAAGAACTGAACTTGGCAGACGGTTAATGATGTAAACCGCAGAGGAGAAAGCTTCAACCCAATAACAATATGGCACGGAAGAGTGAAAAAGCATGGCAATGCCAGTCTCTGTGATGTGATAATGCTTCCGCTCAGCTCGGCCATTCTGAGCAGGTATATAGGGTGATGACATATGATGATGAATTCCACATGATATGAAGTGAGCCTGAAGTCGATGTTAGTAAACTCTGTGCCACCATCGGTCTAAAAATTTTTAACCCCAGTAGAAAACTGAGTCTCAACAAATTTCTGAAACTGGATAAATATTTCATAGAATTCCGACTTATACCGCATCGGGAAAAAACCATGTGAATCGCAAAAAATCATCGATGAAAATGGCATAATAAGAAAAACCACCTGCCGATAAAACAGGTGCTGGTCCCCACAAATCACAATGCACCTTATCTAACAAACCAGTAGCGCGCTTGTCACTAGTGGAAAAAGGTAAATGGCTACTCTTGGCCATCTGACAAGGAGAGCAACTAACAGATGCCGGCATAGTGGAAGTGACAGTAATATGGCCACGTCAACTTAATAACTGAAAAGTATTATGAGACACATGACCGAGGCGAGAGTGTCACTGCTCAAAAGAAGCCTGGAGCTTTCCATAGTGTAATTCGCCTAAAAAGCTGGAATCACCAGTCTCAAGAAAATAAAGACCTGAACTATGACGGCCTTGACCAATTATCTTCCTTGTATGCTTGTGCTCAATGGAAAATGCGTTGGCCTCAAATATAACACGGACAGGTAAATCACGAGTAAGCTTACTAATGGACAATAAACTTCTAGTAATCTAGGGACCACAAGGACATCATTAACAGAAAAACCAGAGAAATGGCATTGACCGTTGTGAGAAATAGATAATGATTCATCATTTCCAACAAGAATAGAATCAGAACCACGATAACATTGTACCTTATCAAGGTGACTGATGCAAGCAGTGATATGAGATGTAGCACCTGAATCCACGATCCACTGATTTAATGAAGAATGACGGTTGAGACCATTCAAACTGGCTTGAAACAACACCTTGTCTGCAATATAATTAGTGGAGCAATCTTCCCGAGATATAGAGCCCAAATAAACCATAGCAAAGGACCGAAAATTGCACAAAAATTGACTGGATGCTGACGAGAATTTGAGCAACTCGTGAGAAAGTGCTTCAACTAGCGAGAAACTGCTTCAACTCGCGAGAAACTGCTTCAACTCGCGAGAAACAACTTCACCTCACGAGAATCTATTTCAACTCGCGAGAAATACTCTTGTTATGCGAGTTAACTCGTGCGTGAATTCACGAGCTGGCTTCTTTGTCCTCTTTGTGGGTGCGTGGATCTCACCGCTGGATTCTTCATCTTCTTCGGACGACAGCGGCGCTGCTTAGAAGACGTCGGCGGTGCTAGATTCTTCGTCTTCTTTGAACAATGGCGGCATTGCTTAGAAGACTTCGGCTATGCTGCTTGAAGACGTCAGTGGTGATAGATTCTTCGTCTTCTTTGTCGGTGGCGTTGCTTAGAAGACTTCGACGGCACTGCTAGAAGACGTCGGTGGTGCTAGAAGAAGGCATTGCTGGACTCCAAAATACAAGCCGGAGAAGGACATTTGATTCGCCGGTGGCAAAGCGAAGGAAAATTGAGAAAACCCAGAGATGAATACCACCGCTGGAACGCCACTGGTTGAAGAAAAGAAGCCGGAAGATGACGATGCCAAAAGAATTACTGCCAGTGGACGGAAAAATGCAGCCAGATATTGCTGGAATTTGCCAGAATTTGACCGGAATTTGACCGGAAAAGAGAGAATGAGGGAGGCGCGGAACAAGAAATTAAAATTTAGGGTTTAGGATCAGAACTTGCTCTGATACCATGATAGAATGATTTTTCGTAATGAATTGTATTATTGATATCTGAATATATATAGAGTACAATAGAGGTGTACTAAGGAAAGAACTCTAATAATAATAAATCATAATCTAATCAGGAGTCTGATTGATTCTAACAGAATCTTCAACTAATATGGTGCCGCAACCGAGAGCGGTGACTCAGGATCGTAGTGAGCAGACCGTACTTAAGAAACCCCCACCACCAAGGTTCTTTGAAAACTCGATCTGGAGGCCAAGCTTAGAAGGGATTCAGGACAATTTTAGTGGCAACTTAGTGATCTCTTATGGAAAATCAAAGTCAAGAAAGGAAACTGCACCAAAGCAACAAATGGAAATTCACCACGAATTGAAGAACTAAAAGAGCATCACTCGGAAGACGAAAGGATGGAGATGAGCCAGCAACTGCAGGAGGAGAACTCAGATATGGCCGTGGTGCTCCCGAGCTCCCCACCAAAAGAGCAAATTATCCTGGTGGCAGGCCCGCTTAGCTCGACAATGGTTCCGGTGCCCATTGAACTTGCATCACCTGCAGGGAGAATAATGAAGCAATGGAAAAGAGCTGTAAGAAAAAGAAAACTCCTAAAAAGAGAGCACCGAGGAAGATTGTGTCGGAGAAGTCGTAAAGGAAAAATGGTAGGGGGCAAACGAAGAGAAAGTTAGACTTGGGAGCATCGACCCAAGGAATGGCGACATAGAGAAGAAGAAGCAGAAGCAGTTTGATGGCCTTGAGGAGGCATCTCCAGTTGTGGAAGACTTGAGCATTACAGAGGTAGTGACTGGCGAGGAAGACCAGTCCTGCGCAGGCCAATGAATATCAAGAGTTGGAACTGCTGCGGGCTTGGAAGAGCTCGGGCAATTCAGGAGCTGCGTGCCATGGTACGCTTAAACCCTTTAGTTATTTTTCTTTGTGAAATAAAACAAAATGCTCAGTAGAAGTTATTGATAGATTAAAGTTGCTTTTGAATTATTTTTGTGTGGCTGTGGGGTCGCAAGGTCGCTCTGGTGGCTTGCTTTGTTATAGAGTAAGTAGGTAGTAGTACATTTAAAATTCATGCCGAGTCATTTTATAGATGCTTATGCTATGATTTCTGGAAGTCGAGTGCGTATTACTGTTTATTATAGAGAACCAACTGTGGCGAATCAAATAGCAGGGTGGGAAGGGTTTCAGCAGTTGGTGTCAGACCCGACAATACCGTGGAATTGCCTTGGATACATCAATGATCCTATCACAAGAGGAGTTTCATGGAAGTAGACCAAGGGCGGAATGGTAGATAAATGCATTAATAGAAGATTTGGATTTTTGTGGCTTGTTCGATATGGGGTATACAGGGCCAACATTCACCTGGAACAGGTTGGCGGCACAACCGAACACGGAGCTGGCTAGACTCGATTGAGCAACATGTAACTAGAGTTTTCATGACCTGCTTCTGTGGTCTTCCATTAATGTCATACCTATGGTGTATTCTGATCACATGAGCTTGATAGTTCGTCTCCAAGCTCAAGCCCCATACGCTAGACAACACAAATGAAGGAAGAGATTCCGCTTTAAGGCTCACTGGGTCAGAGCTAGCGATTGTGAGAAAATGATTCAGGAAGTATGGAGTAGCTCGCCATCCTTCTTACCCCTGATGCAGAAGCTTACGAATTACTCAGTAGGGTTATTGAGGTGGAGAAATGAGATGTTTTTGGACATGCCAAAACATCTGGAGGAGGTTAAGAAGGAGATACTCGAGCTGGAGAGTGGAACCATTACTGATGAGGTGAAAATGAAGATTTCTGCCCTTAGACAGAAGTACGACTTCCTCTAAGATGCAGAAAGTATTAAATGGAAGCAACAAGGAAAGAAGCACTAGTACAAGGAGGGAGATAGAAACACAGCCTTCTTTCACAGGTTTGCATCAGAAAGGAGGAGGATCAATCATATTGAAGGACTGAAGGATGCCAATTAAGAGTTCAATACAGATGAGGCTAGCATCAAGCGTATAGTGACGGATTACTTTGGCAGCCTTTTTGCCTCGTCCTAGCCACCAGTAGAGATCATGCAGCAAGTAGTTGAACGCATTCAGCTGTGAGTTACAGCAAGTATGACCGATACCCTTATGAGGCCATATACAAGCTCGGACGTGATGAAAGCAGTCAAACAGATGCATCTCTTCAAATCACCGGGACCTGATGGTATGAGCCATGTTTTCTTTCAAATTTTTTGGCATATTGTTAGTAGAGACATGACTACATTTGTCCTCAGTTTTCTTGAATGATGGAATATATGAGACATCTATTAACTATACTCATATAGTGACGATCCCAAAAACCCATCAGCCAGAGATGATTATCCAGTTTAGGCCTATCGGTTTGTGTAATGTGGTATACCGCCTTGCTATCAAGGTAGTGGCGAACATGCTAAGACCAATTATCCCAAAGATTATCTTAGAATCTCAGTCAAAATTTATCCCAAGAAGACTGATTACAGATAATATTCTCATTGCGCATGAGTTTCACCATACCATGAAGAATAGAAGGATGGGAACCTTGGGTCATATGAACATTAAGCTTGATATGAGCAAGGCTTTTGATCGCATTGAGTGGGGCTTTGTGTGTTGTACCTTGGAGAAAATGGTCTTCCCTGGCAGATTTTTTCAGTTGATTTGCCTATGCCTATTGAATGTTTCTATCTCGTTCATTCTCAATGGCGGAGAAATGGGCATGATGCAGCTAAAGAAGGGACTGTACCAAGGCGATTCACTCTCCCCATATCTCTTTATTATATGTTCTGAAGTATTCTCTAGCCTTCTTCATGATTTGATGTGCTCGGGAAAGATTAAAGGTATTGGTGCATCCAAGTATGGATGAAAGATCTCGCACCTTTTCTTTACAGATGATACACTTTTATTTGGTGAGGCAACAAAAAAAAGGCAGAGCATATTCAGTGGGCTATGACACTGTTTGAGAGCATCTCAGGCCAACGTATCAGTGCGGATAAATCAGGCGTTCTCTTTAGCCTTTAACACGGCTATAGAGAGAAGAGAAAGGATATGCGACATTTTGAAGATTGATAGGATAATTATATGTTGTTCTTTCATTGGGGAATTTAATTAAAGTGTTGATGTTTGAAGTGTATAATGGAGGTTTTATGGCCAAATTATGCAGTTAACATGGAGAAGAAACAGAGGACGGAAGAAGCATAATTTAGCATCAAGATTGAAGTGCAAAGGTGCAAGATTGAAGAGAAGAAGTTAGCAAGCAAAATGGAAGCAAGAAGTTGGGCTAAATTCATATGCTTAAGCCCACTAGTTAGTTTGTAATAAATACTCTTCCTAGTCCAAGATGGATTAGTAAGATATTTTGGTTGGTAGATTTTATATTATTTTACTCATTTTGAGCTCTATATAAATACCAAGAGCCAAAGTGATGAAGAAAACTTTTGGGAACAACTTGTGGAGATAATTTTCGGATTCTTCTTCTTCTTCTTGGGAAGCTTGGCCGAGAGAAGGGTTTTGGACTCTTAAGTAGGTTTGATTTTTTTTCTTGTCTTTTCTTCTTTGTAAATTCCTTTACTTCTCTTAGTTAATGAAATCATTTCTTTATCTTGTTTTCTTTGTTCATAATATGAGTAGCTAAATTTCTTAGTTGGCTTGGATTGATTCAAGGTTGATTCATAAAGTTGTGAGGATTGATATGCTTAAAAGTGTTCTTGCAAGTTCTTGGTTGATTATTGTATAAACTTAGGCTTTGTGGGTTGAGTTTGATCACCTCAATTCATGCTAAGCTAGAGCTAATTAAAGTAGCACTTTCTTGTAAAAAACAGATAACTGATACAGACTGTAATAGCAGGAAAATAATCAACCGGGTAGGTAGCTGTCTTTAGCAAATACTTGGATGTCTACCTAAATTAGGTCCTCTTTGTATTAATTTAACAATCTAGTAAGTTTAGCAAATACTTGCTTGCTAGTGGGTAATAAGAGAGGATTTTAGGAGTTCAGCAAATACTTGCTCTTATATAACTAATTGATTTGCGGGGATAACTAATTTGTAGCCGAGGATCAACTGAAGAATCAACGAGTTAATCTAAGCCAACTTCCTTCTTCATTATCTAGATTCCTTTCACTTTATTTTAGTGCTTTCAGTATTTATGAGTTTATGTGTGTTTATGTCTTTGTGTTTTTAGTCTCTTTTGTTTAGTAGTTTTTAGTTAAACAAATCTCAAGTTTAGGCGTGGTTGCTAAACCAATTAAATCTTTAGGTCAATCAATAGAATCAAATTGTTCCCTGTGGATCGACCCTGCTTACCCTGTACTAGTTTCATTATTATTGGAGTTTTGCAGGTTTTATTTGTGTGAGGTAAACGACGCTCACCAAATTGGCGCCGTTGCCGGGGAACGGTTGTTGATTTCTGTTGTTTGTTCTACTGATATGTGTGTTAGTTTTTCAGTATATGACCAGGTCTGATAAGCAGGTATTGGAGTTTGATTCTGAAATAGAAAAGACAGCCAAGAAGAATCGGAAGGAAGCTAAGTTGGAAAAGTTGAAGGCTGCAGGGGAACCTCAGTTTGCCCAAATCGAGACCCTTCCAGAGGCAGAAACTGAAGTTAAAACCGATCCTTCTCTAATGGCGAATCCTAATCTTAATGCTGACAATCCCTATATGTGGGAACTTACTGGTCACAGTGAAGAAGACCCCCCTACTCCCATCCAAGTGGCACCAACAGGGAGTCCCATTGAGATTAAGTTAGGCCTTTTGAATGTTCTTCCGAAATTCCATGGAAGGAGCACCGAAGATCCATACAATTTTCTGAATGAGTTCATAAAAATTTGCAAGGTGCAAAAGAGGCCTGAGAATGTCACGGAGGAGCAATTCAAGCTAGTTGCATTTCCATTTAGTTTGACAGGGGCAGCAAACCAATGGCTTTCTAGCTTACCACCAAATTCCATTACTACATGGAATGGTCTCAAGAAGCAATTTCTGGAGTATTATTTTCCCTCCACAAGGACTGAAACGTTGAAGAGAGAGATTTCTAGTATCCATCAAGAGTTTGATGAGCCATTAAGTGCATTTTGGCTTAGGTTTCGAAGGTTGGTGGATAGTTGCCCTAATCATCGCTTTTCGGAGGGACAATTGTTGCAATATTTCTACCAAGGGCTGACTTCGGTGAACAAAGACCTTATGAATTCAGCAAGCAATGGGGGATTTTCCCATCTTCGAGTGAATGAAGCTAGGGAAATTGTCAAGAAATTGATTGATTCCAAGAAGGAATATGACAGAGGTGATGTGAGGATTTTAAAGAAAGTGGTGGATACAAGCTCTTCGGGTGAGGATAAATTCAATGAAAGGATGGATAAATTGGAGAAAATTCTTTCAAAAGTGGTTGATAAAGTTGCTACTCCAAATACAAGCTCTTCTTCTAGCCCTTATGATCGTCCATGTGATACGTGTGGAACATATAGCCATACCACTTTGCAATGTAATTTTGCATTGGAAGAGCCACTTGTTCAAGCGAATACTATGGGGAATTGGAATGAGAGGCAGCCTAGGAGAGATCCTTATTCAGCTACTTACAATCCTGGTTGGAGAGATCATCCAAATTTCAGATGGAGAGATCAAGGAAACCCACCTCAACAAGCCTATGTTCTACCGAATCAAAGAATTCCTCAAGCTTATCCTCAAAATCAGCCACCTCCTCAAGTGAAGTCAATGGATGAGAAGCTAGATTTGATGATGAATATGCTTCAAGATCAGAAAGAGAGTTCTAAGAAAGCCGAGGCTACATTGGACGAGCATACCCGTCAAATTTCTCAATTGACAAATTCTTTGAATGAGCTTAGAATGCAACAACCTGGACTTCCTTCTCAAGTACAAATGAATCCGAGGGAGACAGCAAAACAGATCATTCTCAGAAGTGGAAAAGAAGTTGAGTCACCACCAAAAAAATTTGCAAGCGAGACCAATAAGGATCATCCTCAGCAATCTGGAGCAAACCCTGATTTGCCCAAACAGAGGCTGGTGACAGAAGCTGAAAATCTGGTAGGGGGTAATTTTGAATTAACCAAGGAGGAAACTCCGAGGAAGGTTCTGAATGATCCTCCAGTGAAAATTCTTCCTCCCTTTCCTCGTAGATTAGCAAAGAAAAAAGAAGAAACCATTGATTTCTTGTCTATTTTTGGAAAAATGGATATTAACATTCCTTTGTTGCAGGCAATGAGACTACCACCAGTGAGCAAGTTTTTGAAGGATTTTGTGGCAAGGAAACCACAGAACTCAAGCAAGGTGATAATGAGTGAGTCGGTTTCGGCAGTGCTAAAAAGAGAATTACCTCAAAAATGTAAGGACCCGGGTATGTTTTCTTTACCATGTCATATAGGAGAGGTAAAAATTGAGTCTGCTATGTGTGATTTGGGAGCTTCAATTAATGTTATGCCCTTATCTGTTTATAAGAAATTGATTGGAGCTGAATTGGTAGATACTAGGGTTGTGATTCAATTAGCGGACCGATCTTGTGTATACCCCGAAGGTCTTTTAGAAAATGTTCTTGTCAAGGTCAATGAATTTGTGTATCCCGCTGATTTTTATGTGGTGAAAATGAATCATGATAATGGTGAGAATAATTCTGGAGTTTTGTTAGGTCGGCCTTTCTTAAGGACGGCAAATACTGTTATTAATGTGGGAGATGGAACAATTTGTCTTGATTACTATGGTGACAAATATATTTTCAGCATTGAAGATGCGATGAAAAAACCACTTGATGCTGAAAATATCTATGCCATCGATGTAATTGACCCTTTAGTCCAAGATTTTCTTGAGGCTGAGTTCTTGCAGGAAAGAATGGAGATTCCATCATCTACAGGTGCTACAGAGCTGATGTTGCAAGGAAAGAGTGATAAGGAGATTTGTGAGCTGCTATGTTCTTTATATTCTCAAGAAGAAGTTTTGAGCACTGGAACCACTCTCGATTTGCCCAAACAGAGCCTTGCCGACAGACCATTGCCTTCTGAAATTTCACCACCAGTTTTGGAGCTTAAGGCACTGCCACCAAACCTGAAATATGTGTACCTTGGGGAATCTGAAACCTTGCCAGTTATTGTGAGTACCAAGTTGGAGGAGTCTCAAGAAGAAAAATTGATTGCCTTGTTGACGAAGTACAAGAAAGCAATTGGTTGGACTTTGGCGGATATCACGGGAATTAGCCCTGACATTTGCACACATCATATTTTATTGGAGCGGGATGCAAAACCTGTTCGAGATCCTCAAAGGAAGCTCAATCCTAACATGAGGGAGGTAGTTCTCAAGGAAATCCTTAAACTTTTATCCTTGGGAATTATTTACCCTATTTCGGATAGCAATTGGGTTAGTCCGGTCCATGTGGTACCCAAGAAGTCCGGTATTCAGGTGGTGCAGAATGAAAAGAATGAGTTGGTTCCTACTCGGCTAGTCACCGGATGGAGGATGTGTATCGATTATAGGAAGCTTAATGCGGCAACTCGGAAAGATCATTTTCCACTTCCTTTCATCGATCAAATGTTGGAGAGATTAGCGGGGAATAAATTCTTTTGTTTCTTGGATGGATATAGTGGATATTTCCAGATATGTGTGAACCCCGAGGATCAGGAAAAAACTACTTTTACATGTCCTTTTGGCACCTATGCTTATAGGAGAATGCCATTTGGATTGTGTAATGCTCCGGGCACTTTTCAAAGATGCATGATGAGTATTTTCTCGGATTTGATTGAATCAAGCATTGAGGTATTCATGGATGATTTTTCAGTGTATGGGAATTCTTTTGAGATGTGCTTGAGTAATTTGGAGCAAGTATTGATTCGATGTGTGAAAAGAAATCTAGTCTTGAACTATGAAAAATGTCATTTCATGGTGGATGAAGGCATAGTTTTGGGGCATGTAATTTCCGAAAAAGGAATTCAAGTTGACAAGGCTAAGGTGGAGACCATAGAACAATTACCTTATCCTACCAATGTCCGGGAGATTCGTGGATTCTTGGGGCATGCTGGATTTTATAGAAGGTTCATCAAGGATTTTGCCAAGATAGCGCAACCATTAACCAAACTTCTTCAAGATGATGTTCCTTTTGAAATGAATGAAGAGCGCAAGCTTTCCTTTGATGTGCTTAAAGAGAAACTCATCTCTGCCCCGATAATGCAACCACCAAATTGGGACATGCCCTTTGAATTGATGTGTGATGCAAGTGATTATGCGGTAGGGGCTGTTTTGGGACAAAAGCTAGGGAAGAAAAGCCATGTGATTTATTATGCTTCTAAGACTTTGAATCCGGCTCAATGCAATTACACCACTACTGAAAAGGAGCTGTTGGCAGTGGTGTTTGCTCTTGATAAATTCAGGTCTTATTTACTGGGATCAAAGATTATTGTCTACACCGATCATTCGGCGTTGAAGTATTTGTTTACAAAGAAGGAATCCAAGCCGAGGTTGATTAGGTGGATTTTGTTGTTACAAGAATTTGATTGGGAGATAAGAGACAAGAAGGGTGCTGAAAATCATGTTGCTGACCACCTGAGTAGGTTGGTAAAACCTGAGGATGCAATCCCCATTCAAGAATTTTTTCCCGAAGAACATTTATATGCTGCCACAGGCCTCGAATTGGCCAACCCGAGCCCTCTTACAGCAGCATTGCATGGGAAATCTGCTCATGATCCATGGTTTGCAGATATTGTTAATTTCATCACCACTGGGGAAATTCCAGAAACCTTCAGCAATGCCCAGAGAGTGAAGCTCAAGAGTGAGTGTAAGCATTATATTTGGGATGAGCCATATCTTTGGAAAATCGGTTCGGACCAAATCATTAGGCGATGCGTTCCTGATGAAGAACAAGGTACAATTCTTTTGCATTGTCACTCTTTTGCTTGTGGAGGTCATTTTGGTCCTAAACGTACAGCTCGAAAGGTTCTTGATAGTGGATTTTATTGGCTGACTATTCATAAAGATGCTTACATGTTTTGTAAGAGTTGTGCTAGATGCCAAATGACAGGAAATATTTCTAAACGTGATGAAATGCCTCAAACTCCCATTATTGTTTGTGAGATATTTGATGTGTGGGGTATAGATTTCATGGGACCTTTTCCTAGTTCATATGGTAATCTTTACATATTACTTGCGGTTGATTATGTCTCAAAATGGGTGGAAGCGAAAGCCACCCGCACTGATGATTCTCAAGTTGTTTCAGGATTCTTGAAATCACATATTTTCAGCAGGTTTGGAGTGCCGCGAGCAATCATTAGTGACCAAGGAACTCATTTCAAAAACCGCACCATTGCAGCCCTTCTGAAGAAATATGGAGTGCATCATAGATTGGCTACTACTTATCATCCTCAGTCCAATGGCCAAGCGGAGGTGTCAAATAGAGAAATAAAGCAAGTTCTAGAAAGGACAGTGAATCCATCTCGGAAGGATTGGAGTAAAAGATTAGATGATGCTCTTTGGGCTTATCGAACCGCTTTCAAAACTCCTATTGGAATGTCCCCTTATAGGCTTGTTTTTGGGAAAATGTGCCATTTGCCAGTGGAGATTGAGCATAAGGCTTATTGGGCTGTGAAGGAGATGAATATGCAACCTCTCAAGTGTGAGGAGGAAAGGAAGTTTCAACTTCAAGAGTTGGAGGAACTCCGTTTGGAATCTTTTGATCAAGCTATGTGGTACAAAGAGCGCGCTAAAATGTGGCATGACAAGAATTTGAGGTCCAAGGAGTTCAAGATTGGCCAGAAAGTACTACTCTTTCAGTCTAGGCTTCGGTTGATGCCCGGGAAACTAAAATCCAAATGGGCTGGTCCCTTTGAAGTGGTCTCTGTTTGGGCAAATGGAGCTGTTGAAATTAAAAGCATGCATACAGAGAAGTCTTTTCTGGTTAACGGTCATCGTCTCAAGCCATTTCACGATGCATCTCAAGTGGTAGTAGTGGAAGAAATTTCACTATGCCATACCTCCAGTACTTGACCGTATGACAAAGTCTAGCCACGGACTGTAAACGCGGGCGCTTATTGGGAGGCAACCCAATTTTTAATTTCATGTTCTTTCTTTTATTAGAATTTTAGTTTTTGGTAATTTACTTTTATGAAGTTAAACTTCTGTTTGGTTTTATTTTATGTGAAATATAATTAATACTAATTTTTTATGCTTTCCATTTTATTGTGCAGGGGTGTGCACAATTCTTCTTTAGGAAGAAAGGAAGAAAAGAAGATGAAGGATTAAGGCAATAGAACTCTCTTTGATGAAGTGCAGTCACTTCGGGCAGATGTGCAATTTTTGCACATGAAACTGGACGCTTTAGCTGCTCAAAATGGACATATTCAGTCTGCCTTCAGTCACCTCTGCACTGCTTGGTTTGCTAGCAATTCACAACAGCATCCACCACAAAACTTAAGTTCCCTAATTCCCTTCTCTATATTTATGTTTGTTTTATTTTATTCCTAGCTGTTAGTTAGTTTTTTCTCTGTTCCGCTTGACTTGCTTGAGGACCAGCAAGATTTAAGTGTGAGGAGGGTGGTTTAGTGGTCTAGGTGTCTGTTACTTATTTGAATGTTTATGTGTGTTTTATGTGTGTTTGTTGGTCAACAATTCAGCATGATAGGAGTACTGGAATTGACTTTGAAATGGAATAACTGTGCATGTTGAGAGAATTTGAGTAGTAAATAGGATTGCTTGATATCCCCTTGAGAATTTGAGATGATTGACCCCTGAAATCAGTTGCACTTGAATGAACTTGAGATAAATAAGATGAGTTTGAACAAAGCCTAGCAGATAGTAAGGATTGAGCCTAAAGTAGAGCACTCTCTACATCCAACTTGTTTTTGAGAGTTGTGGCAGCTAGGTTAATGCATGATGAGGTGATAAAAGGCAAATTAGGACTAACCCCACATCGTATATATAGCCATCCTTTATATCCCTTAGTGAACCCCTTTGAGCCTACCTTTTTCTTTGCTTTAACCCCTTAAATAAAAAAATAAAAGATTGTATAGTCCGAGCCTTGTTGATATCCTTTTCTTGACCCTATTGTGCATACTCTTGAAGGCTTACGTATTGAATTCATCCATGGTGTAATATTGCATATAAGGCATTCCACAAGTAGGGGTATGGATCTGAATTGTTGTTCTGTAATTATGTTGTGTTTCCCTGGGATTAATTGTGAAAACAGTGCTGCTGAAAAAAAAAAAACAAACGAAAAAAATAAAATATAAAATAAAAAAAAAAGAAAGAGAAAAACAGAGCACTCAGATGTGATATGGGAATTGCCTAGTTGAGATGGATGGTAAATATGTGATGGAGTATGCATAAGATGTTATGAATGAACTTAGAGCCCGTAGGATCTTACCATGTTCATACACCCTTAACCCCATTACAACCTAAATAAAAGTCCTTTTTGATCTTCATGTTTTGATTGATGCTGCCACGGTATATATTGAGTGAAATAACCCTTACTTTTGAGTGGATTGAGTGACAACCGTGAGGAAGTTCATCTTGTCTATTTTGATCGGGTTGAAAACAAGTTTGACTGATGTAGGGGGGATTGATTTGATAGTTTAAAGGGGGATGATACCAATTCTGTTTATGAAAGGAGACTTGATATCATGCATAGTGAACTTTGTTGATGAGCCAATGAAAGGAAATTTGAAGTGCTGAATATTTGACCAAGGTTTTGTATATAATCTTTTCTCTTTTCTGTTTTCTGTTTTTTTTTTGTTTTGTTTTCTGTTTTTTCTGTTTTAAAGTATGTTTCGGTTTGCTTTTAGAGTGTATTAGGAGATTGGGAATTGTGACTGAACAGCATGCTTTATTAACATACTTGAGGACAAGTATGACTCAAGTGTGAGGATTTGATAGGATAATTATATGTTGTTCTTTCATTGGGGAATTTAATTAAAGTGTTGATGTTTGAAGTGTATAATGGAGGTTTTATGGCCAAATTATGCAGTTAACATGGAGAAGAAACAGAGGACGGAAGAAGCATAATTTAGCATCAAGATTGAAGTGCAAAGGTGCAAGATTGAAGAGAAGAAGTTAGCAAGCAAAATGGAAGCAAGAAGTTGGGCTAAATTCATATGCTTAAGCCCACTAGTTAGTTTGTAATAAATACTCTTCCTAGTCCAAGATGGATTAGTAAGATATTTTGGTTGGTAGATTTTATATTATTTTACTCATTTTGAGCTCTATATAAATACCAAGAGCCAAAGTGATGAAGAAAACTTTTGGGAACAACTTGTGGAGATAATTTTCGGATTCTTCTTCTTCTTCTTGGGAAGCTTGGCCGAGAGAAGGGTTTTGGACTCTTAAGTAGGTTTGATTTTTTTTCTTGTCTTTTCTTCTTTGTAAATTCCTTTACTTCTCTTAGTTAATGAAATCATTTCTTTATCTTGTTTTCTTTGTTCATAATATGAGTAGCTAAATTTCTTAGTTGGCTTGGATTGATTCAAGGTTGATTCATAAAGTTGTGAGGATTGATATGCTTAAAAGTGTTCTTGCAAGTTCTTGGTTGATTATTGTATAAACTTAGGCTTTGTGGGTTGAGTTTGATCACCTCAATTCATGCTAAGCTAGAGCTAATTAAAGTAGCACTTTCTTGTAAAAAACAGATAACTGATACAGACTGTAATAGCAGGAAAATAATCAACCGGGTAGGTAGCTGTCTTTAGCAAATACTTGGATGTCTACCTAAATTAGGTCCTCTTTGTATTAATTTAACAATCTAGTAAGTTTAGCAAATACTTGCTTGCTAGTGGGTAATAAGAGAGGATTTTAGGAGTTCAGCAAATACTTGCTCTTATATAACTAATTGATTTGCGGGGATAACTAATTTGTAGCCGAGGATCAACTGAAGAATCAACGAGTTAATCTAAGCCAACTTCCTTCTTCATTATCTAGATTCCTTTCACTTTATTTTAGTGCTTTCAGTATTTATGAGTTTATGTGTGTTTATGTCTTTGTGTTTTTAGTCTCTTTTGTTTAGTAGTTTTTAGTTAAACAAATCTCAAGTTTAGGCGTGGTTGCTAAACCAATTAAATCTTTAGGTCAATCAATAGAATCAAATTGTTCCCTGTGGATCGACCCTGCTTACCCTGTACTAGTTTCATTATTATTGGAGTTTTGCAGGTTTTATTTGTGTGAGGTAAACGACGCTCACCAAAGATACCAAATGTTGAATCTCATGGTACTTATCTTTAGCTACCCTTGGAGATAGGCCAAAACAAGTATGTTATCTTCCAAAACCTGAAAGATAGGATCAAACAGAAGATAGATGGGTGGAATGAGTGGAACCTGTCCAAAGCAAGGAAGGAAATACTTATCAAATATGTTCTTCAGGCCATTCCAAGCTATGCCATGAGTTGCTTTAGTATCCCGAATGTTATCCTGGACCACATTTGGGGTATGATAAGCAACTTTTGGTGGGGTGGAAACACGATGGGAAGAAGGAAGATTCATTGGATTTCTTGGGAGAAGCTTTCCTATGAAAAAATTAATAGAGGACTGGACTTTTGGAATTTGAAGGCGGCCTTCTGGGTAAGCAGGAATGGAGATTTCTAGTACATCTGAATGCTCTTGTCACTAGAGTGTTTAGAGACAAATATTTTTTCCAGCTCTTCTATATTTGAGGCCTCACTTGGTTAACGACCATCCTGGTCCTGGAGAAGCATCATGAAGGGGGTTGAAGTTCTTCGACTCGGGTGCTGAAAACTCATCAGATCGGGGGTGCATAGGAGTGTTTACCATGATCTGTGGTTGCCTAAGGCCGAAGACTTTTTTGTGAAGAATGGAGAGGATATCACAGAAAAACTGTCGAAGGTGAAGGACCTCATTGACCACAACACACATCAAAGGATGGAAGATATACTCACTGCATATTTTCTTCCGGAGGATGTGGCTATCATCAGAACCGTACAGTTGCCACAAATTATAGAAATATACCATTGGTGTTGGCATCACACGGAGATGGGAAGTACACGGTGAGCTTAGCCTACCATACTCTTGTGAAGTCGCTGAGATCAAATCTGTTCCACCACCACACCATGGAGGATTTTGAGAGAGCATTATAGAGGAAGCTCTAGAAGCTGTTCATTCCCCAGAGAACGAAGTACATGGTATGGTATATTTGCACGGATTCTTTCCCCACCTTTGAAAAGTTAAGAAAGAGAACCGTGGATATTTCTTTATCATGTGTTTTGTGTGGTGAGCAGAACGGTACTGCAGGTCATCTCTTCTTTGAATGCAATTACGCCACTGCTGCATGGGAGTTACTTGCGCTAAAAAATTTGATCGACTCGGGGAGGAGGAATCGGGGAGAATTCTGGTTGCAACTGTTAACTTATTCTCCCTCTAAACTTTTTTGCATCGATCAACTTCAACCACACCAATCTTGAACCTCAAGTCAATAAACTTGGAACGCCCCAAAGCCTTTGGGAGGCCATCGCCGTACCTCTCAAAGTTAATATTTATAAGCCCTAAATGCTTACTATCTACAACTAAGTAGATAGCGGCAAGTCGGGTCATCCACGAAGAAGAGAGATCTTCCTAAGCGTTTAGACACAAAAGGTTGATATTAGGCTAGGAGTAGATATATATACATACATATAAAATCATGTAAATGGGGGGAGGTTTGGTTTTTTGGTGGTCCTAAGTTATGAAAGTAAAAAGACAAGATAACTAGCAAAGTCGAGTAACTAGGCTAATCATTAAACAAAACTAAGAAAGGGGGGATTAAAACTACGAAGATAAAACCTTGGGGGCAATTGATATCCACTTCCAAACCTAATGTAGATCATTGAACCATTCACTCATTCTAACACATTCATTACTTGGCTTAACATTAACATACTCATCTAGCAAGAATCACAACACATTATGCACAAGAAGTTCTAAGTTCATGTTCATCGATTTTCATGCAAAGGAGCTAAGGAATTCGTCACTTTCCTAACACCCGAACACTTCAATCATAAAAACACTTCCTATTCTCAAACAACAAATGCCATAAGTGAAGTGAAACATACCATCAAGAATACATAAATGCTAAATAATAAAGGCTTCAAGAACGAGTGAAACAATATATTCACTACTTCAACTACTTGTTGTGAAGATAAATCTTCTATCCTTCTTAGATAGTAGTTTGCAAGAGTGAATTCGACATCTCTTGTCAAACCTCATCAATGACTCCCTTATTACTAAGAGTATCCCATTGATGGCATTTAGCACGAAGAATCAACAAGCTTAGCAACACTTATAAACACTACACCGTGTTTAAGCATTTAACCAATTCATGCATTTACACAAGATTAGTCAAGAACGATCAACATTCATAGACCTCTCTTATTGTCTACCTAAAACAAACATGACAACGAGTTCGACATCATCACATTCATTAGCAGTTATCAACACACCAACATCATTTAAGAAGCTCTAACTCATGCTCTTGGATTCCACATTAAAAGAGGGGAGAATTAGCTACTTTCTACCAACCCTAATAAGAAATCATACAAGCAATTCATATACTCAAGCTTCCAACAACAACAATGCAATTAATAATTCACATTCAAAGCTCAATAAATGCACAATAGCAAAAATAACAAATGGATAGATATAATGGTTCTTACTACATAGAAATGGAAGCTTCAATCCTTTGCTCCCAAGATAAAACTAAGCTAGAAAACTAAAAGACATAATTAATCTACAAAAACTAAGAAAAGAAAGAAGAGAAAAACCTAGGGTTTTAGCCCAAAAAACGCAGGAAGGAGAAGGGGCCAAAAGCTGCTGAAGAGGGGAAGATAAGGGGAGTATTTATAGCACAAAAATAAGAAGAAATTCAGACCACTCGTCCGTCGTGAGTCGCAACGTGCTCGCGACGAACCATCGCGAGTCACGACGTGCTCGCGACGGCTCGCGACAGACGCAAATTTCAGCATTTGTTTCTTCTTTCTCTCTTATATCTCATATCCTTCTCTTCTCTTCACTTCTTCACTTTTTCATGTCTTCAAAAAGCTCAAATCCAAGTCTTCAAATCTTCAAAGATATTCTTCAAAGTCTTCAAAGTTTTCAAAGTCTTCAAACAAATTACCTTGTCACACAAAATTCTCTAAAAGGTGTTAAAAACGTAAAAGTCATTTTTAACCCTCCTTAGATAATTTCAAGGTAAAATGTCACATTTAGAGCACAAAAGTGTACAAAAGTTAATCCCAAAAGCCTTAATATAACCGTATAAAATGGGCACATCAAACCCCCGCGCACTTAAACCTTACTCGCCCTCGAGTAAGAAAATATTCAAGCAAACGGAGGAATTCATATGTCCATATCCTAAACTAATATTCCCCCAATCAAAGCCTCACAAAAACTCTCAATATCATGAATCTCAAAATCAAAGCTCACATGAGAATTTTTCACACACTCGGCCCCAATCCTAAATCTAACCAAACCTACCACTTATCAATTCACTACCCATAAAAATGTTTCAAAGTCCCGAATTGATATTCCCAAAGTCCAATGACACAAAATGAAGTTAAAACCATTTAAGAGGTTTAAGCACATACTTCACTTAATGCCAATATATCAACCAAAATCCAATGACATAAAATGAAGCTAAAACCATATAGGAGGTTCAAACACATGCTTCACCTAATGCCAATATATCAACCAAAAACGAAATATAAAGGGATCAAGAATTTCATAACCATACTCCGTTTCCTAACCCGCTAAGTTACCCAATCCCAAGAGGTCTCTAGATGTTGAGCTACCCGATCCATCCGTATGATAACCACAACCTTATGAATCCAACGCCGGCAAATGAATGAAATCATAGCATTTTTCAATTTCTCTCGCTTTCTCTCATTTTGCTTAGGAGCTCTTTCAAGTTTTCATCCTAGCCACACATCATGTTTCTTCGGCTCACATCTCACCTTTTTCTGTACATTGTAGCCGCTCATTTTTGCCTAGGCCGCCCTTTCGGGTTTTCGACCTATCCGGGCCCCCAATGTTGCCTAAGTTCCCTCTCGGGTTTTCAACTTAGCGGGTTTTCTTTTCTCTTTTTTTTCATTTTCTATTTTTCAATTTTTTTCTTTTTTTTTTCTCATGTTTTCTTAATCAAAAGTAGCAAAAAGCATTCCAAATCAAGCTAACATGCATTGAGTCCTCTAACCCCTCCCCGTACTTAAAACATTACATTGCCCTCAATGTAAACATGTAAGGCAAGAATCAATAAAAATTCAAGGCAAGAGGTAAAGTGACACCCGTTTACCCGCGTAGTCGCCGGTGATATAGTGCAATCTCATGCACTTGTATAGACTCGGTCCTGTCATTGGTTTTGGAGCCGAAAAGGGAGCCAAAATGCCGTAGACGAACTCACCCTTCGAGTTTGCCTCCTTGGCGCCGTTTGATCAAGACTACACCACAGAGAACAACATCAAACTCACAAGTACATAAGAATTTGTAATACTGGGTTTAGCATAGAGAATTAATAACCATAGTATTCTCGAAGAACAACCAATCCACCCTACAACCACCACTACAAGATTATTCATTAAAAATATCCAACATATATCGGCACATATACAAGCATCATTATAGGTTATGCAATTACAGTCACAATGATGTAGTCGGTATACTACAATCAACAAAGGTACTATAAAGATGCAAGAATGTTCATATGTCGATATATGCAGGATGGTGGAGGAATGAGCGGAGGTGAAATGGTGAGAGGCGGGGAAATGGAGAAGATTGAAGGTTTTTTTAAAAAAGTGAGCAGCACGCCGTCACAACTCGCAATGTATACATCGCGGCTCGCGACGAGTATGGAAGGATTGGTCGCGACTCGCGACGGTCTCGTCATGACTCGTAATGGTCCGTCGCGAGACCGTCACGGAATGTTGAGGCCGGGAGTGGAATTTCAGCACAAAATTTCTGATCAAATCGCGACTCGCGACCTCCCCATCGCGACGTTGTCGCGGCTCGCGGAAAGCTGGTGCTGGGAATGGATTTTGCTCCCATGTTCGTCGCGACCCGCGACAAGTACATCGCGACTCGCGACGAGTCCATCGCGACTTGCGACGACAGGGTTTCCCAGCTCTTGGAAATTTTTTTCTTACCAAGCTCTTTTCCCTCTCTTACGGATCTTATTCCTTCATATCCTCCAATGCAATACACTACACTTTGCTAAAAAATTATAGAGAAACACACAATAAAAAGAACAAGAATAAATAACAAAAACTAAACAACAAAAACTACAACAAAGGCCGAATTTATTTACGTCATCAGCACGACAAAGCTCTGTATATTTAAGGTCGTCAGCACGACCCTAATGTTATCCATATGGTGAAGGCTTGAACCCCTTCACCATGAGCTTCTAAAAGTAGAGAGGTGGGGGTACAAAACTTTCAAGAGGAAAGTTTTGTTGAGGTGGAGAAGATTTGAAGGGAATTGGGTGGTTAGGAGGCTTGGGATAATCTTTCGGCTCCTCTCTCGTCTCCCTCAAAACTTTCGAAAATGATAGAGTTGGTTTACTAGGTGGGAGAAGGGGTGACGATGCTAATGAATGTAGCACGATCACCTCTTCCTCCATTTTTCTATCCTCAACAACCAACTCCTCATCCCCTTCAAACTCAAAATCATTTCCCATGGTGACCTCACTCACCGAATCCTCGAGTTCGATTTGGGATGGTGTATTTTCAGAATCACGAGCTTCCATTCGGGCCAACGCTTCTAATATACTCCTCACATGCCCCTTAATAGCCTCAACACTAGAAGAGAGCTGAGTATCCAGCTCCTCACTGGTAAAGAAGTTCAAGTTTGCTATTGTATTCATGACTTCCTCACGTGTCAAACTTGAACTTCCTTGTTGGGCTTGATTTTGGGGTACGGTATAATGTGGTGATGGCCAACTATTTTGCTCGTATTGTTGGTTTTCCGGCTCATTCTCATACCACCAATCCGGACTACCACTCCATTCTGGATTGTAAGGATTGTGGTATGGATACCATTCTTGAGCATCTCGCCCTTGAAAACCAACATCTCCGACCTCTTGGTAGCACTCTTCATAATATCCTTGGTTTTGGAAACCAAGGGTTCTTTCTCCCTCATAGTGCTACTCCCACAACAAATGGCAAGATTCGGTAGGATGGTCGGAATGACACATCCTACAAAACCTTGCTTGTTGAGCCTCTCTTCTCATCATGAGTTCCCTCAAAGTGAGACGCTCCATTTTAAAAAAAAATAAATTTCAAAAGTCCGAAATCATATTGCAAGTGTTCTCGATAAAACTCACCAAGAACTCAAGCAATAACTACTCCGAACAAAAACAACCACCGAGGAGTGGAAAATAAAAACAACTAGCTAATGTGCAACCAAATACACCTAAACACTTAAAAATAAACGCCTCGTCTCCGGCAGTGGCGCCAAAATTTGGAAGGCTGTCATCGTACCTCTCAAAGTTAATATTTATAATCCCTAAATGCTTACTATCCACAACTAAGTAGATAGCGGCAAGTCGGGGTCATCCACGAAGAAGAGGGATCTTCCTAAGCGTTTAGACACAAAAGGTTGATATTAGGCTAGGAGTAGATATATATACATACATATAAAAGCATGTAAAGGGGGGGGTTTGGTTGTTTGGTGGTCCTGAGTTATGAAAGTAAAAAAGACAAGATAACTAGCAAAGTCGAGTAACTAGGCTAATCATCAAACAAAACTAAGGAAAAAGGGTTTAAAACTACAAAGATAAAACCTTGGGGGCAATTGATATCCACTTCCAAACCTAATGTAGATCATTGAACCATTCACTCATTCTAACACATTCATTACTTGGCTTAACATTTACATACTCATCTAGCAAGAATCACAACACATTATGCACAGGAAGTTCTAAGTTCATGTTCATAGATTTTCATGCAAAGGAGCTAAGGAATTCGTCACTTTCTTAACACCCAAACACTTCAATCATAAAAACACTTCCTATTCTCAAACAATACATGCCATAAGTGAAGTGAACCATACCATCAAGAATACATAAATGCTAAATAATAAAGGCTTCAAGAACGAGTGAAACAATCTATTCACTACTTCAACTACTTGTTGTGAAGATAAATCTTCTATCCTTCTTAGATAGTAGTTTGCAAGAGTGAATTCGACATCTCTTGTCAAACCTCACCAATGACTCCCTTATTACTAAGAGTATCCTATTGATGGCATTTAGCACGAAGAATCAACAAGCTTAGCAACACTTATAAACACTACACCGTGTTTAAGCATTTAACCAATTCATGCATTTACACAAGATTAGTGAAGAACGATCGACATTCATAGACCTCTCTTATTTTCTACCTAAAACAAACATGACAACGAGTTCGACATCATCACATTCATCTAGCAGTTATCAACACACCAATATCATTTAAGAATCTCTAACTCGTGCTCTTGGATTCCACATTAAAAGAGGGGAGAATTAGCTACTTTCTCCCAACCCTAACAAGCAATCATACAAGTAATTCATATACTCAAGCTTCCAACAACATCAATGCAATTAATAATTCACATTCAAAGCTCAATAAATGCACAATAGCAAAAACAACAAATAGATAGATATAATGGTTCTTACTACATAGAAGTGGAAGCTTCAATCCTTTGCTCCCAAGATAAAAATAAGCTAGAAAACTAAAAGACATAAATAATCTACAAAAACTAAGAAAAGAAAGAAGAGAAAAACCTAGGGTTTTAGCCCAAAAAACGCAGGAAGGAGAAGGGGCCAAAAGCTGCTAAAGAGGGGAAGATAAGGGGAGTATTTATAGCACAAAAATCAAGAAGAAATTCAGACCACTCATCCGTCGCGAGTCGCAACATGCTCGCGAAGAACTATCGTGAGTCGTGATGGCTCGCGACAGACGCAAATTTCAGCATTTGTTTTCTTCTTTCTCTTTTATATCTCATATTCTTCTCTTCTCTTCACTTCTTCACTTCTTCGTGTCTTCAAAAAGCTCAAATCCAAGTCTTCAAATCTTCAAAGATATTCTTTAAAGTCTTCAAAGTTTTCAAAGTCTTCAAACAAATTACCTTGTCACACAAAATTCTCTAAAAGGTGTTAAAAACGTAAAAGTCATTTGTAACCCTCCTTAGATAATTTCAAGGTAAAATGTCACATTTAGAGCACAAAAATGTACAAAATTTAATCCCAAAAGCCTTAATATAACCGTATAAAATGGGCACATCAGCCTTCGTCAATATGTCCGCTAGTTTTTTCATTTGTCCCAACATGCCTAACTTTCACCGAGCCATTCTCAACACATTCACGAATGAAATGGAAGCGAATATCAATATGCTTACTTCTATCATGATGCACTGGATTCTTGCTTAAATCAATCGCGGACTTGTTATCAACCAGAAGCTTCACAGTCATCGGCTCAGAATTTTTGAGATTTCTAACCAAACGACTCAATCATAATCCTTGACAAGCTGTGGTTGTACCTGCTATATATTTCGCCTCACATGAAGAGAGAATAACAACTTTCTTCTTCTGATATATCCAAGAAATCAAGTTCAAACTAAGATAAAATAAAACTCCCGTAGTGCTCTTACAATCATCGACATTGCCAGCAAAATCGATGTCACTGTAGCGTACCAAAGTAGGTTCCAATGAGCTTGATTTCTTGTATCTAAGTCCATACTTAAGTGTCCCGCTAACATACCTCAAGATTCTCTTCACTGCAACCCAATGAGAAGCTTTCGGTGCTTCCATAAATCTGCTCACATATCCCACGGAAAAAAGAATATCAGGTCGTGTATTGCATAAGTAACGTAGACTCCCAATGATACTTCGAAACCGAGTAAGTTCTACATCTTCTCCAGCATCCTTCTTGCTCAACTTCAACCCGTTTCCATTGGCATGTGACATGGATTGCATCCTAGCATGCTCGAACTTTCAAGAATCTTGCTAGCATAAGTACTTTGACAAATAGTTATTTCACCATCACTTTGATTCACCTCAATCCCAAGATAATAACTTAATAAACCAAGATCACTCATATCAAAAAAGTTTTTCATCTGACCTTTAAACCTGGAAATATCATTGATGCAAGCTCCTGTGATGATTAAATCATCCACATTGACTCCAACCAACAAGAACTCTGCACCTTCGATCCTCCAGTACACTGCATGCTCCAACGGACTCTGTTTAAATCCAAGAGACATCAGCGAAGTATCTAACTTAGCATTCCATGCCCATGGTGCTTTCCGCAACCTATATAATGCCTTACGTAACTTGAGAACCTTGTGTTCATTTTCATAATCAACAAACCCAGGTGGTTGCGTCACATATACATCTTCGGTGAGGTCTCCATTCAAAAAAGCCGATTTAACGTCCATGTGGTGAATCTCCCATCCCTTATGCACAACCAATGCTAGCAAAAGTCGAATCATCTCTATTCGAGCTACTGGTGCAAACACTTCATCATAATCGATTCCTTGGCGCTGAACGTACCCCTTCGCAACAAGTCGTGCCTTATGTTTCATAACATTTCCCGCGGGATCTTTCTTAACCTTAAACACCCACTTCAATCTGATTGCTTTGTGCCCGGCTGGAAGTGTAGCGAGCTCCCAAGTTCCATTTTTATGAATGGATATCAGTTCTTCATCCATTGCTTTCTTCCAGTACTTCACCTTAAGAGCATCCTCCAAGTTTGTGGGTTCATCGGCAGCTAAAAACATAGCTCACTTACAATAGCATCAACTTCTTCAGTTGTATCATAGATGTCCGTCAATTTTTTATATCGTCTCCCAACATCTCCCGTGTCTAGTGTGGAGTCTTTTGTTGGAGATGTTGCCCATTTCTTCAAAGTCTTGGACACAGAGGAATGAGTCGATATTAGACTAGAGCTGCCTGCCACGTACTATCCATTGCTTCCTCTTGCCCATTCAAGCTTGCACCCAGTTTGTCGACATTCACCGCATCATTTTTCAAGAGAATATGCCACCGTGAAGGTTGTGTCTGGCTCCTTTTCAAGACCTCTTGCTGTCCAATCATAATATTTACTTTCTTCAAACAATACATCGCTTGTCACATGAAGCTTCCCTTCTACCGAATCATAAAGTCTGTATGCTTTTGTTCTTTCTTCATAACTGATAAACACCATCGACGATGAACGGTTTGCTAGTTTATCCACACCAGGGACAATCTTCTTTACGTGTGCCAAGCATCCAAACGTTCGAAAGTGATGTACACTTGGTTTGTATTTATGCCAAGCTTCGTATGGTGTCTTTCCATCGAGACTTTATGTTGGTGCCTAATTTAGAATGTAGACAGAAGTTTTTACTGCCTCCCCCCAAAACATAGCTGGCATGTTCATACTTTTCATCAAGCAACATGCCATCTTCAAAACTGTTTAATTACGCCGTTCAACCACTCCATTTTGCTGCGGTGAATATGGTGCAGTAATGAAGTGTTTGATTTCGTGTTCATCACAAAATTCTTGAAACTTATTAGAGTTAAATTTACCACCGCGATCGGAACGAAATGCCATCAGCTTGCTTTTGAATTCAAGTTCAGCCCGTGCTTTAAACTTCTTAAAGTATTTGAATGCCTCACCTTTAGTTTTCAAGACTTCCAACCACATTTATCTGTTGTAATCATCCACAATTTACAAGAAATAGCAACACCCTCCTGATGTGATTGGTGTGATCGGGCCACAAAGATCCACATGTACTAACTCTAAACCATCTTTGGACCGAAAGCTCGAGGCTTGTGGGAATGTGGCGCGATGTTGTTTACCGATGACGCAACCATCACAAAATTGATCAACATGGTCAATATTTGGTATTCCTTCCACCATACCACCGTTTTCCAAGTTTTGCAATGATCGAAAATTGAGATGTCCATAGCGCGCATGCCATAGCCACGACAACTCATCCGCCTTTGAGAGCAAACACACAGGATTTGCCAAGTTCATCTTCAAGGTGTACAACCTATTTTTGTTTCGGGGCACTCGTGCTAAAAACATACTTTCTCGATCAAACAAACGCAACTCGCTATCTCCTATCATCGTCTTACAACCATTCTCATCTAATTGACCGATACTAATGATGTTGCTTCACAATTGAGGTATAAAATACACTTTTGTAAGTACTCAGTGCTCCTTTGTTTTGTATAAGAACATCACATCACCACGACCACATATTTCAACCACCGTACCATCACCAAGCTTGATGTTTCCCTTCACGTTTTCATCAAGTGACGTGAACATGTCTTGACAGCCTGTTATGTGATTACTTGCGCCTGTATCAAGATACCACACTCATTCCCTTGCATTAACTGGAAACATGTTCCTCATTGAGAAATACATATTTAGTTTTGTCTGAGACTACCTCAAGGCTTTCATTGCATTCATCTGATGCAGTCACAAGAAGTAGCGATGGTTGATCATCTTCCAACATACTCAGGTGCGCTTCATCCTTGCACCGTCGTCGTGGTTTTTGGCATTCTCTTGCAAAATGGCCCAAGAAACCACACTTGTAGCATCTCCCTTTAAATGGAACTCTGTCACGAGAGTTTCCACGACTAGGGCCTTTGATTTATCGATCCCCTGCGACCCCTCGTCATTCTCTTGATCCTTTTGGCATGTTCGTCATTCTTCCTCCGTAAGAAGGAGTTGAGAACCTGATTTAGTATCAGATTCACCCATTCCATGGCGCTCCTCTACCGATCGTAGCCTCCCGGTTAGATCATTAATTGAGAGAGTACTCAGGTCAAGTAAAGTCTCAATTGCAATCGCTACTTGTGTGTATTGTGGTGGTACAATGCGTAGGAACTTCTTGACAACCCGTTCCTTCTCCACAGTGCCTCCCAGAGCCTGCAAATTATTAACGAGGCTTGTTATCCTCATGGAGAAGTCATCAACGCTTTCTCCATCCTTGAACATGATTGACTCAAATTCCATCTGAAGCTTCTGCGCATTAGCCTCTCTAACACGATGTACACCAATTCATTGCATTTTGATCGTGTCCCAGGCTTGCTTTGCAGTGTCCTTCACAGCAAGTGTTGACAACATTTCCGGTGGCACCGCTCGTAAGATTGCGGACAAGGCTTGCCTATCCTCCCGATAATCTGCATCTCCGTCTTCAACTGCCCGCCACAGACCCTGAGCTTGCATGTTGACCCTCATTACCAAGGACCAGTCTGCGTAGTTTGTGTGAGTAAGAACAGGATAGACCATCGAACTACTTGCTTCCCTAACCACTTGTTGTACCACAACATCGCATCCACAAGCCTGTGATGAGCTGCGTCCACAAGTTCGAGGTGGCATTCGTGATCCATTTGTAGCCATTGTTCAACCAAGCTCTGATACCAAATGTTGAAACTAAAGTTAACAATGGCTAAAACAAAACACAAATTTTGGTGCTGTTAAAACTTACAGCTTTTCTTGCCTTTCCACATCTTATTTATAACTGAACCAAAAACAAAAGAAACGATCCTACAATCTTGTTGCACTACCTCAACTACTAACCTATATTATAGGAACTAGTACTCAAGAAAAAAATAAACAAACTAATTGTTACTACTACTACGGAAAGCTTATTGTAAAGACCAAGTCTTCAACTACAACTCTACTATTTAACAAACCATAAAATGCAGCAAGTTTATTCCAACAGCGACAATTGATCCAAGCTATTGAAGACTTAAAACCCTAGTCCTGGTTCGTTGTACCTAGTTTATAGAAGTAGTTTACTTTCCCTAATCATTGGGATTTCTTACGTGTAAATCATATCATAGAACTAACACTTGTAATATAAATAGATACGTACAGAGATGAATAAAAAAGAAATACTCTTTCACATCATATCTTTCACATGGTATCAGTATAACCTCATTTTCACATCTCCATAAACCTCATCATGGCCGACAACAATCAATCCGGCCAAAATGCTTCCGCCTCCTCCATTCTCTTCACCGCCTCCGGCGGCGCCTCGTCAAACTTACAATTTCCGGCCCTGGCAGTTCGCTTGGACCGTACCAACTACTTCCTTTGGCACGGCACGGTTCGTTCGACTCTGGAAGCCTACGAACTGGAGGATTTTCTCGTCCCCGGCAATGCTCCACCTCTGTTAATCACGTCGAAGGAATCCACCTCTACACTGGCTGTAAACCCAGACTTTACGTCATGGAAAAGAAAGGACCGGCTTGTTCTCTTGTGGCTCCGATCAACCCTCACAGCCCCTATGCTCGGTCACGTCGCTAGGGTAACATCAACCTCTGAATGTTGGATCATTCTCGAACAAATGTTTCACTCACAAACTCAGGCTCGCCAAATGCATCTCAAACAGCAACTTCAGATGCTTCAAAAGGGTTCTCTATCCATTCTTGACTATGTCGAGAAAAAGCGCGCCATCTCGGATTCATTGGCTGAATGCCTCACGATGGTCTCCGACAATAACTTTGTGTCCTTCATCATCTACGAGCTAGGCCCTGAATATGGCACGTTTCGAACCACCTTAGACATGCGCACCACTCCGGTCACGTCGAATGAATTGTTCGGCTTGTTGCTATAGGAGGAGCAGCGCCTTCTGGAGTCCTCTTCTGATGCGACTGTACCGACGGCGTTCTACTCCAACCGCCGCACACCAGGCCGAGCCCCTGTCGCTGCCTCTCGGCCCACTTCGGGGATGGACGACTCCAATGCTGACTGCAGCTCCGGTTCCACCCCTCTCAAATGCGACATTTGTGAGAAGCCCAATCACAGCGGGCGGAACTGTCACAATAGGCTCATCGCGGCCTATCCTGCGACCAGTCATCGTGCAGCCAAACGCCAGCATCAGTTCCAGTCCTCGGCAAAGACAGCCTACACAGCTTACAACTCTAGTGGCGGCGCGTCTCCGCCGGCACTCCAGGACCCGTGGGTGGTCGACTCAGGTGCTTCACACCATGTCACTGCTGATCTAGGCAATCTGAACCTGCATTCGGACTACACTGGAGCTGACAATCTGTTCGTCGGAAATGGTAAGTCCCTCCCTATTACTCATTTAGGTCACTCTACTTTAAATGCACAGCATGCTTCTAATTCCTTGTCATTAAATGAAATCCTAGTTGTCCCAAAAATATCCAAAAATTGGCTAAGTGTCTCTAAACTTTGCAAAGACAATAATGTGTTTCTTGAATTTCATCATGACCGTTGCTATGTTAAGAGTTGGCAGGGAAAGACGTTGCTAAAAGGAATAGTTGATGATGGTCTGTATCGAATCCCAGCCAGTTTGTCCTCTTCCAGCCCTCCTCGCATTTTCGTTGGAGAACGAGCCTGGGTGGCATGTTGGCATCATCGCTTCGCTCACCCACATGAAAATGTTTTACGTAGCCAGTTATCACATTTCAACTTACCTATTTCTTCAAACAATAAACTTGTATCTATTTGTGAGGCTTGTCAGTTAGGCAAAAGTCACAAGCAATTTCTTCCCTCTAGTCATGTTCCCTCAAACCTTCCTTTTGATTTGATTTATTCTGATGTGTGGGTCCCTGCCTCGGTACCTTCTCTCAATGGCAATAAATACTTTGTTCTTTTCATTGATGACTGCACAAAATTTGTTTGGGTTTACTTTCTCACTGCTAAATCTCAAGTCTTTCAGGCCTTTTCTCTTTTCAAATCCATGGTTGAAACACAATTTTCTACAAAAATTAAAGCTTTTCAATCTGATTGGGGAGGGGAATATCGAAATGTCTCTACCTTTCTCCAAAATCATGGTATTTTGCATAGAGTTTCTTGTCTCCACACCCCTGAACAAAATGGTGCTGCTGAAAGACATAATCGCATTGTCGTTGAAAAAGGCCTTGCTCTACTCTCCCACTCTCATCTCTCAATCTCATTCTGGGAACATGCTTTCCAAACTGCCATCTTCCTTCAAAATCGTACCATAACTCCTACCCTCACCAATGAGTCTCCCTACACTCGGCTTTATCATCGCCAACCAGACTATCTGTTTCTCAAATCCTTTGGTTGTCTCTGCTATCCTTACCTTCGTCTGTATAACAGCAACAAGTTGGAGTTTCGCTCTGTTGCTTGCATCTTCGTAGGATACAACACCAAACACAAAGGATACCTTTGCTTTCATGCCCCCACCTCTCACACCTCTATATCCCGTCATGTTGTGTTCGATGAGTCTTCCTTTCCCTTTCCTGACCACAACTCCAAGTCCTCCCCATCACCCTTCTCCGATATATCCCTTCAAAGTCTGCACCTTGCCTCAGACATTTCTTCCTCACCTATCACTCTACCCGTCACCAATCACAGTCCCCCTCCATCTTCACGTAGTCCTTCTCCTAACCTCAGTCCCGGACCATCACTCAGTCTGTCACCATCACTCAGTCCGTCTCCTCCACCCACTCCCACTCAGCCAATTTCATCGACCCCTTCTCATCCTTCTACTCAGCCTTCTACTATCAGCTCTCATATAGCTCCCTCATATTTCCGCCCGGCTGCCAACTCTACTCATGGTATGACAACTTGTGCGGAAACTGACTCTCTCAACCAAAGCTCTACACTGCTACAAAACATCCATTACCTTATGACGGTTTCGATCTTGAACTGAAATCCTTTCTTCAGGCCAAAAAGAATCCTAATTGGCAGCATGCTATGCAGTTAGAGTATGATGCCTTAATGACTAATAGGACTTGGGACATGGTGCCAAGGTCATGTGCCTCTAATCTTGTTGGTTGTAAGTGGATTTTTAGGATCAAGAAGAAACCCGATGGTTCAGTTGAGCGCTACAAAGCTCGCCTTGTTGCAAAAGGCTTTAATCAGGAAGAGGGGGTTGACTACTTCGACACATTCAGCCCTGTCATCAAACCCACTACCATTCGGGTGGTCCTCGATTTGGCTGTTACTCAAAATTGGCCTCTTCACCAGGTTGACATCAACAATGCCTTCCTCAATGGTGATCTGTCTGAAACTGTATTCATGGAGCAACCACCTGGTTTTGTCTCACTGCAATAGCCCTCTCATGTTTACCGTCTTCGAAAAGCTCTTTATGGTCTCAAACAGGCACCGCAAGCATGGTTTCAGAAGCTCAACCTGGCCCTTCTACGGCACAGCTTCAAACCATGTGTTTCAGACACCTCCCTCTTCATCAAACATCATGTGTCTGATGTCGTCTATGTTCTTGTTTATGTGGATGATCTCATCATCACTGGCTCGAGCTCCGAGTTCATTGATGAGTTTGTTGGCTATCTCCACTCGATTTTCTCTTTGAAGGACTTGGGTGCTCTGAATGTTTTCCTTGGGATTGAAGTTCTTTGCAACTCTTCAGGTATACTTTTATCTCAACGGAAATACATTCTTGATCTTCTTGACAAGAGCAAAATGGTTGGTACAAAACCAATTGCCTCTCCGGCCATTCCGGGCTCGCGCCTCGTCATTGGTGGTGATCCTTTCCCAGATGTCCATCTCTATCACAGCACTGTAGGAGCTCTACAGTATGTCACCATTACCCGTCCTGAACTTGCGTATTCAGTCAACCGGGTTTGTCAGTTCATGCATCAACCTTCAGAGATTCACTGGGCCGCTGTGAAACGCATACTACGGTATCTCAAAGGCCCCATTGATGACGGCTTACTCATTCGGCCATCTCGGGATGATCGCCTTGTATGTTTTACGGATGCTGGTTGGGCCTCAGATCCTGATGATTGCCGCTCTCAACATGGCTTTGCTATTTACCTTGGTGGTAATCTCATCAGCTGGTCCTCCTGTAAACAACAGGTTGTAGCGCCAGCACTGAAGCTGAGTACCGGGCGATTGCATTTGCCTCAGCGGAGCTCATCTGGCTTCAACAGCTTCTAGCCGAAATGGCTGCCCCTGTCTCTCAGGCTCCTATCCTCCTCTGTGACAATCTCGGTGCTACGTATCTTACTGCCAATCCGGTATTTCATCAGAGGTCTAAACACATCAAGATTGATTTTCACTTTGTTCGAGAACAAGTCAAAGCTAGGGAACTTGTTGTTCGACATGTGAGCTCTGTTGATCAGATTGCTGACATCTTCACCAAGGCTTTGGGTTCTTCTCGCTTTGATAACCTGAAGTCCAAGCTTCTCGTTCGTACCCGATCGTGAGCTTGCGGGAGGGTATTGAAGACTTAAAACCCTAGTCCTGGTTCATTGTTATAGAAATAGTTTACTTTCCCTAATCATTGGGATTTCTTACGTGTAAATCCTATCATAGAACTACCACTTGTAATATAAATAGATACGTACAGAGATGAATAAAAAAGAATTACTCTTTCACATCATATCTTTCACACAAGCAAATGAGGAAGGCATTGTGGAGCTGATCATCATGGTGTGCGATGGCTTGTGGTTTCAACGAAACCAGAAGTTGCTTGAGGACAAATGTTTGGCGTCGGATGTCTTTGCGGCAGGAATAACAGCGAACCTCTCAAGTTTTAAAGCGGCCAACCAGTGGCCGGAGCGCTGCTCCGTTGAGCTGCACACACACTCTTTACTCGGACCGCCAGAAGTAGTAGGACGGATCATGTTTGATGCGAGTCTTGCTGATGGCGTTATGGGCATAGGAGTGCTGCACCTGGACGACGAAGGCAAGTTCCGGCAAGTTGCTGCACGGAGGAGGCCATGCTCGGCTGATGCATCAGTGGCGGAAGCTTCAGCCCTGTTCGAGGCAGTCCGTTGAGCGATGGACGGACAGAATGGAGATATTAACATTATTGGCGACGCACTGCGCATGACAGGAAATTGAGTTGAGCCTACTGTGTGCAGACATAATTAGCGAAATTCAAGTATTGCTTGGAGAGTCAAAGCTTAAATCACTGTTTTAGATCCGTAGAGATAAAATATTCATGCTCATTTGCTGCGCTAGCTTTGCTAAGATGAGTGAATCGCATGATATTTATTGTATGAGACACACCCCCAAACTTCATTTTGTCCATCGATAAAATGAAACTTTAACTTTGAAAAAGAAATCATAAAAACATCCACAATCAAAAACTGAAAATCTTAAAAACATCAACAAAGTTTACATTATCAATTTTTTTTAAAAGAAAATACAAATGTCAACCTTTATCACCCAAAAGCTAATAACATTAACTCATATCATCTAAAACTCACCTAGAAAATGAAAAACATCAACATGAGGGGGAAAAAAATAAAAATATCAACCCATATAGCCCCAAAAAACTACAAAACATCGGCTCATATTAACTAAAACTCACCCGAAAAATGAAAAACATCAACATGAGAAAGAAAAAACTAAAAACATCAATGAAAAAGTTACGGTAACTCACCCAAAAATTGAAAAACATCAACATGAGAGAAAAAACTAAAATCATCAACAAAAAAACTACGGTATCTCAGAATATAAATTCTTCACTCTGAAAATCATAAAACATCAACAATTGTTTTTTTTAAAAGAACTGCAAGAATTAACCTATATTACTCAAAAACTACAAACATCAACTCCTATCACCTAGAACTCACATAGAAAATGAAAAACATCAACATGAGAGAAAAAAAGAGTTAAAAATATCAACCCATATAACCCCCAAAAAACTACAAAACATCGACTCATATCAATTAAAACTCATCAAAAAAATAAAAAAATCAACACGAGAGGAAAAAAAACTAAAAACATCAGCAAAAAAACTACGGTAGCTCAAGAGTATAAATTCTTCACCCTGAAAGTCATAAGTCATCAACAATTTTTTTTAACTACAAATATCAACTTATATCACCTGAAAACTACAAAGATCAACTCCTAACACCTAAACCTCATCCGGAAAATGAAAAACATTAGCATGAGTAAAAAGACACTACAAACATCAACTCCTATCACCTAAACCCCAGTCGCAAAATGAAAAATGTCAACATAACAAAAAAGACACTACGATAATCAGCTCCTATCAACTAAATTTCAGCCGGAAAATGAAAAACATCAACATGGAAAAAAAAACAAAACTACAAATATCAATCCAAATCACCCAAATAAACTGCAAAACATCGACTCATATCAAATAAACCTCACTCGAATAATGGAAAACATTAACATGAGAGGAAAAAAACTACAAACCTCAACCAAAAACCTACAGTACCTCAACAACATAAATTCTTTTTTTTTAAAAAAAAGTCCTAGTGAGATTCTAACTCAGGACACTAACCTCAAAGCCCATATACTAACCGCTACACTAAAGAACAAATAATGAACATTCTCTCAGTGAAATAATAATAAACCTCAGCATATACCTCAAGAATATAAATTCTTCAAAAATTAAGGCCTAGCTAGATTCAAACCCCAGTCTATGACCTCAAATCCTAGAATACTAACCACTACACCAAAGAACATTTATCGATCATATACTCAGTCAAATAATATTAAACCTCAGCAAGTCCTTGAAAATAATAGAACACAAAATTAAACCTCACCTCTCAAACGCCGAAGCACAACTCTGCCATCGCCGTTGTCATTCGTCTTCCTCTTCCGCATCCGCTGCGTCGTCAATGTCACCTCTGGTCGCACATGAGATACACGTACGTTGTTTTCTTCCTTCGGGCGCATGCATCTCACACGTCTTCTCTCTTCATCTCGGTCTGCTCCTCTTAGTTGGGCAAGCGCTACTATGTCGCGAGCTTATCGATCGCAGCACCGTCAACATCGTAGATCGTAGCATCATCGTCGATCGAAACGTCGTTGTCGCCGTCGCAGTGTCGTGGTAGATCGAGCAACACCAAAAAATGAGGAGCTGGAGATTGAGCAGCGCTAGAAATGGAGCAGAGCTGGAAAATGGAGATTTCGTCGGGAGATAGAGAAGACCGGCGGAAATGGCAGAATCCAGCAAAAATTCGATTGTATTCTGACGGTAACTGTCTACTGGAGGCGGTTTCCGATTGCAGGAAGAGAGGGGAAGAAAATGAAAATTTTAATATTTTTGTGATATATATAGTATTTTGATAATTGCACAATAGATCTCTAAAATTATTATCATATTTTAAATAAAACTCTATTTCAAATAAAATTTACAATAATTTCACAATAAACCCATTTAAAGTTTAGAATGCGTGAAACAGTAATACATATTATGGCATAAACAAATAAAATATAGACGTGATGCCGGTAATAAATGGGCTGAGAAATCAAGATTTTAAAATTAGAAATTAAGAAATGAATATAGGCGAGTATTAATCTAAAGAGTGGGTCTCCTGACAGGCGACTTGTCCATAAGCTTATGGACAGATCACTTATTTCTTCTCTTATACATTGCATTTATTAAATTACATACAAAATTTAAATTTTTTTATATATTTTTATATTTTCACTTTCAAATACATATTATTACTTATTTTAACCTATAAAATGCAATATTTAAATTTTATAAAAAATTACAACATTTAAGGCAAATGTCATTATTCATAAACTTATAAAAATGCCACATAGCCGGAGAATTTCCCTAATCCGAATATGGAAGAAGAACCCATATACAGTGTATTCCGTGGGGGGTCCCACCATGAAGTTGCCAATACTTCGTGTACGTGTATGTAATGGCTAAATGGAAGTATAATCTCTCTGGATTAGCTTAATCAATGGAGACGTGGTTTACACAAATTAATTAATGAGTTGCCCAAATAAAAGCACAGTTAACATAACCACACACACGCGCATTTCTTAGTCTGGAGAGAGACACACGGGAGTCCATATGCCCAAAAGCTACAGCAAAGACAGTGATATCTAGAGAGAGAAAGGCCTTAACTCTTAAATAAGGAGGATGGGACTCACCGGAGCAAATTCCAGTGACCACCACCACCAAGATTGGGGCATGGGATTCCTCTTCGTTTTCCTCCCGGAGGAGCAACAAGATGGCAGTTCCGGTGGCCGGAAAAAGAACCAACCGCCGTTAATTGGTTTCTTCAAACGCACCAATTCCACCCACCTTCTCTCCACAGCCCAGTCCACCATCTCCATCTGCGCGCTCCTCATCTTCGTCACTCTCCTTTTCTTCGCACTTTCTACTTTCGATTCTTCCTCCTCTTCCAACAAAGACATATACCAGTATCCTTCCCGGCGGCAGTTGATTTCCTCCCACCGGAATGCTCACCACAAGAAGGTGAAAAGATATCCTGCTCCGGCGCATGCGCTGCAGGGGATGGGGAGTTTGTACAGGAGGGGGACCAAGTCGATGAGCGACCTGGTGGTTGTTCATCTTGTGGAGTCGCTGAATCTGCATGAGTTGAAGTTGTTTCTCAGGTTGTTCTTCGGCTCGCCTCTCAACTCGAGAGCCGACCTCTTGTTCCTGTTTTCGTCCAAGTCTGCTGCTTTTGACAATGTTATTCTCGACGAGAGCGACTCGTTTTTTAAAGTCGTTGCCGGGTTCAATAATGCTACCAATTCCACGGTGCCCCGGTTCGTAAAGCAGAACAAGAGCGATAAAGCCAGCGGAGAGCCGATTTGGGGCGTGAAATCGAGAACCAATTCATCCACCGGAAATCAGACCGAGTCGACCCGGGTGAGTTACGGCTCAGTGGTTGGATTCGACGTCGACGAGCTTGACCCGGAGAATTCGCTAGCTGGGTTTATGGATCATGTTCCCATGAATTTGCGAAGGTGGGCTTGTTATCCGATGTTGTTGGGACGGGTTCGGAGGAACTTCAAGCACATTATGCTGATCGACGTCAAGGAATGGGTGCTTGTCGGCGACGCGATGGGCCGGGTTCGGGCCGCGAGCCCTGAGACGGTACATTTATCGACGGTGCCTCAGGCTCGGCACGGTAGAAAGAGTTCTGAGAAAGCCCAGCCTGGTCACTCGAAGTCGGTGAGCCCGTCGGTGATCAGAGGTGGAGCCAGGGGAATCCGGAGAATATCTCAGGCAATGCTGAACGAGATTGTCCGAGCAACGGTTGCCAAAAAGAGGAAAAACTCGGTCACTGAGTCGGGCGTCTTTAACCAGCTCGTCGGAAATGAGTTCTTGCTCAAGAACGTGAAGCTGATCACCGCCAAGGACTCGGTCCCGGAGCTGAGTTCACTCGCCATCGGGTCAAATTCGATACAAGGCCAACCCGCGTCGAATGTTACCGTGGTGAGACGCGGTAATAGTAACTTTAATGTAAATTCTACCGCTTTGAAAGAAATACTCTGCTCTTCCCCACTGCATAATTCGGTTTATACCAACTGTTTGTAATTGTAGCTAAAAAAAAGGAGGAAATATAATTCGTTTAGAAAGCAAATCAATTATTTGCAATTTTCGTCCATTTCTTTCCTTTTTAAAACAGCTTACGTATAAGAAGATAGTGATTAAGATTTCGATCATCTCATCTTGATAACTTTGATATGATTGTTTTGTTGTAATATTCTTTATAAAAAATGAGCGTTTCCTCTCTTTCCATTTTATTTACGGAAAATTGGGTGGAATAGTACGAGGTCGGGTTGATGAAATTGGCCCAGATCATCAAGTCAGGCAGCGACGATCACATGCTGCACCAACTTTAAATTATAGTTCACGTTAAAAGGCAAGGATTATTTTATGTTATGATTCTAAATTTTTAGTGTTTCTGGGTAAATCGTAAGAAGTTTTCTCTAATCAGATTTGAGTGTCTAAAATCCCGTTTATCATAGTTAACTTAAAAAAATGTATAGCTGTTGAGATATTATAGAGGAAAATGAGTGACAATATTAATGCTTAATGCCCCACAAATCTAGATAATCTTGGACCTATGTGTTTATGAGAAAACGTGTGATTCTTATAAATGTGAAATTACAAAATTTGAGGAACGGTGTTGCATAGGGCCATATCATGTGCCGACGCTGAGCGTATTGAATTAGGGCAATTAATGTAATAGTGCAGCTCTGTCAAGTGTGAAGTTCATCAAATTCACGGTACATTGATAATAGTATGATTGAATATCTTGGGTTGCGGGCGGTGCTCAGAGCAAGGGAGGTTTTTTCTTATTTAACGAGTATAAATGGTACAATTTGATTGAAATATTAATTCACCTTCAGTCTGACATAATATTAAATATTTTGACTGTGGGTCTCGTTTGAAATCATTATTATGTATACAAATTCCCAATTATTATGTGACGTGTATATATATAATATTAAAATACAATTTCAATATTATATTTGATCTCAACAAATATTATATTCATACAATTAATTATATTTTGAATGCATCTAATTATTTGACAAGAGTAATGATGGAGAATAAATAATTATATTGGTTCAATAAAATAGTTTTTATGAACTCGAGTATAACACTAATCGGCACTAACTTATTTTTAGTTCATGTTTAAAATAAAATTGATTCTATCCTAGAAATTGATTTGTTATTCTAATTAAATTAACTAATTATTAAATAGACAGTGAGTTAAGAAACTTTCTAATTTATGTCTCAATTTTACTTGTATGGAGAAAGAGTAAAAAATAAAAATTAATTGAAATTATTTTTTATTTTTGCCAATCTATAATATATGCATCATTATTATTTATATATTATTAAATATAAATGAATATATTTAGCACTTAACATGTGGATTTTTCATTATTATTAAAATACATTATTTAATTATTTTATAATCTATAAATTCATAGTTACTTTTTAGAATTAAAAAAAAATTGAATTCTAATGTTAATAGACTAATACTTATAATTTTTTGAGTATAAATTTATATATATATATATATATATATATATTACCACATAGATTGAAAATGTTTTTAAATCTCTTTAAATTATTATTTTATTTTATATATAAAAATAAATCAAAGTTTAAAATTAATTTTGCCATTTCATTTTTCCAATGTAGTTTGGTTTATTTTGAGTGGTGTACAAAATTATGGTAAACGTGAATTTGGGAATTTTTCCAAACAAAACTACATCAGATCTACCCCAATAACAAAATATTAAATAAGGCGCTTTTGTTTTTTTGGTGTGGCTGATTTGGCAAAGTGCGACCTTCGATATCATCCTTGGAGAATAGAAGTCCATTTTGACGAGGTCACTTATATTTTTAGCCACGTAATATCAACGTTCACCTCCGACTCCTGGATTGGAGATTAAATTTAATAATAGGCGTTAGTAAATCTTACATGGCAATTAAAGTTTACTCTAACAAAACCCGCATTGGAGATGCAAGGGTGGATCTATGGAAAATTTGGTGGTGCACGGCAGTAATAGATTGCACACGGTGGAAATGGAGTAATTTTCTTGCAGACAAAGTTAAAAATGATATATATTTTTATATAAAATTAGGTTTCTTTGTAGGTTAGACTATAGATTATAATTTTCTTGTAGACTTTAAAATCATATTCATGTTAAACTCTAATTTGTATGTATCTCTATATATTGTAACACTCATCATTGATGAGATGTATAATTGATGAGATATCAATGCCCCGTTGATTATTAAATAAACCCTTTCATATTTATCCTAGTATCAAAATGTTTACTCCCTCTGTCCCATTTCAAACTGCACACTTTGACTTTCATCAAACAGCAGTTGACTTGAAAAATGTTTGATTTTAATATCTTTCATCAATGATAATTATAACTTTTGAAAATTTGTTATTTTGAAAATATATGTTATAACGAATCTAGCAAGAACACAATAGTATTTATACTTATACATCAATTCAATTTTATGGTCAAAGTTGAAAAGTTTTGACTAAGTGAATAGTTAAATTATAGCTTGAAATGAGATAGAGAGAGTATATTTTACATGGTATCATAACAAGGTATTTAAGATCTGGGCCTGAGTTAGGTTTACTGGGCTGATGTATGAATCCCCTTTAATTTGATCCAATATGGGTCGTGGAGTGTTTCCACGATAGCACGTGAATGAGCGTATTGAAATATATATCCCACATCAGTTTCTTACAAGGATAATAACTAATATATAAGATCTTGGGCCACCTTCAATTGACACCAATTGATTTTAAGATGGAAGCTCAAAATATCTTGAAATTGATTTTAACATGGTATTAGAGATGGTTCGACTTGGGACCCCTTGTAACAAATCTAAAGAACTAATGAAGACTAAATTGGTCATTTTATTAAAGAACACCGAAATTGAGATTAGAAAATAGAGGAATTGGGGATGAGAGTCAGAAAGCTGTGATATGCAAATCCATAATCTAACATATAACCTATTCATCTTCTTATATATTATCTTATACTTAATATGTAACCACTCTAACCAACAGAATGACAACCAACAACTAGTTAGTTGGTTAGTAACATATTGGAACCTTCATGTTGCAGTTGGGTTAATCAAATGCAACCTTCAGTTGAGCTTCTGTTTTGGTGAAGAAGATTGTTGGCTATGGAAAAAACTCTTAAGCCCTTTTAATCCTGAGAATCCCTCACTGTTATCTTGAACCTGTCTTTAACCTCTAAACTGAGGAAACTGATTCTCGATGATATTGGCATCTTTCTCTGATACTTCTTCAATAGGCAAACACTTCCCTTCTATCAACCATTGGACTTGCTGCTCATTCCCGTTTTGAATGAGCCTCCTTTGCAAAACACATAATGGTTCCAAAATAACCAAATCATCCCAATCAGCTTCATGTACATTAGTAACTTGTTGAGGCTTATTTCCGTAGTGTTTCTTCAAGAGGGATACATGAAAAACTAGGTGTTTTTTTTATGTTGTCTAACATCTTCAGTTTATATGCAACATTGCCAATCTTTTTTTCCACTAAATATGGACCAAAATACTTAGCAGAAAGTTTATGTTGTTGGTCCCCTTGAAGACTGGCCTGCCTGTATTTTGTACCTTTAAGTATTCCCAATCCCCTTCCTATGGCGTTCTCTCTGTTCTCTTGGCATCAGCAAAAAACTTTATACAAGATTGAGCCCTTAAAAGTTGTTCCCTAAAAATTTGGATCACATGTTTTCTTTGTTGAGCAAAATTCGGAGCTGCAGGTTTATGGCATCTGCATATATTCCAAAAAGGTAAGACATGTGTCTTGAAACCATATAGAGCCTCATACAAGGTCAAATTCAAGTTGGAGTAAAAAGTGGTGTTGTACCACCAATCAACAACGCCCAACCATTGCTTCCAAAAACTAGGCTTTCACTACAAAAACATCTCAAGTAAGCATTTAAACACATGGTGAACCCTTTTTGTTTATCTGTCTGATTCAGGATGGTAAACCGAATAGTAGTTCAATTTGACTCTAAGCTTTTGTAGTAATTTCTTCCAAAAATTGCTAGTGAAGATTCTGTGCTAACCACTAAAGTTGCTTACTAGTAATCCATAGAGCTTGCAGATGTTGTCAAAGAAAGTAGCATCTACCTGACTGGAAGAAACTGGTGAGCTAATGCCAAAAAGTGACTGTATTTGGTAAACATGTCTGCTATAACTAATATTGTGTTAAACCCTTCAGAATGTGACAATTTCTCAATAAAATCCATGAAAATCTGAGTACATGCGTGATTTGGTACAAGAAGAGGTTGCAGCAGTCCAGGATATTGCTAATGTTCTGCCTTATGCCTCTAACAGGTTTCACAAGCTCTAATCAAGCTTAAAATATCTTGTTTTAAACCATGCCAACATAAATTGGAAATAGTCATTTTTATGGTCATTGTCTGCCCAGAATGTCCTCCCAAACTTGAAGAATACATGGCGTTGAGAATTTTGGTTTTGAAGCGGTTAGAAGACCCCACATAGATTTTTGTTCCATTCTTAAGGATTCCTTTTACGTAACTGAATTCTTGTGCTTGATCAGATTCTAATGATTCCTTTGCAGTTAGCTCTTAAGAAACTGAATCACCCCCATAACTCTTGCCCAACTGTTCAATCCACGAAGGAACTACATTAGATAAATGTCTAAAACGTAACTCATGTTGTCATGGATTTAGATTTGTTTCTGAGGGTTCTATCAACGAATCAAGTTTTCCATTTTTTTGAATTATTGCCCGATCAAAAGCCTCAATCTCTGTCTTATTCCCAACATTCAACATGTTTTCCCCATTCAAATAAATACGTGAGATCTCATCATATTCTTCCAATACTTCTTGGTCCTTATTATGCACCCATTCTTTCATTACCTGCAGAATATTCATAACCAGAGTGTGTAAATCAAAAAGTGCTAATTCAGGACTCCCCTCTAGTGAAAATACAATTGCACCAGCAACTGCATCATCCCACACCACATTTAAATGTTTTGTAGCATTCTGATGAACAATGGCTACATCTAGCTGATCCTCCTGTGCATTTATAAGTAATTAAAGGATGAAAATCAGGATCAGTAAGAGAAACGAAAGGTTTCCTTGATAGAGCATTTGCAGCACCATTTTCAAACCCTTTCTTATAGTGAATTTCAAAACTTAGTCCCAAAAAAGCTTGGTGATCAAACTATTTTGTAAAGCATTCGTTAATTTCTTCTCTATAAGATACCTCAGACTCTGATGATCTGTTTAAATGCTGAAATGGCTACCAATTAGGTAGTGTTTCCATTTATCAACAACCATTACAAGAGTCAAGGGCTTCTTCTCACATTGACAACCCCCAATTCTTTGGACCATAAGATTTTCTTAAGAATGCTATTAGGCAATGTCCTGCTCAACATCACGCACATACCAACATCGCAAGCATATGTTGCAGTCACATATGGCTTAGAAAATTCAGGCCTCTCAAGAACAAGAGTTGAAGTTATCACTTTCTTAAGCTTGTTGAAAGCATCAGATGCTTTTTTATCCCACCGAAAATTATCCTTCTTCAAAAGATCATGTATTGGCTTACCAATAGAACCATATCCGGAAATTAAATGCATGTAATACCCTGTGAGACCAAGAAATCCTCGTAGCTTCTTTAAGTTAGAAGGAATAGGCCAGTCTAAAATCCTAAAAACCTTTTGATCATCCATTTCAACTCCATGTTCAGAAATTATGTGACCCAAGTAATCCACTTACTTTTGTGTAAAAGTGCATTTAGATAATTTGGCAAACAATTTGTGGTTTCTCATCTCTATCAATACCATCTAAACATGCCTTACATGATATGAGAGATTATGGTTGTAAATAAGAATGTCATAAAAAATAAGCACAAATTTCCTGATGAATAATGTGCATCGTATCGCATGCATTAACCAATGCATTCAGCATAATAATTGGTATGTTTTACTTGTTGGATTGCTAGTTTTAGTTAGATTTAGACGACAAGGGGTTTAGACAACCATGTTTGGTTTTCTTGTCAAAATCCTGAGTTTTGTAGACTTAATTGAAGCTAATGGAGACGTTGTATTCATGAGCACCTAGATATTCATTTTATGATCTCATTAGTAGGTTGCTCGTGGATATTTCATCAAAATTGTATAGGTCGTTCGCAAGGACGGTAGAAGATGTTTGATGGCCATTCGCAAGAATGGAAGTAGAGATGAAGGCCACGAACTTAGAGTGTGGTAGTAGATGGATTTGAGACAAGAAATGCGAGTTTGAAGTTCAAGAAGGTCATAAATGAAAGGAGGCACCAACCAAACAAACCAGATGATCGGTAGACCAACCGACACAAGGCCTACCGCGGTGGCACGATCCAAAGCCAGCACGGTCATGCCAGGTGTAATCAACGCAGACCGTGTTAAGAACACGAGCCATGCCAGAGGCCCCAGCATGGACCATGCTAGTTCAAGTTACCTGCGTCCTTTTGCTCCATTTCACTCCAAAACGACTAAGCATGGGAATTGACCGTGTCATTTCACATGGTCCGCACCATTTTAAGTCCAAAATGTGAAGACCATCCTATGTGGTGTGACGAATGACATGACCCGCGCCATTTTACTGATCAAAACGAGGCTCCAGTCAATGACCCGCGCCAAACAACATAGGATGTGTATTCAGAAGCATCAAAACAGAGGTCCAGTCGGTGGCCCGTGCCAGACCACGCGGTCCACGGCGTACGAAGGGCACAACCCATGCTAGACACAATGGACTCTGCTAGCATTGACCATCGGGCCGTGCTAGATGCAGTAGGCCACGCCAGCACAGACCCTTCTTAGCCGACACGGACTATGCCGGTTTACACTGGTCGTGTTCGTTGTGGCTGCTTGGTTTTTTTACCTTATTTTGGACCTATTTTAAGGCCCAATTCCCTACTACTATATATATGGACCTATGTCTACCAGTGTTTAAGTTTATACTCATTTTAGCCTTCAAGAGTAGGGTAGAGAGAGAAATGAGCTCTTCCTTCTCTTTAAAATATTTTCTTTTCATCTCTTTGTTTTTCTTTTGCCCAAAGGCATTGAATCCAATGAAATACTTGAGTTCAATGCTTAGGGAGTAGTTTATTATCTTGGGGATAATATTTGTGTTTATGATTTAATTTATGTTTTGTGAGATCCCTTAGATCTACCTATTTCTATGTGTTTATGATATTATATTGGTTTGTTCTTGAATTGTTATGAATTGCATGAATGATACCCTCCATTAGAACACACTCTAGTCTACATTCATGTTGGTGCACATATTGATACCCCCCGAGAAAGAGAAACCTGGATGTGATATGGGTAGCGGGGTCAGGGTCCACGTGGGTGTGCGCACGTAGGTCTTTTCCAAGTTTACCATTACAATGACAACATACCAGTCTTAGCTGGCGAGTTGGTCTGAAGGGTTACGACTAGAGATATCATTTAGAAGCAAAACTAGGGTTTAGCGACCCTAGTTCCATCGATAAGGTGCCTATCTTCCTTTTCCATTTTAGGCCTAGGAATAGAGCATTCATGGTGTAGTGCCCAAGACATAATTGTACAGGGGAGAAATAGATCTGCGTAACGACAGGGCCATTGTTGCACTCCCCTAATTACGGAGGCCGTGTCAATGGAAAATTGCAAGAGCACCCTACGTGACAGGTGCGGGAAAGTGCAGACCATCGACCACACCACGTGTTATGAACACTTAGAATAGGCGTTGATGTCTTACATGTGGTGGAATCGAGGATTGAAACATATAATCAATCATGTTACGCAAACATTCCCCAAGTGTCTATCTATATAGTTGTTTCTTGTGTTATTTCTTATGCTCGTAGTTGTTAATTGAAAAACCCCCAAAAACCCTCAACCCCCCCTCCCCATTTTGCAATATTAGCTATTCCTAGCACACAAACAGATTAACAATCCGTACATCTCTGTGGACAAGCCCAGTCTTGCCACTAACTACCCCATAGGTAGCTTAGTAGTAAGTTTGGGAGAAAAATATAAATTAAATTTGATCATATCTCATTAAACCTTGTTGGTTTGTTTTTTTGACTTTCAAACTCCTTCGCTCGGGTTAGCTACAAAACTTAATGACATCGAGTGGAGGCGGGTCAAAAACCATATTTCGTTAAGTTTTGTAGACTTGCATATATCGAGTGGAGGCCGCTCCCGGGGGCTCTAGTCTAAAAGTTTAATTGTCGACTTGCATAGCACGTTAGTTGAGTAGTAAGGGTTGTTTTTCTATTTCTTTTTGTTTTGTTTGTTAACTCTAGCATGATGCATGAAAAATAAATTGAAATTTTTGGAAATGATTTGGATGAGGGTTTTCCAGAGAGATTGAAACTTTACATGCCCTATCTAGTTTGAATACAATTTGTGTTGAGCAGGTTTCTCCTATTACTACCATGCCACAGGGGAAGAAGTGAGCTGAGGAAATAAAAACTCCTAAGCCCCTTCCTACTCCTAAACTCAACAAAAATTTATCCACCTTCGAGAAAAATGGGTGTGTTTGGTTCGTTTCCCCAAGGGTAAAGGGTAAACCTAGAATGATATGGAGACTCGTTCATAAGGATGTGGTCACTGGTGGTGTCAAGGACGGTGATTCCGGTGACCTATCAATACACTCTCCTTATTTTTTAAAAATTAAAAGGGAAATAAGTCGTGGGGACGACAACAAATGTTTTTTAAAATTCAAGTATTAGTATTTTCAAATTTTTGAATGAATCATTGGGGACATTTTTTTATTTTTGGTGGTGCTTTTAGGAAATTTTGTCATCAATTTTGTTTAGAACAGTACTACTCTTGGTTTTTGGTGATTTTGGATGAAGGGAGGTCACGATAAAGTTGGAAGGGAAAAATCCACAAAGGACTCGTACCAAACAGCCCAACATGGCCCGTGCTGATGGCACGGTCTGTGCCAAGGCACTTCAGCATGGAGGGGTCTATGCTAGGTGCTCCCAGTAAGAGGCATCTGATGAGGCGCACCGTGGCATGCAAAGAACGCTCCAGAACAAGCTGGCAACCGGCCAACACGAAGCTTCCATGTGCTGGCACGATCTGGCACACGCCAGCACAGGCGCTTTACGAGCCAGCACACGCGCCACATGTCGGCATGGACCTGGCCTAGGGATCTGTGCTGCTTGCCCAACCTATCCAATAAATACCCATCCTAAACCCTATAAATATCCTTCGTTCCAACCTTCTTCTTCATTCCAACATCTCCTTTCTTCTTCCTTCCATAGCCGAGCTCTTCCCTTTAATCCCATAACCTTATTTTAGCCATAACTTTCCCAATTCTTATCTGAATTACCTCCACTCGGTATCAAAATATTTTTCTTTCCGTGCCCTACAAAACTGACTAACTGTTTACCCCAAAAGAACCAAGGTTTTGCCTAGAAAATTCAAGGGTCAGTTTGGCCATTGATTGGGGTTTCTCCCAAAAACTCAATTTTTGGTCTATTCCGGGTGTTGGAGGTTGCTTCAACTTGATCTACGAGGATTTTTGCACACTTCTCAAGCAAAGACTTCAACACACCCGGCATTTGAGGTACTTGACCGACTCACTCTATTATTGGGATGACTTGGATTTTCTAATATTCTTGGGAGAATCTTGGTGTTTGTATGCTTGGTATTTGGGGTTGTTAGTGTGATTTTTGGAGTATTACGGTAGAGGATATTTTGTGTGGAGGTATTTGGTGAAGATTTACTACACTTGCTGTTGTTGGGCTATTATTTGCTATGTGTGTGTATATATATATGTGTATATATATATATCTTGCATTGTAGACAGAGAGGGTAATATAGTGTGCCATTTATGGGGTTGACCAACCTCACTGAGGCACAATGGAAATGGTGGGGTCACCTAGTAGGGTGCCCTATTCAAGAGGCAAAGTTTGTAGATGAAAAGACCCTTAAGCATCTCAAACTTTACAAACCCGTCAGGGTACTACTAGGGAGGATCAGTATGAAGAAGTTCACTATCGGGTCAGCGCCCACCTATACTAGGTATACCTTAGAATTTTTGGCTACTCTAACTAAGGAAACCAACAGGCATATGGGGAGATCTATTAGGTTTAACTTGGGAGGTGTACTTTGTGGCTTGACTTACCCTCAGCTTTTTGGAATCTTGAAATGGAAGGTTCAAAGAGATGTAAAAGGGTATAATGAGCAGGATGCAGGTTCGAGCTATATGCATTCTGGGCTACCATCACCCAATAGCTATGGGAGAAGGGTAGCAATAACTCTAACAAAGTGCATCTGACACTAAGGTATGTGGCCAGGTTACTGAGTGTGGTGGTCAGTTGTAACGGGAACCCACCACCGCTTCAGAGATGAATTGTAGGAGGCTATGGTAAATCTACACTGAAAGAGCTTACTCCGATCTATTGGATGATTTCATTGATTGCTGCATGGACCTCTCTACATCCTGCAGTGGGAAGATAACAATCGGTGGTATGGTCTCAATGATTTTCAGGTATTACCACCTTTCGGAGGCTGATTGGATGAGGGCAAGCCCGCAAGCCCCTTTCACACTTACTCATCGGTCATGGAGGAGGCTAAGATGATACAGGTGAATGATGAGGTTATCTCTTGGTTGTACAAAGGAAAGAAGTTCATGAGATTGCCCGTGCGCCCATTTGAGCAAGAAGTTCAAGATGCAGCATCTCATCATCAAGCCGGATAAAGGTTATGAGGTTGTTTTGGGAGAATACTACCCGGGGGAAGACTACGAGCAGCAGGAGAACGATTATCAGGATAAGGTCTCGACACACCCCTCACAATATTTTCATATCCAGCTGCAGCTGGCACTACCTCAGACTATGCCACCACCCCTCGAGCAGCCCTTAGTGCCACCACCCTCTTTTCAGCATGTACTTAGAGGACCACCACCTCATCAGGGGAAGTTAATCATTCAGGAAGAACCATATCCGTTTGCCGCTAGTAGTTCTCATAGGCACAGTATCTCCCCCCACTATAATAATTTTGAAAAGTCTAGCAAGCATGATAGCAGTGAGCCCCACCTAAACCCTGAGCCACACAGGCACAGTATTTTGGGTCATTCTCATCAGGAGGCTCACCCTTAGTAGCATCCTCAGTTCAGCCCTTTTAGAGGGCATGGGTCACCATGGTTAGAGTCAGCCTCTTCCTCTCCTATGTGGACTCATCTGGCACAATACGAGCCAGACTAAGAACAGTCTTTAGGGGACTCCATTTTCGGGGTCATGCAAGATGTGCACCTGCTTGGCGCTCAGCTAGACTACCACGAGTAGGATACAACCATGAGATTTGATAGGGTTGATGGTCAGCTGCATCACATAAGGGAAGATATGGGGGCACTGCAGGATGGCATGATTGCATTAGGGAGATCAACGATGGGTTGAAGACATTCGGTATTGGAGATGGCTATTGGGACCCACACAGGTAGGGGAAAGGAGCTAGACATCGTAGAAAACACTAAGTATTTTTTGGTGTCTCCTTACCTTGGCCACATGCATTGGGGACAATGCATGAACTAAGTGTGGGGGACGGGTTGGAACACCTTCACGGTTGCATCTTCCCTACTAGTATTATCTATAGCTTATGTTCTGAATGTTGGGTTTTGATGACTATATTTTCAATTTTCTTGTTTCTTTCCCTCATTTAGATATTTAAACTTTTGATTGTTTTAGGTGTGAGGGCACCTTTTTGTAGTTTGTCTTTTGGGATTGTTTTGGAAATTTTTTGTGGTGTAATTTTTTATTCTTCTTAGCTTCATGTAGTATGAAGGCCACCTTTGGGGCATTTTGTGCTACACTAAAATATTTATAAAATTTGCAAAACTGAAAAATTATATACCCAGCTAAGTTGGAAACCCGAAAGGGCAACTTAGGAAACAATGGGAAAAGCCTGGATTGGTCCAAAGGCCTAGGTAAAAATGAGAGGCTAGGCCCAACTAGGTTTACGAACCTAGGCAAACATAAGAGGTCGTGTGGAAAAATGTGAGAATGTGAGCTCAACAAGTGTGAAAGCTAGGATGAAAACCCAAAAATGACTCCTAGGCAAAATGAGAGAAATTGAGGGAAAATGGAAACTAGGTTGACGATTCTTTGGCATTATCCTTTGTTGCAACTAAGTTGAGAATCTAGAGTTATCCTTCGTTACAACCAATTCGAGGACCTCTTGGATTCCCTTGGTGGTTTTTTGGCAATGACTTTTGGATTGCTTTTGGAGGACTATTGGGAGAGTAAGCTAGTTCAACACTCATCATTCTTGCTTACCTTTTTTCACATGATTTTGGGTGGTTAGGTTACTTTAGCATCTTCGGGGAGTGTGAGAGTTGTGAGATTCATAATTCTTTGGGGGGAACTAGGGCAGCTTAGGAATAAGTTGAATGCATTGGCTAACTTATATTTGCATGTTACGCTTTGCTTAGATCTTTTCTTGTTTTTGTTTACTCGAGGATGAGTAAAGGTTTAAGTGTGGGAGGACTGATGTGCACCATATTGCATGCATTAGTGAATAGATTCTGCATAATAATTGGCATGTTGTGCTTGTTGGATTGCTAGTATTAGTTAGGTTTACTCGACTAAGGGTTTAGATGGCCATGTTTGGTTTTCTTGTCTAAATCTCAATTTTTGTTGACTTAATTGAAGCTAATGGACACATTGTATTCATGAGCACCTAGATCTTCATTTTATGATCTCGTTAGTAGCTTGCTTGTGGATATTTCATCATCATTGTATAAAAGGTTGTTCGCAAGGACGATATAAGATATTTGAAGGCCATTCGCAAGAATGGAAGTAGACATGAAGGCCATAGACTTAGAGTCTGGTAGTAGATGGATTAGAGCCAAGAAAGGCAAGTTTGAAGTTCAAGAAGGTATAAAATGGAAGAAGGCACCAATAGGCCAAACCGGCTGACCAGCCAGCACGAAACCAGGTGCGCCAGGATGAGGCCTACCGCATCGCCACGATCCAAAGCTAGCACGGCCCGTGCCAGGGGTTTTCAGCACGAACCATGCCAAGAACATGGGTTGTGCCAGAGGCCCCAACATGGATCGTGCCAGTTCAAGTTACCCACGTCTTTTTGCTCTGTCTCACTCCAAAATGGCTAAATATGGGTACTGACCGTGTCATTTAACACAGTTCGTGTCATTTCAACTCCAAAATGTGAAGTCCAAACTATGAGGTGTGACAAATGACACAACCCGTGCCATTTTACTGATGAAAATGAGGCTCCAACTGATGGCCCGTGCCAAACAAGATAGGACGTGTAATCAGAAGAATCAAAATGGAGATCCAGGCGATGGCCCATGCCAGCACAAAGGGCACCTCCCATGCCAAACACGAAGGACCACGCTAGCACAGACCAACGGACCGTGCCGGACGCAGCAGGCCATGCCAAAATGGACCCTCCCTAACCGAAACGAACCGTGCCAGTTTACACTGGCTGTGTCTGTTGCAGCTGCTAGAGTTTTTTGCCCTATTGGGGGGGGCTATTTTGAGGCACATTTCCTTACTACTGTATATATTGACCAATGTTTCTAGGGTTTAAGTTTATGCTCAGATTAGGGTAGAAAGAGAAAGGAGCTCCTCCTTCTCTCTTAAATCTTTTCTTGTCATCTCTTTATTTTTCTTTTGCCCAAAGGCATTGAATCCAATGAAATACTTGAGCTAAATGCTTAGGGAGTATTTTATTAGCTTGGGAATAATATTTGTATTCATGATTTGATTTATGTTTTGTGAGATTCCTTAGATCTACCTATTTCTATGTATTTATGATATTATGTTGGCTTGTTCTTGAATTGTTATGAATTGCATGAATGATACACTCCATTAGCACACACTCTATTCTACATTCATGTTGGTGCACATATTGATACCCCTCGAGGAAGAGAAACCTGGATGTGATATGGGTAGCGGGGTCCTGGTCCACGTGGGTGTGTGCACGTAGGTCTTTTCCAAGTTTTACCATTACGTTGACAGCACACCAGTCTTAGCTGGTGAGTTGGTCTGAAGGGTTATGTATAGAGATAGCATTTAGTAGCAAAACTAGGATTTAGCGACCCTAGGGCCATCGATAATGTGCCTATCTTCCTTTGCCTTTTTAGGCCAAGTAATAGAGCATTTGTGGTGTAGTCCCCAAAACATAATCGTATGGGGAAGAAACAGATCTGCGTGAATAGCAGAGCCATTGTTGCACTCCACTGATACGGAGTCGGTGCTGATGGAAGATTGCAAGAGCACCCTACCTGACAGGTATGGGGAAGTGCTGACCATTGACCACACCACGTGTTATGAACACTAGTATGCGTTGATGTCTTGCATGTGATGGAATCAAGGAACGAAACATTTAATCAATCATGTTACGTAAATATTCCCCAAGTGTTTGCCTATTAGTTTTCTCTTGCACTATTTCTTATGCTCATAGTTTTTAATTGAAAACCCCCAAAATCCCCCCATTTTGCAATATTAGTTATTTCTAGCACAGGGATGAATTGACAACCCATACATGGTTGTGTGCGGTTGGCTATTAGACCCTAGCATCTCTTTGGACAAACCCAGTTTTTCCACTAACTACCCCATAGGTAGGTTAGTAGTAAGTTTGGGAGCAAAATATAAATATAAATTTGATCATATCTCCTTTTTGGTTTTTTTTTGTTTGAGTTACAAAAGTCTTTGCTCGGGTTAGCGACAAAACTTAATGATCCTGAGTGAAGGCGGGTCAATGAATTTCTAAAAATTCGCTGTTCATGAGTGACTGAGAAATTACAGGTGCATTAGTCAACCTAGAAGCATAACCAAGAACTCAAAATGACCGTGATGTGTTTGAAACTTGGATTAACCCTTATTTGGTAGTATCCCAACCTAAGATCCAATTTCGTAACACTTTAGCACTATGTAACTCACCTAAAAGTTCATCAATTATGGGATTAGGGAACCTATCCTTCAATCTAAGATCATTCAATCATCTGTATTCTATACACACACACACACCAATTACCATCTTTCTTTTAATTAATAGGACAGGAGAGGAAAAGGGACTATTACGGACTTGATAGTTTAATTTCTGAGCAGCTCTTATACATGTTTCTCGATTTCTTCTTTGTGTTCGTGAGGGTTGTAGGGCTTGATCTTGAAGGGTTGAGCAGCATCTTCTTTCAAAGGAATAGTATGATAAATATCCCTAAGAAGGTGGTAAAGCAGTAGGTATTTGAAAAATATCTGAAAATTCAAGTAAAACCTGTTGTAGTTCCTATGACTCAATTTGTTTCTGTACCTCCTGATCAACCAACTTCATACCTTGCAAATATGCTCTATGATTCGGGTCATTCTTCAAAATCCTCAATCTTCTTTCCTTGTTCTATGTATCACTACGATCAACCCAGAAAAAGTGATCAGTTTGAGCCAACTAATGCGGCCTTTTGTCTTGACTTACACCATTATGATCATAGTGATTGGGTTGATATGAATTGTAATGATATTCTGGCCTCCTGTCTTGCCTTACACGATCCTAACCATAGTGATTGGGCTGTACTGATTGTAATGATATTGTGGCCTCTTGTCTTTCCTTACACCATCCCGATCATAGTGATTGAATTGTTGTTGTTTCTTATCACTTCCAAAATCTTAATGATCATATTTACCCCCCCTATTTTCATGATATTTGCAAAGCCTCCTATCATTCCTCAGTTTAAATGGATCATTCTAACTAATATGCTCCTAAGGTTCATACTGATCTTGTATTAGCTTATCAATTCTACACCTTTCTATATCCCCATTCATCTCTAACAACCAACTTCCTTTTCTTGAATTGAGATAATTCCTTAGCTTGGTCCCCCCTTATCAGATTAAAGCTATTAGAATCAAAGTTTCCCATGATATACCATTGCCCACCCAAGCAATTGAATGCCATATCCTGCGTATAGAAATCAAAAGACATGGGGATAAAGAACTTCATCCAATCCACCCCTAAAATGATCTCTAAGTCCCCTAAATCTATCACTTTCAAATCAAAATAGAACCCATACTATTGTACCTTCCACTTAACCTTAGGACAAAGAGTTGAGCCTTCCACTTTACTCCTATCTGATATATTAACATAGAATGGTATGATTAGAACCTGCTTAAGCCTCATCCGATTAACTATCTTAATATCTATGAAATGATTTGTGCTTCCCGTATCCATCAACAAACTTACATTATACCCATTAATAGACCCATACAAAGTAATTGTACTCTTCTGACTAGGCAGGCCCTCCCACAGTATTCAAAGTCATGTATTCAATATCATCCATCACCTTATCTTCCTTATCTTAGTTTATCAAATCATTGTCAATTAACATCCCTTGATCATCAGCCCCACAAACAGTAACTATGATGTCCTCATCTTCAGTTGACAATGAAATATACTTAACTTATCTAAATGTGCATACATGAATTGGACCAAAATTTTCTTTGAATTTATAACACAAATGATTGTCCCATCTATACTTAATCTTCTGTGGGGTGATTCAAGTAGGTTTTTCTCTATTATCATTCTTTACCCCAGTAGGACCTTTCCAGTGATTGTTTTTTCAATCAAAGGTTTATTCACAGCAATATTATGCCCAGTAACTGGTGTTTTACATATCCTAAACATCAAATCCATATTTAGTTCTTGTAACAAAGAAATTTTAGTTGTTTCATGCAGAATAAGTTTAAGTAATTTCACCATTGTCTTCAATTCATCTTTTAAACCACTAATAGAACTAGAAATAAAGTAGGATTCAGGTATCCTGGGGTTCTTGCGTAGCGCCATTGCTTTAAGCTCCTCGAATGCTTCCTGATAGTTCCTCACACCATCCTTTAATAGAGCTTATTGAAATCCTCAAATGCGTCACTGCCACCAACATTTGAGAACCTTATTATCACTGCATCACAGAACTCTCTTCAGCTCAAGTTCCTCTGCATCCCCTTAATCCCTCAAAACTAGATCTCGTCTCTCCCTTCAAAATATATTTTGATTGATTCCACCCTTTGAGGATAAAAAATTTGGAAGTAATTGAAAAAATTCTCACATTTCCGGATCCAATCCTTTGGTATCTTCTAAAAAACAATGGAAGTTCCACCCCATGATGTAAATTTCCTGAGCACTTTCCAATCTTTTCTCTTCAGTATCCTTGCACAACTTCCGGTTGGTAAAGTATCCTTGCAATCTTCGGTTGATACACCAATTTAGGATTGAGCAGAATAAGAGAGCTCTAAGTTATCCTTGGTTCTTGACTGTGATTGTTCTGTACCATTTTCAGTGTTTTCTCCCTTATTTCTTCAGTTATCTTCTCTGGTGAGTTCTCCCTTGATTCTCTGGTCCCAACCTCAAAATATTTCCCTTCCTTTTTCATATTTTTGCATTTTGTCCATCATCTACTCCCAATGTTAGCTCAGATCTGCTTTAAACTACACCGAAAAGTTGGATAATGTTTCTTCCACTGAGAGATTAAACCTAGTGTTGGTATCTTCCATTGACTAGTTGAATTTTGCATTAGTTTCATCCAATTTATCCAAAAACTTATTTGTTAATCATCCTCCACTCGTGAAAGCCCCGTAACAAGAGATTCCAGGTCATTCGCGTGATTGTCCAAAACTCTCATACGTGTGCTATCCAATATTCAGCCGAGGATTGAGCTGATCTGATATCACTTGTGACAAATCTAAAGATTAATGAAGACTAAAATTGTAATTTTATTGAAGAACAAAAAATTTGAGACAAGAAAATGGAGGAATTGGGGATGAGAGTCAGAAAGTCGTGATATGCAAATCTAGAATCTAACAGATAACCAATCCCTCTTCTAAATTGTGATCTTATAGCTAATCCGTAACCACTCTTACTAACAGAATGACAACCAACAATCAGTTAGTTGGTTAGTAACAGAATGGAGCCTTCATGTTACATCTGGGTTAATCGAATGCAACCTTGAGTTGAGCTTCTATTTTGGTGAAGAAGACCGTTGGCTATTGAAAAGACTCTAAAGTTCGTTTGATCTTGACACCCCTTTTGGTTTATCTAAGAGGTCAACGAACATTAAGGCCCTGTCCAGTTGGGCTTATTTGATGCTGAATTAATTTATTGCTGAATTTAGTTTATTAATGCTAAGTTTAGTTTATTGGTGCTAAATTTAATTTATTGGCGCGGAATTAAATTTATTGGTAGTTTGTTTTTTTTTCAAAAAAATGAAAAGAATGACTCCAAAATGATGTTGTACTTATAACATATTTTACTTTTAGACTTATTACTCAACTAGCGACTGTCAAGAACCCATATATATATATATATATAAATATATATATATAAATATAAATATAAATATATAAATATAAATATATATATATATATATAAATATATATAAATTTTTGTTTCAGTGCTGAGTTTATTGGTGTTGTATTTAGTTTATTTGTACTAAACTTAGTTTATTAGTGTTGAGTTTATTTTATTAGTGCTGAATTTATTTTATTGGTGCTGAAATGTGCTAAAATTAAACCCAGTTGGACAGGGCCTAAGCCGTATCCGCCGCCTAGTACTAGAATAATAACATGTTCTACGTCGTGGTCATTAGTTAGTTCGTTGATTCTTTAATTTTTTTTATCTAATCTTATATTATTATTAATTTGGCAGTGTTTGTGATGAATACTGCTCTTACTAAAGTTGAATACTGCCGTGTTCTTCCTGCTGTGTTCGGCGCTCTTAGTTGCTGTTGCCGCCGAAAGGATCTCTATCACTCGTTTCTACTTCTCACTGATCGATTATATTCATGCTCTTCCAAAAATATCGCTCTAACTGAAGTTGGATATTGCTCTATCACTACTACAATCATTGTTGTTGCTGCTACTTCTACTACTACTACAGAAATTGAATCCCGATTCTATGGAGATTTGTTTTCAAATCTCTTGTTATGATAGGTGTAGCTAACAAATAAAGAATTAAAGAAGAACACGAAGAATTTCACGGGGTTCACAAGCAATGTGTTAGCTATGTCCACATTACAGAAACAGACTTTATTAACATATTTAGAAGAGATTTCTCAGATCAGAACAGATGTCTTCAAATCTCAGGCACATTACAAAATAGACCGAGATAAGAGTTTATATAGATCTCCCAAACTAAAGAATCCTAAACCAAAATGGAATAAGACTAGCCTAATCCTATTCCTAAACATAAATGGAATTATCCCATAACAAATCCAAAACAGAAAAGGATTCAGATTCAAGTCATATTCTAACAATATTCACCTAGACTCCCATGAAACAGATAATCGATGGCAGGTGACGAATGGTACCAGATGCAACAAAACTTTCCAAATTCATCCTAACTCGTCTTGACTCCGAATGCCCTCTCAGAGCCCAGATTCACAGCTTAAAACATTTCACAAATCCAGATGGTGGTGGAACGTCCGATGAGGAACCAGTTTGGTGAATGTATTAGTAGGATTATCAGCAATCACCGTAATCCTCTTCTAACCTTCAGATGATGCAACCGCAACGGAACTTGATGGAGGAAAACCTTGTAGAACATGCAAGGTACCACGTTTTACACCTTTCAGAGCCACATTCGAACCCTTGTAGACATGCATAACTCCACCTTCACCGTGGAAACCGAATCCCATATTGTTGAGAAGACTCAGTGACATACTATTGTCATCGGCGGAACATTCCTAACTTTTTTCAAGGTTTTTGAGGAGAAATACCAACAATTCCCCTCCCTCGACTCAAAAGCCCAAAAAAAGAACATTAACAAAATAATATTCAATACAATCTAATGATCTCCCCCTTGCATTAAATCTCCAAGAAATCGGATGTAGATGGATGGAAATCCCAGATACAGATGCACTCTGTGGTACTAGGTGTACCAGATTCATAGTAATGATCCCAGATTTACCAGATGCATGATGGTTGTACTAGGTGTACCAGATGCACAATGGTTGTGCCCGATGTACCAGATGAAAACAAATGCATAAGAGAAGTGCCAAATAGACGTACCCATGTACCACCAATTTATTAAATGCAACCATGAAAGAATTTATCAAACAGAATATAATTCACCAAGTCCAACCAGGAAAGGGCTTGTGACAGAGCAGACAGATTTAAGAAAATCCAACTAGGAAAGGGTTTGCTAACAAAACAGCCATATTTCCAAAAGTTCAACCAGGAAAGATCCTATGAAGCAGATGATTGGATGTACAACCAGCTTTTTAACAAGTTCAACCCAGAAAGAACTTGTCAAACACACCAACTCATGATTCCCACAGAAGCGACAAAACAAATGACTTCTCCAGATTGCCAACAGATCACCCAAGCTGAAATTTTCTTCTTCTTTTTCTTCTTCATCGTTATTTTTGCAACGAAAGTCTCTAATCAACCTACAGCTCTAATACCAGTTTGTTGTATCACTGCTTAGCTCTGATACCAGTTTGTTATGATAGGTTCAGCTAACAAACAAAGAATTAAAGAAGAACACGAAGAATTTTTTACATAGTTCACTAACAATGTGTTAGCTACGTCCAAAATATAGAAACAAATTTTATTAACAGATTTAGAAGAGATTGCTCAGGCCAGAACGTATGTCATCAAATCTCAGGCAAATTACAAAATACACCCGGATGAGAGTTTATATAGATCTCCCAAACTGCATAATCCTAAACCAAAATGGAATAAGACTAGCCTAATCCTATTCCTGAACAGAATTGGAATTACCCAATAATAAATCCAAAATAGAAAAGGATTCAAGTCATATTCTAATAAGTCTTAGCGATTAGTAATTTCATAATCTTCTTCGCAAGTTGGGCATTCTTGTTCATCATACTCTAACTTGAGGAAAGGTAATAAGAAAATAGAAATTCTTTCCTTGTAGGAAAGGTTATAATTGATAGTTTCCTTATAAGTTAGATTATAGATGGTAATTTCCTTATAGACTTTATAATTTATTCCAGTTAGCCTTTAGTTTGTATCCATATATATATATATATTGTTATCATCATCATTGATGAGGTGTGTTAATGATAAGATATCAATGTGCCATTAATTATTAAACAAACCCCTTTATATTTACCATGGTATCAAAGCTTTATATTTTACAATGGAGATTCATGGTGGCGACCATAAGTACAAGGTGGAAAAATACGACAACCTCCACACCTAGGCTCTCCCTAAAATCCAACTTGCATATGCAAAGATTAAATATTCTCTTAGCCCAACTAGAACTCATTCTCGTTCCATGCACATTCTGCCGTCTAACAACAAACTGTTGTGTCGGTTGTTGCTACAGCAGCTCCGGTGGTGGCTGCATTTGAGACTATGGAATTTGGTGGACGATGCTGGATGAACAAGATTTGGATTACTCGTTCTAATGGTTTGTTCAGCCGTGGTGATGGGTTGCAGGATGCAGTCAAATAGGTCACCATGTGGCAGGTACATGACCCGACTCACTGAAAAATAGAAAAATGAGTCTTTTAGCAATAATACATATTTATCTAATGGAACTTTTTGACGTACAACAGATTTTTCACTGACCGACAGTATCACATCCGCGGCGGGTTTAGAGGGCGATGCAGCCTAGTCGATGCCTATTTATGGGCGACAAAAATTTTTGGTTCCAGATTGGCCTATCTGAAATGACAGCATGGCTTTATTTTAATGCTATTTTTAGTTTTTTATTTATTTTTTAAGTTTCCAAGTTTGTTGTTGGTGATCTTGCGACTCTAATGGGATTTAGGGGCCTCCCTCTTTGCTAATTGGAGAAATCTAGCGACAAACTTCTAGAAGGTTCTTAGTCAAAATATTATAACTATAGAGTTGTGGCAGCCCGGTGGAGATTGTCATGACCAACCCTAAATAGATATGGAGGCAACGCAGTACCGTTCTCCTTCAAAATGGCCCTGCCCTCGACACATTCTCATAGGCACTTTCCACAGATGATTAGAGAAATCCAGCAATACCCTCACCAAAATTAGAGAGCTTATGCAATTCGGTGAAAATGAGAAGAGTTTGGATTCATGAGATCGGTAGCAGACTGCCAATACGACATGCGGACTTCAATTCAGGAATTTTCTATGGATTAAAAAGTTCATTTATGGAAAGCTCACCTCTCATTGTGTGAGCTAGACGATGATTGTCAACCTAAATCTTGCTAGGAAAATTAATCCCCTTGCACAGCTCAAGATGACAGAAAAAGAAAGTATGAAAAAGAACACAGATTTTAACGTGGTTCACCAAACATATTGGCTACCTCCACGACTAGAAACAGATTAATCATGTTCTCAAACGAGTCAAACATATTACAGATGTAGGGAATTACGTCACGCAAGGCCACCCGACCCCGATTACAAGTATAGAAGGGAAGGGACCACACTGTTCTTACAGTGGGGTGATTTGAAGACCAAAACAGTCGTCTACCAAACCCACACCTAACCCATAGTGAATAAATCTCAGATCAGAATAAATGTCTGAAGAAAACTTTACTAAACTCCCTTACTCTCCCTCTATTTATAAGAGTTCAAGTACATCTCAAAAGTCTTCCAATTCATGAACTTAACTCTTGGAATTCCTCAATTAATTAATCAACCATTGAGTTGCTCAATCATGAATCCAAAACTCTTAAAATTCCCATTAACTAATATTTTGGGATTTGAAGAGATACCCAACAATTTCCCTCTCGATTCAAATTCTCAAATACAGATCAAGAGTCAGATGCTAACGGACAGATATCCCAGATGCATATGCACATTGATTGTGACAGATGTACCAGATACATAGTGACGGTGCCAGTTGCATGGTGGTTGAGCCAAATGTACCAGATGCACAATGATAGTGCCAGATGTACCAAATGTACCCAGATACCACCATATAACAGATGAACAAATCCAACTCGGAAAGGATTTGCTACATAGCTAGCATATTTCACCAAGTTCAACCAGGAAATGGCCTTGTGAAGCAGATGACAGAACGGACAATCAAATTTGAGCAAGTTCAACTAGGAAAAAACTTATCAAACACAACAGCTTGGGATTCCCAGTAGAGGCGACTAATACAGACTTCATCTCCAGATTCGCCAACAGATCACCAAGCTCAGAGATTTCTCTTCTCCTCTTCTTCATCTTGAAACGGAAGCTCGAACAACCGCAGCTATGATACCACTTGTTGGGAAAATCAATCTCCTTACACAGCTCAAGATGATAGAAAAAAGAAAGCAAGAAAAAGAACACAGATTTTAACGTGGTTCACCAAACATGTTGGCTACCTCCACGACCAGAAATAGATTAATCATATTGCCCAAATGAGCTAGACAGGTTACAGATGTATGGAATTACGCCACGCAGGACCACCCGCCCCAGATTACAGATACAGAAGGGACTACATTGTTCCCACATTGGGGTGATTTGAAGACCAAACCAGTTGTCTACCAAACTCACACCTAACCCAGAGTGAAGAATTCTCATACCAAGACAGATGTCTGAAGAAAACTTACCTAAACTCCCCGACTCTCCCTCTATTTAAAAGAGTTCAAGTGCATCTCAAAAGTCTTCCAATTCATGAACTTAACTCTTGAAATTCCTCAATTAATAAATCAACCATTGAGTTACTCATTCATAAATCCAAAAAGATTTGATTAATTTATTTATTTATATCAAAGTCAATCACTGTTCCTGTGTGCGATCAATAGTGTGAAACACACACTAAGCCGCGGACTGCCTTCTCCTTTTGACCGACAGAATAACGGTCACTTTTTACATCTTTACCGGAGAACAACAACGTCCTCGTCCACCGCATGGTGGCGTTACCGCCCCCTGGTGGTGCTAATCTCCAACCACCACTGCAAACACCCCCCAATCCCAACCGATCATACAGAGAAGCTCTTAAACCCCACCAACAACAACCATAAAAATCGAGGAATCTCATCCTCAACCCGATTATTGAATACAAAGGTGAAATAGCGGTGCTCCTTAATGATTCTGACATAGACATCTTATCTAAGCCGTGGAGCAAGCACCTGGTCGGAAAGTTTCAAGGAGGACGACCGGCGCTCAACTTCATCAGGCACCAGTTCAAGCGCATCGGTTTCATCGGAGAAGCCACAATCACAGCTCTGGATAGAAATCACATCTTCATCAAATTCGAGCATGATGAGGATATACAGAGATGCTGGATCAAAGGAAACTGGAACATAGGAGGTTCGACAATGAAGGTACTTAAATGGACGAAATCATTCGATGTTAATGAAGAACCTCCTTTTGTTCCTATCTGGTTAACTGTAGAATCCCCCCTGCCTACTGTTTGGATTATGATTACATACCTTTGATAGCAAGTAGGCTAGGAAGCTTAATCTTTGCTGATCCTTCTACATTGAACCATACAAGACCATCAACAATTCGGATTTGTGTAGAAATGGATCTCACAGGACATTTTCCTGATAGAATCAGGTTGAGTTCAAAAACTGAGAATAAATGGTACACTTTGTCTTATGAGAATCATCCCTCTTATTGTACCAAATGCTCCAAAATAGGACACAAATATGGTGACTGTGACAAGCCTAAAGCCCCTAAACCATCAGCTCAGTTCCATCCAAAACAGGCATCAGCTCAACCATTAGCTCCTGCTCATAAACAAGCATCTTACAGTGGTAACCTTCAGCCACAAAATGCCAAAGCGGTTCCCAAATCCTATACTCAGGCACCTAAGACCACTCAGAATTATTCAAAAAATGGTGAAGGTCCATCAGCCACTCCAACTCCTGTCTTTCTCACTGAAAAACAGCTTGGCAAACTGCCAATGAATCAGGCTGAAGCTAACAGTTCTGAAAAAGTTCAAGAAGTGATAGAAGTAAGTGAAGTGGTGGACTCTCTTCAGGAAGATCAGCATTATGCCACATTTGGCAAGAAGATCCCAGATCTGGTCACTCCTTACAATATCCCAACATCAATGCAGTGGATGTCAGTGAAAAACAAGACCAGCAAAAATCATTCTAACTGGCAATCTACTGATAATCTTATGCACTCATTCTCACAGACTAAGACTCCTGAACCCTTTGATTTTAATAGATCCATTGTTTCTCAACAGTTCAAAGATTTCCAATTGACTTTGTCCTCTAAATTCTCAAAACTGCAGGAAATGCAAGTTTTGCAAGAAATACAAGAAGAGCAAGAAACACAAGAAGCTCAGGAGGTTTCCTCTGATGACTTTCAGAAAGTTTCAGAGGCTTCTATGCAGCAACAAGAATCAGAAGCTCCTGTGCCTCAGCAAGACTCAGCAACTCCTCAGCAGCAATAAGACAATAAAAAAACAAGAGCAAGACAAAGACATACCAACCACAACTGACCCCCCTTCACAAACGCAGGATAAGCAAGGTGATCCTGCACCCAATTCCCAACAGAACCAGAAAATATTAGTGGGAGAGGAGGGTAACTCAGACATTCCTGATCCCATATCCCATGATACCTCATCAGGTACACCTCTAACTTCTACTGCTCCAATTTCCACTGATCAGTTGACATTACAGGCTCTTAGTCATGACTCTGGGAATTTAGCATCCTTGCATGATAATATTAGGAATTTCTTTCAAGAACCTAATATTATATCAACCTCAAAATCTTCTCGTGCTAAAACCAGGTCCCAGGTTAAAAATGAATATAAAACTCTTAACATGGAATGCTAGGGGAATACAGAAATCATTATTGAGACTTAAAACAATTGTCAAAATTCATAAAATCTCAATATTGGTTATTGTAGAAACCAAACAACAAATTGGGAAACTGGATCACTTTAAAAATGAGCTAGGTTTTCATTTTGCATTCTCTTCTTTGGATTCTAGGACCTGGATAATGTTGAAAGATGTTTTTACTGCCTCTATGATCCAAGTCCATGAACAATTTTCCTTGCTATCTGTCTCAAATGATATCCATGATATTGATTTTTATCTGTATGCTATTTATGGATTCCATGATAGATCAGAGAGGTCTAAAATGTTCAATGATATTGAAAATAGTTTAAAAATGACCTCTCTTCCCTGTCTACTTACTGGGGATTTTAATGTCATCAGGTTTATCAGTGAATATAGAGGTAAGTCATCACCTGATATAAACAGCATAAATGATTTTGATGCATTTATTAACTCTAATAACCTAAATGACATTACAACAGTAGGTAATCTCTTTACTTTGACAAATGGTAGGAAATTGGAGCATAAGGTAGCAAAACATTTAGATAGAACTATTGCTAATACTGCCTGGTTTAAAAAATATCCCAACTCCTCCATTCAGATTTTAGGTAGGCTTCCATCTGACCATTCTCCATTAGTTTTAGATGCCCAAATTTCTAAGCAATCCTATCCAAAAGCTTTTAAATTTCAAAATATGTGGAAACATGACCCACAGTTTTTATCTGAGGTTGAAAATAACTGGAAAATCCCTATCGGGCCTCAGGGTATGGTTGGATTCTCACTTAAACTGAGTAGATTAAAGGGGGCATCTTAGGACCTGGAATAAACTACATTTTGGCAATATTTTTGATAAAATAAAAATCATGGAATCAGATATAATGGAATTGGAAAGGAAATATGACATATCTGCTGATCCACCTGATTTACTATTATTATAAAAAAATAATGCTGAATTGACAAAAGTTTTGCACCAGGAGCAGTCTTTTTGGAAACAAAAAGCTAGGAATAATTGGCTAGAAAATGGTGACAAAAATACTAAATTTTTCCATCAGTCAGTTAGGGATAAACATGCTAGACTTAGGATAAATAAAATTAATTTAGGTAACAATCAGTGGTGTAGTAATCAGGATAGTATTGGTGAGGCTGCAGCTTCCTTCTACAAACTCCTCCTATCTGATGAGAACAATGATCCCTCTGGTCAAGATCTCCTCCATTCTCTAAGATATATTCCATCTCCCATTACAGAGGAGGATAATATGTCATTACTCAAACTGGTGGAAATGGATGAGTTAAAGAAGGTTGTTTTTTATTTAAGTGAAAATAGTGCCCCTGGTCCAGATGGATTTAATGGTAGATTTTATAGGTTTTGCTGGGACATTATAAACCATGATTTACTGACTGCTGTGAGGGAATTTCAGTGTGGTGTTCCAGTGCCAAAAATTTTTTCTAGCACTCTGATAACTTTGATTCCCAAAGTTCAGACCCCTACATCCTTCTCTGAATATAGGCCTATCAGCCTCTCTAACTTCTCTAACAAAATCTTATCTAAGATTCTGAGTGAGAGGTTAAAGCTGTTAAGCCATAAATGTATTTCAGAGGAGTAATCTGCATTCATAGAGGGTAGAGAAATTTCTGATAATATACTGATTATGCAGGAGCTGGTTAGGCTGTTAGATAAGCAGGGATAGAGTCTAAATGCTATTTTTAAACTTGATATGTCTAAAGCATTTGATAGAGTGTCATGGCCTATGCTAAATTCCCTGCTTTTGAGATATGGTTTTCATGGACACATAGTCTCTCTGATACTCAGTAACATTAAAGCTGCCTGGTTCTCAGTGTTAATTAATGGGGTTCCATATGGATTTTTTAAGGCTTCTAGAGGCCTCAAACAAGGAGATCCTCTGTCCCCTACTTTGTTTAATTTTATCACTGAGCTTTTAAATAGGGGCCTAAAGTGCATGTTTCAGTTAGGATTTATTGATAGATTTGCAGTCCCACTGGGTTCAATGGAGATCTCTCATTTGTCTTATGCGGATGACACTGTCATCTTCATTAAGGCAACTAAGAAATCTCTAAAAAACCTAGTTCTATTTCTAAAACATTATCAAAAAGCTTCTGGACAGTTGGTGAATTTCACAAAGAGTGCTTTTTATGTAGGAAATAAAACTAGTTCTTTAAGAACTGGGATGATCAGAAACATAACACTCATGTCAGAAGGTTTTTTTCCATTCACTTATCTAGGGGTACCTATCTATAAAGGTAGGAAGTTAAATGTATATTTTCAGCCCCTGATTGAAAATCTGAATGGAAAGATTCTGAAATGGAACAATATGTGGTTGAATATGGCTGGTAGAATAATTCTGGTGAAACATGTTCTTGCTTCCATCCCACAACATGTTTGGTGTGTCATGTCCCCAACCAAACATACAATTGAAATGATGGAAAAAATGTGCAGCAATATTATTTGGGGGAAATCAGACCAAGGGGAAAAGAGACACTGGAAAGCATGGATTGATCTGTGCTATCCTAAGTCTCAGAATGGCTTTGGATTCAGATGCTTCCAGACAGTAATTGATAGCTTCTCACTCAAGCTTTATTGGAAATTACATATCGGATCCACCTTATGGTCTAGATTCATCTGGTCATTACCCCCCTCTGCTAGATCATCAGACTCATGGAAAAGAGTCAAAGCTATAACTCGTATAGCTGAGACCTTTGCTAAAGTACAGGTTGGAAGAGGAACTTCAAATTTTTGGAACAGTAACTGGAGGGGCTCAAGATTCCTCTCAGATCAATGGGAAGCAAATTCTGAATTCCCTTTCCCATACCTTACAATTGCTCAGTTCCAGGAAAACAAAAATCTTTTTCTACCCCAGCTCTCGGATGGTTTTAACTTGGATTTGATAAACTCCTTGTCTTCACCCTTTTCACTATTTGACAGGAATGATCATATGATTTGAACACCATCTTCTACAGGTCATTTCACGGTATCATCAGCTTTCAAAACCATTTCCAGCAAAAGGTCAGATATTAGGTCAATGAAACAGATTTGGAATCCTTTGGTTCCTCCTAAAATATCTGTGTTTGTCTGGAAAATGGTTAACTATTTTTTACCTTTCGATGAAAAACTAAGGAAGATGGGTATTCAAGTTGTTTCTAAGTGCATCTGCTGTCAAAATGAAGACTCACTCACTCATTTTTTCTTACACTGTCATCTAGCCTCTAAGCTTTGGAAATGGTTGTTCAATATTCTGGAAATTCCATACAGACAGTTTGGGCATATTTTTCATGCATTGTCATGGTTCTGGTCGATCTCACATTTCTCAAAATCAAAAAACAGTGCATGTCATATTTTGCCAAATTTATTGATCTGGTTCCTTTGGAAGGAAAGATGCAGCTTCCTGTATGATTCTAAAAATATTGTGGAAAAGTCAATTATCATACAGATTCAGAAAATGGTTGTATCTATTTTCTCATTGCAACCTATCATTCAGCACCCTGACTGTAATCATTTGATAGCCATAGGAATGTTTACAGTTTTCAAAACTCCAAAACCTCGGATGATCAAGTCTTACAAATGGAATCCCCCAGATCTTGGTTATAAATTAAACTCTGATGCACATTGTCCTCAGCTAAACTATGCTTCAGGTGGTACTGTTATCAGAAACAATTCAGGCATGATTCTTTTTATGGGAATGGAAAAAATGGACTCCATATCTGATCCCCTCACTGCAGAATTAATGGCTTCCTTTACAGGGATCCAAATATGTTGTGCACTTAACTTGTTCCCCTTGACTGTAGAAATGGACTCTTTGTAGGGTGTGCAGCTCTTAAATGGTGCTAAACATGTGCCTTGGAATATTCAGAGACTCATATGGCAGATAAAAGAACTCACAGCAGATAAACACATCTCCTTTGTTCATGCCTACAGGGAGCAAAATCAGGTGGCTCATTAGTTAGCTTCTTTAGCTAGGAGTCTTTTGCAACAAGATGAAAACAGGGGTCAGATCTCTGCACAGGAGGCTCCTCTTCAATTAAAACAAGCAATAGCTGGGGATGCTCTGAATCTTCCCACAATCAGAATCCATCAGCCTCTTTGATCAGTAATCTTTCTGAGCAGCACCCGCACGGATTGCTTTCTATTGGTGCTCAATCCTTCATCATTTTTGATCATTATAAAGGACTAGTACATCTAACCATTCTTTTGTTAATATGGTTAGTGGTATTGTGTTCCTGTTTAAGGCTGATATAGATCGGATGCTAATTTGAGTTTCGTTTCGACGATTCGCTAAACTGCGTTTGGTTCTTATATTGCCTTGAAACGGGAACCGACATCCTAACTACTAATTTGCGATTGGAGCCGTGTGGCATCCAACTCTATCGCTTTTGGAAGCAATTTATTTTGCTTCGTTATTTTGTAACGAACTGAGAAGCTCCTCTTTCTTTTTCAGTTTTTTAAAGGGTTTAGCGTAGCCCATATACAACCCTCTCTCCTTATTACAAGGGGTGTTTTAATTTAAAAAAAATCATAAATCCAAAACTCTTGAAATCCCCATTAACTAATATTTTGAAATTTGAATACCCAACAAATCTAACAAAATAATCTAATAATCTTGAAATTATTGCGAATATGACCACTATTTTTTTTAAAGAAAAAGAATAAGAATAAGAACAGCATCTTACATCCTAAACAATAAAATAAATAAATCAAGACCAGCATTTGGCATTTCCCAGAGCTGCAGCCGCAGTAGTATGGTTTTGGTCAAATCATATTCATGAACCATGATGCATGTAATGCAATGATGCATGTAATGCAATGATGCATGTAATACAATGGTTGTCTAATTATTTGACGGTCCAGGCTGATAGCCTGATGCTATTCACATGCGCAATGAACCAATTTCAACGTGTCTGTTCCATTTCCACGTTTTACTTCACCAACGTTATAAAGTTTGGTTAATTTCTCATTTTCCATTTTGGCGGGCTTTATACGTCAGTTAATTCATAAGTTATGAAGTTTTAAATTCCGTTCTATTCGGTGTATCTATACTTTTAATTTAATTTAATTAAGTATTATTGAGTTTAATAAATTCTAAACTATTGTTGTAAACTCTTCCCGTCCTTGTAAAAATAATATAGTTGACTTTTTAGAGCTAACTTAATTAATTTTTAAATGTTGATAATTTTATTCATGTGTACGTATAATTTATAGAAATAATGATAATTTTAAAATATACGTGATGACGAATCCAACAATAATGTGGAAAATCTTTTGATTGATGATAGTGTCCGGAATCTATCCACGACGAGTACTTGCTTCTTCGAGACCTTGCAATTAACCCAGGGTGAACTCCGACACTCAAATCAGTTATATTCTTCTCCGTTGTATCGTTCTGTTGTAAAGTTTTCTTACTTTTTTTGTGTTTCCTCTCTTTATCTATAGCATTTTAGTCGTGGATCATGGTCTGATTATCGCGGTCTGATTATCGCGCTCTCATCTTTGGATCGTGGTCTGGTTATGGGGTAGTGTCGTGAGTGTTGCCTTCCATGATTTTCCAGTTAGTGGCGTTTGTGTTTTAGGTTTTCGTGGACTAGGCGAACTACCTTAGTTAGTAAAGTGGACGCTATGCATGCTTTGCTTTATTTAAGTTAAATTGGAAAAGTCATATACTCCATTCGTTCTAGAGAAATTGGCACGTTTTGACTTTTGAAAGTCAACCGAATCAATTTTCAACAATTAATATCTGTAGTGGTATTCCCAATCCGATCAATTGATCGTTGTCTACCACGGTGTGCCTCCAACGCTCAAATCAGTACTTTCTTTTCAGAATCAAGTTTCTCAAGTATGGTTGCACTTACCTGTATCTGTGTCATCTCCTTTCCTTTTATATGATATTCTGAATGTGGCTCTGCCTTTCTCGAGTTTGGCATCGTGTGCTTGATCATGGCTCCGAGAAGGACGGTTCGTGGCCGGCACCTGACCACAATCTCTGCTTTTCACGGATCGTGAGTTACTCTATCTCATCTCGCATCGCAGGCTAGTCTTGGGCCAATTTGAGGTTTTGGGCCTGCGGCCTAGCCTTTGGACTAGGTATACACCATAATACCCCCTAGCCATGAAGACTAAAAGACGTGAAGTAATGGCGTTGCATGTGGTGTAAATGTGAATTGATGTTGTTCGTCAACAGGCTATTCGTCATTTAATACTACCTTCGTCGTCATTGCTAAGTGATGTTAGCTTGTGGCTATATCTCAGTCCTCAATCCCTCTTCAAATTTTTAATTTTTAATTTTTAATTCATCATGATAAGGCTATTTTTGCGGAGATTTATTTTTCTAAAGGCAGAGAATCGATCCTCATTTTTTGCTATCTCGTTCCGTATTTTTCTGATGTTTGTTCTCGCTTTACTTCTTAAATGAGGAATTTGAAACGAATATTTTAATCTTTCCCTCATTCATTGCACTGCCTTTTCATATACCGTCGTCGTTTCGATATAAACAAAAGGTAATTTTCTTTTTATGTCAGATTATCATCATTGCATTTTTTGAACTGATTGTCTTCCTTGATATTTCCGTTTCTTTTTTATATTTAAGTATCCTATTTCATTTTCATTTTAGTTTGTCTCCTCTGTTGCCCAGGCTTTCATCTCTGATCATCCCTAGGTTTTCTGTGTATCATTTTCCCTCATCCTCTTTAAGAATAAGTTTCGTCCTTAACTTAATCTCCAATTTTTTCGCTACATGTTCTGGACTTGATAAGTTGAATTTCTTCTTTGATTTCTGGTAATTTTAGTACTTGTTGCGTTTCTTACTATTTTCCGGACATCTTCTCTAGCGCGTCTTCTGTTGATCTTTGCTTTGAAAAACTTGTGTCTGCGGTGTTTAACCCTAATTACGGCTGTTATTTCAAACTCTAGAATCCTCGTTTATCAACATGTCTTCCTCTAACAGCGTCGATTCTCCCGTAGAAGATGCTCACTTCCTTGGGGATTCTGGACATGTCACCGTCTCCTCTACTATATGCAGTATGCTGTCTGGTTAGTATTTAGATAACTTGAAGAACTATTTCCCATTTTTAGCTCCTTTTAAGCTTTGCGCACCTGTGAATTCTGAATGTGTATATATCATGTTATTTAGCCTATTTAAACTTTGGCCTTTATTTTCCTCTCCCCTAACATGTGGTTGATTTTCTCTGTTTGTACAAGGTCGTGTTTTCCCAATTTCACCCCAATGGCATCACTATCATAATGGGGTTTCTCTCTTGAGTTGTTCGCAACTTATATCATCTTTGAAAAGTAAAAAAACACAGTTGATGAATTACCTTTTATTCTGTGATTGCTGGGGTTGAGCTTGTGAGCGGTTTCCCTAGTAATGTTGGTCTGTGGCATACAAAATACTTTTTTGAAAAAAAATTAACCTAAATCCCGAAGTGGTTGTGCCTTCTTGGAACTACAAGGTTCCCAAGTCTAAGCGTCCTAGTCTGAATGTCCATTCTGCTGCTAAGACGGAGATCGTGGTTTCACTTCGTGCTTATACCCAACATCTCCGCCACGCTGACTCTGACTCTGATTCTGAAGGTGTTTTGTTCGTTATTGTTTTGATGTTTTTGATCTGTATTCTCTCTTATTTTGGCGAACATTCATTTTCTTTGTGCGTTCATTTGAACTATGATGTTCATTTTATTTCAGACATGGATCTAGCTGGAGGTGACATTGACAAATTTCTCTTTGATATCAAAGATGAGGAGGTCACTAAGACTTTTGTTCAACCTGATAATGCTGCTGGAAGCAACACCACCTGGCAGGATGTTAACAAAATGGGAGTTAGTAATAAGGGTAAGTCTTATGAGGGCGGGGAACAGGTATTCATCGCTCTATTAGTGAACAAAAGGAGAAGAAGCACAAGAGGGATAAGAGTGATGATTCTTCAGGACATTCGCTTTCTCCTGTGAAAAAGGGGCGTGGTAACCAATCCCACACGCAAACTATGGTGTGAGTCGAGAATCCTGTGATAGAGGGGATGATATATGATATTCTCTCCTACCTCTCTCTGCCTGATACACTGGATGTGGTAAGTTTGCAGCTAGATTTTAGTGACTTTTTCTATACCACGATACTTTGTAAGTAAAATTTTAATTAACTTTGTCCCATGTGTTATTGTTTTGTGAGGTCGACGAAAGCCTTCAACTAGTGAGTGAGCGGCTTTATAAGTTCTCTCCTGTTGATGATTCGCTCATGGAGAAGTATAAGGCATAGGAAACGAAGTGTATGACTCTATAAAATTCCCTTAAAGCTGCTTAGGAGCGTGCCAGGGTCGCGGAGGCAGAAGTGACTCAGCTTCATCCTGAGTTAGAGCTCACCAATAGACTTCCTTCCCCTAAATATCCTCAAATTCTGGTAGATCGACTATGCAAGACTAAGTCATTCTACAAATTATTTGAGGATGTTTCCAGCAATGCTCGCACCGTTGGGTACTGCTAGGCTGTGAAGGATCAACGTGAGTGGAATCCAACTTGTACGCTGAAGAGTCTGCCCTCGCTGAAGAAGTGTACTGAGACCCTGGAGAAGCATAAGGTAAAACTCAACAAAGATTTTATCGAAAAGATTGCTAATGGGGGAGAGTCATATGCTTTTCTCTTGCATCTTGCCAGCCTTCCTTCTGCGGCTGAGCTAAAGGGCAATATTGTGGTGTACATTTGTACTATTTGTGTAATTGGGATTATCATTGCTTCTTTATCACTCATCTTTTGCAACCTCTCATCATACCTATTTATATGCAGGGTTTCAATATTTTGATTGATCATACGTTTTTGAAACATCTTGACTCTCTTGGATATAGTGATCATTTTTCTGATCGCTATGGATTTCTGTCTTCTGATTTTCAATGCCCTATTGGATTGATTTTTGCCTCTTAGTCCTTCACTAAAGAAGATGGAGAGATTGTTTCTTCTGATCGCTTCTGTCGTGTGGAGTCGCTTCCATTATGCCTTGGGTGGCAACTTCCTATTCCCAATGCATCTATGTCTGCATCTACAAAGTGTCATTGCACTCAGTTTGATCCTGATGGTTACAATGTTAAATCACTTGGCGAAATTATTGTTCATGGGCTGATTGATCTTGAATCTGCTGGTGTGTACATGAAATCTCTTAATCTCCCTGCTCACGTCCAGGAATGGGCGTTATCTCTAGGTCTTTGTCTGAAATACATGCTTCTGGGTACTAATGATCTTGAAACAATGTGCGAGGCCCATCTGAAGACATTGATCATTGATAAACAATGTGCTCATATTGATGATTTGTTCGACAAGTTGAAGAAAAAGCAGGATGAGTGTGATCACTTAAGTTCTTATGCACTCGGTTGGCAAAGTAAGTTTGACAAGCAGTTTGCTATAAACACACAGATGCGAAGTGAAAATGAGCAACTTCATGTTGAGTGCGATTGGCTTAATTCATCAGTGCACCAACTCGAGCAAACTTGTGTTAAGTACAAAGACAGACTCCAACCTCTCCCTTCTTCATCTCAAAGAGCTTCTAGCCGTGGAGATCTCATTGTTGGAACCAGCAGGTAGATGATTAACTTGTCTGAGGCTAACTGATCGCATATTCGCGGCCAAGAGAACGAAGTGAAAATTTTAAGGGCTGAAATGATGCGCATTAGGAAACTATTAATGTGATGAGTATGCAGCTGGACCGCAAGAAGTTTAGCCCTATAACCATCTTCAAGGTGTATTATGCTAGGTATCTTGGTTATATGGAGCGAAGGGGTCTAATGTGCCATCCTTTTTATTTACACATGAAATAGCAATGTGATCATATGGTTAGTGAAGAGCGTGAAGCTGAAGAAAATTGGTGTAGGGCTGAGCACCTGTATCGTAAAGCTGAGCATAGTCGTCGATGTGGTGGTTCGTCTTCTTCTGGTTCACACGAGCATCTAGTCATAGATAATATGTGATGATTTTTTCTTCTAAGCATGATGTTGTTTTGTTGCGGTTTTTGGATGTTGTACTTATCCTTTTTCTATCTTCATACTTTTGAATGCTCTTGGTTGTGTGGTTCTCTTTTTCGTAGGATCTCTTTCTCATATATCTATTGCTTTTGTTTTTTGTATTGAAACTCTGTTTATCGCAAAGCCGCAAGATCTATAGCTTGCTTTAGTCACTGTTTCATAGGTATATCTGTTATGTAGCAAGATCTATTGCTTGCTTTATTGTACGAAGGTGCAAGATCTATTGCTTGTTTTTGTCACTGTATTTGAGCCAGGTTTTCCTAGTCGCAAGATCTATAGCTTGTTTTTATTAAGAGTGCGAAGTCGCAAGATCTATAGCAAGATCTATTGCTTGCTTTATTGTGCGAAGCCGCAAGATCTATTGCTTGCTTTTGTTGCTGTGTTTGAGGCAGGTTTTCCTGGTAGCAAGATCTATAGCTTGCTTATTATTGTGAGTGCAAAGCCGCAAGATTTGTCACTTTGTTGTGTGCATATCTACCTTATTGCAAAGTTCATGACTTGATTTCCTTTGTATTTTGCAAAGAGGGAAGTTAAGGAGGTTTACAAATGATACTATGCCACTATCATCATGTGTTCGTCTGTTAAGAATTTGTAACTTAGTTTTGCGAATGCAAAGTACGACTGTTTGAAAAGAAAAGATGATACTCCAAAAGATTCATATTGCGATCATATCGCCTTTAACACAGAACAAAGGAATGAACACCCCCAATGATATTATCATGGTTTCTATGCATGGAAACTAGATTTTCCTGCCTTTTTGCTCTACATATAAAACTTCCTTAAGTTGATTATGTGCCAAGTGTTGGGAACGCTGCTAATATCCATTCTCTCTAGCTCATAGCAGTTGGATCAGTGCGCCTTTTTATCTTGTACGGCCCTTCCCACTTTAGGCACAACTTTCCTCTTTCCTCAGCTAGGCTACCTTCACTCTTCCTTAGCACCAGATTGCCAATTTGGAATTGTGTTTCCTTGACTCTTTGGTTGTAAGCTCTGGCCATCCTTTCTTTGTACTTTGCTTCCTTGATTGTTGCCCACTGTCTCTTTTCCTCGAGCTTATCCAAGTCCAGTCTCACCATCTCTAGGTTGATGTCTTCTTTATATTGTTTGACTCAAAGGCTTGATTGTCAAATTTCAACTGGTATTACCGCTTCATTCCCATATACCAGACTATACGACGTTTCTCCAGTTGGTTCTCTCACTGTTGTTCTATATGACCATAAGGTATAGGGTATCTCGCTTTCCTTCCAATCTTTTCTGGATACCTTGAACGATAGTTCTATTTGTTTCCTCTACCTGTCTGTTCGCTTGGGGGTGAGCTACAGAAGTGAATTTTTGCTTGATTCCCAATTCCAAACATCATTCTGTAAAGGCCCCACTTGTGAACTGTGTGTCATTATCGGTGACGATGGTTTGTGGTACTCCCAAGCGATAAACTAAGTTATGCCAGATAAATTTTATCGCTGCTTCCATTGTTACTCTTCTTAAGGGCTTTGCTTCTACCCACTTCGTGAAGTAATCAACTGCCACAATTAAAAAATTGTAATTGGCAGCGCCTTTTGGAAAAGGTCCAACGGGAAAAATTCCTTATTTATCAAAAGGCCAAGCTCCATATATTCTGTTAATGTTGACTGTGGCTTGTACGATATTGGAGCATTCATCTGGCAGGTTCTGCATTTAAGAACAAAGTTGTATGCGTCATTAAACATGGTTGGTCAGTAGTATCCAACTCCAATGATCTTCTTTGCAACCGTTCGAGATCCTTGATGTGATCCACACAATCCTTAATGTTTCAAGATTTCTCCTGCTTGTGATGGCCCCACGCACTTTATCCATGGAGATAGATATCCTTTCTTATACAAGTTTCCATCTTCGTAAACATATGGGGTCGCATTTATAGCTTCATGGCTTGTACCTTATATCTCGGTAGCTTCCCTTTGTCCAAGTATTCAATCAATGGCATCATCCAGTTTACTTCCTGTGCTTGAATTGTTGACATGATTGTCCTCACTGTGCTTCTAACCGAAATGACTTCCACTTTCACATCTTTGTGTTCTGCTAAGAACCTAAAACATGTTGTTGCTAGCTTGCTTGAGGCAGCTGCCTTCATATTTTCACTTCTTGAGGGTTCATCAACATGTGATGATGCCCTTTGTAGGCATCCAAGAATGTGAGAACTTCGTACCCCGAGATCGCTTCTACTAGCTGATCGATCTTTGGCAGGGGGTAACAATCTTCTAGGATGTTTTGTTTAGATTGGTGAAATCTATACACATTTTACGCCCAGAGTCTGCCATTTCACCATCTCTGGGTTTGCTAGCCATGTTGGGTATATCACCTCCTTTATGATCCCAGATTGCAACAACGCCTTTACTTCTTCCTTGATTGACTGTTGTTTATTAGTGGAAAAGCTTCTTTGTTTCTGGTTAATCAGCTTGATCGAATCAGCGATGTTCAAATAATGAGTTACCACACTTGGGTCAAATCCTCCCATGTTCTGTACACTCCATACAAATGTGTCCTTGTGATCTCTTAGAATTTGTATCATCCTTTGTTTCTCTTGATTTGGAAGATATTTCCCTATTTTGACACACTTAGACACATCGTTGTCATCCAGAATGACATCTTCAGTTTGTTCTCCTATTTCTACTGGGTGATCCGCCTAGCTAAGTGAGTCACTCTTGGTGATAGTACTAACCATTTTTGGTTGGTCCACGGTTCTTCCTGCTTTCATTGCGATGACCATACATTGTCTGGTGGTTTGTTGGTTTCCCCTCACCGTTGCAATCCAGGTTGGGGTTGGGAATTTTATTACTAAATGGTACAGAGACCATATTACTTTGGCTATGTTCATCCACAGCCTGCCAATAATAGCGTTGAACAAACTTGGAGCATCAATGACAACAAAGTCACAGATTATGGTGCAGACTCTCATTCTCCCCAATTGTTACTGGCAGATGAATATTTCCAAGCAATGTCTCTGCTCGTCCTGTGAATCCTACGAGCACGGATGTGGATTTTTTCAAGTCTGTCCTCTTGAATCCAAGTCTGTCAAAGCAGTCCACAAAAAGGATTTCTATCGCACTTCCATCATCTACGAACACTCTAGGAATAGTCGCATTCCCAATTTTTGCGATAATACCCATGGGGTCATTGTGTGGCAAGGCATTAGGAACAACGTCCTCTTTGATAAACGTGATTGTTGCGTCAATACTCAACCTTTTATCCATGGGCTCCTATGGAGGTGAATACTTGGCCTTAGCCTTCCAAGCATTATTTGATAAGGACTCTGTTGACCCATGCATGGAGAAGACTACTTTTTCTGGAGCTTTGTTGGGCACGTCCTCTTCAAAGTCTACTGCTACCGCCATCTTTTGATTTATGTTCTGAGTGTCCACCGTGGCTTGGGTTTTGGCCATAGAGCTTCCTTCCTTGCTCATTTTGTTGTATCTATTACCGTCATCTTCCTTCCTGTATTGTCCACGATAACTATTCCTCAAGTTTTCTTCTATCTACCTCCGTAGATCTCTGCGATACTCAATATCGTGACTGTAATCCCTATGGAAAGCACAATAGTATTCTCTTAATCTTTTCTCTTGAGGCACTACCATTGGCGTTGGTTTTCGGAATAGATCTTTTTTCGCTTGCCAGATCTCTCTTCGCAATTTTGTTGGCGGTGTCTCCTGGGACAAGTTGTTTTGTGTTGCTGCTTCTTTTCCTTCGAAAATGAAGTTTACTTTCCCCTTCTTTGCTAGATTTCTTTGCGAGTCATCTATTACTCTTTTCTTGCCTCACTCCCGCTCTATTTTGTGGTTATTGGCTTCCTCAGTTCGCAAAAAATGTTCTATCATTTTTTTAGGTCCCTTGGATTTTCTGGCATGTTCTTTGTTTGTTCCTTGTAGAATTCTCCCGATCGCATGCCCCATGTGAACGCACCCAAAGAAGATTGTAACGACAGGTCCCGACCATGCAGACTTTCTGTAACAAACCTACGGTGATATTCTGCCAAAGTTTCACTGCTTTGTTGAGCTATATTGTTTAGGTCTGTGATTGTCTTGGTAAACTTCTGCTTCTGGTAGAAGAGTCCTAAAATCATATCTGACAGTTGTGCCCAAGATGTGATGCTTCCGTTTAGTAAATCTTTGTACCATGTGATTTTTGTTCCCAAAAAATATGGGGAACACCTTACATACCAACTCAATTTCAACATTGCGGAACCCCGTACTATTACGATAGGAATGTAGGAATTCCTCTGGGTCGGTTGTCCCATCGTAGATTTTGACATATAATGGTAACTTGAAGTCCTTTGGATTCTTAAAGTTGCGAAGATGTGGTGCTAGTGGCGACTTGTCTGCATCGTCATCCGCCACTATGTCTCTCAATTTGTCCCCATATTTAAGGCCATCATCGTTTTGAACAATTTTTTACTTACCCTTGGGACTTTGGTTTGAGAGTAGCTAGGAGTTGATTAAACAGTTGCTCTTTGTTTGCTTCTAGAACGACGTGAACGCTCTCCTTTCCTTTTCCTTATTCGTGTTAAGAGATTCTGCCTCTTCCTCATCTTTTGTGTCATTCTTAACGTGTTCTTGCTCTCTACTGGGAACGTGATCCTAATTTTGGCTGGGATGTACATTCATATTTCTCCCAGTTGTTTGCTCTTGAATGAGGTGGTTTGACTTCTTTAACTCCTAGTGAACACCACTATCAATCTCGTATTGAATGAACGCTGGAAAAAAAATATCCCGTCCCTACGAATGGCGCCAAATGTGGTGGTATTCCCAATCCGGTTAATTAATCGTTGTCCACCACGATATGCCTGCAAAAAAAATCCCGAAAGTGGTTCTGGGAAAAAGGCTTCATGCTCAAGTCAGTACTTTTTTTTTCAGAATCAAGCTTCTCTAGTATGGTTGCACTTACATGTATTTGTGTCATCTCCCTTCCTTTTATAGCATGTTCTGAATGTGGCTCCGCTTTTCTCGGGTTTGCCACCGTGTGCTTAATCGTGGCTCCAAGAAGTACGGTTTGTGGCCGGCACCTGACCATGATCTCCGCTTTTCACGGTTCGTGAGTTGCCTCTGTCTCTGCTCGCATCGCAGGCTAGTCTTGGGCCCATTTGCGATTTTAGGCATGCGGCCTAGCCTTTGGGCTAGGTATACACCAATATCTTTATTTATGTATACAAAATATTCAAAATAATAATAATTTAAAAATACATGTTATAATAAACCGAACAACATATAACATGATAATAGAATTTAATGGTCGAAACTGGTTTAGTTTGACTTCCAAAAGTCAAAATGTGTCAATTTCTATGGGACGGAGGGAGTATATACCAAACAATATCTCACAAAATAACATTTTTCATGGATGGTAATAGAATTTAATTGTCGAAATTAGTTCAATTTAACTCTAAAACTGTGCCATATTTTGGGTGGAAATAGAAGTTTAATCTATACAAGTTTGATTCAATTCTTTTTTTTTTTAATTTAAGACCATCCGAAGATGGGGGGGAAGTATATTAGGCTCCCCTAACCTTTATAATCAGAGTCCAAAATAGCACCTTGTTAGTTTGTTCATAACACAAAGGATAGCCAGCAGGATGCTTACAAAAAGCGATTTGTACACCTGTACGAGATGAAAAACTAATGCTAAGAATGAAGAGGGATAACTATTATTCTGGAATATCACGAACGGGTCGGGGAATCGAGCCTGTCGAAACCCCCATTCGTCAATGATATTCAGAAAATGAGCATAGCTAAGCTGACCATATGCTAGGCGAGATTAGTATCAACACTTGAACTGTGGAGCAAGCATCATTGTAGCAAGATTAGCGTAGCGTTGCAGTCAGCAAACTGCAGCAATAATGCAGCAGCATGGGTACTCGCGGCATCTGTAGCTTTCCTACAGCAACTTCATTTTGCTTGCCCCCTGAATCCCTGGAAGAAGAAAAAGCAAAAGCAGCAGTATGTGTAGCACTGGAAAAATAAAATCACAGCACTTGTTATCTAACTTCATAATTGCTACAGAAGTTTGTTTCCCTCGATGAATCAACTCGAATTGCAGGAAAACTGATGCGGTCAAGTGTTAGTAATCCTTTAAGGAATAGTGGAATAGAATCGAGCTCAATAACCCCATTAAGGTTGTTTTCCTTAGCATATTTTGCCAGAAAATCAGTGGCCGAGTTAGCTTCACGTGGTATGTGATGCAAAGTGATGGTACCTAATGCTAAATTAAGAGCATCACACATAGAAAAGACTCTCCAGGGAGAAGACAGAGGGTTTAGAATACCCCTTACAGCGGATAAGCAATCTGATTCAATGATAGCATATTCAAGATTGAGTTCAGAAATGACATCAAAGCCGCTTCGAATAGCAATGAGTTCTGCATGTAAGGGAGATGGACAATGAAACGTATTGACAACCATTTTTACTACATTCCCATATCTATCCCTTACGATAACAGCCAAGGATGACAAACCTCCTGAAATCCAAGATGCATCAGTGTTGACTTTGTAGCCTACAGTAGGTTTCTCCCATTGGACCTTAGAAATAGCAATTTTCTGTTTTTGAATAATGTGTGGAACAATGTTATCCTGTGTCCATAACCTATTCTTTTCCTTATTACCTATTAGGCTATGTGCCATGAATATTTGATAAATATTATCCTTTATTTCAGCAAAACAAGCCTCATGAGAGTATGGTTTGTTCTCAAAAAAGAATCTGTTCCTTTGAATCCATAATGTCCATATTGTGACCACTAGGGCTGCATTGATAATGCTTTCATGAATTTTAGAATCAGCTCTGAATGATAAAAGTTTGATTCAATTCAAATCATTCAAGTACAATCAATTCAATTTAGTAAAAATCGGTTTGACAGAACATAATTGATAAATTTCCTTTTAAATGTAGAATTTATATTTAAAGAAAAAGTAGATATTTATCTCTGATTCCATCTCTTGAAAGACAGTTTTTCTAGAAGTCATTGAAAGACCAATGTTTAAAGTGTAAATTAGAAGAAATGAACATACAATTTTCGGGTTGCATGAATCGGGTTATAAACTTTATAACTACTACACGTTGCATAATAAATGTTTAATGTTACAACTAAAAATTTTTAACTTTTATTATTCTAATTAAACTCTGTCTTTCCATAGGCCTATGGAAAGACAGCCTTTCCCAAGACTTTGCTTTTATCTCTTCATATTTTCTCCAACTTATTTACACTTTAATTTAATTCTATAAAATTTAGAATTGATACTACTTATTCTAATTTTAATTTATTATTTTTATTTTTTACTATATTTAATTTTGATAAAGTGTTGGGAAATATCGTCTTTCCATAAACTTATGAAAAGACGTGGTTTAATTAAAATAATAAAAGGTAAAAAGTTTTAGTTGCAATATTAAAATTTTACGATGCAAATGTAGTAGTTATAAAGTTTATAACCCTATTCATGTAACCCAAAAAATTTATCTTTATTTTTTTAAATTTACACTTTAAACTTTAGTCTTTTCACAAGACAGTCTTTCAAGAAACGAAATCTTTAATTTTAGTTAAGTTCAATTATGTTCCGTCCATTATAAATTCAACTCCTAAAATCCTAATACATGTCCATTATAAAATCAACTCCTAAATTCCTAATACATGTCCATTATAAAATCAACTCCTAAATTCCTAATACATGTCCATTATAAAATCAACTCCTAAATTCCTAATACATGTCCATTATAAAATCAACTCCTAAATTCCTAATACATGTCCATTATAAAATCAACTCCTAAATTCCTAATACATGTCTTTGACTCATAACCAAAAAGATTAGGTACACTGCCAATGCCGTTGTTGATTTCATCATATGGTATCACTTTCCTTTTCTTTTCTCATCGGTTATCACCGCTTTTACCGCCAATCACCGATGAGCAGAATTCGGTCAAATACCAGAGCTTGGACAATGGTACTCACCTCCTTCCCCATCACTATTTTCACTCTTTGCATTTTTAATACTATATTTTGTTAAAATTTGATTTCATGTACCATCTCACCATATATATAAGGTTGAAACCAGGGATTAATGTGCAATTTACAGAAAGTTCTGTTAAAATTCGTTGAAAAGAGTCCAAAATTCCTCGCACGCGCCCATTTCCAGTATATGCTTCCCGCGTTCGTTTTCTCCAAGCCCATTCATTCTTTCCTTTTCCCACTCGCCCAGGTACCCCAGAGATGACAAATGCAATATGAATTGATGTCTAAGAAATATGATCTAATCAATTAAAATTATGAACTAGAAATGTTATATCAGTCATACAAATCATGTGATGTCTATTACTAATTAATGAAATTATTTTATAATTATGAGCTAATGCTAAAACTGGGATTTAATCATTTCAAATTAAAAAATTAATAGCAATGACACAATTTCGTCATCACGTGATTGCAACTGATATACAGTAATGCGAGTTATATATTTATCTTGCAAAAAAAAAAAAGAACATATAAACTAAATCTTTAAAATTATATATGAATACATGTTTATTCTAGTTAAGTCTTTAAAATGACTTACAATTACTCTAAACACGTGAACTAATATATCTTTACTAGTTATAAGTCTATTATTATTTTGCAGAAATGAAAACCAACAAAGTCTTCGAAATGACTAACAAACATCCTAAACACGTGAAGTAATATGTATTTGTTAATCTATTAATATTTTGCGGAAAATAAAAATCTAAACAAAATCTTTAACACGATTAACAAACATTCAAAACACAAGAACTAATATATCTTTACTAGTGGTAAGTCTATCAATATCTTCCATAAAATTAATGTATAAACAAAGCCTTAAAATAATTAACAAACATTCTAAACACGTGAACTAATATACTTTTACATGTTGTAAATTTATTATTATCTTGTAGGAAGTGCAAGTCAAAACAAAGTCTATAAAATGGTTAACAAACGTTCTAAACACAAGAATGTATCTTTACTAGTTGTAAATATCTTACAAAAAATGAAAGTTTAAATAGAGTCTTTAAAATGATTAACAAACATTCTAAACATGTGAACTGATATATCTTTACTAATTGTAAGTCTATCAACATCTTACAGAAAGTGAGTATAGACTAAGTCATTAAAATAACTAATAAATATTCTAAACATGTGAACTAATACATCTTTACTAGTTCTAAGTCTATTATTATCTTGCAGAAAGTGAAAGTCTAAACAAAGTCTTTAAAAATGATTATCAAGCGTTCTAAACACACGAACTGATATATCTTTATTAGTTTTAAATTACTTACAAAAAATGAACGTTTAAATAGAGTCTTTAAAATGGTTAACAAGTCTAAACACGTAAACTAATATATCTTTACTAGTTTTAAGTCTATAAATATAATCAACAAGTGAAAGTATAAACAAAATCTTTAAAATGATTAACAAACAATTTAAGCACGTGAACTAATGTATCTTTACTGTGTCGGTCAGGTCTGCCTGGTCAGATCTGCCTGCCGGTTTCCCTGTGTCGGTTGGCGACAGTCGATTACACCAGACTTGGTGTCAATCTGATCTCTCCGACGTCGGGCAATTTCACCGGAGTTTCAGTGCCAGAATGGAGTTAGCCAGTGTCAGCCGTAATATACCTGCTACCCACCGACGTCCAAGTGGCGGAGATAGGCGGCTGTGACAAATTGGTCTTCCGCGACGGCCAACAACTCCTGCGGTGGTGACTTTCCGGTGACCTGGATAGGAGGTCGTGAACTCCTGCGGCAGCGAAAGGCTACGTGCGAGGTTTGACAAGAGGCGAGAGGAGCATTTTCATACCTGACTTTGCACCCAAGACCCAAGACCGACCAGCAGATCGACATTTTTATGAGTCTACTCGAATCTGAGTTGGCCAACTGAGATCTAGTAGTGGCCAACTCGAGTCAACTCGGGGTTCGGATCGACTCTACTCAGAAATGAATCTGAAATAGGGTAACTCAGCCCGAACGAGCCAACAACCGAGCTATTCTCCGGAGGTAGCAAGGTTACGAGGGTTATTCTCCATTTTTAATTTTATTTTTCAACCTTTTAATTTCTTTTTCAGGTGGGAGACTATTAGTTTATTTAAGTAATTTATTTAGTTTTTTTCCTTTTTTCACCTTTTCAGATTTTAAAATGGGTAGTTTTTTAAATAGTTTTTGGATTTAAAGTGTCGGAAGGAAGTATTCTCTGTCAATGTTTATTTTTCTGGCAGCCTGAGTCGTTAAAATATGTTCGACTTCAGGTTCGATATCCAAAGAGACAGTGAGGAGAAATCCAAGTCATAATTGTATTATACGAACTTATGGTGATACTGTTATTTCTAAGGATGTAAATCAGATTTGTAGACTTGGTCCATAAGGAGATTTGGGCCAATTTTATTGATAAATCGATTAGGTTGATCCCTGAAACCTTTTGGGGTCAAGTTAGAGATATTTCTATGCATTTATGTGATTTCTGTATATTGAAGAAAATATTTCTGGCAATTAAAATAACAGGTTTTAGTCTCCTAGATTAAAAAAATGGTCTTTATGGGTTAAATGGAGACGGACTTGATCTTTAGTTAAGGAGATTCATTTATTTTATTTTGATTGCCTTAGATGTTTGATCAAATGTGTTGATGGGTCATTTTGTGTCTGTATCTATCGATACTTCACTGTGTTTGCTCTGATGGTAGTCTCGGGTCGATTTATTGCGGCTACACTATGGCGATACGGTGGAAACCACTTATCTCTCATGTGCCCTTCTCATTGCCACATAGCCTTTGCTTAGTATTGTAATATCGATTAGGGCCTATGTGTATATCTCTCTTTATGGCGCTGAGACCTGAGATTAGAAATGTAATGTTTAGATAGTGTTTCAACGTTAATGGGTTAATCCCATATCATATGTTATAATGGCACATTGTGCAAATTTGAGATTAATATTAAGGGGATGGGAACCCTATAAACCCTCGTCCTAGTGATGATTTAGTTTTTTAAAAAAAAGTATCTTTACTAATTGTAGGTCTATTATTATCTTGCAGAAAGTGAAAGTCTAAACAATCCTGAAAACTATTAACAAACATTATAAACACATGAACTAATGGGTCCTTTGGTTCAAGTAGGGAAAGGGAAAGGAATCTGGAAAGGAAAAGGAAAAGGAAAAGGAAAAGAAAGGAAATGAATAACCCTATTTTTTAAAATCAGTTTGGTTCAAGTGTGGAAATGGAATCAAAATCTTTCTCATTCCCTTTGTTGCTGCTTGGTTCACACTAGGAAAACAAAAATTAATTTCTAGCATTATTTATAAAATAACATATATAAGTAAAAATTATTTCACATTATCAAATCTTCTAAAAAAATATAAAGTATTTCATGAATTATTTTCATATTGAGTTCATATAAAAAATATATTATACTCCCTCCGTTTCTTTAATAGTTGCACACTTTCTAATTGGGATGCTTATTTTATATTGACACTTTCTATTTATAGCAAGTTTAAGGTTATTACATCCACTCATTTTACTTTTTCTTCTTTCAATTCAATTTCATCCACTCATTTAGCATCTTCTAAATTCTATCACCAAAAGTGATGTGCCACTGTTAGAGAAACAGAGAGTGTACAAAATATGTAGCTCATCATCTTTAATTTATTAATATGTTGTATGTGATTTAAAAAATATGCAAATCTTTTTATAATTTATGGTAAATATTTTATTTACTTATTTTCATCTTTGCATATTTATAATTTCATACCACATGCAACATATTGATTTAAAAGTCTGTAGTTCATTTAAAATAAAAATGTGCTAATAATGATGTTAAAAAAATCACATACGTAAATCTTTTAAAAATGGACGTCAAGAGGATATTATTTTAAAAAAAATAAAATCAATGCAAATTCATAATATTACACAGGGTATTATATTCATCAACACATACATATTTTCTAATAAAATAATTAAATTTTATAAATCAAACATTGATTATTCAACATTGAGAACCTTATTATGCCTAAATATCACAACCTCTATCAAAAGCATCAGAACCAAGTTAAAACTTTACATATGGCATTTTCATCTGGGTAGGACAGTGGTATGATATTCTATTTGTTTTGCTAACCTCTATAATATAGTAATAGTAATGAAATAATATTATATTTTATGAAAAATATATAAATATTAATTTTATTAATATTCCACCCATATAAAACCTAAAAAGTAAAGTTATAATATTATTTTTTACGTTTGAAAATATTTTTTTTCTTAAATTTAATTAAGTTAAAGTATAACACTACTACTTAATATATTAATACTTATATTATATAATTATAAAAATAATAGTATTTTTATTTTAAAAAATAAAGTATTTATTATAAAAATAATATAACTATTATTCATAGTATAAAGTTGAAAATTTTATTTATTTATTTTTACTTTAAAAAATTATATGAAAACTATAGTTTATTTAAATTCGACCCATATACAATACAAACAAATAAAATTATAATATTTTAATTGAAATCATAATCATAATTTTGTAATTTTTAATTTTGATAATAATATAAAGTATAGTCTTATTTTAGAGTTGATCAAACAAAGAAGAAAATGGAAGAGGAGGGAAAGGGAATCTCAGTCCCAAGGTAAGACCAATGAATCGTGTTACACCTAATTGAGAGAAGGGTAAATCTAGAAATAGGGTAAAACTATAAATGGGGAAAGGGAATGATAAAAAAAATCAAATCAAACACTAACTAATGGAATCAAGTTCTCTGATTCCCCTTCCATTTCCTGATTCACCCCAATCAAACGCCATCTAATATCTTTACTAGTTGTAAATATATTACAAAAAAGGAAAGTTTAAACAAAGATTTTTAAACGATTAAGAAACATCCTAAACATATGAACTAATATATCTATATAAGTTGTAAATATATCAATATCTTGCGGAAAATAAAGTCTAAATAAAGTCTTTAAATTGATTAACAAAGATTCTAAACACGTGAACTAAAACATATTTATTAGTCGTAAGTCTATCATTATAACCCAAAATTTTTTAAAGCGACTAACAGACATTCTAAAATTATGAATTATTTTATACATTTGCCATTTATAAGTTCTACAATTATATTATATAAAATGAAAGTCTAAACAGAGTCTTTGAACCTATTAACTAACACTCTAACGATATAAACTAATTTGTGCTTTGGATAGTTGTAACTTCAATCGTTATCTTTATGAATTTAAAGTTTAGACAAAGTTGTTAAACGATTAACAAATGTTCTAAAAGTATAAACTAATATATATGCTAGTAATAAGTCTTTTTAAAAACAAAATAAAAATTTGAAAGTATTTAAAAATATTAACAAATATTCTAAACACACGAACTAATATATATTTGATAACTATAAATAAAATTATTAAAAAAATCTATTAGAATAAAATACACGATCTTTAAAAAAATTAATTTATCATCATAGAAACATCAAACTAGAAATATAAAGATTTTATTTTATAACAGAACTTAAACACTAAAATATAGTTATTATCCAAAATCATTAATCTTCAATGATGAAACTTTATTAAACAAAATGTATTTTTTTCCAAACCCATGGGCAGGGAATACTATAATTTTAAGTAATTAAAGAAAGTGGATCCTAGACTCCTAGCTAGATGAAAGTCTTTTTTATTTTTTAGGCCTTCCCAAGCCGTAAAATTACAAAACTAAAGAGTAAAGAAAAGGGGGAAGCCATTGGCTTAGTTGATATGTACATTTGTGAGCCATAGGCTCATTAAAGCAACATTTGTTGCATCCAAAAATAAAAAAGAGTAGGGTAATTGTTAGAGGATTACAAAAAACTCTTAGTTTAAATGGAGATCATCGAACTTATTTGTGGATCGAAAAGACGAAACACAGGTCAGTCAAATTCACCCCAACTAAACTAAGAAGCTCATCCCCTACAGAGCTAAACAGTCAAGAAGAAAGCTTCGAGATCAAAAACAAGTTCCATCTAGAAACTCATCAGTATAGACAAGAACAGCCATCAGTCATCTAGTAGCATCCCTAAGGCATCAAGCAGAATGAGCATTATGCTTAATACTCTAGGAAATTCAGAAGACTTGTATAATGAGCAGGCAGGAATTCAGAGGGCAAGCAGCATCACCATAACCTGCAATCAATAGTGGAAATAAGTAGCATCCGAACTAATTAACAACCCGTAGAGCGGGGTGCCAATTTGATCTAATCTAACTAAACCCTGGACAGTGTTGGGAAGCTCAGATATGCTGCTAAAAGATGAATCACATTGTAGTTGCAAACAGTTTCTAGCAAGGGTATGGGCCACCAGGTTTGCCTGTCTATATATGTGTACAAGTTTGATATCTTTCAATGATTGATGAATCTCATCAGCTAAGCAAAAACAGTTCCAGTGACATCTGAGTGGATCATTAGCAAAAAGAACTGCTGAAAGACAGTCAGATTCCATGTACAGAGGAGCAGGCAAATCATATGAAATCTGTATAGCAAACTTAATAGCCTTCAATTCAGCTTCCAAGGGGGAGAAAGCATTAGAAAATAGAGTGTAAGCTCCCTTGAAAGCACCTCTACTATCTCTGATAATCACTCCAATCCCACACATATTAGTATTGCATGACCATGAAGCATCAACATTAAGCTTAAAACTAGATGTTGGCCTTTTCCAAGCAATTTTCCAGATTTTAGGCTTTGGGGAAATTTTGAGTAGGGGTAGAAAAGAGTGATCTGCAATACTAACATCCAGTGGAGATGCTATATAAACCGGTTTTGCACAGAAGGAGATAAAAATCTGGTCTCTAATCATTTGAAGCACTAGCGTGGAGGAAGGCTTGACTGAATCAAATAAAAATCTATTTCTCATCTTCCAAAGGTTCCAGAAAGTAAAAATAGCAGCAGTCCGGATCATGATCGAATGTAAAGAAGATAATGCAGGCATAGTTAAATAGTATGAAATTCTCTCCCAAACAGATGGAAAGGCCCTATCTCGAATACCCATGAACTGATGAATAATTTTCCATACAGATAGTGAGAAATCACATGAGTTAAAAAATGCTCTAAGGAGTCATCATGTTTGTTGCACATACAACATTTAGAGGCCAAACAAAACCTCAGATTCCTGAGGATGTTATCAAAAGGCAACAAAGAGTTTATCACTTTCCACATAAATACAGAGATTTTTTTCTCTATTCTGGAGTTCCAAAGATGTTTAGAAGAGGATATGTTACCTGTATGGTTGCAGAGCAAATTGTAAGTATCTTTAAAGGAGAAACTCCCAGAAATACCTGGTTTCCAGATTAATCTATCAGCTCTGTGTGGAAATATTCTGGACTCCTGCAAAAGAGTAATAATATGAGTTGGCAGGAATGTCTCTAGTTTTGTGATGAAAACGTCTTTGTTAGCTATGAAAGCAGAGACTGTACAGTCTTCAGCTATATCCACACTATTCTGATCACACAAATCTATCAGTAAACCTACATCAAGCCAGTTTGATGTCCAGAAATTACAATCTCCCCTCCCTATAATGACTTTAGAATTAGCCTCAGCCCATGAATTTACTGAGCAAATTCTCTTCCAGTTTGGAGAGGTCATGTGAGATTGAGGGAGGGCTGCCAATAAATGAGTCTAGAGGGCCTCAGCCATTTGATACTTCCACCATAATTTAACCGAGCATGTTTTGATTATGGTATGTATAGACCTAAAGCCTAATCCATTTTGATCAGTGGGGAGACACAGATCAGACCACTTTTTCCAGGATCTTTTTGGTTTTAAATCATCCCCCCAGAAAAACTTGCTCATTTTTTTCTCAATGGTGGAAATGATCAGTTTTTTTGGTTTAATGACCAGCCAAATGTGTTGTGGTATAGCATATATACATGAATCAATCAGAGTAATTTTACCACCCATAGATATCCATCTATTTTTCCAGTTACCTATCTTATTATCAATTAGTTCAAAGAGTGGTTGGAAATAAATCTTTTTAGCAGCACCAGTGAAGATTGGAACTCCCAAGTAGGTGAATGGGAAGGAACCAAGTTTCATTCCCAAAATCCTTTTGATGTGGTTCACTCTTTGATCTGTAGCATGCTTACCTATGAAGATGTCACTCTTATTATAGTTAATAGACTGGCCAGTGACTTCCTCAAAGGTGGACAGAAAAGCCTTTAATCTAACTAAGGTTAGATTTGTTGCTTTAAAGAAAATAACAGTATCATCCGCATAAGATAAGTGTGAGATTCTTGGAGGATTACCTGGTAGATCAAAGTAGGCTAGCTTACCATTGTCAAAAATGAAGGTCAGACTCCTTGAAAAAGACTCAGAAAAGATATTAAACAAGAATGGAGATAAAGGGTCACCCTGTTTAATACCTCTAGAGGATTGAAAGAATCCCACTGGCTTACCATTAATAAGAATAGAGAACCAAGCCTGGGACAAGTTTTTCATAACTGAGAAGATAAATTTAGCATGGAAACCAAATTTTGCCAAAACTTTATATAAGAATGACCATCTAACCCTATCAAAAGCCTTTTTGAGATCAAGTTTAACTATGCAATTTGGATCTCTTCTCTTCCTATTAAGAAATCTAACCATTTCCTGTAGATAGATTACATTATCTGAAATATCCCTGCCATGTAGGAATGCTGTTTGGTTAGGAGAAATAATCTTAGGCATAATAGACTTAAGTCTTTCCATAAGCACTTTAGAACAAATCTTATTTATCACATTGGAGAGACTTATAGGCCTATAATCATCAAATGAGGTAGGAGTTTTCTTCTTGGGGATTATAGTGATCCATGTACTGCTAATACCCCTAGGCAGGTTAGATGAAGATTGAAAATCATGAACAGCTAGGAGAAGATCATTTGCTATAATATCCCAAGATTTTATGTAGAATTTGGCAGTAAAACCATCTGGACCTGGAGAACTTGATTTATTAAGGCTGCTAACTATCACTTTAAGCTCATCAAGTGTGACTGGTTTCAAAAGGTTATCATTATCTTCCTGAGTAACCAGATTGGGGATATGATTAAGAAAATGAGGTTGAAATATAGAGCTATCCGTGGAGCAATCTTCACTCAGAAGATCCTGATAATAGTGTATAGCTTCCATCTCAACATCCTGAGTATTTTCCAACCACTGCCCATTTCTGCCCTTAATTTTTGTTATCCTTAACCTATTATTCTTATCTTGTACATATTTATGGAAGAAAGATGTGTTGTTGTCCCCGTCTTGGAGCCATTTTATCTTTGCCTTATGTTTCCAGAAGTTTTTTTGTTCAGACATAGCCCTGACTAACCTGGCCCTAGCTTCCCTCAGATTAACCAGATTATTTATAGATTCATCTTGATCAGTTAGTGCTTCCTGAGCCTGCAAGGCCATTTCAGCTTGTAATACATTATCATGAATGTTTCCAAAATGCTCTTTGTTCCAGATTTTTAAAGCCTTCTTAAGTCTGACTAGTTTTAAGTAGAAAGCTAGCATTCCTGAGTTATGTATAGGAGTGTCCCAATCTTTCTTGATTACATCATTAAAATCTTTTTTCTTGTACCATGTATTTAGGAACCTAAAAGGTCTGGGATTAGATGGTATATCACTACCTACAGTCAGCAGCATGGGGTTGTGATCTGAGCTAACTCTATTCAGAATCTGAATTGAAGAAGAAGGGAAAGAAAGAGACCATGATGCAGTACACAATCCTCTATCAAGTCTTTTAACTGTAGGAGATCTTAACCGATTATTAGTCCAAGTAAACAGGTTCCCCACAGTGTTAATTTCTTCCAAAGCCATTCCATTAATAAAATCATTGAAATCTCTCATACTTCCTAATTTTGGAGTAGATGGACCTCTATATTCAGTTATTGATGTAATGGAGTTAAAATCTCCAATAAACAAAGATTCTGAATGATTGTATGAGCTGAGATCAGACCAGAGATCTTTCCTTCCCGATCTGGTTCTCAGACCATAAATAAAAAAGGCATCCATAGGCTTAACGAGATTAGAACTAGTTAGGTGAACTCCAAGAAACTGAAGATTATCATTTATAATTCCCAGAGTTATGTTTGAAGTCCAGAAAATCCAAATCTGACCGTTAGTTACAGAAAAACAGTTATCAAACTTCAGCATTTGTCTATATAAATCACACTGTAAGTTGTCATGTTTAGGCTCAATTAAACAGATGAGTTCAAATCTATGCCTGTTGATGAGATTAGATAGCCTTAACATAGATGTATCCATTCCTCTAATGTTCCAAACCAACATTTTAATCCTAATAGTGTTATTCATAATGAAACATTAGAGGAGCTTTTTGATCTAGTCATAATGGTGTTTTTCTGTGAGAAGAAAGAGTCATTGGATGGTTTGCTATTTTTCACTACAGACTTACCTTTCTTCGACTTACTAGGATCAGAAGATGAGACACTGTCCCCCTGTACATGGTCATCACCAGCTTCAGGGGCAGTATCCGATAGGGTTGTACCTTCTTCAGTGGCAGGATATTCATTATGAGTGACCTCCTCACCCGATGGTTCTTCATCAGCTAGGGGTAGAAATCTGTTGGACCTGTTTTTCTGCTGAGAAAAAATAAAATTTTTTGTAGCAATGATAGAACTAAAAGGAGAAAAAGACTTTCCTCGTTTACTGGGTAGATCGTCCTTAGCAAAGACTGTCCTAAGGGTAGGTGGGGCAGACTGAGGTTGCCTATCCTGTATTTCAGATGACCTAGGAGGAGATGGAAACACTCGAGGGGAGGGAATAAGGTTTGGAATTTCAGGTTCAGGTGACAGAGATTTATATTCCTTCTCTATAACAACCTCATCTTTACTGCTGATCCCAATACTAGGCTCAACTACCTTGTTAGGAGCAATTTGTTGAGGATGTGGAAGCTCACCAGGAGTCCTAGGATCAACTGCCATAGCATCAGTATCAATTAGGATAGACTTATTAGGTTCATGAACAGGAGCTTGGATCAGCTGTTTCTTAGGAACGTATATAAGTTTCTGAGCCTGATAATTTCTTTGTTTTTCTGTAATTGATACCCCTGAGCTCTCAGCTCTTAAGTTCCCAATCTGGTTAATGTTTAATTTCTCATTTACCTGTCCCAACGAGCCATTCAAATGATTATCAGGTTTCTTAAGCAAGGATCTCTTAAGCTCCGAATGCAGATAAATGCAGTAACTATCTTCATGTCCTATGCATTTGCAATGGACACAGTATGGGGGAATATCTTCAAATTGTAGGGGAAGTTTAACAACATTGAATTCATTTCCATCCTCTTCGATTCCCACTCTAATGCAGGATGGCAATTTCTTTTTTAAATCGATTTCAACACACATTTTCACACAAGAAGGCCTAGACAGGGCCTCAGTGGCAGCATCAACTTTTATAAAATTTCCAATTTGGTTTCCCATGCTTTCAAGCATTGCAGAATTGTAAAAATAGACTGGGACATGAGGAATTGTTACCCATACCGGAACTATGGACGATTCTGCATCCGGAGAGAAGTCGGAAGTCCATTTCAGTACCTTCATCTGGGCGTTGTTGAAGCTCCAGTGACCCTTGAGCCAGAACCTTTGGTAGTCTTCTTTCTCCTGGAAGCGTATGAGGACATGCCGGAAGTCTATAGATCCAATTTGAAATTTGCCTTTAAAGCCTATAGAATTAAAAGATTCGTTTAGTTGGACCATAGATGGCTTACCCCTTGCAAACTTACCGATCAGAGCATTCCGATAATGGGAGGAGAGGATGTCAGCATCCTTGCCACTGACAAGGCATGCAATTTCCCCTTTGTACTGAGTTTTGGGGATGATTTCCGGGTTCGATGGAAGGGTATCTTGTAGAGGCGGAGGACGGTTGGCAAGAGCATGAAGGAAGGATTTGGTTCCCCCTTGGCTTCTATTGGCCGGGAGAGCCGCCATGGCGGCGGTCGGAGGGAGACCGGTAAATGGAAAATGACCGTTATCAGTTAGGATAGCTGAAGGAGGAAGAAAGAAAGAGATGAAAACGACAGCAAAATTATCGTTTTGGCTAAATCGCACCAAATATCCCACGTGAAGCTAGATGAAAGTCATGTAGCTAGGCTTCATGCTACATGCACAGTAGCTTTTATTGAATTTCAACCACGCTAGACGCTCCAATGTGCATGAGCTACAGGAGGCCAGAATTTTGCACTTCACTATGTTTCATGCGCGACCCATTTTCTCTTATAACCCAAAATAATCCAACAGTCCAACCCGTGAGATCTGTCATATTATTAATAAAAAATTGCATATGAATCCTGGGTCTTACCATAAGGTATGGTGACACAGTCTCACACAAGTATTTGTATTTCATATGTATGCATTATACGCGTGTGATGCATGTGGAACCGCATTGTGATAGTCGAACATTGCTTCATTACTTAGTTCTTGTAAAACAATTTACTTGGGGTTGCTGAGGAAGAAACTCTAAAGGTAAATTCATATTAATCTAAGTAATGAGAATTGAATGAAGAGTAAATGTCTTAAAAGACGGTCTTTCCATAAACTATGGAAAGACCAAGGTATACATTGAATATTAGAAGAAATCAAGATAAAAATTTTGGGTTGCATTAATCAGGTAAAAAACTTGTAACTACTGCACGTGGAATAATAAAATTTTAATATTGCAACTACAATCTTTTAACTTTTTATAATTGTAATTCAACTCCATCTTTTCATATGCCTACGAAAATGCGGTCTTTCCCAAGACTTTGCCTTGAATGAATAGCAGGCCCGACTCAAAACCAGTTGATAACAGGATAACACTAAAACCTATTTGGGCTGGCGGCCCAAATACTCATGCACAAACCCCATAACACAAGTCACACACACGTGGGATTAGTATTGGGCCAATCACTAAAAGACAAAGAGACCTAAGTCATAGACCAGGAAAATTAGGGTTTAAGAACAATATAAATAGATAGGTATGTCATCTATTTTTGGTAACATATTCTTTGCCTACTTTCACTCTCTATAAGATTGCTGACTAGACCATCGAAAAATCTCCCCTCGGAGTTCCCGGGGTATATTTCTTTCTTGTAGATCACAGGCAGCGCTGGATCAAGCTCGGGTCGGGTTGTGAATGAAGGTCACCATACGCATCAAGTGGAACGGCCGGTAGGACCGAGTTTCAACTAGATCTGAATCTTACAGCGTATGTCTTTGTCGACGACTTCAACTCACCAAAGTAAGAGGTTGAAGAGCAAAGGGACCGGTGCGGGCGTTAAGGTTGGATACTCGTATAGATCGAAGGTAGGGGAAGAAATGGCCCCTCCTATCGTAGACCAAGATATGTCCACAGTGCCAGTTGAAGCTTTGGCGGGACCTAGCCCAACGGCCTTTGTGGTCGAAGGGTCACAGGTTGGGACCCTACTCGAAGCTTCAGCAAGAGTGGAGTTTCCTATTGAACCTACCCTAGGGGCTGGTACGACAATACCATTGGCCGGGACACAGGGTGTAGATGGACATCTCACAGAGTGTTCCGGTGACTCGCAGGTCGAGGCCTACGGAAGAAGATTCCAGGAAGATCGCGTGGTCGCCAAAGATTGAGCTTCTCCACAAAGTTTTGAACACTTTACACAGATGCTGGTAGCCGCATGATATCAGGTCATCCCCCCTCCCCCCAATGGCCCTTTGATGTGCTCATTTTATACGGTTATATTAGGACTTTTAGGATTTACTTTTGTACACTTTTGTGCTTTAAATGTGACATTTTTCCTTGAAGTTCTCTAAGGAGGATTAAAAGAGACTTTTACACTTTTATTACTTTTCTAGAGAATTTTGTGTGACAAGGTAATTTGTTTGAAGATTTGAAGACTTGTAATTGAGCTTTTGAAGATTTGAAGAATTGAAGAAGTGAAGAGAAGAGGAGGATATGAAACAAAAAGGAGAAAGATGAAATGGTTCTGGACTTAAAGTCCATCGCAAAGCGGTCGTGAGCACATCGCGACTCGCGACGGACGAGGGGTCCGAAACCCTTCTTGCCTTTTGCACTATAAATACTCACCTTATCCTCTCCTCTTCAAAGAGACGAATCCAGCCTCTTCTTCTTGCATTTTTCTGGGTACAAACCCTTGGTTTTCTTTCTATCTAATTGTCTAGCTTAATTTTATCTTGGGAGCAATGGATTGAAGCTTCCATTTCTATGTAGTAAGAACCATATATATATATATATGTTGTTTTTGCTATTGTGCATTTATTAAGCTTTGAATGTGAATTGTTAATGGCATTGATGTTGTTGGAAGCTTGAGTATATGAATTGCATGTATGATTACTTGTTAGGGTTGGGAGAAAGTAGCTAATTCTCCCCTCTTTTAATGTGGAATCCAAGAGCATGAGTTAGAGCTTCTTAAAGATGTTGATGTGTTGATTATTGCTAGATAAATGTGATGATGTTGAATCCGTTGTCAGGTTTGTTGTAGGTAACAAATGAGAGAAGTCAATGAATGTCGATTGTTCTTCACTAATCTTGTGTAAATGCATGAGTAGTGGAAGTAGTGAATAGATTTTGTCATTCGTTCTTGAAGCCTTTGTTATTTAGCATTCATGTGTTCTTAATGCTATGTTTCGCATCATTTATGCCATGTGTTGTTTGAGAATAGGAAGTGTTTGTATAATTGAAGTTTTAGGGTGTTAGGAAAGTGACGAATTTCTTAGCCCTTTGCATGAAAATCTAGGAACAAGAACTTAGACCTTCTTGTGCATAATGTGTTGTGATTCTTGGTAGATAAGTATGTTAATGTGGATTGTTCCCATATTTATCCTATAGATGCAATTAAAGGTTGAACCTTGAATGTGGTTTGTTCTAGGTTTAGCCTAATGAATGCTATGTTTGGTTAAACAACTACGTCTTTGGTAGAAGGCTTGCCGTTGTCAAATCTATGGTCCTTCGTGTATAATGCCATTGATGAAATACCCCTATGGTCGTTGTTTGTCTAGGGTGATCATCAATGAGGTTTGCAAATGGTCGTTGTTTGTCTTTGCAAACTACTCTTAATAAGGAATGAATGTCGATCTTCCATTGGCATTCCCCATAGATAACAATTGTGATAGGATGAGTGAATGATTCAATTATCTACATTAGGTTTGGAAGTGGATATCGATTGCCCCCCAAGGCTTTATCTTTTGTAGTTTTAAAACCCTTTTTCTTAGTTTTGTATTGATGACTTAGCATAGTTGCTTGACTTTGCTAGTCGTCTTGTATTTAAACTTTCTTAACTTAGGACCACCAAACAACCAAACCCTCCCCCCATTTACATGTTTTTATATGTATGTATATATATCTACTCCTAGCCTAATAGAAACCTTTTGTGCTTAAACGCTTGAGAAAATCCCCCTTCTTCGTGGACGACCCCGACTTGCCGCTGTCTTCTTAGTTGTAGATAGTAAGCAAAAAAAGCATACAAATATTAACTTTGAGAGGTACGGTAATGGCCTTCCACCCCTCGCCATTCGACGATTATAATACCTCCAGTAACTCATCCTTCTTCGATGATCCTGGATGCACAAATCAGATCACTACCCCAAGCCAACCGAGCATGTGGGGTGCCATACATGGGATATGCAAGGGAGGCTGCACAGCCGAGACCCCAACCTTCTTTCCTAGAGTACATGCAGGTAAGCTACCCCATGCCGGTGATGGGTTATCCCCCCCAAGGTTTTGACCAGGGTCGATGAACTATGCCTTGGATGAGGATCCCAGATCTTATGGGAAGCCCATGTCACATACCCTTCTTCAACCATGTGGATCCTCAAAGACCCTACCCAAGGGACCTTCAAGAACCACTTCATAACGAAGAAAACCAGTATGGTGGGACTAAGACAGTCCTAGGCAGGGAATTGGATATATTGATAGGCCCGATGGGCCAAACGGCAGGATTCCTGTTTGGACCAACGGTGACAAATGTTCGTTGGCCCCAAGATATGAAGTCACCAGAAGGACTTCCAACTTACTCGGGGGAAACAGATCCGCTAGAATTTATCCGAACTTTCCTTATTTTGATGAATCATCGAGAGTTCGATGAGAAACTGACATTCAAATTGGTGGGCAGTTACCTTCGAGGAAAGGCCCAAGAGTGGTTCAACAAGTTTCCTAGGATCTCATTGCATTCCTATCGAGACTTTAGTGGGGCTCTTACGAGTCAGTATTGCCAGAAAAAGATATTCACTAAGACCTTGACAGAGTTGTACCAAACAAAGTAGAAGTCAGGGGAATCTACTGCCACCTTTTACCACCGGTACGTCGATGACAGTCTTGGGGTGGTCAATGGTACGGTGAATGAGATTATTTAGGGATATTTATTAGGAATGGAGGACCTTGAATTGTACAGAAAATTGATGGCGAACACCCTGAAAACACTTCAACAGCCCCAGGAAATGGTGGAACAACATTCAAAGGGAGAAGAGGCAATTCGAAGAAAAAAGGAGGGCCAAGTAGCTAAGCAGTCTAAGCCTGATGCTAAGTAGTCTAAGCCTGATGACCCTTGAGGTAAGAGACCAAGTGAAAGGACAAATTTTGAGAAGTACACCCCCATGTGCTGACCCCTGGCTGAAATATGGAGCATTCATAAAGGAGTTTTCAAACCACCACCCTCCATGAGTTACATCCAACGAGTCTTCCCAAGCAGGAGGGCCACCAAAAAGTTATGCAACCACCACAAAGATTACGGACACACCACAAATGAATGTGCCCACCTTCGAGTGGAAATTGCCCAATGTGAGAGGGGGGGGGTCTCTTAAAAGAGAGAATTCATCAACCCTACTGAGATGAGAACTCGAGGCATAGGAACGATAGAGGAAACAGGTGGCCACCTAAGAAAATTTTCAATGCTAGAAATCGAGGAGATCGAGGCCCCCCAGGGGTAACAAAATAAACATTGTGATGAGCCCCAGCAAAACCTCCCAATGGAGAACATGAATGAAGGGAATCCTTCCATCAACAGGGTGGTCAGTGTTATCAGTGAAGTTGTTGGTGAAAGGTCTTCGAATGCAATCATGAAAGTACAGTTACAGCGGGACCCAGCAGGAGAGCCGATGGGGAAAAAGCTTTGATCAGATGAAACAATCACGTTCTCGGAAGTGGACACAGTTCCTAACCTACCCCCCCTATAGTGATCCTATGGTCATTACAAAATTAATTAGAACCTCATTGGTGAAGAGGGTGTTCATCGATGATGGAACTGGAGTTGAAATCATGTCTGTAAGCTGTTTCAATCAGATGGGGGATTGGGAGACCGAATCTAAAAAAATTTGCTTCGTCCTTATGAAGGTTCACAGGAAAAATGGTATACCACATCAGGGATATAACCCTGCTAGTGAGGGTCTCAGATGGAAACAAGGGGGTCAGGGTGCAGTGTAACTTTGCAGTTATCGATGCTCTCTCTCCCTACAATGTAATCTTAGGGAGACCTTGGATGTGCCAAGCTCAGGTAGTATGGTCACCATACTATTTGATGATGAATTTTCCAATGGAGAATGGAGTAGCATCCATCCAGGGGAACCACTCTACAGCTCAAAGTTGCAACTACAAAGCAATAAAGGGAGCAGGAAAAGAAAGGAGTGTTTCTTCGGTACACAGTGAAGCTAGCCAGCCAACACACAACCACTCTCTATTTGAGACGTGGGATATTTAGCTGTATGGAATATGATGCTCGACATGGTAATGCAGAAACTAAAGGCTCCGTTAGATCATTACTATGATGTTTTTTCTTGGGATGTTTCAGATTTGATAGGGGTACCTGTGGAACTAGCCGTCCACAAGCTGAATGTTAACCCTTTGATAAAGCCTATTAACCAGAAGCAGTGGATGTTTTCCCCTAAGAGAGTGGACATGATCAAATATGAGGTAGGAAAACTCCTCGTAACAGATGTTATCGAAGAAGTGGTGTACCCTCAATGGCTGGCTAATCCTGTCCTGGTCCCAAAGCCTGATGAGACACGGCGTATGTGTATAGATTTCACGAAACTGAACAAGTATTGGCCAAAAGATATTTACGCCTTGCCTCCGATAAATAAGTCAGTGGAGGCTATAACAGGCTACCATATCCTTGCCTTTTTCAACGCGCACAAAAGTTATCACCAGCTACCCATGGCAGAAGAAGACAAAGAGAAGACTTTGTTAATAATGGATGTGGGCACCTTTTGCTATAAGAAATTGCCGTTTGGGGTTAAAGAATGCTGGGGCAACTTACCAACGGTTGGTGGATAAACTTTTCAGAAAGCGAATTAGTAAAAGTTTGGAAATTTATGTCAATGACATGAAGGTTTAAGAAGGTCAAACTTGAAATTGAACCCTTCAAAGTGTGTAATAGGGGTCGGTGTTGGCAAGTTTCTAAGATTCATGGTCTCTGAAAGGGGTATCGATGTTAGCCCAGAGAAGGTAGAATCCTTGATGAATATGAGAAGCCCTCGCAGTGTAAAAGAAGTTCAAAGATTAACGGGGTGTTTGGCAGCATTGAGCAGATTCTTATCGAAGAGGGCAGAGAAGCACCTCCCTTTCTTTGATGTACTTCGTAAAAAAAATTTGAGTGGACCAAAGCATGTGAGAAAGCCTTTGTGGCCTTAAAGGAGCACTTGAAAATTATGCCTACGTTGATGAAACTAGAAAAATGAGAGGTCTTGTACCTTTACATCTCAGCCTTGGCCCTAGCCAATAGTGTCGTACTTCTGAAGGAGAAGGAAAGAAAGCAACATCCTATATATTTCATTAGCAAAGCCCTGCAGGGCCTGGAAATGAGGTACACCACCATGGAAAGACTGATTTTAGCCTTAGTTCATGTCACTCGAAGATTGAGTCCCTACTTCCAGGGTTATCCCATATTTTTGCTCACTAACTATCCAATTAGGAAAGTGCTTCTAAAGCCTGACGCCTCGGGGAGAAGGATGAAATGGGTCGTAGAGTTAGGGGAAAATGATATACACTACTATCCCAGGACTGCAATCAAAGGTCAAGCCTTGGCAGATTTCATTGTAGAAACCATCGACCCCATCGAAGATAGTTGCAACACTGATGAACATGGCGTATGGAAATTGTTCGAAGATGGATCCTCTCGTATAGGTGGGAGCAGAGCAGGAGTGTTGCTCACCAGTCCCGATGGTACCAATTATCCTTACGTCTTGCACTTCAAGTTCAAATCTACAAACAATGAAGCAGAATATGAAGCCTTGATCATAGGACTTTGATTGGCCAAAGAAATGAAGGTAGAAGAGGTGGAAATATTCAGTGACTCACAGATTGTTGTAAATCAGGTAAATGGGGAGTATGAAGTTCGAGAAGCAAGCTTGCAACGATACTTGGAGGTATTAAAATCTTTGTTAAAATGCTTTTGATCATATACTCTTTCTCAGGTACCTAGGGAGAAAAATCACAAGGCTGATACCTTGAGTAAGTTAGCTTTATCTCATTTGGGTGAATTGTCGCAGAAGCAATTAGAATTCAAAACACTTTATCAACGTAACTTTGAGGAGATCATCGTGATGTCTATTTTTGAAGGGGATACGTGGATGACCACCAATTGTTCGATACCTCCAAGATGGGCTGCTTCCAGAGGATCCCATCGAAGCACAAAAAATTTAACTCAAGGCACCAAAGTATGTTATACAGGAGGGATGGGAGGTAATCTCTATACCTCTCAAAGTTAAATTTATAAGCCCTAAATGCTTACTAACTACAACTAAGTAGATAGTGACAAATCGGGGTCGTCCACGAACAAGAGGAATTTTCTTAATCGTTTAAACTTAAAAGATTGATATTATGCTAGAAGTAAATATATATATATATATATGTATGTATGTATAGATATATAAAAGAAAGTAAATGGGGGAGGGGAGTTGGTTGGTTTTCCTAAGTGTTAAAAGTAATAGTAAAAACATCTAGCAAAGTTAAGTAACTATGCTAATCATCAAGCAAACTAAAAAATAGGGTAAAAACTACAAAAGATAAGGCCTTGGGGGAAATTAATATCCACTTCCAAACCTATTATAGATCATTGAACCATTCACTCATTCTATCACATTTATTACCTATGAGGAATGCTAAAACTTACCATTCAAGATCAACATTCATTCCTTCTTAATAGTAATTTGCAAAGACAAACAACGACCATTTGCAAACCTCGTTGATAATCACTTTAGGAAAACCACACCATATAGGTGTTTCACCGATGTCATTATACACGAAGAACCATAGATTTGATAACAACAAGCCTTCTACCAAAGACATAGCCATTTAACCAAACATAGCATTCATTAGGCTAAACGTAGAACAAACCACATTAAAGATTCAACCTTTCATTGTATCTTTAGGATAAATATGAGAACAATCCACATTAACACACTTATCTAGTAAGAATTACGACACATTATACACTAGAAGTTCTAAGTCCATGTTCTTGGATTTTCATGCCAAATGAGTTAAGAAATTTGCAACTTTCCTAACACTCTAACACTTCAATCAAACAAACACTTACTATTCTCAAACAACCCATGATATAAATGAAGTAAAACATCACATTAAAACACATGAATGCTAAATAACAAATGATTCAAGAAAGAGTGAAATAGTGGTTCTTACTACATAGATATGGAAGCTTCAATCAATTTCTCCCAAGATTAAACTAACCTAGATAATGAAAAGACATGATTAACCTACAAAAACTAAGAAAAGAAAGAAAGGAAAAACTAGGGTTTGAACCCAAAAAATTGCAGGAAGAAGAAGGGAGCTCGAGAGAAGAGGATAGGATTCAATGTTTATAGTACAAAAAAGTAAGACAGTTTCTGGCCACCTGTCCGTTGCAACTCGCGACCAATCCGTCGTGAGTCGCGATCGAGCCCAGTTTCAGCATCTTGATTTCTTTCTCCTTTTTATTTCAAGTCCTCCTTTTCACTTCACTTGTCTTCAATTCTTCAAGTCATCAAAAGCTCAAATACAAGTCTTCAAGTCTTTAAATCTTCAAAGTTATTCTTTAAAGTCTTCAAAGTCTTCAAACAAATTGCCTTGTCACACAAAATTCTCTAGAAAAGTAATAAAAGCATAAAAGTTGCTTTTAACTCTTCTTAGAGAATTTCAAGGCAAAATGCCACATCTAGAGCACAAAAGTGTATAAAAGTGAATCCTAAAATTCCTAATATAACCATATAAAATTGGCACATCAAAGGGACCTTGTATCGAAGGTAATACTTGCAACCCTTACTTCAATCTGTTACCCCCACCATGCACACTACTTAATGCAGAAAATCCACGAGGGAGTCTATGGTAGCCATCAAGGAGAACGATCAGTAGCAAGAAGGATGCTTCAGGCAGGGTATTATTGGCCAATCATGTTCAATGATACTAACAAATATATCCAAGCATGTCACCAATACCAAAAGCACACACCTATGACCCATGTCCCCAAAACGGAAATGATCAACATATTTAACTCCTAGCCATTCGAAAAGTGGGGTATAGACCTAGTAGGGCCCTTTCCAGAAGCACCAGGAAGACTCAAGTATCTGATAGTTGTAGTCAATTATTTCACTAAATGTGTTGAAGCAGAACCGCTTGTAAATATTAAGGGGAAATCTGTCATCTCGTTCTGTTGGAGGAATATTGTATGTCGCTTTCGCATACCAAAAGAGTTCATCACAGACAATGGAACCTAGTTCGCAAATGACTCTTTTAAAAACTGTTGTGAGGAGTTTAAGATCAAGCTGAGGGTTACATTGGTATACTATCCGCAGGCGAAAGGTCAGGTTGAAGCCACTAACCGAACCCCTATCAACGGAATACGAAAAAGGCTGGAGGGAGCAAAAGGAAACTGGGTCAACGAACTACCTAGTGTGTTGTGGTCTTATCAAACAGTGGAGTCTTTGACCATGGGAGATACGCCATATAGACTTGTGTATGGCTTGGAGGCTGAGATACCTGCGGAAGCTGGAATGCCTAGCCCAAGGATAATGGTAGCCAGTGGTGTCAGCAATGATGAAAACCATTACCTTGACTTGGATCTAATAGAGGAAGTATGGGCCATAGCATCCATCCGTGAAGCCAAGGTCAAGGAAAGGGTGAAACGGTATCATGATCGAAGGGTGAAAAAAATGCAGTTTGTTGTGGGAGATCTCCTCATGAGGGACAATGAGAAGAGTAAGCAGGAACCAGAAGGGATGGTGGACCCTAATTGGGAAGGACCTTACAGAGTGCTCGAGCCTCACCCAGGAGGGAGTTATACCTTGGGTTCGATGAATGGTAACCGCATCCCCAAGCGGTGGAACATAGTTAACTTCGACAGTATCACCAGTTGTAAAGAACAATTGTGAGGGCCTCATCATGAAATTTTCATTTATTTTTCTATGTACCTATTGCCAGACTTGTATGCTTTGCGCAGCAACTGGATGACTTAATGAAAGTTTTGATTTCTCCCCCAAGATAAAGGGAAAATTTATTATTCTCAAGTGATCGAATAGAATACATTTCTCTCCATCGCGTGATAGAAATTTACTCTCGCCCTTTCGCGATAGAGCTCAATTCTTGCCCTCACGCGGTAGAACCCATTTCTCGCCTTCGTGCGATAGAAATTTACTCTCTCCCTGACGTGATAGAGTTCAATTCTCTCCCTTGCACGATAGAATCCTTTTCTCGCCTTTGCGTGGTAGAAATTTACCCTCGCCCTCGTACGATAGAGCTCAATTCTCTCCCTTGCGTGATAGAATCCATTTCTCGCCTTCAAACGATAGAAATTTACTCTTGCCCTCGTGCGATAGAGTTCAATTCTTGCCCTTGCACGATAGAATCCTTTTCTCTCCTTCGCGCGATAGAAATTTACTCTCACCCTCACACGATAGAGCTAAATTCTCACCTTCATGCGATAGAAATCTATGAACGTTTTACAAATATAATTTCTCAAAGGTATAACATACAACATAAGATTTATTAAGGTACAACATACAACATAAGCATTGAGGTACATACAACCTAGATTTTAAAACATATAGCACACACAATTATTCATACCACTGAATGTTCTTTACCTTCACCCCAGTGGCGATTGTAAATAAGTGATCAATCTCACTCTCCTAGGCCTCGTTGATGGGATTGTCATGGTGCCTTCGATGAGGTATCAAATTCCCCAATGGTGATGGTTCTCCCTCTTCATCAGCTTTGACGATCCTCGACACAAATTCATCGACATCACGAGCGCCAACATGAACTTCTCCTACAGGTTCGACTAATAACACTCGATGAGAAGGTCTGATAGGGGGTGTGATGCCCTGATGAGGGAATATGCTTGGGGCTGTCAGTTTTGACTGCTTATTTCCCTTCGACTGCATTATTTTCTCCGGACCCCTATGTGAACATTTTCCCTTCGGAGGAATCCTGGATGAGGAACCCCTATTCGAGGGACCTGCTCCTCGGGGGTAGGGATTTTTCTCTAATCGTAGACGTTCTTTCCACTCGTATATGGCATCAAAAGCTGCACGATAATCCGGATCCCTAGCTAAATCTCGTCGAAGAAAAGCCATCTCAGTCTTGTACACAAATTGAAACATATCGCCAATAGGACCCATATGGAGGACCCCATATGATAACCCATGCGCTTTAAGGCTATCAGAGTAAAGTTGTATTGTAGCAGAATGAGCCAACGCTTGATCCTAAAGTTGGAAATTCTTATTTACAAGCTCACTGCAAAGATTTTGGTTACCCTTGATGATCCCTTGTAACCTAGAAACCTCCCCGACAAGTAAACTTTTATGTTTGTCCATCTCGCTAACTTGTGTTTCAAGCTCTTTTACCTTATCTAGATAGCGTCTATTATCTCCCCACTACTTAGGCTTCGATACAATCAGGCATCAGTAAGACACTTGTGCAAACTAGAATACTCTTTCATCATTTCTCGTAAAGTATCTTGGTGACTGAGCTCATCAACGCTGCATAATCCATATACTATGGCAAGGGCAACAGCTGATTGATCAACCGTAGAATTATCCTTCGATTTGTTAAGAATTTCCCTTATCAAAGAATGGCTGCCATCTTCCCACGATGACAGCTCCCTATTAGCCTTAGATAAATTCTCACTCAAGTGGGCCAACCTAGTCAAAGCCTTCGATAAGTCAACCTTAACCATAGCAAGCTCTTGGACAGATTTTACCAGCTCATCATGCATTAGAGCATTCTATAAAGTAATAAAAAAATATAGTAACGCTAAGAATATATATATATATCAACTCGTAAAATTTGTTTGATTGCCTTAATGTCATCAGAATATTCGATCAATTCTGCATCAGGGATTACAAAATATTACTTAATCAAAGAAGAAGATTAGAATTTATACATATCTAGCCTCCCGCACTATGCTATGATCCTCATCATTCACAACCTTGCTATGATCAATTTCAGCGCCTTCTAGTTTCTCCTTCGAGGCTTTATCACTGGACCGAGGCTGGGGATTATCTTCGGGAACAGCCAATGCATGAAGGTCGGAGGCAGACAAAAATTTCTTCTTGTTCTTGATGGCGTCGAGGATTCGAGGCTTGAGACCACCTGGGCCAGAGAGCTTACCCTAGGCAACCTTCATCTTCTCCTTAGCGTCAGGGTCAGTGCGAGCCTTCAAGGCCTCATCTTGTTTGGGGGTGAGGTAATCACGTATCCAGCCATAAACACTAGTTCAACTCCTAGCCTTCCCAATACCCAGAAGATAAAGAAAGGCCTTTTTCCATTTCTTTCGACCCCATCCCACTGTTAAAAAAATCCATTAACAGAGCATGCTGAGCCTCAGGGGCACATTTCTTGGCTAGACGCTTCTCTCATTCCCTCAACTTCCTCACACCTTTCTCCGAATCTTCAATCCTTTTCATTAATTTGGCAGTCACATCTTTCCGAGCAGCACAGGCAACAACTTCAGCAGGCCCTTGCATGATGGAAAGAACCTGGTTCGTGAATACACCGGATGATCGCAAGGTCAATCAAACTTCCGCCACCACCTGAACAAAAAAATATATATCATAGCAAAGATATCAGAGTAAACCTAAATATGAAGAAAAAGAATACAGGGAAACTCACCGAAGGTTCGCTGCCTAAATCCCAAGATAATCCAAAGATAAATTATCATCCTCAGCATTATAGTACAGATTATTAACGTCTACCTCGTCGTTGTCTGCTTCATGGGAAGGTCCAGCCTGCTCAAACCTGGATTTCTTCTTGGGTTGCTCTTGAATAGGAGGTTTCTCTTAATATCTCACCTGAACTTGAGCTGGAGTGGGTTGTCTAGCCGACCCCCTCGTTCCAAAGTTGCCCTTTTCTTCGAGGGCTTCAACGAAGCTCTGTTCTCTGCTCGCTGCGCAAAAAAGAAAACAAGTTACAAGTCATGGCCAAAGAAAAAGCAAATGTATACAATAGCATAAAACTGTGTCCTATAAAACTTCGCTGGAGCCCGAAGAGGATATCTCTTCGATCACTATCCTGCTCGAATAATCCATCCTTCAAAGGGGTCTTGGACAATGTAGCTTACTAGCCTCCCTTTTTGTTTTATTTAAACCGATGTGACTCTCTGGGATGGCCTCCTCGAATGCTCGTTATTCAGCCGAAGCATAAATTCTTTCGTATACCCACTCAGGCCAAACAAAAGGTTAGCACCCTTAGTAGTCGCAGGGCGATAAATGTTGGTATCTAAGGGTTCTAAGCTTCGAAGACATTCTACATCTTTACAAAATTTCTCAAGAATAACATATTTCCCTCCTCTTTTCTCAACCACGACATTGGGATCCCATCGAGGGGTTAAATAAGCTCCCGAGAAATCAAAAGACAATGCTTTATTCTGCCATCCCGAGTTATTGGAGGGTGGAATGATGAATCATTGGCCAGATAGCCTATTGCTTAGAGTAAAGGTACCAACTAAATCTTGATTACTGATCAACAGGTATATCGATTGAAATAACTCATAATAGGGATCTACACCCACCCCCTACATCAAACCATGAAGGCCATTATTGTTACTATTACATTCGGGTGAAGTTGGGCCAAACTCACCTCAAACTCCTCTATTATGTTCGATAACAAAGAAGGGAAGGGAAAGCTAAGGCCTAGTCTGATGTGTTTACTATAGGTCATACCCCTTCCTACAGATAGAGAAATATATTCATCTACTTCGAGGGGCTTCAACTGGGCATTCAAGGGAATCCGCTGGTATGAAAGGATCTCTTCAATAAGCTTGTTTATCTCTTCGGGAAAATTGTACAGTGACATGCCTTTGCCCTTCGACGAAGACGCGACACATGAACGAACAAACCTCATCTTCGAGTTCGTATGAGATTTCATCGTAACTCTCTCAGTTCCAGATGCACCTAGTTTCTCTGGAATGCCCCTCGAGGATATATCTACTTTCCCACGGGCTTGACTTTTAGATTGATGGGAATCGTTTCTAGTGGAAGTCGCTGCTTCGTAGGATTAAGTGCTTTGCCGAAACTACGAAGAAGGTTCGTAGACTCCATTTTTTTAGAATCGGTCAGAATCTCAACCGACTGAAGGGTGGAGTTATCGAAGGAAGTCGAATTGGCACTACCCGAAAACCTAACCCGTGATGAATCTACCCTCTCACTATTTCTATCAGGGTTTATAGAAGGAGGATAATTCACAGGGATAGCGCTAGGGTCCATGGATACTTACTTGTCAAGGGATGAGGTGAAAATTTAAAGATTGGAGCTTGGGGGCTGGAGAAGATTACGGAGTGGAAGTTCTTGAAGAAAACCTACAAAGAGAATACTGAAAGTGAAAAAAGAAAAGAGTGTTTTTGGGAGCTATTTTTAGATGGAGAAGAGAGAGAAACGTGGAGTAATCATTACCTAAAAGGGGGAAAGTATGAAAAGGCGCAAAAAAATTTAGAAGCCAATTAAGGTTGTTCTACACGCGCACAACTCTCTCTCTTTAAACGTACTCACGCGTCTTTTTCGGAATCCTAAAAGTCAAAATGCTAAGAGAAAAATCTAAGTGCTCCCATGTAAACCATAAATCAAGGAATTCTCGAAGCTAATCCACCTCCTAAGGAACCACATCAGAGGTCGAATAGTACATAAAACCTTCGAACCTTCGAGGAATGACTAGACCGTCAGAGAATCTCCCCCTGGAGTTCCTGGGGTCTGTTTCTTTCTTGTATATCATAGGAAGCGCTGGATCAAGCTCGGGTCGGATTGTGCTAGAAAGTCACCATACGCATCACCATTAAGGACTATGAACCAGCACTAGGCCTAAATTAATTACGGGCCCAAATTTTTTTCATAGCTCTTTATATTTTAGAAGAATGAACATTTTTCCTTTGAGCCCGTCTCCTGCAAAACCCTCTCACGTTAAGACCATTGGTAACCTACAAAATAAGATATACATAAAATGGAAAGTTTAAAATCCGACGGTGAATTTAACAATACTTCTTATTTGGGGTCTTTCTTTTTAAAGACGAGTAAAGACTAGGGATTAATCTGCAAATTTATGGAAAAACATAAACCCTCCTTCTCCCTCACTAAATTCACCATCGTCATCGCCCACCTGCCATTGAAATGGGTTGAGTCAAATTCGTTGGCTTTTACGGAGTTTCGCCGTCAGAATTTAGGTCGCGCTAGTCGGAATATGGCCGAACTTCGATGGGTTTGGATTACAGTTTCAAGGGAAATGAAATACTGCACAGAGCTTAAACTTTCACCGGGTTTCAAGGAAACCAAAATATGGGCTGAGCTTCGCTGGGTTTGGATTACGGTGTTAGGATAAATCAGACTCCTGATTAGATTATGATTTATTATGATTAGAGTTCTTTCCTTATTACACCTCTATTGTACTCTCTATATATTTAGATATCAATAATACAATTGATTACGACAAATCATTCTACCATGGTATCAGAGCAAGGTTCTGATCCTAAGCCCTAAATTTTAATTTATTGTTCAGTGAAGTTTCGGTGAAGTTTCGGTCAAATTCCGGCCCTGATTCCAGCGAAGTTCCGGTCAAATTCCAGCATCCTCCGGCAACCTCTCAAGTCTCGATTTTCCGGTAAAGTTTCCATCTTCTTCCAGCGGCGAAGTTTCCAGTGGCGCCTCTTTCAGCGGCGCCTTCCTCCATCGGCGGCCTCCTCCAGCGGCGGCTCTTCCTCCTCCGGCGTCCTCCAGCGGCGGCTCCTTCCAGCGGCGCCTTCATCAACGCCTTCCAGCTGCGAGATCGCGAGATCCAACGGTGGTCATCTTCCCGTCGTCCAGCATGTACAGGTCATCGGACCGTCGTCGTGATCGTCATGCTCGGCTTCATCTCCGACGTGCTTATCGCATCTCGGTCGACCAGCAATAGCAGATACACGCGTCTATTTCTTCCAGAAGCGCGTGCGTCCACGCGCTCATGTGTGCAGACGCGCGCACACCCTTCCGTACGTGAAGTCACGCGCCTGGGAGCCAATAGTATCTTCTGCGCGTGAAGTCACGCGCCTGACGATTCAATAGTTTTTTTTGGCATTTTTTTGCACGTGCCAGATCATTTTGCACCTATTTTCTGGGTATCTTCTTGCTATGGTTTATTTGGTGCCTTTTTCTCGAGCAGATGGCTCCGCTAATTGGATTGCGGACAAAGCTTTATTTCAGGCCAGTGTGAATGGTCTCAATCGTCATCCTTCGTCCAATCAGTGGATTGTTGATTCGGGTGCTACATCTCACATCACTGCTCACACCAGTCATCTTGATAAGGTACAATCTTATCGTGGTTCTGATTCTATTCTTGTTGGAAATGGTGAATCATTATCTATTTCTCACATCGGCCAATGTCATTTCTCTGGTTTCTCTATTAATGATGTTCTGGTAGTTCCTAAGATTACTAGAAGCTTATTATCCATCAGTAAGCTTACTCGTGATTTACCTGTTCGTGTTATATTTGATGCCGATGCATTTTCTATTGAGCATAAGCATACAGGGACGATAATTGGTAAAGGTCATCATAGTTCAGGTCTTTATTTTCTTGAGACTGGTGATTCCAGCTTTTTAGGCGAACTACGTTATACAAAGCTTCATGCTTCTTTTGAGCAGTGGCACTCTCGCCTCGGTCATGTGTCTCATGATATTGTTCAGTTATTGAATCGACGGGGCCTTATTTCTGTCACTTTTGCTATGCCTGCACCTGTCAGTTGCTCTCCTTGTCAGATGGCCAAGAGTAGCCGTTTGCCCTTTTCCACTAGTGATAAACGCGCTACTGGTTTATTGGATAAAGTACATTGTGATTTGTGGGGACCAGCTCCTGTTTTATCTGTCGGTGGTTTCTCTTATTATGCCGTTTTCATTGATGATTTTTCGCGATTCACATGGTTTCTTCCGATGCGGCATAAGTCGGATTTCTATGACACTTTTATCCAGTTTCAGAAATTCGTTGAGAATCAGTTTTCTGCTAGGGTTAAAAATTTTCAGACCGATGGTGGCACCGAGTTTACTAATCACCGACTTCAGGCTCATCTCATATCATGTGGCATTCATCATCAGATGTCCTGGCCCTATACACCTGCTCAGAATGGCCGGGCTGAGCGGAAGCATCGTCACATCAGAGAGACTAGTCTTGCCATGCTTTTTCACTCTTCTGTGCCACACTGTTTTTGGGTGGAAGCTTTCTCCTCTGCGGTTTACATTATTAACCGTCTGCCTAGTTCAGTTCTGAGTGGAAAATCACCTTTTGAGGTTGTTTTTGGTCATGTGACTGACTATACCCTCTTTCACCCGTTTGGTTGCCGTGCATTTCCATGTCTGCGTGCCACTGCTACTGATAAGTTTGCACCCCGATTCATTCCCTGTGTTTTTATTGGCTATAGCCCTCGTCACAAGGGCTTTTAGTGTCTCGGACTTCTGGGCGCATATATATCTCTCGCCACGTTCGTTTTGATGAAACTTTCTTCCCTTATGTCTCATCTGCCACGGACAGTCGTTCGATTTCAGATCTGGAGATTTCATCATTTTTTGATGGAACTGTTACTTCATCGATTGGAGCCACCACACCTGTGTCTGTGCCTGTTCCAGCTGCCCCTCCTTCACCACCATCTTCCATCTGGACGGTTGACCTGGACCCGGCTCCTCAGCCAACGCCCACCATACCTCAGCCGCTGGCCATCACTCCTCCGCCACCATCTCAGCCACCGGCCACCACGTCTCAGCCTTTATCGGCTATTATTTCTCCAGTGACTTCCGATGGCCACTCTCCGGTCAGCGCATCTCGATCTTCCTTGGTGTCATCAGCTGGTTCGACTCCTCCATCTTCTCCGCCCCCGCTTCGTACTCATCGGATGGCCACTCGGTCTTCTAATGGTGTAATTCAGCGCCGGGATTATTCGGATATTATTGCTCATGGTCTCACTGCCGCACTCCTCTCTCAGACAGAGCCCACTGATTATCGCTCTGCCCTTCAGGATCCAGCCTGGGTTTCAGCCATAGATGATGAGATGGCCGCTCTTCGTGGTCAGTACACTTGGGATTTGGTGCCTCGACCTTCGAATGTCAACATTGTTGGCTCCAAATGGGTCTATAGGCTCAAGTATCTACCAGATGGCACTCTTGAGCGTCACAAAGCTAGACTTGTGGTGCAAGGTTTCTCGCAGATTCTGGGTTTTGATTTTTACCACACTTTCAGTCCTGTGGTCAAAGCCTCCACTGTTAGGACGGTTCTCGCCATAGCCACCATGCGTTCCTGTCCACTTCATCAGTTGGATGTCAAGAACGCTTCCTTAATGGTGTTCTTGATGTTTCAGTCTACATGAAGCAGCCTGTTGGTTATCAGATTCTGTCCATCGAGACTATGTTTGTCGTTTGCGAAAGGCCATTCATGGTCTTAAGCAGGCTCCCCGGGCTTGGTTCCAGCGTTTCAGCAGTTATCTGACACAGCTTGGTTTTCGGTGCAGCTCAGCTGATACTTCTTTGTTTGTCCTTTCGAGAGGGTCGTCGTTACTGTACCTACTTGTGTATGTGGACGATATCATTCTTACAGGCAATGACTCAACTCTTCTTCGCCAGTTCATTGATCGGACACACAGAGAGTTTGCGATCAAGGATCTCGGTGCTCTTCATTACTTTCTTGGTCTTGAAGTTTCGCCTACCTCCTCAGGATTACTGCTTGGCCAAGCAAAGTATGCTCGGGATATTTTGAATCGAGCCGGTATGTCTGACGCGACACCTGTTTCTACTCCATTTGTTGCTGGTTCTCAGCTTCACAGCTCTACCAGTCCTCCATTTCAGGATCCTACACTTTATCGTTCTCTTGTTGGTGCTCTCCAGTATCTCACCATCTCTCGCCCGGATTTGGCATTTTTGGTCAACACGGTGAGTCAGTATCTTCAGGATCCCAAAGATGACATTTTGCTGCTGTGACTCGGATTTTACAGTATGTTCGTGGCACTCTTCATTTTGGTCTCCGGTTTTGTTCTGCTAGTACTCCTGATGTGTTAGGATACTCTGATGCTGATTGGGATCGCTGTCTGGAGATTCGTCGGTCCATTTATGGTTATGCGATTTTTCTTGGTGGGAATCTGATTTCTTGGAGTGCCAAGAAACAACCCACTGTTTCTCGCTCTAGCACTGAGTCCGAATACCGTGCTCTCACCAACACTGCCTCAGAAGTGGTTTGGCTCACTCATTTGCTTCGTGATCTTCGGGTTCCACTTTCTGGTTCTCCACTGTTGTTATGTGACAATAGTAGTGCTATCTTCTTGGCTCAGAATCCAGTGGCGCATAAGCGGGCGAAGCACATCGACATTGACTATCATTTTGTTCGTGAGTTGGTGACATCCGGAAAGCTGCGTGTTGCTCATGTTCCGACTTCTCTTCAGATTGCGGACATTTTCACCAAGGGGCTCTCTCGTCCGCTGTTCGAGTTCTTCAGGTCCAAGCTGTGCGTCGGCGAGCATCTGACGCTCCGCTTGGGGGGTGTTAGGATAAATCAGACTCCTGATTATATTATGATTTATTATGATTAGAGTTCTTTCCTTATTACACCTCTATTGTACTCTCTATATATTTAGATATCAATAATACAATTGATTACGACAAATCATTCTTTCATACGGTTTCAAGGGAACTGAAATTTGCCGGATTTCTACTTCTCAGAGCTTCAGTTCTTGTCCAATATAATAGTTTCGCAGATCAGAATGGACTGAATGTGGTGTTAGAGATCGATGGGAGTCACGAAGTGTTGCCCGTCAGAATGGACTAAATTCCTTGTCGGGTTAGGAGACATTGGATTTCACGAGTTACGCCGTAAGATGGTTGACTTGTTGTCGGAACAGTAGCCGCCGTAGTCGGGGTTGAACTCGGTAGGGACGTCATTTTTGGGCCAAGATATTCAGATTTGGGCTGATATTTCAGGTTTGGGTTGATTTTAAACTCAAATAGAAATTATAAAAGCATCTATTTAAATTATTATTTTTGGCAAAGTGTTTGGGAAAGATCGTCTTTTCATAAGCTTATGGAAAGACGGGTTAACTAAAACAATAAAAGGTAAAAGGCTTTAGTTACAATATTAAAAATTTATTATGCAACATGTAGTAGTTATAAAGCTTATAACCAAATCCATGCAACCCAAAAATTTTATCTTCATTTCTTCTATTTTGCGCTTTAAACCTTGATTTTTCCATGTCTTATGGAAAGACCGTCTTTCAATAGATGAGCTCTAATTTAACATCCAATATCAAATAAAATAATTAAACATCAAACTAAAAATATAAAACATCAAACCAAATTCATTGAAATCATAAATCCGACATTAAATCATAATAATTAATCATCAAATGTAAAACATAAAAAATCAAATTAAATTAATTGAAAGTAATGCAAAAATGATAAAACTCCAACATCGAATAAAAAATAATTAAACACCGAACATCAAATATAAAAATAAAATAGTCATTAAAATTAAATAGTTATAAATTGAATAAAAAATTAAAATACTATGACATTAAAATAGTTAAACATCAACTAAAAATACTATGAAATTAAATAGTTAAAGGTCAAATAAAAAATACTAAAAATACACATCAAATTACAATAGTTAAACATCAAATAAAAACGCTAAAATGAAAACAAATTTATAATAGATAAAAATCAAATTAAAAACACTATAATACCCATCAAGTTATAATAGATAAACGTCAAGCCAATACATAAAAACCACATCAAAAATTAAATACAAATAAAGTATAAAATATCAAGTATCACATAAAAATGTGTCACTGATCGGAAAATATAAAACACTATTAATAAATTTAGAAAACTAATGCATGTTGTAGAAACATCAATGTATACACAAAATTTTAAGAAGATCATTATTAATTTATAAAAGGGCGTGCTGAAAAACTAAAGCATCAATCAAAATGAAAGTATAAATTATAAATTATAAATTAAAATTTAAGATAATAAAATATTACTAACTAGTGTCAATATGTATAAAATGTCAAAATTTTAATATGCAAACACAAGATTTACAATAAGAGATCAGATTTTTTTTTAATAAAACCACCTGTGATGGTGGGGGTTTGGCAGACCCCTACCCGTTTATTAATTTAAAAGAAAAGTACAAAGAAAGAGGGGGGCTTAATACCTGACCTCGACTGATTCATCTGATGGGGCCTTAAACTAAATACAAGAACTTACTGTAGCTACCCTAAAGGCCATCATAAATCAGTTTGATAATTACAAATACATACTGGCTAAAGTTAAACTGCTCTAACATACGGAATGCCTTGTGCATCAAGCTTCACTTTCCCGGCCACTAGTGGAGGTAAACCTGCACAATCATATATGTTACTAACCTGACTCCGGCTGGCCATTTTCGCTAAAATGTCTGCAGCTCCATTTGCTTCCCGAAAGATGTGGTTAAGAGTGTAGTTCAGTCCTTGAAGAAGTTCCCAGATCCGCCTAATCGTGGGCAGGAGTTTCCATGGAATCTTGAACTGGCGTCGGATCATGTTTATCAGTATTCTTGAGTCCATTTCTATGTCAATGCTTGATATGCCCTTGTCCCTTAGAAGCTGGAGTCCATGCAGCAAAGCCAAAGCTTCAACCTGCAATATGTTGTCTGCCAAAACAGTTTTGGAGAGAGCTGCTACAACATGACCTAAATGGTCTCTGATGATACACCCAACTCCCGCACAATCTTTACTAAAATAAGATCCATCTGTATTCAGTTTAAATGCTGAAGGCAGTAGCCATTTGAAAATTCTGGGTGGTTTATGTTTGGAAAAATTCTGGGACAGCAGTTTAGGAATGTTTGACAAGATCCATTTAAAATCCAGTTTAAAGGCTAGAAAGATATCATTGTAATGGTAAACAATTCGCCTATATATGACCATAACATCCGGTTTTGTGCCCTTAAAAAATAAGTACATCTAGCACACCACAGGTGCCAGTTCACAATACATGGTAAAATGCGGATTAGCTTAGTAAGGGGTCCATCATGAGACTGAAAATTCCAATAGAAGTAAACCCTATCCCATAAGAGTTGGAACACATTGTCAGGCATATTAATAGTAGAGTTCACCAGTTTCCAAAGTTGCTTTACCTTCACATAGGAATTAAAAGAATGATGTATAGACTCTGATTTGCAAAATCATAGACTACATCTTGATGGGAGATGGAAGTTGAAATCCACCAGAACATCAGGGAAGGAAACCAGCCTGTTCATGAGTTTCCAGTTGAATAGTGAAAATTTTTTTGGTAACAAATTTGACCAGAGGTGGCTGTAGGAGGGGATCTTGTTTTTCTTTACTCTGATTAGCTCATAGGCCGATTTAACTGTGAAGTCACCTGATTGGGTTGGTTTCCAGATGAGGGAGTCAGCATAGGTTGGAGAGATATGATGTTCAACTTCCAGGAGCTAGAAAAGATGATCAGGAAGTGCCTGTTTGATCTGATCTGAAATAGTGGCTTTGTTTTTAAAGTATTCAGCCACTATGAGTGTTTGAAAAGGAAAGACTTGGGGGTTAATCAGAGAGTCAGACAGGGGACCCATAGATGTCTAATTGGAATGCCAAAAGGAGACCGAACCATTTCCAAGTATGACTTTTGTGTTGTCTACTGCAATCTGATTTACCTCTTTGATTCTTTTCCAAGTTTTAGAGGTTTTCTGGTTGTCACTCATGGACCACATTACTGTAGCCCATAGGGATTTCCCTCTCTGGAGTTTCCACCAAAGTTTGATTGAGAAAGATTTAGTTAAGGTGTATAGATTTTTAAAATTTAGGCCATTTTCCAGAAAGGGAAAGCAGAGTTTAGTGTAGGACCTCCAGGTTATGTGTTTTTGTGTTTTGTCTAAGTTATTGTTCAAAAAAATTTTTTGCAAGGGTCTTATGAATCAGGGTTATTATGTGTGAAGTTGGCTTTAAAACTGTTAGGAGATGTATAGGCATTGAGGCCAAAACATGCCTAATTAGTGTTGCCCTTCCCGCCGGAGATAAAAGTTTGTTGTTCCAATGGTTGATTTTGTTCTGGATTGAGAGTAGCATGTTATGGAAGTAGGCATTTTTGGTTCTTCCTACAAATATGGGGCTTCCGAGGTATTTGAAAGGGGTGGATCCTTCAATCATTTTCGTTGCACTTTTAATTAAGTTAATGATTCTGTGTGGTGTGTGTTTTGAGATGAGAAAGGTTGATTTTTCGAAATTGATTTTCTGACCAGAGGCTAGTTCATAAGATTTCAGAAATTTCATTATTGTTTGAAAGCCCTGCTTAGTATATTTCATAAGGATTGCTGTGTCATCAGCATATCAGAGGTGTGTGCAGGATTTCATTCCTCTGGGAAGTTGGTACGGATGGATGTTCCCGTACTGGTATAGGAAATTCAGGTTGTGGGAGAAAGCTTCGGCCATTAATATGAATAAAATGGGGGATAGGGGGTCCCCCTGTTTTAAGCCCCTGGAGGCCGGGAAGAAGCCAACAGACTTGCCATTGATTAGAAGTGAGAAGTGTGCAGATTGTATGTTTTTCATGATGAGATTGATCAAGGAGCTGGAGAAACCCAATTTGGATAGGGTGTTTGTTATAAAGGTCCATGAGACTCTATCGAATGCTTTCATCATGTCAAGCTTAAGGATCATATTGTGTCCCCTAGCTTTGGAATGGAGATGATTTGTAAATTCTTACATGAGAAGGACATTGTCAGCTATCTCACGTCCAGATACAAACGCTGGCTGTTCAGGGGTAATTATGGTGTCTTTTTTTTTAAGCATAGCGTGCATATATTAGAGGATTAAAGTAGTATCAGATTTTACAATAGATTAAAAATTAACAAGGATGATTTTTTTTCTGCTTAATATTAAAGTTGCTCACGGGGTACGATACAACAAAAGGCGGTTAACACTACCGGTTAAAATGGATCATCGTAATCAGCTTTCATCTTTCCTACTGATTAGTGCAGGTAGGGAGCCGGCTGGTACTGGTATCCAGTTCCGAAGAAGTTGCCATGACTAGGTGAAAGGTTGTACGCAGGTAATTATGGTGTCAAGGTAGGCTTTAAGTCTGGATGAGATTATTTTAGAAAGGATTTTATTCGAGAAGTTGCTTAGGCTTATAGGTTTGTAATCTCTGAATGATGAGCATATCTCTTTTTTAGGAATTAGTATGATTAGAGTCGATGAGATTGCTTTTGGGATTGCAGTCCCGGCGAAGAAATCTTCCACTGCCTCGAGGACATCCTTTTTAATAGTTTCCCAGCATTTTTGGAAGAAAAAGCCAGAAAAACCGTCTGGCCCAGGGGCAGAATGGCTATCCATGGAAGCAACTATGTTAGTTAGTTCTTCCATGCTGACTGGTCTGAGAAAATGGTTGTTCATTTCTTGTGTTACAGATTTTGGAATGTTATCTAGAATCCATGCTGAATTGATTCCTGAAGGGTCAAGTGTCTCTTCAGTAAGGAGGCATGAGAAAAATCTGATTGCTTCTCTTTCAATGTCCTCTGTTTTATGCAACCAGTTTCCATCATTACTCCTTATCATGGATATTGTTTGTCTTTTATGCTTGTTTGAAATGGATTGGTGAAAAATTTTTGAGTTTGCGTCCCCCTCCTTCATCCATTTAAGTCTTGATTTTTGTTTAAGAAAGGTTTCCTGATTTTTGAGAGCTAATCTTAAATTAGCCCTTGCTTGGCTTAAAGCTTGGATGGTTGTAGTGGATTCATCCTGTTGGACATCTCTTTCAGCGTGCATCAAAAGTTCTTCACATTCATGAACAGCATCAAAGATGTTGCCAAACACCTCTTTATTCCAGATTTTTAAGGCTGTTTTTAAAGACTTAAATTTGAAGACCAGTCTACCCATTCCTTTAAGATGAGTGGGTGTGTTCCAGGTGTTGTCTACCAAGTTCATGAAGGTGGGGTGGTTTACCCAACACTCTTGAAATTTGAAAGGTTTTGGAGAGTTTAAGGGAGGTGTGTCAGAGATGGTTAAAATTAATGGTGTATGATCAGAGCCTTCTCGGGGAAGTGTTTTAATTTTTGAGTTGGGAAAGCTGGCCCACCATTCATTATTGGAAATTCCTCTATCAAGTCGTTTCCAAACCCTCCCTTTCGTTCTCATGCCAGTCCATGTGAATAGGCTCCCAAAGGTTGGGATTTCAGTGTAGTTTTGATCATTTAGGAAGGTGTTAAAATTTTTTAGGCTATTTTGGTTGGGTATTGATTTCTCTAGATATTCCTCATTTTTCCTGATGACATTGAAGTCGCCTATTAGACTCAGAGATTCGTTTTTAAAAGATGCTAAGGCTTGCCACAGTTCATTCCTTTCATAGATTGTGTGCTTAGCATATATGAATCCAACCTGACAATCTATTGATAGAAAATCATATTTGATTTTGACAATAGTCACTTGTTCTTCTACTTTTACCATGTCTATTGAGATATCAGTGTCCCACATTATCCAGATTTTGTTGATGGGAGTGGCAAAACAGTTTATATAGCCCAAATCCCTGGAAATGGTGTGTATTTGATCAGGGCTGAGGAGAGGTTCCATTAAGGCACAAATTTTTATCCTGTTGTGTCTTTTTATGTGTTTTAGACGAGTTTTAGTGGGGTTATTTCCTATTCCTCTAACATTCCATGCGCATATGTGTAAACTATTCATGGAAAAGTTTTGGAGAGTTTCAGGGAGGAATGGGTTAGAACCGTTTTTGGTATTGAGGAGTAGTCCTTTTTTGTATGCTTCCTCTGATTAGTTGTGGTTTGTATAGGGTTAGCTTGGAGAACTTTGTTGAGTCTTATCTGGTCTTTAATTAGTATGTTTTTTATCTCCTCAAGATTAAATTTGTCCTTTTTTAGAATGTTTTCCTGACTTCTAGCAGATGTTTCAGTGTTAATCCAGTCCAGAGACTTGTAGGGGTTTCTATAGGGGGTTGAATCAGGTAGAATATGCTCAAAAGTTTCGGGACGGGACTGGGTGGCCTGGTGATACTCTATATCATTGATTTTGGTGATCACAGCTTCTGTTTCCTGTGGGGTTAGATCAGGTTCTGCCTCCAAGGCTGTAGAGTCTTCTAAGGTGACTATGTCAGGATGAGTGGCTTTTTGTTGTGTCATTGTTAGTTTATCTGGACAGTGGCCAACTTGTTTACCATTGGGGAGGGTCTCTGCTGGTTTGTAAGAGGTACTTGGTGTATTACTGAGTGGGCTTGGAAAAGGGGTGACTGATGGGGGTGTGATAGTAGCATTCTGATTTAGAGAGTTTGTTTCATTCTTTTCAACATTTTGTAAGGTCAAGCTAGTGGGATCATGCTATTTTGAGAGGTCTGAAGCAGTAAAAGGGGTCAGGTGAGGAATCAATGGTACCTGGGAGCCTTGTGAAAGGCTCAACACTTCAGAACTTGCCACTGTGTTCAGAGTTGGACCCTTAGCAGTAGTAGTGGCTTGAGAAAACTGCTTGAGAGGATTATCATCTTTTGGCCTGTAAACAAGGTTAGTTTTTGGAACAGAAGGACCAGTGGCAATATTACCATTCCCTTTACCTTGGAATCTTCCCTGTTCATCTCTAGGAATGGCTTTGTTACCATCTTTTGTGGATTTTCTCTGAGGCTTCCATGGTATAAATTTTGTTGAGTTCTTGTCAAACCTGCAAACTGAGTCAGTGTGTCCTAAATTAAGGCAATTAGAGCAGTAGGATAGAATTCCCTCATATTCGATATATTGCCAGAATCCAAAATCTCTAAAGCTGAGCCAGACTCTTTCCAATCTCGGTTTAGTAACATCAAGTTCCACACAAACCCTTGCTACATGTGGCCTAGTTCTATTAATGGAGGCTCTGTCTACCCTAATTGGGGTTCCAATTAAATTGCCAATCGACATGAGTACATTGTAATCAAAAAATTGCTGGGTTAATCCATAGAGAGATATCCATATTGGGACAATGGGGGATTCAGCATTAGGGTTAAAAGTTGGCACCCATTTTGACATTCTGATAGAGTAAGCCCCAAAATTCCAAATCTTATGTAACCAACATCGGTAATAGTCATCAGATAAGGAGAATGAAATCAAAACCTGACGATTATCGAGTAGGGTGATATTGCAATTCCCTTTGAAGCCAGCAGTGTGGAAATCCTTCCGAAGTTTTTCGAGCTGAGGGCGACTACGGGAGAATTTACCAATCAGCGTCCATCTGAGGGGAGCTTCCAAACGAAGGCACTCCTCATCGGAGAAGTGGAGTCCCGGTTCGCCCAAATGGTCGATTTTGGCTTTTGGGGTGAAATTGTGGTCTGCGAGGTGGGTTATGGGAGAGATGTTCAGAGCTTCACGGAGTTCCTGGGTTACTGCCTGAGCGTAGGATATTGCGGGCGGTGGCTCCGCCATGTCGGCGGCGCCGGAGCTTGTGGAGACGGGCGGCACAGAGCCGTTAGGGCAGTTCGCACCTACAGTATGTGAAAATCGCACCTACAGTCAATGAATCGCACCTTAAATCGCACCTATAAGAGATCAGATTTTAATCTCAAAACACGTGATTTTAGTGAAAAAGATGGATTATTATAAACATCACAAGATTTGATTGAAATATCAAGTGATAGAAATGAAACATCAAGTCTTATAGCAAAAATGCGTGCATTGCACTAAAAGGAGGAGGATTGATAAGCGAATTTTTCCCACTTGAAGACCGGCAAAATTCTTATGCTAAACACCCTCAAGAAGTGGTATTTACACCCCAAATCTCTCCTTCCACTCCCAAATCGTCTTAAATTATATTTGAAACCACATCTCTGATTAAAATTCATAATATTTCACATTAATCCTCATTGTTGGTGTGAGATGGTCTCACACGACACTGTCTTTTCCTTTTCAATTTACCTCTTGGAAAAAAAATCATTAGGGGCTCGAAAATTTTTCACCAGCGCCTTAATTTTTTTTTCTTTTTTTATAAATCAGCCTTTTCCTTTATTGGTTAAATGTTTGGGCACAAAACTTAATTCTCATCCTTTCAAAAATTTGGTATGTTAATTGGACAATTCAGGAAATATTAGGGACACTAAAAGTGGCCCAAATTCCTTCTTTGTGCAAATTTTGTTTTGTAATTTCATTGTTAGAATTTTGTACAAAAAAAATTATTGTAAAAATTGATGCAGCTGATAATGTCTAACATATTTAATATTCATAAATTTGCAATATAGTGAATTCATGAGAACTTACAATATATTATTGATCGAGTCTTCTGACAGACGGTCTGTCCATAAATTTATGAACATGACACTTATTTTTTACATCATATGCTGCATTTGTTAAATTACATACTAAATTTAGAAATTTAGAAAAATAATTATATTGTATATTTATTTTTATATATTTTCACATTCAAATATATATTATTACTTGTTTTAGTTTTTAAAATGTAATATTTAAGGTAAAAATCACAGTGGACTGTCCATAAGCTTATGGAAATACCACATTTCCTAAGACTTTCTCTACATTATTATACTAGATGAATATTGAATTATAGAAAATTAATTTATGTCCCTCTAACTTGTACTCCCCTGTCCTATTTAAAATTGTACACATTTTTTTCTAAACTCTCTCGTCACAATTGACCATAAATTTCAATTATATATCATCATGTGGATATTGGTAGATTTCCGTCAACATATAATTTTATAAAGAGTATTCAACATCAGTATACGATACTAGAGTTATCATTGATCAAACATATCTTAAAAAAGATGACTGAAAAGTTTGCACATTCAGCTGAGACGGAAGAATTATTTCAGCGTATGAATAAAATAAAAACATGCATAAGTTGAGCCACCTAACATTGCATTATGTCATTTCTAGCCCCCAACAAAACTAATAACATATCATTAGTATTTTTTTAATAATAAAAAATATTTAAGGGCCCAAAATAAAATTCTCGCACAAGGTCTCATCTCACTTTGGACCGGCGCTGATGAGAGTATAGAGGAATACTTTGGTATTTTTAGGGATTGATACGAGAGGGATCACTTAATTATGCTAGGGTAAATATTTGTTTTCTTGGTAGGAATAGTTATCTTACCATAATAGAGTTTGTGTATATTTGTTTGATAACTCTGTGGGGCTTAGATGTGTGATGATGGTGCAAATTTTCAGGTTGATGTATTAATTATTCTATATGATGATGTTTGTGTCATGGTTTCACTTTTTTGTATGCATGCCTTTTTGTTGTCATTTTTGTGCAGAATGATGTTGCTATGTTTTATATGGATGTTTAATATATTTTTAATGATCATCTATTTTGTTTATGTGACTATTTGTGTGTATATTTGTGATGTTGCTATTATATTGACATTAATTATGTTTTCTTGTTTTTTAGATTGTGATCTTGTGAGAAAATATGATAGGATTTGTGGTTTGTCGACTCATACATCCAATACAAGTATTTTTTTATCCATATATTTTTTTTATTAAAGTTTTGTTTTTCCCTCAGGCCCGAGCCCAAGAAATGCAAAAAAGAAGAAAGTAGCTGAGGTTTCTGTTCCAACATCCACTAAAACCTCTGATGTTCGAAATTTGGTCTCTGATGCACCTATGCCCTAAGAAAAAAAAATATAAAAGAGGCTTGTTAAGCAAGCTTCTATTAAACAAGTGAAACTTGTGATTGGTAAGGCCAAAGTCCTGGTTGAGCGTGATAATGATTCTGTGGGTAAAGGTATTATTTAAATTTAAATTATGTGTTTTTATTATATGATTGTTTATTAATTTGATACGGCCTGTTTTAAAACTTGTTTGACATTTCTTGTTTTTCAGAAGAGGGTGCCAACAATATTCGTGCCACCCAAGTCCCATTTGCTTTAGTTAACAAGGCAAGTGGTAATATTCCCACTTCGATTTTTTTTCTTCAGTCGATATTTTATTAATTAATCTTTATTTTTTTACAAAAATAAGGTTCGATGTTTCATATAATTCAGATAAGGATCTCTCCCAAGTTTCAGCTGATACTGGAAAAATATTTTTAAAATGGTAACAATTGTGTTAGAATACTTCGTTCTAAAATTTGATGTTTTATTATTTGTTTACTTTTTGTTTAGTAATCTAGCTTTGACATCTTATCTGATTCAGATGATGTGGTTAGTCAAGGTTCCCCTAAAAAATCTACTAAAAAGGGTAAAAATAGTTTTTTTTCTTTTAATACTTCTTTCTTAGTTTGATGTTTTATTTTATGCTACTTCCTCTTTAGTGTTCTGGCTTTGATGTGTTATCTAATTTAGGTAAGGTAGTTAGCCCAGTTCCATCTATACATATTGGAAAATCTGCCAAAAAAGGTAAGAATTCTTTTTTGGAATACTTAGTTTTGTGATTTGATGTTTTATTATTTTGCTTCCGCATGTTTAGTAATATAATATGATGTTTCTTTTAATGTAAATGAGGGTGCTAGAAAAGTTTTTGTTCAAATTGAGAAATCTTCTAATGTAGATGGTAATTTTCCCCCCTTTGAATTATTGTATTTTTTATTTCATGTGTTTTTTAAAATTTTATATTACTTATTCTATAATCTTATTATTTTTTTATTTGATGTGTTTTGATATGTTTATTTTATTAACCCCCCCCCCCCTTTGTAGGTGTTGTTCCAGCCACCTAAACTGAAAATGTTTCTCCAGTTTCCAAGAAACTTGATTCAAAGCTTCGTTTTAAATCTATGTTGACTGATGTTGGTGTTGCTGATCTTCTATCTGCTAATTTTGTTTTTTTAACCCTCTTATTTTAAATTACCAATTCTTTGAGATTTTTATGTTACACCTATATTTAACTATTGAGTTATTCTTTTGATTTTGCAGAAGAGATCTTCAGTACTGCACCCTCTCAATCTCAAACAGCTGTGTCTCCAATTGACAATAATGGTCATGATGATCAGACTACTGTGGATGATGAAAAAAATGAGACAGCTGATGAGGGGTATGAAAATGAAGATAGCTCAGAATTTGAGCACAACTCAGACAGTGAAGATGAAAAGGCAGATGATGTTGAGAAAGATGGAGAGATCAATAAAGATGAAGAAAATTGTGAAGAAGGTGAAGAATTTGACAAGGGGGGAGATTCTGAAAAGGTTGATGAGGGGCCGGAACAACCTGATGATAATGTTGGTAGCAAATAAGATAGCCATGAGAAGGCTGATGAAGACAATGATAACAAATTAGAGAATGAAGAGAAGGATGATGATGCATGAGATAGGTCTGATGATGCAAAGGAAGAGTCTGAGGATGCTGGAGAACAATTCGATGGTTAATCAGATTTTAATGAAGAAGTTGAGGAAGTTAAGGAATTTGCTGAAGAGTTTAATGGTAAATAAGATTTTGATGGTGAATAAGATTCTGATGATAAAGGTGTGAAAGTTGTTGTTTCCGGTAAAAATGCTTCTATTGGAAAAGGTAAAGGTGTTGTTCGTAAGAGGTCTAGAGAGGAGGTTAGAGAACTTGTGAAGTGAAAAGTTCCAAAGGGCGTCAATGATGGATCAAGGTATTTTTGTGAACATTGAAACTGTTTTAAAATATTTTTTTGACTTTTTTTTATTGTTTCTTATTATTTTGTTTTATCTCCTCATAGTGTAGCCCTATTAAAATTGTTAAGCTTGTGAAGTCATTGGCTGCTTAGCAGATCAGGTCAGTTGCTAGATAGGTTTTGATGGCTTATTGACGATTAATTTTGGTTTTTTCCCAAAAAATGTTATTCAGTTTCTGGTCTTAAAATTCAATCCCATTAGTCGCTTGTAGCATATAAGTAGTGATAAGTTTTACATAACTAAGGATGATGTCTATGATGCTTTTTGCTTGCCGATAAGTGACAATGAGGTTTTAGAAATTAGTAATTATGGGAAGGGCCAAATAGGGACTAGGAGTTAAAGGAAAATGGAAGATGGAACTAGGGACTGATAAACATGATAATATTCAATGTGATAGACTGTTGGGTAAGATTTCTCTATTAACTGATGAAGGTGATGAGTTTAAGAAGTATTTTTTTATGCATGTTCAGTGTAATTTCCTTAGTCCTACATCTAGGTGTACTATTGATTTTAAGTTGTTGAGAGTTGTGGATAATGTGAGTGAGGTCAGGAACCAGGATTGGTGTGGTTTTGTGTTGAAATTTTTGTGTGATGCTATTGAGAGGTATAGCAGTGGGCCGTTTGATGTTGTAAATGGTTGTGTGGTTGTCCCTTTGATCTTCTTTCTGTATATATTTCCCTTTCAAGGAATCCCAAATCCTACTACTCTCCCCTTAGTCCAACATTTTGATGATAAGAAAGTGAAGGTTAAATGTAAGTCCATTGGAAGTGCTGGTTTTTATGCTTGTTCGATGAGCGACAATGGGTTTCCTTTGACTACCATGGAAAAACTAAAGTGTATAGGATCGAGACCAGGTCTTGGCACTGCCTGGAGTTCCTCTCACTATGTAGTCTTAGAGATTCCTGATGATTTACCTTCTGATGTCAAGATTCTTGCTGAAGCACCTTCTGTAAGTGTTTTATTTATATTATGTTTGTTGCTTCTTATATGATGTTTCAATTTATGAGTAATAATTTAGTTTTTTTTGTAGGATGCTGTTGAGCGCTCGATGACGTTCTTTGGGAACATTGAAATTGTTACAAGATCGTATGTTACTGAAATGATGAAGCTAGGTGAAAAAGCTCCAATTCCTGGCAAAGAAGTAGTTCCTCCAATTCATGTGTGTTCACAGGCCTTATTTTCTGGCAAAGGTCTGTTTGAACAGATTGATGAAATCATAAAAAAAATCAATGAAGAAGTACTCTCCTAAACTTCCAACATTGAAGACAAGACCCTAACCTTCTTTTAACCTTGGCCTTGATAGTTTGGATGAAATAACAGTTGCTAGTTCTTCTTCTATTGTACTTGAGAAGGATAAACTTGTTCAGAAGAAGGGGGGATATGCTATTAAAGGGACCAAAAAAGAATTAGTAGTTTTTTTTTTTATTTCTGATTGTAATTCTAGATGATGTTTTTAGTACTGTAAGAAGTTGTTTTTTTTGGATTGTTGGTTTTGGATGTTTTAGCAAGTGTTGTTGCTTATGGATATGGATTTTGAGGTGTTTTTTTAAAAAAATTCTGGCTGGTACGTAGTTGACATTTGGTTTTTGAATTCTGGTTGGAAGTTGACCTTTTAAAGTAATGCAATGATAATTAAGAACTTGTTTTGATGTTTTTGGTTATTGATAATAATATATATTTTCAATGTTTCAACAAGGCAACTAGCATATGAAGATAATTAGGCTAATTATGCAATAAACTAAGAAAAGAGGATACAAACATAAATGAAAAATCCTTGGACACAATTTATTTCCACTTCCAAGCCTCTTATAGATCATGAAAACAACCACCCATTCACTCATCTTGATTACCTATTGTTAATGCTACGACTTCCATTTTGAAGCTAAACATTCCGTTCTTCTTAAGAGTAGTTTACAAAAGTGTTCAATGACTATTTGTAAACATCACCAATGATCACTTTAGACCAACAACGCCTAAACGTATTTCATCAATGACATCATGCACAAAGAACCAATATATTTGATAGCAACTACGTGCGTTCTACCAAATGCCTAGCCATTTAACAAAACAATGCATTTCCTAGGATTAATCAAGAAAGATTGACATTCAAAACTTTCCCATTAGTGCTCCCTTAGAATAAACAAGACAAAAATCGACATTATCACATTCATCTATTAATCTTAACATGATCAACATAACTAGAAGCTCTAATCCCATGTTCTCGGATTTCATGCCAAAAAGAGAGGAATTTGTACACTTTCCTAAATTTCTAACATGCTATCATACAAACATTTCATATCCTTCAACTTCCAATCACATAAATGAAACTAAATACCACATTTAAAGAATAGAAAACTCAAAACAGTCAAGAGATGTAAATGGAGTTAAAGAGGTTCTCACTACATGGGCTTGGAATCTTTAATTAATTGCTCCCAAGAAGAAAACTAGACCAGATAATCAAAACTCATAACATAGAACAAAAATATACAAAGAAACAAGAAGAAATTTAAAGAGAAGTGTAAAAACTAGGGTTTTGGAGCCCCCAAGTCACGCCAAGTGGGATAAGGAATAAGTGGATGAAATGCTATTTACAGTACAATAAAAGGGGAGTAAAAAGCAAGTTGCGGGATGATTTTCGCAACCTGTGAGAATTTCCTCGCGGCTCGCAAAGGTACAGTTTTAAAAAACCAACTTCCCGTAAATCTTTAATCGCTGGTCGTGAGGCTTTTCTTGCAGGTCGCAACAGAGTGTAGTTCAGTTTTGTTTTGCTTCCTACGGGTGAACCGTTGATCCGTTTCAGGAGTTCTTGTAGTCATTTTTATGCTATTCACGAAGACGAATCCAATGATGCTATCTACGGACACCAATTCTTCTCAGATATTTATCAGAAATTGGCTTCAAAACTTAGGTAATTCTTCACCTTCTACTTTGCTTTCCTGTTTCACTTTATCTTCTACCACTTTGTAAGTGGCCTGCCTTCTTCCACCATTCTTGTGAAGGACCTTCTTCAATCTTCTACCATCTTTGCGAATGACCTTCTTCATGATGGTCTCCAAATAATCCTACAAAACACATAAAAATAGACAAAATCCTAAAGGTAGAACACGTTAGACACCACCTGCTTACAAACTAGGGAAATGAGGGCAAATAACCACACGAGGAGATTCTAAAACCCTAATTTGTAAAACACCTAATAATATAACTAACCATCAACAAAACAAGCTATAAAGGGATGTTATTTTTACTAAGAAAACATCCCAATCACGTCTCATCAATAAAACATTATGTTTTAAAATTAAAACGTCACATTTTTAGCAGTTGTTTAGTGTATCAGTAAAAAAAATCACATTTTATAGTTGTAACTTTAGTATACTGAATGTAAAATCATATTTAAATGATCATTACATATCTTTAAGTTGCCTCAATTTTAAATTAAAACATCATATTCCAACAAAATAAATTTCAGTACTTAAATAATAAAAAAATATATACCAGTTAATTTCAAAATGTTTCCCATAATAAACCTTCTGTATTACACTAAGTTGAGCAATAATATTATTTCAAAATCCTTAGTTCTTAAAAATGTAACATCAAACGAAAGTAGCGAAACACCACATAACAATTGTGAACATCATAGCTGTTCTGTAATTTCAGAACCCATCCTTCATAAACTTTGATCCTCTCTAATTTAGATGATGTAGGCATTCGGAGTCTTGGACCCAAATCCATATTCTTTGACTTCTTCATTTCAATCTCTTACTTATTCCAATTTTTTTGCTCTTTTTGGATCTAGGACTTCAGGAGCACTTTTTGTTGGTGAATCCTTGGCACTGTTTATCGTTGATTATTTAGTTTTGTCTTGATCTTTGACAGAAAGAAGCTAACACATTGTAGCTGAATCCATGTTCAAACCATTCTCAAGTGTTCTACGAGTTTCTCTGTCATCTTTACATATCAACACTAAATTGTAGAATTTTATGAGCATTTCATGACGTTGTGGTATCTTATCTTTCATCTCACTGTCGTGCTTGCTGTTTTGTGTTGATGCACCTCCAAGTACTTTGTTCCATATTTACCTCTTTTCCATCTTTATCCATCTCTTAAGAATATAATCTTCAGGTTTGGTGGTGATGTTGCGCAAGTGGAGCACACGAAGGCTATGAAATACAACAACCCTACTTCTTCAAAGTATTTGCAAGAACACTTTATCTCCACTTTACCATCCTTGATTTTGTAATAAACCTTCTCTATATATTTTTCATTGTTTTCGAGGCTGGCTTCATATACATCTTCATAGCCAATGTTGAATATTTTCTCCACTTTACTCACCATCGTCAGTTTTTTTTAAGTCCTTGAAAAGTTTAAGAGCGTATATCTCCTCAGCTCGCTTTAGGAATCCAGGCCCTTCCACTGCTGCTCATGGTTTCCCTATTGATCAGCTATATTACCTGCTTGTCTTCGTGCTTCTCCAACTTTTTACTCTTTTTCCAAAGATTGCGAAAAACTGTGTCAAGTTGGTTGTTTTAAAGCAATGAAGCTGATTGCTTTGTTTGTACTTTCACTACGTTGTGATGACAAAGTGCCAGCTGAGAAGAAATCCTTGCTTAATGTAGTACACCATTTATCTCGGAGTTCGTACAAGCGATTGAACCAATCTTTGTCCTGCAGGTGGTAGGTTTCTATCAAGGAATTCCAGCATCTTTCAAATTCTTCTTCATTTGCACAACCTTTCAAACAATATTCATCACTCTTTACTTTACCGTAGTGACTAAAGGTGTTCGGTTTCAAGTGCCACAAACAGAGTCTGTGTTTTGTGTCTTTGAATACCCACGAAACAAAAATTCCAGTACATGCATCATCAACCAGTTATAAAAAGATCATATATTGTTAATGTAATATCAATCCTAAATGAAGGATGCTAATGTTGCAGTTTCCAAACCAAGAGAAATTGTACATATGCCCATGATGGGTTCTCAGGTGTCATAAATAAGGTTCTGCTAATGATTTAGAACATCAAATTATTGACATCACTAGTCAGATAATGATAAGCAAAAAAAAATTTTATTTAGAACATCAACTGAATAACCTAATAGGCTAGACCTTTTTAATGAAAATTCAATCGAATAATATGACCGTTAGATAGTGGCCCCAAAACATCTACCAACAGAAGACTTAAAACATCAACACTAATACAGTTAAACCTCGATAAATGAATGTTTGATAAATGAATAACCTCGACAAATGAATAGTTTTTTCCGGTCCCGACTTGGGCTAAGGGGCTAAATGAATAACCTCGCTAAATGCATTAATGAATAATTTTCTTGAAATCCTTAAAGACCTTATGTAAATATAAATGAATAATCATCACATTTTATTAGATATATAATATATATTAAAATAGATTTTTTTTCAATCAACAATGTTCATACAATAAGTCATTCTTTTACAAAAAAGAGTCTATAGTTTTTTGCTTTTTTTCCCACCAAAATTCATCTCATCCTTGATTTTTCCTAGCGCAAACAAAACTTTAGGAGTATTCTGCTCGTGTTATAGAAAGTTGTTACATAAGGTGATTACTGCTTGATATGCTTATTTTGTTGACACATTTGGTGTGACACTACTATCATCTAGTTCTGGATCATTCTCATCATTCAGTACAGACTCAATAATTTCATCGTCGGTATGCAATTCCATAACGACATCATTCTCGTTAATTCTTTTGAATATCTTGCCTTGAAACGTTCCAACCATCCACTTGAAAAGCTAAACTCTTGATTTGTTTCACCATACATTTTTTGAAAAAATTCTTTTGCTTTACCTTGAATCATTTCTCCTGACATATTCACCTTCTCTTGTCTTTGAAGAAACCATTCATACAAAACTTTCTCCAAATCGGGGTACTTTGCTGATTTGTGCCTTTTAGCATCGCTAATTTTCATCTCCTCCGATAAATACTCTGCTGATCTTTTGAGAGTATTTGATATTGTGGTTTGGCTAGAATCCAAACCAAACTTTTCCTTCACCCATGCTTGCATATCCTTTTGCGTAAGTGTTGGATGTTCCTTCTTATGCTCACATATGGCCCTCCTTATCTTATCAGTCAAAGATGTTTTTGTTGATGGCTTTGGCTTTTGATTGGAAGCCATCAAATTGAATGTTAAGAAAGATATGGTACTGTAGAATGAATTACTTACCAAACCAAGACTTTAGAACTATATATAGTTTTTAGTGTAGATTAGATACATTTTCTAAGACTCTAGATATTCCATACAGTACATATTATCTTATTAGTAGTCTCAAATACAATGTACATATGTACATTTTTGTACTTAGTCCACATACATACTGTAGTTTGTAGTGTAGGTTAGATACATTTTCTAAGACTCTAGATATTCCATACAGTACATACTATCTTATTAGTAGTCTCAAATACAATGTACATATGTACATTTTTGTACTTAGTCCACATACATACAGTTCATGTATTACTAATATAATTTCTTCAATACTATCTAAATGAATAAAAATTCATTTATCAATAAATGAATAATATATTCATCGATAAATAAATAATCTCGCTAAATGAATATTTTTTCCTGGTCCCAAGATTATTAATTTATAGAGGTTTAACTGTATATAACAGGTCAAACACAGAACTTGAAACAACAATCATCAATCTTAATGTAGAAACACCTCTTTAATTGCCTTTGACATAGCCAAATCATGGTCAATGAATATAGTCATTTGTTGTTCCCCCCTCCCCCCATTGTTTTTTTGAATACCTCCAGCAGCCATATGAAAGTTTCAGCCTTTTCGTCTCCAATAAAAGCACAACCAAACATTGCATTGTTCCAGTGATTGTTTATCCCAACAATTGGAGCACTAATGAGATTATAATTGTTTGTACGGTAAGTAGTGTCAAAAATCACAACATCACCATTGATCACGTAATTTTCTTTCATCATCGAGTCCCTCCAAAAGAGTGCAGCCAGTTTTCCTTCATCATCCAACTTTAGTATAAAAAGTAGTCTTCCTTGGTAGCAACAATCTGATAAAGCTCATCTATGACATTCTGAGCACCCCCACTTCTATAGTATCGATTCTGTACCCGTTCACATAATTTATGCGATCTCTCACTTTGTGCCATACAGTTTCTTCTCCTTGAGCAGCGCATGCTAAATACTTGCAACTTCTTGTTGATTTGAGACCTGCCTTTATAATAACTTCAATTGCTCTAGCTTTCTCATTTCTAATTCTCCTTTCACTATGCTGCAGGTACTGCCATTCATATCTTGTGCACTCATAGTTATGCTAAATGAAGTGGTACTTGATTTCGTAGAACTTTTCATCAGCAAGCTTGATCTTGACCTGAGCTTTGCTTCTTGTTTTTATCACTGGAAATTACTGTGATTTTCTTTTTCTCTTTTTGTCTGGCTGTAGAGTAGGTGTGGTTTTAGTTCTTGAAACTGACTTCCCTTTACAAGAGCATGTGAAATTCACTCACTAGTTTGAATGTCATGTTGTCTACTTTCTTACACAAAATCCAAGCGCAGTTGCATGTGCCCACTACAATTTTCAAGCTCTTCCCAAGTTCTTGCTCTTACTCATACAAACACTCATTTGCATCTTTCTCCAACAAATTAGAAAAATTATCTAGCGGATATGTTAGTAAAATCACAAATCACTTAGTTTGTTTATAAAATCACAGACCAGTAGAATCAGTTAATATTCAGGAACAATTGACATTAGGTATACAAGCATCAACACTTTTATTAAAACATCAATCTATATAATAGCATCACATAGCAGTATTTGCAGGTCACATTCAGATTTAGAACTCCAAGAGTGGTGACTCATGCCATCATTGAGCATCTAGTGCCATCACCGAGCATAAGCAAATCACTCATTCTTTTTATAACATCACACACCAGTTCTAGCAGCTAATACTCAGTAACAGTTGACATCAGATATACAAGGATCAAACACTTCCATTAAAACATCAATCTCTATATTAGCAGCATCAGATAACAATTTATTCAGGTCACATTCTGATACAAAACGACAACAGTGGTCATTACCTATATATACTGATACAGAGCATCAACTGTAAACATCAAAACATTCGTAAGCAATATGAGCTGAAAGATTTTCTTGCCTCTATTGTACCATGTCAGTAGTTTTGATTAATGATTTCGAAATAAAAAAACAGCTTAAATCATTTGTACATGAAACGTCCGATAGTGAAAAATTACATTTTACAACATTTCGTTTCATTTCATTGTTTATATCATTCACCACACTAATTTGTTGTTCAATGTTCAAAATGCATGTTGATGAATCTTCGGTTTTTCTTTCCTGTTCTTCGCACATCATTTGATGTACCGATATACAGAATCTATAAAAGTCACAAAAACTGGTTGAAGATTTAAAAAAGATGATTCAATTTTGTAGTGTTGAATCACGAACCTGATTGTTTGTCGGAGGACGTTGTTCATCACGTTTTGTTGTTCCTGATCGCGAATTTCGAGCATTAGATCTTCGAAGGTTTTGGAGCGATGGATTGAATAATTTCTAATCGGTTGAAACTATGATAAAGATTGGAAGTTTGTTTTTTTCGTGTTGAGCCTCCTTCAAACGCATGTTTCTTTTCCCACTTTTTTTTTATTTGCAGGTCAGTCCTCCTATTAGTTTGCACATTTTCGTTTGGCACCGAGTATGAAATATTTATAATATAACTCCCAAAAATGGTTTTCCTTTCACCTAAATTATAGTTAGTCCGTGATTTTACGATTAGACGGTCTCACAAGTTACAACCTCAATTTATCTTTTCTTAATTTTTAATTCTTGATATTCTTGAGTGATGATCCCACATTGAAGTAAATGATATGCTCCTTCCATCCCACTTTAAAATTGCTAATTGCATTTTTTACGGTCTTCAATGAGCATGTTTGATCGTAAATATCTCTAGTTACCTATAATAATACCGCATAAAAAATTGATATTTAGAAAATATATGTTAAGATGAATCTAACAAGATTTCACATGATATTTTGATTATATATAGATTAATTTATATTTAAAATCAAAGTTACAAAATTTGACTTCCAAAAATCAATTAGGAAGTTTAATGTGCGACGGATGGAGTATATCCGTATATGAACCTAATACGTAGAAGGTATGGATACCGTTTAAAATATTTTGAAAAGAAAGAAATGGTGGCCAACAACGACCGTTTGTACTCCCTCCGTTTCAGGTATTTTTGCAATTTTTTTGGGACGTCCCACTTGTTTTTACACTCTTCATTTTATCCTTTTTTTGCCAGGTTTAATCATTTTTTATATTAAAAAAATGATGAAATTAAGTAGAAAAGGAAAATAAAATAAAGTTACCTCACCAACACATGAAATAGAAAACATATAATAATAAATTATTTTAAAAAATTATTCACTCTCTCTCCACAAAAATAGCTGGGACGGAGGGATTACTCATTACATAATTTACATTACACCCAAAATAGCGGTTTGGAATATATGTACGTGTTGACAACTTTGCAGTTTGCACGATGACGACGTGAGTGTGTGAGTGTGTGAGTGTGTGAGTGTGTGAATGGATTACCAGGAAATGCATATATGTCCGAAAGTGGACCAGTTTAAGCTTTCAATTCCATCACCTTGGATGCTCCCACATTATTCTTCTCCACCCATAGCGTAGTGGCACCAGCTACGGTCACCGACACCTATTACGTGTCACTACGCGAGATTAAAGTTGTAGTCATCCATCTTTATCGCTTCTTTTCCTTTTCATTTTCTAAAATTCATCTCCAATTATCCGGCATGAAATACAATTGCATTATTTATTTAGTCAAAACTGACTAAAGTTTAATTATAAAATTTTATTAATATAAGTAAAAATATTATTATGTGGTATAAGGTTGAATTCGTTTTAATGTGTATTTTCAGAATATTTATATTTCATAATTATTAATCGTACATAATTAAAAATATTAATGATAATTTTTTTTGATTCAACTGTCAAAAGTTAAAGTGTGCATCTTATCTTATGCTAGGATAGAGGTAGTAATTTTTCTTTTGTGTTAGAAATAGTTCATTATTTAATTAAGGTGCATTTTTGCACTAGTATTTGAATGTACTGGTACTTCCATCTCATTCAAATGTTCCTACTCCCTCTGTTTCTCTATTAGTGACACACTTACCTTAATTGGATGTTTATTTTATATTGGCATACTTTCCATTTTTTGCAAGATTCCTTCAATTTCATCCACTCATTTTACTTTTTACTTTCTACATCCAATTCCATTCACTCATTTCATCCGCCTAAATCCAAGCACCTACACCTATGATGCTAATATTAGTGAAACAGGGGGAGTATTATACTTTTACACGAACATTTATGTACGTTGATTTAACAATAGAAGTGGACAACTGAAAAGAATTGGCAAAATTTCAATCACAAATTTCAACTCAAATAAATAAATAGTCGAAATAAAAAATTTTAATTGGGACAAACAAAAGTAAAAAATAAAAAACTTTGGATGGGACAAGAGAATATATAATGCCACAATAATAATCGGACATGCTTAGTGGTGTCAATTCGGGTTATCGTGTCACATTCGTATCGAGTTTGAAACGTGTCGTGTTGAAACGTGTCGGGTTGAATCGTGCTGATTTCATTTATCATATCGGGTTGGAAACGTGTCGTGTTGAAACATGTCGGGTTGAATTGTGTTGATTTCATTTATCGTGTCGGGTTGAAAATGTGTCAGTTTTTTTCTCGGATTGGGTCGTGTCGGGTTGAGTTAATTTCGGGTCGGGTTAGTGTCGTGTAATTTTTATACTCGGATTAGATCGGGTCGGGTCAGAATATTGTCGGGTTGGATCGGATCGGGTTATTGTCGTATCATTTTTTGTACTGAAGTTTTATTTGGGTCTGATTATGTCAATTATTTTTTATAATGTTTCACATTGAATTCAGATATATTTTGGGTTGGTTCATTTTAGATCGGGTTTTATGTCACCCAATTAAATTTGGGTTAATTTAGGTTATATTTCAATAATACTATTGTTATAGCTGCACTATTATCAGGTATTGTTTCGTTGTAACTTGCAAAATATAAAAACTTGACTCGTAACTCCAAATTAAAATCCGCTCGAAAGTGATGCTACCCTATACACCCCCATTGTATTTTTCAAGTACGTTAGGGGTTGGCGTCGGTAGGGGTGGGCATCGGTTCGGTTTATTCAGGTTTCAGTCTATTCAGTTCGGATTATTCAATTTTTTTTCTCAAAAATCAAAAATCAAATCCGATCCAAACCATTCAAATAATTCAAATTTCCCAAACCGAATTTAAAATTCAAATTCGGTTTGAAACCGAATTCAACCAAATAAACCAAATCAGTTCCAATTTTTATCAAATTGAATTCGATTAAATTGGTTCTGGACCATACCAAAAAGCCCATAAACATACTAAAATTTTAATTCCAAATGAATAATTACAGCCCAAAAATTAAGGCCAAGTAATTTTCCATTAAAGGCCCATTTGGCATTTGCATGTTATGCTTTCGTTGCTTTGCCTTAAATAAAAGGGAGGAGTTCCCTATTTATAGTTGAAATTGAAAGCAAATTCTCCCCCATTTCCGATGTGGGAAAATGTAGTAAGGCTAAGTGCCTTTGGCCCTTTGCTGCCTTGCTTCCTTCTTGACTTCATGCGGCTTCAATTTCATTTCATGTTCCATTTCCACCTTTTCTTCCATTGTTTTTTTATTGAATTTATTATAAGTATGTCTCTTGAAATACGGTCTTTCCATAAGTCATGGAAATATTATGGTTTAAAATGCAAATTAGAAGAAATGAAGATAAAGTTTATGGGTTGAATGAATCGGGCTATAAACTTTATAACTACTACACGTTGCATAATAAAATTTTAATATTTCAACTAAGACTTTTTACTTTGTATTATTATAATTAAACCCTATCTTTCCATAAGCCTATGGAATAATGGAAAGACGGTATTAATGAGACATCTCTCTTTATTTGACTATTATTCATTAGATTTATATATTTAGTCGTGTGCATTTTTAACTTAACATTGTGTATTCACATTTGTTATGAATTGACTTTACGTACTAGTAATCATATGGCTAAAAACCCCATTTGTTATTAGTTTGACGCACAACCAACTTGACTTGGTTCCATATTAAATGTTAATTGACTTTATAACTGCATCTGTTTTGGGTTGATTACATGCAGGGTTATATAGTTGATTTATCGGGTTGAATTAGGTTCGTGTTAAATCGGGTTCGGGTTGATCTCGGGTTCGTATTCAGGTCGAGTTCGGGTTCAGATTATCGGGTCATATTCGGGTTCGTATTCAGGTCGGGTTCGGGTCCAGATTATCGGGTCATATTCGGATTCGTATTCAGGTCGGATTCGGGTCCAGATTATCGGGTCATATTCAGGTTTTGGGTTGAATTCGGTCGTGTCGGGTTCGGGTACAGGTCAATATTTCTCGGGTCAAAATCAGGTTTCGGGTTGAGTGTGGTCGTGTCAGGTCGGGTTCAGGTCAATATTTCTCGGATCAGAACGGATTTCGGGTTGATTCGTTCGTATCGGTTCAGGTCGGATTCTCGGTTCGGGTCAGAGATTGACAGCTCTAGACATGTTGTTTCCTAATTATATTTCATTAATTGATCTTTTCTATGCATATTCTTAATCTCTATCTCTACTAGAATAAAAGTGTGCAAAAATTTCAGCCGGCCTATTTTAGGCAAGTTGCCAGTCACCTATAAAACGTGTCCTCTCATCCATCCAAACAAAGGAATCTCCAGCTCTGGCCTGCTTCATTTATTTTGGGTGTTGCTATATCACATCCTGTATTTTACTAGTTACGCTCTAATATTTATATATATATATATGTATAATACTAATTTTAAAATATCAAAATAAAAATAAATTAAAAAAATCAAAAACAAAAATAAAAACAAGTTGAAGCCGCCGCCGCCACTGTGCGCCACCACCGCCGCTGTGCGCCACCATCGCCGCCGCCGTGCGCTGCCATTCTCCAGCGGTCTCCGCCGCTGCCGTGCGCCACCACATTCTTCTCTTCTTCTTTGTCTTCTCCGGCGGTCTTCGCCGTGCGCCACCATTCATCCCGCCGTCCCTCATCTTCCCCAGCGCATCCTGCCGTCCCTCATCTTCCCCAGCTCATCCCGCCATCGTCCCTCTTCCCCAGCAAAACCCTAGCTCTGCCGCCGTCCCCGTCGAGCAAAACCCTAGCCCCGCTGCCGTCCCCGTCGAGCGAAACCCTAGCCCCGCCGTCCTTCATCCCCGTCGAGCGGGAGGAGGGGGAGGGGGGAGGGGAGGAGGGGCCGCACGAAGTAAAAGGTGGCGCACGGAGGCGGCGGAGCAGCGGCGGTGACAGTATTAATTAAATAAATATTTTTATATTTAATATTAATTAATTTAAATTATTTAAATTAAATTAAAAGGCAAAGTCTTGGGAAAGACGGTCTTTCCATATGCTTATGGAAAGACGGTCTTTCGATAAGACGGGGTATAATTAGAATAATAAAAGGTAAAAGGTATTAGTTTCAATATTAAAATTTTAGTATTCAACATGTAGTAGTTATAAAATTTGTAACCCGGTTCATGCAACCCAAAAATTTTATCTTTATTTCTTCTAATTTTCACTTTAAACCTTGGTCTTTCCATAACTTATGGAAAGACCGTCTTTCAAGAGACGGAATCAAATTAAAAATACATATTGTATATTAAATAGTATAAATAAAGGGCGTAATCAAGTAAAATACAGGGTGTGATGTAGCAATTCACTTTATTTTCAAGTACTGTATACCAAGAACCTGATTACGAATGAGGACGCAGGAATTTATTTGCAAATGTTCTTAATCAAAACAAATATTCTACTTTATAGTATATTAATAATAATCCCTTAATTTTCGGGCCTTATTTTTCAGTGTTAATCAACATTTTAATTCAATTCAACAAAAAATCAATAAATTTAATTTAATTTAATTAAACACAAAGTTTTACTTTACTCGTTTAAACTTTAGATAGACCCTATTATGCAATTAATATAAATTTCAATTTTGTGGTGAGTTTTTTTTAAAATTTCCTGATAAATACAGAGACCTATCATGTAATTATCAAAATACTATAAATATCAGAAAAATATCCAAAATTTTTATTTTTTACGATCGAATTTCTACTCCCCCAATCGGAATCTGTAACCGACACATCTCCGTCGCGAACCGCCACAGCTCCACCACCACACTTTTTCTACCTCTGCCGGCGAGATTGTTGTGACGTCGATTCTTCTGCAAGCTCCGCGCCACCGCCGCTCTGTGTCACCGGCGAGATCGCTGACCAACGCTAGGGCACCGACGACGAAACCCTAGGCCTCTGCAATTCAGATCTCCGTCTCCGATTATCCGTCGCACAGATTGAAGATTTCGACGAGGCTGCTTGAGGCCGGTGCTTGGCGTTGCTCCAATTTAGAGCAGTCTTCGGCGGCGATGCTTGAGGCAAGGCGATTGCGACGATGTTTTCAGTGGCGCAGTGAGGAGAAGTCTTCTGCAGTGAAGTGAGGAGAAGGAGAGCGTCGGCGGGCGAAAGGAGCGCGCAGAAGCTTCTTATTGAAGAAGAAGGTGGCGAGTCAGATGCCCGCGAGGGATTCAGGAAGGCGAGCTGGCGCGTGCCTTCACGCTCCGGCAAAAAGGCAGCGGCGATGTACGGTGTCGGCGGCGATGGTGACCGACAGCGGTGCGACGGACCGTGATTGACCTTCATCTCATGAGATGTAAGGTTCAATATTGTAATTTACATTTTCAAATACTTGCTGAGCTATAATCTTTTGTTGACTGATCTTATTTCATGAACGATTGTTTGGTCCAGTGGTAAGTACTCCTTTTGTTGAGTTGAAGGTCAGGAGTTGAGTCTCAACATGACCTTTTTATTTTGAAGACTTTATGTTCGTACATGCTAAGTTTTATTATTATTTGATTGAGTGCATGTTCAATAAAAGTGTTTAGTGTAGTGGTTATTGCATTAGACTTTATGGTTATAGGCTTATGTTCAAATCCCATTAGGTTCTTTTTTTCTTTAAATGTTTTATTCTCGAGTTACTGTAGCTTTTTGTTGATGTTTTTAGTTTTATTTTTCTATTATGTTGATGTCTTTCATTATTCGGGTGAGATTTAATTGATATGAATTGAGATTCTGTAGTTTTTTGGGTGATATGGATTGATATTTGTAAAAAAAATTTATTGCCTCATATTGATGTTTTCATTTTCCGCTGAGGTTTTGGTAATAAGAGTTGATGTTTGTAGTGTCTTTTTTCTTATGTGGATGTTTTTTTTAATTTTCCGGATGAGGTTCAGGTGTTAGGAGTTGATGTTTGTAGTCTTTATTTTTTTTAAAAAAATTTGCTGACGTTTTTATGATTTTCATAGTGAATAATCAATACTCTTGAGGCACCGTATATTTTTTGTTGATGTTTTTATTTATTTTTCTCTCATGTTGATGTATTTCATTTTCTAGATGAGTTTTAGGTGACAGGGGTTGATGTTTGTAGTTTTTTTTTATGATATGGTTGATTTTTTGTAGTGTTTTTTTTCTTCTTTATGTTGACGTTTTTCATTTTATGTTGGTGCTTCAAATGTAGGTTGTAGGTGCTTATTTTATAACTTGTGTGTGCTACGAAAACAAATTGGTGCTTAGAGTACAACTTGTTAGTGCTTCAATCGTTGCTTGTTTAGGAGTTGATGTTTGTAGTTTTTTTAAAGATATGGTTGATTTTTTGTAGTGTTTTTTTCCTTACGTTGATAATTTTCATTTTTTGTTAGTGCTTGAAATGTACGTTGTAGGTGCTTATTTTATAACTTGTAAGTGCTTCAATCGTTGCTTGTTAGGAGTTGATGTTCGTAGTTTTTTTTAAAAAAATGATAATTTAGATTTGTTGATGTTTTTATGATTTTTAGTTGATTTTTTTGTTAGTCGTAGTCGACGTTTTTTTTTCCATTTTTTTGTTGCTTTTTATTTGAATTTTTATATATTTTTTACTATTTTATCTGATTTCTTATATTTTTTGCTGTAGTTTTTAGTTGATGTTTTATGATTTTTTGATGAGGTTTTGCTAATTTTTACTGATGTTTCTGCAATTTTTTGCTACAATTTTTTGTATTTTAAAAATATTTTTTTTGATTTTTTTTGCAGATTGCAGGTGACGGAAAAATGATGGGAAAAGTTGGACGAAAAATCTCCTGAAAAGTTATTAGCATAGGTTCCTGTAAAATAATTAGAGATAGGCCCATGTAAAATTATTAGAGATAGGTTTATATAGCTAGAATATTGTTAGAATTGTAGAAAGACCATTGCCTAAAGTTTAGGCTGCCTCACATGAAACCATCCCTTAATTAAATTATATTATTACTATTTTAAATACACTTATTTTTAGTTCATTCTGTTCATTTAAGTTCAATTCAGTTCAATTCAGTTCAATTCATATTGACTTTGGAGACTAAAATCTTACTTCAGTTGTTTTGTAAATAATTTCAAAGCATCAGTATTACTCCCTCCGTTTCTTTAATAGTGGCGCACTTTCTAATTTGAGATTTTCTTTTATATTGACACTTTCTATTTATGGCAAGTTTAAGGTTATTACATCCACCCATTTTACTTTTTCTTCTATCAATTTAATTTCATCCATTCATTTAGCATCTCCTAAATTCTAACACAAAAAATGATGTGCCACTGTTAGAAAAACAGAGGGTATAAATGTTGTGGTTTTATTGTTACTTTGTATATAGTTCATCAATGTGAACTCCACTTTGTTTTGTTTTCAATATCCTCCTCAAATTATATACTCATCGGAAACTGCAGTATAAATTGCTATATAATTTTTACGCCACACAATAAAAATGAATATAGTATAATTTCAGTTAATTAATATAAGATGATGAGTGATTTAGAAAAGTGAAATGGAAGGATAAGTGTGTGTTTAAAGTTAACTAGATAACACCCCGTACTGATGTACGGATTCTGAACGAAAATATAAAATATAAAATAATTTATAGTTTAAATAAGTATTGAGTTATTGTCAAATATATATGAGAATTACATATGGTATAATTTATAGTTCAATTAAGTATTGAGTTATTGTTATATGCATATGAGAATTACACATGGTGCATAATTTATAATAATTTTATATATTAATTGATATTATAATGCATTGAATGAATGAAAATTGACTCGGGTCTTGTCGACACATATGTTTTTTATGTAGAAAGTTATTAGCTGTATATAAAAATACTTTACTTGTTTTTAATGGAAAGACACCCGAGGGTGGGGTTGATACATTGGTACCCCAAGCCAAAAGAACCATAGTATAGTGGCTAAGCTTTACAGAAGGCAACCGAATTGCCTGCAAAATATTAGACAGCCTAAGCTAAGAACTGTACATGATGAGAAATATCAGTCAAGTTTAGTTAGTTGCGATTCCAAAGCTACGAATCTCCACACCCCGTGTTAATTCGCACTTTGGCCAGGCAACTAACTAGGAAGTAGTCAGGTATAAAATGATATAGCAAAAATGGGAGAACCCATGCTGATGGAGTCTGAGCAACAATCTCCGAGAGAGCACCAAACAGTAGCGCAACAAGGTAAGTAATGGAAGGGAGATTTCCAAAGTGAGGTCAGTCAGAAAAGTACCTGCATGAATAAAAACCATCAGCAGTATCAATCCTATCCCAAGCAATTGGAGAGAATTCTAATCTGGGGAGTTTGTTTCTTATCAAGTGCAATAAGACCCCTAATATGCACAAGTACATTACTTTACTTTGTAAAAATTACAGTGATAAAAATAAGAAATGCTAGTTGATAATGAATGAATAATTATTTAAATGAATTTATAAAATTGTATCTCTTTTAAAAGGAAATACAAAAAACATGTAAGGACATGTTTTCATAGAAAAATAAATTATAATTATACAAACTATTTAAATTATACTACATATTCATGTTATTCGAATAAATAATTCTTAAATAGAAGAGTAAAGATTACATAATAATACGGGTAAATTAGTATTTGGATGAATAGTTTGAATAATTAGATAATTAGATATGGTACTAAACATGATTTATAGGTTAAATTTAGTTACTAGGTTAAATTTGCTTAAGGATAATCTTATTATTTCTGGCATAATGCATGCATGACAGATAAATATTTGTGAAGGAGTAGATTAGCCGGACCAAATTAGCGATATATGAATTAAAAAATGATGAACATAAAATGAATTAAGAAAGGAAGGTAAATATGAAAGTAGATGTTAAACATTCGTGAGGAAGCACATTAGCCAAATGAAATTGTAAAGTTGGATGCATGGAATAACATATATAAGCGTTTTAATCAAAAAAGGTAAATAGGAGAACAAATGCAGAATTAAATAGTTATAGATGGTAATCTCTAAAGATGACACTTGGCAAGTGACGTGGATAAGTGTGGAAGTTTCACTTGGCAAAACTGACATGGGTAAGTGTGAGGGTTACATTAGTGGGAGGTCATCACCGTACCTCTCAAAGTTAATATTTATAATATCTTGTATGATTACTAAATACAATCAAGTAGATAGTGGTAAATCGGGGTCGTCCGCGAAGAAGAGAGATTTTCTTAAGCCATCAATTGACGAATCTACACATTACTATTAGGAGAGCCAGTAAATGCTTCGGCTATGGAGAGCCAGTAAATACTTCTAATTTAGTGATGATGGTCGATAAATCTGACTCTTTATTTTCATATCAAATAAAAATTTCGTATATTATATTGTAATCTAAAATTATACTATTGACTACGGGCTGAGGCCGCACTGACATACCTAGTAAACTTATAAAAGAAAACCATCTATCAATATAAAACAGAAAGTAACTCCTTTTAGTAGTTGAACCAAATCTTACTAAAACCAAATCTTACGCCTTCTCTCTTCATACAGACTTCCAAACTCTAGATCTATCTAGCATGTGAGATAACTAAAAAGAGTAAAGATAAAAAATAAGGAGGTTTGAGGACATTTTCATCGCATGTTTAACATTTCATCGATCCTCGATTTGTGTTCAAATTCTAGAGATATGTCCTATCATAGTTCCTTGATCACACGTTGTGGAGACTTGAAATCATTGGAGATTATCCACGTTCTCACCTACGAGGACACCCCCCCTCAATCATCTCTCATCTCACTCCGGTTTAGCTAGGGGATGTCAGATGCATACAACGATCCCTCTAGCCCTTACCCCTGAAGTTAGTCCATCTGAATCCACGGTAAAATATAGATTATCTTAGAAGTAGCATTACACTCTAGAACCCAGCGGGAACACCCATTCTAGAAGGAGACCATTGATATCTAGACACTACAAGAAATTGGTCCGTTTACCACGGTTCTACAAAAACTTTTACCTCTTAGTCCAGAAAAAACTGAGGTAAATACAACTAGAGTAAAAAGTACATTTTTTTACCTCAGTTTTTGACCGAGATTGGCATGTTTTGTGAGCGACGTCGGTCCAAGCAAGAAGGCCAACACCAGGAGACCATAGCTGCAACTTCGTTATAATTAACGTCGGCATCCACATGCATGCAACATCATCTATAGCAAGAAGGCAGTCGATGTGAGATGAAATGTTGGGATGTTGTCTAAGCCAACGCCGGTCCAAATAAGACCAATATAGTGCAAATTGGGGCACACATGTCGTGTGCCAGCTGACATGGAATGTTGACGAATACGTCATCATTTTGACTGGCCAACATCGCAAATAAACACAACGCTGGTTTATGCGATGTCGGTCTAATGTCGTTTGGGCACCGATTTCTGTGACACGGCGGATGAATCGGCTAGACATCGTTTCTCATACAATATTATAATTTATAATATTTGATGACACAAGTAATAGTTCGTCGATAGCCATTACATGTTATTTAAAATGCGATAAATTGTGAAATGGTTAAACATTATACAACAATTAATTGTTGTTCAATTAATGTGGGAAAGAATGACATGTTCAAACCAAAAAAAAAACTATAGCATATAATACAAAGACATGTTACAACATATTGAAACACACAAGGTTAATATGAAATTGGAAAAATAATTCTATTGAACCACCATTTTCTTCATTATACGACATTAAGACGGTCAGGATGACTAGTGAAATGACAAGTCCGTCCATCTACATGTTGAATGTCCATCGATGACTCTCTTTGGTCCTATTGCAACCAATATACATAAAATAAATTTATGTTAGAATTAGGCAGTCCCCAAGTGAAATACACACAATGTATTCAAACGTAGACAAAATTAATCTCAATATGGAAAAATTAACTGAACTGGTTGAAAGCGACGTCGAACGAATGAAAAAATGATGTCACAAAGACTGATTCATGAGCAACGTCGGACATTCATAAACATGTCAACAATTCCTAGATATATGCGACACCAATCCTTGTTCGGTACCATTTTGCATGGGCTGATGAAATGTGAGCAAAGTCACACATTCAAAGTATGTTCATACAACTCTAAGAATTTCCCCCCACTCTTTATTAACATGGGATTATCTTGGAAACAAAAACAAAATACAGTATATAACATGTAACACAATCTTCATATCTCATGAAATTTTCAAAATCTTTGATCAATGATGAAAAAAACATATAGTAGGACCATCACAAAATTGTTAAATGAACATGGAATGGATGTAAAACTATCTCAATTAATTGGAACCCAGAGACGCTCCATCCTTGGATACTTGTTTATGTTTGAGAGAAGCATATTGATTGAGTTGAGCTCTTTAATTGTTGTAAAGGTGGGAAGGGAATGGATGGTGTGGAGTTTGGTAAGTTGGATTTGTGTTAGTGCTGAGCTTTATTGACTTGAAATAGGATGTTGGGGGGGGGGTGAGAATTTTGGTTCAAATTTTCAGCTGAAATTTTCAGTTCCCACTCGGAATTTCAGATTGACCAACGTTGGTCAATCTTTGATTTTAGTTTCGTTCTATGCGACACAACTGCGACGTCGCAAATAAGGTCTATAGTCTAATTTCCTAAAAGTGTCACAAAATACTCCGTTTTAAGATTGCGACCCTTCCGTCGACCCGTTTATGCCCAAAGCTATACATCATTGTCGTCAAAATTTCAATAAAAAATGTTATCTCCAATTCTGCATTTCAACCTCTCAAACTTTCTTGGAGGGAGCTAAGTGTAAAAATTAAAAAGATCACCAGTTGTCCCAAACTTGATTCCAATCTTCCCAAAAATAAACTTTGTCATCCCTTGTCAAACTTATAATAACTGAGAGTAATAAAGAAACTAATCTTATTCCACATATATTTCCACAAGTTCTTAAATGACCCTTGTATACTTATAAGAAATCATCTACAATTTACTCTAGACAATGTACTAGCATTTTTTATAATTTGATGGAAGGAATTTTATTGACTTTTCATTTCATAAAAAACCAAGAATATGAAATTTCATGTGATTCTATGTGGTGGAAATTATCATTCTCATAACGCTTATAGTAAGGGTATTAATAGAATACTAACAAAAATGATAGACGATTACCCCAGTTCGCACCTCTCATAGACAGTATGCATAATCTCCATATAGAACATTTTTTCTAACATTTAGGTGCAGAGTTTTGAAGCGTAGTGAACATGCAAGGAAGTTTGGCGCATAGTGTAATTTTTGCAAAGTTTTGTCATACACTGTCTGAAAAGATTTTGGTCCCGTTCCATTGACCAAGTGCATGACTAGATTGAAACATCGTGCTCATGACTTGGTGAATTAGATAAGAGCATCTCCAATTTTGCATTTTGACTTCTCCCACTTTGTTATAGGGACCTAAGTGCAAAAATTGAAAAGTACACCGGCAGTCCCAAAATTGATTCCAATCGTCCTGGATGGGACCTTTGCCATCCCTAGTCAATGATCACTGAAAATGATAAAGAAACTGGCATGATCCCACAGACTTCCAGAAGATTTTCCAATTAACCCTTGCATATCATATACAATTTACTCTAGATCACGTACTAGCACTTTAAAAAAAATTGATGGACGAAATTTCATTATCTTTTTAATTCATAAAAATGCAAGAATGTGTAATTTCATCTGATTCTATGTGGAATTTATCATTCTAATTAAAAACGCTCATCGTAAGGGTATCAATGGAATAATAATAAAAATGTGGGAAGAATAACCGGTTCCTTGATGCCTAAATCAGAACAACATGATTGTGACAATGTGATTTAGATTATTGGGTGTCTCAAATTTTGCATTTTTCCCTCTCCCACCATCTTGGAGTGACCTAAATGTAAATACTGAAAAGTTCACCGGTTGTGTTAAAATCGATTCCGATCGAACTAGACGTTAATAAAGTTCATGGACAGTTATAAATTTTAATTAGTACTATCTAATATATAATTAACCATTGTTAAGGTCAATTATGTTCGTTTTAGTCAAACACGGGCCTAGTTGCTATGCTAGTAGGATGAAATGGTGAGGCTCAACTTAAGAAAGCCGACTCCGGTCCAATGTCGGTCAAATATCGCTAAGCTAGATTGACATGCGACCTCGCACATGCAGTTCGTCAAACACAGGCCCTCACATATGCTAGTGTGCTGAAATGGTGAGGCCCCACATTTAGATTAGCCGATATCGGTCAAATGTCGGTAACTTCACCTGCTATGCAACGTTGCACAGGCCGAAGCGGAATTCACAACGATTAGTAATGAGTATATATATGGATCCCACCTCATGCATCACTTTAAACATTCATCTTTCCCTCAAATTTCAACAACCCCCCTGCCCATCATCTGAAAGGTATGGTTTCTACATGTCGTTATATTACTTTTGTTTTTGTATTTATCCTTTAAATTGTTATGTATATGGTGTGTGATGTGTTATTTGTTTTACGTTTTGAAGTTTCTATGGATTAAGGTTCCAGGATTAGGTTCTAGGGTGCTAGAATTTGGATTTTATGTTTTCCCTCCTCAATGTGGCCCAATTTTTTGGTTTAGGATATTTCTTATTACCAGTTTCCTGTTGTTGTTAGTGTATCTGCTGTGCTTGAATTCGATGTCGCTGGTCCATCGATCCTCCTTCCATTGCAGTGATCCTCATGCGACGTCGTGCATTCATATTTTCTGCAGTTGATATTGTATGTGGCGTAGCCCCCTTCTCAGTTAGCCGATCGGTTATACTGAAGGTTGAGCGACATTGACCATGCTTATTTTGGATCGACGTGCAGCAAAGTCGATCCAAAAATGTCGACCGACCAAGTCATTTTTAGGATCGATGTGTATATGCAATGCCTAACCGACTAAAAAGATTAATTGAATTGATTTCTATATATTGAACCATTTTCTATCTATTATAATATTTAACATCTATGGAAGCATGGATTTTAGGAATCATGGCTAACAATGCTGGTTTGAGGCGTTCCCCGATTGGCATGAGCAATTTTTTGTTTAGATTTAAATTCTTTTTATTTTATTACTTATATTCTAATTGAATTTATAATAATTTCATTGACCAATACATATTCGTGGTGATTCGGATGATGACCATCCGTGGAGTACATTCGACGATATCATTCAGCATTTTATCCACACTCTGACCCAAATGAACTTTGGGTCAATTCTAATTCTGGTAAGTTCTCTCTGTTACACTTGTATTTTATTTCCAATTAACTTTTTCTATAGATTACTTCATATGTACTAACAAATGTTTTTTGTTTATAATTCAGTACGTCCCTAGCCAGATTGTGGAGCTCTTACCGCTATACAAGTTTCCTGTGCTCAGGTGCAATGGGAGGGAGCATGGCATGCTCTACTCGAGGAACTAGAGAGTTAAGACCCTGACCCCAAAGGGGTTTAGCCAGTTTCTTGCTGCAGAGGAACTTGAGGTTTGGGACACCCTCTACTTCGAGCTGCTAAATGGTGTTGGGCTCAAAGTTTTAAATGTTATCGTTCTTCCCCGCATATATTAGATGTTTAGCTTATACTTGATATGATCATGTATATGAAACAAATCAATTTGTGTTTGGAAGATTAGTCATTTAGACGTATTTTATATCTGAAATCTTTAGTTTATAATCTATTTGTATAATTTTATTTTAATGTTATTGAATCTTTAATATTTAACCTAACATATGAACAAATTTTTAATATAATGATCATTCAAAAAAATATAAAAGACGTGTGAGTAATGAATAATTTATTTCAATTATTCTACACTAGCAAATATTTGTTGAGACCAAAAGTTTTTAATAAATTCGAACCGTTGACTGGCTGGCTGGTGGGTTGAAATTGTTAGACCCATATACTGCCGCGACATCGTCGATTTAAGTGACATAGATGCGACGTCTCACAATGTGAGGCGGACTTTACAAGGGTCCAAAACGACGCAGTTCTGAAACAGGTATAAAACAGTTCAAGCTTCTCTTCACAAGTTTCCCGCCAATTCCAACGGTCTCCCCCTTCCCTTCTCTTCTCTCTTGGAAAAAGGTATGGTTTTTCTAATTTTCTAACACCTAATGTTAGTGATTGCTACTTTGCATTTTTCGATCCGTGGTTTGTGAATGTGATATGCACCATTATGCATGCATTAACCAATGCATTTGGTGTAATAATTGGTTAGAATCAAATGTTGGATTTCTAGTATTAGTTAATTTTACGTGACAAGGGGTTTAGACAGCCATGTTTGGTTTTCTTATCTAAATCCCTTATTTTTTAGAATTAATTTGCACTAATGGACATCTTGTATCCATGAGCTCCTAGATCATCCTTTGTGATAATCTTTAGTAGGTCGCTCGTGGATACTTTTTTTTTACATTCTATGTGAAGACCGTTCGCAAGGGCGGTAGAAGATATTGAAGGCTGTTTGCAAGGATGGTTGAAGGAATCGAAGGCCATTTACATTAGAATGGTAGTAGATAAGGGCCACAAACATCAAATATTGGTAGAAGGAGATTGGATCAAAAGATAAGCGATATTGGAGTTCAAGGTGAACAATGAGAAACGGAGATTCGTGGTCGAAGAGAGTTGTGCCAAATTCTGGGAACGATCCAAGGATAATCAGCCTTCAAGGTTGATTCCATTGTATTTTTCTCCTCAAGAACCATAAAATAGACTACAAGAACTCTCAAAACAGACTTACAGTTCACCCGTAGCAAAGAAAAGAAGTTCAGCCGGACGAAGTACAAATGGGTCAGCGCGGACCATTCATGGATGGAATCAACGGCGCGCACCAGATGACGTGGTTCATGCCAATTTCCATTGGCACAGACTGTGCCAAGGGATTTGTGTGGATCACTGCAAACACAATGGGCCACGCTTATGACTTCGAAGTTTCACTCAAAATCGGCTAAATACGGGTGACGATCGTCCTGTTTTTGACGGCCCGCGCCGTTCCAAGTGCAAAGTGTCAAGACTAGTCAGTGGGATGTGAAGAATCAAGAGAACCATGCTAATTTATTGAGAAAAACAAGGTTTCTAATGATGGTTCGTGCCAAACGTCACATCCTGCGGACCAAAAGTGAAAAAAATATAACTATGATGGCAGTTCGCGCCAAATAACGCGGACCACACGAACACGCCCCTCAGGGGATGCCACAGATATTGCCAAGGGAAATGCATGAAGCGCGCTAGAGCAGATGGCCTGTGCCTTGGAGCAAGCAAGGACTGCACCAGATCTGACGGCCCACACGAGCATAGACGTAGTACACGGCACAGACTGTACCATCCACGACATTCCACGCGAGGCAGCTGAACTAAGGTTTACACATTTTTTGGCCTATTTTTAGTCCCAATCCCCTACTACTATAAATATAAGACTTAGTCTACTAGGTATAGTGACCCAAGTTAGTTTAAATCATATTTTTATTTTACTCTTGTATTTTGGGGGAGCATTTTAGAGAGAGAAACATTCTATCTTCTTTCTTTCTTCCTTTTTAATTTTTCTTTAATCCCATGATGTGGAATTCAAATCTTTATTTGAATTTCATGTCTAGGGAGTAGTTTCTATAGCTTGGGGATAAATTGTATTCATATGTTGATTAATATTTTGTGAGATTCTTAGTTCATCCTAATATTTGTGCTTGTGATATTATTGTGACTTGTTCTTGAATGTTAGAATTGGATGAATAGTACACTCTATAAAAGCACACACTCTAATCTATATTCATGTTGGTACAAATATTGATGCCCCATTGGGAAGAAAAACCTCAGATGTGTTAATAGGTAATATGGTACGTGTCCGCGTGTGTGTGTGCATGCGGGATGCTAGTAATACTTTGATTACTTTCCATCACACCAGTCTTAGCTGATTACGTAAAGTAATTCGATAAGTTATGGGTAGACCTGGTGAAAAGTAGCAAGCTAGAGTTGTAAGAGGTCCTAGTGTCATAGATAAGGTACTTACGACCCTTTGCCTCATTCATAGGCTAGGGAGTAGAGCATTCATGGTGGAATGCCTGGGACGTAATCGCACGAGGGAGAAACAAATCTACAACAATGACCGGACCTTGTTGTATTGTCCTAGTTATGAAGGTGGTACTGATGGAGGGTTGCGAGTGCACTCGACGACAGGTCCGGGAAAGTGTATGCCATTGACCACACCACGTGTTATGAGCACTATATTAGGTTTCTCTAAATCTCACATGTGAATGAATTGGGGATCGAAGCTTTAAATCAACCATGTTACACAATCATTCCCTAAGTGTTTAGGTGTATAGATTGTTTGCTTTTTTACTTTCATGTTTTGTAGTTGCTAATTGAAAAACCAAACCCCCCTTGTTTTACAATACTATATATTCCTAGCAACTCGTACAGATTCTAGCAACTCGTACAGATTGATGACCCGGACGAGGTTGTGTTTCATTGATTCTTAGGCCATATAATCTCTGTGGATATACCCAGGGCTTACAGCTAACTACCCTTTCGGTAGCATAGTAGTGAGTTTGGTGCAGAATTATAAATTTTTATCTTTAACCTCCTTTGACCAAGGGACAGTCTTCGCTTGGGTTAATTAGCTACAATTAACGACCCCTGAGTGGAGACGGGTCAGAATGTGTTCTAATTTTTTGGTTTTCTAGTTTTTACTCAGATTTTTGAGTGTGTGAACTTTTCTTGACCGTAAACGTAGGTACTATGTTTTGGTATGTCTCCAAAGGGTTTCCATTTAATTTTATGTTGTTAAACCTTCTTTTTTTGGGTTTATGTGTTTCTTCCCATAGCTTCCTCCGATACGTGTGACGTCGTTAAGCTGTCTGTCATAATTTGGTTTGCACAATTAGCGTGTGAGGTCGCACATTCTAATATCAATTAGCATACTCTTCAATATGAGATGCCGCACTTATGTTGGTAGGACCTTCGGTTCAACCGAATTGTTACCCAAGTCACATTTTGGCATTTAAGTTTTTTTTGAAATTGTACATGCGACCTCGTTCATGTGTCAGTCTTTTGTTTGGTTTAACTTGCTTCTTAGCGAGATCGCTGGTACATGTCGATCAAACCACTGCTTTGGACCGACATGTACTTGCGACATATTACCGACGTTGCACTGTGCATTTCATAGGCTAGTTCCCACTTAACATTTTCAATTCTAAATCAGGACTAATGGCTGGCGAAGGATCTTCAAGTCACCCATTTTTCCAGGCCGTCTACCATTTCACATATATATATTTACTAATACAGCTTTAAACTTTATCAAGATTAATTTTTGTTTTCAAACAGTTCTCCGCACAATGGAGAAGCAAAAGGCCTCTTTTGTTTGACCTTGAACATCGTATAATGGCGGCTGATAGCCCATATTTCCAGTGAAATCTAAAGCAGCTAAACTTTGGGAAAAACCCAACTTTGATAAAGCATTTTAAATAAATTTTATTTGTTGACAATTGCATATGTATATATATATATATATATATATATATATATATATTTCTAATCGGAATGGGGAAAAGCCAAAATGGGATGTTGACAATTACCCTAAATTAATTGTGATGACGGGATATTGGGAGGAGAGAGATGCCAAAATGGGGAAAAGCACGACCCCCACTTTCTTTTTTCCTCATTTTCTATCATCGTCAAATTCTTTACTCTAATCTATCTTTTACATATCAACGACTTCGGTAGTCAGTCGCAACACATGTTGGTGGAAATGACGTTTAATGCAAAATCAGGCGAACTTTAGAAACAACATATAAGATGTCGCACGCTATTCGGTAACATTATTTACTTCATTTTTTAAAACTTTTACTTCATTTCATATAATAATCAAGGTGAATAATATCTTTTACTTAAAAAAAAATCCGAGGTAAAAGAACTTTTTACCTCATCTATTTGATGTTTGCCAAAAAACTGAGGTAAAAGGGGCAAAGTAATAGGTCTTTTTTCTTGTAGTGAAATCATCAATATTTCACTCTGCTCTCTAAGGTCATTGCATCACCTTAGTGGCTACAAAATCGAGAGATTACTTTCAGAACTAATCTCTAGCCTTGATATGGTCTCATCCTTAGACAATTACGACCTAGGTGTACATTCTCACCCATAACCCCATATGAAACACATGTTGGTATGATCTCATTCTCCAAAAAATAGGGCCTAGGTATCAATTCTCACTCATAACCCCACATGCAAGTAACTATTCACTAATCCAATTCCATCCTCAAACCTAATTTAACCAATTAATTAACGATCACGCTTGTTTTTCACTCATGAACATAATCTTAACATCAATCAAAGGCCAAATTGAAAAAAGTGAAAAAATTGTTTGGGATTCATTTCGGAGCCTAGCGCTAAATCATGACATAATCACGATTAATTGTACATCCTAATGTGTTCAATTTATATCCCATTTTTAGCACATTCAAAATATAATTTTGTAATAGATTAGGGATGTAATTGTGAAAATTTGACATTTTATCAATTAGAGGGTTAGGATGAATTCACATATTTTATATCCTAATTCTTGAACTTATGAAGTGTTTTAGATCAATGAAAGTGTTTGGGTCTTGGAGAGTTCGAGTTGTGGAAGAAGAATTGAAGAATAAGATGATTGGGAAGAGAAGGCCAATTTAAAGAGAAAAATTGGTAGAACCAGGTAGAAAGGCCGGTGCGGGCCGCACCCAACCTTTGACCAGCCTTATCCTCCTTTTTTCTTTTGACTCTTCTCTCTCCCCTCAGTAAATCCACATGAAATTCTCTCCAAGAAACCCTAGTTCCACATTTATTTCCCATCTTTTCTTCTATGTTTACCATAGATTATTGCTATTTTGTTATGGGTTCAGCTAATCTAGGCTAAATATACTCTTGGGAGCAATTGGTAAGCATTTCTATTATGAACTTGTGAGATTTGGTTTATCCTATTTTTTGCTTTGACTATCAAGTATGTTTTCTGCTTTCTTGTGATATTAATGCATGATTTAGACTAGGATGATCAACTAGTTGATGATTGCGGGTTGATTACTTGCTAGGTTTTTGGTCAAGCCCGAAAGACTTTGACTTTTTGTCATTGTGATTGTTTTTGGTCAATGTTAGGTTATAATTAGGAGTGAAAACTAATTATGATTTTTGATTGATGAAATTGCTTAGACTTAGGATGAATGTGAATGATTTTGACTAATTATCAATGTGGTTCACTAATAATGATTAGCATGAAGACCGATCCTCGTAGTCGTTATTAGTAAACATACTTGTGCTATCCATGTGTTTCTCACTTGTAGGACATTGTGGTAGTTTTGTTGGGTCTCCATGTGTATTTCTATCCTCAGGGAAGTCTATGATGACAATCATCTATAGTGATCTGAGGGTAAGGGTTATTGTGTTGCGCCGATCACTCACTCTAACTATAACCGATGAGAGGCAATAAATATTTTCACTCGAAAGGTGTTAACAAGTTCTCCACAATATGTGGTTAATGCATAAAAATAGGATAACTAATCGATGATCAAAGGATGACTTGAAATGTAAACCACCCAAGACTCACTATAATCTTAGTTACATCATTTATACTATTCGTGATCGTCTTTGCATTGTTCTTTTTAATAGTTTGTTAATTTAGTTTCTTAAAGTAGTCATAGTATTTTCCAAAACCAAACCCCCCAACTTTGTTACCACACACGTAGAGTGACTTCTTCATGCGCTTTTTAACTACATTTAACACTTGATAAAACCCCATTTTCCTTGTGGACGACCCTATCTTACCACTAGCTACTATTCAGTAGTTAGCCATAATTTCGGCATATAAATATTATCTTTGAGAGGAACGAAGACAGCCTCCCAAATTTTGGCGCCACTGCCAAAATTTAGGCGTATTTTATAAAAGTGTTTGTGTAGTTTTTGTGTGTTTTGTGTTTTATTTGTTTGTTGTTGATGCTTGCTAGCTTTTGTGAGTGTTACTATGGATAAGGTTGTGTTGATCTAGTTCTTGGTTTATGGTCGACACTCATACCAATAGACAAGAACTCTTGCACTACAACCCCGAGGTAGCTACACCAACCATGGTAGATAATAACGGAATCTTGAGGGAGCTTATGGCTCCTAACCTAGAGAGCCAACCACTTTGCATCACTTTCCCGCCTCTTTCGGAGAATGTCACTTGTGAGCTTAAGTCCGAGATGATTAACTATCTACCTACTTTTCATGGAATGAGTGGGGAGGACACAAACAAGCATTTGTCTGAGTTTCACTATGTGAGCATGAACATGAAGCCATCCAGAATTTTGGAGGACAATTTCAATCTAAGGGTGTTTCCTTTCTTTTTGAAGGATCTGGCCAAAGATTGGTTGTATTATCTTCCCCCGAGAAGTATTACATCATGGAGGGAGATGAAGATCAAATTTTGGATAAGTTCTTTCTGGAAACTAAGTTGGCGGGGCTAAAGAAGGAGTTAAGCAACATCTCCCAATATTCGGGTGAATCTTTATATGAATATTGGGAGAGGTTCAAGAGGTTGCTAGCTAGTTTCCCCTACCACCCATACAAGGAAGGAGATCTTATTTATTATTTCTTCGATGGATTGTCCGTTGAAGATATGAGGATGATTAACACTACTTGTAATGGGTCAATTGCCAACAAGATCCTGAAAGACGGCATAACATTGGTTGAAGACATGGCTAATGGAACAAGACAATTCAGGGTGAGAGAAAGGGCAAGGTTGCAAGAGGTTCCACATTCGGAAACCCTCAAACTTGATGAGCAAGTGCAAGATTTAGCTTCCATGATGAATGTGCTATTGAAGGGGAGGGTTCATCAAGTCAAGGCTTGTGGGGTTTGTTCATTGGTTCACCACACCAATGTATGTCTTCAACTCCAAGATAAAAGACTTAAAGAAGTAAAGGTAATGGGATACCAAGGTGGACAAGGGCAAGGTAGACAATGTTTCCAAAGAGGTGCATATCAAGGTGATCCTCAAGGTGGTCAAGGTGTGTATCAACCAAGCCATCAAGGAGGACAACCCCAATACCAAGGAAATCAAGGATACAACCGGGCGCCACAACAACCCTACCCAAGGGATGAGGGCTCATCTAACCCTCGAGAAGGGAGGTCAAGGTCGGAGAACAAGGAGCTTATGCATGTCATAACTACCATGGTCATGAATTTGGAAGACCGCACCTCTGCTAGATTCAAGAACTTGGAAACTCAAGTTAGCCAAATCGTGTCTTCTATGGCCCGATTGATGGCTAGGGATTATGAAAAACTTCCCTCACAACCGGAATTGAACCCAAGGAAAAATCTAAGCTCAATCATCTTGAGGAGTGGGAAAGAAACCAAGGAGCCGTACCTCTCAAAGTTTGTTGGACAAGCTAACTTACTTCACCGAAAAAGCCACTCAATATACAAATCAAGAGAAGCATAAATTTTTTCAATTTCTCTCATTTTCTCTCATTTTGCCTAGGTGCCCTCTCGGGTTTTTGTCCTAGCTTCACACATTTTTTATTTTTCAATGCTCACCCTCACCTTTCTCCACACCATTTAGCCTCTCATTTTTGCATAGATCGCCCTTTCGGGTTTTCAACCTATACGGACCTCCCACTTTTGCCTAAGTTGCTCTCTCGGGTTTCAACATAGCGGGAATTGTTTTTCATTTTTCAAAATTTTTTAAACAAAACAAATCAAAATGGAGCATATGCACACTACAATACAATACAATGAGATATATTTACCTCCCCACACTTGAAACACATATTGTCCTCAATGTGAAAAGGACAAGATAAACAAATAAGGGAGAAAGAAAAAAAGACTCACAACTAGGACCTTGGAGGTCCTTCCCGGTGATGGCAATGCTCACTTCTTAATGAATGTTCTCTCCTCCATGTTCTCCAACTCTGCCCAATATGAAATATCGATCCATCCACTACGAAACCACAACTATGAAAATTCCGATCATCACTCACAAAAGACAACAACTAGTAGTACTCCTAGATGGTGGTTTTGGTAGTGATTTTTTGGGGTGGATTGTTGCGGTATTCTTATGGTTTTGGATACGGGTTTGAGAACATGGTTGAGGATTTTGTTTTTCAAGAAAAGAAAAATACTAACCTAACTTAGAAACTTGGGTTGCCTCCTAAGAAGCTCTGTACTTTTAAGGTCGTCGGCACGACCCTAATGTTATCCATATGGTGAAGGTTTGAACCCCTTCACCTTTAGTATCCAAAAATAGAGAGGTGGGGGTACAAAAATTTCAAGAGGAAAGTTTTGAGGAGGTGGAGATGGTTTAAAATGAGATGGGTGGTTAGGAGGCTTGGGATGGTCTTTTGGCTCCTTTCTTATCTCCCTCAAAACTTTCGAAAATGATGGAGTTGGTTCACTAGGTGGGGGTAAGGGTGATAATGCTAATGAATGTAGCAAAAAACCTCTTCCTCCATTTTTTCATCCTCAACAACCAACTCCTCATGCCCGTTGAACTCAAACTCATTTCCCATGGGGACCTGACTCACCGAATCCTTGAGTTCGACTTGGGATGGTGTATTTTTGAAATCACGAGCTTCCATTCAGGCTAATGCTTTCAATATACTCCTCGCATGCCCCTCAATAGCCTTAACACTAGAGGAGAGCCGAGTGTCCAATTCCTCACTAGTAAAGTTGTTCAAGTTTGCTATTGCATTCATGACTTCCTCACGTGTCAAACTTGAACTTCCTTGTTGGGCTCAGTTTTGGGGTATGGTATAAGATGGTGATGACCAACAGTTTTGCTCGTATTATTGGTTTTCCGGTTCATTCTCATACCATCAATCCAGATTACCACTCCGTTCCGGGTTGTAAGAATTATGGTATGGATACCATTCTTGGGTTTCTTCCCTTGAAAACCAACATCTCCTACCTCTTGGTAGAACTCTTCATAATACCCTTGGCTTTGGAAACCAAGGGTTCATTCCTCCTCATAGTGCTCCTCTCTCAACATATAGCAAGACTCGGTAGGATGGTCAAAATGACACATCCTACAAAACCTTGCTTGTTGAGCATCTATTCTCATCATGAGTTCCCTCAAGGTGAGACACTCCATTTTTTTCATAAGTTCGAAATCATATTGCAAGGATTCTCGTTAAATATTCACCAAGAACTCAAGTAGTACCTACTCCGAACAAAAACAACCACCAAGGAGTGGAAAATAAAAACAACTAGCTAATATGCAACAACATATGGCCAAACACTTAAAGATAATCGCCTCATCCCCTCCAGCGGCGCCAAAATTTGGTAGGTCATCGTCGTATCTCTCAAAGTTAGTATTTAGAAGCCCTTAATGCTTACTAAATACAATTACCTAGATAGTGGAAAATCGGGGTCGTCCATGAAGAAGAGAGATTTTCTTAAGCGTTTAAACATATAAGATTCATATTAGGCTAGAAGTAGATATATATAGATATATAAAAGCAAGTAAATGAGGGGGTTTTGGTTGTTGGTATTCCTAAGTTATGAAATTAAAAGACAAACTAGCTAGAAAAGTTAACTATTCTAATCATCCAAAAAACTAAGTAAAAGGGGTCAAAACAACAAAACATAAAACCTTAGGGGCAATTGATATCCACTTCCAAACCTCATGTAGATCATTGAACCATTCACTCATTCAATCACATTTGTTACCTATGGGGAATGTTATCACTTCCCATTCGAAGATCAACATTCATTCCTTCTTAATAGTAATTTGCAAAGACAAACAACGACCATTTGCAAACCTCGTTGACAATCACTCTAAGAAAACCACACCATAGAGGTATTTCATCAACGTCATTTCACACGAAGGACCATAGATTTGATAACAACAATCCTTCTACCAAACACATCTATTGAACCAAACATAACATTCATTAGGATAAACCTAGAACAAACCACACTCAAGATTCAACCTTTCATTGCATCTATAGGATAAATATGAGAACAATCCACATTAACATACTTATCTAGCAAGAATCACACCACATTATGCACGAGAAGTTCTAAGTCCATGTTCTTTGATTTTCATGCCGAAGAGCTAAGGAATTAATCACTTTCCTAACACTCTAACACTTTAATCATACAAACACTTCCTATTCTCAAACACCCAATGTCATAAATGAAGTAAAACATAGCATTAAGAACACATGAATGCTAAATAACAAAAGCTTCAAGAACGAGTGAACCAATCTATTCATTGCTTTAACTACTTGTTGTGAAGATAAATCTTCTATCCTTCTTGGATAGTAGTTTACAAGAGTGAATTCGACATCTCTTGTCAAACCTCACCAATGACTCCCTTAGTCGAAACACGACTAAATGTATCCCATTGATGACATTGAGCAGGAAGAATCAACAAGCTTGGAAACACTTATAAACATTACATCTTATCTAAGCATTTAACCAATTCATGCATTTACATAAGATTAGTCAAGAACGATCGACATTCATAGACTTATCTCCTTTGCTACCTAAAAAAAACATGACAACGAGTTCAACATCATCAAATTCATCTAGCAAATATCAACACATCAACATCATTTAGAAGCTCTAACTGATGCTCTTGGATTCCACGTTAAAAGAGGGGAAAATTAGATACTTTCTCACAACCCTAACAAGCAATCATACAAGCAATTCATATACTCAAAATTCCAACAACATTAATGCCATTAATAATCCACATTCAAAGCTTAATAAATGCACAATAGAGAAAACAATAGATAGATAGAAATGATTCTCAAGACATTAGCAAGGAAGTCTCAATCAATTCCTCCCAAGTACAAAACTAAGCTAGATAATCAATTCCCATAACATAGAACAAAGATCTACAAAGAAAGATGAAGAAATGGAAGAAAATGGTGAAAAACTTGGGTTTTGGAGCCCCCAAGTCGGGCTTAGAGAGTTGGTGAAGATGGGGGTGAAAAGCTATTTATAGTACAAGAAAAAAAGGAGTAAAAAGCAAGTTGCAGGGAAATTATTGCGATTCACGATGCCTCCATCGCAAGTCGTGACCAGACAGGAAATTCTAAGCTCTCAGGTCAACATTTTGCGAGTGGCGACACAGTTGTCGCGAATCTCGACGGAAAATTTTTTGTTTTGTTTTGCTTCCTCCGGGTGAACCGTTGACCCATTTTGGGAGTTCCTGTGGTCGATTTTATAGTAGTCAAGAAGAGGATTCCAATGGTACCACCTTTGGAGGCTAATTATTCTCGAAAAATTTTCATAACTCTGCTTCAAAACATAGTTCATTCTTCACCCTTTGCTCTGCTCTCCTTTCTTCACTTTATCTTCTACCACTTTGTGAGTGGCCTTCCATCTTCTACCATCATTTTGAATGGCCTTCACTAAACCACTCCTAAGTACGCATGAGAAATCTACAAATTAAGCTTACAAAAAGGATTCTAGATGCTTGTAAGGACCAAAAGTCCATTAGACTAAACATAGGTACAAAATGAAGGATTTAAACATAAGAACCGAAAATGGCTATCTAAACCTCTTATCATGTAAACCTACCTAAATCTAGAAATCTTACAACAAAAATATGACAAAAGAGATGTTAAATGCTTTAATAAAATACATGCATTTGACGTCTCATCAAATCTCCCCATACTTAAACCTTACTCGTCCTCGAGTAAATAAGAACAAGCAATGATCAAAGCGTAAACTTGCATGCAAAAGTTTTCCCAAAACATCCAACATCATATTCCTGGACTAACCTGACCCCAAGACATAAGAATCTCTCACACTCTCACATCCCAAAGCCTAAGATAATCTAAACAAGCAACAAACCATAACAAAAGTAAGGTATACATATAATGCCAAGCTAACTTACTCCACCAAAAAAGTCACTCAATAGACAAATCAAGAGAAGCATAAAATTTTTCAATTTCTCTCATTTTCTCTCATTTTGCCTAGGTGCCCTCTCGGGTTTTCGTCCTAGCTTCACACAGTTTTTCTTTTTCAATGCTCACCCTCACCTTTTTCCACACCATTTGGCCTCTCATTTTTGAATAGATCACCCTTTTGGGTTTTCGACCTATCCGGGCCTCCCACTTTTTCCTAAATTGCCCTCTCGGGTTTTCAACTAAGCGGGAATTATTTTTTCATTTTTCAATTCTTTTAAACAAAACAAATCAAAGTGGAGCACATGCACACTAAAATACAATACAATGAGATATATTTCTCTTTACCTCCCCACACTTGAAGCACACATTGTCCTCAATGTGAAAAGGACAAGATAAACAAATAAGGGAGAAAGAAAAAAAATCTCACAACTGGGACCTTGGAGGTCCTTCCCGGTGATGGCAATGCTCACTTCTCAATGAATGTTCTCTCCTCCATGTTCTCCAACTCCGCCCAATATGAAACTTAGATCCATCCACTACGAAGCCACAGCTATGCAAATCCCGATCATCACTCACAAAAGACAACAACTAGTAGTACTCCTAGATGGTGGTTTTTGTAGTGGTTTTTTGTGGGGGATTGTTGTGGTATTATTGTGGTTTTGGATAAGGGTTTGAAGACATGGTTGAGGATTCCTTTTTTCAAGAAAAGAAAAATAATAACCTAACTTAGAAACTCGGGATGCCTCCCGAGAAGCTCCATACTTTTAAGGTCATTGGCATGACCCTTTTGTTATCTATATGGTGAAGGTTTGAACCCCTTCACCTTTAGTATCCAAAAATAGAGAGATGGGGGTACAAAACTTTCAAGAGGAAAGTTTTGAGGAGGTGGAGATGGTTTAAAAGGAGTTGGGTGGTTAGGAGGCTTGGGATGGTCTTTTGGCTCCTTTCTTATCTCCCTCAAAACTTCCGAAAATGGTGGAGTTGGTTCACTAGGTGGGGGTAGGGGTGACGATGCTAATGAATGTAGCACAATAACCTCTTCCTTCATTTTTTCATCCTCAACAACCAACTCCTCATCCCCGTCGAACTCAAACTCATTTCCCATGTGGACCTCACTCACCGAATCCTTGAATTCGACTTGGGATGGTGTATTTTTGAAATCACGAGCTTCCATTCTGGATAACACTTCTAATATACTCCTCGCATGCCCCTCAATAGCCTCAACACTAGAGGAAAGCCGAGTGTCCGGTTCTTCACTAGTAAAGTTGTTTAAGTTTGCTATTGCATTCATGACTTCCTCATGCGTCAAACTTGAACTTCCTTTTTGGGCTTGGTTTTGGGGTATGGTATAAGATGGTGATGGCCAACAATTTTGCTCGTATTATTGGTTTTCCGGCTGATTCTAATACCACCAATCCAGATTACCACTCCATTCCGGGTTGTAAGAATTATGGTAGGGATACCATTCTTGGGTTTCTTGCCCTTGAAAACCAACATCTCCTACATCCTGGTAGCACTCTTCATAATACCCTTGGCTTTGGAAACCAAGGGTTCTTTTCTCCTCATAGTGTTCCTCTTTCAACAAATAGAAAGACTTGGTAGGATGGTCAGAATGACACATCCTACAAAACCTTGTTTGTTGAGCCTCTCTTCTCATCATGAGTTCCCTCAACGTGAGACGCTCCATTTTTTTTTTCAAAAGTCCAAAATTATATTGCAAGGATTCTCGATAAATATTCACCAAGAACTCAAGCAATACCTACTCCGAACAAAAAACAACATGGCCATTTAACCAAACATAACATTCATTAGGCTAAACCTAGAACAAACCACATTCAAGATTCAACCTTTCATTGCATCTATAGGATAAATATGAGATCAATCCACATTAACATACTTATCTAGCAAGAATCACAGCACATTATGCACGAGAAGTTCTAAGTCCATGTTCTTGGATTTTCATGCCAAAGAGCTAAGAAATTTGTCACTTTCCTAACACCCTAACACTTTAATCATACAAACACTTCCTATTCTCAAACACCCCATGGCATAAATAAGGTAAAACATAACATTGAAAACACATGAATGCTAAATAACAAAAGCTTCAAGAACGAGTGAACCAATCTATTCATTGCTTTAACTACTTATTGTGAAGATAAATCTTCTATCCTTCTTAGATAGTAGCTTCCAAGAGTGAATTCTACATCTCTTGTCAAACCTCACCAATAACTCCCTTAGTCAAAATATGACTAAACCTATCCCATTGATGACATTGAGAACAAAGAATCGACATGCTTGACAACACTTATAAACACTACACCGTGTCTAAGCATTTAACCAATTCATGCATTTACACAAGATTAGTCAAGAACAATCAACATTCATAGACTCATCTCATTTTCTACCTAAAACAAACTTGATAACGAGTTCAACATCATCACATTCATCTAGCAATTATCAAAACATCAACATCATTTAGAAGCTCTAACTCATGCTCTTGGATTCCACATTAAAAGAGGGGAAAATTAGCTACTTTCTCCCAACCCTAACAAGCAATCATACAAGCAATTCATATATACTCAAAATTCCAACAAAATTAATGCCATTAAAAATCCACATTCAAATCTCAATAAATGCACAATAGAGAAATCGATAGATAGATAGAAATGATTCTTAAGACATTAGCAAGGAAGTTTCAATCAATTCCTCCCAAGTGCAAAATTAAGCTAGATAATCAAAACCCATAACATAGAACAAAGATCTACAAAGAAAGATGAAGAAATGGAAGAAAATGGTGAAAAACTAAGGTTTTGGAGCCCCCAAGTTGGACTTAAAGAGTTGGGGAAGAAGGGGGTTAAAAGCTATTTATAGTTCAAGAAAAAGGGAGTAAAAAGCAAGTTGCAAGGCAATTATCGCGAGTCGCGACGCCTCCATTGCAAGTCGCGACTAGATCAGGAAATTGTGAGCTCTCAGGTCAACATTTCGTGAGTGGCGACACAATTGTCGCGAGTCGTGACGGAAAAAAGTCCCGTTTTATTTTGCTTCCTCCGGGTGAACCGTTGATCCATTTTGGGAGTTCTAGTAGTCTATTTTATAGTAATCGAGAAGAGGAATCCAATGGTACCACCCTTGGAGGCTAATTCTTCTCAAATAATTCTCAGAACTTTGCTTCAAAACATAGATTATTCTTCACCCTTTGCTTTGCTCTCCTTTCTTCACTTTATCTTCTACCACTTTGTGAGTTGCCTTCCATCTTCTACCATCCTTTCGAATGACCTTCACTAAACCACTCCTAATTTCTCATGAGCAATCTACAAATTAATTTTACAAAAAGGAATCTAGATGCTCGTAAAGACCAAAAGTCCATTAGACTAAACATAGGTACAAAATGAAGGATTTATGTATAAAAACCAAAAATATGTAAACCCCTTATCATATAAACCTACCTAAATCTAGCAATTGGAAATAATAATGATGCTAAAACTGCAAAATGCTTACAATAAGTAGGGAGATTTTGTAGGACATCCTTTAATGGGAGTAAACCAGACTTGCACCACCACCAACAAGAGCAAGGTTATCGCATCTTCCACACATTGCAGTTTATCCGTTTCCCAGTAGAACTTCTCATTCAGATCATGGATAACTCCGGCATATCTATCCCTATAACTAGTAAACCCATACATCCTAGAGATATGACAAACCATCACCCCCAAAGAAACCTTTCCTACGGAAAGGTTCACTACCTTTATGTATACTTACAACAAACTCAGGGCTCTAGAATTTACCCCCTACGAAGAAAATGACCACATGCGAAAAGGTAAAGAATATAGAGTAAGAAATGAAGAAAACAATAAGTGAATAGTGGATTTTATAGACATACATATGGCCTTAGTAAAATAAACCGTTAGCAATAACTCCCTCTAAATGACATGTCCTTTCTTGTTAGGTTTTGACCAACACTTATTGAAATTTTGGAAAATGGAAGGCCAATATACTCTGTACTTCTCATGTAAGAGCAACTGAAAAGCCTGCGCTTACATGCCATACTTACCCACAAAGCAACACAAGTAGGGCATTCTCTTGCAGCTTCACTTTAAAGTTCTAAACCAAGAAAAATGTCCCACACCAGCAACACACCTACAATGATGGTATTACATTACCTCTTCTCCCTTCAGCGATAGTCCATACATAGGTACAACCTTATACAAGAAGGCCTCATACATCCCATTCCACTTACCACAACATACATATTATTACCACTATAAACACCGGAAATTTGCTAGCACTTATCGCATCAGATTATCATATTCATCATAAAGATTAGAAACATAAATTATCGCATGTCCTATGTGACACAGCAATTACAAACATCATAACTTACAGAACTCAACCTTAACAACAACACATAAACATCACCAACACTACAACTTGGACATTCATGAATATGAGACGATCTCTCTACTTGGAAGATGTTCCACCCTTACCCTAAAAAATACTAAATTAATAGCCAAGTAAGGGGGGATGTTTCTAACGAGGGGATAATGTGATATATTATTCCAAACACGATTACACATCGAGCTTATTACAACAACTATTATTACACGATCCTACCACTAAAACCAAGACTTCTTAACTAGTCCATCAGCCACGATGATGCTAGACGTGCCTGCCCCTCCAACACCATATCGACAATGAAACCCATCCAACATAGATATATTATCTTTTTCCTCATCCAATATGATTGCCTCCAACTTCCACTGCATGTGAAGATATACCTCATTATGTTTGTCACTAGCAGACTCCATCTTTGTCTTATATACCTCATGTAATATGATTTAAGATTAAAAAAAAATTGGGCTTAGCATGTCCAAGCTGCATACTCATCAAATATAAGTACACGAGTAAGGTTCTAGACTTTTTTTAAAAAATTCCTCAACCTTCTTCTCCAAAAAGAGACAATTAGACATCAACACTTCATTAGAATCCCCACGTCCTTCCCTCAAGGCCTTTGAAATATTCATGTTGTGCATTGAGCTATGCCTCAATAGTATAACAATGTTCTTCAAGTTCACAGTAATACATTCCCCTAGTTTCTGTTCCTCTCTCCATATCTTCATATTTAGTCAATAATTAAGCATTGAACTCCCGCTCTTCCCCACATTGGCCTTGCCACTCATTAGACATTATTAACAAGTTCCGGAACTCCTCTCTGAGCACCTTAATCCGATCAAACAAATCATCCATACGATCATCTTGCTTCGCTATAATATCTATTTTCTAAGAAGTTTCACCATTCTTCTCCACCGAAAATATTCTCCACTCCTTCTCCTGCCACATAATATATATCAACTCTCATTTAAGTTTTTTTTAATCACAACATCTTGTTCGATGTAAACATTCTCATACTCATTCAATTGATCTGCGCATTTCTCCACCTTCTTATTCCATTCAATTTCAAGCTCTATAACTTGAGAAACAATCCGCTTATTCGATGTCATAGCTTAGTCGCCCACTCCTTGGGCTTAGAAGAAAGGTTAAGGGTCTGAACATTTACATGTGAAGCTTCCAAATTGAGTATACCTTCCGTCGTAGCCTATCTAGAGTCGGTGAAAAAATGAACTTTATTTATTTATATTCGACTACGATCATTTATTACTCGAACTCTACATTTAATTCATTTCATTTGAAAATATAAACATAAAGTTATAGTTGAAAGCATATATACGAAATCTTTTAAAATATAAAAGAAATGGAGTTGTAATTTTTTTAAAAAAATTATATTTTAGTTTTATTTAAAAATAAATTACATTATATATAAATAATTATTTTAAATTGTGCATCGTAAGTGTGTTATATATTATTCATATACTTATAATTAAGTACCATCTCTGTGAGAGTGATGTGCGATGTCGGTCACGAAAACAACCGGCATAAGTAAGCCAGATATGCGTGCAACGCTGGTCATTTGTGTCTAGGATAGGTATATGTGACCTCGGTCACAACGTCAGTAAGCTAGACATGCATGCAACATTGGTCATTTGTGTCTGGGATAGGTATGTGTAACCTCGGTCACAACGTTGGTAAGCCAGACATGTGTGCAACTTCGGTCATTTCATGTCTGTGAGTGGTACGTGCAATATCGGTCACAACGTCGGTAAGACAGACATGCGTATGATGTCGGTCATTCTTGTCTAGGATAGATAAGTTTGACCTCGGTCACAACGTCGATAAGCCAGACATGCGTGTGATGTTGGTCATTCTTGTCTGGGATAGATAAGTTTGACCTTATTCACAACGTCGATAAGTTTGACCTCGGTCACAATGTCTAGGGTAGGTACGTGCAACCTCGATCACAATGTCTGTAAGTCAGACATGCGTGCGACATCGGTCATGCAGTCTTTTTACCTCATTTTTTAAAAACCTCAGTAAAAAGTGTACTTTTTACCTTTTTTTAACTTAGGTAAAAAATATTTTTTACTTCCAAAAAAACACAACCGGGGTAAAAGAACTTTTTACCGCAGTTTTTTGGGTTAAGAAAAACCGAGGTAAAAGGGGTGAAGTAATAGGTTATGTTTCTTGTAGTGATATATCTCCATGTTCTTGATAATTTGCTCCCTAAATAGTTTATCCACTAACCTTTGGTATGTCACCCCTGCATTTTTTAAGTCAAAGGGCATCTTCTTGTAAAGTACGTCCCTACATCCATTATAAATGAAGTTTTCTCTTTATCCTCATCTGCCATTAGTGTCTGATAATAGCCTTTGTGGGCATCAAAGAAAGCCAACACCTGTTATCCTGCAATCGCCTCCACTAATTTGTCGATAGGGAGGGGGGGTAGGGGATAACTATCTTTAGGGCAGGATTTGTTCAGGTCTGTAAAATCTATGCACATTTCCATCATGCTTTGGGACCATCACTGGGGTTAGCCAACCTTTTTGGGTAAAATATTTCATCAATCATCTCCACTTTTAGAAATTTATCTACCTCGACCTTGATTGCCTCTACCTTTTTGGGTGCAAATATCCTCGTCCTTTTCTTAATAGGTTTAACCACCGGGTCAATGTTCAGCCTATGCACTGCTAACCTCGAAGGTACCCCTGTGAGATCCGAAGTATCCCATGAAAATACATCTTCGTATTCACCCATTAAACTTCTCAATTACTCCTTTGTTGCTTAAGAAAAGAGCTTCCCCACATCTACTATCCCCCTGTCTCGAATAGGCACTTGCTCAGTGTCTATGAGGCTAACCCCTTCATGCACGGAGGCAACAACTTTCATTTTTCTCGCTTCCATGACACTAGGTCCCTTCGTATCGAAGATATTCCCTTGCTTGTTGGAAACTTCATCATTAAGTGCTATGAAGACCATGTTGCTTTAGCTTGACACATCCATGGCCTTCCCCAAAATCACAGTATAAGGGGAATACACATCCACAATGCAAAATTACAGTATATCGCCACTGATTTATCTCCTCCTGAGACCCAAACTGACAGGGTAATCACTCATAGGGGGTATATCGGGTTTCCAGTAAACCTCGATAGAGGGGTGGTTGACTTTTTCAGGTTATTTCTCCCTATATCAAGCAGATCAAAACATTCAACAAACACTATCTCAATCCACTTCCATTATCAATAAGACTCGTTTCACTAAAGAAGTCCCAATTATGGCTGAGACAACCACGGGATATGCATGCGGGATCTGATTTGGAACCATGTCCACTTCAGAGAAAGTTATTGTTTCATCTTGATGGAATCTCTTATGCATTGGCTCTTCTGTAGGATTCTTTCGAGAGACAGCCTTCATAACTGAATTTTAAGATTTTTCACCCACAATCCCACTGATCATGTTAATCACCCTACAGATTGGAGGATTTTCACCATTTTGATTCTCCTGATTCCCAGCAGGTTGTTCTTGCGAAGCTCCATCTCTTCTTACTTGCTCTATGTCTCGATATTCGTGGCCCTGAGGCCTTCTATCCCCTTGAAACCCATTATTTTGGTAGTTTCTCCTATATCGAGGTCGATTATTTCGGGGCCTAGGAGGTTCACCCCAATTTCCCCACATAGGACCAGGACCTTGAAGTCTTTCATCCTTTTCACACCTGTCTATTTCAATTTTTAGATGAATGCAATCATTCGTATGATGGCCATAATCCTTATGAAAATCATAGAATAAATTCGTGGCCCTCCTCCCTTCTTGATGTTCAACATCGATTGGGGCTGCCTGAGTTTCCCTCGATAGATGCTCAAGATCAGCACCGGTGACCTATTCATATGCGTATACTTCTCAAAGGTAGGCCTTACCACCTCCATCAATTTCTTACCCCTAGAGTCACTGTTTCTGTCACTGCTTCTTCCTGGCTTATCGGTCATACTCTCTCTCTTTCTTCTCGTGGCTTCTTCCATTTTCGAATACTGCTCGACAAGATCTCGAAGCTTCTGCAGTGTTCGAGGGACATTGGTACTCAGCTTCTTATACAATTCTATATCCCGCATACCAAACAAGTACCCTAAAATAACTTCATTCTATGTGGTTTCTAGAACTCCCAAACTCTCATCCACGTAACGATGGTAAAAGGCTTATATTGTTTCTCCTAGATTTTGATTTGTCTGATATAACTCCAACAAAGTTTTTGTAAATTCTTTTTCTAGGCTTATTGGCTTAACAATGACGCACTGAAATCCATGTAAGAATGCAAAGACCCTCTCGGTAATTTATTATACCATTCCCGGGCCTTCCCTCGAAGATAACTACCCACCAACTTGCATGTTAATGTTTCATCAAAGTTCCTTGAGTTTATTAGACTGAGGAATGTATGAATGAACTCTCAAGGATCTGACTCTCCACTATAGGTGGGAAGCCCCTCCGGGGGTTTTGTGTCCATTGGCCATCGTTCCCCCGTTATCAATGGAGTAAAAGGCGACCCAGCGGTCTGGCCAAGTGGTCCAATCAACCTATCCAGCTCCCATTTCAGTACATCTCCTGTGTTCCTTACTAGTCCTCATTGCTCTCTGGGTAAATTCAATATTCTATTAGCATCTCCATGCGGCGTATGATATATGGACTGTTGACCCATATGTTCAGGATTCATCCAAGGCTGCATGGCCTTCAAACTTACATGAGACAATTAATACATGCTATAGAACCCCTAACTAATGGGATGATTTGGCATCCATACGCTACCATATCCTTGAAGCCCCTGACCTGCATGTCCTAGGAAGAGCTTTTGCGAAGGTTATTTGCATTGGGAGGGGAATAGAATATACTATCCCCGGTAGATATTCAGGGAAAGAGGGCTGAGGTCATGCCTGATATTCTTCCCTGTTCATACCTAAAATAAGGGGATGCTAACATGGGTTGGAAAATGTTGCCCAGAGGCATCTCTATGTCAAGGGCACCACATCTCTCATCATGTCCCTGGGTTCCGAGAGAGGTGTTACCTGGTATCCGACAGCTGCTAGCATCCAGGCTACTCACGCTAAATCTGGTTGTGAACCAAATGCTCACATGACCTAGTTTTCCTGCACAGGCCGCTCATAAGCCTCGACATGGGAATCACCCAAAACTTCCGTAAAGAGGCCATCTGTTTCATCATATGACCTTGCCGGTATGTCTTTTGCGAGATTCATAACCCCTGCATCACATCCCGAATTATGCTCAACAGGTCTTGAGGGTCCAACTACATCCTAAGAGACCTCGACAATTGAGGGTTTAAGCTCGCTAGAGCCAGGCATTGCCTCTTGACCACCTGTCGAGACCTGCAGGGCTCCAGACTCACTTGTCGGAGCTGGCACTACTTCTCTCTCAACATTTTGGGATGTCAAAGGTTAACCATCCTTCTTCTTCTTCCTCAATATGGGGACTGTATCTCATCTGTAGCACCTGTACCTTTCAACTTCAATCTCTCACTCCTTTGAGTATTCGTGGAAGTGGACATAAACCAAAGAACTCCAATTTGACTAAATCGGTCCCACTGGGCATGCTAATTGATGCATCTGGAAATCGATCAAGCCGCACCGCCAAGTCCCTTGGTCGTAATCTGCAAACAATAAGCTCCGAGAGGTCCCCAGGGGTAAACTCTCTGATGCTTATGTCAGTAAAGAATACTCGAATAGGTGACAAAAATGTCTGTCTAATAATGAATACGTACCTAGTATTTATATTGTATCATAAGAATAATACCCTTCTTTAATTAATGTAATTAACTTCCTGAATATACAGTAACAGTATATTATAAGTTACAACACTTACCTTGGGCTGAAACATGCCCAAAATATCTTCTGGACTTTCTCCGGGTAAGCCCATCATCAGGGGGCTAAAAGGGCTCCAGTCCGCGCCAACAAATTTTTAACGGGCATTAATTTTGGAAATTAACCTTCAGCCCTACCAGAAGTTTTCTAAGGTTACCAATTTTTAAAAATTTACCCTTCAACCCTATCTGATTGAATAAAATTACTTATATTGAATATTATTTTATTAAAAACTAATTAATGAGCCTACGACAGAAAAAATTTATGGCTCCACCCTTGATTAGATAGCTTAAGTGAGTCAACATTTCTAATGATGATAGTGCCGCCATTGGAAAGCAGGAAACATGGAAAACAAGGATGATCGAAAAGCATTGAGTATGGTTGGATTGGTGGTGTTCGAAACATGGCGGGGGAGGCAGTGAAGAAACAACTTTTTTAAAAAAAAATCAATCAATCCAAGATGCTGGAAAAAATGCCCAGCAGCGTTACAATAAGTGTTATTGACATCAAACCTAACTAGCCTCCAGCAATAACCAATCTATTGCAAGGACATTGAAATTACATGTCAAGCAGACTGATCGTCTATACTATTAAAGATCAGAGGCCCAATAAAAAGTGTTACATCGCCCTCAGGGACATTAACTCGCTCCCACAAAAATTATGACCACTTGGCGAAGATGAACGTATCAACATAAATATCACTACGCCAAACATGGATCTACAACAGCTGTAACACCACTTGATTTTGATCCAAAATATGATCTATATTGTCCAAACTGTAAAATACATATCCAAAACACGATCTTTCTTTGAAAAATACAGATCGAGAACAGAACTCCTAATAGAGAAACACAAACAAAATCATGAACGCACGATCTGTAAAACCAGATCGAACAAAACACATCGACCTAAACAATTAGATTGAATGATCATCATGGACAAATCAATCTAATCTATCGTGTCAAAAAATAATACTAATATATGGAAACAAATCCATACTTATTCAATAAAATAAACATTAAAAGTATATTAATTGAAAATACTATAGTTTCCTCATCTCCATATGATGGGAGGATGGGGAAAAGATGGAGATGAGGAAAAGAAGAATGGAGAAGAAAATTGCAAAGTAATAAGGGACGGCAGTAATAGGGTTTATTGTGATTCAAGTTGGCAATGAAGAAACAACTAGACAAAGAGAAAATTTTTAAAAAAATTTAACATCAAAATTTGTTAATTATAATTTTTTAAATCTCGGTAACTGTTGTCGGGTTCGTTAACGTAATTAAAATGTGCTATGTCTAAAAAAGAAATCAATTGAAAATATTTTATAATAATCTGAGAATCTCTTAGGAACATGGTACAAAAAAAGAACAAATGTGTAATTTCACTTAAAAGTGGACATCTAAACCGTATTTATTTCAAGGCAAAGTTTTGGAAAAGATAGTCTTTCCATAACCATATGGAAAGATGAGGTTTAATTAGAATAATAAAAGGTAAAGATTTTAGTTGCAATATTAAAAAAATATTATGCAACATGTTATAATTATAAAGTTTATAACCCGATTCATGCAACTCGAAAATTTTATTTTCATTTCTTCTAATTTATACTTTAAACTTTGGTATTTCCATAACTTATGAAAATACTATATTTCAAGAGACGGACACTTTTTTCGATCTAAGAATATATTACTAATGTATTTTTTAAACTTCTTGCTTAGATTCGTAACATTCGTTTATGGTTGAATTGCATCGGATTAACAATCCGTTGTTTATTACATCCATCATTGTAATTATAAAATACTACTATTGACATTTACCAATCCACAAATTTATTCAGTCAATCCAAAAAGTCATGATTAGTTCATTATGCACCAAAGAAGAAAACTATTAAAGTTTAGCACCAAAGATGAAAACGTATTAAAATTTAGATTGCAGTAAAACCAAATAAAGATATCATGAACCCGTTGTTGCACTTATTTGTATGTTTTCTCGATATCAAGTTTGGTACAATCCTACAATGTCCAGTTGAAAGCACCTAGAAGTTTAAGAACAGGGGCGGAACCAGAAATTTGTTTTAGGGGAGGCTGAAAAATTTTCGGCGTCCGGCATGCAGAGGCGTCCGGCGTCCGGTTTATGTAAATTGATTTATTTTTCATCGATTCAAATTCAATTTAATAAAATATCCCTAATTGATAATTAACAAATGAAAATAAAAAGTTCATAAAATCATATTCATCTAAATTCAATTTAACAAATATCCCTAATTGATAATTCCATAAACCGATTATGACAAATTGACAATTTCATTGTCACATACAATTATACAAAATAAATCAAACAATTATAATTTCAACTAAATTCCAACTAAATTTAAACTAAATTCCAACTAAATATGCAATTCAACTAAATTAATTTTTGCAATTCAACTAAATTTCAACAATCATATATAATACAACCATATAAATTCAATTCAACATCCAATCTAAAAATCATGTTCACATTATATTATAGTTTTGAAGAAATAAATTAAAAAGACAATAAATTATAAACCCTAAAATTAATAAATATTAGCAATTTAGCATAAAGAGAATTAGAGAAGTCAGAAGAGAAGACTTACCGTGGTTTGGAGAGGCGGTGGCGGATGGCGGTGGCGCGACGGGGCTGAGGCAGAGAGTGTCGAGTGAGGCTGAGGCAGAGGAAGGACTGAAGGAGGAGGAGAGCTGCTTGTTGTTGCTGTCCTTCTCGGCTGGAGGTTTTATAGTAATGAATGGGTTATATTGGATTGGGCTCAGTTTTTGGCCCAATCCAATTCTGACCCCATTTTTTTTCGTTTCGCTTAGTGAAACGACGTCGTTTCACTAACGTGAAACGACATCGTTTTACTACTTTGGTTTAAAAAAACAAAGCCAAACGAAACGACATCGTTTCACTAACGTGAAACGACGTCGTTTTAGTGCGTACGAATTTAAAAAAAAGAAGGCCGCAGCGCGGCCTTCTTCTCCGGCGAGCAGCGCGGCCCGCGCCGGAGACGCGCTCAGCCGCGCCGGAGACGCGCACAGCCGCGCGTCTCGCCTCCTCCTAGCTCCGGCCGGCGACCGAGGTAGGGCTGGAGCCCTACCTCGCGTATCAATAGATCCGCCACTGTTTAAGAATACCAAATCAGTACTCGCCCAAAGCAAAATTAAACTTAGTAGTCAACAGTAAACACTACTGCAGGTATCCCTGTGGCACCAGTCGCTGGGTCTATGGCACTGGTCGTTCATGTCTCCTGTCCATCGGTGCCTAAGTAGGGTGATGCTGAAACGCAGTTACCATAGCACCGATTATAAAAATTGGTGTTGAAAGTTAGATATTACAACACCAGCATTTGTATGTCGGTGCTGAATTCTGAGTCCTCGTTAATGATCATAAGTACCTTTACAACCTCGATTTCTAACATAAATCAGTGCCTTAAATATGACAGATAGCACCGGTTGGTTTTTATTTTCCGGTGCTATTGCTTTGGAGATGGATGTCTAAGCACCGGTAGTATTATTTGTAAAACCGGTGCTTATTTTTTAAAAATATTTGCTATATCTTTTTTTAAAATTATCCCCGGCCCTCCTAGAATTGAAATCCGGGTAAAATAATATTGATTCCCAGCAACAACACTTGAAAATGTAAGAATCTTAAGTGGAAAAAAGCAATCCATCAACATGATACAACTTCATAAAAAATGTGAAACTATATCTGTATCAAATACACGTTAAAAATACACTATATCCATTGAAGGCTCTTTCAACATGACGTTTATCTCCTTGCCATTGTACGCTCCTCTTGCCGGGGGGGGGATATCTGTTGTGCACAAATAACTACGATTTGTCGAAATAATGTAGCATTTAAACACTAGGAAACATGGTGTGAATAACTATATTTTAAAAATGTATTTAACATTAACACTGATTTAATCTTAAACAATTAATGATAAACACACCATGTCTACTTGGTGTTCATACACTAAAAAATCTCCACATTTAAAATTGTGGAGTTCTAGAAATGTTATAGCATCATTTAATAATGGAAGAAACACTACTTAGTTAAAGGGCGCTACATGAATAGAAAGCAACCAATGCAGTGCCATTTAACTAATTCTTCTTCCGTTAAGCTTGTTCACAATAAAAATTAGTATAGAAAAACATTTAAAATGTTGAAATGAAGCAATTTTATAGCACCAATGAAACATGACATGTATAAACAAACCATGTGAAACTCGTCATGTTTACTTGACGCTGATTGACTGCAACATCTCCACAGTTTAAACATCAAATTCAAATCATCAAAACAAGCAAAAAAACATGAAAACCGGCATTGATGCAACTTCCGTTAAGTTTGTGCACAACATGATTTGGCATTGAAAACCATTTAAAATGTTGAAATGAAGCAGTTTTACAGCACCAAGGAAACATGGCGTGTATAAACACACTGTGCCAAACACGACATGTTTCCCTACCGTTGATAGAGTGTAACATCTCCGCAGTTTAAACATGAACTTGAAATCATCAAAACAAACAAAAAGACATGCTAACTTTAACTAATGCTTCTTCCGCTAAGTTAAGTTTGTGATGCGAAAAGATTTAAAGTATTGAAATGTTGCAGCATTTAAGCACCGAGGAAACTGATATGTATACCTATTGTTTAAACTATGTATTTAACATTTACAATGATTTAATGTTAAACACACCATATTCAACAGATAAACACACCAAGTTCCTCGGTGCTCATATACTACAAATTCTCCACAGTTTAAACATGAACTTGAAAAATATTTAAACTATCGAAATGTTGCAGCATTTAAGTACCAAGGCTTTTGGTGTGTATACCTATTGATTAAATAAATCAACATACCAAAATCCTCAGTGGTTATACAATAAAAATTCCCCACAATTTAAATTCCGGAGTTGTACAGATGTTACAACATTTTTCGTAATGGAAGAAGCATAACATAGTTAGAGGGCGATACATGAGTCGAAGGCAGCCAATACAGTACCCTATAACTAATGCTTATTTATTTAAAATGTGTAAATAAAGAAGCTTTACAGGACCGAGGGAACATGGAGTGTTTAAACAAATACTGTCAAACACTCCAGGTTTCCTTGGCCCTGTTAGCCTACAATATCTCAACATTTTAAACTTCAACTAGAAATCATCAAATCACGAAAAAAAATCCCAGTAAACCTTAATCTATTTCGTCATTCATTCAAAACATTGTACTTGTTCGAAACATTTAAAACTAAAACATAAACACATCAACATCCCACAATAAACTATATCACATTACTTACAGAAACTATATCACATTACGTCCAGTTAAATAGAAAATCACATTCTATACAACATGGTACATATTCTACAATTTATCACATAGTAAAAATCTACAGATTATATCACAGTGTACAAAAACGTTCAACATGATACAAATTCTAATTATCACTAACCCCTAAACATTACACAATTATCTATATATCACATGTGATCCACAAATTATTTCACATTTTAAAAAACCAAAAAATCAAACCATACAAAAAGTACAAAAATGGTAAAACTCTCACACACCTTTGAAAGACAACATGATTGAAAATCCAACACACACATCAAAATCGAAAAAAGAAAAGAATGACATATAAAAAAATAATGACCTCACTAGTAAAGGCAGGCTCACTAAATTCGGTTCTAAGGAACCGAAGAAGTCACTTTGTAGGTGACTTCTCTGGTAGTGACTTTGATCACTAGAGATCAAAGTCGGTTATTAAAACCAAATTTAAAATTTCGTAACAAAGGCAGTTCTTGTCCGCCTTTGATGTGTCATAAGGAAACGACTTTGTTGGGGGTTCCGACATCAGAACCAAATTGAAATATGTCCCAAACTCGGAACGCAATTATCATCTTCGGCCGCTGGTATGTTGTTACAAAATTGTAACTGGACTAGAAGTTCGAACTCGGAACGTTTGTCTTGCCTTTGTATACACTTCCTGAGTCGGACGTTGTTAATGGGATGATACTAGGATTGCATGCGTGTAAAATCTTTTTTTCATAAATAGTCCTGAATTCTAATACAAATTCTAGGGTCATGTTCCAAGTTCGGAACCCGAGTTTCGTGCATTTTGTAGTTACATGACCATTGGCTACGATTCATGTTCCGGCATCGGAACAGTTTCAGACAAAATGGTAAAATTCAAGCTTTCAGGCCATATGACTTTGCCAAATAAATAAGAGGCCCCTAGAACAGTTCCAAATGTTTCAAGATTCTATAGTCTAATATTACAATACATCCCTCTGAAGATGCAAATTGGAAACTAACAAATTCAATTCCGCAAAATACAAGGAATCGTGAACCCAACAAGCCAAAATCTATAGACTAGGGTTTCAATAGCTGCAAATAGTAATCAATCAAATACAATTCCACAAACTACTAGGAATCATCATTGTAACAACCAAAAATATATAGACTATGCAAACAAAGAAACAATTTATAGATAGGAATAGAAATCTATCAACTTCTATTCCACCAAATACAAGGAATCATCATCCTAACTAGCAAAACTCTATAGACTATGCTAACAAAGAAACCATCTATAAATCTATCAACTCCTATTCCACACATTTCATGTAATCACATAACGTATTTTCTTCCAAATGATTATATTGTACAAGTGAATTTCCTAGAGAAAATGATCGGGAGATCACCAAATGCCTAGTCAAGAAATTTCTTGCAATGTTTATGTCTTTTTTGGCATACGGCTTTTGGTTGGCTTTAAAAATCTGTAAGTTTGAATATACGTCCATTATGATAATAGATTGAGAAATAAATCTAAAAATAAACATATAAAAAACTCAATTATCATCTTGTCAATCTCAAGAAAATCCACCTAGACTTGTTGAACGCACTCTGCAGCGTAGAGCATTACGTAGTATCTGCACTCCCAAGTTCTTGCTTGTTTTTTGTACTGAGTGAGGGTAAACATTTGTAGATAATTAAAACATACAGTAATTGTTTATGATTTAATTGTGAAATCTACCACACCTTGATCTCGATAATGTCCAAATCCCCATTTTGAATTGGATTGTTTTGATGATTGACTGACGCTCCCAATATTTTGATAAACGTCTCTGATGGTTGGAAGTGTAGTGGATACATCCAAAAAACCTTCTTCCTCTCTGGGATAATAAAAGTTAATCTCCAATTGTCCCTGCACAATGCACATCTAAATAATGAATAAATGCGAGAAAATAGAACTGAATTTAATGATATGATTTAAAACCATCACCGCTCAATGTATGGTGCGAAGAATAATTTTTTATCTCTTCGTCCAAGACTCTTGCGAATGTAGTCGATCCTTTATTTTATTGTAAAACCAATTTCTTGGGTCATTAGGGGGTACAAATATCCTACCCATAACATTCCCTTTTGATTCACAATGTAATATATGTAACTAAAAATTAGTTGTTAAAAAATTGAATTGTAAAGGAGACAAAGTTATTTTAAATTAAGAATTTTTATGGTTCGTACTCACAATAAGTAGAGAGACATTATCGTTTGGTTTACTTGCTCACACTTCCACACATCTTTAAAGTCTAACCACGAGGTAATGATGTCTCACTTTTGACCGAATACACACTCATTTCGGGAGAATAAGTACGTTGAGTTATGAGAGTGCCTTGCTAGCCAATCGTACAAAACCTTTACAAATTGTGGTGCATCCTTAATTACATGTTCCCGAGTGACCGGAGCTGGAATTTTGTTTGGCGGTTGAACTACCGGTTTGGACTTCTTAGGGGCCATGACCTTCAAATGATTGTCCGTCAAAGGATTGGCAAAAATTAGGCAACGTGGCCATAGTTGAAAATTTCCTCGAGCTGCTCCCACTTGCTTGCACTCGCCATTGGGAATTGGCAATTCGGTGTCGAGCACCAATGGATTCTCCAATGAAACCCAAGAAAAATCTTCGGGAATTTGTACTGAGTGTTGATGTCACATTGTAGGGTGCAAAATCCCGTCAGCAACGTGGTTAGGTCTACCTTCCTAGCATTGATCAATGTATAACTCACAAAAGTTTGGTTTCTACAAGACAAATTAGAGTGATCGTCCTCAGTAATAATGAAAATTTAAAACTCTAACACTTAAAATATTTAAAAAATAAATAAATGTACCTGATTGGGTGTTGACACAATCGCTTTGTCTAGGTTTTTGACTTCATGTCTCGGGGTTAAGTGTTTAGGGTCATGGTTTACCTCAATCTTCCCTGGTGAGTGGCGTGACCCTCTAGACGGAGGTGTCCAACTGGGAGTTCATTCATTTAAATTCTTAGGTATAGGTAGTCCAATATGTTGGATTAATCTCTTAATCAACATTTCTTGTTGTTCTATGTGTTTCTCACGAATTAGAGCATATTTCTACAACATGTGCAGTCTAGATGGTTTTTCCCTTTCGTAAGACCTAACAATTCCGAATGCATCTTTTTGTGACATGAACAAACTCAGCTCTAGCATGTCCCGCGTGATCTAATTTTTCAGTTGCTTCTGTGAGGACGTCTGTCTTACCCGTTGGAAGGAAATGCCCTTCCATTTGGTCTTGTTTCAACTTAGCCAACGTAAGTTTAAAAAATAAAATTAATAGTAGTTATTTAAATATAATATGTACGTACTTCAATGAAATTTAAGAACTTTATGCCTACCACTTTTTTCGCAATTGTAATCATGGGTTCCTTTCAAACTGACCATCCTTGTTTTCTCGGCTCTTGAGGAATAGATCACTCCCATCAATGTAATCAACATCGATTGGTGTGACCGACAACCTTGCTTTCTCCTCTGTCATCCCATCCGAGATTTCAAGTTAGACATCATTCTCATAATGATCTTTCACCATTTGGATGGCCGCTGAAGTGTAGCCCCCACTGCTTTTCCGATGCGGAGTATCATTCATACGTTGCATCTCATCCCTTGTCCCCTGTGTTAGATAATCATAACCTAGCCACTACTAAAGACCAATTGATGTTTATTGTTAGTAAAACTAAGAGAGGTGAACTAACGTTCTTTGCATTTTCCAAGGCCTTCTTTCTGTAAATCTCACAACTTTCTTGTTGAATGTGTGTATAAGTTAACCATGGACGATCTCCCTTCCTAGTAGAGAATATATAATCTCTAGATAGGGTGTATTAGTGCTTCCTCCAACTCTTGTTTAACATGTACATCGTCTTCTTCCTTAAATCCAGCATTGTCTTCTTACTTAAATCTTCCATGTTGGGATAATACAACTCAAAAGGCCTCTATAACGAAATACAATGATTACTTTGTGAAAAAAATAGATAATATAGTGATGGAAGGATCGGGGCACTAGTTTTCAATGGAAAATTATAAAGAGCGGTACCTTGCACTCCATCCATAGAACGTCTTTGTACTCCTTGGACACCTCATGCCAATTATCATATTTTATGTCCACCCTCATCCTACCAACCTTCTCAACCCAATTAGACCACTTAGCACGTTCCTCAGACAAAAATTTACCCAACTTGTTAAATTTCAACAAAGTCAACTCTTTCCTAGTCATTCGCCTTTCTAGTGTTCTACGATGAGTTTTAGTTATTCCTACCTCTTCCGACCCGTCATCATCCTCGTTTGGCATATTATCTACATTGACATCTCCCAAACTTGTGTGATCCTCACGTGTTCGTTTCCGAGACATTATTCCGCCTAAAATGGATCATATATTAAAAACTTTTAATAGTTTTTGTTCATGAATTAAACACAATATTCTACATTTGACTTGTACAAAACCCAACAAATTCATGTTTTCTTGAAGACCCTACAATTTTTAATATGCCAATACATAAACATTTTAGTTGTAGATTAAACATATCGTTACCTTGTCAAATGAAGTAGTGGACAACCGGGAGCCATAATCTCCATGCCCTAATATTTCTCTTGTACACAAACCCTAACTTACCAAAACTCCCCAGTTGTTAATGGTTGAAGACAAATGTAAAATATAGATTGGATGAGCTACTATTTGTCTTTAGTTATGAGAACTAGAAAATATTGAATGGAAATTATGGTTGAAATGAAATGGAGAAGGAGATTGGGAAGAAGGGTTTTGAGGGAAAAACAAGCGTGAAGTCGCGCCCAAAATTGTGAGCATTGATTGTGTTTTCAAAAACACTTTAATGACCCTCAATCCCATGGGCTCCCCTTTATAGTTTCAAACTCGTAAATTGTTCAGGATTGTGTTCTAGTAGTGGAACAAGGTCTTGTCTTTAAATGAAAGAGAAGAATAGGTTTTAATTTTGTAACTCATCTAATGGGGAACAAATGACCGATCAAATTTTCCACTCAGAAATCCCCAAATTGCAAAAACCCTTTCACCCAAAAATCCCTTGACCTCAAAAATCCCCAATCGACATCCCCAATCCCAAATGATCGAGACAATGGCTAGGAGTCAGGGTGGCAAATCTTCTGGAGTAGTTTCTACCCGTAGTCACGAACCATATGTGGAGCGTGGTGAATTGGTTAAATTCTTCAATGAAAGGGCCAAAAATAAGTATGTCAAATTCCATCACCGAAAATGTTGTAATCCTAAAGTTGTTCGTAGTTCCGATGTAAGCCTATGGAGGTTAGGGTATTTGCTAGAAAACTAAATTGTTTTTTTGGTCTCTGACATAGTATCTTATACCATCTTTTGATCCCCGAGACCAATACCATCTTCTTTCAGTACCCAAAAAATTTAAAATGATTTGTTTGGTCCCTAAGGCGGTTTTCAAGGTGGTTTTCAGGTAGTTTTGGGACCAAAAGATGGTATCAGATCATATGTAAGGGACCAAAAAAATAATTTAGTCTACCAGAAAACCACCTAGAATTTGGTTTGCGGACCAAACAAATCATTTTTACTTTGTAGGGTACTAAAAGGACGTGGTTTTGGTCTCGTGGAGCAAAAGATGTTATAAGATGCTATGTCAGGGACCAAAAAAATAATTTAGCCTTGCTATAATATTTTAAGAACTCTGGTTTTGATAAGTTGATGACTTTAGATGAACCCGTTTATTACGATGAAGTGCTTCAATTTTATGCTAACCCGGGCAAGAGTAAGAGCAATCAGGACCTTACTAAGGTTAATTGTGTTCTAATACCTATTACAAAATAGTCAATTAACGTGGCCTTGGGTTGCGAATATACCACCCAAGACTCTTGTATCCCTGAACAAGTTCGTAGCCCTCTTGAAATTTTTCACCCATAGAGTTGGCTCGCTGTGACTGAGTACACACCTCTTTGCCCCGTAGAGATGGCTAGAAAGTATTTTCATACGGAGGGTACAACACCTAGACAGGCTGAGAAATTTGATGTGAGAGTTCTAGTTGTAGACCAAGGATAGGTATACGAGTAGATTTGTTTGAATATTCATCCATCGGGTTGCCATTCTTGTGAGCCCATTGTTGGTAATCTGATGATATATTATTACGTAATGAAGGGAATTAAGTTTAACCTGTGGTACACAATTCTTAATTACATGCTTCAGGCAGGCACAGGGGAAAAAGGGTCTCCCCTATAGAGGCTTGATCACGGCGATGCTAAAAAAAAAAAAGGTTATTCCTGTAGATAAGCCAATGTGGGTAGAGTATTATGATAGGGGTGGTTTGAGCATAAAAACTTGTATTTGGGATTGTCTTCAAATGTGAGTATAAGATCGTACCAGGAGCCATGGGCAAAGCTACGAAGAGAGCTAGGGAGAATACTTTGGCAAGGGGCGAGGTTATCAAGTAAGTGTTAATTAAATTTAAGTTCACAGCAAGCTTGATTTTTAATTTTTTATCTATCATTTGAAATTGATTATGTGTCGTGATGTTCAATTTGTGGTTGTGGTACATCTTTGAAGAGAACTATAAGTAGGTACATGGCATGCCTTCACTTCGACATTAGTTTACTAAATGCAGAGGTGGAGTTGGCAGAAAAGAATCACGCCAAGTTTGTCGAGTCATCGGGTTTGCACATTGACCTTGGATATGAAGCCAACATGCCTCATTTCAAACCCGTGTTCTCCAATTTGGAAGGTGAGGAGATTGAGGATGAGGAAGACGAGTCATGCAAAGATGGTGACGATGATGATGATGCAACAGACCCGGAGATTGAAGCAATATTCGAGGAGGTTCCCTAGTTGATAAGGAATTCATCTGGTTGATGGAAAAAAACACGTTTCATGTTAAGAGCTATGATTATATTAGAACTATTGTGTGTTTGGATTAAAACTTTGAAATGTACTCTACGGTGGACTTCAATGTTTTGTTGGACAAGTTATCAATTAATTATTTGATAATATTGTGTTTCGCTAATATGATGTTGGAATGTTGTAAAATAATAAGAATCTTATGTTGTTTGACCTCTAGGAAATTTTCTAACTATTTGTCTCAAATGCTAATATGTACCATACATCCTGAGACATCTCTGAATCCGGAACCTAGTCAGGGTTATATAACATTGTCCCAGACGGTGTTATAAAATCGAAACTGATTCGGACCTGTGTGAAAACATTTGAGGCTGTGAATTGTAGTTCCGAGCTCAGAAATATAGTTCCGAACTCTGGTGGTAAATTCGATCCTAATATAGAACTGCAACGCTTCAAATCAATTTCCACATCAATTACCGAACTCGAAATACATAAATCGTTCCTCTACAATTTAATTCCAGATTTAGGTTCGAGTCCAGAACTTATTTTCAAAAATAAAATACAACCTACAATCAAATTCCAAACTCGGAGCTAATCATTTCTATTTTTAAAAAAAATACAATTCAGTCAATTCCCCCAATTGCAAACCTAAGTATCTTCTTACGCCAACGAAACCAACCATGAAACACCATGGCTCCTACCAACTGGGGCAATACAAGAAAGAAGGTGGGGTCATAGTTGAAAAGTCAACCAACCCGGGATACAAAACAGCAAGGTTCGTCTCACTTTCTGCCCAAACTAGGTACAATGAGTTGAGGGGAATTGGTAAATTGATTGATCCGCATATTATCGATTTAAATGAGCACATAAGATAGGTTTGATCGATCCTTTGTCAAAATTTCAAGATTAACATGTAGTTAACCTGTTAACACTGAATGAACCCGGTTATTTCGATGAAGTTTGTCAATTTTATAATAACTTGTGTGAAATAGAGGGTGGTATTCATAAGACAAGGTTGAACGGTTTTGATATAGACATTATTAGTCCGTGGATAATCAACAGATTTCTAGAATACCCTTATAAGGGTCTGGAAGATATTTATCCATATGTTTCGGATGGTCCATTAGATGATGTCTATCATAGAGATAAATGGCCATTGGAGTCCTCGCCCCCCATATGTTGAAACTTTTGAGTGTAGCGTTAGATACTTTGCGAGGACCCCTCATGATTTAGGGAGACCTGAATCATTTGATACAAAAGTTCTCAGCCCTGATGGTAGAATAGTTTAGGACATGATAGCAGGATCCATTGTCCTTGTCCTTGGCCATGTCACCGGGCCAAATTATGCAACCCTAATGATGTTTTAATTTATTATAGAGGGTAAGAGAATTGATCCCGGTTTGGCTATATTCAAACATATGATGGTGGTCGAATTAGCAAAAAAGGGTGATTAAAAATCTACCGTATGGAAACTTGATAACATTGATCTTGAAAAGTGTTCCAGGGATGCCTTTTCATGGGGAACAGAAGCCTTGTAAGTATTTTGAAAAAGCAATACTTTTAAAGGAAGCAATGGGTGCTCATTGAAAATAAGTGGTGTAGTAGAAGCCTCGATCCAAAGGATCGAAGCAAAAGGCCAAGGATTGAGGAAAAAGGTATGGAACTATTGGTTCAAAAGTAATTTATTTGATTAGCTTATTTGTTACTAACACTCAACTAACAATTTTTTTGTAGAAAAATCAGACTCCAAGTTTATGAAAGGATTCAAAACATGTTACAAGTGGATGAGAAGTGAAATTTACTAGTTGTGGGAGAGGGTTTGGAAGCTAGAGTGTCGCCAAAGTGTCGCGATCAACTAGAGCATCTTCCGTATGAACAACTATTGTTTGTTACAGTTTTATTTGGAATGTTTGTCGTGTTGGGATTTTAAGTTTGTAGGGATTTCAAATGTTAATTGTATTTTAACTTGAGGCAACTTGGATTTCATTTTGACAATGATGCATCGTATTGGTATATGAAAACATTTTCAAAATAGTTAATGTTGATTCTAATTTAATTTGAATGTTAGATTTTTTATGCGTATCCATAAGTCACATGTTAAAAACAATATAAGTATGAAATGACCATTTTTTCCGACCGAGTTCAGGATTTGTAACTGTCTCGGACACAGGTGTTCGCATATGAAATTTGCCTCTACATCCCTATCTTGCTTTGCGTTTCTTCCCTGTTTGCTTCTTTTTTTCCTTTTCATCCATTCTTCATCTTTCCTGTTTCGTCAACCCAAATTACTTCGTCGTGATCTATGCAACCTACTCGTGGAAACAAGCTCGAGTCATCCTCTTCCAGGAAAATATCATCATCGTTGAACCCCATCATACTTGTTTCACCAAAACCAACCACATCTTCTAGGTCAAATTCCTCTGAAAGGGCCCTTTTACCCTAAAAAAAATTCCACCTAGGATCAAGGGGGTCACGAACATAAAAAACTTGAATTTCCTAAGAGGCTAATATAAATGGATCTTCACTCCAACGAATCAGTTTACGATCAACTAAAGTGAAACCTATAGCCTCAGTCCGCTGCCAACTGTCAAAATCAACCCATTGACATTTAAACACATGCACCCTTAGGGTCATGTAATCAAGCTCCCAAATTTCTAATATTCTCCCAAAATAGCAATTGTTATACAGGATCTCTATCACTTGTGCTTCCAAAGTGAAGGCCCTTTGAAACGAGGGTTACATCGTTATTTTGAGACACACCCTTTTTGTCAATCAACTTAGTGGCGTACGTGAAGCAATTTATGGCATACCCTCTGAATGATGAAATTGTGCCAATAGGTCTGCTTGATAACTACTTTACGGATTCAGGTTGACTTCCTACCTCCACGTGGCTCCGAAATCAATTTGCAAATGTTGAAGTGTGTCATTTTTAAACTTGAGCTTCATTGCATTTCGAATTCGCTGCTCTTATCTCATCCCTATGGATATCAATATATGGGACAACTTCATCGTGGTTCCGCAAAACATAGAGATGTGCAACATTCAAATCTTAAGTTGTTGGGCTAAATAGTTTTCCTTGTCTTACCCCGTGCCTCTCAAGCCTCCCATCATGTCTAGTTCATGGAACACCCAGTGAATCTACTTCCTTTGAATAATCAGTACAAAACTCTATCGAATTCTCTGACACATAACGCTGTACTGTACTAGCATCCGGCTTGTACCCGTTCTTCATAAAATATTTAAATATTTTCATCTAGTGCTCGAAGGGGTAGATCCATCCCAAGAATATGAGTCCTCATAGCTTGATTTCCCCCACAAGATTAACAATCAAGTGGAACATGATGTCGAAGAATGATGGAGGAAAGTACATCTCCATACAACATAGAACTTCCACAATCATCACTTGCAAATGGTCATGTCTTGTAACACTAATGCTTTTCTGAAAAATACTTTTGAAGAATAAGCATAACTTAGTAATGCACAACCTCACATGAGATGGAAGTGATGACCTGATGGCAATGACATTTAGTTCTTACATCAGGTTGTGGCAATCATGAGATTTTAAACCTGCCACCTTCATATCGTTCAAAGATACACATGAACTTATGTTAAAAGAATAAGAAGCAGGCACCTTGACACTTTCTACGTGTGTCAAAAAATGATTTCCTCTCTGATGCGGACATGGAATAACAACCGGGGGGGATAACAACCTTGATTGCTTGTCACGGGGACCCAAATTCTTCGTAATCCCCATTTCAACTAAATCAAGTCAGGCCTTCAAACCATCCTTTGTTTTCCCAAGGGTATTTAAAATTGTCCCTACTAATGAATCCCATACATTCTTCTCAATGTGCATTGCGTCAAGGCAGTGTCTGACCTCCAAATCCTTCAATACCTCATTACCCGATAGTTGTGTCGGAGGTCATCTTTCCTATACTTGTCAATTGAACCACTGCTTCACCAATCTCTATAGGTAACCGTTGGGGAGAAAATGCTTATGACCTTGATAAACTATTTTACAACTATGCTTTAATTGACAAAATTTTGTTTCATTCTCACACACTGGACATGCAAAGTGCTCCTTCATGGAGTACCTAGATAAATTATCATACACAGGGAAGTCATTAACAGTACAAAACAATAGTGCCTTTATTATGAGTTCTTCTTCCACACTACCATCGTAGGTTAGGACAACTTCTTTGAACAATGTATACACATTATCAACCAAAGGAGTAAGGTACACATCAATATCATTTCCCGACTGCTTCAGTCCCAAAATCACTGAGGATAACAAAATGTACTTTCTTTTCATCATCAACCACGACAGAAGATTATAAATCACTAAAGAAGATTATAAATCACTAACATGATAGGCCAAGAACTATGTGTGCTACTCATATTACAAAAAGGATTCATCCCATTAGTAAATAAGCCTAACCTCAAGTGTTGGGGTTCCCCTCGAACTTCGGGTAGTTGGTATCAAGCTTTTTCAACTGCTCATCGTCTGGCGTATGCCGGATGACATCATGTTCCAGTCGAACATGTTAAGAAGGCCAGCGCAACAACTTTGTATCTTCCTTGAAAGAAAACAATTTCTTCAGCCTTGGAACAATATGCAGGTACCATAACACTTTAGACGGTGCCTTCTTCTTCAAATTCAACCCAACTTCTGCGCATGCGGCAATCAAACCACGCTTCAGTTTGTACCGAGACTCACCACACACCCAACAAATTTCGAGGGCCTCATCCTCTTTTCCCCAGTTTAGCATACAATTATTCGAGCATGCATGGATTTTTTTAAACTCCAGTCCCATTGGATAAAGAATCTTTTTTGCTGCCTATGACCTATCAGGAAGTAGATCCGTCAGGAAGAAATTCCCTAAACAATTCAAGAGTCTTTGTCATCCATTTATCCATCCAACCAAATTTATCCTTCAAATTCATCATTCTGAACATCTCACTAAGTACTGAATATTTACATCGGGTATACAACGGAGTACTTTTATCATTATGCAACGCTTCTAGGGCCTTTGGTTTCCTAAGAAATTCTCTACCAACATCCACCACTATCTCATCAAATTAATCGACTTCATCAACTCCACTTCTCACTGTTCTCTTAACATATTCCTCATTCACAATCTCCCCATGCCACACCCAAGTGGTGTAAGATGTTTGAAACCCACAGATTATGAGATGTTCATGTATCTTCTTCCTCCCCAAAAAGAATCATTCCTTCATTCCTTACATGGACATCATGCACGCACTGAGCCATTCTTAGCTGCATGTTCAAACACCAAAACAAGGAATGATTCTACCAAAGGAAGGTAATCGAGGGATTTCCTACGATCGTTGCCAATGCATTGTAATCCATTACCACCTACTAACCTACATTCAAATAGCACAACTAAACACAATAATTACCATACATATCAAACAACACACATAACCCAAAAAATTTAATAAACCCTAACCAACTGATTCAATGCATGTATTTCTACTCCTAACTTATAATAATGTACATATATACACCAAGTCATGAATTTGTAGACTCACCTCACCCAATTAGTTTCTTATTGAAGAATTAAAGTAGGTTTTCATTTCAAATCCTTATTTTTGGGAAAATGCCAAAGTCCAGTATTAAAGGTAGTACTGGACTTTGGCTTGATTCAATTCAGGATATTGAAAGGGAGGCCATTAGTTACTATCAGGAACTTTTGACAGATGATTGTACTCCTGATAGTAGCTTTTTTCAGTCACATTTTCTAAGTAAGATTCCTAATCTTGTTACTCAGGAAGAGAATGATAGATTAATGCAACGGGTCTCAATGTCTGAACTTAAGAACATTGTCCTTAATCTCAATAAATGCAGTACTCCAGGACCAGATGGCTTCACAGCTCACTTTTTCATAAAATCCTGGAATATAATCTCTACTGATCTCCTTGCTGCAGTCCAAGATTTTTTAGATGGGAATAACATCCCCAGAGGTATTGCTAGTACTTGGATAACAGTTATTCCAAAAAAGAAAACACCTAATTCCTTTGATGACTATAGGCCTATTAGTCTTTCCAATGTGATAAATAAAATATGCTCAAAATTGCTAGTGGAAAGATTAAAACCTTTAATGCAAAATCTGATTTCTCCCAGCCAAACTTCTTAAAGGGAGAGATATCTCGGATAACGTCATCTATCTACAAGAAATGGTTAGATTCCTAAATAAGAAGCAAAGAGTCCCTAATTGCATAGTTAAACTGGATCTTCGAAAGGCTTTCGACAGGGTTAGATGGTCTTTTTTGTATAATGTTCTGATTAAATTTGGTTTTCATCCGAAATTTATCTATCCTATCATGCAAAACTTATCACAGGTTTGGTTCTCCATTTTAATTAATGGTAAGCCTGTTGGATTTTTCCAACCTACAAGGGGGATCAAACAGGGTGATCCCCTTTCTCCCTTTTTATTTAACCTTTTCTCTGAGGCATTTTCTAGGAGCTTAGCATTTATCTTCTCTAATGGTAAGCTGTCACATTACAATCTTCCAGGTAATTCTCTCCCTATATCTCATCTTTCTTATGCTGATGATACAGTTGTCTTTCTTAGAGGTGGCAAAAATACTTTGATTAGATTTAGAGCATTCCTAGCTAAATTTGAAGATGTCACTGGTCAGAAGATAAATTATAACAAAAGTGACATTTTCATTGGGAAACATGCCTCTGCACACTCAGTTAGTAATATTAAAAGGACTCTTGGAATGAAATTGGGGGCTCTTCCCTTTACATATCTAGGGGTACCTATTTTCAGTGGAAGACCAAAAAAAATTTACTTCCAGGCACTGTTTGAACAAATTGATAATAGGATTGGCAATTGGAAGAATAAATGGCTTTCTTCAGGGGGGAAAACTACACTCATACAATCCTGTTTATATGCTATCCCTCAGCACATATGGTATGTCATAAAACCGAGTAAGGAGGTTATTAGGACCATTGAACAGAAACTGAGCAGATTTTTTTGGGGGTACTCTGATCTTAAACCTAAGAGAAGATGGAAAAGATGGGATGCTCTTTGTCTCCCTATTAACCAAAATGGACTAGGTTTTAGATCACTTACTACCATTATAGATACTTGCTCAGTTAAACTATGGTGGAAATATCAAATGGCTACAGCTCTGTGGACACATCTAATGGCTTCTTTGCCACCATCATCTAGAACTTCTCCTAACTGGAAACGAATTTGTTGCTTCAACGAATGGGCAGAATCTAATACAAGAGTTATAGTAGGGAGAGGTGATTGTAATTTTTGGACATCAAATTGGTTAGATATAGGACCTATTATTGATCTTTGCGACTACAATCTTGTGAATATCTCTGCTGAATGCACGGTATCTGAATTCTTTTCAGATAAAATGGCCATGATTCATAGTTTATCTCCTTTGCTGCCATCTCATGCTATTTCCCTGTTACAGGATTCAAGACTGTATTCCCATAGGAATGACAGACTCATTTGGAAACCTGGTATTACAGGTAATTTCACCTTCAAATCTGCATACAGATTGCTTTGCAATCAGACAGCCACAATTGACTCTATCCAACATTTCTGGAATCCAAGATTGCAAAAAAAGATTTCTATATTCATGTGGAAACTAACCAACTCTATCTTACCTTTTGATAATATTCTGAAAAAAATGAGATTCAATTTGCCTTCTAAATGTGGTATGTGTCATAATCATGAAGACTCCTTAGAGCATTTCTTTAACTCCTGCTCTTTTGCTCTACAAGTCTGGAAAACTGTTCATCAATTTATGGGGATAAATGATAGGTTGTTCCCCAATATCTGGGATAGAATTTCATGTTATTCTACTTATCCAGGATTGAGCTCTTTACACTCTGTCATGATTAGAACTTCATCTGTGATTACTTTTTGGAATTTATGGAAAATGAGAAATAACTACCTCTTTGACTCAGTTTTGCCAACTGAGGTGTTAGTGCTTAGAAGAATCAAGGAAGATATTTTCTACATTTTCTGTTCTAAGCCTGTTTTCATTTCTTCTGCCCTAGATCATAGTATAGCAGACCACTCTTTCCTGCCTTTGTTAAAATCTGCTCCTAAGCCAAACATTCTTAAAATAGTTTGGACTAAGCCAGGCAGTGGGTATAAATGCAATGTGGATGCTGCTTGGTGCAGTTCCTCCAATATGTGTGGACTTGGTTTGATTATTAGGGACTTCCGGGGAGGTTTCATTGCTGCATATACTATGTACACTGAAGCCTTCTCCCCCTTGGAAGCAGAAATGAAGGCAATTCACTTTGCCTTGGGTAAATCCTCAAGTTTCTCTTGTCCTATTTCCATTGAATCAGACTGTATCAATGCTGTTCGTTGTATTTCTGATCCGATGCAAGCTCCTTGGAAAATGTTTCAACTGGCTGATGAAGCTCACCAACTTCTGAGAGATATACATCTAGTCCATATTCACAGACAAGCCAATTTAGTGGCAGATTCTCTTGCTAAATCATGTTTTACTACTAAGTCCGATTCCTTCTTGGCTTCTTTTAATTGTTTATCTAATACTTGCCAAGGCTTGATTAGACTAGATCAAATGGGAACACCATCTCTCAGGATGGGATTTTGATCGGATGCTACTGATTGAGGTTTAATTGCATGTACAACACACCGGGCCATGGCTACATCAAAGATCAGCTAGGCTACATCAGAGTGGTCTGCTATACAACACACCGGGCCATGCTACTGATTGAGGTTTCATGCAGCTCTCATATACAAGATCAGCTTGGTTTCATTACAACTTCTGGTTCATGGTACAAACTGATTACTTGGAGCCCTCTTGTGTACATATCATGGCCGATGAAGAACTGCATTCTTGGAAATAGTTAGGATCATCTCTTTTGGTTTAGTAGAGGATACGCTCATTCTATATGTGGAGATGATTGAACTGCCTTGTGTTTCTTTTGACTCACTAATAAGTTTGATCATCTATCACATATTTTAATGACCTTTTGGAATCCTCTAACGTTTAGCTTGGTTGTATCTCATCCTTTTGGAAGCAACAAGCGTTGCTTCATGAGCCTAGCGCTCAACATTGTATATCTTTTGACTTAGCTACGGCTACTCTTCAGTATCTTTTAATTCTGTATATTTTATGGCTTGGGAAGGCCTAATATATATTTCCCCCATCTCCGGATGGTTTATAAAAAAAAAAAAGATCCGTATGAAAAGAAACCAGAATCTTATACATTTAAGAGTTCCAAATTCGGAACTTAGTTCCATCCACCAATCATTAGTTGTTCTCTTTTTCCGAACTCGGAACCAGGTCTAGAACATGTTTCGAGTATGCATTTTGGCTCTTCAGGAAGGTTTATTAGCCAAGTTCCGATGTAAGAACCATCATTGGGGAATTTTTTCCGAGATTGGAACTTTTACCAATAAAGTCGACATGAAAGAACCAACTATGAAAATGTGCAATCAAAGTCGGTTCTAATCTTAACTTACTTTGAAAGTCACCAATCTAAGTCGGTTATTAAAAACTAACTACAAAAACTTATCAACCAGTCTGACACCCTACGACTGCAAGTTTCGAGTTCTGAAGTACCCTGGGAAGTCGGTTGTATTGAAAATATTCAGAACAAACTTTGAATGGCTGCCTTTAATGAGTCTGCCTCCACTAGTGTCTAGACAAAAAATCTAACAGAACCAACAAAAAAACAACATACGAAAAGAATTGAGCGGTGGCAGGAGGAAAAAAGCCGATTATGGAGGGAGGAGTGGTGAAACGGTGGCGATAATGGTTGGATGATTAGGAGGAGAAGGCGGGGGTAGGGGAGATGAGGCGGCGTGGGGTAGGCGGTAGGGGATTGTGGAGGGAGGAGGGAGTAGGCGACGGCGATAAGGGAGAGTTGGTGGAATAGGAGGTTGAGATGATGAGAGGCAAATGAGGTAGTGAGTAGGTTTAGGGTTTCAAGTTTGGTTTATATAGACAATTTTTAAAGGGTTCAAATGAAATCAACATATAAAAATTAAGGGTTCAGATTAAACGTAGATAAGATCTTCATTAATGACGGGAACCAGCTTGAATATTACAAAAACCGGTGTTGATTATTGCTTAATGTAGCTCCCCGCCACTTCCTTGTAATTAAATTTTTTTACAACTCAAGAGAACACATGTAAATATTTGTCTAACTATGAAGCACCGATTGTCAGTTCGGTGCTAGAACCGTAAACTGGTGTTGAAATACCGTTAAAGCATTTGCTTGATGTTGCATGGGTATTATTTTTTTTAACAACCCCAGAGTAAACATGTTTTTTTTTTCTAACTATGTATTTAGACCGGTGCTACAACTTAGAACCAGTGCTGAAATATTTAAAGCAGCTGCTTGATGCTGCTTAATCCCAATGCGCTGTCGAATTCTAGCATCGCATGTCGTAACTGGTGCTGATGGTATTGGCAAACCAGTGTTGAATATTAATATACAGAAAATTGAATTTCCCGCCCAAAAATTGACCAATTTTTTCCATCTGGTACATCCGAAATAACTTAGCACCGGTTAATCCATACTCATAACCGGTGTTGATTTGTTGTACAATTATTTTTAAAATATTCATTCGAAGTCCCTATCAAGGGGGAAAGTTTTGTCCAGTGTTTTATATACAATTGGGCTAAAAAAAATATTCAATTCAATATTCAATAGACCTTGTCTTTGAAGATTGTATCCAATGGATACCCGCAAACCCTCCGATCAGAACTTTGTTCATATAACAGTGTTGGCCAAAACTTAAATTCAACTCCTTATTGGTGGCCAAATAACACCACATTGTGTATTTTTTGGTTACTATATGTTTTAAAAAAGAATGTCATGTTTCATTAGAATTTGGTAAAGTGCTAGTATATGTGCTAGAGTATCTGACTACAGATGTCCTAGAAGTTAGGAAGTCTTAAAAGGAAGTTTTCTTTGTTACTTATTGACACCAAATATTTAATATTTTTATGATTCATTCTAGGAAATCCCTTTTGGGTCCAACAGTGTAGGATTTCATCCGATCGGAATTGAATTTTGAGGTCCGAGTGAAGTTTTTATTTTTTGCAACTAGGTCCCTCCAAGAATCTTGGAATTGCCGAAACACAAAATTGGCGATTCAATAGTGCAATTGACTATTTTCTGATCATAAATACACAATTACAACTCAATTGGATATACAGAACATCATCAAAATTGATCATACAAAACAAGTGCTACATTTATATTAATTGCAGTGTTGCCCAAAACTAAGTTTCACCTTGAGCATTGATTTGAAACACTTGATTCTTGTTTTTAATTCCTAAATATATGAATGTCCAATGGAATATTTGAATGTATAAATTTCAAAGAAGTAATACATGTCCTATAATAAATTGTGCAATAAGGTTTGGAAATATAAATGAAAAATAATATTTCTTTAATATCACACGATTAATGTAAAAGCATGATAATCCTTGAAGTAGTGGATAATAACTATATTTCATCTGCAAAATAACATAGAATTTTTTTCAGGCCGTAGTCAATAAAATAATCACATAAAAAACAAGAGTATTATAAAGACACTGAGGATCAAAATTCATGAATAATATCTAGCAAACAGCTCTTCATCCAACATGTGTGCATCTTTAGAGCTCGTCCCAACGTCGCTCTCCCCAATGCCCGCGCATCCAATTTTTTCATTGTGTCTGGGATCTGGTATTGAAATACCTTTCCCATGTGATCGCACCAGGACCTGTGATATTGTGATTCTGTCAGCAGGCTTTGTACACCCACCTCCAACACCACAACTCTAGATTCCAAAGTAGGACCCACAATGTCTTAAGGGAATTTGAAGAAAGTGACTACTGTAATCTTACCCATTTGATGCCCGTATATGTCGTGCGTATAGTGGGGGACACCTGCTTTTGTATACAATTTGGAGATTATGCTGCAGAAATCGTAATAACCTGTTCTCTCTACACCATGTCTCAACTCATTCACTATTTTCTTGCCCAAATTCCATCGGAGTTTTTTTTAATGGCGTTCAGATGTCTCAGCCTCATACTATGAACCTCAATGTTCATTGTGACGAGTCAATTCTGGATGCTACAAAGTGGTACCATCCATTCATGTCGTGAGTCAATAGCTTCTTTGACATTTTTTTCCAACCAGGTTTAACAATAGACTCAACATCAGTTCCCTCCCTAGTTACCGTCCTCATGATCTCCCATCTTGTGGGATTGTCAAAATCCCAACCCTCCTCGGTATAGTAATGAAATGCAAGAAATTCATCCTTCTCGGGAGGAACATTTGGCAACCAGTACAACTCGTTTATGGATTCTGCAGTTAATTTCACCATTTCCCACGACAAAACGCCTCAGTCCACCTTTCAGCACACCGAAAATTAGCATAGAACTCACTCACTATGCTGAGGTTGAACATTGGAGGCGTGTCATACAATTTCTCCCACCCAAGTGTCAGATTGTTTCTTCAAAGGGGGGAGCATTTTTTATTCTTCTCTCTGGAAAATGTCACCTTTGTTTGTAGGTTTGTGCCATTAATTTTTCCTGCTCCGAAATGAACCTCTTCTCATGTTGTTAAACATTGGATTGCACCTCCGGAGAGGAAGGGGATGCATCGTGTGTCCTCTAGTAGGGAGTTTTGGGTGCCATATCCCACAGTGTCAATTGAGGCATTTCAACAAACACCTTCCATGCAACCAAAAAAACCTATGCAATGCTGCTTTCTTGAACATCAACATACCCTCAATGCGACCCAATCAAATCCAATCTATACATAAATGTTGTTATTACACATTAACTCTATATAAATGATTGCAATATCGAAAAAAGTTGGAGAGCAAAGTGAACCAACATTGAAAAAAGTTGTAACTTTTCCAAAAACTTTGAGTTCATGAATTATAATCTTGTTCAATATAATAACAATGTTTGAAATTGAACTCACTCTAATCCTTCACAGAGTTTGGGAGTCTGAACCAATGGGGAAGATGAGTTAGTTTTCCTCTACAAAGTTTAGAAAATGAAGAGCAGTTGCACGTGGATCTGTAGAAATTTCAGAACTTAAATTTACTAGCACCGGTATGAAGCTTGAAAATCGGTGCTAAACTAAGTAAAAGCAGTTGCTTGAGGCTGCATTATATTATAATTTACGGAATTTTCTCCCAACCAGAAAACAAACTTATAAAATAAATTCTAAGGATCCGGCACCGGTTCAATAACCGGTGCTGGAATATCGCCAAACTGGTGCTTTTAACAAAAAAAATAGCGGCTTACGGCTCCTTGTATTGATTTATTAAATTCATTTCCTCAACCCGATAGCTAATCCTGAAAACTTTGTCTCAGTACCCAGCACCGGTGTCCCGGCTGTTGCTGAAATTACAACCAGTGCCAATAATGGAACAAAGCACATACTCTGTTTTCAACCTTCAACAAAGATTACTATTTAGAGCACCGGTTCATGACAACCGGTGCTATCATTTATATATGGCACTGGTTTATATGACTCGGTGCTATTTATCATGTATTGCACCGGCTTTCAGCACCGGTTTCTACAAAATAGGTGCTATAAAAATAATTCAGCACCAGTTTTGTGAAATTATGCCATAATACCGGTGCCAATTATGATTTCAGCACTGGTTCTGGAGGCCACCGGGTTAGAGACCGGTGCCATAGTGTCTGTTTTTCAGTAAAGAAACTGCGGATTACATGCTCAATACTCTTTGTTTTAAACAAAAAATCAGATAATGTAATGTGCAATATACAATTCATTACCACAAATGGAGCCAATAGTAAGCAACTTATCTAATAAGAGCAAGTTCAACAATGTGAGAGATTTTGATTGAATTTAGAGATTCTACACACTATTTGAACTCTAATAGATTCTTTACCATATTTTTAAAATTTTAGATTTTAATGAAAGAGAATGTTTGATTCTCTATGTTGGTAAAGAGAGAGAAATTATTTTGAGAATTAAAATTTTAAAGTAATTATTAATTTAACACCTAAACATTAGACGAATTTTACTATGCTAAAAGTATTTAAGTGTGAACCATTGCAATGTTTATTTATTGTTAAATGAACACATAAAGTAGAACCTTTGAAATATCCGGTTCTTCTTTCTCTATTTCAATTATAAAATTAAGAGATCGATTTTTAAGTTTTTGTGGTATTATGATTCTCTTATAATAATTAACATGAATCACCACATGAATATGATATTAAAAAATTATTTATTGTCTTCTTTCTTACTCGATGAATCAACTTATCCAAAAGATTGCATTATATTCTATATCGTTCTAAAAACTTTGCATTAGCATGATCTAATGGTTTTATGAACTTAATAGCCATTATTTAAAATAAATAAACAAATAGTTATACATGTTTAACTATCTTTTACAAATGAAGGAATAGAACTAGTCATTTTTAAAAAATTTCTTCAAGTAAGTATTTTTGTAGAGCAATTAAAACATTATTGCGTAATAAATGTCAAAGTTTATAAAATAGAGAATCTGTTGAAGTAAGAACAAAAAATATAAAGAATATGAGTTTTGAAACTACATTTTAAAGAAAAATTTAGAGAACCTATTAAATTTGCTATCACTAAAATTATAATTTTGAAAGAACTTATAACCTCTTAAATAATTACCCACCCTCAAAGTACAACTTCTCCATAGGTACATTCCAATTGTAAAAAAAATGTTTTAACTACTATTAGTGTAGAGATACATATAATTTCTTCGTTTCATACCAAACTGCACACTTTAACTTTCAACAGTTGACTTAAATAATGTTGGATCCTTAACACTCTTTGTGTTCCAGCAAAAATAATGTAATTTGACTTTTGGAGCCAACTGCATTAATAAATTATTATTTTTCCTTTGAAAATAAGTAAATTGTATTCATCACCAAAAAGTTTCTTTACATCCACCCTATATATTATTCACTCATCAAAAACCATTAATCTAGTGCATTGCTTCCTTAACCTAGGCTTTAACCATGCTTTTGAAACTAAACATTCTAATATATTTCTTATAATGTCTTCCTCTTTCTCCATTCTACCAAAACAACAATCATTCCTCCATTTCCATACTTTGTAAAGTGTTCTTGTAGCTGCAAGTTTCACCATTTGAGCCCTCTAACTCTTCCCTTTTACAGCCTGCATCAGCCACTGTATTTCTTCATCCCCATCTCCAGGGCTTCTCACTATCTTTAGCCAATTCAGAATCTCCATCCACACCTTTCTGGTTCTAACACAGCCATAGAATAAATGTTGCATTATTTCATCTTCAGCATAGAACTCACATTTATCATCAATTGTCACTCCAAATCTCTTTAATCGATCTTTCGTTGCAAGTCTCTTATGGCAACACATCCATACTGTAAAAACCCCTACCAAAATAGGGAATTCCCATCTTTCCATTAATTTTCTGAAATATATATATATAAATAAAATACATATATAAATAAAATATGTATATATAATAATAGGAATACTAATAACAACAAGTAAATAAATAAATAAGTAAGTAATAAACAAATAAAATGAATAAGTAAATAAGTAAGCCAAGGAAATTAACTTGAAGATGAAATGACAGCGGACGTAAAGAGGAAGAAAGGGCGGACGTAAGAAATTTATTCAAAGTAATTTCTTGACAAATGGAATTGCTAGGAAGAAGAATTCCCAAGTAGGCAAATGGAATTACTGAGAAGAGGAAATGGACGGCGGACGTGAGGAAGAATTATCCAAAGTAATTATTTGGGGGCAAGTGGTAATATTGGGATGGAATATACGGTGGAAGTGAGAGAGAATTATCCAAAGTAATTATTTTGGGGCAAGTGGTAATACTGGGATGGAATATACGGCGGACGTGAGAAGAAATTTTGGGCAATAGGCTTGAGGTTACAGGATAAAATTTGTAGGGTGAGTAGGTGTTAGAACCTAGGTTTCACCAAGTATAAATACTTAATCCCCAACTCTTACCCTCTCACGCAGTAAACAAAATTCTTGCCAAAGAACAGTGGTGAATAGTAGTAAAGTAGGAAACGGAAGTGCCCAAGCCTAAGTTTAGCCAAGGTGGGTGTTGCATCGCCCTAGTATGAATTTAGTAAAAATCTGAGTTTATGTTTACATATATATATATATATATAATGCCATCAGAACCTAACTCTCTCGAGCTAAACTCTCCACCTCTCGAACCCCTGCTGCTCTCCACCTCTCGAACCCCTACTGCTTTCCACCTCTCGAACCCCTGCTGCAACTCCACCCCTCGAACCCCTGCCAAAATTCTACCCCTCGAAACCCTGCCAAAATTCTACCTCTCAAACCCCTGCCACAAATCTACCTCTTGAACCCCTGCCACAACTCTACCTCTCGAACCCCTGCCACAACTCTACCTCTCGAACCCCTGCCACAACTCTACCTCTCGAACCCCTGCCACAAATCTACCTCTCGAGCCCCTGCCACAAATCAACCTCTCGAACCCCTGCCAAAATCTTACCTCTCGAACTTGTGCCACTAGAACCTTACCTCTCAAACCTTACCCCTTGAACTAGTATCACTGAAACCTTTACCCCTCGAATATGTACCCCTCGAACCTTACCCCTCGAACTTGTATCACCGAAACCTTTACCTCTCGAATATGTACCCCTCGAACCTTACCCCTTGAACTAGTATCACTGAAACCTTTACCCCTCGAATATGTACCCCCCCCGAACCTTACCCCTAGAACTAGTATCACCAAAACCTTTACCTCTCGAATATGTACCCCTTGAACCTTACCCCTCAAACTAGTATCACTGAAACCTTTACCCCTCGAATATGTACCCCTCGAACCTTACCCCTCGAACTAGTATCAATGAAACCTTTACCTCTCGAATATGTACCCCTCGAACCTTACCTCTAGAACTAGTACTACTGAAACCTTAATCTCTCAAACCTTACCTCTGGAACCTTACCCCTCGAACTAGTGCTACTAGAACCTTACCTCTCGAACCTCCTACCCAACTACTCGAACTGTAAGTACTCGAACCTCTGTACTCGAAACCCTAATACTCGAACCTTTTTACTCTATACTCTAGCCATGAGAGAGATATGAAGGTTACACTCAAATGATGGTATTTACTGACTGTTGACTTAAGTGTGTATTTTATCATAATATACTAGATTATCGTGAAACTGAACTCCTGAACTGCTCTGATATTTTTTGTGAAAGACCGGCTTCTACTTTATCTTGTCGTGTCAAACTTGAATCATATAATGCTCTGATGACCGGCTTGTACTTTATCTTGCCATGTCAAACTTGAATTACCTGCTACCTGATTACCTGTCTATGAATTTCGAGGGGCCCGACGCGATTGTAGTTTGGTCAAAGTCGGTGGGGAATGGTACTGACTAGACCGGCTGATTAGACCGGCTACACGTGGAGTTTGGTATGCTAGCGTAACCATCTGACTTATACGAGCTCGTAACTGAACACCAGCGTGAATGGGAAAGTGAATTCTTTACTGATAGCCTTCGGGCATAATTGACTGGGTTATGTTGTGTATGTTAGTCACAGTTGCCATATAGGCACTTAGCAAAAACTCGACATTAACCACCTGCATCCTTTTTACTGTGTGCTAGGACATACATGGCTAGTTGTTAATTGTTAATTGCTATTATGTGATCACTAAAACTCAACTGGGTAAATACTGGCGATGGGTCCTCACTAAGCAAGGAGCTTACCCTAGTTAAATAACCCCTTTTTCAAAGGAAGAAGAACAGTAAAAGAAGAGTGCTTGTTGTCTTTACTTCGTTTGAGAAAGATCCTTGCTACTTGAATTTTTATATGAACTTAGATGTTATAACAGTTAAGAAAAACTTTTATTTGACATTTGTAATAAATCCTTGTCATTGTAATAGTAAAGTAGGTTTTTGAATTACTTAAATCGCTTCCGCATAAACTTTAATTGCTCGTTAATATCGGCCCTTTCGGTAGCACGCTCAAACCCGACCTGATACTTGCAATGGGGTTTGAGGGTGTTACACATACAATTTTCCAATTAACGTCCACTTGCTCAGTTCGTACTGCTTTATACATTCTTATTACACAAAAGTTTTCATTCTCCAATTGCTTTTTCCATTCTGTCATCTTCTTAACTTTCTCTCTACTTTGAAAAATACTTTTCAGTATCCATGAGCAATCACTTAGGAGTCTAGCATTCATCACATTCCCATTTGTTTTTCATGTAATACACATGTACCCATTTGATCAATAATCATTTAGCCTTTTTACACAAATTCCACTGTATTTTGACCATATAAGCTTAATTCCAGTCCATCAATGCCATTAAATTCAGTCCACTTGCTTTCTTTTCAGTGCACACTTTATCCCAAGCTACCGGTGATTTCTTTGATATATTCTCTCATCCACTCCAAAGAAATGATCTGTATATGGGTTCTACATACTTCAACACAGCTTTTGGTATTGGGAAGCTCTGAATCCAATAATAAGCAATGACACTCATAACACTTTTAACCAGTTGCAGTCCACCAGCATAACTCAGGGTCGTTGCAATCCAGCATCTCAGTTATGCTATCATTTTCTCTATCAGTGGCTGACACACCAATATATTAGGTTTCTTGCCGGATATGGGAGTTCCTAAATATCTAAATGGCAATTTACCTTCTTCAAATCCAGTGATCTCTAATATCTCCTTCTTTTGGTCCTCATCCACGACTCTAAAATAGACCTTAAATTTTCCATTGTTAACCTTCAGTACTGTAGAATAAGAAAATCTTTTGTATGTGTCAATAAGTGCTTGAATTGATTCTCCTTTTGTAACTAGAATCACATCATCTGCAAAACAAAGGTTAATCATTTGCAATTTTCGCACTTTATATGGTATTTTAAATCCTTGTTTTCTCTCAGTGTACAAATACATCTGCTCATGTACTCCATCGCCATTACAAAGAGCAATGGAGAAATAGGACCTCCCTGCCTAACCCTTCTCTCGGCAGTCACCATCCTGGATTTTATCCCATTTATCTCGTATATTTGAATGACACAGATTTCACACATATCATTATCTAGCTGACAAAATTACTAGGAATTCCCAGCTCATGCATAAATTTCTCCAAAGCATTCCAATCAATCGTGTCATAAGCTTTTTGGATGTCCATTTGGATCATACATTTTGCGCCTCCAGACTTCCTATTATATCCTCTGACCAGTTCCAAAGCCATCAGGATATGACCATGAATGCATCTTCCTGGCACAAAAGCTGTATGATCCTCTCCTACAATTTCCTTCATCTTCCTACTCAGCCTCCTTGTTAGAACTTTGGATAGGATTTTATGAAGGGTAGTGCAACATGAAAATGGTCTTAGCTCTTTCACTGTTTTTGCACTGGGATGCTTTGGAATCAGAGTAACAAGTGTGTTGTTTATTGACCTATATAGCATATCATTGACAAAAAAATCCTCCACTGCTACTATAATATCTCCCTTCAGTGTTTTCCAATTTGTTTTGAAAATGTTAGCAATGAAACCATCTATTCCAGGTGTTTTTTTATCTCCTATGTGTTTAGTACCTCCCACACCTCCTTTTCTTTCGCATTCTCAATCAGCCTTCTTTGTGCCTCATTACTCAGAATCTTACCCTTTCTCATAATCTCAACATCAACCCTAATCAGATCCTCAGCTATTTTTCCTACCAGTCTCTCATAGAAATCAGTCACTTCTTTTTTAATTTCATTCTGCTCCCAACTTTCTGTTCCATCTGATCTCATAAGTTTCAGTATGCTAGTAGCTTTGTTTTTACCCTTAACTAAAGCATCAAAGTACTCATTGTTGCCATCACCCAATCTAATCCAGGCAGTTTTAGCTTTTTGTCTAGCTATTTTCTCATCAATTCCATTCCACTTTTTTACTTCTCCAATCCCTTTCACTTTTTTACTTCTCCAATCCCATTCCACTATTTTTGCACCTTCTGTTTATCCATTTTATCCTTCATCAGATCCTCATGTTCTGCTTTGAACTCCATTTTGACATGCTACAATTTCTTTTTTACCCTAGACACTTCCTTCATAAAAAATTTCAGATCAATCTCTAATCTCATCAACCTTTTCCATACTCTATACACTGGCCTTCCTTCCAATGGTTTCTCCCAACTTTCCTATGTTGCTTTAATCACCCTTTCATCCTCCAATAAGCAATTCAGGAACTTAATTTTTTTACTATATTTTTTTCTTTTCCTCATTGCATGATCAAATACACCAGCTGTAAGATTTCCCACTCTTGTCTGAGGGTATGTCTGAAACCAATCCATATTTGCTACTACTCTGTCAACACTTGAGTAGATAATCCCATCTACCTGTCTATTTGACCAGGTAAAATAGTCTCCATTACTGTCAACTTCATACAAACCAATTCCGCCCATCATTTGCTCCAAGTCCCAAAATTCAGATACTTGAACATCATTGCCTCAAATCTTGTCCTCCGATGTAAGAACATTATTTAAGTCCCCAGTGTTTATCCATGGTCCCTGAATCTACTTCTATATTATCTCAATACCATTCCAAATACGTTTCATTGTTTTCAGCTGATTACTTGCATATATAGCTGTCATCCAGCAAATTAATTTACCACTATTCTTCTTCAGTTCACATAATAGTAATTGATCAGTGCTTCTTATCTTCCTAATCACCAGTTTAGATTGGCTTCTCTCATTCCGATGACTCTCATAGTTATCCCGATAACTCCATTTGTTTTCGAAATTCTTCCTGGCCTCTCTAGCTTTCTCTTTTTTTTTTACTTTAGTTTCAAGTAAGACAAACAAGCATAATATTCATTGCACTAAGGCGGGATCTAACCTCTATTAATTTTTTTTATTTATCCCCCTCACATTCCACAATATAATCATGTAATGTGACCTAGGGCATCTGATGAACCAGACCAAGTTCTCAGATTTTTCTCGAGCAAGAACTTTCCTCCACATCTTATACATCCTTTAGTTTTTCCTCCTGGTTAAAATTATCTTTTCTTGCTTTTTGTTTAGTTCATTCTTTCCAATATTCTCATCATCCTTCTTCTGTTCCACCAAAACTTTCTATTGCTCTTGTTCCCTCTGTTCAAGTTTTGACTGTTTCACCACTCTATTTCTGCCTTCAATTTTAATACAATAATGTCCTCCCATCAGACATTTTTCATAGTACTATGGTTTCCACTCCAGTTCCACTTCTTTTTTTTATTTTGTTTCCCTCTACATCCTTAATCATGATCAAGTCATGTGTCTTCTGAGTGATGTCAATTTCAACCAAAATCCTAGAATATGAGATCCTTAGCTTATTTGTCGTGCATTCATCTGTGAGCATTGGATTCCCAATTGCACTTCCAATTTTCTCTAAGCTAGTAGAACCCCATAAATGCAGAGGAAATTTAGGTAACTTAACCCCGATCGACAACATTCTGACCATATCTTTCTTGAGTGAAAAATATTTTTCCAGGTGTGCAAGAACAGCCATGTTAAAAATTATATATGGCCCCTTCCCGAGCACCTCATCCCTGTCTATCATAGTTTTGAACCTTAAGATAAAGTACCCCTCATTATTTTACAATATCTTAGGCAAGGTTACAAATGATCAAAGCCTAATCCTGTACCTTTTCAGAGCATTCATAGTGATATCACCACCAGTAACAAACATAATCAAAGCAGTATCCCAACATTTGATTCCCTCATCAACATCCTCAATTTTAATATCTATTTCAGTCTCACCATTGATTATCTTTGGTTCTATGAAATTAATTTCAGCCCATTCGATTGTACCTGGTTCCCACTAATCACATCCACCCATAATCTACCATTCTTCTCCCAATCCACTTTCAATATATCATTAATTTCAGAATTTGTTACCTCTTGTTGACTCATATCCTCCTCTTTTTTGTTAGTTTTTCCTCTTCCTCCAATTATACTTCATAGTTCTACATAATCGTCGCGCTAGTCTCCTTTCTTACACTCTTTCACTACTCCGGTGATAGGACCACCTTCCTTTGCAGCCGGCCTCGTCCCATGGTTACCTTACAAATCCTTTGCCATGTGTGAGAATTCTTGTAGGATTCTGGGAGAGACCACAGATGTTGAGTCCATTGAGACTTATTGAGTTGCAGTTTCCACCAGAGTTTGCAAGAGAAGGCATCCACTGTTGCCTGAATATCTCTAAATCCTATACCATTCTCTTGAACGGGGAAACTCATTTTTTGCCATGAGTGCCATTTTTTTTTATTTCCTGTGATCTCATTATACCCCCAAAAAAGTCCTGAAGCTAGCTTTTCCATTTTTCTTAAGACTATTTTGGGTGGTCTAAGTACTGCAAACAGATGTATTGGAATGGAGAGGAAACAATGATTAATGAGAATGATTTTTCCTGCTGAGCTTAACCACTTGTTTTTCCAGTTGTTTAAAGTATTTTCCATTCTCTCAAGCACAGGGAAATAGTGTACTTGTTTATTCCTTCCAGCAAAAATAGGAGTCCCTAGATATTTGAAAGGAAAGGTGCCTCTTGTCATACCTAAGGTCCTAGAAACTGATTGCAATCTATCCACAGATGTTTTAGGATCAGCAAAAAAATTAGATTTAGCAAAGTTTACTTTCTGACCCGAGGTATGCTCATATGCCTGCAGGAATTTTTTAAATCTTTTCAGATTTTTGTGATTACCATTCAGAAAAACAGCATTATCATCCGCATACATAAGATGGGTTATTAGTGGACAATTCCTGGGCAAACTGAAATTCTGTAGATAGCCTATCTGAAATAATTTTTTTAACCCTCTTGAAAAGGCCTCAGACAAAATGTTATAAAGAAAAGGAGACAATGGATCCCCTTGTTTAATTCCTCTGTTTGATGCAAAAAATCCTGAAGTTACATCATTTATTAAGACTGAGAAATGAGCTGAAGCTATGTTCTGCATTATTCTGTGCACAAATACACCATGGAATCCGAATTGCAAGAGGATTGAATTAAGAAAAGACCATGATACTCTATCAAAAGCCTTCTGCATGTCTAGTTTAACTATGAGGTTTGGGGCTTTTGATTTCCTACCTAATCTTCTAGTCATTTCCTGCATCATAATTACGTTATCAGATATATCCCTCCCTTTTATGAATGCACTTTGCTCAGGGGATATGAGAGAAGCCATTAGTGGTTTGATCCTTTCCATGACCATCTTAGAAAAAACCTTGTTCACAAAGTTAGATAAACTTATGGGCCTGAAATCAGAAAAGGTTACAGGAATAGGCTTTTTGGGTATTAATGTTAACCAAGTACTAGATATAGCCTTAGGTATATTTCCACTTTTAAGGAAGTCATTAGCAGCATCAAGAAGATCTTCATTAATGACTTCCCAAAAAGTGGTGTAAAATGCTCCTGAATATCCATCAGGACCAGGTGAGCTACATCTATTTAGGTCAAAAACTGCATCCTTAAGTTCTTGAAGTTGGAATGGGGATAGAAGATGATCATTTTGCTGATCAGAAATTACCCTAGGTATTTCTGAAAGGAAATGATTAAGAAAAGTCCCCTTTTTTTGTGAAACTTCCTCATGAAAAAGTTCTTTGTAAAATCTTACTGCTTCCTCTTTGATTAGAGCTGGATCAGAGATCCAATTTCCTTTTCCATCCTTAATCTTACTAATTCTTGTCTTGGATCTCCTTTCTCTAACTGAGTGGTGGAAGTAGCTTGTGTTAGCATCTCCAAACTTAAACCAGTTAATCCTAGCTTTTTGCTTAAGGAAAATGAACTTTTCTTTTTGAGCCCTCATAAGCAACTGTTTTGAATTATTTAACTCACTTAGGATTAAATCATCATTGTTTTGCTGAAAGGTGATTTCCAGTTCTTTAACCACATTCTCATAGTATGCCAAATTCTGTGAGACATTACCAAAATGATTTTTATTCTATTGTTTAATTTCCATCTTTAGCCTCTTCAATTTAAAAACCAGCCTATACATTCCTAGGAAAGGGGAATCTAGTTTCCAGTTTGTAGCTACCAGATCCTGAAATTCCTGTCTGTTTGACCACATGTCTTGGTATCTAAATGGTCTAGGGGCTTGTTCTTCAGATGATTGAACGGATAGGAATAAAGGGGCATGGTCCGAAGTCAGCCTATTTAAAACTTGAATAGAGCTATTAGGGAAAAGCTCCAACCAATCTAGGGAGGCTAAACCCCTGTCCAACCTTTGAAACATTAAATCTTTGCATTTTTCCTTAAATCTATTGTTACTCCAAGTATAGGAATTCCCCACAGTAGGAATATCATGCAAGTCATTTGAGTTAATGAATTCTTTAAATTGTTTCATGCTCTTTTTAGGTGTGGACTTTCTGCCCTTGTATTCAGAAACAGATAGCACAGTATTAAAATCACCTATATATATATGGAAGGGGTATTTCCTGTCACTTTTAGATCATTCCATAAGTCCTCCCTTAATTGTCTATGCACACTTGCATATATAAAGAAGCAGTGCCAGTTAAAAGAGGAACCTGAATCAGTTATGTTAACCTGAACAAATTGATCTGTCTCACTTAGATTTGTAATGTTAAAAGTTGGTTCCCATAAAATCCAAATTTTGGCCGTTTGTGCAGCTAAAGCATTATAATATCCAAGTTCACGCTTTAATACTGTGAGCATTTGTTTATCCTGCCATGGTTCTATCAAACACAGAATATCAATCTTGTGATTAAGCTTAAGAATCTTTAATCTTTCAACAGATGTTCCAATACCCCTAACATTCCAAACCAAAATATTTCCTATTATGGTGTGTTTTATCATTTAAAAACTTTAGGGGTGGCTTTCTGTGAGGATCTTAGATTTCTCCCTGACTTTGCTGAAGTCTTACCTTTGTCACCTGACTTACCATTACTTTTTTCTATATTAACAAGGGTGGACATCTGTTCAGGAATGCTAACCTTAATCTGCATGGCATCCTCTTTCTCTGATCCAGGTTGTTTAAAGTCCCCTGTGTTAACCTCTGTGTTGGCATCTGTGTTAACATCTGTGTTGGCATCTGTGATGATTTGCTCTGTGTCTCCTGTTGGGAGTATCTCAAAGACAGGAGAGTTAGGTGCAGGGGTTACATTTTTGTCAGGAATGATTGTTGGAGTTACATCCTGTGATTCCACAGTTTCATGAAATATCTCTACTACATCTTCTTCCAAATCTTCCTGTAAGTCATCTAATGATTTAAAAGCATTTGAGATAGTTACCACATTTTCATTTAAAACATTTCCTTGGGATTGAGGAATATCAGGTAACTGACTCTTTTTTCTCCAGAATGAAGTGGTTATTGGCTTGGATATGTCATCTAGTGAGTAAAAGGAAGCATTTCTCTTTTTATGGCTAATCTTAAAGAGATTGTTGGTATTTTCAAGCTGCACTAAGAGTGATTTTTTATTTTGAAAATCCTTCTCCTTTTGTGAAACAGTTAGTGCAGAGGAACCTTCCTTATTAGTTACTTCTCTTGGCTGAGGTTCTAAACTTTTGTTCTCCTTGTGTACATATACCACAGATACTTCTGGTTTTTTCAGAGATGTTTTCCTCAACTCAGGGTGCAAATGATTACATTTTATGTTATTATGGCCCAAGATTTTACAGTGAGAGCAGTAGAGTGGCAGGTCTTCATATTCAATAGGGTATTCAGCCACCTTGTTACCTATTCCTACCACAATTGTGTTAGGAAGCTGTGTTAACAAATCAATCTCCAAACAAACTTTTATAGCTGATGGTCTGGTAAGAGCTTTGGTGGCAGCATCCATCTTAAGGAATCTACCTATCTGTGAGCTAATTCCTATTATTGCAGAATTGTTATAAAAATGTAGAGGCAGGTTATGCAATGTTACCCAGACCGGCACAATGGAGGATTCCACCGATGGTGAGAATTCCGGCGACCACTTCTGAACTTTCATCGTGTATCCTTGAATTGTCCATTGCCCTTTCATCCAACATCTTTGATAGTCCTCGCTTTCCTGAAATCGGATAAGAACATGTCGGTAATCTATTGAGCCAAGCTGAAATTTGGATTTAAAACCTATAGATTTGAAGGCCTGTAGCAAGGTATCCATTGGGGGTTTCCCACGAATGAATTTCCCAACAAGGGCGTTTTGGTAATGCGATGCTAGTAATTCTCCTTCTTCAGGTGGGAGAATGTAAGCAATTTTTCCTTTGAATTCCGTGATAGGGTGTAAGTTTGGGGTATCGGGGAGTGACGAGAGGAGTGGCGATTGTTTGGTGTTAAGCGCTTGAAGGAAGCTTTTGTGGGATGGTGGAGTAGGGTGGGTAGGATCCAGTGGCGGAGGAGGCGCCGGAGACGCCATGGTCTGCCCCCTGGATGGATATAGCCGTTGGTGGTAACAACTTCCGACCAGAGGATGGATATAGCCATTGGTGGTAAAGAATTCACACACTGCATTTGTTAAATTACATACTAAATTTAAAATTTTAAAAATATATTTTTTGCATCATATATTTTTATATTCTCACATTCAAATACACATTATTACTTATTTAAATTTTAAAATATAATATTTAAATTTTATAAAAAATTAAAATATTTAAATTAAAAATCACTGTGGACTGTCCATTAGTTTAAGGAAAGGATGTCTTTCCTGAGACTTATGGAACATAAAATCGTACCAAATTTGTAAAACATTAAAGAAAATAATCTAAACATCATCATGATTACATAAAATGTGATAAAGTTCTAAATTCATAAAACTTAAATGTACAATATTTTACAAATTAAATAAGAATCTAAAACATTAAAGGTCAAATCAAAGTAATAGAATATTATAATATATTTTTATTATAAATTTCACAATTTTTTATTTCAAAAAGGAAAAATCTTGGGAAAGACGGTATTTCCACTGGCTTATGGAATGACGGGGTTTAATTAGAATGATAAAAGGTAAAATGTCTAAATTGCAATATTAAAAATTTATCATGCAACGTGTAGTAGCAATAAAGTTTATAACCTGATTCATGCAGCCCAAAAATGTTATCTTAATTTTTTCTAATGTATACTTTTAACTTATGAAAAAACTGTCTTTCAATAGACAAACTCTTTCAAAAATACTAAATGTAAAAAAAAATCATAATCCCTCTAAAGGCCGTCTCCGAAGATTTGGAGCCCCTATGCTAAGTAAAAAATGAAGTCCTAAAAAATTAAAAATTAGTCTAGTTCATATTTAAGTTTAAATGATAATTCATATCCCATTTTTCGTGAGATTTATAACAATATAGTTTTTTTAAAAATAAACCAGGGGAAATTATATTAGGCCTTCCCAAGCCATAAAATAACACAAACAGAAATTAAATAGATGAAGCCATAGCTTAGTTGTTATGTACAAGAGTGAGCCTTATGCTCATAAAGCAACCGTGGTTGCTTCCAAAAGAATGAAAGAACTATGGATGATTGTTAGAGGATTATGAACATTATTAGGCTATGGAAGGAATCCTCGAACTTATTAGTGAGTCGAATTAACGAAGCACAGGACAGTCAGAGTCATCCCCAAGTCTAATGGAGTTTATCCTCACTAAATAACCAAAAGCTAAGAATTATCAAAGAGTTAGCCAATTGAACGGCCGTATCAAAGAAGCAATAAACCTCCTGAGCACATACTATCCTGAACCTGAAACTACTGCCACAGACCGATGGAAAAACCAAGCAGCACCTCTGCACAATATAGTAACTACGCATAGTTTGTACTCGTGTGGCATATTTTGTACGTATTTCACAGGTACGTTATAATTCGGACATGAAGTTTATCTGAATTATATGTTATATAGTAACAGTAAAAAAAAATGTTTCGAGGCCCTAAATTAGGAGAAGCTAGTACTCTAATTTACAATGTTTCCTGGAATTTTGTTAACTAACAAGTAATTTACATGTTTGAAATTAAAAGATAACTATTAACTCATCATCCATAATTTTAGAGATTAACTATCACAATAATTTTTTATAATACTAGTATACACGTGTAAATTATATATATGCAAATACATTAACATTATCTTACAAACCATTTACACAATTATAGGTGCAGGAAAATTTGCAGGAAAATTTATTTTAAAAAAATTTACATAGTAAAAGTAACAAAATTAAATTTACATAGTAAAAGTAACAAAATTTACATAGATTCCTTTTTGATCAGATCTCATTTTCTACCGATTTCATTTGCAAGGAAGCACTGGAACTCATTAGGCTAGCAATGTATTCCAATCCTACACACCTGAAATCCTCTACTGTCATTCCTCATCCCATAAAGCAGCTAATCCCTCACCTTAGGCCACCACCTAAGCCGATCATACAGACTGTTTGCTGGGAAAGGCCTATATTAAATTTCATCAAGATCAATACAGATGCTTTATGGTTTCCCCATAAGGCTGCTGTAGGGATAGTTGCTAGGGATAGCTCTGGTACCCCCATACTGATAAATTCAGCAACCATTTCTGCAGAATCTCCTCTTCTGGCTGAAATACTTGCCATCCAATTTGCTTGTCAAAATTTTCACCATTTGGATGATTCTGTTTTCATTGAATCTGATTCTTTATTAGCAGTTAACATGATAAGTGGACCATATTCTGCTCATTGGCAACTGTTTAATGCTGCCTATAAAGTTAATCAACTCCTATGTGGTGCTGTGCTTTTACATGTTCCTAGGGAAGGTAACACTGTGGCTAATGCAATTGCTAAACATCACTCCGCTCATAATCAGGCTCTGAATCTCATTAATGTTCCAGCTCATATTAAGGGTCTTATAGCATTAGACAAGGAACAAATTCCACAGATTAGAGTACAGTCCAACTGCTAGGGAAAGGATGGATACTGCTGATGGAATATTTGTTTATGCAGGTACAATTTGGACTTGGTTCACATGGCGAAATACTCATCAAAACATCACACCCGCAGCCATGATGCACTATGGTATACTTTGAGACAACTGCCCAAATACCTGTCAGTTTTCAAGAAGAAAGAGAAACAAACTCAAGATTTTGTGCAGTCAATCATACTGCCTTTTCTGCTTTCTTTCATTCCATATATACACAGTTTTACAACCAACTTGTCCGATAATATCGAACCAACTAATGTCTACAAATAATCCACGTCTATTACGTGCTGAGAACGTGAAACAGGAAAAAAAAACTTCCTACAAAATGGAAACAACAATTGACTCTATCTAAGTCTAAAAATAGACAGAAACTAGATTAGGAAATATGACAAATCACCCCCTTAATCTTGTTGTCGTCTACTGTAAGTCAGCAACACCAATCCTGCTCCTCAATTCTTGAAAATGCACCCTCCCGAGTGATTTTGTTAGCATGTCAGCAAGCTGTCCCTCGGTGTTGATGTAGTCGATCTCCAGCTCTCCTTGCTCCATGTAGTCTCGGATCAGATGATACCGAGTGTCGATGTGTTTGCTTCTATCATGGAACACAGGGTTTCTGCTGAGAGAAATGGCAGACTTATTATCCACCAAAAGCAGTAGTGCTCGTGGTGGCTCATTCTACAGCTCTCCAAGTAATCTGCTCAACCAAATACCTTGGCAAGCAGCAGTAGCAGCAGCAATATACTCCGATTCGCACGATGAAATTGCTACTACACGCTGTTTCTGTGTTTTCCAACTTACCGGAGCCTGTCCAAGGAAGTAATCAGCCCGGTCGTGCTTTTCCTATCGTCAACATCTCTGGCCAAATCAGCATTGCTATAGCCTGTCAACTACAAGGCTCCGTCTCCTCTTTTAAACGAGATCCCAAAATTCAAAGTTCCCGACACATACCTCAACAAATGCTTCACCGCCATATAGTGCACCGTTGTGGGGTTCTCCATGAACCTGCTTACATAGCCGACGGCAAATGTGATGTCGGGCCTCGTGTGTACCAAGTACCTTAAACCGCCCACGATGCTGCGGTAAAGGATGGCATCCACCGGTCTCCCATCGCCGGTCTTACTCAGCTTAAGCCGTTCCTCTATTGGTGCAGCACAGGGGTTGCAGCCCTCCATCCCCGCTCTTTGCACCAGCTTCTTGGCGTACGCAGCTTGATTTAGGGTGATTCGCCCGTCTCGTTGCTGAACCTGAATTCCCAATTAGTAGCTCAATCCACCGAGATCACTCATCTTGAAAAGCTCGGTCATCTCCTTCTTGAACTTCGTCAGCTCCTTGGTGGATGACCCTGTAATGATCAAATCATCAACGTAGACTCTGACCAGAAGCTAGTTTTCATCGTTGCCGCGCCGATAAACAGCGTGCTCCATTTTGCTCCTCGCAAACCCTAGGTTTCGGAGACTCGAGTCGAGCTTCACGTTCCACGCCCTCGGTGCTTGGCGCAAACCGTACAGGGCCTTCCTCAGCCGCAGCACCTGCTTCTCCTTGCCGTGAACCACAAAACCTGGTGGTTGTGTGACGTAAACCTCCTCGACTAGGTCACCATTGAGGAATGTGGTTTTCACGTCCATATGATGAACCGGCCATCCATGATGCACCGCCAGTGCGAGTAGCACGCGTACGGTCTCCATGCGCGCGACGGGAGCAAACACTTCTTCAAAGTCCACCCCCTGACGCTGCACGTACCCCTTTGCCACCAAGCTGCCTTCCGTTTCACCAGCTCACCGCTCGCGTCCTTCTTCCGTTTGAACACCCATTTCAGGCCAATAGCTCGGTGTCCAGGCGGCAAGTCCACGAGCTGCCACGTTTGGTTTTCCTCGATGCTGGCCAACTCCTCCCTCATGGCCGCTCGCCATTCATCGTCTCGCTCCGCTTTGGCTAGGCTCGCGGATTCGTCAGCAGCGAGTAGACACAGCCCGTCGTCTCCTTCTTCGACAGGTACGGTTTGCTCGAGCAGGCTAGCAAGCGTCCGGTACCGCCGAGGTGCCTCCTCTCCCAGGGATGGCTCTATCGCGCCCGTTGGTGGAGTCGCAAACTCCACGGTTTGTCCTCGAGCTGCAATTGGGGTCTCTGGCTCGAATGGTGAAAGTTCGCCTCCATCCACGGTCTCGGCGTCCGCACCGCTGCTCGCTGATGTCGCGTGCTTCCCGTGAACCGAGCTCCTGACCGGGCTGGAACCTGCAGCAGGAAAAACAAGATGCTCGACCGTGAACGTCTCGGCTGATTGGCCGTGTCTCTCCGTACGCGGTGTTGCGCCCTCGCTCCAATCCCACGCGGTGTCTTCATCAAACACCACGTCGTGCGAGACCCTTACTTGGTCTACGACGGGGTCGTTGACGCGGTATGCTGCAGCGCCCGGTTCGTACCCGAGCAAAACCATTGGCGTGCTCCTGTCCTCCAACTTCTTCAAACTTGGATGCACCGTCTTCACATGCGCCACGCACCCGAACACTTTGAGATGTTGCACACTTGGCCGACTCCCGTGCCAAGCTTCATATGGGGTCTTCCCAACCACGCTCTTCATCGTCCCACGGTTTAGTAGGTAAACCGCAGTCGTCACGGCTTCCCCCCAGAACCTGACTGGCATTCCCTTCGCCTTCAACATACACCGCGCCATCCCAACAATGGTTTGGTTGCGACATTCAATCACTCTGTTTTATTGCGGTGTGTAAGGCGCCATCAGCTGCCGTTGCACACCTCGTTCGGCAAAATACTCACCAAGCTGCTGAGAAGTGAACTCCCCGCCATTGTCAGTGTGCATCGTCTTCAGTTTGCAGCCGCTTTGAAGTTCGGCCGCTAGCACAAACTTCTTGATAGCCTCGACTGCTTGGTCTTTCGTGGCTAGTAGATAAACCCACATGTACCGACTAAAATCATCCACCAAAAGCAAAAAATAGCGTTTACCTCCAGGGGTTGGTGGATCAATCGGTCCACACAAATCGGCATGGACGAGATCGAGACGCTCCTGCGCGTGGTTCCAGGCTTGGCGCGGAAATGAGGCACGTTTCTGCTTCCCGGCTAAGCAAGCGTCGCACAGCCGATCAGCGTCCCCAATCTCTAGAAGACCGTGCACCATTCTTTCTCGCGCGAGACGGCGGAGAGCCTTGAAGTGCAAGTGCCCGTAACGAGCGTGCCAGTGCCAGCCGTTCTCGGTCCCATGCACGGCTAGGTAAACGGGCCGCGCTGGGTTGAGGCGTATCGGGTAGAGGCGCCCGCGGCTCCTTGGCACTCGGGCGATCAGTCGCTCATTTTGATCACGAAGCTGGAGCCAACCGTCCTGGATGTGAGTGTCGTATCCGGTCTCGTCAAGTTGTCCGAGAGAGATGATGCTACTATGAAGTCGCGGTATGTAATAGACCTCGGTTAGAAGCAAATGCTCACTATTTCGGCACGAGAACAGAATCTTCCCGAGCCCTTCAATCTCCACAGAGGTGTCGTCTCCGAGTTTGACTGAGCCCTGCACGTTGGTATCTAGCTCGGAGAAGATCTCCCATCTCCCACACATATGCGCGCTGGCTCCCGAGTCCAAGAACCAGGTTGTGTCGCACTGGCCTGACTGTTTCGTCGCCTTGGCCTGGGAGTTCATCTCGTTGAGCAGTACGTGCTCCTCGGTCTCAGCTGCCTCACTTTCGAGCGTGAGTGAGTGAAGCCTCACGACCAGTAGCGCCGTCTCCTCCTCTTGATCCTTCACAAGGTTAGCCCGTTCCTTGCGTGCACGCCGCGGTTTGGGACAATCCCTCGAGATATGCCCTACGAACTTGTTGCAATTATAGCACTTGATCCCCGTCATGTCGCGGTCACCGCTGGAGGTGCGCTGGCTGCCTTCCCGTGTGGGGCTCGGTTTCTTCCCCTTTTCAGAGATACTTGCCCTTTGTTCCATTCCCGGGGCAAGATCCAGACCCTTGGTCGCGCTGCTTTCCTCGAGAAATCCACTCCTGTTCCGTGAGTAGGATCTGCCCGCTCACGCCACTCGTGATGTTGTTGCCGCAGCACTTGGAGGCTGACCGAAGGCGTCCGATCAGCTCTTTGATGGACATCCCATTAAGATCGAGCAGCGTCTCGATCGAGCAAGCGATCTGCGCATACTGGCTAGGGACCTCTCGGAGGAATTTCTGCACGACCTTGATCTCCTCGACACCATCACCTAAGGACCGGAGGTTGTTGACGATCCCTGTGATTCACAGCCCGAACGCATCGAGGGTTTCTCCGTCCTTGAAAGAGATTTGCTCGAACTCCTTGCGCAGCCGTTGTGCCGTTGCCTCCCTGACTCGATCGACTCCAACGCGCATGAGCCGAATAGCTTCCCAAGCTTCGTGGGTTGTGTTCTTGACAGCGAGAGCCGGCACCATCTCTGGTGGCACGGCTCGGATCAAAGCTGACAGTGCAGCCATTTCCTCTCGCTCGCCCGGCTCGTTAGCGCCGGAAACCGCCTCCCAGAGGCCTTGTGCCCGCAGATTGATTTTCATCACAAGAGCCCACTCGATGTAGTTCGTCGCCGTCAGAGTGGGGTAGACGATGTTGCTGTCGAGGCGCTCCTGCATAATGCGTTCGCGAATGACGATCTCGTTGCCGTTCCTGCGATTAACACTTCGTCCCCTGCTCCGTGCCCGTGCCTGCCTTGTTGGAGAGTTGCTGATGTCGCCGTTGCCGTCGGACATGGTTGCTAAGATTGTTATATAGCTCTGATACCAAATGTCAGTTTTCAAGAAGAAAGAGAAACAAACTCAAGATTTTGTGCAGTCAATCATACTGCCTTTTCTGCTTTCTTTCATTCCATATATACACAGTTTTACAACCAACTTGTCCGATAATATCGAACCAACTAACGTCTACAAATAATCCACATCTATTACGTGCTGAGAAGAGAAAAAAAAAACTTCCTACAAAATGGAAACAACAATTGACTCTATCTAAGTCTAAAAATAGACAGAAACTAGATTAGGAAATATGACAATACCATCATCGAGAGCTCCACTACTTTTGCCGCTACAATGCTAATTGTTTGACTAACTATAAGCTAGTTGCCTGGCCAAAATACGAATTAACACGGGGGTGGAGATTCGTTAGTTTTGGAATCGCAACTAACTTATTTTTACTCTTCTGATCAACCTTGTATAATTCATAACCTAGGCTGTAATTATCATTTTGCGGGCAATGCTGTTACCTTCTGTAAAAACTAACGCTAAGCTACTATGGTCCTTTTTTACTGGCTTGGGGTACCAATATATCAACCCCCACCCTTGGGTGCCTTCCCATTAAAAAAACAAAATTAAATTTTGGGGTCCCAAAAAATTTGGACAAAGCCAACTAGACTTGCTCTTAGACGGCTTTGTTCAATGTTCCAGATTAAACTTTACATTTTACCATTTGATATTATTCTCTATTAAACTTGGACTATATATTTTGTAAAGTCAAGGGATTTGCAAGTAAATATTTTATTGGCAATTTTGTGTGAATTAATTTTGAACAGAAATTCTGACCATGTTGGAACATGCTGGTGCAGAATATTTACGCCAAGGTTTTATGGAAATCAAAGTCAGAATATCGCAGTAGTTTGGAATAAATGAAATTTGTATATCTGACTATATATATCAGGCGTGTGAAGCATAATTGGTTTATGGAAAATCCCTACTTATATGGAGAACATTTATTCGAATATATGGGATGGAATGATATAAGGTAAATCCCTTTATTTATGGGATTTGGATATGCTTCAAGAATCAGATTTGGAATAGGAATATTGTGGAGATAATCAAGGAGTATTCAGATCTGATTCGTGGATATAAATTGGGACAAACACGGCTGCATACTCACGGAATCAACAGAGCAAAAATCTGCACACAGATTTTTGAGACTTTCGAGAAGTTGCAAAGAGTCAGAACACTGTGTTCCAACACACCTGACCTCCCGCACAAAGTTCAGAATCACAAACCTTAATTCCTCGGGAGGAGGAGATACTGCGTCGACGAAGTTCGAGATCTGAGGGAGTCTGATTAAGGTGGATCGGTAGCTAGGGGAGCTAGTAGAGTCCACACGTTATAGATAGTAAAGATAAGTATTTTGTAAACTGTACTCTGTACTGTATCTTTCTAATTAGTGGATTCATTCTGAAATGGGCCAGTCCCCGCAGATGTAGGTAGATTACACCGAACTGCGTAACCAAGTCGTGTGTCTTTTACGTATTACGTTATTATGCACTTGGTTAAATTAGTCATGTTGGAACACATTAGTAAGGACTAGAAAAATTGGTAAAACTAAATTTCAATTGGTATCATAGTTGAGTCACTTATCGTTCCCTTGGTTGTTTCAAGGAAAGTGAGATCCAGTTTTACCATGACGACAAGAGAAGGAGCTTCAGTCTCTCGACCACCACTGCTAGAAGGCAACAACTACAACTATTGGAAGGCACGCATGAGAGTCTTCATCAGGCATGGTTTTATGTTGAGAATGAATGGAATCATCCTACAGAAGATGCTGATACAAGTTCCAAGGTTGTAGAAGGGGAGTCAAGTCAAAAACCCAAAGACAAGGCTAAATGGACTCCAGATGACTTTAAAGAATCTCTGGCGAATTCGAAGGCACTTAATGCGATCTTCACTGCTGTTGATGAATTTCAGTTCAAGCTTATATCTACGTGTCACCAAGCAAAGAAATCATGGGATATTCTACAGACTGTTCACGAAGGAATCAGACGAGTGCATGAATCCAAACTACAGATGCTGGCTTCCAAGTTCGAAGAACTCAAAATGGAGGAGGACGACACCATTGCTACATTCAATGGAAAACTCAGAGATATCTCCAACATGGCTTATCAACTTGGGAAGGTGTACAAAGAAACTAAGCTAGTGAAAAAGACCTTGCGATCTCTTCCCAAACGGTTTGCAATGAAAGTAGCAACAATAGAGGAAGCAAGAGACGTAGCCACCATGAGCCTAGATGAACTAATGGGTTCGTTACAAACTTATGAGATGACATTCCAACAACCTACAAAAAGAGTCTCCAAGGATTTGGCGTTCAAAGTTTCTCCAGCTAAGGAAAGTCACGAGTCTGACAGTGATGATGAGATTGAAAAACTTGCACTTATTACAAAGAATTTCTCAAGAATGCTAAAGAAGGTGGTCAACAAGAAATCTCAGGAAAGATTTGGCAGAAACAGACAAAAACCACAAGATTCGATCAATAATCATGGAATGAGATTTGAATAAGGGAATATACAGTTTGGGAGAAATCAGAACAATGAACCAAAACAGGCTGGACGAATTCAATGCAGAGAATGTGAAGGATATGGTCATATTCAGGCTGAATGTGCTAACACTCGCAAGAAACAAGGAAGATCATATGTCACCTCTTGGAGTGAAGATGAAGATGATGAAAAAGACGAAGAGGAACTTACCAGTAATTATGTAGCCTTTGGAGCAAAGGTCCATGATACATCAGAGGATCAGTGTTCCAACACACTGAACAAAGGTAAAGCTATATGTTCCAACATAGATCTGGATGATGCACACAGCGATGAAGATGATGATCTGTCTGTAAGTGATGAAGAAATCTATAGTACATATGAACAAATGTATGCCATGTGGGTTCAAGTAGCTGACACGAACAAAGAGCTGAATGAAGAAAAAAGAAAGCTAATTGAAAGTAAGAATTACAATCCACGGTTGCAGAGCTTGGAAAACATAATGAAGAACTAAACAAGAAACTGATAGCAGCAGTCAAGAGGGCCGAGATGTCTGAAGCAACTATATTTAAATTGAATTCCGGAAAGGCAAAGCTTGATGATATTCTAGATATGGGAAGAAACTTTGGTGGTAGACACGGGATTGGATACGGGAAAGAACCCAAGACTGAATTGCATGAAAAACCAGTAACTCTCAAAGCTAGGATTCGATAAGTAAAACGGAAGTATGGGATGCCGTATCAAAGAAAGCCACTCATCTGCAGATATTGTACGTACCAAGGACATGCTGAACAACAGTGCAGAAGACTAATCAGAGATCATATGACAGGAAGACAACTTCTTCTGTGTTCCAACACAGGCGATACTCATATGGGAAAAATGATCAGAAAGATATGGGTTGTTAAAAAATCCAGTACATGTCTGGTGGCACACACTTCTCTAACAGCCTATTCCAGTGATTCGTGGTACTTTGATAGCGGTTGTTCTCGCCATATGACTGGCACTCCAAAATACCTCACGAACATTACTCCATATGATGGCGGATATGTAACCTTTGGTGATGGAAAGAGAAGCAGAGTAATTGGCAAGGGCGAATTGAAAATTGAAGGCTTTCTAGTATTCACAAGTATATTATTTGTTGAAGATCTAAAGGCAAACTTGCTAAGTATAAGCCAGCTGTGTGAAAACAATATGGTAGTGGAATTTCATAAGGACAAGTGTATAGTAAAGCATGGAGAAAACAAGGTTCTTTCTGGAATAAGATCATCAGACAATTGTTATTTGCTGGAACAAGGAGTTTGATGCATGCTTTCAAAACATGATGAAGGAATTCTTTGGCACAGGAAGCTCGGCCACATCAACTATAAAACACTGGTGAAAATTGCAAATGTGAAAGCTGTACGAAGAATGCCTACCTTAACCAGCAAGGATGGAATTGTGTGCGGACCATGTCAACAAGGTAAACAAATTCGTTCTCCTCACTCTTCAGTACAGTATATTACTACATCTAGAAATCTGGAACTATTGCATATGGATTTGATGGGTTCGGTTAATACACCTAGTATAGGTGGAAAGAAATATATATTTGTATGTGTTGATGACTTCTCTAGATTCACATGGGTAGCCTTCTTGAAAGAGAAATCCGATACAATAGAAGTTTTCAGAAGTCTTGTAGTGAAATTACCAACTGAAAAAGGGAGCCCAGTAGGAAAGATAATTCGAATCCGAAGTGATCATGGTAGAGAATTTGAAAATGAACAGTTCAGTTCCTTCTGCGATGAGCTTGGAATCCAACATGAGTTCTCGACTCCTATCACTCCTCAACAGAATGGTATCGTAGAACGAAAGAACAGAACTCTCCAAGAGATGGCTCGAGTTATGTTGGCAGAGAAAGATATTCACAAGAAATGGTGGGCTGAAGCAATCAATACAGCATGTTATACAATCAATCGAGTGTATCTTCGACCATTCACCAGCAAGACAGCCTACGAGATTTGGAAGGGCAGGAAACCAAATGTTTCATATTTTCACGTGTTCGGGGAGTACATGTTATATTCTCAAAGATAGAGAACAACTGCCAAAGTTTGATAATCAAAGTGATACAGGAATTTTTCTAGGGTACTCCATCAATATCCGTGCCTACAGAGTCTTTAATCATCGAACCAACACTCTCATGGAATCCATAAATGTTATTGTGGATGATTCAGAGAAGGAACAACAACCAGAAGGTGTAGAGGAAGAACCTAGCAACACTCATGTTCCAACACAGTCTCAAAACTCAGACAAGGAAAATCCATTAGTTGACTCTGACTTTCACCAACGTGCTACAATAACTGAGCCACGGAATCCTAACCCTGCTGAAGCTTACCATGTTGGAACACAGTCCCCCCGCTACTGCCACCCATGTTCCAACACATGACCAACCCAGTTCCACCATGAGAAGCACTCGATCAGTGCCTCGAGTTGATTACCGACGACTGACTGGACTACACTGTTTTGTTTCTCTAATTGAACCCAAGAACTATAAAGAAGCCTTACTTGATGAATATTGGATTGCTGCAATGCAAGATGAACTTGGTCAGTTTACAAGGAATGATGTCTGGTATCTTACTCCTCGCCCCAAAGGCATTAATGTCATTGGTACGAAGTGGATCTTCAAGAATAAATCAGACGCAGACGGCTTAGTCACCCGAAAAAAAGCTAGACTTGTTGCTCAAGGATATACACAAGTGGAAGGTGTTAATTTTGATGAAACCTTTGCACCAGTTGCCAGGTTAGAGTCTATTCATATTCTACTAGCTATTGCCTGCTCTTTGAACTTTAATTTGTATCAAATGGATGTCAAGAGTGCCTTTTTAAATGGAGTGGTGAATGAAGAAGTATACGTGGAACAACCTAAAAGCTTCGAAGATTCTCATTATCCACATCATGTATATCGTCTCAAAAAGGCTTTATACAGACTAAAGCAAGCACCCAGGGCATGGTATGAATGACTTACTACCTTTCTTCTTCAGAAAGGTTATCGTCGAGGGGGAGTAGATCGCACTTTGTTTGTGCTTGACAAGGATTCAATTTTTTCGATTGCTCAAATCTATGTTGATGACATAGTTTTTGGTTCTACTTCACCATCTATGGTACAGGATTTTGTCACCGTTATGCAATCTGAATTTGAAATGAGCATGGTAGGAGAGCTCACTTACTTTCTGGGATTGCAAGTCAAGCAAGGAAAGAACGGCTTATTCATAAATCAAAGTAAGTATGCCTTGAATTTAGTAAAGAAGTTCGGTCTGAGTAGTGCTCGAGCAGTTCGAACTCCGATGGGTGTTTCTGATAAATTGGTGAAAGATGAAAAAGGAGTTACAGTTGATAAAAAATTATACAGAGGCATGATTGGAAGTTTATTGTATTTAACAGCAAGCAGACCAGATATATGTTTCAGTGTTGAAATATGTGCGAGGTTTCAAGCTGATCCTAAGGAATCTCATCTCACTGCAGTTAAAAGAGTTATTCGATATGTAAGTGGGACTTCTGAGTATGGTGTTTGGTATTCTAAGAGTCAAGACTCAAAGTTGGTTGGGTATAGTGATTCTGATTGGGCTGGTAATGCTGATGATCAAAAAAGTACAGGTGGCTGTTTCTTTATTGGAACAAATTTGGTGTCTTGGTATAGCAAGAAACAGAATTCAATCTCTCTATCTACTGCAGATTCGGAGTATCTTGCAGCAGGGAGTTGTTGTGCACAACTGTTATGGATGAAACAAATGTTGAAAGATTATGGAGTTCATCAAGGCCCTTTGAAGATTCTATGTGACAACACAAGTGCTATTGATATTTCGAAGAATCCAGTTCAGCACTCGAGAACCAAACATATTGACATAAGGCATCATTTTATTAGAGATATGGTTGAAAGAAAAGAAGTGGAAGTAGTCTATGTTCCAACACACGAGCAACTTGCAGATATATTTACAAAGCCGTTGGATGCCACCACTTTTGAGAGCCTTCGACAACACCTAGGTGTTTGTCAAATCTGAGGTAATTTGTACCATAATTACTCTTTTTGTAAATATTTCTTTTGGTAATTTTTGTTTTACAAAAATTGGAAAAGAACAAAAATATGGAAGGAAGCAAAGGCTTACAAAAATAGGAGATGTTAGTTTGGTATGTTGGAAGTTAATTAAGGAATGACAACTTGATGTGACAAGAAGAAAAAGGTCATCATTACAAAGTTTGGAAAATCTAAAAGGAGGCTTCGCGGGAAAAGAGATGGATAGTTGAAGAGTTAAAGTGGGATTCAAATTCACAAAACATCTTTTCACATCCCCCTACTCTCGTCCCAAATTTTCTCTTCCAAATCTCTGCGAGAAAGAAAAAATTGTTATACTCCACACCTTTCTTCATCTCGGCATTGTGCGAAAGGATGTCAAACTCAAAACTCGCCTATGGTGGAAGCTGCGGTACCAAAAATTATGGAGGAAGTTCAAGTTTTATCGAATTTGGAATTGATGGTGGTTACTGAGCCGAGAAAATATGATGAACAAACTCAGATCGGAGGAAGCATAGAAGATGCAGAGGATGAGGTGACAGTTGAGGTTGAACCCGATGAAGCCAAAGAACCAGAGGAAGAGAAAGAGGTTTCTGGCAACTGTAAATTGAGTGGGGAATCTGAAGTTGAGCCAGATGCTGAAAAGGAAACTTCAGGAACCAAGAAGAAACCTACGGTAACTAGCCCTGACCCTCGACCATTAAAATTTATGGGAATTGAATGTATGAGTATGGATGAAATTTTTGAATGGCTTGAGGCTAATAGAGTTGTCGTAGATTTAAGAAAGATCAAGAAAATTAGAGGAGAATATTTGACGGTTAAGGTTAAGGAGTTAGTGACTGGAAACATAGGTGAAATCAGGAGACTTGAGAATTACACGGTGAAATTTGTGATGGGGAGATATACCGAGTTTAGGGAAAAAGATAAATTTTACGTGCATTGTTATATTCCAGTACCAAGTTGTGTTTCTTTGAGAGAGATTAGGGAAAGTGAAGTGGCTGGATTAGAAGTGGTTAGGAATGGAGATAAACTTCAGGCGGGGTTCTATGATATGAATTCAGCAAAGAGGATGGAAGAATTGTGGAATCCTATCATTATTGTTCTGTCGGACAGTGAAGACAGTGTTCCAACACAGAAGGATGAACCTGAGTATATGGACTTAGACTCTGATGCTGATTTGGGAGGAGAGGATAATGATGATTTCTATGATAATCAGGATGATGAAGCTCCAGATGAAAACCTGTCTGCCCAGAGTGATCGTTCTGAGTGTGATGGTTCTGAGAGTGATGAAGATACTCAGTCAGAAGAAAAATCTGAGAAGGAAAAGAAAGCTGAAGAATCAGGGAGTGTTCCAACATAGGATATTCCTGATCTGGCATATTCCAGTGATGAGGTACTGGATAAGTTTTATCAGAATGCAAAAGGCAAGAGGAAAGCTGACAAAGCCAAAGTGTCTGCTCAAGCTAAGAGGAGCAAGAAAAGGCACGACAGCAAGGAAAAGAAGGTTTTACCTCCTTCATCTGTCAGCAAGGCTTACTCTGCGGTTTATTTTGATGAAAAAGGTGCAGAGATGGGAGATTTTTTCTCAGAAAAGAAGTTCATAGCAGAAAGGCCGCTGGATTTAAAAGCCTATAAGGAGAGCGACTTTACAGATTTTCTGAAGCTAACTGGCATGACAACAACAGCAACAATCCAGCTATAGTACAACAGGCAGGTTGTACTTGAGGTGTACTCCAATCTTATGCCTGGTAATTTAGAGATTAGCTCCCCATGGTTTGGTAGAGTATATGTACGGGGGAAGATAATAGAGGTTTCTGCTTCTAGAATCAACACATTGCTGGGTCTGAACACACTTGAAACAGGGGGAGTATTTCCTGAAAATCTGGGATTGTCTGACAATGAAATATTAGGTGTTATATCTGGGGGTTATAAGATTGAATGGCCAGCAACGGGATATTCACAAGCATCCTGCTTGTCATCAAGATTTTTTTGCTTATATCAGGTAGCTGTGCACTGTTAGTTGCCCTTGAGTAATACTACAGCGCTGACAAGGGAGATGGCTAAACTGCTATACTGTGTTGGAACACAGAAAGAAGTTAATCTTGGACTTCTCATTCAGCAGCATTTGGTCAAACAGGCTACTGCTCCGAAAGTAAATGATGCTATTATCTACCTTGCTTTAATCTCTGCTCTAGCCAAGACTGCAAAAGTGAAAGGGAAGGCTTCAGATATAGTAATTGACACAGAGTTTTTGAGGCCGAACAAGAAGACATTTGGGCTGAGACATGTTCATGATCTCCCATGGAAACCTTCCGGGTTGACTTCGTCTTTAGCAGCAGAAAAGGGGGCTAGGCTACTGGTTCTGAATGCAAGACTTGGAGCTTTAGGCATACAGATGGCTGCGCTAGAGGCAGAAAAAGCAAGGCTAGAGGCAGAGAAGTCAAGGTTGGAAGCATGACTTGAAGATTGAATGCTGGGGGAGCACTGTTTATTTTGCTGTTTTGATAGTACCTTTGGCCTATGTGTGCTCCCAGGGGGAGAAATTTTGGATGGCATGATTTAGACTTTGATTCAATTTGGCTGTAATGATTTTATGTTTTGGATTTCTGGTTTCTGGTTTTCGGATTTTATGCATAAGGGAATTCTGGAATTCTGATAGCTTGTTGATTGTTGGTTTACAAGTTTATGATATTGATGCTGAAAGTTACTGTTTGGGAATTACATGTCCAAAATATTATGGGTCCACAAAAATGCCAAAGGGGGAGATTGTAAAGTCAAGAGATTTGCAAGTAAATATTTTATTGGCAATTTTGTGTGAATTAATTTTGAACAGAAATTCTGACCATGTTGGAACATGCTGGTGCAGAATATTTACACCAAGGTTTTATGAAAATCAAAGTCAGAATATTGCAGTAGTTTGGAATAAATGGAATTCATATATCTGACTATATATATCAGGCGTGTGAAGCATAATTGGTTTATGGAAAATCCCTACGTATATGGAGAAGATTTATTCGAATATATGGGATAGAATGATATAAGGTAAATCCCTTTATTTATGGGATTTGGATATGCTTCAAGAATCAGATTTGGAATAGGAATATTGTGGAGATAATCAAGGAGTATTCAGATCTGATTCGTGGATATAAATTGGGACAAACACGGCTGCATACTCACGGAATCAACAGAGCAAAAATCTGCACACAGATTTTTTAGACTTTCGAGAGGTTGCAAAGATTCAGAACACTGTGTTCCAACACACCTGACCTCCCGCACAAAGTTCAGAATCACAAACCTTAATTCCTTGGGAGGAGGAGATCCTGCGTCGACGGAGTTCGAGATCAGAGGGAGTCTGATTAAAGCGGATCGGTAGCTAGGGGAGTTAGCAGAGTCCACATGTTATAGTTAGTAAAGATAAGTATTTTGTAAACTGTACTCTGTACTGTATCTTTCTAATTAGTGGATTCATTCTGAACTAGGCCAGGCCCCACAGATGTAGGTGGATTACACCGAACTGCGTAACCAAGTCGTGTGTCTTTTACGTATTACGTTATTATGCACTTGGTTAAATTAGTCATGTTGGAACACACTAGTAAGGACTAGAAAAATTGGTAAAACTAAATTTCATATTTGAATAAATATATAAGCAATAGTATTATCACGTGATATTGTTTGATCCATCATAGCAAGTGATTTTTAAAAATTAATTTTTTATATGTCTTTATTATATGTAATTAAATATATTAACAGTTAAATATATTTTTTGATTAGGGTAAAAAAATTCTATGAAATTTGATTTGGGGTGGAGAGAGTACTAAAAGTGTAAAACATGAATGCAAAATGTTGATACATCATCATGCCTATATAAAAGATCACGTGAAATGTTCAAATACATTTAAATTAAATAAATCAAATAGGAAGGCCCAAATGCTCATCAACCCATCTTTGACCAATTTACAATTCAATTTTAAAAATGGGTCAACGTCGAACAGAAATCGCAGCTCGTCATTTTCGCTGTATCTTCCCCATCTTCGTCATCTTTTCCATCTCCGACGCTTCTTTTACCTTTCCAATCACGTTAATCAACGACGAGGCAAGGTTTATTGCTGTGAAAATTAAATTTTCGACGGGATGATTCCAACGAACCATACGTGGTGACTTCATTTGGTACAGCCACAGATCTTTCAATCGGTGTTGAAACTCGACGGGTATCGGTGAAATGGAGATCCAACGACAAGGGAAATTTGGTTGCAACCAGCGGCGGAACCAAGACGATATGTAAGGGAGCTAAAAAGAGGTAAAAAAAAATTTTGCAACAGTAAATACAACAATATTTTAACAAACAACGCTTACATAATGATATGAATACATAATAATTAGATTTTTACAACAAAGAACTATGACTGCATAAAAAACTACGTTTCAATACTTGGGTTGCTAGAACTAGAACCACTAACCATATAAGACAATTGTATTCTACGATGTTGCATACGCTGATAAAGTTGCAAAATTGGTTCAATATCGATCCCAACAAAAATCGCCTTCTCAATATGCACTGTCATAACATCATTCATCCATTCATCTCCCATTTTGTTGCATAAATCAGTCTAGATTCTCTTCATGGATGAAAAAACCTGTTCAACAGTTGCAACTGGTAGAACTAAGGTTAACTCAATAAGACGATATATCAGTGAAGAAGTAGTATGCCTAGTTGTTTGAACCATCTTTTGAGCAAGACTTCCAAAGTCCTCAATAGCCAAAAACTCATGATCAAGTTGTACATTAGGTTGTTGATGCGGGAACGATCTTCTATATAGAAGTCACTTGGATACAATTCAGCAAGACGAACTAACTTACCAATATCAAACTTAGAAAATGAATCTCTTGGATCAAGGCAAGCCATACAAGTGAGTAACTCTGTATTCGCTTCTGGAAATCGATTGTTCATTTCATGAATCATCCTATCAACAACATAGTATTCAAATAATAAAAGGTTAGCATGTAGCAGTGAAAAAATTACAAATCAAATCAAATAAGGTATGTAAATTATAAAAGTAATACCTGAAGAAAAGTATCAACACGAAAGAAATCACCATGGGTCTGCATTTGCGTAAGTTGTTTCCTACGACCACGAATTCTCCATTCATCTTCCATATTAACTATCGAGATGTCATGGTTAACACTAAATGCGTTGACTTCATTTAATAACTCATCCCAACCATTCTCTCTGTATTGTTGCAACTCAAACTTCATTGTATTCATCAAACTCACAGCCAACACAATATTTTGATTCTTTTGTTGCAAAGCAAGGGACAAATTATCTACAACTCCCAACAAATGCTTCATCAAAAGTATCACAAAAACAAATTCATAACTCTCCATTTGCTCAAGCAAACGGCTCGCTGAAGATTTACTCAGATTTGCATCACCATCATCGTGGACATTTTCAATCAATTGCAAAACAGATTCCCACATAGTAATGAAACGAATAATAGTAGTGTAATGTGATCCCCAATGAGTATCCCCGACCTTCTCAAACTAGTCTCTTGATTTTTGCCTCTTCCACTCACAATATCTCCATTCTCCAATCCCTCTACAATTCTAGCATGTTCTAAATCAAGAAGCATGTCTTTTCTTCTACATGAAGCTCCAACTAAATTCACAATCATACCAAGATAAATGAAAAACTAACACACAACTCGATTATCATCAGCAGCAACAAGAGAAACCAATTGAAGCTGGTGAGAAAAACAATGGACATACCTTGCAGATGAGTTTTCTTTCAATATCAAAGCTTTCAGTCCATTATACTCTCCTCACATATTTGAGGCTCCATCATATCCCTGACCTCTCAACTTTGACATTGATAATTTATGCTTTGCAAACAATTCATAAATAGCACTCTTCAAACTAATAGCAGAAGTATTACGCACATGCACAACACTAAGAAAACGTTCAAGAATGCATCCTTGTTTGTTGACATATCTTAAAACAATCCCCATTTCCCCTTTTATTGATGTATCTCTAGCCTCATCAACCAATAGAGAAAAATAACTATCTCTAATTTCATTAACAATAACATTTGTTACCTCACTAGCACAAGCACTTGATAGTTCCTTCTGTACTTTGAGAGATGTGAGCTTGTAATTTCCAGGGCCATTTTCATTCATTGTCTTAGCAACAACATCATTTCGCTTGAAATACCAATTCATCATTTTGAGATGATTGCCCTTATTCAGAGAATCCAGCCCTTCATCATGGCCACGAAAAGCCATACCTTGATTTAGCAACAACCGTGTCACATCCAAAGTGGCTCTCAAACGAGTTCGATATGCAATCTCCGATTCACGCCCATGTGCCTGATAAGAATGAAGGATACTTTGTCTTTGATGCTTAAATGCATACAATTGTTGAGTTGCATCATTATGAGCACTACCCGCTACGCCAACATGTTTCTTAAAGATATCAAGAGCTTTCTCCCAATTGTTAACCCCACTCACAATAAATGCATCATCTCCATCTCAGCATCCCTTATGTGAATTCCTAAAGAGATAGCAGCAAAAGCAAAATGTTGCATCCTTTGATGCGCTATACTCCAACCAATCAAAAATTTCAAACCAAGAAGGTTGAAATCATCTATAGTCATTTCACTGCTTTGTCTTTGGAAAAGAATGACCCTTAAGTTAGCAAGGACCTCTTAACACATAGTCTTTCATCACTTGATCTCTAATAGAAACATCAAAATAATTAATAGGTTTACGTTTCCCGGGATCATTTATAACATCATCTGAATTGAACTCAACACAAGAATGTTTTTGACTACTACCCTCTTCATTAATCCTTTCTTCATTTGGTTCACTCGGTCTCTTAAAAATAGATGATCAACTACTTCGAATTACGAATTTATCCATATCCTATTTGACATAAAATAAGAAAAATATGTCAAATTAAATATGTATATGCTATTCAGTATTCATAATTTGTCAAGAATATGTCATATTAAATATGTCAAAAACATGTCAAATTAAATATGTCAAATTATCCATATCCATATTTAGCACAATTTCAACACAACCACTAAATATGTATATGCTATTCAGTATTTACAATTTCACACAAATAAGAAATTCAATTCAACACAAATTACACAAAAAATATATTGGTTCCTTGTAAGTTGTATCCTCTCCTCGCATACCTGATACCTTGCCCTTGGTTTAGCTTGGACGCGGTTGCTGGTTGTGGTTGAGAAAGGGGACGGCGGCAGACGGATGGATGGCGACAGGTTGACGGACAGCGACAGGCAGATGGACGACGGTGGCGGATGGACAGCACAGCAGCCGACTGTGCATTTTGGCAGAAATGGGAGGAAGACAAGAGTCAAGAGGAATTATGCAATTTTTCATAGGTTTTAAATTTTTATTTGGGCCAGTTGGGTTTCAGCCCTATTGACCTCATTTATTTTTGTTGGCTTTATCTTAACAAAATGATGTCGTTTTGTTTAGTTAGAAAACAAAAAAAAGAAAAAAACATGGGTTATCTTCTCCACTAGAAGCCCATTCGCCCACCGCTACTGGCCTCAAGGGGGGCAGAATCCGGTGGCTTCCGGTGGCTCTAAGCCTAAATTTTGGGCCACTGGATCCTAGAGGTGGCGCTCGCACCCCTCTCCCCCCCAAGTACCGCCCTTGGTTGCAACAACACTGCAATGAAGATCCGACAACGATGGAAAATTCAGTTACGATGACAACGAGAATATCAGGAGGTGATGCTAGGGACACAAATCAATGTTTCAATTTTTCAACATTTGCATTTCAACTTCTAAACTTTCGTAAACCTTTAAATAATATCTCCAAAAAAAGTTTAATTTGACCTTCAACAAAAAAATCTTAGAAAAAATCTTATAAAGTGTAGTTTAAACGTTTGTCTCGCTAATCTCATAGAGACCTTGCCAAAACTTAATATTATATTTTCAAAAAAAACAATTATAGTTAGATATCATAGCAGAATGTGTGTGAATTATCCATTCAAAATATTTGTTTGAAGGGCATAATTAAATTGAGTGTTTGAATTAAGAAAATCACACTTTCATGCACAGGTAAATGCAATTCAAATTCTGTTTACAATGTCTCTTACTTTGAAAATGTACTCCCTTCTTTGAGTTAAGTGTCCATATGACCATATGTTTTGGTCAAAAGTGCCAATATGACCCTGAAAAATCAGAAAGTGCTATTATAATCCTATTATTTTCTTGAAAGTGCTAATGTAAGCCTGAAAGCCTGAATTTGGCTGGAAAAACTTTAAATGATTATTATACCCTCTATTTAAAAAAATAGAAAAACATAATAAGTGGAAGGACGTTTATACCATCATTATCTCTGCAAATTTTACCTCTTTATAACATCAGAGCATCGCGCTTTATAATATCATAGCACCATCTCTAAACCCGTCCACCAATCTTAAAACAACTAACCCAGAGCATCGCGCTTTTAGAAAATCAGCTTTGTGTTGTTCTTCTTATGAAAAACCCAATCTAAAGTCAAAGTCTTCTTCCTCAGTCATTGTGCCACTGATTTATTCAATCAATGCCGAATCAGTAAACTAATTTGCAATTAATTCCCTATAATCCCCCACAATCACAAACGGTCCTCGTCGGAGCCCCAACAATTCTCCCACTGGCATTCATTCCTACAAAGTGGGTCATGGAGGAGCTCTGCCACTCTAGCTCAATTGGGAGCTGCGGCACCGTGGGAAGCTCGCCCATGAAGGGGGACGAAGTGGGCGTGTTTTCTTCCCCCCTGTCTCCTGCAAACTATAACTATCACTCATGGGCCAGAGGTTAGGGTTTGGTGGCTGGAGGAGGAAGTGGATGGTTGTTGGTCAGCCAGATCAGAGGTTGAGGGTTTAGTGGTCAGATGAGTTGGTAGTGGACCGGGGCAGAGTATAGGGTTTGGTGGTCGAAGGCAGGGCTTAAAGTGGGGCTGGGGTTGGCGGCGGCGCACGGCTAAGCGGTGATGGGGCTTAGGGCTAGGGGTGGCGGGGAGGGCTTAGGGTTAGGGGTGGTAGGGGATAAGGCGGCGGAGCAAAGGCGACGCACTGCAGCGGTCGTGTGTGCTTCACCGGAGATGGTGGTGGCCGGTACAGAGCTCGCTGGAGGAAGGATTTAGCTGCGGTGGGATCCGACCCGTTAGACAACCTGAGTTATTCCTTTGTGTATTTTCGACCCGACGTGGTTCAGCTCTTGTAATCCAAGGTTGAATGTGAGGTGAGATCTGGGTTTTAATATGCTAGCATTACTGAAAAGTTTGAGTTTTGGTGTGTATCCGGGGCTGTGGATGATGGAGTTTGCTAGTTTTTGTTGAAAGTTTGATTCTTTTTGTTTATGTTGTGGTTCTGTGTTTTTTTTAAAAATCCCAGGTTCTGTTAGTGAATTCCCATATTCCGGCCACCGTGTCGGCGACAATGGTGGCGGTGGAAGTGGTGGAGCAATGGTGGGAGTAGCAGTGGTTATGGAGATGAAGAAGAAGAACTTAGGGATATTTTTGTCATTACATTTTTTGTTTTAAGACTAGAGGTAGTTTAGAATTTTGTATTTGGTTAATGCCGGAAACTATTTAGTCAACGCCAAAATAGTGCCAAGAAAATATATCGACACTTCTAATGCAAAAGATAGGGTTATAATATCACCTTCTGATCTTGCATGGTCCCAAAACATAGGGTCATATATGTATTTCTTCTTCATCTTCATAGAATGTGATGAGAATGAGAGGAAGTTTGGTGGAGTTTTTGGAAAACGAATGAAATATAACAAAGCAATATCATTGTGTAGAAATTAGTATGCCAGAGATTGAAAAGTAAATAATGTGTGAAGAAGTAATGCAAGTGAATGTAAAATGACCTTGGGAGATTGTAACGTGAATAAGATTAAAAAAAATGTAAGAGTAAATCTTGTAACCGGTGGTCTGTTTTTAAGTTATGGACAAGTCTTTGTATTTTTTAATTTATATAATAATTTTGTTAAATTACATGCTCTCTCCATTTATAAATTTATGTCACCATAGGTTTAGCTATTTGGATTTAGATAAAGAAAATGAGCAGATGAAATTGAATGTAGAAAATAAAAAGTAGAATGAGTTGATGAAATTAAAGGAATTTTATAAAAAATGGAAAGGGTGTCAAATAAAAGAAAACATCCATTTATAGTAAGTGTTCCATAAATAACAAAACAGAGGGAATACTGAATTTTAACATTCTACAATATATTATTTATAAAAAAAATTAATATTTTTACATTTAAATACACTTTTGTTTTTTGGTGAGAAAATAAAGTTTTTTTTTTAATCAACCACACATATATATTAATAAAACATAAGAAGCATTACAAAGTGTTCTGCCCAAATTAATGGCTACATCATGTTCATCACTAATTATATTATGTGACCTTAATACATTTAAAAAAACCTGAGATCCTGAACCATATTTAGAAATCTGATCCACTATGCCTTTGATTTCCTAGCTTGCTGATTCCGGTTTCGTCAATGATATTTCCAATATCGAAGAATCTGTGTATATCATCATTCTCGACATTCTCCTCCTCCTTGCTGCTTGGATTGCTCTTTCTTGGACGGAGATCATATGTAATCTTCCACGTTACTGTACCCAGGCATCTTGTTTCCTAGCAGATCAGGCAGACCGCAAGGTAAAACTTTCACACTATACCTAGTGATAATAAGGAGCAGGTCGGTGATCAACGAATCGAAACACCACTTAGCCACCTATATCACTAGGAAAATAGGAGCAAGAGTCAGAATGGTACAAAATATACAAGAAACAATAAAAACAGCACCAATGCAGGAGTGGGGGTGTAGCTCAGAGAAGATTTGGAGTTGCTGAAACAGTGGCAGCACCATTTCTTGAAGCTTTAGGAGGAAATAGAAGTCCTTTGATTGAGAGTGGTGGCAGTGAAACCACAGGTCCATTTCTGGAAGAGGCACGGACCGGGGAAATGGTTCCTTGATCCACTGCTGTCTTGTTTGGTTCCAGAGAAGAAGACCGGGATTGACAAATTCAGAAAGCTGGCTCATGCCGCGCTGCTGCTCCAGAAATCTTCAGTGATGCTGTTTCACTCGAAGACCTTGGATTTTGAGTCCCTTTGATGGCTCATCCACGGATATTAAGCGGGGTCTTTGCACAGTATCCAAGACAAACTCTGCTCCTTTGAGTTCTTCATTACAGTAGCAGGAAAAACTGGAGGATGGTAGAGGAACCTGTGAACGAAAGAGGAGTGGAAAATTAGTAGCATCCCTTCCAGGAAACCCTCAAGGAGGGAGTATTCATTTGATCTAATCTAATTATGCCTTGGACGGGGAATGGTAGATTAGTGAAAGTAAAAACTCTTGATGATTTAGATGACAGAGTAAACCTGGCTAGTGCATCGGCTGTATTATTTGCTTCTCTATAGATATGAACTAAAGAGAAAGTTTTAAGCATGTGATGCATCTCGTCAGCCAGCTGAAAAAGCTTCCAATGTGCAGTAATCGGATTTAAAACATGTGAAATAGCATTAAGACAATCCGATTCTATAATAATAGGATCAGAAAATGAGCATGCAACTTGTAGTCCTAATTTTATAGCTTTAAGCTCAGCTTCTAACGGAGAGTTAGCATGAATATAAGAGCCTTGAGCTGAAATGAAAACTCCCATGTTATTTCTCACCACTAAACCAATCCCTGCCCTATGAGTTAAATTACACCAAGATGCATCAACATTTATTTTCAGTCCTGAACAGGGTTTAGACCAGCCAACTTTGACAAATTTTGGTTTGGGTGGTTTTTTTGCAGTAGGAAGAAAACTATGGTCTGCAATTTCAGCATCCATTTGATTTGAGATGAAAAAAGGCTTTGCAGAGAATTGATAGAAAAGATACTCCCTAATCTGGATTAGAACAGCTGAGGTTTGTGGTTTAACGTTTTCATACAGCCATCAATTTCTCATTTTCCAGAGAAACCAACATGTAATTGATGGAGTTAAACGCAAAAGCGAGTTGTGGAAGCTAGATAGACCTGGAAGAGTAAAGTAGAAGGATAATCTTTCCCAAATAGAGGGAAAAATTCTATCAGTAATACCCATAAAATGATGAATAATCTTCCATACTTTAATAGCAAAGATGCATGAGTTAAAGAAATGATTCAAAGAATCTTCATTATCACAACAACAGCATTTGGAAGGGAGATTAAATGTCATTGATTTCAGAATATCATCAAAAGGCAGCAAGGAGTTAATCATTCTCCACATAAAAACTGATACTTTTTTTTCATGTCTAGGATTCCAGATGTGATGAATGGAAGAGATACTACCTCTTTGTTCCCTAAGCAGTGTGTAGGCAGATTTAAATGTAAAGGATCCCTGAAAATCAGGCTTCCAGATAAGTCTGTCTTCTCTGTGAGGAAACAAACAGAAATTATGCAGCAGAAGAACAATTTCAGCATTAAGAATAGGTATAATTTTAGGTAAAAGATTATCCCTGTTGTGGAAGAAAACAGAAACTGTACAATCCTCAGGAATAAGATTGAAATCAGGATTACAATGATCCATGATAGGACCTATGTCCAACCAGTTTGAAGACCAAAAATTACAGTTTCCAGCCCCAAGAATCACTCTAGTATGAAATTCGGCCCAGGAGTTAACAGAGCAAATTCTATTCCAAATTTGGGAGCTCTTGTAAGATGTAGGCAATGATGCTATAAAATGGGTCCACAGAGCCTTTGCAAGTTGAAATTTCCACCATAATTTGACAGAGCATGCATTGATGATGGTGTGAATTGATCTTAGACCTAAACCATTCTGATCAATAGGAAAACACAGATTATCCCATTTTTTCCAAGTCTTCTTAGGACCAAAATCTGACTCACCCCAGAAGAATATACTCAATCTTCTTTCAATTTTTTTAATGACCTGTTTTGGAGGTTGT